>CM042475.1:8387987-9661201 GCA_023621385.1 Quercus gilva | reverse complement strand
ATGATATCAAACAGGTCGTAATTTAACAGTTATATTAATTTAAATTTTTTTCCTTTTTCAGAAAAACAAAGTTGAACTATACACAAATATCAAGGAAAACAAATAACCTCATCTCGAATATCGGTTTAAATCCTCCAAGAGAAAAGTTAATAGCTGCCTAAGGAAAACTATTTTTAGAAATTTTTTATGAGAAAAGGAAAAAAGTAACTAATTTTTTTGACAGTTTTTCATATTTCCCATAAAAGTTGTGTTAATCCTTTCCTAAACCTGTTAACATGACCTATCATTGAAATCTACATTTTTTCTCTTTTCAAACAATGCTGCATTATATACCTACTAATTGAACATTTAGGATAGGACAAACCAAACATCCCCTTGAGAAATTTCAATTTCCCTCTATGTACAATGACATCAAAATCACAAACTCCCTGTAATTCTCCCAATCTTAAAGAAGCATCTAAATTCTCAATCAAACAGTTCCAAGCTCCTCAGATCCGAATCGAACACAAACCACACCAATTCAAATCACATAAACAAAAAACGAAAACAAATTTCAAGAGAGAGAGAACGGACCTGAATGTAGGGAGTCAAGAGAGAGAGCTGCAAGGCCCAGCCGAATTGGACGCCGGCGGCGATGGTGCAACTGAGAACAAGAGTCGCCAAACTACAATTCTGTTTCTCTCCGGGAAGCGGCGGAGACGAAGACGGAGGAGGAGGAGGAGGAGAAGAATTGAGATCGATCCGGTGGTTTGGGGAGGGGGAGTCGACGTCGACGTCGACGACTCCAACCATTTCTACTTCCGCCGCATCGTCCTTCAGGTTCTTGTACGGAAACCGGATCGACACTGACTCGGTCTTCCCCGCCATGACTCGGACGCTGACTCGGTTGCGATCGGTTACAACCGCCTCACATTCAAGAAATTATCGATACTGAGTTTAGGCCTTTGGCTTTTATGAAAGAGAGATCTGGATGTAGAATTTGGATTTGGATTTAAAGAAATTAGAGAAATTTTGCAGAGAGAATTTTCGGCGGGTATGGTGGTGTGAATGTGTGAGAGAGGGACAGAGATCAGTCTGTGTTTTGCTACGTTGCAGCACCACGAAGAGTCATGCTTCATACCAAAAATAAATAAAAATTGACAACTTTTTTTTTTTCATCAAGACAATCTGCCCCGTCAGCAAATGTCAAATTTTTTTTTGTTGTGCTTCTAAACTTTATCTTTTTTTTTTTTTCTTTTTTTTTTTTCTATAATTATCTTTTGCTTTTTTGTTATTAAATTTATTATAAGAAAAAATAGTCAAATTAAATTTTACAAAAGTCATAATTTCTTTTTTATGGGTGAAAAAGATAACGATTTTGTTGTTGGTCTATTATTAAAAAAAAAAAATCGTTTTAATTTTAGGATTAATTCTATTAATATACCTTGAAGTTTGGATTAATGTCTATTAAGTTCAAGATTCTTCAAAATTGAACAATTTAATCATTAAAGTTAGGGGTGTTTAGGGTAGGTCCAGGTCAGGTTTATGCTCAACCCGCAACTTGCTCATCCAAATAAGGTGAAGATTTTCTAGACTTGCTGCCGATTGATGAAGGAGTCGAGTCAAATTGGTTGGGTCTTCATCGGATGGTAGTCGATATCAGTCGAAGTTATGAAGGAGGACATGTAGCCGAAACTCGCCGGATCTAGCTAAAATATGGCTATGTTTGGTGAGATCTGACTGAGGAATTCTTTAGACGGCAAAGAACGATGGACTTTTGGTGGTGGAATTGGTCAGGTTGGTTGAAATCGGGTTTTGATGAACAACCTGTCAGAATTGAGTTTTGGACGTCGGAAATTGCCACTGACCACCACAAGAATCGAATCGAATCGAACGATTTTTGGATCAGGCTAGTTGGTTTGGGCGGGTGGGTTAGGTCCATGGATGGTCTGGATAGCCCTAGCTAAAGTCAACTTAGTACTTAAGACAGTTGAGAAAAATAATTAACTAACCTAACAATGTTTAGGAACTAAGTTGGCTTTAAGAATCAAATTAGTCAATTTTTAAAAAAATCTTAAAGTTGGTGAGGACAAACTCAAAATATGTTAATAAAATTTATCCTAAATTTTAAAAAGAGAACAATTTCGTTCTTCCATTTATTTTCTATAAGAATTTTATTTACATGTTTTGGATCAATTTGATTTATTTATTTCTCTCAAATAGGTTTTACGTCAATTTGATTGTAGTGAGATAGCTCAACATTTTTTGTTGACTTGTTGACCAACGTAAATAACTTCTGAACAAAAAAAAAAAAAAAAAGAAGATAAAATTATAAAATTATTATATGTTAAAGATTAAAGACAAAGATAGGATTACATGTCTAAATGGAGTGTGTCCGGATGTAATTTTTTTTTATTGGTTAAAAATTTTGTAAAATATAATTATATTTTAAAAAAAGTGGGTCTTCAAAAAGATATTAAATAAATAAATTAATTAAAAATTAAAAGAAAAAAAGCTGTTGCAAAAGTGATGCTTCCTATGAAATCCAAAATGGATCCACCACTTGAGGAACGGCCAGGCGACTTTGTTGAAACTTTATTCTAATTTCTGACTTTGATTCAACTTCTTCAACTTCCAAAAAAAAAAAAAGCAGACTTTAATATTTGTATTAAAAAAATGGTAATTGTCTTTTTCGGGTAAGCCAATGTGTAACATCAAAGGGAAAGTGAGATGCAAGTGTTGGATGAGACACACGGTCATTTGGATAATGTAATGGAATCAGGACCGTTGATTGGATAAATAAAAATTCAACACATTGATTTTACTTTCCGCAAAGGAAAGGGAAACCCCAACCGACAGTGGAATTTTGTCGAGTCAGATTCACGTTTAGCCTACACTAAAGACTTTCCACAAATCGCAAAAATTAGCCTTGGACACGTGTAATCAAAACTCAAAAGGAGCTGCAAATTAAGTTTTAGCCAATCAACTTTAAAGAAAATGTTCTTAATTGTGCAGTAGTCACAGTTGTCCAAAACAACATTCTTTGAGTTATTAATTAAAATTAAAATTTGTCTGATACAGCTGCCTCACAAACACCAAAAAAAGAAAAAGATAACAATAATTGAGTCGATGGGCTTGGGCTTTTACTCGTCCTTATCTGAGTTTAGCACTAACAATTAGTCATACTCATATTAGCTATTCTGATTTTTTTTTTTTTTTTTTTTTAAGTTGAAATGATGATATTGGAATTGGAAAATTCTGGTTTAAGTTGATGGCCGAATTAGAAGAAGAGAACAGTCAACAATTGTGTGACTTGTTCCTTTAAAAAAAAAAAAAAAAAAAAGAAATTTGTGTGACTTGAGATTAGTTTTATTTGCCATAACTTTCAACTTTATTCAACTTAAAAACTTTTTAAATGCTTTAATATTTTTATAAATATAAACGTACTTTTATCAGAATTATTTTTTAAGCCCTATAAACTATATTTTTTTAGCCCAATAGAATAAAACCAGAAGGAATAGATCAAGAAAACTATGCTCCTTCATCAACACAGATTAAGAAAGGACATTTGCTCAACGAAAAAAGAAAGCACAAAACTAGAAAATAATATTACCTCTAGAGCTCATGATTTCTTCAGTCTAATGCACCATAATCTAAATGAGGCATTTATCAATATATATGTATATGGGTCGTGTCATGTTGTGTGTGCGGAAGATACACGTTAGAAACAGCAAAGAGGCACAAGCCTTATTATACATTATTCCTAAATCCGCATGGGAAGTGAAACAAAAACAAAGATCACAGTAGGTACTAATACACAACTTTATGAGGTATCTTTCTTTGCCCTCTTTTGGTTAACTAATTATAGCGAGTATTCTATAGTTGCATATTTGCATAAATGTTGTAAGCTATTAATATACACAAGACTAGAAGAAACAAACCATATTTTGAGTTAACCAAAAGCATCAGTGCTGAACACCGTGACCACCCAAGTCAGCTGCAGCTTTAGATGCTCGATTTAAAGCATCCGAGACCCAAAGAGCTCCTTTCGAGAAGTAGCTACTGTTTACCGCAGTGCGTGCAGCTGATGCAGCCATTCTTCCTGTTGCTGATGCAGCCAACTTGGTCATCTCTGAGACATGGTACCTTTCATCCACAGATTTAGCAACTCCAACCCCTGCACATATCTTATCAGCAAGGCCATATCTCTCACTGAGCTCAGCCACCCTGGCTGTTGCAGTTGCTGAAACTTGATGAGACCTGTCAAAGGCTTTGGCCTTGCTTAATGCATCTTTACCCAGATCATATCCCTTGGCTAACATGGTTATAACTACTTCCTGAGCCATAGTTACTGCCTCTCCAGTGCTGGGGAATTGGATTCTTTGTGAAGTCTGTCAAGGTAGAAAGAAAATATTTAGCTGCAGTGATTAAGAAAAATAGATCATTATGCAACAAGCTACGATCATTAGACCAACTAGAGGATGCAAAAGAGTGAAAGACATACAGTTGAACTAGTTTCCTCTTCATGGCTATGTGAAGGTCTGCTCCAAAAACCAAATTCATCTTCACATTGCCCCCAGCGCGTTATGCATACACGTTGATCCAAAATTGTGGCACCCTAAAAGAAAAAAAGAAAAAGAAAAAAAAGAAAGTATAAACCAAGTATCACATAATTGCCACGCAAAAGGACAAGGAAAAACAAACAAATATTAGAAACCTAACTATGAAAAAAAAAATTCTTGAATGAGTAAACCTATTGATAAAGAAAACTCAGATCAAATGAACAAATAGGATAATCAAGGAATATCACTAGAATTCCGGTATAGGGTAGCAGGAAAGTGAATAAATTAAGACATGCTTTAGCTAATACCATTATTACCATTAATGCCATAATTATAGATGTTACTACTGAAGGCATGCATTTTATATATATATATATATATGATAATGGAGGGAATCTTTCTAAAGAAGAGCCCTTTGGAATCGCCTCTAGCCAGTAAAATAGAGTCATCCTTCTTCAAAAAAATTTACATCTATTACTTCAGTGCTCTTCCTGTTTCCCTTTTTTCTTTTTCTTTTTCTTTGTTGGTGGGGGTAAGAGGGCAAGCTAAAGTCGTCATACCATGCTGGCAATCAGCCCAAGATATCTGTCAGGAAGTAGGATTTGTACATTCTTACTGCAAACTGAAAAGAAACTATCTTCCAAAAGTATATCTTTACCATTGCTATCTTTAGTTCGGGCATAATTTCACCATCAACAGCTTTTTAGCGCAAATCCTAGCTTTATAGTATTGGCAATCTATATTTACTTTTGCAAGTTCACTACAATTTTAATGGGATGACAAAAGGCAAGCAATAAGCTCTTATGGTTCCTAAAAGGTTCCTAGTGATCTATGCATGTTGGGGGAGAGAAGTGCTTACAAAGTCCGCCAAAAACCCGTTAATATACTTATTGAGGACACCACTTTAACTGAAAATCTTAAGCCAATGGATTAGGCCCAACTATGTACATCAACTGCTCTTTTTCTCTTATTTTTTTCCTTGAAGTGACATTCACAATAAATCTCCCACTCATGTATAAATCTCTACTGCATTGACCTAACTCCCCCCTCACGTGTTCAGTCATTTTCAAATCCAGGGTGTCATGCATACAAAAGTTGCGCCAAATATAGGGCCATCAGAGGTAACTTGCTCCAATAGTCACACTCTCAACAAAGCCATACCAAATGTACCAAGAACAAGACATTCAAGTGGAACCTGAACCATCATATCAGATATCAATTTGTTGAGGGAGAGAAATGCTTATGAAGTCCACCAAGAGCCCATTGATATGCATGTTTGTACATTACTCCAATCCAAAAGGTTCAGTGTATGGATTTGAAACCAACAATATATAGCAACCATTCATTTCTTTACTTTACCCAAATGTTAGACTGAATAAATACACGTGCTCTCGAACAATGGAGAATAGCTAAAAGAGCTCCAACTGATTTTTTTTCCTTTTCTTTTATTGCTAAGTTATTCACAAACCCAATGTAATAACTTTTAGCTTTATAAAGTTGAAGATGAGTTCATGTAAGCACAATTCTTGGTCAATCACCATATATAGAGATTCATGAAATATAGCTGCCTAAACACAAGTATATTACCAAAGATTCTAGCTTTGTGCCTAACAGATTATCACTTTTCTAGCAAAAAGTTTCACCAATACTCACACTGAGCAAGCAAGCAGTTTCTTGAGAATAAGCATCTTTGAATGTCACATAGGCAGTACAGGCATCTTCACCGGATCTGTTTTCACCAAAATAAAAAATGTAAGGGCTAATCATATACAAGAATCAGAGGATATGCTAGGACACTATACAGAAAAATCATAAGGTGCCAAGGAAATTAACAAAATACCTCCGTTACTACTTACTGGTAATTAAAAAGAAAAATGTAATGCCAAGCCATCTGGAGCTGACTATAATCCACTTACCAACAAGAATTAATAATAACTATTTGGTTTAAAATTATTTGTGTATAACAACTCTTGAACATTCAGTTCAAGTACTGTAAAATACAATAGTATGGACTACCAATCACCATGTGTTTATGAGGATGCTTGGACATCCCATGAAGATTGAAAGAGTCCATCCTCTTCAACCCAACATTTAATGCAACTTAATGGCTTATGCCATAATATGAAGAAAACTCCCTAAGCAACAAAAGAACTAAAAAGGGATTTCTAAGTTAATATCCACAACAACCTTATGTCCAAAAGAACCTATAAAATTTTTTTTTTCAAAACCCAGCTCTGAAACAAAATGGACTCAGTCAGCTCCCACAGGATACGAAAACAGACTGTGTGTAAATTAAATTATACACTACCTAAGTTATTACTTATTAGTCTCATAATGTAAGGTAAAGTAAATCAATTTCCAACAAACAAACATACCGATCACAAGAGTGAAACTAATCACAGGATTAGGATCTCTGCCTGAGTAGATAAGCGAAGGACCAAAACTGAACACAACGTAAAAACAAAAGAAAGCGGCAAATTGTGTTAAAATAATGGTTAAATGATTAACTTTACCATTTTCTGATAGCTTAAGGTTTTAGGACAACCGGAAATTTATCGTGTTATCGGAGCAAGTGGCCCTAAGTTTGACCCACGTCCCCACTCTATCTCCAACTTAAAAAATTAAAAAAAATCCCACATCCTAGGCACCGCTAAAGAAAGGGAAAGTAGCCCATATGTGAGGGAGAGTATTATGATAATAGTTAAATTATAAAATTCACCATTTCCTAACAACTGAAGCTCCAGGGACAACTAGTAATATTTAACTAATTCCCACCATTAGAACAACCAAACCTAAAAGCTTGAGCTATTTAATGGAGCAACCCAACTAGTACATAAACTGGTTACCAAACTCCACATCTAACCAACATTAGACTCTCCAACACCCACACCCATGTCCATGCACCCAACAAGAGGAACCAACAAATAAACCAGGCTCCAATACTATGTTAGAGCATCCAAACTAACAGTTTAAGCTATTAGGTATGTTAGAAGTATGTGGTTAAATGATTAAATTTACTGTATCCCAATAGCTTAAATCGGTATTTTAACAAAGGCAAAAGACCCACAACCCAATTTCTTGCAAACTCAAGTTTTGCACATAAACTTGATTAATTAGATTTGCCTCGTGATTTTTCGGAGGGTTTTCCACGTAAATTTGATGCTTTCTTGTGTGGTTTCTTCTATTGGAATTCGCATAATTTCATTACCTTCACTACTGCTTGGAGTTAATTCAATTTAAATTCACACATAAACAGTAGTTTAGCCCAACAAAATAGTGCCACAAGCGCACAACAAAAAACATATATACGAAACAAACATCGAAAACAACAAACCCAACATGAAAACAAAAAAACTAAGACTAAAATTCAAGTTCACCCCACCAAAAAAAAAAAAAAACACTACCTGACGATTTCGACATGGTCAATAGCACCAGAGAAAGCGAAGAAATCAAACACGTCTTTGTCAGTGGCTTCCGGTGACAGTCCCGTAACTTCTATAGAATATCCACCGCTACTACTCATGTTTTCCAAACTCTCATCAAAGTTAACAAAAACAACAACTTCGTACCCAAGTTGTTTCTACTACTTTCAAACCTGGGATGATAAAAAAAAAAACAAGTTCAAAACGTATCATCAGAAAGCACATATACACAATTACAGACAACAAGGAATTTTCACAAATAATGAAACTTGATTTTGAAGAAATCATTGATTTTTTTTTTTTCTTTGCTTACTGTTTTTAAAAAGCAGAGTTTGGTGAAGAAAAAAGGAGAGAGCTTTTACTTTTTAAACCAAACGCGACCTAACGGGTCAGATTTTGTCAGTTTTGTCTTTTTTTGTGGATGTGGATTTTGGGCCCATTTTTTTTGGGCTTTTTTACGGGCTTGAGAGGTATGTTTGTTTGGGTTGATGTTTTGATAACATTAATGGGCTTAAATTTGCAAAATATAATTTCTATGTGCAATGGGATTTGAAATAGTGATCCATTCCATAATCGATGGGTTTTTTTTTTTTTTTTTCAACACTTTTGGGCCTTTTAATCACTAACATGGCTGAGAATCTAGTGGGCCATAGGGACCCACTTGTAAGTTTAGTTACGATCGAATTTTAAATATATCTTATGTAATAGATATATGCAGATTTACATAGATTTGAAAGCGATGAGATGTGTATCAACTACTTAAAAGTATTATCTCTAAATCAAAGAACAAAATAAATCGTCTTTTACTTGGTTGCAAACAAGGACGGAGACTGTGGAGGATTAAAGGGACTGTGCCATGTTGACCTGAAGGGAAAAAATAAATTAGTAGGTATATTCTCTACGGTGTATATTTGGGCCACCTCTTCCAAAAATCTTGCCCCTCCCCTCCCCTACAATTTTACATCGATTTCATTGTAAGGGAATTTATATTAATTGTAACATGCCTTTAGGCCTCAAATTTGCCCAATCAACCCCAAAATACACTCATATTAGCTTATATATTATTGTACAAAAATGCATTTGTATTACAATAATTGTGTAAATTTACATCTTTATGGTAGCTATGCAAATGAATATTTTAGTAATTCTCGAGATTGAGGGCAATTTTTTTAGTTGAGAAAGAGAGATATATGATTTGGGATAATAATAAAAAGATAAATAAGGAAATATTATTCTAATGAAATAGACAATCTAATGTAAGTTGTTTTGAAAAGTGAGTATATAAAATGGAAAAAGTAGGTTTTCATGTTAAAATAGATAGAAAATTTTGCACGAACTGATTCGAATGCTCTAGTGTAGTAAGAAATACTAGTGTTTTATGTTTTTGTCTTTATTAGTGAATGATTGCATTATAATGTATTACGAAATAATGATTTTGTATCTTTGCCTTTATTGATGAATGCTTATTTGAAATTTCATGGTTTTTTTTTCTTATACTTCGGCTCTCCTAACTTGAAATCTTGGCTCCGCCTTTATCAAAAAATAATAATCACAATAATAAATTATAAAAATTATATAAAATATAGGAGTCACTATTGGTTCATATGATGCTTTATAATCAAAGAAATCAAAATGTTGATTTTGTAGGGACCAGCTAAACAAAGAATTCTAGTACATCCATTTAACTTGGATTCCCTTTCTTTTGGTTTTATTGAAACAAGGACCACGTTACTTCGTTATTAATTAAGTTCGAGGACAACCTGACCATTTGCCTATAAAAAATCTCTCAACTTGCACACAAGCAACATTTTGATTCACATAATGGCCATTGTGATCAGAATTTGAGCAAAATCACATGCAGATTAACTATGATAACTTGCTCAAAGCTAACCTGTAGAGTGCACTATATAGACACCATTTAGCATTGGTGATTGATTAATTCAAACTTTAAAGTTAACACAAATCAACATTTGTCAAACATTATCTGCAAAGTAAGATTTTTGCGAGGATAGCGGTGTGTTTGTAAGTTCTGGAGGCCGAAAGAAGGATTTGAAGTTGACCCTTTGGAAATCATTTGACGGCAGTGAATCAAATCTGTGTACGTAGCATATAATATCTTGACTTAAGGAATGAGGTAGATTATTGATTAATCAAACTAATTATTGAAGTGTAAACATGTACTTGTTGCCTGGTTAGTAAGTTTTTATTTGCCTCCAAGAAGAGCAATGGTAAAAATAAAAAATGAATTACAATTATTGATAATTTGTAATTAGTATAACATCACTTAATTTTATTATATATCAATCAAAATTTACCAACTTAACAATTGTGAAAAAAGTGGATTCTATTTAGCTAGCGCTTAGCTAGTAAAGTTTCTTATCATCAAATATGAAATTTGGAGTTCGAATCCTATTTACACCAAAAACCGATTAAAATTTTGGTTTGATGATAAAAAACAATTATTAGGAGCAGGCGTCATAATTGAAATTATCTCTCAAAAAACAATTGCAAAAATAATAATGAGATTTGTTACTTCACTGCACCAATTTTAACAAGTAATGTCACTGTCTTTATTGCTTATTGATAGCCGCAATTTATGTGAGGTTTAATGATTCTATGATAGAAATCCTTATTTACAGTTAGTAAAGGAAGAAGTGGCATAAAGGAAGGATTATAAAATATAATAATAAAAAATGAATGTCATAAATTGAAACTATTTAAAGAAAATTGTGAAAATAATTATGAAGTTTATTACATCGATCACTGCACCAATTAACAGGTAATGTCATTGCCCTCATTGCTTATTGATAGCCACAATTTATGTGAGTTTTAATTATGTGGTAGAAACCCCTTATTTACATTTAATAAAGAGGGATAAGAAAACAGTGAAGTAACATAGAGGAAGGAAAATATAATATATAATAACAACTCTCTGTGTGTTCAACTTCATGACCGGATGACCCTAGTGCCAATGGCCTTGTAGCCAAGTGGCACCTGGGTTCCTTGTAACTTGTTGCTTGGGTTCTATCTCCCGCATTTACCTAGCCAAAAAATAAAAAATCCTTCATGACCCTAGAATGTCATTGGTCTAAGATTTGACGCTGAATTGTACTATGGAGTCCCAATAATTAATATAGCCTGGCTAACAAAAAAATATATAAATAAATAAAAAACTCTGAGAGCACATGACATGAAAGTAACTCAAAGATTGAGTTCTGTACATTTTTTTCTTCTTCTTTCTTCTCTTACTTTCAAAGCTTAAACTTTCTGCCCCCACGCTGAGACAAACCCATATTAGGCGGTTAAGGGGCCGTTTGATACATATGTTTAAAAATATGTTTTAATTTTTAAACAATATTATACGTATTTTTATACACTTTTTCATCCACACGTATTTCCAAAAAAATTAAAAACTGTTATTTAAACATATGTACCAAACAGGTCCTAAGACTCAAACAGATCAAGCCACCCTACCCCAAAAGAAAAACCTCCCCAAATTTAATGAATGTGGAAAATTATTATTAAGTTTGCTTCATTGCATTGAGCTTGAAAATTTTTTGAAGACGATCATCATCATAATAATGGTCATGTTATGTCATTTAAGTTGATATGGTCGTCATGTGTCATTACAAAATTGGTGTGAAGTAATATCAATGTCACATGTCATGAACATGGTGGACCTTAACCGTCTACTTCTAGGTTTTTCACGTTAAAGAGACTAGAAACATTGATATTTTGTATATGGCCTTTTAATCTTTGAAAACGAAACTTTTTTCAAAACTAATATTTACTATAAATGTGTCACAATCACCAGCAAGAGACAATTAACAGGTTAATCTAGATACAAAAAGCTTTGGAGCACTCAAAATTTGAGAACTCTAGAAGTTCTTTTATTATATATAAGATTAATTACTACTACATTTTTTTTTTCTAACTAAGGGATATAACATGGAGCCCATGTTAACCCTTAGTCTTGGCCTAGTGACCAATCCCTAGCTAGATAGAAGAAGATAAAGAAAAAAGAAGAAGAAGAAAGACAATAATATATATAATGTAACACTCTCTATTACATCAGTAAACTCCTTATTATTGCAGCTTGAGCGCTATCAGAGTCTGTTGTGGCCAAAAGATTGGACAAACGGTCGCTTAGGTCATCCACTTCCCTGTGTAAGCTTCTTATATAGTTGCAAGTCTCTTGCAATACTTTGGATGCTGATACCTGCCAGAATATACATATAAATTCTACACTTAGGTAAACCAATTGCAAATATATATAAAATATAACAACATTGACTAAACTGGACATACATAATATAGAGTCTTATAACTTAGTAACATTATCCGTCAATTCTTTTCAAAAATTTGGTAAACTATTGTAACTAAGTGACATTATCTTATTCCTTCTATATATGAACTTGGGTTCAAATTGCCTTCCTAGCTAGACAAAAAGGGGAAAAAGTATTTAAGTCTATTGGCAAACCAAGTGTGTGTTAAGGTCCACACACCTCAAGTTGTGGGCTTTGTGGATTAAAATAAGCGAGGAAGTGAGTGTGACTTATCTTATTAGCTAAAGCAAATGGAGACCACACATGTTTTGTGTGTGTGTGTCTGTGTGTGTGAGTGAGAGTGAGAGAGAGAGAGAGAGAGAGAGAGAGAAATAAGAGAGTAATAAACCTTGTCGGAGCGCCTATTGCGGATCTCAGGGATAAGTTGTTGTAACTTGGAAACAAGATCGGTGATCTGGTCATCAGTGATATTACTAGAAACACCTGACTGCCTCGAACGGGATCTTCTGCTTGACATTGTTGTTAAGAGGGAGTGTCAGAAAGAAATAGACAAAGGAGAGAGAGAGAGAGATGTGGAACTCAAGCTCTTGTCAGAGAAAGTTTGTATCAGAAAAACTAATTTAGTTGGGTATGGAAGAAGCTAAGATGGAGATATATATATATATATATATAAAGAGAGAAGGAAGTGAGTGTTTGAGACAAGTAATGGACAGAGAGATAAGGGAAGCAAGTAACCATGAACAAAAACTAGAGAAGAGAGGTGGTGTTGGGAGTGAAGAGGACAAGTGCATGGGAGAAAGAGGTGGGCTATGCTTGTTATTAAATAGGGTTGTGTGTGTGTTTGTGTGCATGTGTATGTGTGTGTTACACGTGTAAGTGTGTGAACGAGAGAGAGAGAGAGAGAGAGAGAGGGATCTAGCTATAGAGGGAATAGAGAGATACGCCATACTGTGCTTTCTCTGTATGTCCCCAAACTGGGGTTAGAGCTCAAGTGGGTTAAGGGAAATGTGCTTGTTTATCAGCCAACTTAGCGGGACCTCTATGTGTCAGTCTTAGCACGCAAGCCCATGTTATCTTACTACTTCCTGTCATTTGAATAATTTCCTCATTTTTTTTGTAGTATTATCACTACCATACACTCAAATGGGATGTCTTACTTAATTTCATGTCAATTACAAGGTATAAGTTAGGTACAGTTTTTTAGCAAAGATTAAAGAAAGCGAGAAAAATGAAATTAACACATAAAATTTACACGGTTTGACAATGAGCCTAAGTTTATAGAAATAACATTATACTTTGCTATATCATCCATAAGACTACTTCAACTTGATGACCTAATAGCAAATATGAGTCAACTTCAATAAGATCTTAAGTTTTTTAATTAAATATTATATGCTCGCATGGATCATTATAGTATAAAATGTACCAAGATATTCTCTTAAAAAAATTAAACTTAATAATAAAGTTCATTGGTAAATAAATCGTTGAATTTAATTAAAAAAAAATTCTAAAATACAAACGCTTAAATAATTGTTCTTATTTTGTCTTAATTGAAATTGCTTAAATAACCGTACCAGTTTTGTCCTCAAGGGATTCTGCATAAATAACTGTGTTTTGTCCTTAATGGATTTGCCTAAATAACTGTGTTTTTGTCCTAAACAAGTTTGCTGCATGCACTAATAATATAGTAATATTTATATGCGTATCTTTATTCTTCTACACTCTATCAAGTGCCTAGCTAATCTAATTACCTATATAGTTAAGGACCTTAAGGCTCGTGGCCTAGTTTGAAAGTTGTTTTGCACAAATTGCTGCTAAAGGATGACATTTTTGACCAGTCAGATATGATCCCCAATGCTTTTTTTTTTCCTTCCAGACTTTGGAAACGACATTTGCATGTGTCATCTTGGAAACTCTGCGTGGTCTAACCCTATTCGAGGCCATGTCTTATTCAATATTCATTTCTTAGTTTGTCAATATCAACACTATTTTAAAATTGAAATTCATATATTTATTACTGTCAAATATACCATTTGTCATAGACTCTTCTTCCTGTGTTAATAATCTCCTAGTTATTTCTTCTTCTCGTAGTCAAAAAGTTAGAATCTTACCCTACTTAAATAGGGTTTTCATTATTAAATTATAAAAATTGAGTTCAAGTTATACCTAACATAATTTTAGAGTTCATATTATACCTAATATCACTTTTAAGTTTTTGATAAAAAAAATATGTAACTTACTAAATTAATATTTTGTTAGTACTTAGAACGACTGTTAAACCACATGCTCTCTCTATGACTCTATCAAATTTTCGTTAAACTCATTTTTTTGCTGGGATTTTGTTTTCGCCACTAAAGACATAAATTCTTTTATCCCATAACTTTGTTTGTTGACCCGCCTATTGTAGCTAGGATGGATCTATTAATATCCTTTCTTTCCTTAATCGGTTTTCAATTATGAAATTACAGATAGAAGTGAGTCATTTTCCCTTCTCAATATATAAAACATACAATTCAACAACGATTTTGACAAAAATTCTTAACTGATAAAAAGATACTTAGTAGTATAACATTAATTAATTAAAAAATTGAATTTTATGAATTAAAAAAATCTTTTAATATAAGGAAGCGGTGTCCTAGTTTTTGGTCAAATTAAGTATTCCACTCTCTATCCATAGAACATCTCTGAAAGATAATATGATGGATGGAATTTGGAATCTCCAAGCTTAAGACAAGGCCTTTTAAGTTCATTGAGCCCACTATCCAGGTGTCTACAGAAGAAGTTGCGTCTTAACCTAAAAGATCTAATTATATTGTATTATTTTCAGTGAAGAAATCTAGATAAGCTAGGTAATTGTAAAAATTTTGGACGTTACATGTCTGCATGTGACAAGATATGTTTCAATTTTTCCCGGCGAGATTCCTGGTTAGAATTGATCACTTTGTGGACGTAACCCACGCTTGGGAGTTGGAATTTGAAAGAGCTGCCATTACAATAGTAAATAAACACTCGGTATATAGTATAAAGATTGGTTAGGAATTTACCACACTATCACTCACTGTCGAAAAGGTTTATTAGATCATTCACATCAGATATTGCAAAAACTCTTGTCCATTTTAAAATATATACCTACTCACTTTTTAAAACATTTCACATTAAATTATTTATTTTACATTACATTTTATTAAAATATCAATTTTTTTTTACTTTTTTTTAAAGTTTATTTTTCTTTACACATAACAACTACCGTCCACTCTATTTTTTCATTATCGGAATATGCAAAGAAAAAAATAAACAATTAAATATAAAATGAATAATGTCAGTATAAATTTACATGATTACTGTAACAAATTTGTAAATTTACACACTTATATATAGACTGATGTGAGTCATTTTTACAATAAAATTGTGTAAATTTTACACATTTTTCTATTATATACGGATGACGTGAATACTCTTATTATAGCTCAAGAAGAAGAAAAAAATAGTAGATGTACCAAAACTGGACTAGACAAAACATAGTCATGTGAACAAGCATGTGAATAGTTTTTTAGGTAAAGAGAGGTAGCAAATTGAACAATATTAGTGACCATATATATGTGCTATGCATGATACAATAATGTTGATTATTTGTGCAATTAAAAGTGCTTATAGCTAGTTAGGTAGGTGCTATATCTCTGTAGCTTTTGTGGGCTTAGCTACGTAGTCCATCTTCCGTACCAAACTAGCAAGACTAAATTGTTGCAACACTACTCAATCGAGCCAAACAATGACTGAGAAAACCAAAATGTAAAATTGACTATTTTTTGAAGTTAAACATGACTTCCAAAACAAGGGTATAGTAAAAAACAGACAAGAAAGTAAATGTGAGTCAGAACTTTATAAGTAATATTAAAGGGTAGAAATGATCTAGATCTATATACGACTGTACGGTTGTATAATTATACTTTTATACCTAAAGGAAAAGGACATACTGTATTAATCTGACTATACACAGCCAAGATTCGTTCAAACTTTAGTTTTGTTCTCTTTTTTTGTTAGCTTGCACTAGTTAGACCAAAACTCTGGGCAATATCTCATGCACACAAAAGCCAACCTGCAAAGTACTGAAAAAGCTGTAACTGCACAAGTTTTAACTGTTAACTAGAATCGAGCTTTTTACACAGTTTATTTTTCAGTTTTAAATAAAATAAAAAAAAATTATTCGAAAAAATTATACCTAAGAAAAATAAAGTAAAAAAAAAAAAAAAAAAAAAACACTGTTCTTTGAAATGCACGTGCACACAAAAGCCAACCTGCAGAGTACTGAAAAAGCTGTAACTGCACAAGTTTTAACTGTTAACTAGAATCGAGCTTTTTACACAGTTTATTTTTCAGTTTTAAATAAAATAAAAAAAATTTATTTGAAAAAATTATACCTAAGAAAAATAAAGTAAAAAAAAAAAAAAAACACTGTTCTTTGAAATGCACGATTTCAAACCACTATGCCAAATGGCGCTAAATTTAATTGAGGGGGGTCCAAACTCCAAATGTGCATGTTGTTATTGATGTAAAATACAGAACATGCATGTATTTAGGAATAACCCTAATCTAATTTACGTTAGGTGCAGTGAAGTTAGTAAAGAAAAGTCCCTAGCACAAGTAGAACTAGAACTTTGACAACATAATTCAATAGTACTTAGGGTCATGGCCTAGGGCCTAAGGGCTAGGGGCTAGGAGCTAGGCCCCTACTAGAGAAAGGCCCCCAAAAGTAGGAGACAATTAGTTGATTTTTTTTTTTAAAATATGTGAGTTATATATTTTTTTCGTCTACAGTTAAGAAAGGCTAAAAAATCGAGTGATGCTAGATATATTATACAAAATTTAATATATAAGTTTTACAAATTAATATTTTAACAATCATAAATGTTGATTTAATTATTTTTTTAAAAGAAATAATTTATTATCTTGTTAAAATATTATCAATTACATTCATCGCTATATCAAATTATAAGTTTTTTAAAGTAAAATTTAAAGTAGCATTAGCATTTTTCCACAAAAAAAAAATAAAATAAAATAATTGTGGATTAATCTATAACTCAATCCCCATTAAATCTAGTGAATCAATCCTATCAAAAAGTAGAATAAAAGATTTCAAATTAAAAAAATTATAATATAGAACATTAACTAAATAATATTTAAATATAAAATGATTTAAGCTGTGTTGCGCCAACCTTGATAGGACCCAATATATTTAGAGACCTACACCAAGGATCTTTGTATTCGGTTTCACATACATGATGAAGAGTGTTGGATTAATTTACGTATGGAACTTTGTATTCAATGACATCTCAATGTCATGAATCTACAATATAAATAATTATATATGCAATGGAATTTTTTTTCACATTTTATCAAACCCTTGACAAAATTCATGAGGAACTAATTAATTAAGAGATCCCCTAAGTTGACACAGTGTCTAAACCCAAAGTTATTCTCAAAGTATCACATCCTATTGGACTTTTGAAGTGGCTAGTTTAAATGAATAAGAGGATCTTATTCCATATAGTTTTCACCAAAAAAGGTAAGTAATTCAAAGTTTCAAACCCCCATGCTTACAAAAAGAGAAAGCAATAATGAATTAAAAAGTCATTGTTACGCACATTTTTTTCATAATTAATCAGTACAATGTATCCTACCAAATTATCTCATTTTGGGAGAATAATCACAATTTTTTTCTTTATAGTAAGCCGTATGAAATTAAACTTAAAAAAATTAGCATCTTGAAAAATTATGGTATTTTGTTTTGGGAACCAACAGTTTGTGTCCCCTTTAATTAACAAGTCATTTTCATGGCCAAACTGAGCGCCCAAAGGGCACCGCTAGCTCATCTGGAAATGATCCAAACTGTACGTAAAAGTTGCATGAATTGCCAATACGAATGTTATAAAACAAACAAGCATACGAGTCAGGGTCTGATAATAAGTTACAAGTGAAATGAAAAGCAATCAATGACTGATGAGTACATATGCTACGTACTAATTAAATCCTTATCAAATGAAAGTGACACAATATTTTTGATTATTTGATAGTTACAATAAAGAGAGGGATTAGAACCCCATTTAGAAGTATGAACCCTTTTAAGACTTATATTGAAAATAATATATTCAATTAAGATGTGCAAGAGCAGAGCCAAGAATTTTTGTTCGGAGGGACCAAGTTATGATATGTATATATTAACCAAAACAAACCAAACATGCATACTCAAGAGCGCACACACATATATATATATTCTAAAAATAAAGTTATAATTTATAAATATATTACATTTAGAATTATCAACTTTAACATATATATAATTGCAAAATTTCTTCTTAGAACAAAATTCATCTAAAAAAAAAAAAATAGAAATAAGGCTGCCTACGCCTCTCCCAAACCTAACAAAAGTTGGAGTTTTATGCACTGACTCTCCAAAAAATGAAATTCTTAAAAATTTTATTTTAAATATAAAATATTAAATTGTCTACCAAAGTGCATAAACAAATTACAATGGAAACAATGAAGTCAAATCCAAAATTTAGCAAATGTAAGAAAGGAAAAAATTTGTATTTATAATCACTTGGTCAATCACTCAATTATTTGATTAAGAAGATCTTTGGAATTTTTTTAGGGGGTGGGATTGGGGGGGGGGGGGGGGGGGGGGCTCCTATTTTTGTAGGCTAACCATTTGTAATTAATGCTTAATAATTTTAAATACCATAGGGTAATTCCCCCCCCCCCCCCCCCCCCCCAAACAGCCATAACGTGGCCATGCCCCTAAAGATGTGGTATAGGATCACCCCCCTTCTCCTATTAAACCTAGCTCCAACATACATCAAACAATATCATCACTCTTCACGTTTATATTAATAATAAGTTAAAAATTAGTATAACTATTTCCTAGATCATCTTTGGGTTTTATCACCCCACAATCTTGCTAAAAGCAGCGAGTAAATCTAGCATCTTTTTATACATAGTAAAAAAAAGTAGTAGGTGAACCGAGAAGAAGAAAGCACATTGTGCATCTATATTGTATATCCGTCACTTGTATGTATGATCTCTTTTGCAAACACTTTAGGCCACATGGGCCATGTTTTTGATTCTTTGATAATTACAATAGTGAGAGGGATTTGAACCCTATATAGCATGAACTCTTTTAAGACTAATATTGAAGATAATATATTCAATCAAGATGTGCAAGAGTGGAGCCAACAATAATTTTTGTTTAGGGGGCCAAGTTATGATATGGATACATTAATCAAAACAAACCAAACATGTGTATTCAAGTGCGCACATAGTCTCTCTCTCTCTCTCTCTCTCTCTCTCTCTCTCTCTCTCTCTTGTATATATTCTAATAATAGAGTAAGTCACAATTTATAAATATATTACATTTAAAATTATCAACTTTTTTTTTTTGAGAAATAAAATTATCAACTTTAACATATATATATCTATATATATATATATATAATTACCAAATTTGTTCTTAAAATAAAATTCATCTAAAAATATTAGGAGTAAGGATGCTTACGCGTGCCTCTCCCAAACCTAACAAAAGTTGGAGTTTTATGCACCGAGTACAATCATGCATCTCCAAAAAATGAAATTCTTACCAATTTTATTTTAAATATAAACTATTAAATTTTCTACCAAAGTGCATAAACAAATTACAACGGAAACAATGAAGTCAAATCCAAAATTTTGCAAATGTAAGAAAGAATTTTTTTTTTTAAATATATATATATATATAATCACTTATTCAATCACTCAATTATTTGATTAAGAGGATCATTGGATTTTTTTTAGGGGTGGGGGGCTCCTATTTTTGTAGGCTAACCATTTGTAATTAATGCTTAATAATTTTAAAACCATAGGGTCACGCCCCCCTCCCCCCCCAAAAAAAAAAAAAAAGCCATAACGTGACCCCTAAAGATATGGTATAGGATCACCCCCGTTCTCCTGTTAAACCTAGCTCCAATATACATCAAACAATATCATCACTCTTCACGTTTATATTAATAGTAAGTTATAAATTAGTATAACTATGTCCTAGATCATCTTTGGGTTTTATCACGCCCACAATCTTGCTAAAACAGCGAGTAAATCTAGCATTTTTTTTATACATAGTAAAAAAAAGTAGTAGGTGAACGTGAAGAAGAAAGCACATTGTGCATCTATTTTGTATATCCATCACTCGTATGTATTATCTCTTTTATAAACATTTTAGCTCATATGGACCATGTTTTTGATTATTTGACAATTACAACAACGAGAGGGATTTGAACCCTATATAGCATGAACTCTTTTAAGACTAATATTGAAGATAATATATTCAATCAAGATGTGCAAGAGCGGAGCCAACGATATTTTTTGTTTAGGGGGCCAAGTTATGATATGGATACATTAATCAAAACAAACTAAACATGTGTACACAAATGTGCACATAATCTTTCTATCTCTTTGTCACACACACACACACAAAAATATATTCTAATAATAGAGTAAGTCACAATTTATAAATATATTACATTTAAAATTATCAACTTTTTTTTTTTTTTTTGAGAAATAAAATTATCAACTTTAACATATATATAATTACCAAATTTCTTCTTTGAATAAAATTCATCTAAAAGAATTAGGAGTAAGGATGCCTAGGCTTACCTCTCCCAAACCTAACAAAGTTTGGAGTTTTATGCACCAAGTACAATCATGCATCTCCAAAAAATGAAATTCTTACAAATTTTATTTTAAATATAAACTATTAAATTGTCTACCAAAGTGCATAAACAAATTTCAACGGAAACAATGAAGCCAAATCCAAAATTTAGCAAATGTAAGAAAGAAAGAAAAAAAAATTGTATATATAGTCACTCAGCACTCAATTATTTGATTAAGAGGATCATTGGATTTTTTTTTTTTTTGGGGGGGGGGGGGGGGGTGGGGGCGCTCCTATTTTTTTAGGCTAACCATTTGTAATTAATGCTTAATAACTTTAGATGCCATAGGGTCATGCCCCCCCAAGCCATAACGTGGCCATGCCCCTAAAGATGTGATGTAGAATCACTCCCCTCCTGCTGTTAAACCTAGCTCCAATATACATCAAACAATATCATCACTCTTCACACATGAAAATACTCTCACCCTAATATAATCTGACTAAATGCATTTCTCTTTTACAAACATTTTAGCCCACATGGACCATGTTTTTGAACACGACCATAACAATGCTTTTATCATGAGAAATCAATTCATTCGGAATGGAAAATTATCTTATGAAACAATTCTTTGAACCAATCTCTTACAACATGTAGTATATTCATACATCTATGGGTCCTACTATGAAAGGATGGTCTCATGGGGTTGCTCCATAAGATACATGCATGCTCCTTAAGAATCTAGAGTCCCGTAAACAAGAACAAGTACGAGATATATGCATTATTCCTTTAATACTGTGAGAGCCTCAATAGCGGGTGGAATCCACATGGGATAATTATTAACTTAGACACAGGATTGAGTATAAATCAAACATTAATTGTTAAAACTTTATGTACTATGTTTGAGGAGCTCCACATCAGGACCACATGGACACATGAACGCCATTCCTCATTGCAAGCTCTATGGTTTGAAAGGTGATGACAGTTAGAGCTCGAATTTGAATTGGGGTTTAGTTTCACATGCATGAGAAGTCGTACTCAAATGTCAAGTCTGTTGTGGCATATAGTAGTGTTGTGCTGTGCTGGTATATGATGACTTTTAGGGAAATAGGGAAAGGCAAAGCACCGACAAATGAATTTGATAGGGTGTTTGATCAAACAAAAATGGCAATATTTGCGTCACTCAAAGAAAATAGATTAGTATTACACAGCGTATTTGTAGCGAGTCCCCCTCCTTGTAACGAGTGATTTGATAGAAAACATTCAGATGCATGCAAGCCCTTCACAAAGAGTGAGAATTACTGTGTACTGCTAACTTTACCAAGTTAGAGTATTCACATCAGCATGTTTATTTTACACATCCATTTTTACACTAAAAACTTACTTTTTCTATTTTACACATTCACTTTTACAATACACCCACATCAATTCATTTATTTTACAAGATATTTTAATAAAATATTCATTATATCCTATTTTTTTATTATTTCCATCTAACTACCCCTTAAATACGCGCTCTCTCACTCTGTTTCCACTCATTTTCTGATTTCTTGTTCTCTCTCTCTACACCCATCTCTCTGCCTTCCTCTTCCAAATCACAAAACCCATTAGCTGAAACCGATCCAGCTCTCCGTCGATCCAGCTCGCCACCGATTTCCTCCACCGATTCGGCCTTCCTCTGGCGATCCAGCTCTCCGTCGATCCAGCTCGCCGCCGATGTTCTCCACCGATTCGGCCTCCCTCTGGCGATCCAGCTCTCCGTCCCTCTTTCCTTCGCCCCTCCCTCTCTTCCTCCACCACCGATCCTTCGCCTCCCACCCCCAACCTTCGCCTCCCACCCCCAACCGACGACAACAATGGAAGATCTGGCGGATCGGACGGCAACACTGGTAGCAAATCCGGCTCCGTTGGGCATTTCACATGAGCTTTCCGTTGATTATGGTTTGGGCTGGGTTTTCCGGTGGGGTTGTACTGTTTTTGGGTTGGGTTTACCGGTGAGTTTTGGTTTAATTTTCTATTATTTTTGGTTTAATTTTCTGTTGATTTTGGTCTAATTCTCTGTGCGGTGGTTGCTGGTGGCGCTGGGTTTGGTGGTTGGTGGTTATTCTGGCGCGCGCGCTGGGTAGTTGATAATATTATTTTAATGTATACACGATCTACAGTACCCGTGTAAATATACACGGGTACTGCAGATCGTGGAAATATATACACGGATTTACATTTTTTTGCACCCACTGATGTGGGTGTTTTTTTGCTCAAAATGTGTAAATTTTGTACTGTACATCCATTTTAGAAGATTATAACCGAGCTGGTGCGAATGCTCTTATATATACCTTCACTTGTGGAACGTCTTCACTGCATGGGATCAACATGAAAAAATGTCTAATCAACTCAGAGATTCATGGTAAGCAATACTTTTATATCAGTGCCTTTTTTCTTTTTCTTTTTTGTCGCCCTTTATCTTACTTCAAAGGTCCACACAAGCTCATGCAAGAATAAAGAAAGTCCAACTACACAACTTTTGTTATAGCTTATTGAAATATAGTCAATTATGAGCTGCGAAAAAAAAAAAAAAAAAAAAAAAGTGAATCCATGTGAAAGTAATTGTCTACTATTCACAGTTAATTGCTAAAATTTTAGATTCTAGTTATTGAATTATAAGTGAATTAGCCAAATGGTTAAATTATTCCAATTGTGCAGAAGTCCAATTCACAAGTAAACAACTTAAGTAACATGTGATGGAAAATTAAGTAACATGTCACTAATCACACAAAATCAAGCACAATAAAGACAGCGATATGTAACGCATGAAAAACTAATGGAGAAACTATTCTTAAAAAAAAACACTACTAAGGAAACCTTCCAAAATAATTTTTTTAAAAATTCATTATGATAAGAGAAGTTTTACATCAAGGAAAAGCTTTTTCCTAAACTTTACCATCCTGTAGACAATTTAACAAAGTAATCTTAGTCTTATTTGTAGTACAAGTACTACAATCTAAGTTTAGTCTAGGGTTAACTTATAATTAGCTCCTATATATACAATATATTGGGTCCATTATATTGTAACCCATTAAATATATTGAATATGTAGCAACTAAAGACCTCCCACTGTGCCACTGGCCATCAAGTTAAACCCTATTAAGCCTTACTTCCACTTTCTCTCCCTTCTCTCTCTATCATGCACTCTCAATGTCCCAAGTAACAAAATAAATTGGAAGTAGTTTTTTTTTTTTTTTTTTTTTGGTTGAGAATACTAAATATATTAACACACACACAAGGGGAGAGAGGAGAAGGTTTTAAATTGAAAGTAGTTTTTAATGTACTGGAAATAGTTTTAAATAATTTTGAGTAGAAATTAATTAGTTTTAAAGTGAACAGACACTTATAATATTAACATATATTTTAGGGTATTTGACACAAAATTAAAAATTAAATAAAACTTAATCTTTTTTTTTATCAGTATCAATTTTAATTATATTATTATATACAATACAAATGTTAGTATCCTAGGTTAGGTCTGGAATAAGAAGATTTAATTGTAGTACCACCATTTTTTTATAGAATATTAATAGAATACAACATTTGAACATTAAACAACTAAACAGTATCCTGCAAACTTATTTTCTGTCTTTAATATAAAACAAGTTTGATTCGTTATTGATATTAACAACACAATTTGCCAGTTAATCAGGTGCTTGGATTTGGATACTCTTTAATGAGTCTCAACAAATCAAACTCCAGTGTACGGAAATTCGACCAGCTCGCAATTAGAATTATTCTCTCAAATAACAATAAATAAATAATTCCCTTCATATTAATTTATAATTTTCTACGTACTCTATCTGATTCATTTTTTTCGATCATTTGTATGAGTTTTTGTCTGTATATATTATTTATCCCGACAACATATAATATATGTAGTAGTTAATTGCAGTTAATACAAGTTAATAACTATTGGTTGATCTCCATCAGTTATTAACTTGTAATAACTGCAATTAACTACTACATATATTATATGTTGTCGGGATAAATAATATATACAGAGTGAGCACAAGGTTCTGTTCGTTTTTTAACAACCTAGAAGATATTCACAGAGTAATTCACAATCAACCATGGAGTTTCGACAAGCATCTTGTGATGTTGCAGAGGTATAATTCAGATTGCCCGATCCGTGATTTAAGTTTTTTAAAGACTTTTTTCTAGATGCAAGTCCACGATATCCCAGCTCGCTATATGACAAGGGAGGTGGCGGAGAACATTTGTGAAACAATTGGTGCAGTGCAAAAGTCATCAACTGCTGCAACTGATGAGGGGGCTACTTCATCTGGGTTCAAGTAGAGGTTGATATATCCTTATTGCTGTGTCGAGGAAGGGTCATTTCTTTGGAGAACAGGGAAAAAAGCTGGGTCCAATTCAAATACGAACGCTTACCAAATTTCTGTTTTTGGTGTGGGTGTTTAAACCACGTTGATAGGAATTGTGAGCTCTGGATTCAAAGCAAGGGAACACTGAAACTGGAACAATAACAGTTCAACGCCAGTCTAAAAGCAGCCCCTTTCATGGCGCATGGGAAGGAAGTTATTTTATGTGCCGAGATTCTATGAACACAAGCAACCTTTCACAAGGAAAACTTTTTATTTGGCTAGAATGGAGTCAGAAGGAATTGAGATAGAAGCCAATGAGGGCAGATTGGAGAAAGATCAGGCTAGCAGGGAAACCGAAGGGGTATCAATCATTAATGAGGGTGTAAGTCACGTTAATGATGAAACGGTTATGAGGGAAACATTACACTCGGATTCAGCTATCCCAGCAAACCAGGACCCTACTTCGAGCTAGTTGTCTCCAGCTGAAATTCAGGAATCAATGAATACGGGCTATAATGAAGGAATTATGGGATTGACTAATGATTTAATTCCTTTGGGGGTTACGTCTGATGCTTTATTTGAAATTCAAATAAAGGAAATTGATGCAGATATTGCATGATTTAATGGGGATCTAGGTATGAAAGGAAACTTGGGGATTGCTGTCAATGAGAATTTAATTCCTTCCAAAATAGATCTAGCCCACACTAATTCCCTGATCACGTGCAAGTCAGCTGAGGTTTTTACTATGGGAATTTCTCTTGGTAACCTGTGCTCCTCATCCTAGAGAAAACCTAAAAACGCTTCAAGAACGTACAAGAAACAAGCACGTAAAAGAGACACGGGTAGCAAAATAGTAAGTGCACAGATTGGTGGAAAACAAATTGGTATGAATCATCATGAGTTATCTTTGAAGCGCAGATTGGTTTCAAAAGATGATGGAAGTTCCTCAATTTCAATGGTAAAGGCTAAGCATTAGCCCCGCCAAGCGCAATGAGTTGCCTAGTATGGAACTGTCGTGAGCTTGGGAACCCATGTACAGAGAACAAGCCTGTAGATATGATGCGGGCAAAAAGATCCCTCTGTCATGTTTTTAGCCGAAATATGGGCAGATGAAGCTAAGCTAAAAAATGTGTTGAGTAAGATAAGGTGTAAGAATATATTTAGTTCCCCAAGAACAAATAGGGGAGGTGGATTAGTGTTGGTTTGGAGATTGACTATTGATGCAATTGTGGAGGGTTCAGGCATAAATTACATCGATGCAATGTTTCAAGAAGAAGATAGGGCAGGGATTGGAGTGATTATCAGAAATTGCCAAGGAAAGGGCTTGGCACAAAGGTTCGAAATCATCCCTCTCCCCCTAACTATTGTAAAGCTTGAAACCTTGATTGCATCGAAGGCTTTACAGTTTACTGATGATCTGAGTTTGAATGATGTCAGCCTAGAGGGAAATTCAAAGATTGTTATAAACGCTTTGAATGAAGATTCGCTCTCTTTGGCATCCTATGGTTTACCTTTTCAAGATGTTAAATGTTTTGCAAATTTATTTCATTGTATTAGGTTTTCACTTGTTCGTAGAGAAGGAATTAGTGTAGCCCACAACCTATTTCGACATGCATGACGTGTCACTGGTTTTCAAGTGTGGATGGAAGATGTCTCATTGCATACCATTGCTATTTATCAAGCAGATCTACCTACTATTTAATAAAGCTCATAGTTTTGATTCTCAAAAAAAAAAAAAAAAAAAAAGAAGTTAATAACTATTGGGAATGAACAAACTAATAGAGAAATAGGGTTTAAAATTTAAATACTTCACAAGAGTCACAATCTTCCTGTCTAACAGTTTATGAAGAATATTAAGATGGGCACATGAGCTTGACCCAATGTACAGCGATGCCTGTGCTACTTGAGATTGTGATGGCTTCCTTTATTTTCTACCTTGTTTATATATATATATATATATATATATATATTCTTGAATTTATGCATTTGTCAATCTGTCATATGGTGGTTAGAACTTACAACTTTGGTAAAAAAAATAGTTAGCAAAATATCAAATTTATCAATTGAGTTATATTCAATATTCTTGAGTGACTATGACCATCTCATATTTCTCTTCTATTTAAGGCTGAATTAATATAATTAGATTTTTTTAACTGTTTAGTAAAGTTCAATTAATCTGATCTCTCAACTATTATTTATGTAAATTTAGTCCCCTCCAATTATTAATTGTGATAATTATTTCAACTTGCCAAGAGCCTTATAGCTCAACTGGCACTTTGTGGTGTTTCAAATCCTCCTCCCTTGAGTATCGAATTATAAACATAAGAATAAATGAAGTCTTTCAACCTTAAAAATTATGTCAATTTCATTATTGAATCTCCTCTTCATTTAATTTTTACTTAAATTAGTTGATGTGGCAAAAGTGCAAATGAAGAACACCTTAAAGAGCCTGCTTCCTACATACACATCCAACCCACAACATGCTTGGAGGTTAACTTGTTATTGAATTTTAGTACTTACATATGAGACCACCATGAGTATTTGTTATTAAAAAAAAAAGGATGCACCACTCACAATGTGACATTTAAGTATGTTGTGGATTTGGGTATGTTTCTAGACTTACTCCACTTAAAAGGTTATCATGAAAAATTTCAAAATCAAATGAACTTCAACTATTAATTTCATTCAAAAATTGAATGAGTAAATTCAAGAATGACATTGACTAAAAATTTAAAGTCGAGGGCACTAAATGACATGATTGATAGTTGAAACTTGAAAGATCAATATAAAATTTACCCAATAATTGAATGACTAATAATAAACTTTACCCAAAAATTGTCTAACTTAATTTGGATGAAGAATTATTAAGATTTCTATATAGAGTACTTGCATTAGTCGATGCAAAAATTAAAATAACATAAATACAAATTTTTGGCTAATTAACTCAAAAAAATCACCCATATTAATTTTTCTAAAACTATGCATATTTTGTCCACAGCCACAATACCCATGTAAATTTACATGACTTTTGTTAATGTGCAACAATATATTTTATTCATTTCTTAATACACTTTTTAGTTGGTGTGTATATAAGTGATATAATAGATTTTTATGATCAAATAAATAGAAATTTTTGCATGAACTTACGTCTCAAATGTTGGGTCTAAAACATATAGTATCAGTTTCTGAGTCTCGGAAGGCCTTTTTAGTGTTATTGAATCTCACACCACCACCATCATAAAGAAGTACCACAAAACTACAAGATTGTTGATAAATGTGCTCATGTAAAGTGTGGCATAGACATCTGTTGAAATTTCTTCCAATGAACGAAAAATGAAAAGATAATTCTCTAAGTACACAACTTGGTTATAAAAGACAGATCTAGATGAGCGTAATTGCTCAACTTTTTTTAAAAAAGTTAGGTAAGTACTAAATTTTTTGAAAATCCAATCCCATACTTGTATCCACCATAAGGGTTGAAAAAAAAAAAGCAAAACAAAACAAGTGCTAAAGTTTTGGAAATCCACTCCCATACTTGTAGCCACCACAGGGGTTGAAAAAAACAAAACAAAACAAACAAAAGTTACAAAGGTCAAGGTTGTTTAGTTGTTACAAAGACCAATAAAAATGTGAAACATGAAAAAATTCACCCAAGTGTTGTTAAAGAGAATGCTTTTGCTCTAATAGAAAATTGATGTTAAAGAGACCAATTGATGTGCTTCACACAACCCCTACAGCCACCGTTATTTTTGTAGGTCCTTTCAATTCAATTGACACCACCTTGAATTTAGTCACCATAACTAAAATGGTTTTGTCCTAGTGACTAAAATGGTTTTGTCCATATGTAAAATATTTTAATGACAAAATTTAAGTATAAATTTAAATTCTTTTAAACTTTTTAGACTTTCTTGTAAACATACTTTAGACTTTTTACTTAAATTCAACTATTATGGTCAATAAATCACATAATTAAATTCAATTATTATGACTGAATTGATCAATAAATCACATATTGAATTCATTTGGTTTAATCAATACAATTATATGTTTGAATTTAATTAAAAAACTTGATGTGTAGCACCTAATCTAAGTTTTGTCCGGTTTTTTTTAAATTGAATTTGAATACATTTTACGTTTTAGAAGAAAATTCTTTTCAGATTTTGTCAAAATTAGTTTGTGCAAAAAAAAAATTATTATAGGTTTAATTAAGGAATAAATCTACACAAGCACCAAAAAATTCACATAAAATTTCACAAATCCAAGTGAGATGAGGTGGCACATTCACACAAAAAGTGTAAAGTTCTCGATAACTTTTGTTGTGTTTGTAGACTTATTGTTAATTTAGAGTGGTTACATCAAAATATTGTCCCCCACAACAATAGAATTTTCAACTTTTGATCAAAATTAATAATTTTGTGTCCGACGACTTATTGTTAATTAAGAGTGGTTACATCAAAATATTGTCCCCCACCACAACATAGTTTTCCACTTATGATCAAAATTAATTATTGAGGGTGAAAACTAAAATCAACTAAGCCTCCCGTAGAAATTAAACGTCTTCTATCTATTTCGGGTTGAATAACATAAACATGTAGGAACAAAGCATGCAGGAATTCGGATGGACATGAAACACACCAAACATTGATCGTTTTTCATGGGATCTAAAGGTTTGTTGTCTCGTACTTTTGCCTCCAAACATGGGCATCAACCCATGTAAAAGAAACAAGACAACACTGTTAAAAACGGACCCATTGTGCAAATTGATGCCTCCATGTCTAATCCATATTTCTCATGGTATGTTTCTTTCTTCTTCTAATCCATATTTCTCATGGTATGTTTCTTTCTTCTTCTTCTTCTTCTTTTATTAATTTTTTTAAATAACCTTATGGTATGTTTCAAATGAAGATAGAAGTGAGGAAAGTAAAAGCAGGTGTCTGAAATATACTAAAATTTAGGATACGCTTAGTATACTGAATGATAGTTAAGTTAAGGATGAAAATTTGTATTACTAGAAATAAAATGTGATATAATGGAATAATTATTCATATCAATAAGTTTGGATGTGAAATAACTAAAAGAATAAAACCACAAATTTGTATTTTTGAAAATATAATAATTTCTAAAGTTATTAAATGTATTAACTATTAAGAAATAGCTATTTCATCCCTTTTAGGGTTTGTTGGATTGAGAAAATGGAAAAGTAGGAGGACAAAAAATGGAGAGGAGGTGAAAAAGTTGGTGGGTAGAAAAGATTTAGTTTCCCTCCATGTGTTTGGTTGAGGGAGTGGAAATTAAAGTGAAGAGATAGAAAACTATTTTGTTTGGTTGGGTAAAAAAGTGAGAGGATAAAAAATGTAGTTTGTAAAAATTTACTCTCATGCCCTTATTACATAAAAAACTATTTTTAATAGTTTATAAAATTAACTTTTTTTAATTACTACAAACTAACACAATTAATAAAACATCTAGCAAAAGAAAAACTAACAATAATAATAATACGTTTCTGTTTGATTTGAAATTTTTTTTTTAATTGTTTGAAAAAGGAAGCAAAACATGAAAACAAAACCAAAAATTAAAAAGCAAAAAGCAAAACATGAAAACAAAGTCAAGTTCAATGCCAACAAAAGAAAGAAGAAGAAAGAGGAAGTAAAAAAAAAAAAAACCAACAACATTAAATAAGGGGGAAGGCAGATGGGTAATTTTCCGTCAAACCCACTCCTTCCACAATTAGGGGAGGGGGATAATGGGGTTAGGGGAGTTTTTTCCCTGGGCCCACATTTAAGAAGAAAAAGTTTTCTCCCCAATTTTTTTTTGTGGGGGGGGGGGGGGGGGGGGGGGAGAGAGAGAGAGAGAATGGGGTTGGGGGAGTTTTCTCTCTGGGCCCACATTTAAGAGGAAAAAGTTTTCTCCCCAACCCATTATCCCCTCCCCCCCCCCCCCCCCCCCCCAAAAAAAAAAAAACCAAAACCCTCCTTTGTTATTTTCTCTCCCCCTCTATCATTTCACCCCAACCAAACATACCAAAAGAGATGAATAGTTATTCCTCAATTTAAGGAATAATAATTTGTAATGAATAACTATAACATGTAATAAAATCTAACCAAATGATCATGTAGTTATTCCACATAAATAAGAATTCCATTACAAGATTTATTAAAGTGCACCAAACATGCTCTTGGTACGACTACTTTCTAGTTATTTTCCATTGTCCTATATATCCTCTACTTTTCCCTCATTTCTCTCCATTCAAACATAGAGTTAGGTACCTAACTAATCCCCCCGAAATATGTAATCCCCTATGCCATGCACATTAAGTATGACAGTGAGAAATCCCTTGAAACCCAAAGCATTGACTACAATATTAGAACTAAGGATCTCAATTCTCATGGATCATATGAGAGGTTTGGAAATTACTGAACCAATTTCAAAATATTGACTACAAAATTAGAACTAAACAATCTCATGGATGCACATAGGAGATTTGGAAACAACTAAACAAGTTTCAAATTATTGAACAAAATTAGAATTGAGGATCTCAAGCAGTGGCGGCTCCAGAAATTTTGTTTAGAGTGTTCCTTAAGAAATATAAATTATACAATCTAATAAAAAGAGAAATTCATATATTGACAATAACAACAATAAAAAAAACATACAAATACATAAAGTTTACAATTGCCTTCTACGAGTTTTTATATTTTGAAATTGTTGCATGATAGTTTTATTATCAATGCTATAAACTACATCTCTTTCAATGTACACAACCAAGTAATCATTCATTCGTTGAATGTAGAACAAATTATGGAGCAAAATTTAATTTTATTGGCATAAAAAAATTGAGGGTGTTCCCAAAATTTTTTTTGAAGGGTAGACAAATAAAAAATTTTAAATTATCATATATATAAAAAAAAAAAAAAAAAAAAAAATTCAGGTCAGAGTGGTCTTGGGACCACCCTGGCTTTAAGGTGGCATCGCCCCTGATCTCATGGATCACATATGAGATTTGGAAACAACTAAAAAAGTTTCAAATTGTTGAACAAAATTAGAATTGAGGATTTCATGCATCACATATGAGATTTGGAAACAACTAAAACAATTTCAAAGCATTGACTTCAAAATTAGAGCCGAGGATCTCATGGATCACACATGAGATGAGAGGTGTCTAAGGTTTTATTCACGTGATAATGCTCCCCCTTGGCTTAGTAGAAGACAAATCATTATAACAAGCGGAGCATGCGGAGGCTGTAGCATCCAAAAAAGTCAGCCAAAACTGTGTCTGCATCTACTGACAGGACTCAAAATTCAGGAGGAGCCCCTGTACTACCAGAATTGAGGTGCTGCCAAGTGGCAAATGTTCAATACCCTCCATGCTCGATTGTAGGTGACTTTTTCTTCTTCTTTTCCTCTCAAGTTCTGCGATATATCGTGGTTTGGCTTCGTTAAAAGCTGGAAGCACATGCTACGTTTTCGTGAATCGGAATTTGAGACACGTTCAAGTCGCTTTCAACTTGTTTGTATAGTAGTGTGAAAAGGTTATGGCCGACCTGCTCTCAATACCATGGCTTACATGTGATTGTGATTATGATTTCCAACTTGGCCTGATATCATACATGTGATCGTTTTTGCACTTTGTTGTAGGCCATTCATTAAGGTTTATCCTAATTATACACACACACACACACACACACACCCACACACAAAAAAAAAAATTCGTGGCTAAAAATATTTAGCGAATTCAATTCTTGGTTGATTCATGTAAATGTAAAACGAGAAAATTTTTCTTTTAATCCTTTTTGTGATAGTTTAGAGGACTATTCACGAACATTTATAACTGCGTGACTTATTAAATCTTTAAAAGAAATTATATTCTATTAAAGAATTAATTAGTTCATTTGATTATCTTTTTGATAATTCCATAGTTGGGGACGAGAGATTTGAATTTAGATATCTCATTTTAGAAATGCCAAGAAATGTCAACTAATTGAATTATAAAACTTTTTACATTAGTTTATATAATTAACAATATACGTGAATACTCATTTCAGTAATCACCTAATAGATTGACAAAACTTTCTTCCAAACTAGTTCATCACTTGGTCCCACTAGATGTCAACTCTTTTGGCCAAAATGGGGATATATCACTTTCACGCAAAACATGTGGCAAAATACCCATGTTCTGAAACAATTTAAAAAATTCCCATGTTTTAAACTTGATTTTCTAAAAATTGAGTTTCAATAGAAAAACTCAATTTTTAGAAAATCGAGTTATAAGCAATCAAACTTAAACAAAAAAAACAAAAAAAAAAACAAAAAAACAAAAAAACAAAAACAAAAACAAAATGGAACTCAAGTTCCATGTAGTTTTTTTCTAGTAACTCGATTTTCGCCAAATCGAATTTTTCATTGAAACTTGATTTTCTAAAAATCGAAGTTTCCAAACAGAGGCATTTTTTTAAATAGTTTCAGAACATGAGCATTTTGCTGAAATTTTTGGGCAAAATGGGTATTAACTCTTTTTACAAACACAAGTCTGTTCTGTCCTTCAAGTTGATTTAGACGGCTTACATTAATAAAATTTCTAGTTTTTTCCTCTAAAAAAAACGGAAGTTCATTTTGGCTGTTTCCATATCTGTAAATTGAAGAACTGAAAAATGACTCCGTTTTCCCTAATTACATTTTACCACCATTTGTAGAATGGTTGTGTAACTTATAAAATCTTGATGAAAGGTTTTGCTATAAGCCTGGAAGTCATTTTGAGTTTTGATGTTGACATCAAAACTCAAAACATCCATAAACAATGAACCCATCTGTGTATTTGGAGCCAAATTCCCATTTATAACTCTATGATGGTCCAATATCCATGTCCTCCATCCCTCTTTCGGTGCTCTGTCAGGAGGGAGGAGATGGCTTAGGATTAGAAGTTTAGGACCATCCTCTTCCCTTTATCAATTAAATCTTTATCCTTATCTAACAGTTCTATTCACTCCCCCCCTAAGTTTAGAGTCACATTCTGTGCTATCAATTGGTCTAGTCAACTACTCCCATCCTCTTCTCTCGGTGTCCATTTGGGTTAGTCATCGCTCTATTTGTGAAGATAATTTTTCACATTTTTCAGTGTTTAGTAGTATCATAAAAAATGAGTTAAAGGAAAACCATCTTTGATTAATGTAAAAATATGACTTTTTTTTGGAGATTGTTTTCTACTAATTTGTTTTGGAAAACAATTATATCTCATAACAAGTTAAATAAGAGAAATTAGATAATCTTTTTCCAACTCATTTAAGGTTGTTACCAAACATAGGCAAATAAAATAGTTTTATAGAAAATATTTTTTGAAAAATGACTCATTTTATAGAAAATATTAACGTCAAAACAAACAGAGCGTAGTGATCAAAACAAACTGAGTGTAGTGACAATTTGATACCATATGTGTTTAATTAGAGAGGGATGTGGCTAAACAAGTAAGGTTGCGTTTAACTTATTTGACTAAGTAGCATTAATGATTTTAACAAGTAGATGAAAATAGCGCCAAAAAAAAAAAAAAAAAAAAAAAAAAGGGCACATGAATATATTTCATTAAATCAATGACATGAGATATGATCAGAAAAATAAAAAACCTAGGGATGTCAATAAAACAACATTAGAGTGCTCATTTGGTATAGTTTATTTTACAGTTTTTTTTTTTAAATAAGTGCAATTTTAAAACTAACTAGAAAAAAGTAAAGTTAAAATATATATATATATATATATACACACACACCTTAAAAGTGTGCAATTTTAAACCACTGCAAAGTATAAGTATATTTTACTTAAATTTTATACTATCTTTTTTTTTTTTTTTTTTTTTTTTTTTTAACTTTTGGTAAAAAAATTTATAACTACCATGGTTTGGGGAAAGTCCTTAGAAAGGCAATTGGCTCATGCAACTTAATAGACCTCAATGCATAGGGCTTTATTAACAGTCTATAATGGGCTTACTCTCATGCTACAGAACAATTTCAGCTGTCACACAACCCAGGAGTCAATTCTGAGCTCACCAAGAAGATGATCCAAGTTCCAACATGAATTCTGAGCTATTAGCTTCATTACACACCAGCTCTGGTCTATTCATGCAATGAATGAACCGTTTCATGTTGGTAAAAATGTAGTAGTGAGCTCATTGTTCGTGCTTCTTGGCTACTTCACACAAGCCTATTCAATTCAAACTTAAAATACAGGTTCTTGATTTTGAGTAAACATCATATCACGGAGCTCTGCTGTTATAACTGGAGAACTTTACAGCGATTGTACCATCTCTTCTTGATGATCAGGCTCATGCTTGCAAAATCAAGGGAAGCATTTCATTCTCTGCAAGAAAAAAACACAAGACAAAGCCAAGTCAGACAAAAAAGCATTGTTGTCAAGTAAATTTAATTGGAAGATATGCAGACAGAGGCACACATGCTGTGTTTCAACACAGAAACAAGGTATCATGCGTAATAACCCCCCAAAAATCTAAACATAATAACGGCTGTGTTTGTCTTTGTTGATCAATAATATCGTGTGTCTATAAGTGAATGTTTCCTTGCATAAGAATCGTGACTCGAAATAATAACGTGTTAGTTATCTTGACAGAATGCAGAACACTTCATAACTCTGTACTTTAAGGTAAGTAGGGGAGAGTTTTTCTGCATGTACAGATGATCCCAGACATTGGGGCGCAAGAGTGTCATGTCTTCAAGAGTCTGAAATGTATAAATCTTGTAGGATTCCTCATTACCTGTCTTTCGATTTCAACAGCAGATGCAGCAAGCTTTCTTTTCAAAACTGACCTCTCCGTTTCACAGCTCTCCATCTCAGTATCTATAAATAAATAAAAAAGACAAGCAACAAGAATTACATCGAGTAAAATGCAATTTTTCTAACATATTACTCTACTCTTTTCTTCTTTCTATTATAAAAATCCACCGACAAGACAGCTATATAATAATCAGTATTTTCTCATAATAACCTAGGAAGTCTTTTAATTGATAAGAAAATAAAATTCAATCTCTATTGCATGTCAGCTATTAGTTTCTATTATTGGCATATAGTCCATGCTGATTTGACTATAGTAATTTAATCTTCTTCCTACTCATCATAACTAGCTATAAACACTGTTCAATTTTTTTCAGTTAGCTTTGCAGTTTAAAATGATCCATGCAGGTGATCTGCCCACTAATTTACACTGTAGTGAATCTAGTGATAATATGTATATAAAATTTTATAACAAGCTTTCCTAGAAAACCCAATCCTGCTTGTAAACCCCATCAGGAAAATCTAGAGAAGTTTTTCTCTGGATGTCAAGGGTATGTAGGTTACATCTATATAGGGAAGTTACTAATGCGTTCTGTTTCAATCTATATCAATAGAAATAAAAAGGCAAGTTACCAGAAAATGCACAAACAAGATCAAATTAACAGGCTGCTTAATTCTCACCATAATAGTACGTTGATAAGATGGTGATGCGTTCAGTTGGCTGAAATAACGGAAAAAAGTGAGAAAAATTAGCTGAGTGCCGAGAATGAATAATTAAAATGCTAACAAAGTGATGTAACAGCACGATTTCAGAAGCAGACAAACTAGCCGGACAAAGAAAAGGCCAGATTTACTGTATGGAACTAATGGGATTTACTTATGGAAGAATACTAAAGTCAGAGAGACTAGGATGGGATCATCCTCACTGCTTCTTGATGCATAAGTTTCAGAGTAAGAGGCATGAGAATCACTGTTCAACCAGTCTCATCAAAAATCCCAGTCAAAGATTCAGAAATCAGACTGAAAAATTACATGATTAACATGACAATGATTTAAGCGTTCCAATCAGATGTTAGTCTCTGTAAAAGAATGCAGTAAATTCAGGTTCCCTACCTAAACCAATATAAGTTGTACCAAGTGAATGAAATGGTCATTACCAGAGCTGGTCCCACATGAAAGAATGGGACAAGGACAAACATCACTTTCTTGAAATTTACATGACATGATTATCTGTCTTCATGGTAAAACTATAGTACATATTACAATCAAATGACAGCATCAACAAACCTAGGCTTTAGATGAGATGGTAAAGGGGTCCAGTGGAGTTAGATTAGGTCTAAGATGCAAATCTTATATAGTAGAAAAGATATTACATTGGGAAAAGATAAAAATAATATTGGTTATCAGAGAGAATAAACAGATGAGGGTTAACTACTAACATATCACACGGGAAATACTGCAAGAGACACATCCAACTCAAAAAAACTTCCCATAGTTGTTCATCATTAAAATATATTTTCAATCAGAAGGCCGGAGAAAATTGTACCAGTTCTAGATTTCAGATCGTTCTATTGAGAGTGAACAACTGAATATTACCATTACAAAAATACCCTCACGACGAGTAGGGAGCTGCTCAAACTTTTTCAATGTTTCTTCCCCTCGGGTAACTCGTCCAAAAATTGCATACTGAAGACGTCAGCCATTTTATTAGTAATCATATCATATGAGATACTAAAATATCTTTGAATCAAAGCTAGCAAGTGTAACTAGCAAACCTGGCCATCAAGATGAGGGGCATCTCCGAGAAGCATCGAAAAAGAGGATTGAGCACTGTTGCGATCCTCAAACCTACACCAAAGCAAAAATCAACCTGTCAAACTTTCAAACTAAATGAGGAAGTCCATAGAAGATTAAAGTCAAATGCAACTGTTAAAGACGAGAATAACATAATATAGAAATGCAGAAGCAGGAAAAAGAGAAGAATACAAGAGGTACATGGTTCAGCCCAATGGGCTATGCCCAAAAGATAAAGCCCTAAGGGCTACATCTTTACTATATTCTCAATTATTTATTACAATGAACCCTAGTAGTGTATGTAGGAGCTAGGGTTAGCCCTACATGAGCTTACAACATATTTGACCTCTTGGGCATTACATATTTGACCTCTTGGGGTTCAAGCCCTAGACATTGGGCTCCACAAAGGGTGCCAGTACCACTGGGTTAACAATTCAAACCCCATTAGACACTGAATTTCACAAATTTAAGCTGTCAAACTGACCAAAAATAGAGAACCAGAAAAAAGGGAGGATGGAGAAAATACCAATTCTCCATCATGTATGTTCAGTAAAAGAGATGCAAGAATGAAAGAATAGAAAATACCAACAACTTTCCTTTGTTTGGTTGAGAAGAAAAATGAAAGAAAAGAAATAGCAATTGTATCAATTTACTATTATACAATTTACTGTAACACAAACTCACACAAAAACACCTTCTCTTTCTCTAGCTTCTATTTTCTCTCTAAATGGGAGAATCTAGCTAGCGAAGATTAAGATAACCAAATCCGTCAGTCCCAACAAGTCTCTGGTCCAAAACCCTAAACCTGTCTTTAACTTAGATCTCAAGCACACGTTGACCACCCGCCTGGCAATTAACCAGAAATCTTACCTGTTTCTGGAGACTCAGAGCCCCATTTAGGAGGCATAACTGGCCCAAGACTCCACTCCTCAATTGGAAGATCAACAACTAGTGCTCAAAATGACCATGTCGATGATGAAAATAAGTTGCAGAAAGAATGTTCTCGGAAGGGGCAAGAGAAGGGGTCAAGAAAGTAGGTCTTGGCCTTGGTGCAATGGAACTTGCAGGCGGCAACATTTTAAGCAGATAGATAAGGGTCAAAATAGTACAATTTTCTTCCCTCCACATTTTCTTCCCATATTTTCTCACTTTTGGATGGGGAACATTTTGTGGGTCCAGGGAGTACTTTCTTTCCACCTAGTTTTCTTCCTACCAAACAGAAGAAAATTGCAATCTCTCTCCTCTTTTCCTTCCCCAAGTTTTCATCCTCCCTAAAATACCTCATACCAAACAAGTCTCACAATCAATCACCCTAGACTGTCTCAGAATTATATAGGTACTTCTGACTCCTTATAAACAATTATTTTAGTTTTACTGAACCCTAAGTATTGATTCACAATGAGCAGCAGAACTCCTGCACTTTTTCACCTCTAGAAGTGTTTATTTCCACTATTTTTTAATGAATAAGTTAATTCATCAAAAAATAGACAAGAACATGCAAGACTATGAAGAATTCTAAATAAAGCTGACATACTGCAGATACAATCAGAACAAAATACAATTGACTTGCTACTATCACATAGCATTCATACAAAATTTATATCCTATCTACCAATCGGTTGTAACTGTCTCCTAGGCTTGACCATAGACTGCACACAAATGGTTTGATTAAAATAGATTGACCCTCAGTTTCAGAGGAACTCAGCAACCAACAGAAGAATTAAAAGACTTAATATGCTTCAGTATAGCCAGTATGCGGTACCCTCAGTTTCAGAGGAACTAAGCAACCAACAGAAGAATTAAAAGACTTATAATATGCTTCAGTAAAGCCAGTATGCGGTTGGTTTTGCTTTCACATGACATTTCAACCCTCATAGCTAACAACTATCTTTGGTAATCAACTCTAATGTCCCAAGCTAACAGACAGTGTGACACCTTACAATGCATGTAACTCTTCAATTTATTTATTTGATAGTAATCAAAGATTTTTATTTATTTATTTTTAGAAAAGCATACCCATGTACAAAGGATGCTACAATGTCATCTAAAGTTTCACAAATCTCTTTGAGCCACCAAATTTTTTTTTTTTTCACAAATTAGAAATTCCTCCATAATAGAAAAGGAGTGACCACTCAAAGCAGCCATCCAATCATGCCTGGAGTGTAATTAAAACAAAGTTAACTCTAAAGGCAAACCCTCGACCCCTTCAAAAGTATATTGGTAGCATTCTCTTCAAATAATCCACATGATGAATAATGGAATTTCCCCCCATAAGTAAGCAAAACGATGCCTGCCAAAACCCTTTTCCAACAAACCAACAAATCCACTGCCCTTTTTGGCATAATCCAATGGAGTTTGAACAAACAAACCACCAATGACCATAGTCTATGCACATAATTTCAATGAATGAGCAAATAGATTATCCATAGTGAGAATGTTTCCTCTAGCAGCTGTCCATGTGAAGAAAGTTACTTATGTAGGAATCTTAACACTCCAAAAGCTTTTCCACAAAAGAAATGAGGGCTTCTGCCAGTAAGAGCCTAATAATAAGACTTAACCTCAAATATACATCTCCTAGTGGGATTCCAACACATTCTGTCTTCCCCATCTCTAGTAATTTTAGTGGAATAGAGAAGGTAAAGAAAAGAATGTAAAAACTTCATTTCCCAATCATGGACAATCTAGTGAACATAATGTCCCAATAATAGCTACACTATTCCATCACATATAGTCCATCACAAAGCCTCCTTATTTTGGGCTATTTGAAATACTGCAAGAAAGCCTCCTTAACGATCACCACCCCACACCATGGATCATGCCAAGAACAAATATGAAATACGCTACCCAGTTCAAGCTTGATGAATTTAGAGAACCTCTCCCAGCCGTTGCAAATATGTTTCCAAAGAGGCAATCCATAAGGTTCATTGATCAACCCCAAAACCCAATCTCTCCAATGATACCCACATTTTTTTTTTATCTACTACTGCTCTTTATATTGTGTCTTCTTCCATGGCATAGCGCCAAATCCACTTTCCCAATAATGCATTATTAAAACATAGGAAATTACAAATGCACAGACCATGATATTGAATCAGCTAACAAACTATCTTCTAATTTACCAAGTGAAACTTCAACATTGAAAATGTAGGAGTCCCAGTGATTTTTTTGATAGCTCATGAAACCTCTGATGCCCAGGCCATCATATTGAAACTGCCTCATGCTTTGTCTCCATTCATAGTTTTGACTGCTTCTACAACTTCCACCTCCTCGAAAGGTCTTTCCAACCCAACTGCCTCCTCACTATCAAGTATTTTCAATTGCAGCCCATCTAGTGTTGGTCTCCAGTTTAGTGTTTCATAATACAGATTTTATAAAACTGTAAAAAGCCTCCCTTAATCTCATCTGCATTTCTTGTTGTGTTTCCCTCAAAGAATAGGCTCCCAATAAAACTATTTCTATGGTGTGAATTAGCCCGGCAATGAGCGTGACAAAATTAACGCTTTTGAGGAAGGCAATACCAACTAAGTGCTTGTTTGGTGTTACTTTTTTCCATTGGGATATTTTGCTTGCCAAGAGCCTTCTGGCTCAAAAGGCACCTCCTGGTCTTTCCAATAGAAACCTCTAGGGTTCAAATCCCCCTCCCCCATTGTTGTAACCTAGGAAGCACGAACACTTCATTTAGGGTTCCATACCGGTGTCGTACCGGCCATTTCATGTTGTAATTTTTTAGAAAGTTCTCGTGTCGTTGTTTTGTCCCTGTACTCGTGTCCGTGTCTGTGCTTCCTAGGTTGTAACTATTGAATTGGTTTATTTTGCTTTAAAAATCAACTGAGCATGTATCCCAAAAAAAAAAAGGTAAGGCTGGTAATACATTCTGTTTTAGGATGCAAAAAATATAAACCACACAGGAACTAAACAGAGAAATATCATAGCACTAACAATTATATAAGCTAAATTATAAGTTACAAACAACCCAAAAAAAAAAAATTGCTTTAGCAAAGAAGACATTTACATTACCTCCCCATGGAAAGAACACCCTTTACATGTTTGACATCACTAAATTCACCAACAACAGTTTTTTCACCTTCTCTTCTTTGCTCTTCATTCATTGGGGCAGTTCTTCCACCCACAACATCAGCCACTTGGGCAACAAACCCCTTGTCAACCTAAAAATACAGTACACACTAATCCCATTATTACACACATAAATTCAAATTACAAGTACATAATACAGCATAATCAGCTTATCAAAAAATCATTAAAATACCCGAAAAAAGTGATTGGTATTGTAACATCCCAACCGAACGAGCTTGAAAATGTGGTCAACAGTTTTGGGTGCAACGGTTGGCAAGAAACCGAATTCGATGTCTCCATGGTTTGTCTGTTTTCCAAAATTGTTCCACATAAAAATAAATTAAAACCCAGCAAAAATTTTAACTAAACCAAACCAAACTACATTAAAATAATCGAAAAAATAAGAACCTGGAACACTACACGAACAGAACCCAGTTGGGGTTCTTCTTGGGACAGTGCACTAACTGAAATAACTGATGCCACGCACCAGAGTAAGCTCAAGGGGATCCATACATTACATGCCCACATTTTTTTTTAGCTCCAAAAATAGGTGTATGATCTGAAATTTTTTTTTTTTTTTTTACTTTATGAATATCAAAAATATTACTATATCTATATGATATGAAAATTCACATTTTGATTCTTGACCCCTAAAAGCAAGAAATATTGGATGTGGAAATTGGGCTGAGTAATGGACCCGTTAGGAGAAAGGTTTTGGGCTTATAAGATTTGATTAGGGCCCAGAGAAGTGTGTGTGCGCGTTTTTTTTTTTTTTTTTTTTTTTTGGGTTAAAAGGAAATAAATTAACACAACTAAAGCACAAACAAGGTTACAGGACAAAGCCTGTTCAAGTACAAACCATTGAAATTAGAATCTAACAAATTAGAAATGTTCATAGGCAGACTTTCAAAAACAGTAAAATCAGCATCTTAAAGACCTTCCATTCTGGCTAGAGCATCCGCACATTGGTTGGCTTCTCGGAAGTAGTGCTTAAAACGAGTTTGGGGAATTTGCTTGATCAAGTGCCTACAATCATCCATAAGCGAGGAAGCAAATATATTAGAATACTTAGGATTAGAAACAGCATCCAAAATAGACTTAGCATCTAATTCTACTTCTACTGCTATGCTACGGTTAACACATAGATTAAGACCATCTTTAAATGCCTAAAGTTCAGCAATAAACTTGATGTTATTCCTATTTTGTGAGTAAACCCAAGTCTGCCAAACCCATCTACCCTCTTCATTGCGTATCAATCCCCCACCCCCTGCCAAGCCTGGGTTTCTAAGGGAGGAGCTGTCCGTGTTCAATTTCATCCATCCTACTTCTGGTTTGGACCATCGGATTGGTCTAGCAACTCTAACGACGAGCTCCTTGGTTGGCACAATATAGAAATTGTACTCAAAAGCTCTTTGAATTATTTCCTTTGCCAAGTGAGGGTTCGGTCCATGGTTCCTAAAGACCGTTTGATTCCTGCACTTCCAGATCAACCAAATGGCAAAAAGAAACAGACTACTCCAAGGGATGCAAAGCTGATCCGTGATGTACTTGTTTGTATCATTTACTTTTAGCCACTCCTGTATGCCTTTATCAAAGAATTGATTGTCAATATCACGCGCTCCCAATTGAAACCAAATTAGTTTCACCATGTCATAGTCCTTTAAAGCATGAATGATGGACTCGTTGGGTGAATGGCACAAAGGGCAGGAGCTTTCGGATACAATACCCCTTGAAAAGAGGCAATCCCTTACTCCTATGCTATTATGCAAGCATTGCCAGGCAAAAGCTTGAATCCTGGGCAAGACCTTCATCTTCCAAATCTAGTTGCCCCCAAATTGAACATCATGATCCACCTTTGTAACTAGCTTATAAGCTGACCCAATATTAAATGTGCCGTGATCTAAATCTATCCAAGTCAGCTTATCCCCTCCTCTCAAAGCCATCACAACAGGGGCTGCCTGAAGCTCGAGTTTTGTTGAATCAGGAAAAAAAAAAGGTATTTTAGTCCAATCCCACCCACCAATGGAAACAACATCCCTCACCCTTAGCCCCATAGCTTTTCTGGTCATTGGGCCTTGAATGGCTTGCTGTAAAGGGCCAAACTTAGTCCAGTTATCATTCCATAAACTGAGATTACTTTCCCTGCCAATGATCCATCTAACTCCTTTATTGAAAACCTTAGCTCCCTTCTTCATTGCTAACCACACCCTGAAGTAGGCCTATCCACGAGTCGGGCCGGGTCTGTTTAAGGCCCAAACTGAACTCAACCCAGTTGGATCGATTTGCTAGATTTTGGACCCATATTTGACTGAATATTCGGGTCGGATCTGACGATTTGGGCAATCAGTTAACCAGGTTAGAGTTGTCAGGTCTGGGCCTCAGATTGGGCCGAAACTTTTGACATAGTTAAAATTATCCTGTTTCATTTTTTTTTTTGGGCCTTTTTGGCCCAAAATACTTAGTTTGGCAGTTTAATAAACTCTATTGATTTCATATTTTTTGAATTCCCTATATATTTCAAATTGGACCTCTTTTTACTTAATTTATTATAAAATAAGGCCTCAAGCTTAGCTTATATTATAAACTACACTAGGCCTGTTGGGCCTTCAGGATATATCAAACCTAATATAATCTTGCAGTTTCTCACAAATTTTCACAAATTTAAACCTGGATTGTGGACAGAATAACACAACACAACAGTAGAAAAAAGCCTATTCTTTTTTATTACTTGTGATCAACACACCAAAAAGCCTATTTTTTTTTTTATCACCAGTGATCTCTGAAACAATAGAAGCACCTAGGCAGTGCAGTACATATCAATTCAAATACATAATCTTTCCCACATTAACTACAAAAAATAAACACAACAAAATAGACTAAAGATAGCACAACCCAACCTACAAAAGCCCTAATTTTACCATATGTGATCTGTTAAACAACAAAATAAGCACCTAGGCAGTAAGCTAGTAGCTCAACACTTATTAAACCTGCCAACCACAACAAATAATATTTCCAGGCTTCCAGCAACAAATAAATCACAACAGAAAATACTATACTGCAATATTCCAATTAATGGATATATATACTTAGTATCATAGAGTCCATTACTGCAAGTTTTTTGGGCAGTAAACCATCACGTAAAAAGCTTGCTAGTTATACAACGTTCCAATCAATATAATTAGTTACAATAATCAAATACCATAGGTATTTCCAAAAAATAACTTTTCCAATGCATTGAATGACTACTCTATAGTTTATAGGTCTATAACTAATAGAAAAGAAAACCTATAAACTAAGATTTCTTTTCTATAAGCATTGACAGTTGAGTATTGTTAGAACTTAGAAAAGCAATATATTCAAAAAAAGCTTCCAAAATATTCCCACAAAGTTGCCTTCTTTACAAAATAAATGACCATCCTCCTACAATAGACAAAAAAATATTCAACAAACAATTCATTAGTACCAAATACAAGACCAACTAGTAAGGAAACCAAGTTTATAATAGTAAGGAGAGAAAGACAAAATCATACTAAGTTAGTGATTAATCATCAATGTTAATTAAGGGTCGTTTGCCTAAAGTGGAACCCTTACTTGAGCTGGTATTTGCTGTTGCACTTGCTGTTAGTTGCTAATTTAAAACTGAAAAATAATAGGAAATAAACATAATAGATTCAATTATGCTTGAATACAAGAGACACTCAATAAAATTAATAGACAATAAGTTTCAGAATTTAAACATATTACCTAAGTCAAGTAACTCCTCCTCCAATGCCTCTACATCATCCCTTGACTGGCGATGAGAAATTGGAAATGTGGCTTGAAGCCAATTTTGTGAACATACAAGGTTTTGAACCATGAGTGAAGATAGTGAACTTCGAAATGGATCAACAATGCGGCCTCCAATGCTAAATGCTAACTCAGATGTAACAATGAAAACTGGTACAACTAGCACATCCTTAGCAACTTTAGACAACACTTGGTACTACTAAAATTGTCCCTCCACCACTCTAATATCTCAAAATTCACATCCTTTCTACCATCACAGTTTTCAGCCAAATACTTTTCAATCTCATTACTATAACCTACAGATTGCTCAACTTGCAAGAAACGATCATATCGCGAGTGATCCATGACATATGGATCACTAGCATCACTTTCCAATTCTGTTCTCTTACTCTCACTTTGTTCTTGCATATTTGGTAAATGAATAGAAGAGTAAAAATTATACAAAAGATCTTTCACCTTATCAACCATCACTTCCGCCACTACATTCTCATAAATTTCAGAAAAAGAAAATTTCAAAAACCTCAATTTTTTTCGTGGATCAAGAACCATAGCCATATACAAAAGAGGATTAATTTTCTCTCCTTCCCCCCAATACTTCTTAAATTTAGTTTGTATGTTTGTAGTTGTGTTTTTCAAGAGAGTGTTTTGGGATTTAACTAAATTAGAAATGTTCTCTTGAATAACAAAGATCTCATCATAAAAGGCATTTGAAGTAATGTACAAAGAATCAGAGAACTTCTTCGTTATAAAAAAGCCTTAAAAAAGTCACAAATACCTTACAAATTTGGAAATCACCCATACAAAGAGATCCCAAACCACCACTATCTTTCTTGATCCTAAAGTACGACAAATAACCATCATCTTCAAAATCCATTTTAAAGAACACTTTCTCAAATTTTTCAGCAGTTTCTAATATGAGATAGGTCAAGTTCTACCTAGTAGGTACATCTAGACAAAGAAGACTCTTGAACTCTATACCTAACCTCTCCATAAAACTCCTAAAAGTTTGATTTCTATTGGTTGAGGACTTCACATACCTCACAACCTCACGCACCTTAGCAACAGATGCATCAATTTCTTTCAGACCCTCTCCCACAATTAGATTTAGGATATGGGCACAGCACCTCATGTGCATGAACTCATTTCCTAAAACTGTCCCATTCCAATCTTTGGTCACCCTTTGCAAAAATTTAATTGTTGTTAAATTTGAGCTAGCATTATCCACTATCAAAGTGAATATCCCATCAATACCCCACTCATGCAAAGGCATCTCAATCTTTCTACCTATAGTTTCCTCCTTATGGTCTTCAACTTGACAAAAATTTAAAATTCTTTTATGCAATTTCCAAGCATCATCAATAAAGTGACATATGAGACACATATAATTTAAAATTCTCTTATGCAATTTCCGAAAGCCAATGTTTTTTGCCCTTTAACTAGAACTTCTCTATTAGGGTTCTTGTGACATATTGGCACATGAGCTAACAAATTACTAGTACCACAACTCTTACTATCAACATTATACGATTTTTGGCAATAATTACAAATAGCCTTAGTTTTACTAGTATCACCCTCTCCTATCTTTATTTTTTCAAAATGGTCCCAAACAACTAACTTTTTCCTACCACTCCAAGTACCACTAACATAAACTGTCATACACACTTGGCATGGTTGACTTGGGGGCAACTCAGTAGCAGCAGCTGCTTCAACTTGGGTAGCTACAAAAGCTTCAACTTGGGTGGAAATAACACCATCATCTTGTGTAGCAGCTGGTGTTTGGACAGAGGGTCCATTAGTTGAGGTTTCCATGACCTAAAAAAATCAAAGATACGTATTAGCGAACTAGAGTAACAAGTATAATTCATAGCTTTAATAATAATAATAATAATAATAATAAATAATAACCACACAAACCAAAAAGGAAAAACAGTATCACACTCCATAAGATAATCATGACCAACAACTATGGGGAGTCGGGGACAGAGGCAGGGTACAGAGATTCTTATATACATAAATCAGTTGTCAATATTAAAGATGATTCGACAATATTAAATTTCAGTTGTCAATATTAAATTTAAGGAGAAGTCCTTAAAAGTTTCTATAACAAAGTGTCAACAGCCACTTAATCGAAAGGTATATAAGAGAAAAGATACATGAGCATTAAGGAATGAAAATTTCAAGGTCTAGGGTTTTACTTAATTTCTTTTTCCTTTCACTAAGAGCCAGAGAGATTAAAAGAGTTAGAATTTCCATTGTGCTTTCCCTAAATCATTTTAAAGGCTTCCATTATATTAGGATTGATAACAGCATAATTTTACTCTCAATGAATCACATTTACCAATAAACATCATCATCCTGAACTACAATGCTCTGTAAAAACAAAGCATCAAGTAATGATTCAAAAATCAAATGAAACCACTAATAAGATGCTTATGAAGGGAACTTGAGTAGCTAAATCAATTGTAGGATGAACGCCATTCAAGTCAATCCAAAGAAGGAAAAGACAGTTAGTAAAAAGAAACAATCACCACAATCACTACATTTTCCTTTTTTACTAAACACAAAGAAAAGCAAAAACCATACCATAAGGAAAACTGTGGGTGTATGGGTTTGGAACTTGAAGGTAGAAAATGCTACTTGGAATAAGCTTTCAATCCTGTATAAAATTAAAACAGGATCAAAATTGATTAAAAAAAAGAACAAAGAACAAAAGCAAAATAGTTAGGGTTTCAAGGTTTTTTTTAGTTACGGTTTCATATTATAAATCTTTAGGTTTATTTGATTTAACCAACGAGACTAACAACAAAAGAAAGATGAGAAACAGAGAACAATTACCTACGGGGTGAGGACAAACACCGGCGGGGTGAGGACAACACACCGATGGCAGCTACATTGTGGAGGGTAAACAGGATCAAAATTGATTAAAAAAAAGAACGAACAACAAAAGTAAAATAGTTAAATTGCCCGTTTGGATAGCACTTAATTCTGCATTTTAGCGTTTGCGTTTTGGGCATGGGACCCACATTACAATTGCATGCAGTAAAAGCGTCCTTCTTTTTTTTTTTTTAGCTGTTAACGTTGACTTTTCCAGTAAATAGTGTACCCGTGTACTGTTCATGGGTCCCACAAACTTTACTTTTCAGCAACTTTTTCATTAAAAATGGGTTCCACGGCACTATTCACACATTTAAAAATTATTTTGCTATAGTGTTTTCAGTTTTTAATTTTCAATTTCAGCAAAATAAGTGCTATCCAAACGAACCCAAAGTTTCAAGGTTTTTTTTAGTTAGGGTTTCATATCTTTAGGTTTATTTGATTTAACCAACGAGACTAACAACAAAAGAAAGATGGGAAACAGAGAACAATTACCTACGGGGTGAGAACAACACCGACGGCAGCTGTGGAGGGCGAACTGATTGGATAGCAGCGGCGGTAGCTAGGCATTAGAGGCAAAGAGAGGAGTGGACTACGGCATTGGAGGCAGCTAAGGTTTGGATGTAGAGAATCGGTTTAGAAAGAGTTGAAGATCCAACCAAATAGAGAAGTGAGGGTTTGAGAAAGCTTAAGAAAGCAAAATACAAAACTGAGACTCTAAAAGTTTGAGATTGATCAAAGCTTAAAGCTTTAAAGTGAAGAAGTGAAAAGGTGAGGAAGGGTGAAGAGGGGAGGAAGCGTGAAGGTAAAGCCTTGACTCACGAATTTTGCAATCTGAACTCTGAAGTGAAGAGACTTGTTAGAGATGGTAAGATATCTGATCTTTGATATGAAATTCTCACTGTTAGATTAGGTCTTCATTTTGTATTATAACCGTTGATTTGAAATTGGGTAATTGTGCCACTGCAATAAGTCAAATCATGCTTAGCTTCCACTCTCATCAACACAATTGATTTTGAACTTTAATTTGAGATTAACAGTTGATTTGTATGTTGGGAATTTGTGTGGAAAAAGTAACTGTTGCTTACTGATGTCTGATGGGATTATACACTCATACATGTTTCCCTTCTCTTAGTCTGATACCAAAACGCGTGAGCTGGCAATCTGGGCATGTCAAATCATCTTTTTTTTGTAAGTTTATATAAATAATTCGGTCGGTTCGGGTTATTCGGGTGAAATTTTTGTAAACTGAATTATTCGGTTATTTTTATTGCCAACCTGTGACTGACCAGTGATTGATTTTGGAGCCGCCCGTGGACCTTTGGTTTAAGGCGGGTGGGTCGGTTGGTCTGGGTCATTGGACAACCCTACCCTAGAGCAAGGTAATTTATCACTATTCCTTGAGTGAATTCTTCGACTGCTAAGTACTTTCCTTTGAGCACCTGAGCCCATAGGTTCCTTCTGTTTGATATCTCTAATTAAGTTTTGCTAAAAGAGCCAAGTTTCCTCCAATACTGACTTGCCCACTATTAGCCAAAAACGTTGGAAGCCGTCAGGCCCAGGGGCCTTGAAAGCTTTAAGGGACCAAAGACCTACTTTAATTTCATCATTACTAACATTTGCTTCAAGACTGTCTCAGTCCTCATCTATGAGGCAAGCTTGCCAGGTACTAGCAGGAGGGATATGAAGAGGAGTAGAGATATGAGATGTGCTGTATAAATCAAAAAACCCATTTCGGATCACTTCCTTCACGTCGAACTCTTCATGCATCCATTCTCTAGTGTTAGACATGATAGCACTAATAGTATTTCTCTTCTTTCGGACCAGAGTTGAGATATGGTTAAAGGAAGTGTTGCAATCACCAAACATCATCCAGTTCACCCTGGATTTAAGAGCCCAAAGCTCTTCCTCTTGGCTGAAAACACAAGCTAAATTTGTTTGGAGTTTCCTTTCCAGCATAACTAGGTTGTGAGACGGTCTGATGGCTAAATTTCTTTGAATTCCATGCAACCTGGCCATGATCCTTCTCTTCTTTGCAAAAATATTACCAAAGTGAACTTTATTCCAGTCTAAGGCATCCCATGAGAATTTGGTGATAGCATCTTGGAGGTGATGGCCCTGACTCCAAGCTTCCTGGACAACCCTAGGAAATGAGGGGTCTGAAAGCCAAAAGCTCTAAAACTTGAATGACCTATTTGGTCTAGACCACTCAAAAGGTCTAGTTTCTAGAAGAACCGGATAGTGGTCTGAGTGACATCTGGTTAAGTGGGATACTTTAACTTCAGGGTAGAGAGTGCACCAATCTGGATTTACGAAGAATCTATCTATTCTCTCTTCGATGAGAATGTGAGCATCTCGACAATTGGTCCAAGTAAACCTTGATCCTAAGAAACCCAGGTCTATCATATTACATTTGTCTAAGCAGTCCTCCAGAAGGAGTGACCTTCTAATGTTGACATCCCTTCCTCCTAACTTATCAACACTAAAGAAAGGCTCATTAAAATCCCCTGCAATTACCTAGGGCATGCTATGCAACTCCATAACATTTATTAAATTATTCCACAGAATAGATCTTTCAGCAAACCTAGGGCTGGCATAGATAGTTGAAAATAACCAAGACAAATTCGAGGTTCGTACCTTAATGGTAACATGAATTTCTTGCTCTGTTTTGGCCAGGAGCGTGACTTCTACTTTGTCTGAGTTCCATAAAAGCCACAATCCCCCCGCATAGCAAATCGTATGTGTATGGATCACTCTATCAAACGGCAGTCTGTCTGTTATATCTTTTGCACTCTCCCCTCCCAGGCGAGTTTCCATAACCACAAACACAGCAAGATCATAAACACGAACCAACTCCCTAACATGACTTTGAAAATTGGGTTTTAAGGCACACCTGCTATTCCAAGCAATGATATTCATGATGTGCGAGTGATAAGAAGTAGGGCATTCATCAAACGAAGGTAAGAGTTTCGCTTCCTTCTTCAAATTCCATCCCATCTTCCTAAGCATCTCCGCCGATTGGCCCTTCCTCAGCATAAGTGTCAGACAATACTCCAGGACTCCCATCTCCAAATGATTGGCCATGGAGTGCAGATTGTAATCCACCGTGGGCTGAAATACCTGTAGCAGCTTGGTAATATGCATGTTGCTTCTGAAACAAGTTACAATCGATTGGATCTCCAGCATTCTCCTCTTTGACAAGCTCTCTGCATGATCCACCTCGCATAAAATCGAAGTGGGAGATATTTGGGGAATCATCCTCCACACAGTCGATCTTTCCTCCTCCGAAGCTAGGCCATCAATCAAAAAAATCCTACTAAGGATTTGGGATTTGTCCCCAGAGTGGGTCTGTCTCTAGTAAGCACTTCTTCGCTGCACTCTCCTCCGTGAGTAGGAAGATGAACTTCCAAGCTTCCTTGATCTTGTTGTTGAACTAGCCCATGACACGCATCGGATTTGCTCGAATTTCTAGTATGATAATCTTCGGAATCTCTATGATTGTACCTCCTAGGTTAATGCACCATCTCATTCCTTGCTAATAACCTATAAGGTGTTATAGAAACAATTTTTGAATGGTTTTGTATATTAGGCCTTTTGTTCTTAAGACTAGGAAGGCTAATTGCTTTACTCATAATTTTTCTCAATGGGCTTCTACATGCAATGCTTGGGGGCCCGCTCGCCTCCTCACACTCTCTCAATGGGTTTTGTATGTTGTGTAGGGTTATGGAGAGGCCCCTTGTAGCTCCCAAGCCTTTTGTTTTTCTAGTATTTAAACTTCGTTCAGGAGTAGCTTATTTTCAATAGCTTATTTGTATATATTGTGAGACAAAAAGTTAAAAGTTAGCTTATTTTCAAAAATTTAGAAGTTGGATTATTTGAAATAAAGTTAAGACAAAAAGTAATTTGAAACTTGCAAATAGTGCATAAAATAATTAAAAAACCAACTCATAATCCAATGTCGAACACACACTTAATAAAAAACGTATTTAGGGGTGTGCATGAGTCAGGTTTGAAGGTTTTTTTTTCAATGAGTTTGTTGTGTTGAGAAATTCTCAACCTAACCAACATGATTCCAGTTGGGTTGGGCTAGGTTGTACTTACATATTCTCTGCCTCATAAAAAATTAGACTTTCATTAATTATTTAATTACTTATTATTAATAAATGATTACAAATCATTGAGTATATCTAAATTATATTACAAATTTCTAATTCATCAAAATTAATTCACAAAATACAAAAATAAATCAAATTAAAAAATTAAAACAAACTTATTTATATGGTAGGTTTTTTTTTTTTTTTTGGATGGGTTAGATTGGTTGAAAAAACTATCAACCCAAATCCAACCCAACCCAATACTCCAAAAAAAAAAAAATCCAACCTACCAACCCAAGTCGTTAGTCTGGGTTGGATCTTCTTGAGTTGGTGGGTTTGGTGTGCAACACCTAGACCCCAAACTGTTGGTTCCCTTCACCAAAGAAAAATCATAGCCCAAATGAATACGGATTACAAAAGACCAAGATCGAGTCAGAGTGGTAGAGTATTACATCAATTGGGTATTTTTCCTTTTTTTGGTCGAATGGAGAGCCCAAGCCCAATATCAAAACATGAAGAAAGAAGCAAATTCAATGAGTTGGAGAAGCTGAGAAAATATTCTTTATACCTCTATTTATTAAGGAAATCTTAGATTGAGTTTTTTATTTTATTTTTATTTTTCGAAGTTATAATGTCCCATGTATAAATTCCATTTGAAACATTATTATTTTAGGTACAGTACAAAGAAATGAATAACAAATAAAACAAATCTAATAATTTTCTTTTTCTTTTTCTTTCTCATAGCATGGTCCCCCTCCCCATGCTCCCCTATAGATTGTGACACAAAAATCAATGAAATTCACACATACAAACATTCATTTCAAGTATATGTGGCATGGAACAGAAAAAATTTGTATAAAAAAAGAAAAGAAAAAGAAAAGGTGGTGAAGATAGTACTACATGATAAGTCTTAAAATCAAATGATTAAAATTCAATGAAATTCACACATAGAAGCATTCATTTCAAGTATATGTGGCATGGAATTGAAATTTTTGTATTAAAAAAAAAAAAAAAAGGCGGTAAAGATGGTGCTACATGATAGGTCTTAAAAATCTAACAAGCAATTAATAGGAGTAATTTTTCACCGACATGTACTTGGGCCACTACAACTAAGGCTTAGTGGCACTTAAACAAGAAAAATTGGATGGGGAAATTGGGCTGCATAATGGGCCCATTAGGAGAAGGGTTTGGGCCAATATGAGATGGTATTGGTTGGTGTCTGCAAGATTTGATTGGAGGCCGAGTGAAGTATGCATATTTGGGTTCATTTATTTACATAGACAAAATCAAAATGGCTCCAAATTTTAATGATATGAATTGTAATTTGATAGTATAGAAACTATTTTTGAATGGTTTTTGTATGTTGGGCTTTTTGTTCTTAAGACTAGGAAGGCTAATTGCTTTGCTCATAATATTTCTCAATGGGCTTCTACTTGCAATGCTTGGGGGCCCGCTCCCATCCCTAGGCTTCTCCCTCAACGAGTTTTCTTGTGTACGGTTGTGGACAGGCCCCTTGTAGTTGTAGCTTTCCAAGCCTTTTTTTTTAGTATACAAACCCCATTTGGAAATTATTTATTTTTGGTAACTTATTTACAGAATATAAGACAAAAAGCTAAAAGCTAACTTATCTCCAATAAACTGATATTATTTTAAATTAAATTTTTTTATTTTAAAAAAAGTAGTATAGAACTCGTGCATAAAATAAGTAGAAATCCAACTTAGAAGTCTATATCAAACACTAAAATATGTGTCTAAAGATGTGCATGGGTCAGTTTGAAGAGTTTTTTCAACTCAACCCAACCCATCACATGTATAGAAACCAACCCAACCAACTTGAGTCTGGTTGGTTGGTTAGTTGTGCTTTACATGTTTCATCCTTTATATTTTTTAAAAATAAAAATTGGACTCTCATTAATTATTTAATTAATTTTTTTACTAAATTACTACAAATCACATAATATGTCTAAATCATATTCCAAATTCATCAAAATTAATTCTTAAAATAGGAAAATAAATCAAACTAAAAGATTAAAATAAATGTAATAAAATAAACTCATATATATGGTGAGTTAGGTTGCGTCGAATGGGTTAGAAAAACCATCTACCCAAACCCAACCCAAGACTCAAAAAGAAAAAATTCCAACCCGCTAACTTGACGTGTGAAGTTCGGTCAATTTTCTTGAGTTGGTGAGTTCAGTATGCACCCCAATACACGTTATGTTAGACCTCTAAACTATTAGTTACCTCCCAAAGAAAAATCTTGGCCCAAGAGACAGGGTTTATGAAAGACTAAGATCGAGTTAGAGTGGTAGCCTTCAAGAACTTAAATCAAATGGGTGTTTTTACTTTTTTTTTTGGTCGAGTGGAGAGCCCAAACCCAATATCCAAAAGATGCAGAAAGAAGCAAATTCAATGAGTTGGAAAAAGCAGAGGAGATATTCTGTAGGCCTCTCTCTATTTATTAAGGAAATCTTAGATTGCGGTTTTTTTTTTTTTCCTCTCGAAGTTATGGTGTCCCATGTGTAAATTCCATTTGGAGCATTATTATTTTAGGTACAGTACAAAGAAATGCATACCAAATAATCCAAATCTAATAATTTTCTTTTTCTTTTGCTTTCTCTTTCTTATTGCATGGTCCCCCCTCCCCATGCTCCCCTATAGATTGCGACACAAAAATCAATGAAATTCACACATACAAGCATTCATTTCAAGTATATGTGGCATGAAACTGAAAAAGTTTTTTGTTTTCTGGTATTTAAAGCATGTTTTGAAGTGGTTTATTTTCAGTAACTTATTTATACAATATAAGATAAAAAGTTAAAAATTAACTTATTTTTAATAAATTAAAAATTAGATTATTTGAATGAAGTTAAAAAAAGAAAAAGAAAAAAAAAAAAGAGTAGTATAGAACTCGTAAGTAGTGCATAAAATAAGTAGAAATCTAACTTATAATCTAATGTCAAATACACACTCAATAAAATATGTGTCTAGGAATGTGCATGAGTCAGGTTGAAGGATTTTTTCAACCCAACCCAATCCATCACATTTATAGAGAAACCAACATTAGTTTTGTTGGGTTGGTGAGTTGTGCTATATATGTTTCATGTCTTATAAAAAAATTGGACTCTCACTAATTATTTAATTATTATTTTTTACTAAACTACTACAAATCACATAATATATCCAAATTATATTCTAATTTCATCAAAATTAATTCTTAAAATAGGAAAATAAATCAAACTAAAAATTAAAAATAAATGTGATAAAATAAACATACATATATATGGTGGGTTAGGTTGGGTCAAATGAGTTAAAAAAACTATCAATCCAAAACCCAACCCAACCCAAGAAATCCAACCCACTAACCTTGCGTGTGAAGTTTGGTCAATTTTTTAAAATTGGTGGGTTTGGTAGGCACCCTAATACATGTTATGTTAGACCTCTAAATTATTGGTTACCTCCCAATGAAAAATCTTGGCCCAAGATACAGGCATACAAAAGACGAAGATCGAGTAAGAGTGGTAGACTAGATTACAAGAACATAAATCAAATGGGTGTTTTTCCCTTTTTAGTCGAATGGAGAGCCAAGCCCAATATCAAATTTGAAGAAGCAAATTCAATGAGTTTGTGAATCTGAGGAAATATTCTATATGCCTCTATTGATTAAGGAAATCTTTTAAATTGCGGTTTTTTTTTTTTTTTTCTTACCTCCTATAATTTTTTTAAAAGAAATTTCCTTTTATTTAAATAAAAGATTGTCATATTACTCACTAACTAAATAAAATGTAAAAATTAAAATCTACTATCATTTACCATTGTGTATTTAAAATAAAAAAAATACTAGAAATAAATTAAACTTTTTTGTTTCTCGAAGTTATAATGTCCCATGTGTAAATTCCATTTATAGCATTATTATTTAAGTACAGTACAAAGAAATGCATACCAAATAAACCAAATATTATAATTTTTTTTTCCTATTTCTCTCTTTCTCATAGCATGGTCCCCCTCCCCATGCTCACCTATAGATTGCGACACAAAACTCAATGAAATTCACACATACAAGCATTCATTTCAAGTATATGTGGCATGAAACTGAAAATTTTGTATAAAAAAAAAAAAAGTGGGGAAGATGGTACTACAAGATAAGTCTTAAAATCAAATGATTAAAAATCTAACAAGAAACTAATAATTTTTCACCGACATGTACTTGGGCCACAACAACTATGGCTTTGTGGCACTAAAACAAGAAACGTGTTAGTCATAGTACCCTCAAATTGCTTAGTATGATTCAAGTTTTGAGGGCTCATAGACATAGATGGGTTTATTTTTTATTTATAAAAAATGATTACTTACATTGATTATTAAACATTGTGCATGAGAAAGTGCAATTTGTATTTGGTATCGATTAGTCTCATTCATATCAATGATGAATCCCCCACATATTTATTCCCTTATATAAACCCATCTTACATAGTATTCGAATAAAGTACTATTTCTTTGATTCTTGAGTGGACCTTTAAATAGTTTCTTTCTTTACAATTTTGATATGTACAAAGTCTTTAGCAAAATTCCAATGGAGTTACCTACAAAAATAGTTATGTCACATTGTCACACTAGCCTAGTAGCCTCTATGTGATTATTATGCCCCTATATTTATTCTCACGGTGGCTAAACCCAAATAGGGCATATTTCAACATTTGCAAGCAAATGAAGCTATTTTTGTGACGGAAAAAAGGAATTTTTAAAACCAAAAAAAAAAAAAAAAAAAATTTGTGAACACATTTTGGCCAGCAATGTTACCTGTTTATTCTACAACGTTGAAATTCTTTTTTCATCAAAGAAGTGCATGGTTTTGTCGTCAATCAAAATCAAATTGATCATAATGGATAGAACCAGATTCTAGATTTCTAGTGGTGACATTCTTTTGTTCTTTCTTCGGTTTGGTCTGACTAAAATTCTGGATTGAATTCCGTTCTCAAATTGGGCTCAAACATTGCATTAAGTCAGTTGAGCAAAATGGTTGGCCCAGCCTTTAAAGAAAAAAAAAATTCGTTTATGTGTTCTTGGTTGTGATTAATATTTCATTCTAATCTTATCATTGATCACTTAAACCAAAGTTTAAGATCTATCAAGTTGCATTTATCGATAGCCACTAACGTTTAAAATTTGACCCCTTTTAGAGCTGTGAGCATAAAGTGAACTATTTTCTTATTTTGAAAAAAAGGAAGAAGAAGAATAAGCAGAAAAATAATTGATTAAAAATTGTAAAGGATGAGAGCAATTGTACAAACCGTAACTGAATATTATCGTAATAGTCTTTATTTGTTGAGGAACTAATAACATGACATAGATAGGTCCACAATATGAGGGATTTGGATATGCTTATTTCAACGAGTTTAACCATAACCTGACATCGGTCTTACTTATTAAGTCTCAATATCTGACAATAACAATCATGAGGAGACCAAAATTGTGTCATTACTCGATTCAAACTCATAATCTATAGCTCGCCAACCCAAGTTTGCTCCTTTCAACAGATATAGCCATAGCTTGACATCAGTCTCGATCACCAAGGTTCTAGGAGCTTCAAGTGGTAAACAAGGCAATAATTATGATTGAACTAAGAACATGTTATTACTTAATTTGAACTCAAGATTTGCCTCTTTTTAAATCAAGCATGCTCCTTTTAACAAGTTCAACCATAGCTTGACACTAGTCCCATTAGGGTTTTAGACTTTTAGTAGCATCAAGTGGTGGCCGGGTAGCAATAATTATTAAGGAACTAACAATGTCATTACTTGATTTAAACTTTGGACTTAAATTTCTCTAAATCAAATTTGCTTATTTCAACGAGTTTAACCATAACCTAATATCAGTCCCATCATGATATAATGTCAAATGGTCTTGGACAACAATAATCATGACAGAGTTAACATTAATTTATTATTTGATTTGAAGTTAATGTCTTCCCTCTCACCAAGCAACATGACAATATTCAAAAAAATCATATTCACGTGTTGATATATGTTTTTTCCCTCCTTTCAAATGCATCTATATGTAATGCTATGCAACATATTTACCATCTACTTCTCTTCAAAGTCCAAACTAAGTATGCTCATTTAAACGAGTTCAACCATAACATGACTTCAAATTCCATCACCATGGTTCTAGTAGCATCATGTAGTAGATAACAATAATCATGAGAAAGCTAATAGCGTGTTATTACTTGATTTGAACCCAAAAGTTACCTCTCTCCAAACTGAACATGCTCATTTCAACGAGTTCAACTATAGACCGATCATCAATTTGATCGTGATATAACATTAAGTGGTGGACATTCGACAACAATAACCACGAAGGAATGAACATTATTTTATTGTTAATTTGACCTCTCTCACCAAAATCACACTAGAATAACCCAAAAAATATATATAGTCAAGTTTTTGGACTTTTTTTTAAAATTTTTTTTCCTCAAGTGCCTCAATCTATGTCATGCAACACGCTTTACAATCAATTGTCACATCTTATCACATGCCCTATTCAAACAACCTCCATTAGTAAATCAAAACATTCTGATTTGCCGACCATTACATCTAGAAGCAAGAATTTTAGACAGAGTATATAGGTAATTAGGCATCCAATAGGGAAAAAGTTTTTCAACTCTCAACAGGAAAGAATGAAAAGGCACACACGCGGTTCAAAATTGTTTTGTTTGGAACACATCTTGGCAAACCCCACAAAAAAACTCTGTTAACAGTTCAACGCCAACCCTTATACTTACTTACACAACACAAACTTTGTATTTTTGTTTTTTGTGTTTTCTTTTGTTTTATGAAGTGCCCTCACAGCTCACACTAATAACCTCTCAAATCCTCAAAGGCAAAGTCACTGCAGCCGAAAATGACCATAGGCAATCCAATCAAAAAAAGGCTTTAAAGAGCTTATATCGTCCACGCAAATGAGAGCCTTTCTATATAGCTCTTTCTCTTTTCTTTTTGCAAATTTCCCTTTAACCCTTTTTGGTTGGTTGGTTTCCTTTAAATTTTTCTTATTAAATTTCGAAAATGAAAACAAAAAATTTAATTCAATCTTAAAGGGTGTACAACTAGTAATGAAAATGTCACCTACTTGTTCATAATTTTAGTATTAACTCTGTTTTTTTTCCCAATTTGATCAATGCTACATTTAATGTGTGTGTGGCTTGAATATTATTGCATTGCATTGCATTGCATGTAGTTTTTTTCTTTGTCATTTACAATGTGAAAAGAAAGCAAATTGCACCAGCCATGACAAAAACACAATAACAATGATTGTTTTCTTTTATAAAGTCGCAAGGGAAAAAACACGAAAAGTAAGTTATTAAGAGCACGTAAATGGCTACCAATACCATGTACTTGACCGACTGACCAACACACACCCAATCATAAGGAATATTGAATGGCAGGAATAAATTTTGGCGGCCTGCAAAGCAAAATGGATCATCATTTGAGAAAACAGACAAACTTGTTTAGAAAAATATGCAAAAATTTTCATTGAATATAGGGGCAACACAACAACACTTCCAAACGAAGCCTTTGCGGCTTTTTGGGTTACTATTATTAAGTCTTAATCCAATGTTTGTTCTAATTTACTTTTCGTCTTGCTGAAAATCTCTTTAAGTTGTTAGGGTCTCTTTATCTAAACCCATCATTTTTGACCAATTCAAATGCTACTTTCAAGGTTTCCAACAATCTCACACTCGGCTAAAAAGCTCATAAGGTCGATGTTTGGAAATGGATGCTACATCACGTAAAGTGTAGATACAAATAGACCATTAATTCACCAACAAGGTTTTTTTGATGGACCAGTAATTCACCAATAAATTTAGAAAATGAGATGTGATTACACATGATGATAATACCAATCATATATTGGCAATTTACACGCAACCCATCTTCATTCACTTTTTATAAATTAGAGTGGACCCTTGATTATTAATTTATTAGTTGTCTTTTAGAGCTTCTTTTTTTTTTTGTATAAATTATTTTTATCGATTTATTTTGATTAAGAAATTAAATGTGTAAAAATATATTTATACATATGTTTTTAATAGATATTATAAGATTTAATATCTATAGTGTATACTCGAGAAGATTCAACTTTAGTAATAGACAAGACACCAATCGTTTTCCTTTTATCATATGTGATTTGAACACAAATTCTTCATATGATAACCAAAAAACTTTATCAATTGAATCAATTAAAAACCTACAAAAATACAATTAATATTATATAAAAAAGAATTTCGAAATCTGCTTTTTTAATGAAAATAAGCTAAACTATACAGTAACTTGAAAAAGATTAAACTTAACAAGTTAATTTTGTGATGATATATAAGTTAAAGTGGACAAAAAAAAAGAAAGTAAAATCTTGTTGAGTATTATTTCGTAAATCTTATAATCTCCCTTGGTATCATTATAACTAGACCATGTTAAGCAGACATTGTTATTGGAGGCATAAAAAGGCCCAAAGTGCAATGACATGGCAGCATGTGATTAGTATTGGCTAGAATTGCAAATTAAAAAAAGTGATTCCAACATGGGCTGTCGAAAAAAAAGGAATAAGTTATCAAAAACAAAAAAAATTCCACCTAATATTAATAAAGGAGTTTGATGGGCCTTCCTTGATGATCATTGTTTCTCTACTATATGTCTTTTGTAATAATAATGCCTCCTTGATACACCAATAAATAAATATAAAATATATTTAAAAAAAATACATATTTATATTTATATTTATCAAATATAAAATGGGGTCCATTTCACATATCACATAACAAGCCTAACCAATCTTCAACGTGCGTAATCACTCTACTTGTCCTCTTAACCTTTATATGAAAAAATTAGGGAATTTTTGCAATGACAATCGTGAAGATGAAAAATGCAAATATTCTCAAAGCACGAGCAATCGAAGGGAAAGGAATCATACAATTCATCAACACCAAAATGTGACTCGAACCTTATTCAATATATGTGGTGTCACACACCTAAAAGATGCTCCACTTATATTATATGAGCTACGTATGATTAAGAGAGGTGGTTGATTTGAGGCTCTAAGTTTGGAATCCTCCCAATTCTTGTTTCAAATTGGGTTCCGATTGATAGGTCACTGTATTATGATAGGTCTATGTTCCAAGTCACGTCATTAATAGTAAGAGAAGCATCTAATCGTTGGCTTTTTTGGAAGTGAAAGGATGAGAAAATTAAAAAGAGAGAAAAAAGAAAAGAAAATTGAGAAGCTATAAGCTTTAAAAAAAAAATAAATAAATAAAAATTAAAGATGCTTTTTTTAATGAGTTTCAATTGATTTATCCGGTAAAGTATTTTGTGGTTGAATAAAGGGGTTTGATACCAAAAAAAAAAAAAAAAAAGAAGCTAAGTTCAAAAAAAAAAAATTTAAAGCTGTTTTTTTTTTAATGGGTTCTCATTAGCTCATCTAGTAAAGTATTTTGTGGTTGAATAAAATATTTAAAGTTCGATTATTGCCTATATGACTATGCTAAAAACTTATTGATGTTTTAGTATAATGATAAAGAACAATTATTGAAAGCGAACCATAAGTTGAAACTCCATTAAAATTTAAAAAAAAAATTTGTCAATTTCAATTAGCTCAACTGATAAAATATTTTTTAATTGAATAAGATATCTTGACTTCGATTTCTGTCTATACTAAAAACTATTTGATGTCTTAATCTGATAATAAAAAGCAATTATAAAAAAGCGGACACTATAAAAACAGTGAAACTCCTTTTTTTTTTTTTTTTTTTTTTTTTTTTTTTTAATTTAAAGATGCTTTCCTATATTCATTAAGATTGTTCTTTTTCCCAGTTGCTTAATGGGAAAAAGCCATTTTCACGAAGGGTGGTTTAAAATGACCATTTTGGGGAGGGGGTGGTATTTTTCTTAATCAAAGTCGGTTGCTTTGGTTAGGCGAAATTCACGGATTTCTTGTTCCCCTCTTTATTATGAGTGAATACGACATAAAGCTATATCATCTACTAAACGAAATTGCTGTGCATATGTATATCATTTTAGAGAGAGAGAAATGTACAGTTTATACTTAGACGATATTGCTGTGCATATATCATCATCAATGAAACTTGAGAGAGAGAGAGAGAGAGAGAGAGAGAGTATGTGAATGTGAAAGTGACCTTTGCCTAACATTGTTTTTTTGAGATAATATTCTTTCGTGTGGAAAAAATTGGAGGGAGAGCACAGTAATACGTCTCTTCTGTTGACCTCTCCATTTGGCTTTTTAGGTTTTTGTTATATCCTTGTTTTTTTTACTTTTATTTATTATTTAAAACAATTAAATCACACCAGCTTGACAAGAGTCTCTTCCAACTTGATTTCTCTCTCCATATACATCAAGATATGTACACACATCTTTACGTGTATGCATACGCACATATAGAGTACAATTGAAGTTACAATCATGTATGTATATACTATTTCTCAAAAAAAAAAAATGTATGTATATACTATATATACATGACTAACATGAGTACAAATGTACAATTCTTAAAGAAAACATTTATTCAAGTTTCAATAGATGTATATTTGAATTTTTTTTTTTTTTAAATGTGGTGGGTTATTTGAATGTAGCATACACAAAAAATAAACTGATTGATATCTTAACTTAACGACAAAAAATAATTATTGTAAATCTTACTTGTACGAGAAATAAATCTATTGATTTTTTTTTGTAATCTAAATCTTGCTTACCATAGATGCCAAATAACACATGAGAGGCTGCCCCATCAAAACTAAATGTCTTCATGTAACATTTTTTTTGATCTTTAAGTAATGTATTAGGCTATTACCAACCAACAACAATGAACTATCATTTTTTTTCCCCATTATCCCCAATAGGGTAATATAACTTTTTTTACAAGATAAGAGAGCTAATATAATTAAAATGCAAAAAGTGATGTTAGATCCAAAACTTACTTATCAAACAATCACATAAAAATGTCAAAAAAAAAAAAAAAAAAAAAAAAAAAGAGAGAAGAAGAAGAAGAAGAAGAAGATATTAGTGATCAATCCACTTATGACCATTTATTTACTCCCCCAATACCTAAGCTTTCCTTTTGTTTCCATTTTTATTTTTTTATATGAACTCCTAGTATGGAAGTTAGATAAGAAAAGATAGGGTTTGCACTTTTGAGTTTTTGCATATTGATTTGGGTTCATTGGTTTCACACACCCACTTTAACAACTTGGAAATGGGCCCTTGACAGATAAACCCCCCAAACTAATATTGCAATCTATGTCATCTAAACAGCCATACATGTCACATGGGTAGCCCCCTCCACAAATTTCACTTCTCTTGCACTCCAAAACAAAGAGCAACACCACTAAAGAGCCTCTCTCAAAGGAAGAAAAAGAGAGAGAGAGAGAGAGAGTATAGCTTTGTTGAAAGAAAGAGACAGAGTTTATTAACATTGTTTATTGTAGTTATACAATACCCCCACTCTCCATTGTCATCCCCACTCTCCATTGTCATCGTTCCCTTCGCTTTCTCTCAATAATTGGGCTTAAAATAGTGACTTTTCGTTTCATCCTAAACTCACATCCCCAACACACCCTTGCTCATAAAAATTATCAGAATTTATTTACATATTATTCCGGCCATGCTGGGACTTAAAAAGAGCTAGCCTAAGATAAATTACATCACCACCTCAAACCCTTTTTTGGTGCTAAATAGATTGCTTGTTGGCCAATGGGCACATAATCTTCAGAAACTTATTAATATGGTAAATTGTGATGGAAGAACAATTAACTCCACACTAGCCCCTCAATGTCACTTTTTTTTGGTTGGTAGGTACCAATCACATCAACTCAAGTTAATTAAGTAAAAAAAAAATATGAATAATTTTGTGTATTTTGACTTATAGTAAAACTCAAGTGCATTGTACGAGGGTTTTCAATCTTTGCGGCAAGGTAAAATGGAAGAAACAAAAATTGAATTCAAAATTTCTTATCCCAAAAACCTTTTTTAAGGAGAGTTTTGACATCCACTTCTAATGATAGCTCTTTATTGAATTTTTTATTCAACCATAAAAACTTTACCAATTGAGCTAACTAAAATTAACTTGTGATTATCTCAAAAACTTAAATAATTGAGATATGATAAATTTAAATATTTAATTACACAGTTCTAACAAAAACGTATCGAAGTTCAAATTATTAAAATAAAACAACCGATAAAGAACTTACCTTGGTTAACCTCAAATCATCTATAGTGTAAAAATTTAAATTAAATTAATTAAATTAAAAAAAAAAAAAACCAAGTCAATGAGGGGGACTAAGAAAGGTGATCTTAGGAATGAGAAATTATAAGATTCACATAGTGAACAAGTGATATGTTCCACCATTCCACTAAAAAATTGTTACTTATTTAAAATTGTTAGTTAAAAAAATTTTTAAAAAGAAATTAATTACTTTCTCCTTAGGAAGGACGTTTTTTTTTGGGTTACTTTTAAAACGCAAAATATATATTGGGTTTTGCCTAGTGTCGCGCGTAGGAAGAGTGTACATGTGTTTTTGTGAAATATGCAATTAGTCCTCACTAAACACCTTTCTCACCGTCCAATAATGCTTCACATGACCACACGTCTTTACATAAGTGTCCGACACGTGTGATTGTGGCGTTGGAGGGGTCGTTTTTGCCTCGGTTCTTGAAGGAGATTATTATAAGTGGTTAGTGCACGCCAGAATCTTTTTTTTTTTTTTTTTTTTTTTTTTTTTTTTGGGTTGGAGATATATGTAGATCATAGAAGAATAGGTAGTGGAGTTGCTTGGTTTTGAAGTTTGTTTTTTTTTCATTCATTCATCTATGCTACACATTTATTTCTTCATTATTATCTTCAACACATGATGCATGCACGTGCCCATGTTTTTCAATTTTTATTTCTTCTTCTTCTTCTTCTATTTTTCACACTTAATTTTTACGTCAATAATAAATGATAATTTTTCTAATGGTTGAATAAGATATCTAGATTTCAATCTCACTTACGTTAAAAATCGATTTGATGTCTTAATCTGATGATAATAAAGATGTGTACATGTTTGTTTGAGCACATCTGGATTCTAATTAGTTCAAAGTTCAACTAATAAAATCTTAAATAAGATATTTATAATTCGAATTTTATTTGGTATAACAATAAAGAATAATTATCATAGATGGAATATTATAGATTAAAATTTCATGATGTAAATCAAAAAATGGAAAAACAAATTTTGATACTAATAAATTTTTTATTGAAATGGATTACATGTGACTATGATATCATCGTACCAATGAAATCGATATGTGTGATACAATATTTGAAAAGGGTAAAAAAACAAACCCAACAAGGAAAGTAATTAATTTTGTTGATTCCAATAACTTATCTATAGTATGTTAACAACTTCGATGCCTAAATAACCTTGTTCTTTTATATTTCCCACGTTTGGTTTAAGCTTTCACTAAAATTAGATGAGTTCAAAAGACTTTTTTTGGATTGCATTTCTTAACATTCAGTCTTAGTCATAGTGTAGAATAGAAAAGTGTTTGGTAACCCCAATTAAAACCATATAATATATCAAAGATTCAACTATCATTCAATGCACAAACCCAAAGCTAATAAGAAGATAAGAAGTGTGATAATATCTAAACCACACTTAGGGAAAAAATAAAAAATAAAAACAAAGCCCTTTATCAAATGTGACTAGCAACAAATTTAGACTATGGATTGGAATTCACAAAAGGTCATTCAATCCGGCTTCTTCCACCATCAATTTTAAGTCTATAGATAAACCCAAAGAAAAGAGAGGACCCAAAAAAGAGATTATTATTGCCCTATTGCCTAATAAGCCGTGGCATCGTGCAAATGATGCTAACAATCTTAATCATAATAATAATATTCAAACAGCAAAAAAATGAATCACCAATTTCATCACCATTATTAAAGTATAGCACAAAAATGGAAGCAAAAGCCGGCATAATCGGACATTCTCTCATGTAGTACAACTCAAAATTCATATCTTAGCCTGCTTAGCCTATAGAATTAGATTAGTGTACAATTACACGCGGCCGTATAAGTACAATTAAGTTTTAAATATAATAAAACGTAAAGGGCCTTTAAATTTTTTTTTTTTTTTGAGGGTGAGTAAAATAATAATAAAAAAGCAACCACTAATAGCTCCCCACGTGCGCCGACACGTGGCTCACATTCCTAGACCGATGTCTTTGCACATCTATGGTCTCGAGCTTATCAAAAAATAAAAGAAGAGAAAAAAAAAATCGGCACGTGTGAATGTGTGTTTTCTTGTGATTAGATTTGTGGATTAAGATAAGTGTTGATTTGATTACATCAAACATCGAATTCCTATCAAATCACATGCGCTGCTGAAAGCTTTATTACACTCATAATTAGTCATCGGTAACCCATGACCTTTCGGTCTCGACGACGCCGTCAAGTCATACACGCAAAAACACAACTATCCCCAAAAAGAAAAATTTATTATATTAAAATGTGCGTTATTAATGGTGTTTGTAGTTTTTTAAAATACTTATAAGTAAAAATATGTATAAAAATATGTGTAATATTGTTTAAAAATTAAAAATAAATATTTAAAACGTCTACCAAACGGACCTATAGTACTTTTGTCAAAGGAAAAAATGTCATTTTCTAACTTATATAATTTTATTAATTTTTGCACTATTTTTTTTTTTTTTTGTGTGTCGGTTTAGTATTATTGTATCGGTGAGTTGAAGATTATTTGGGATTTTGACAACTCTATATCTAAAAAAGTTAATTGACAACCATGTGAACGTAGTGTCGCGTATTACTCTTACTTTTTTTTTAATTTGTCTTGATTCGCGTGATATATATTGTTCTCGAGAAGTCAATAGGTGTGCTAAAGGATTGTCTAGACTAGAACGAGTCAAGACTTGGAATTGTATATCGCAATAGTACCCCGCGGAAATTTTGGATGTTTAAAATGCAGATTTTAATGGATTTTATTATAACCAATTTTTCCCTGAATTGCAATTTGTTTTTTAGTTAAAGAAATATCTAGTTTATTGACAAAAAAAAAAAAAAAAAGTATCACATTTTATTTTCAAAAAGTGTGAACATTGTTTTGGAGTGTTTAAGGTAGTGTGATACTTTCCTATGAAAAAATAAATAAATAAATAAATAAAGGTAGTGTGATACTTTACAATAATATACAAGCCACTTACTATAAGAATTTTTTTTTTTTTTTTAATGTTATTTATTGGGCTTGTGTCATATTTTATATTAAATAATTTGTATTTTTTTTAGAATCTAAAGAATTTGTATATTGGTGTGAAGTATCAAAGTCATTACACTCTGAAAATAACCAATAATTTTTTATTTAATTTTATGATATTACTTTGGATAAATGAATTTTGTATACAATAGTAACATGAAAGTTTACAGTATGTAGATGAAATAGATAATAAATTGTTTTTTTTTTAATTTCTATATTGTCAACTTATTTAAAAAGTTGAAAGACTTATGTATGCTTATAGATTTTTGTTTTCCTATAATGTCAACTTATTTTAAAAAATGAAAGACATATGTATTGGTATAGATTTATTTATTTATAAACACATAGGATTTGAAATTCATAAATTACAGTATGTAGATGAAATAGATAATAAATTGTTTTTTTATTTTATTTCTTTATTGTCAACTTATTTAAAAAGTTGAAAGACTTATGTATGCTTATAGATTTTTGTTTTCCTATAATGTCAACTTATTTTAAAAAATGAAAGACATATGTATTGGTATAGATTTATTTATTTATAAACACATAGGATTTGAAATCTATAAATTTGCTAACCATTATTCTTTGTCATATACAATAATTTTATATATGTTTTTATATATAAGGAAGTAGCGACCTAACTTCTAATTTTTAGTCAAATTATTTCACTCATGTCAACAATTACTCCAAAAATCTCATGGTTGGGTAACATGATTGATGGAAATTATATTTTTATACATAAGGAAGTAGCGACCTAACTTTTAATTTTTAGTCAAATTATTTCACTAATGTCAACAATTACCCCAAAAATTTCATGATTCTGTAACATGATTGATGGAAATTAAGACTACTAGGTACATCTTTCAAGTTTTCCGAGTCCACCACTCGGATATATTCGAAGGAACATAATACAAGAAGGGGTTGAGAATGTTAAGCAAGGTGGAATAATATTGGGGAAGTCCCAAATTGTGGATGGTCAAAACTCTCGTGAAAGTAGTGATCTAATTTGGGCCGTATGATGTGAACATTTTGAGAGTCGTATTGATTGAAAAGTTGGTGGGACCACTGATTTTTCCGTGACGGGATGGAACCATATCTCCACCACAGAGCCGAGTCCAAAAACGCTTTCAAATTTTAGTGTATTACAGCAAAGATTTTGCTTAATTTCTTTTGATTCTCTCTCTCTTTCTCTCTCTTGGAATTTTTTTTTGTTTGGTACTTGGTGTGTAGGATCAGATAGAACGATAATAGTGGTCATTTTCATTATAAGGCTCCCAGAATCTTCTCAAAGATAATCTAAACTAATAAAAATTAATTAATTAATTAATACTGTGATTCATGTTGACATGGTATTTGCCTGGCTGGTCATGTCACAGAGACACTACTAACCCTAAGGATACTTTCAATAAGTTTACCAAAATTGACGATAAATTATAAATAGTAAATAATAAAATAGTATCAGTGATGAATTTAGTAGAAGTAAGAATTTATTGTAAAAACTGTTGCGTTTTTAGCATTGTTTGGAAACTGTTGTTATGGTGTTGTGCCACTTGGGTATTTTCTTAACGTGAATATTTAAATCAACAACGTGTAATGCCCGCGGGAGCTGACCTAAACTTCCATGTTTTTTTTTTTGACTTTTTTAAGCTTAGCTAATGTGATTGAGTGGTGCCTAGAGTATTGACTAAAGCACAACTTTAATCTTTATTCTTTTTTTTTTTTTTTTAAATACATTGCATAATACAAAAAAACAAAGGGTGCCGAAAAAAATAAAGAGAGAAACTATAGGTGGGCGGAGAGATGATGATTATATTTTCCTGGTGATAGGCAAGAAAGTTTGAAGCCGACCCTATCTTAATCTATATATAAATATAGCATGTGTAATTAAAATATTCGAAATGATCATTGAGAATCTTGGTACAGGATGGAACTGTTTTGTTGATTGGATTTTTTTGGTCTCTTTTTTTTCTTTAGTGAAATGGTAATGTTTTTGTCGTTCTGTGTTTTTTTTTTTTTTTTTTTTGCTGCCAATGTGAATTTAATGTCCAATATATGATTTTTCCAAAATAGCAAGGAAGAAAAAACCAAAAGAAAATCAATGCAGTATTTTCCGTATTGGAAGGTTTTATATATTTTCTTTTAATAAAAATGAAGTTACATCTATTTATAATTTTATTTCTATTTATGGGGTTGAATTAATTAAGTTACTAGAGAGATTTTCCTTTGTAGATTGTACAATGAATCTCATGGTCCCCTCCCTTTGAGGGGTTTGTCAAATTTAATCTTGATGCTATCTTTAAGAGCAATCCATATCTCTCAGGAGTTGGGAGATCTCATACGTCATCATTTTGATAACTGGCTTTATAGGTTTTACATGTGGACACTCAAGGATGGTCATTATTAGCTTGGAATCTAGGTTTAAGAGACTTTAATTCTTGAAATTGATTCTCTTTGAAGGTTTTTTTATTTTTTATTTTTTCTGAGAATTCTCTTTGAAGTTTTTAAAGCTTTTTACTACTATATATCTACTAATCCCCATTACTTATTACTTTGCTTTCTGATTGCAGGAGTTTATAATTTTATTTTATTATATTTTGTTGATAATTAGGAAATTATAATGCGAATAGAGGATTTGAACTTTAGGAGTATGTTTGGTACACTGAATGAGGATTACGGTAGGAATTGTAATATTTATTATTAGTAATAAAGTGTGTTGTAATGTAATAACTAAACATATTCATTAGTTTGGTCGTGAATTATAACATTAGAATGAAACTTAACATTTATTTTAGGAAATATCTTACTCATACAATTATATCTCCTTAAAAATTGTTATTTTAAAATTTAAGAGAGATATGTATTATTTTTTATGATTTTTTATTTTTATAATTGTTAGATGTATATGGAAAGTTTGTTTATTTGGAAAGAAATTAAGTTTTGAAATTATTGCCCTTACTAAGGAATAGTTAATACAACATTTTAAAGATGAATAGTTATTCCTCATTTTGAAGAATAGCTATAGGGCCTTAATTCGTAATATACCCTAGACAATAGAATTTGTAGAGTATGGGTAAAAATGTTAGGCACTAACAATGCAATGAGAAAAAGCTGTTGAAATTCCTAGGAGTATTAACAAAGGACGAGAGTTTTTCAGGGCCTACGCCATGATTTAGATAAAGCACCGGTGAGGGTCCTAGCCGTGTTAATGAGGATTTTCTCGTCTTCGGCTCAATCCGAGGACCTTCCTCCTTCTTTTCTGTTTTGACTCGCCCGGCCCCCTTCTTTAATGGGAATACTTTTGTTTATATAGCCTCGTTTCAGTTAATCTTAACCGTCCATTTGTCGGTTATCTGAACTCTCTGCATAAGGATTGTCCCATCATCTGTTTTTACAGGTTTTATGTTCGTTCTCAGTCGTCTTTGCAGGATCTCTATTAGTTGGAGTGACCAAGGCACCTGGGCCCGTTGGTCACATCACCGTTAATGCGATCAGAATGTTGGTGAGATTTGTTTAAGGGATGAGGGATATTCTCCATTTATCAATCGTTGGTGCGCCGAGGAGGTGGACATCCTCGGTGAGCCCTCTGAACATCTTGGGTCTTTTCCCTCTGTCCTCGGTACGGGCCTTGGGCCGGATATAGTGGGTCAGGGTGGTTGGTACTTGGTGCCCCACAATAGCTATTCATAAGGAATGACAATTCCTTGTAATAAAAACATAACCAAACTAAGGGCACGTTTGGTACACTGTAATGATTATTACATGAGAATAGGAATAAGTATTACTATTCATTAGTTTGGTAACCATTTAAGAATAGAATCTGAATATGCATCCATAATTTAGTAGAATAAAAAAAGAATGTGTAATTAAATCATTTTTAAGTCAAATTTCCTAAAATACACTTATTTTAAGGTGTTCAAAATATAGCTAATAATTAACAACAAGGAAAATTTATTTTCTTTCCTTTTGAAGATGTGGCAACTAATGGCTTTTTATGAAATTTTAAAAAAAAGTTATTACTTAAGGTGAAAGAATAGATATTCAGTACTTTTAATAAGGAATAGTTATTCTTCATTTTGAAGAATAGCTATCCATAAGGAATAACTATTCATTATAATAAAAATATAACTAAACAACCGAATAATTATACCATAGGAATATCTATTACATTACAGTGTCTATTACAGTCTACCAAACGTGCCCTAAAGAATAACTAAACCATATGAATAACTATTACATTATAGCGCCTATTATACTCTACCAAACATGCCCTAGATATTTTTATTGAAAACATTGAAAGTATGCTGGTTAGGTAGTTTTTGTCCAACTCATATATTGTATAACCAATAATTAGTAAGTATGAATTATGACAAAAAAAGGCAATCGTAAACCCTTAAGATATGTATGTTAGCGATGCTAAAATCATTTTTCAACTAGATTTAAATCAACTATATGGTCATTCAAATTAAAGATGGCGATGAAGCAAGTACGGGGCTGGATTAGACGTGTCTCGTCCCCTCTCCAGAACTGGAGCAGAGCAGGGCAGGTCTAGGGATAAGGCAGGTTGGAGATCTTTTCTATCTCTATGAAGTGACTCTTACATTACTAAGGTAAAGATAAAATAACATTTTTTTTAAAGGAGAGGGACATTGTGAGAATGTTAAGAGACACCAAAAATAGTGTTTTTTGACAGGTGGTAATAGAAATATGTATAAAAATAAAGTATAAATAAGATATGTAAAAAAAAAATTTTAATTAAATTATATATGAATATTTTAAATTTTATATGTCCACATGCATTTGGGATGAGACAAAACAAGATTTTTTTTTAGAGAATTTCAACTTATAGCATTCACTCTTGATAATAGCTCTTTATTATCAAACTAAGACACCAATCAATTTTTTGTGTAGGTAAAGATTGAACCTCAAATTTCTTATACAATTATCAAAAACTTTATCAGTTGAACTAACTCGAACCCAAAGACAAAACAAGGTTAAGGTGAATAAAACGAGTCCTATGTCATTACTTCTTCATAACGAGAAAAACCGACATGAGATAAGGCAAGCCACGCGGGAAAATGAGTTTTTCCCATCCCTAATTCAAGTGTTTGTCTTGATTACTGATTACCCATTAACAGGGCAATTAACACACAATCACAAGATTTTGTTGATTTTTTTTTTTGGTTTGTGAGTGATTTAAAAAAAAAATTTAATTTTTTGGAATTACAGTAAATATTAAATACTAATGAATTTCCTTAAATAAAAAGCAAAAATCTAATTTTATAGAAATGAATCACTTTTTTTAAATGGAAGAGAGTATTAAAACCCTAAGTGTTTATTTATTTATTTTCATTTTTAAGAAACATTAAACGTTTTTATTAAAAATACTAATAAGTATAAGTTGAAATACAAGGCTTTTAACAAATAAATCAAGTAAAATTTTTCAATGAAAACAAATGAAGCATTAGTCCCTCGCTCTTTTATGTGGATGAGCAAGAAATTAATGTTACACCCACCCTTGAAATCAAGGTCATTAAAAATTTTGACTTTTTATAAAAATGTTTAATGGAACATAGGAAAAGCCGTTATAAAATAGTTTTAAGCATGTGCTTTTCAAAAATGTTTTTGTCACGAATTCAAAATCCCATTCATTCTATTTGCCGCAATGAAAAAAAAAAAAAAAAAAAAAAAAAAACCCTTCCGTTTACGCGTTTGTGGGGGAGATGATGAGAGTGATTAATTATCATCTTTCTTTTCTTGTCGGTTTATTTACTTTTGTTATTTTCATCAAAAACAAAAAATTGAATGCCCACATTGATTTCTTTCACGTTACAATTTACTGCAACTTCCTAAACCGCCCATTTTTAAATGCATAAATTGCTAATCGATTTTTTTGGTAATGTGTCAATCACACACATTCATCTTGATCTGACTATGCGTTACTTAACTAGGTGAAATAATAATGATTGTGATTATTTTGCTAATATCAGTTTGACTAGTCAATTAAGGATGATTACGATGCCCCTTTTATGATCCGATCCTATCACATGTCCCTACCAAGAAAGATTAGATATGAACAATTTTTTTTTTTTTTTTTTTTGTCATCGATATGAACAATATTAACAAGTCTACAAACAAATTTTTTGCAACATTTCTCGTATTAATCGAGTTGGCAAGATTTTACTAGTTCTTATGAGTTTACCACCGATCTAAGCATGAGTGTTTTTGCTTATGAACTTCTAATAAGATTATTTTCCACACGCTTTTGAACACAACTTGTCACAACTATTTTATATGGCTTAGAAACATTTTTTTATTTTTAAATTTCAATAAGTTTATGATCCCACGCTTTTGGTAATTGATCATGTAGGACAGTAATGACAAAGTATACGGTAATATTGCATTAATAATAAGAAAAATGTTATGTTAACAACATTTTCATAACAAACACGGTGTGAAAATTTGTTATTGATTATTATTGATAAGCAAAAAATAATTTCAAACATGAATTCAAATTAAAACTAATAACAACATGCCAATTAAAATGCACACGTTTTCTAACGAGGTAAACGGGTGGAATTTTACTTCCTCATCATGCGTCACACCCAATCCCACCGCGTCCAACCAGAACAACCGGTAAAGTACAACAAAATAGACCGGGAACGAAAAAGTTGAAAGCACAGTACAGATCAGCAAAAAAAAAAAAAAAAAAAAAAAAACGTAGGAATAACGGAAATGAAGTGCCAAGTCAACACGTGTCAAAACCGGCAACTCCCGGTAACCGGTTATATCCCGTAACGGCGAACCTCTCTAGCTCAGCAACTTTTATGTGGGGCCCCACAACCTATCTCTCCTAAAACAACACAACGACTTAAATGAATAATTTTATAATAAAAAAAAAATTTATATTAAAGAGGGACCTCTTAAAAAGATTTTAGCTCCAAACCTCAGAAGCAAAAGCCTAAGCTCCCTCTGATTTGCAGAGAGAATCCAAAAGGACCAAACAATTAAAGAGAGAGAAACACAAAGAAAGAGAGAAACACAAAGAGAAATAAGAACAACTCGAACGCGAAGAGTGTTTTGTGTTTGTGTTTGTGTTTGTGTGTGTGAGTTTTTGTTAAATTTGAAAAATTCCAATCAAGTCCTCCTTTATTTTCTCAGTTTATTTTTCTTCTTATCCAATCAGTAAGTCTCTTGCATTATCATTCCCTTCCTTTCGTTTCCCACTCTTTTTTTTTTTTTTTCTTTTTTTTTTTTTACTTTCTTCATTTTTTTTTTCTTTCTCTCATGCTTTCAACAACAACACCAAAAAATATATATATAATTAGAATAATTATTTTAATCATTAACACCAAATCATACACTATACGGATCTAATTTTCGTTTTCTTTTTTATCATCGGATCGTTTCCGAAAACTTTCTCTCCGAAAACTTCTTTCTCCTCTATCGATATAGTTTTTTCTCTTTGGTTGTCAGATCTAATATAATTCATTCTTCGAAATCTTGTTACAGCTCCTCAAACTTTTTTTTTTCCCCCAGAAAATGAAATAAAATTTACATACATATTTTTTTGTTGTTGTTGTTGTTGTTTTGCCGGTGAATTTGAAAGAATTCGAAAGGCGTAATTGAAAGAAAGAGAAAGAGAAAGAGAAAGAGAAAGAAAAAGAAAAAGAAAGATAATGTTGGAAGGTCGGTGTATATTCTCACGGGCGTTTTCGAGTGGCTGTGAGTCTGAAAATAACTGGCCTTTCATGATTTACCATAAGCTTGAAATCACAGCCGGAGGAGTAAAGCGTTCATTGGAAATGGACGGTGGTAGTGGTGGTGGTGGTGGTGGTGATGATGGTGATGGTGATGGTGATGGTGTCGACCACGTTCGTCACCGGAAGAAGAAGGCTTCTTCTAAGCCGTTGGATTATCGCGAGAAGCCAATTTCAACAGTTCTCGCTTCGGTTTCTCTCAATCCGAATCCGAATGCGAATGAGCGTAGTAGCAACAATTCATCATCATCTTCATCGTCATCTTCATCTTCATCTTCTTCGAATGCGAGTTCAGATTCGCTTATCAATTCGATTGGTCGAGAGATTTCGATCAGCTGCCTGATTCGATGTTCCCGGTCGGACTACGGCAAGATTGCTTCGTTGAACCGGGGATTCCGGTCCTTGGTTCGGAGCGGCGACCTCTACAAGCTGCGGCGGTTGAACGGTGTGATTGAGCATTGGATTTACTTCTCTTGTGACTTGCTCGAATGGGAAGCGTTTGATCCAATTCAGCACAGGTGGATGCATTTGCCCAGAATGACCTCCCACGAATGCTTCAAGTGGTCTGATAAGGAGTCATTGGCTGTTGGGACTGAGCTTCTTGTGTTTGGCAAGGAGGTCACCTCTCACGTAATCTACGCGTACAGTATCTTGACGAATTCTTGGACCTCCGGAATGAGAATGAATGCTCCGAGGTGCTTGTTCGGGTCGGCCAGTCTGGGCGAGAAAGCGATTTTAGCAGGCGGGTGTGACTCGCAAGGGAACATATTGAATTCGGCGGAGTTGTACAATTCGGAGACTAAGTCTTGGGAGACGCTGCCGCCGATGAAGAAGCCGAGGAAGATGTGTTCCGGTGTGTTCATGGACGAGAAGTTTTATGTGATTGGGGGAACTGGAGGACCCGATTCGAAGGTTCTTACGTGCGGCGAAGAGTACGATTTGGTGACGAGGGAATGGACGGAGATTCCTAATATGTCGCCGGCGGGGGAGAATGAGGGGCAAGCCTCAGCGGCAGCGGCGGCGCCGCCTTTGGTGGCGGTGGTGAACAATGAGCTGTATGCAGCCGATTATGCTGAAAGTGAAGTGAGGAAGTACGATAAGGGGAGGAGAGTTTGGGTTACAGTTGGGAGATTGCCGGAGAGGGCGGGTTCGATGAATGGTTGGGGGCTTGCATTCAGAGCTTGTGGTGACCAGCTTATAGTAATCGGAGGACCTCGGGCATTGGCTGAAGGTTTCATTGAACTCAACTCGTGGAAACCAAGTGACGGCCCTCCACAGTGGAACTTGCTGGCAAGAAAGCAGTCGGTTAATTTTGTCTATAATTGTGCTGTGATGGGATGCTGAAGGGAACGAGAGCTGGGAATTTTTTTGCTCACAAATGAAAAAAGTACAAGATTGGTTTGTCCTTCCATAATGGAGTCATTGCTAATTGGTAAAATTTCACCCCCACACTTCTATATGTTTTTTAAGATCATTTCCCATTTGGGGTTGGGGAAGAATTTCAGATTTTGCTCCAGATTCAATAGAATGTTTTCTTTCCAAACTTTTGTTTATGCTTTTTTTTTTTTTTTTTCTTTCTTCCATTGAATTTATATCTTCCCCCCATTTTTAGTGACAGGAGAAATCTCAAAAGTTGCTGTCTTGTAGCACAGGATTTTAGATTCAATAATTTGAAATACCAACACATTGGTAGGTTGTCATCAGTGTTTGTTGAATCCTTCTTTTTTTTTCTTTTTTTTTTTTTATTATAAAGAAAACAAAATTTAGTTACATGGCTTTTCATGATCCTTAGTTTTCTTGCTATTGTCTTCAAGGAAGAAAATAAGGTCTGAGAGGTTGTTATTCTGGACATTAGCATATGTACTGATCAAAATTATTGTTGCAATCAATGGGCTGTATATTTTCAGCTTTCTTCTTTTCAATTTATTGTGTCCTCATGAGGCCTTTGTCACTCATTGATCATATTTTTATTTATTGTTTGCTCTGGAACAGAATGTGGTTTTTGTTTTTTGGTTCCGCCAGATAGAATTAACATGAGGTGTTCATTTCTGATATGATCAAGTAAGATGCAATCTTCACATAGATTTGCTTATTCTCTTATATTATTTCCCGATATTATCTGATTTATTAAGAGGGTAATATTTCAACTTTAACAACTTTGATAAAAAATAAATAAATAAATAATACTCAGCTGAAAATTCTTCAACAGTAAAAAGTACTGATGGAAAGATTTGGTATAGTATACTAACTAGTCGAGCCCTGTGAGCGAAAGTGTTGTCTCCCCCTCCCCCCAAAGAAAATCCTTCATTTCATTTGTCTGATTCATATCAATTAGTCTTTGCAGGAAAATTAACTTCAAGCGCATTTATTTTGCTGTTAAAGTTTGGATTTTCCTGACATGTTTGACATTTTCATGTTCAGCAGTGTAAAATGAATGTACCGATAGCTCTTGGCTAACAAGAGAGATACTGTTGCAATTAAAAGTTGCCTAGACATACATTGAAGCATTGATGATTGACCATGATAGAATATTATAGTATGAATTCTCATTTATAATTTTTCTCAAAAAAAAAAAAAGAATTCTCATTTATAATTGAGTTTCATTTTTTTTTTAAATGTTTGCATATTTATTGGGGAAATACTACATTTTCTTTCATAAATGTCATTTGTCAAGTCCCAACTGTAGATTAAGGCCCCTGAAACACCCCATACACTTGATTAGTTATCATAACATGAAAAAAGAATAGCTCTTGTAACTTGTTAAAATGAATCCCATGTCCTTAAGAAGGAAATGGATTTATCAAAGAAATTGGAATTTTGATGATTTTTCCTGAGTAAAAAACTTTTAGAATCCCAGATTACTAAAAATATAATGATGAAGAAGAAGAAGAAGAAAACATGATTTTGGCATACTTTTTTTTGGGTTAGTATAATTATGACAGATTACATTAATGTACCGTCTAACTTTAAACTCACTGTGAACTTGAAAAAAACTTTTAAAGAGACATTATGACCTAGTATGGGTAACTGGAAGTTCAATAGGGTTGCTAGTGAGCTATAGTTCAATTGGCACTTCCTTCTTCCATAATAATTAGTTGGAGGGTGAGTCATGGGTTAAAGATCCATTGGGTGCATGTGTAAATTACTAATTAAAAAAAAAGGTTGAATAGGGCTACCCCTATTAATTTGGAGATGACTCTGTAATCTTTAATATTTCAAAGTTTGTGTGTGTGTGGGGGGGGGGGGGGGGGGGGGGGAAGGCCAAGTTTCATAATAGATGACTTCACAACCTTGTGAGTGATATGTTAGAAATACTAAGAAATGTTAGGAAACATGTGATAGAAAAGACATCAAAATTCACTTCCGTTCTATGGCAAATATGGCAAAAAACTATGTCAGTGACTCAGAAAAGAGATTAAGTGTGGTGAAGAAATTATGCAAACAATTAATCAATTATTTTATAACTGGTAGGGGTAGGACACTAGGATGAAGCATTTTTATATGGGTTCCCATTTTCTTGGTAGGAGTAGAATAATAGGGCTGGTTTTAACATAGATGTGTTGGGGATGAATGATTTGGGTGATGGAGAGTGTGACAAAGGTAAGCTTTGAACTTTTTTGTGGTACAAATGTTAAAAGTAAAATAAATAAAATCGTGTCTGTTCATGTGTAGTGTGCTGTTGCTTTTCTTTCTGTCTATGAGGATGATATTACATGGTTGTTGCTGCAGCTTGATAGAACGTGTTATCTTTGTTTTTGATGGTATTGTAGTATAGCCTGTTGACAGGAGGATGTATGTACTCACTCTTGTATTAGAATGCATGTGCTTTTTTGTCCAAACCATTTATAATGTCTGAGCTTGTTGGTACTAGGTTCACGTACCTATACCATACGAAGTTTACTTTTTGAGAATTTGGCTCAAGTAGAAAAGCCAAAAGGCACAGTTTTCAGTGCCTAAATACTTTGCAGGTCTGATTTTAATGAGTTTGGCTTTCCAATTTGCATTTATAACTTTCCTAGTAGAGTGAAGGAATTTGTTTTTGTTTTTGTCCTTGTCGTTTGTGAGATTTATGCTTATGCACTCTTCTTGACAAAATAATGCACCTTAATTTTCGATTTATTCTTCTCGTTTCGTTCTTGATCTATTTTATTTTCCTTCATGTTCTTTTTTGTTGGGCAAGCATGCATTTTCTTTACAAAATGAGTTTTTGTTAAGAAATATGCTGCTCTCCAGGCGTGATAGTGAAGGCATCAATGGGATGGAAATGGGTCCAATACCTTTTTTTTTTCTTTCCCTTTTCAAATGATAAACTTTGTATGTATCTTAATGAAATTGTCAGATTAACTTTCCTGCAGAAGGGCTTCATTAAGCATTAGGGTGTTTAGTCCTTCTTGATTGCGCTATTGGATTTGAGTTCCCTTGCTCAAAGTTGCATTTTTCTCTTCAGTATATAGATAAAATGGGAGTGTGACAGATCTCTTGGAGCAGCATCTTCTCATGGTTTTCTTGCAATAAACTTGACAGTGGCTTTGTTAAGTGCTCGTTGGATAATTTTTCTTTCATTTGTTTATTGGGTTTAAAAGCTAAGAGTAGAGCTAATACTTTTTCTAAATAAAAATTTAAAGAGCTGTATAAAATTTAAATAAGCTGGAAAACAAAAATCTGGCAGATTAGTATAAGAGTTTTGATTTACCCAATTGTGGCCCTTTCTTTTAGGTGGAATGTTCCTTTTATACGATAGTAATGCAATCACTGATTTTTGGACAGATTCGATGAAAAAATAAAATTGTACATGTTACTGTTGGCCATGTAAATCGTTTTTATAAAAAAAAAAAAAAAAAAAAAAAAAAAGAATTCCCTGACACAACTGAAGTTATTTTTAGAATGACTTTTGTCTCTTGTTATGGCATTTTCTGATTAATGAGATTTTTTTTTTTTTTTTTTTTTTTTTTTTTTTTTTTTTTTTTGAGAAGGAGATTAGTGAGAAGTTGGGTTGTCTACTGAGTTATAGGTAGGTTATAACACAAACAAATTTACAACTTTTGCCGTAAATTTCCTACACATATTGTGACTGGGCTGTATGTTGTTTTTACACAAACCCTATTATTTTTTTTCTCGGTCACGTGAAAAAATTGTGGTAAAAATGGTGTATTTGTTTGAGAAACCAGATTTTTTATTTTATTTTTTTATATTATATGATTTGTTGTTTTCAAAGTTGGACCAAAAACAGCTGGCAAGTGGCAAAGTTGGACCTTAATTTGCCTTGATAAATCAACCTGCTACACCCACCTACATTACTATTTCGTTTCTGTTTTGAGCTTTAGCAATAGTACCACCCACATTATTAATTCGTTGCTGTTTTTGAGCGAATAGTGCATTATTACTATCTATGGTATGTAGCCTTTTTTTTCAATTCTTCATTTTGAATTTACACAAATACGACAAGGGAAAAAACTGTATCCCCAAAGTATGCTTCATCAGCATTGAACATCATAGGAAATGAACCTAGAAATTAATAGGTCGAATTGAATGTTTTGGGCTATAACTTTGACTAAATTTGAAGGCTACTCAAAAAGATGATCTAGTGTTGATTCTGTTGTCTGTACTAGCTAGGCTTAATAGTAGTAGTACTAGTGCGCATTAATTTTTTGCTTTGCTTCTGTTTGTGGATTTTAGTATTGTCACTTTGGTTCGCTCTTTATGGGCTTGTCTAGTTTTGGACTGGTTAGGCCTTTTATTGATCAATCAAGTCAGCATTCAGCATTATCTCTAGGATATATTTTAGTTTTATGGTTTATTTGCCTATTTTTGCACCACGATGATGATATTTTGTCTCAATTTCTCTAACCACACTGTGCGTCGGTATGATCTGCATTCTGGACCAGCAGGTCGGGGCAGATCAATCGATAATAAGCCAAAACCTTATGGAGTGATTCATCAAAACCTTAGCAGATTACATGTGTCCTATATATGGATAATAGCTAAAACTATATGGACCACCAAGGGTGGTGGTATGGTTACTCTCAAGTTGTTTGGAGATGTAGAGGTCTCAAGTTTGAATCACGCAAAAGAAAGTGCTTGAGAAGAATTTCATGCCTTTTGCTTAATGCCCACTAGTGCCAATGTGAGGTTGGGATAAAAACTATGGCTCACTGACTCTCTGCTTGGGAAAAACTCCACGCCCTCGGCTCAATACCCACTACTTGCAAGCTTGGACCCAATGGATAGAAGCCACTCTAGTTGCCCTCTCCTTCCTTTTTATTCCTAATAAAAAAGCTAAAATTATATGAATCAACCTATATTTTCACCATAATTTCGTTCCCACCAATAAAGAAAACCAAAACCTAACATTTCAAATAGTTAGTTCAAAATTTCACAAAACCCCCCCAATCTATCTGAGTGTATACTGTGTAATATCAAATTTCAGAAAAAATAAAATAAAACTTTAACTTTTTTTTATATAACCAAACCTTATCCTTTGGATCAATGAGTGAAGTTGAGGAAAAATTTCAGATAGAGAGAGAGATTTGGTTAACCTTTCAAACCAATACAGTGTCGTCATGTTAGAGTTTTGCAAAAAGAAAAAAAAAAAGTTTTATGTTCAACTTTTTTTTTTCTCTCTCTAATTTTTGAATTGGAAAGTAAATAACATATAAAAATATATTAACTTATTACATGAAAATTAAGGTCTAAAAACCTTTTTTTAGGAGATAAATTTGTATTTCATTGCTAAGAAATAACTTGAAAAAGAGAAGAAAGAATCTCAAGTTTAGCTCTCTCTTTTATATTTTTGGTAATGTATTTTAGTTCAACAGGCGTGGGGCAAGTGGGGCAAATGTGGGGGTAAAGATTTGGGGGGGGGGGGGGGGGTGTAAATTGCGATACTTTAAATTGAGTAGATTTGATTGTCGAGTGTTTGTTGTGCGGGTGTATACTTGACTAGTTCATGTGGGGATATAAGCATAAATGTGACCGGCACTTTATTTGAGTCGCGTTACAAAATGGTTTCAAAGCAAACCCGGGTCTATGTCTCAATAGCTCTTCTTGCTCTAGTAAATTTGTATTTCGTTGCTAAGAAATAACTTGAAAAAGAGAAGAAAGAATCTTAAGTTTAGCTCTCTCTTTTATATTTTTGGTAATGTATTGTAGTTCAACAGGCGTGGGGCAAGTGGGGCAGATGTGGGGGTAAAGATTTGGGGGGGGGGGGTGTGTAGATTGCGATACTTTAAATTGAGTAGATTTTATTGTTGAGTGTTTGTTGTGTGGGTGTATACTTGACTAGTTCATGTGGGGATATAAGCAGAAATGTGACTGGCGCTTTATTTGAGTCGCGTTACAAAATGGTTTCAAAGCAAACCCAGGTCTATGTCTCGATAGCTCTTCTTGCTCTAGTAAATTGTTTTGAAAATGTTACTTTGTGATGGAACCTTCAATCAAACTGAATCCCTTGATCAACTTAGTGTAGTGGCAAACGAGTAGGATATTCCTTCGATCTAAAGTTGGCAATTGATAGGTGGCCTTTAGTCTTTCTGCCCGAGTTAGTCAATTTAGTCATAGCTTGCAACATATTTGAGTTCCTTTTGTCAAATGGAAGAATTCTAAGTGATCATAGCAAACCTGGGCATATGTTGAGTTTCACATCGGGTGTTTACAAGATGGATTTGAGTCCCACATTGGGTGTCTACTAGGTAGATATTGAGTTTATACTATGAATTTTAATTGTAACTTAACTAGTTTTTTGGGTGTAAGTCTATGCCTTAAACCCAATCATTGCCATCCTTAATCGAAATAACTTTTCACTTTCATAATAATGGAATGGAGATGAGATAATGAGTTTATGACCCCATGCATGTATAAATTAACTTTTTATTTTTTGTAAATGTCATTCTTTTCTAGTTCACCTATGAAATAAAAGTTTATACATGGGCTGTCTTGCATTGCATTAGACTACTTAGGTCTTATTGCATTATGTTGGAAATATATTAGCCCATTAGCATAGATCCAAGCTTAATTCTACTCTGTGTGTAAGCCGAGTCTCCTACTTGTATTAAAAGTCTATTAGTCTAGGGTTTAGTCTACTATATATACACATATTATGGTTCATTGTAACGTAGGATTTATACTACACTCTAATATATTATTGATATCGCCCTTTAGGGTTTCTTCTATGGATGTAGGCCGTTAGGCTGAACCACGTAACCATCGTGTGTTATTGTGTTATATACTTTATGCTTTTGTTTTCGCATCCATACTAGCATATTCAACATGGTGTATCAATGCTAATATTTAACTCAGTATCAGAGCCACCTTTTTGTGGCCATGGTTTTCTGTCCTTACGATGTATTTAAGAGCAATCTTTGTCTTCCTTAGTGTTTCTCCACTGTGATCATCTTCTTTGGCTTCCCACTTCTACCATCAAAACTCTCCGATATACTCATGCCACTGTTAGAAGTTGCATCAACACTGTAAGACCATTGCCTTCCTCAAACCACTGTCACAGAGCTAAACTTCATTCAAGAGATCTTCTCAACCTTAACAAATCTCAAGATTTCATCAAATTTCCATTTTGAGTGGTATTAGAGATATATTAGCCCATTAGCATAGGCCCATGTTTAATTCTACTTTGTGTATGGTACAAGTAAACAAGGTGGGCCCAAAACCCACAACTTATTACACGTTAACAGCCCCCCTCAAACTCAAGGTGGGTGTGAGACCAATTTAAGGTTGTCAATCAAAGCGTGAAAATGTCCCTTAAGATGTGACTTGGTGAAGATATCTGCAAGTTGATCTTTAAAGGAGACCGAGAACAGCTTGAGAGCACCATGGACAAGATGATAACGGATAAAATGACAGTCAATCTCTATGTGTTTAGTCCGTTCATGGAAGACATCATTATGAGCAATATGAATGACACTCTAGTTGTCACAATAAAAAGAAGTAGCAGAGGATATGAACACATCTAAGTCCTTAAGAAGCCATCGTAGCCAAAAGAGCTTAAATGTGGTATCAGCAAAGGTACGATATTCTGCTTTAGTACTGGAATGGGCCACAAGGGTTTGTTTCTTGCTTCGCTAGGAAATTAGAGAAGAACCAAGAAGAAAGCAATAACTAGTGGTGGACCTGCGATCAGTGGGATCTCCTACTCAATTAGCATCAAAGAATGCATGGAGAATAAGAGGAGATTGAGCAGAGTAAAAAAGGCCATGGAAGAGAGTGCCCTTCAGGTATCGAAGAATGCACAGAAATAGTGTTATTATGAAAGTGAAAGAGTGCCCTTCATGGAAAAGGCCAATCGTCTGTAAAGAGAAGGATTAGACAATAGTTTCCCCCCCTCCCCCTGATGGAGTCAGATGCGCATTAAGTTCAACTGGAGTGTCAACAGTCTTATTATCAATGAGTCTAGCTTGAGACAAAAGTTCAGAAGCATACTTGGCCTGAGTAATATAAAGACCATCTGTGGAATGAGTGGTTTCAAGACCTATGAAGTAGCTGAGATATCCAAGATCTTTCATCTCAAACTCCTGACTGAGAAAATCCTTGAGTTCTTGAATGCCACTGAGGTCATCATTAGTTATGATCATATCATCCACATATAGGAGAAGCAAAATAGTGTCTTTGTTGGTACAACGAAGAAATAAGGCAGAATTATAATGATTGGCAATATAACCCAAGCAAGAGATGGTAGAGAAACTTGGCAAACCAAGCTTGTGGAGCTTATTTAAGGCCATAAAGTGCATGTCGAATGTGAGAAGCCTTGTTCAGTTCAATAGAGAGACTAGGAGGAGGTTGCATATAAACTTCTTCACTTAAATTCTCATCAAGAAAGACATTTTTGACATTCATCTGAAAAAAGGTCTCACTTACTAGCAGTGGCAACAGCTAAAAGGGCACGAACATATGAGATTCGAGCAACTAGAGTAAAGGTCTCTTCATAATCAATCTCATACTCCTGTGTAAAACCTTTTGCAATAAGATGAGCTTTATATCGCTCAATGTACCCACCAGAGTGAGTCTTGATCTTGTAGATCCACTTACAACCAACCACAGATTTCTCAGAGGGGAAAGTTACCAAATCTCAAGTATGGTTTTTAGATAATGCATCAAGTTCTTTTTTCATTGCAATCTACCATAAAGGGTCAGTGGAGGCCTTACGATAGGTGTAAGGCTCGTGCAGTGTAGCAAGGGCAGTATAACAATGATAGTCAAGTAAATGTGCAGGAATGGATCTTACCTGAGTTGAGTGACGAGGTAGAATGTCTTGTGCAAGATCTTCAGGCGGATTAGGAGCAAGGGACCCAAGCTCAGGGTTAGGTGGCTCATCTTTGACCTGTTCATCGTCTACCTGTTCATTAGAATGTGATCTAGGAAAGGCATAAAAAATATCTGGTGATTGGATAGAGAAGTCTTTAAGAGGATCAAGAGTAACTATAGAAGGAATATGTGGTTTATCTATAAAAAAAAATCTAAGACAGTGGAGGTAGATAGAGGGGCACGGAAGTTAGAGAACTTGACAAAGGAGAGATGTTCCCAAAAAACAACATTGCAGGAGAAATGAAAACAATGAGAGATAAGATCATAACACCGATACCACTTTTGAGTTTCGCCATAGTCAAGAAAACAACAAAGTCTAGACCGTGGCTTAAGTTTGTTATACTCATGTAGCTGAAGAAGAATGACAAGGCAGAACTAAAGGAGTGAAGGTGGTGATAGTTTGGAGGCGACCCAAAAAGGCGCTCATATGGAGTTTGATTTTGGATGATAGGACTGTGAATGCAATTTGTAGCATGAAGAGCAGCTTCGCCCCCAAAAAGGAGTAGGAATTTTGGTAGAGAGAAGGAGAGCACGAACAGTGTCAAGAATATGACGAAATTTTCGTTCAATTCTTCCATTTTGTTGAGAGGTACTTGGACAAGTTAGTTGATGAATAGTGCCATAGGAATACAAAACAGCTTGGAAAGCATATCAAGTGTATTCAAGAGCATTATCAGATCAAAAAATTTTGATACGTTTGGAAAATTGAGTTTCAACCATTTTTGCAAAATTAGAATATACTTGCAATAATTCAGAACGATGTTTCATATGAAAAATCTAGCTATAGCAGGAATAATCATCAATAAAGACAACAAAATATCAGGATCCACCAATATTAGAGGTAGAGGAAGGCCAGTAGATATCAAAATGAATTAGGTTAAAGATATTAGTAAACATTGATTCACTAGTATTGAAAGGAAAAACTGGTTATTTTCCTAACTGACATGAAACACAATCAAAATTTTCTGTGGACATTGAACCTAACAAACCTCTAGAAGCCAAGTGTTATACCTGAGAGGAAAATGCGTGACCAAGTTGGGCATGGCAAAGTGCAAGGGAAGAAATAGAAGAAACTGTAGTAGTTGCAGCAACAATAGAAATAGGAACAACATGTGGAAGACGAAGGTTGTCCACGGGAAACATACGCCCAACTCTGGGACCTATCCCAAGCTCTTGTCCCATCCTCGGATCCTGCATAATACACCAAGAAAAATCAAAGATAATGCGATAACCCAACTCAACTAATTGTCCCACAAAAAATAAATTGTAAGAAAAGTTAAGAACATTAAATACCTCAAGAACTGAGAGGTTAGAGGTCGGGGGTAGAAAGTTTCTACTCTCGACCTCCATCCTTAACCAAAATAACTCTTTCACTTTCATAATAATGTAATGGAGATGAGATAATGAGTTTAAGACCCCATGCATGTATAAATTAATTTTTTATTTTTTGTAAATGCCATTCTTGTCTAGTTCACCTATGAAGTAAAAGTTTTTTTTTTTTTTGGTAAACGACACTTGGAATTAACTAAGAAACAACAAATCTATTACAACAAGCAAGGCCAGCTTTGCCTCTAGCTGGCATCTTAGCCACCACATCCGGTGCGTTCAACAAAAAAAGAAAATCTGTTACATCAAGTTCAGCACCCATCCTTGCCAGGCGGTCAGCACAGCCATTTGCCTCCTTGAACACGTGCACCACCGAGGAGTTAGGGAATGTTTGAATCAGGTTCCTACATTCAGTTAAGAGAGGTTCAAGCATTAGATTGACCACTGAAGGTCTTGAATTGCAAGAAGTAAAAGTTTTTACATGGGCTGTCTTGCATTGCATTAGACTACTTAGGTCTTATTGCATTAGATTACATGGGCTGCCTTTGCATGAGAAATTATATATAATTTTTACTAATAAAAAAATTAATTTATACTATAAGATATATTATTTATATATTAAAAAAAAAATATGCTCATATCTTATGAACTTATTTGTAAATTTAAACAATCAAATACCAAAGTTTATATATTATCATGTTTAAACTTGTCTCATTTAATATTCAAGCTTTTTAATATGGATTTCAGCTTTGGTTGTTTTTAAAACAAACAAATATACACAATTTTTTTTTTTTTTTCATTACGTAGCCATTTTTTCTTTCTGTAGCAGGTTAGATGGTATTGAAGTTGTTGAACTAATCCCACATTAATGATGGTCCAGTGTCCTCTGGCGCTTTTAAGTATAACCACGACTTTCTTGGATTGTTTGGTTCTGGACAATTAATAAGATGAAGTAGATGTTGTGGAAACTTTTCCCCCTTTTTCTTCCTTTCTCTACATCTAATCTAACCTTATTAGCCAGCATTCAAGGAGTAGGGACTATAGAGGTTATCCCTCTAATTCCTAAAGGGTTGATATAGAGGCTTGCTGGTGGCCTCCCTCATTTAACTTAGGGGGCGATTTAGTATACCCCTGGGTCATTCATATTTCAAGCCCCACACACACACATGTATATATAATTATATATGCTGCTGTTAATCCCTCAATACCACTATTGCAATAGTGGCTAGATGTAACAATGGTAACATTATTAAAACTTGGGCCAAAGGTATTCCAACTTGAACCTATTATAGCCGAGGCAAGTGCTATACTATGGGCTCTTCAACTAGCCTTAGAAGAAAACCATCAAAATGTTATGGTTGAAGGAGATTCAAAGCTTTGTTTTGATGCCCTGGAGTGCCCTAATAGTGCTATGGCTTGTCTATCAGACTATCACCAATATCCTGTTAAGCATCTTGGAGTTGAATAAGTGTTTTCTAGGCTGCATCCCCAATTGGATTTAAAGAAATTATAATGTTGAAGGAGAGAAAGGAATTTAAATGGATAATGAGAATAGCTAGTAAATATAAAGATTTTAGTCATTAAAAACCTTTTTTTTTTCTAAAGAATATACTTATGCGCCGGATGAGCCTCAAATTCACCATTCCCTGCGTCTTAAAAAAGGAGGAGGCACTGGCTGAGATAAAACTCATTGGCTTAATTACAAAGATTACCAATTGCAAATTACTACTAATTGGCCATAATTGTTTTTTAAGAAACAATTTTAACTACAAAGAGCTAATGACATTAAAACTTTTTAACAATTAATGAGAATGGTGAATATAATGTTAGGTCATTTTGGTCTTCATCTAAACTAATCACGTATATAAATTATTATTCTTATTCTTATTATTTTTTTAAGTCGATTAGTTTGGGAAGGGTAATTTGAACTCAAGAAGTCTCATTTCAAAACACTAAAAGGCGTTAGTTGCGTTTTTTTTTTTTTTTTTTGATAGATAAGATAGAATTTCAACAAATAACGTTCGCTTCATAATGATTACTCATTATTATCAAGCCAAAACACTAGTTGGTTGAATAAGAGATCCGGGGTTCAATCTCCGCCCACACTAAAAACTGATTGGTATCTTGGTCTGATAATAAAATTATCAGGAACGGATGCCATAGGTTGAAAGTTTCCATCAAATAAATAAATCAATACACACACACACACACACACACATACACACACACATATAAGTAAAGACCTCATGCGGGGGCGCATGAGGTCTTGCCATGTGATGCTCTAAGCTTGCATTTAGCTTAAAAAATGGGTTGGCCCAATTATCGAATCATAACCCAACCACTCTATTAGAGTACTTTGTAATTAATTAAAAAATGAAACATTGTTCATTCCAACCTCCGTTTAGAAATTTGAAATGACGAGGGTTTTATGTTCAGAATTTAATTGCTTCGGCAAAACCTTCTTCTGTATTCAAACTAAGAGGTACAAAATACTAAATCTGTTTTTTTTTTTTTTTTTTTTTTGGCTATTGGGATTTTGCTAATTGAAGTGGGTTGTTTGTATCTATATGGATTGGGTCACAATCAAAACTCCAATAGATGTGTAACTTCTGTAGTGGATTTGCTTTGCAAGGAGCCCAAGAGTAAGTATATATTTTATACTAAATCCGTAATGTTTGATAAAATGCTTGAAAGAAAATTGATTAATTATATTTCTAACTTGATGACTTTATAATTTATTTTTGTTTGTTATGTATTTTGTTTGGGATTAGGAACAATTAAATGTGAGAAAAGTTGATTGAAAGCACTTGCAGATACATAGCTTGCGTTCATTGGGTTTCTTTATTGTTGCTCTTGCCGATGTTGGTTGTATGATGTATCAACTTCTAATTGACACAGGTGGAAACAAATTAACTTAGCTACTAGTGAGAAAGTGGTTTTTTTAGGTGAATAAGAGCATTCCCATCAAGGATTCTAAAATTTTTAGTATTTAACACTTTAAAAACCTACTTTATTTATTATACCACCCCACTTCAAGATACATCAAACATCAAAACTTCTATATTTTTTACCATTTCATTTAAATAATATAAACTACTCATTAAAATAATAATAAAACAACTACACAAAAAACTATAGCAACTACCTCCTCCACCACCCCTACCACCGCTCCACTTGCCATAACCTCCATTGTAGAAACCACAACCCACCATAGCCACCACCACCACAAATCACTGCACCACTGTGGCAACCACAACCCCCCACAGGAAGAAAAGAACTAGCCATTGAAAAAACACCCAACCACCACAAAAACAAAATCTCAGCCAAGCACTCACCGGTGGCTAATCTAACCCACTACAGGAAGGAAAAAAAAAGGCGCAAAACCACAACCATCTAGCAAAAACAACCACCATCAAAACAAAATTGTAACGTAAAGATCCAACCCACGCATTCACCGATCTCACCATCATGCCTCCAAATCAAACCCACAAATCACTGCCACTGTGACCCACCATCGAAACCCAATGAAAAAAATTGGAAGCCATAGGGAGATTGATTTTAAAGAGAGAGAGAGAGAGAGAGAGAGAGAGAAAAGAAGAAGAAGAAGGAGGAAGAGAGGAATGACAGGTCTGAACAAAGAAGAAGGAAAGAATAAAAAAAATGGAGAAATAAAATATGTTTTTTAAAGAGAAGAAGAGAGAGAAAGCGTTAAAATAATTTTTTCTTATTTATAAGATATAGCTACCGTAAGCTGTCAAAGATAACAGCTTACTGTAGCTAAGGTGTTATTTCATTTAGCTATAGCACCTTTGATGTAACCCACTTTTTAGTGTTTTAGCATTTAAATTATAGCATTTTAGCATTTGACATCTTTGCTAAGAATGCTCTAATTGTTTTTAACTATTGAGGGTTAAGGATAATTTGGCAGCAAATTTTCAGAAGAATCACCACATTCTACACATATTATATATGTCTTGCTAAAATGACAGGAACTCACTACCCAAAAGTAAAAACAAAAAATTAATTTATTATGGTGTCTCCATTACGTGGGCAGCAACATATTAAACAAAAAACCATCGCATATTAGTTTCAAAGGAGGAATCAATGATATACACAAACACCAAAGCCAAATGTCGTCCGCTCTTCTTAGCATCAAACCTCCACGCATTCGTCGAATTTGGTGCTAGAACCTGGAAAATATGCTAAAGCTGCCATGATCGTGGTGTTGCAACCTCAAGGGTTTTTTTTTTTGTGATTTGTTCTTTTACCCAATTTGGATTTCGAAATATTGATGGGTTTGGGTTATTTTTTGGACATGAATCACTTGATGCGTTTTGATTAGATTCCAAAGAGGTTGAGTTCAACCCTAAACAAATCTGATTGTCTATTATGGGAATTTGTTTTTTTTTTTTTTGGTTCCAGCAAATTTTGTTTGGGTTCCAAATCATGATTCTTGCATGATGAAACTTTTTTTTGGGGGGTTTTCTTTGTATTTTAATCCCCAATATTGTAGTGTTGTATTTGTTCTTTTGATAGGATTCATTTAGTTAGTATTTCAAGTTCTACCAATTCTATTCTTCAAACATTATAATTGACTGCTTGTTACCTGGAATGTATAGAAACGTGGAAATACATATGTGTGTACCCAAACTCCGCTTGATGGGCCGGGCTTAGAATGGGCTCACAATTTACTTGTATTAGTGGGCTTAGTGTTTCCTACTATGGGTTGATTCTGGTTGAGTGACCTAGTGGCACCCCTTGTCCCCCATGAATTTTCTCTTTTCCCTTCTTGAGTGACACCCCCACTCTGTGTTGATCTTTCCCCTGGCTATCCCAGCTCACACACACACACACACACACACACACACACACACACACACACACACACACACACACACACACACACACACACACACACACACACACACACACACACACACACACACACACACACACACACACTCTCACTCTCTCTCTCTCTCTCTCTCTCTCTCTCTCTCTCTCTAGTTTTCTTTTCCAACCTCATTTCCTTACGCAATTCTTCTATTTATAGCTTGAGGTTTGTGGGGGTTTCATGATTACATTCTAATCTCACTCGTGTGGGTGGGGTCCGATGTGATTATTCTTGACATAGAATCTATCTTGTTAGGAATGGTGGTAGTGGCTTTGGAACTGATTTCCACCTTCAAAGGATTGCCCGGCAGCGATACTCCCCAAGGCAATACCGAGCCATAGGGGAGGTACGTTGTGCCGAGCATATGCAATCCCGAATAGACAATGAATGGCCGGATATGGGCTTATCAATCACGCACTTAGGACGAATATGGACTCACTATGAGGTTTGGGCCCAACTCCGATTCTTGAGAATGTTTGGCCGAGGCCCATTGTGCCCGAGGCCATAACCCGTACAACATACATTGAAGGCGTTGACTCAACTAATGAATGCTATGAGGGAGCTTCAATTGGGTTGAGAGCAGTTCATGGGATGGATTTGCCTTTGAGTGTAGACTGTATAGTCCAGGGTCAGATTTTCTTTATTTCTTACATGACTAAATTATATATTATGAATTAAACAATTTGACGAATTTCTGAATCCGGAGATGTATTCCTGTTCTTTAGTTCACTACTTGAAATCAGTCTAATTTACATAATATGAATTTTTGATAAATTATTATTTATCATTTTATAAAGTCTATTATACAGCATTTACTAATTGTAGATTCCTTCAGGTCTATGCAGAAGGACCAGCCCAACCTACTAGAGGAGCAGCGGCTATTGCCATCCTAATAGGACCTGATTCTCCTATTACTTTTGAAAGCAGAGTTAGAGGGACTTATATGGCTCATGCCTATGATTTTTACAAGCCAAACCTTGCTAGTGAATATTCGGTAATTTTCTCCAATTCCATTTTACACGGCCTTTTTCAATAGATACTGCTGCCATTGGCATTATGTTTTGCTAGTTTTAAATTTTTTTAACCTTTTCATTTTCCTGAATCCTGATTGTACTGTTTCTTCAATTTTTTATTGCAAATTTTTTACTATAGGCATTTGAATTTGGCTGTCATTTGCATGGTATTCAATCAAGAAGATTCAATATCTGGTGATCAAGTTGCTTGTGGTAGACTCCCATTGATTAATATCATTGTAGGTTGTTGGCAAGCTTTCTTAAACATGCTATCTCGTGGCTCTTGATTCTTGCTATAAACAATTGTGTAATAGTAGGATTCTATGGAAGTCTTGAAACCTTAATTATGTTCTAAATTTCTAATAGGGCTTTTGTAGGAATTAATTTAGTGGTTAATCCTTTTACTTGCCATTATTGGAGATGATATTCTTTGTAGGAAATAGGAACTATTTTAATGAAATGGAAATCACACAAAAGTTTTGCTTTTATTGTGTGTTGTTGAAGGTTGAGCTTTCTATTGTTTTTAGTCTCTATATTAGTTCAACCTTAAAAAGAATCTGATTGTATGAGAATCTTTTTTTTTTTTTTTTTTTGGTAAGTACTTTTGTTCTTGGCCTGTATAACTTTATTTTTTACATTTTACCGTATGACTAATTTTTAATTTTTTTTTTTTTTTAAATCTCAAGATTCAATCATTCAAATGGGTTTCTAATAAGTGTTTTTGTTGTCTAGATTTTTCTGCTAATGTGGCTGTAGCTTATTCTCTCTCTTTTTTCGCCTGTTGTGATGTATCATGTAGATAGATAGTTTTGAATACTTAAAGGAAAGCTACACTACTGTCTTTGACTGAACTCTTGGAGTATTTGGCTAGAGTTAGTGAACACTCTATCATCCCATGTAGGTATGGAAATGAAACTATCCTTGATGGTAGTGATGTCAATAGTGGGCGAGTGAAGCGAAGGCTACTATTCTTTGTAACCAAAAATTAGAAGAGAAAATAACAATAATGTTTTCTAGATATAGAAACAAACTTCAAAATTTTAGCTTTTCATATATAAAGCAAATGTAAACTTCTCTTTTATTTGTTGTCCATGGAAAGCTTGTAATGTGAGTTTCTCCTTGCAGTTTGCCATTTCCTCCCCCTCCTCCCATGGTACTTTTCTTCCTCTTGTAATATGTTTAGGGCAAAAATGAGTTTTTCTTATTCTTGTTTACACCTTTTACAATTTTAACTTAGCAATTTAGTTCACAAGCAGGTGATCTAAAAATTGAAATTTTCATACGCCACCTTCCTCCTCCCCTCCCCCCCTTCATTTGATATAAAAATAGTCACAATTCAATATTTCATTGGTAAATGGAAACATTATAGTGAGAGAAAATTTTCTAATTCAATTTTTTTTTTCTCATCAATAAAACCTATCACACAGGATTATAAACACATCAAAAGATAAAATTTATCACAATTCTTTATGAAAATTTCTAATTTAGAATACATCCATCTGAAATATAAATTAAAAAAATATGCAATACTTTCTATGTTAAAGAAGCCAAGAACTAAAGTCCTCCCCCCCCCCCCCCCCCTCCCCCCCCCAAAAAAAAAAAAAGTTCTCGTGCAATAAGATTCATTTCGGGGTTGAACTAATATAGAGACTAAAAATAGTATAAATTAGAAAGTAACATTATAACTAAACGAGCAGTCAAGGAAATCTTGCATTCAAGACTAATAACAAAAATTCTCAAGTTCTCAACCCATATCCAATTCATAGACCACAAGAGTACCATCAATCTTTGTAGTCAAAGGGTACCATTACAACAAAACCAACTAATTCTCATGTAAAATTTCAATAATAAAGCCTAGCTTAAGTGAATTGCACCTCTTGGTCTATTCATGACACCAAGAATTCAAATCCCCCTCTTGTTGTAGCCATTCAATTATAAAATTTCAGTATTAAAAATTACAAATTTATGCGAAATAAATCCAAGCAAGAACATAAATTTCAGTAATATGTAAAAAGTAAATTTAAACAAACCAAGAACAAAAGTTTACACAAAACGAAAAAAAAAAGTCTCTTGATATACAAGAAAATTCATTTTGGATCTTAATCCACTACTTCCAATTAATCAATCAGCATGAGGCCAATCGTAGCCAACTGTCTTGGGACCATGACCCAAATACTTCTAATCTAAGCTTTATAAGAGACTGACAATTGGATAAGCTACTTTACTAGCCAATCTTTTGACTGATGCTGAACTTTCAGCACTATAGGTGCGAGTGCGACCATACGTTTAGTGCTTTGAAATTGCACAAGATCAACAATTGGTTAATTTCTTTAATTTTTTTCCCACCCCATAGGGAAAATTGGTAACATCATTTTAGTCTTTATGCACTTCTATGTATATAACTCTCATTCTAGTTGCTTCTTAAAAATGCTAACTAAAGTCTTAAGTTAAACTACCAGGCTAACTAAAAAAAAAAAAAATCAAGAAGTCATGTATCAGTGCAGGACTAGCGATTAAAATACCAAGAAAACGCAAAAAAGTTTCATCATACAAGAATCATGATTTGGAGTGAGGAAGTATGAGAAGGGGAGGAGAGTGTGGGTTGCAGTTGGGAGATTGCCCGAGAGAGCGGGTTCGATGAATGGTTGGCGGCTTGCATTTAGAGCTTGTGGTGACCAGCTTATAGTAATCGGAGGACCTTGGGCATTGGCTGAAGGTTTCATAGAGCTCAACTCTTGGAGACCAAGTGAAGGCCCTCCACAGTGGAACTTGCTTGCAAGAAAGCACTCAGTTAATTTTGTCTATAATTGTGCTGTCATGGGATGCTGAAGGAAGAAGAAAGAAAGAGCTGGGAGAAGAGGAAGTACGTACTCACTCTTGTATTAGAATGCATGTGCTTTTTTGTCCAACCAGACTAACCCAAAATGTCTGAGCTTGTTGGTGCTAGGTACACGTTCCTAGACCATATGTAGTTTATAGTAAAAAATACGATAGTCATACAATCACTGATTTTTTGACAGATTTAATGGAAAAAATACAGTAGTACATGTTACTGTTAGCTTTGATGTATTATCTAAAAAAAAAGACTCCTGGCTCAATTGAAGTTATTTTAGAATGACTATTGTCTCTTGTTGGGGGCATTTCCTGATCTGTGAGAAGTTGGATTGTCTATTGATTTAGAGCATCCATATTGTTGGGAGTCTTTAGGCTGAATATTGTAGGAAATGAAGTTTATTTGTGACATGGGTACTGTACGGTGCTAGGCCCCAAGCCCCACGGGCCTTGGGCCCAGGCCTCGCGATACACTATATGACTCTGTCCCCATTTTAGACCTTTAGCCTCGATTCGGACACCTTAGGGACCAATCTGGGCCCAAGAGCTGAAATAAGACTGCACTGTCTTGGATACCCAAAGCAAGCCCCTCCTGATCATCTTTAACCTAGTCAGGAGTATCATTGCTCAGAAATACCCTGTACTCAGCCGCTGGTAGTGTCTTCGGGAATATCCCTATCGAGCGGGCTTTTGGAGGTAGGAATTAGTTCGAATGTCATTACCACCTTTCCCAACAGAGCATCCACTTAGAGATGATGAAATTAGACCCCCATTCGCACTAGTAAGGGGGAGTAATTATAACGCCTCCACTTATCTGAGGTTATAAATAGGAGGATTAAGGGAGAAGTGGGGGTTGGCAATTCTGGAGAGAGAATTGAGAGACAAGAGTGCCTGAACCAAGAGAGAAAGGAGGGCTTGCAAAAACAAGAGCGTGTATCTGAGTCTCCAAACATAGGATCACCCATAATAGGAAACCCAAAACCCACAATACAAATAGATTGTGAGCCCAAGTAAGGGTTGAGCTTGATAATCATTATTGGGCATGCACAGGTATTGTTCAAACTTATTTGGAAAAATGAGGAGAGAAGCGAATTTTGGCAACACTATTACTGAAATTCTAAGAAAAAGTAAGAGAGGAGAGAGAAAAATGATGTGACGAAGTGGGAGAGAAAAAAAGGAATTTCGGCAATGGTATTTGCCAAAATATGTGCCCAAAAAACCCAACTGACTTACCCAAAATTGGAGACTAACCTAGCTGAAATTAAAAAAAAAAAAAAAAAAAAAAAAGAATTGTGGCAAGAGTAATGCTATGATCATAAACTATTTTATAATATTTTTACAAATTGTTATTATGACCAACTTTTTATTGGTTCTCATTAGGGTCCACCAATAACATCACTTTTTTATTTATCAATAATCACTCATTATATCAGCAGTTTGTGAAAGTTTTTGTAAAAAAATTTATATCTTTAGCATTTTGCCTAAAGTGGATGATTACCCAAAAAAAAAAAAAAAAAACCTAAATTGTGGCAAGAATAATGCTACGGCCACACTTGCCACAGTTCATTTTTTTTTAAGTCCCCCAAAAGTGTGGCTGTAGCATTAATCTTGCCACAATCCAGTTTATTTTTTTTTTAATTTTTTTACTCCTCCAATTTTGGCAATTCAATTTCCACAATTGAGTTTTTTTTTTTTTAATCATCCACTTTTGGTAAAATGCTAGAGACACAAATTTTTTTACAAAAATTTTCACAAACTATTCATGTGGTGAGTGATTATTAGTAGGCCCTGATGAGAATCAGTAAAAAGTTAGCCTTAACAACAGTTTGTAAAAATATGGTAAAATAATTTTGTGGCCATTGCATTACTATTGCCACAATTCAATTTATTTATTTATTTATTTAAATTTCGGTCAGGTTAGTCTCCAATTTCGGGTAGGTTAGCTAGGGTTTTTTGGGCACATATTTTGGCAATACCATTGTCGAAATTCCTTTTTCCCTCTCCCATTTCCGTCACATCATTTCTCTCTCCTATCTCATTCTGTTTCTCAGAATTTCGGCAATGGTGTTAGCGAAATTCACTTTCTCCTTATAAGTTTGAACAGTACCCATATCACAAATAAACTTCGTTTTCTACAATATTCAACCAAAAGACTTAACTGTTTTTGGTCCAATTTTGAAAACAACAAATCATGTAATACACAAAAGATTTGGTTCTGCGAACAAATATACAACTTTTGTCACAATTTTTGCTACAATTTTTCCATGTGACTTATTGTGAGTAGTGAAAAAAATGTAATGGGTTCATGTAAAAGCAATAGACAGTCAATCACTCTCTAGGACATAAGAAAATTGTGGCAAAAATTGTGAATTTGTTTGTGTTAACCAGCCTAAGAGCATTAGTATTGGTGGTGCTAAAAAACTAAATTGCTATTTTTAGCACCACCAACTACAAAAATGGGAGTACATTGGTGGAGCTAAATGTATATATTTTAGCTTCTCAGCTACAATGCACAGCCATCTTTGGTTGTGCACTATAGCCCAAAGGTAAAAAAGAAAATAATATTTTATTTGTGCGTTCACAATGATAAAGATTATTTAAATCATTTTTTCCCTTTTCTCTTTTATTCCTGTTGCAAAGCTCAGTCCTCTCTTCCTCAACCTCAGATTTTTTTTCCTTAGATTTCTCTCTTCCTCAACCTCACCTGCCCAACTCCGACCATCTTTTCCTCCACTCACCGCCAACCTCACCTGTACTCTTCTCCCTTAAAATTTTTTTTTCTTTTCGTATTTTTTTTTTTAAATTGACGTGTTGGGGTGTGGGTTGTGGGTTCAAATCGATTTGCTAGGTTTTATGGGTTAGATCGGTTTGCTGGGTTTTGTGGGTCAGATCAACGTGTGGTTTGTGGCTAGTTGTGGCTTGTGGCTTGTGATGTGTTGGTTGTGGCTTGTGATGGGTGTTATGGATGACCATTGTTGATGTGGGTGGGTTATTGAGGTAGGTTTGTGGTGGCGATAATTATTTTTTAATATGAGTTGTGGTGGGTTGGTTGTGGTTGCGGTAGTAGGTGGTGGGTGGTTGTGATTAGGTTGGTTGTGCTGATGGAGGTGGCTAGGTTTTTGGGTTGCTAGGTCTATGTTTCACTGATTTGGAGTTGTTGGTTTTGTGTTTGTGTTTGTGTTGTGGCTGATTTGGGGTGGGGTCGCTAGCTTTTTGGTTCTTCTTCCCATAGGAGTTTCACAATGGTGGTGGTGGTGGAGGTGCTGTGAGTGCTTGAAGATAGTGAAGAATAGAGAAAAAAATAATAAATAAATAAATTGTTTATTGTAGTAGATATATTATTTTATTGTGTTGTTTATGTTATTTTATTGTGTTGAAAACTAAAACAAAATTGCTGATGTTGGGTATTTTGTAAAGTGAGAAGGTAAAATAAATAAAGTAACTTTTGGTGGAGCCAAATAGCTAAAATTATGGCTCCACCAATGTGGATGTTCTTAGAGCATTTGTATTGATGGAGGCATATAGTTAAAATGCTAAATTTAGCAACTATATATAACAAAAGTGGTACTGCATTAGTGGAGCTATAGCCATATCATTTGGTTGTTGCACTACAGTGCACAGCCATAGCTAAAAAAAAAAAAAATTATTTGGAGATTATTATTTTATTGTGTTAGTGGTGGTGGTTGTTATTTATTGTAGTAGATATATTATTTTATTGTTGTTTTTATTAGTTTATTGTGTTGAACGTTAAAATAAAACTACTAATATTGGGTGTTTTGTAACATGAGGTGGTAAAATAGATAATTAAAATGATTTTTGTGGTGTTAAATTGCTATATTTTTTCCTCCAACAATAAAGTCTTTTGGCTGAATATTGTATAAAATAATGTTTATTTGTGATACGGGTACTGTTCAAACTTATTTGGGAAAATAAGGAGAGATGCAAATTTCGGTAATGCCATTGCTGAAATTCTGCGAAAAGTAAGAGAGAGGAGACAGAAATGATGTAACAGAGAGAAGAAAAAAAAAATTGTGGCAATTCGAAATTAGGAGAGAGAAAAAATTTGCATTTGTGGCAATTCATTTGCCGAAATATGAAAGGAACATTGAAAAAAGGACCTTGGAAATTCGGCAATATGGTTGCCGAAATTCAGAAAATTTGGAGGGAGGAGAGAAAATTTGGTAAAAATTGGTTGTGATTATTTTTGGCAAGAATAGAACATCTAACCTAAGAAAGTCAAGTCTAGTATCAAACACTTGGCTATGCCAAGCTTTGTTGTTAATAATGAAAGCTAAAGATATTTATTTCCAAATGTTGATGTTAGCTACAGTTTCTTCCCTGAGAGTGTGTTTGTTTGGAGGTGAAATAGGATAGATAGAAAATTTTAGAGAGAAAATGAGAAAGAAAACTTTTTTGGCGTGTGTTTGGGGGTGAGAAGAAAGGAAAATAAATGGCGAGACTCAAGTGTTTTCTTCCCGGGCTTAGCAAAAAGTTTTCTCTCCAAAATTGAGAGAAAACTAAAAAGAGAAAATGGGGCTGCTTAATGGACAAAAATGACCATATGCACTTGCACATGGGCAATTCATTCGGTTCCTTTTTTTTCTTTTTTCTTTTTGTGCTTTCCTGGGCACGTTGCCTATTCCATTTTTTTTTTCTTCTTTCCTTCTTTCTTTTTTCTTTTCCTTTCCTAGATGTTGCCTTTCTTTTTTTTCCTTTTTTTGATTTCCTGGGCTGGGTGTGATAGTTGCTTTGTTTTCCATTTATCATTTTTTTTTGTTTAACTAGACATGATTTTTTTTTTGGGACAAGATTTTTATTTTTTTAATAAATTGGGTGATTGCTTTTTTTTTTTTTTTGGGGTTGTTTGTCACTTTTTTTTTTAATTGGCCATCATTTTTTAATAATGGTGTATGAGTAAATTTATAAAAACTCACTTTTTCCTCCCCTCCACTTTTCCACTCCCAACCAAACAAAAATGTGTGAAATTAAAATCTTTCTACCCTCCCACTTTTCCACCCCTCCAACCAAACAAACCCTAAGATTTATAACTTTTTAAAAAATTGGACATGGTTGCATATATCAATAAAGTAAATAATTTTTATAAAATGTTTATTATAATTAATATATTTATAGTTCTATTTTAAAATTTTGATTGTAATTAGTCTTCTCTCAAAATAGAAGATACATTTTTCTATAAATTTGAAATTATGTGTTTGTTTAGCAATTATGTCACGTACTTGAAGTATTAATTATATAATCTCCTTTTTTTTCTAACTGGTGTAATATTTTGGAAAATTATTTAAATTTTAGTGGATATTTTTTAAATTAAGGTTATTAATGTTTACAAACTTAATATATTTGTATTTAGTTAATATTAAATATGGATTTAACCTTTAAACTTCAAACATATCTGTTTTTTGTCATAATTATCCTTTAAAAAATTTAAAAATTTTTGTTGACATATTTAATTAATCTCTGAATAAATAATTTTAGCTTCCATACTACAATAAAGTGTGGTGTATTGTATAGCCACATCCAATTTTTTAAAGCTACAAATCTTAGAAAAGAAATTGTAGCTACTATCAACATTTGGAATAAATATTATTAGTTTTCATTGCAAACAACAAAACTTAGCATAGCGGAGTGGTTATCAAATTTTCTCTCCTCCCTCCACTAATTCTCTCTCCTTATGAGCCCCAAAATTTTTAAATTTTAGTAAATAATTACCAAAATTCCAAGTTCCTCTTTTTACTATTCCTCTCATATTTTGGCAATTCAGATGCCACAATTGCAAATTTTTTTTCTCTCCTAATTTCGAGGTATTGCCACAATTCATTTTTTTTCTCTGTCACATCATGTCTCTCCTCTCTCTCTTATTTTTTCTTAGAATTTTGGCAATAGTATTACTGAAATTTGTATATTCCAAATAAACATCATTTTATACAATATTCAGCCACTGAATATAGTTTTTTTCTTTTTCTTTTTTGGGTAGAAAAAATGTAGCTTTTTTTTTCATTTCTTCATTTTGAAATTACACAAATATGACAAGAGAAAAAACTGTATCCCAAAGTATGCTTCGTGAACATTGGACATCATAGGAAATGAACCTAGAGTTTTTTTTTTTTTTTTTTTAGCATAAGAAACAGGATCACATTTTTCATGTTTCATAACCAAATTGCCAAAAAACAAAAAAAAAAAAAAAGAAAAAAAATATATGGGTACCCGGAATATCATATAATAACATCTAGTACATAAGATTCATATTATTTCTAAACATTATAATAAAACCATCCTTAAATCCTGCTCTGGATCATAGCTCTAAGGGGATTCTTCATCACCACAGTGAACTCCAACTTCCCAGCAAAATCCAATTCATTACCAGGCGGGTAAGCACTCCACTCAAATTCTTGCACCATTCTTGCTAGCATAAGACGAACATGCACAATGGCCATGCTCAAACCAGGACATATTCTCCTTCCAACCCCAACTGGCATCATCTTCGCCCCGGTTACTCCAGTTATATCCGCGTCCTCCTTCCCCGAAACGAATCGTTCCGGGTCGAATTTTGATGGGTTCGACCACAGTTTCGGGTCCTCACTGATACCAGGCAAGTAAATCTCGACGTTTACATCAGTTGGTATATCATACCCTGCCAACGTTGTTGGCTCTGTCACTGCATGTGTTAGTGAAAAATAGGTAGGTGGGTGCTTTCGTAGCAATTCTTTTACCACTGCGTGTAAATACGGCATGTTCTCCACATCTTTCTCGTCCACTTTTCGATCACCAACTGAAACTTTAATCTCTTCGTACAGCTTGTCTTGAACGTGTGGATTGGCTATGAGCTATGCTATACCCCATTCGATTGCCGAACCTGTAGTGTCTGTTCCACCATTGAGGAACTCGGAACAAAGCGTGACTAGGTCAGGGTCTGTAGGTGATGATTTACGATTCTCGATCTTGAGGTCAAAGAGGGTGTCGAGGTATGAAAACGACGTTGCCGTTTTATCAGATCCGGGGTTTTTGAGTGCCTTCATACGCTTCTCGATGTGCGGGACTATGAAATCGATTTGCTGTTTTCGAACCTCTAAGGCACTCTTCCTTTGCTTTGAGAAAAAAGGGCTTAAAGTTGGGAGATAATCATCGATTCTTGGGTCGAGTGTGATCAAAACACTTTTTATCACCTGATCAAATTTTTCGTTCGTCTCTTCGTCCATTTCGAACCCAAAACACATCGATAAGAGGATACAAAACACAGCAAAGCGAGCGTTTTTCAAGACACAAACAACACCATCATTGGACTTAGCATCAGTTCGAAGCCTTTTGATGAGTTTCTCCATAGCTGTGTCCCTCACTTGGCGAAACTCCTTTAGCCTGCTCGAGCTGAGCATGTTTTGGACCATGTTGCGTCTCAATGAACGCCAAACAGGCCCATAAAGTGAGGCGTTGGCAGTGAATTTGTTGCTGCTAAATGAATTAAACTGGTGCCACAACTTGTACTACCACTTGTCCATATAGCGGGTTGTAGTTAGTGAAAAAGTGATAGCAAGTCCATGCGAAAACCTCCTTTTACAAATCACAATTAATCATAGCCACAAGTGGCACCAGCATTGCCCCTGGTAAATATGTTCCTTGTTGGATTTTCTCGAGGTCGAGTAGCAAAAAGCTGACCCTTTTCGACTAAGGCTTTTTTTTTTTTTTTGGAGAATCTTTTCGACTAAGGCTTTTTTTTTTTTTTTGGAGAATCTTTTCGACTAAGGCTTTGTGAACTACTTTTTTGCATCGCTTAGAATAATCATAGTTCTGGTCCCCATTCTTAAGGTAAAGATTGGACCATACTTTGATCGAAGCCCATCGACATACTCGAAGAATGGTTTCCCCGAGTTTGCTACTTGGAATAGGTTCCCAACAATAGGCCATCCGGGTGGACCTGGAGGAAGGTTGAGTTTCTTGGATTTGGTTTTATGCGTGAGGAAGAAAAATTAAGGCTGAAAGAAGTAAAGCTAGGAATGTGAAAAAGAGACGGTAGCATGAAGAAAGTGAAGAAGAGGAAAAAGATAAAGACAGAAGAGAAGCCATTTGGAGTTTGGGCTAGGAAGAGAAAAAAGTGGTGAAGGGAATGTGAGTAAATGAACCTAGAGTTGATAGGTCGAATTGAATGTTTTGGGCTATAACCTTGACCAAGGTTGAGGCCACTCAAAACATGATCTATTGCTGATTCTAGTGTCTGTACTAGCTCGGCTTAACAGTGTAGTATTTAGTGCGCAATAATTTTGCCTTGCTTTTTTAGTATTGTCATTTCGGTTTGCTCCTTATGGGCTTTGTCTGGCTTTAGACTACTACTTACGCCTTTGTATTGATTAATCAAGTCAGCATTATCTCTACGATATATATATATATATATATATTGATGGGATCTACGATATATTTTATTTTATGGTTATTTTGCCTATTTTTGCACCACAATGATGATATTTTGTCTCCATTTCTCCAACCACACTGTGCCACAGTATGATCTGGATTCTGGACCAGCAGGTGGGGGCAGATCAATGGATAATAAGCCAAAACCTTATGGAGTGATTCATCAAAACCTTAGACAGATTAACATGTGTCCTATATATGGATAATAGCTAGAACTATATGGACCACCAAGGTTGGTGGTGTGGTTATTGGGTACTCCAAGTGGTATGGGGGAGTGTGAGGTTTCAAGTTTGAATCACGCAATAAGAAATGCTTAAAAAAATTCTCACATCTTTGGCTCAATGCCAGCTAGTGTCATTGTAAAGTTGAGATAACTATTATAGCTCATTGACTCCTCGCTTGAGAAAAACCCCATGCCCCTGGCTCAATGCCCATTACTTACAAGTTCGGGCCTAACGGATAGGGTGTTATATAATGACACCCAGTTAGGGAAGCCATTCTAGTCACCCTTTTTTTTTTTTTTTTTACAAGGAAAAAGCTATAATTATATGGATCAGCCTATATTTTCACCATAATCCCACCAATAAAGAAAACCAAAAACCAACATTTCGAATAGTTAGTTCAAAATTTCACAAAACCCCAATCTATCTGAGCATATACTATATAAAATCAAATTTCAGAAGAAATAAAATAAAACATTAACTTATATATATATATATATATAAAAAAAACTAAACCTTAACCTCTGGATTAATGAATGAAGTCAAGGAAAAATTTCACATAGGGAGAGAGACTTGGTTAACCTTCCAAAACAATATAGTGTCGTCTTGTTCATGTGTATTAATTATTATTATTATTATTATTATTAGAGTTTCGCAAAAAAAAAAAAAAAAAGAGTTTTCTGTTCTTAACTATTTTTTTTCTCTCTATCTTTGAGTTGGAAAGTAAATAACATATAAGAATATATTAACTTGTTACATGAATTAAGGTCTGAAAACCATTTTTTTTCAAGGATAAATTTGTATTTTGTTGCTGAGAAAATAACTTGAAAAAGAGAAGAAAGAATCTCAAGTTTAGCTCTCTCTTTTATATTTTTAGTAATGTTTTATAGTTCAACAGGGCCGGGGCAAGTGGGGCAGATCAAATATATGTGGGTGCATGTGGGGATGGGCAAATGCCTTCTCCCTTAGGGGTAAAGATTGAAGGAGGGGGGGGGGGGGGGGGGGGGGGTGGTGTGGTGTTAGATTGTGATACTTCAAACTGGGTGGATTTGAACGTTGAGTGTGTGTTGTGCGGGTGTATACTTGGACTAGTTCTTATGGGGTATAAGCACAAATATGATTGATGCTTTTTTTTAGGTGCATTACAAAATGGTATCAAAGCAAACCTGGGTGTATGTCTTAATAGCTCTTTTTGCTCTAGTAAATTGTTTTGAAAAGGTTACTTTGCAATGGAACCTTCAATCAAACTAAATCCCTTGATTGACTTAGTGTAGTGGTGAACGAGTAGGATATTCCTTCGATCTAAAGTCGGCAACTAACAGGTGGCCTTTAGTCTTTTTGTTCGAAGTGAGTCAATTCAGCCATAGCTTGCAACATATTTAAGTTTCCTTTTGTCAAACGGAGGAATTCTAAGGTATTATAAGTGATTATAGCAAACATGAGCATGTGTTGAGTTTCACATCGAATATTAAGATGGATTTAAGTACCATAATGAGTGTCTACTACGTAGATATTGTGGTTGTAAGTGATTACAAAGAGTTCTAATTGTAACTTGATTAGATTTTTAGGGTGTAAGTCTATCCCTTAAGCCCAATCATTGCCATCATGAACCGAAATAACTCTTTCATTTTCATAGTAACTGAATGGAGGTGAGATAATAAGTTTAAGACCCCATGTATGACTTTTTTTTTTTTTTAAATGCCTTTCTTTTCTAGTTCACCTATGAGGTAAAAGTTTTTACATGGGCTGTCTTGCATTAGAGTATTAGACTACTTAGGTCTCATTTATTGCATTAGACCACATTGGCTGCCTTTGCATGAGAAATTATATATAATTTTTACTTATAAAAAATATAATTTATACAATATAAATAGATTATTTATATATTAAAAATTAAAAACAATATGTTCATTATGAACTTATTTTTATATTTAAATAATTAAATACCAAAGTTTAGTATGTTTATATATATTATCATGTTTGAATTTGTTTCATTTAATAATCAAGCTTTTTAATATGGATTTCAGCTTTGTTTGTTTTTAAAACAAACAAATATACACAAATTTTTTCATTACGTAGCCATTTTTTTGTTTTTTAAGCAGGTTAGATGGTATTGAAGTTGTTGAACTAATCCCACATTGATGGTCCAGTCCTCAAGCGCTTTCAAGTTTCAAGTAAAAGCAAGACTTTCTTGGATTGTTTGGTTTTGGACAATTAATGAGATGAAGTAGAGATTGTGGAAAATTTCCCCCCTTTTCTTCCTATCTCTATATCTAATCTAACCTTAAGAATTCAAGGAGTAGGGAGTATAGAACTGGTTGTCCCTCTGTTGAAACTACAAGGCAGAGTGGTTCTTTGCATCAAGGTAAGTTGCATTCTGTCAATCAAAGCAGCTCTCAGCATCAGGGAAATGTTCAAGATGAAATGTTGACAAAAGGCATTGATCAAACAGCTGTTGCAGAATCATAATTGGCCAAGGAAGATCTAATGGTTCTGATTGTGATATAGGACATAATTTACTATTTAATTCTTTTCATTTATTAATTTTGGTATTTTTATGTAAAAAACGTTAATTTAGGTTTAGGGCATTTATTTCCTTGTTTTTAGGTGCTTTTAATGCTTTTTAGGTCAAATTTGGTTCTTATGGTTAGGTATCAATTAGAAGTTATTTTATAATATATTGTCTTGTTTGTCAAGTTTTACTGAGCCCTTTAATAGGCCCTAAGTCTGTACACGTTTTTTGACAATTATTCAATCAATAAAATTTAGACTTTTGTCTTTCTATTCTCTGGTGGATTCCAAATCCTTTCTCCTTATAGATTCAAGAACCCGTGTGGATTTAAGAACCCTTTGGATTCGAGGTTATTTTTAGAAGTAAACGTGTTTTGTTTCTTGTTTTCTAAAGGTAGAAGTGTTCTGCTTCTTGACGCTTCCACATCTCGCATCAAATTGAATCGATGCCTTACTATGATCAAGTTATCCATTCAGTCCAAGAGATGATGCCACGTAGATTAGGAGGTTAGGGAGCTGATTAGGAGTTAAACACGTGTGCAAATCAATTTTGATTCTGTTGTAACAGATTTTCCCTCCATTTAGGGAGTTAGTTATTTTTTAGTTTTAGCTTGTATTAGATTGTGTATATATAGGAGTAGATGTAGTGATTATACGCATAAGATTGTATTATTTTCTCTAATTAATAAAAGTTAGTTTCCTATTTAGAGAGAGAGTATAGAATTTTACACCTCTAAGGCTCTAATTCGTAAAGGGACAAAGGGTTGATATAGAGGCTCGCTGGTGGCCTCACTCATTTAACATAGGGGGCCATTTAGTATACCGCTGGGTCATTCATATTTCTACTTGTGAAACCTATCGTAGCCGAGGCAAGTGCTGTACTATGGGCTCTTTAACTAGCCTTAGAAGAAAACTAGAGGTAATTTTCCAACTAGCATAATTGTGGGAGTCAATATAATAAGTTAACATGCGATGGAAACAAAACTGGAAACTAGCATCTCAAGTCTGTGAAGCTCGAGTTCGGTGACAAACTCGAGCTTTAAAAACTCGAGTTCTGGTGCTGAGCTGGAGCAATTTATCCATGTGGAACTCAAGTTTCTCAAACTCGAGTTCTATAGAAGTATTTGCAGATGAAGATGAAGAAGAACGGAAGCCAAAACCAAAGGAAGAATTTGGAGAAGCAAAATAGAGATTTGGAGAAGCAAAGGAAGAATCTGGAGAAGCAAATCTGAAAAAGCAAAACAATCTGAAAAACAGATGAAGTGATCTGGAATGAAGAAGTGCAAAAGCAGATGAGAAAGAACAGGGGAAGAAGAAGAAGACGAAGACGAACAATCTGATTTGAAAGAAAATGGTGGAACTCAAGTCTTAAAAACTCGAGTTCTCTTTTGGAACTCGAGTTTTAGAAACTCAAGATGCTAGTTTGCTGAATGATTTTGCAAACTAGACAACTAAATAAAATATTTAAAAAATAAAATTAAATGCAAAAAAAATTCAAAAAACCATCGTAATGTTATACTTAAAGGAGACTCAAAGCTTTGTTTTGATGCCATGGAGTGCCTTAATACTGCTGTGGATTGTCAATCAGACTATCACCAATATCCTGTTGAACATCTTAGAGTTAAAGAAGTGTTTTCTAGGCTGCAACCCCAACTAGATTAGAAGAGATTCTAATGTTGTAGGAGAGAGAGAAATTTAAATAGATAGTGAGAAATGAGTAGCTAATAAATATAAAGAATTTAATCATTAAAAACCCTTTTTTTTTTCTTTTTTTTCTTTTTTTGCTATAGAATATGCATATGATGCAGTACTGGATGAGTCTCAAATTCACCCTTTCCCTGCATCTTAAAAAAAGAGGAGGTAATGTCTGTGATAAAACTCATTGGCTTAATTACAAAGATTATCAATTGCAAAATACTACTAATTGGCCATAATTTTTTTGAGAAAAATAATTTTAACTACAAAAACTTAATGATATTAAAGCTTTTTAACAATTAATGAGAATGGTATATGTGCGTGCCCAATTCCCTGCTAATGGGCCAACTTTGCAACTAGGCTCACAATTTATTTATTTTAGTGGGCTTTTGAGTATCCTACAATGGGTAACTCCTGGGTAGATTGAATGTAGGCTTACTAGAATAATTGGCCTCTCTAGCCAAACACTCTCCTGTTGATGCTTGGTTTCTTTCCTAGCCCTCACCCTCTAGTGTCTAAACCCTTGCTCTCAAGTCGTTCTCCTATTTATAGCCTTGCCTTAGTGGACCAATGATGATTACCTGTCTCACCACTCGTGTGGTAGGGGTCCATCTAGACTATTCCTGACAATAAGGGTCCCAATTTGGAAATAGGAGCCTTGGAACTAGCGCCAGACACCGGTAATTACTTGGCAGTGATATTACCCAAGGCACTACCGAGATTGTTTGAACCGAGCTCAAGTAATACTATACTTGTGATCGGTACCATTATCATTCTGGTCTATCGCGCAACGTGAACCCCCCCCCCCCCCCCCAAAAAAAAGTAGAATTGTCTGTTTCAATTGTTTGAGCTTTATTGATGTTGGGCCAAGGGTTACAGGTCCATGACCGTATAATAAATATAATGTTAGGTCATTTTGATCTTCATCTAAACTAATCACTTATATAAATTATTATTATTCTTATTATTATTATTATTATTATTATTTTAAAGTCTATTAGTTTGGGAAGGGTGGTTTGAACACAGGAAGTCTCCTTTTGAAACACTAAAAGGCGTTAGTTGAGTTTTTTTTTTTTTTTTTTTTTTTTTTTTTTTTTTTTTTTTTTGTATAGAGAAGATAGAATTTCAACAAATGACGCTTGCTCTATAATAATTACTCATTATTATCAAGCCAAGACACTAGCTGGTTTTTAATGTAGGCGGAATTCGAAACCCAAAATTTTTATTTGATGACAAAAAACCTTCTCAGTTGAGTTATATGACTCTCGGTGGTTTTTATCTATCCTCATTCAGCTAGCATTTGCACCTAATACAAAAATTTGTTATGAAACCATATGCTTTTGGAGCAACTAATTGGGTTAATGGCCTGATATTAATACAAGTCTATCTTAGCCCCTGAGGTTTGGTGCAAAACTTAAGGCTCTAAGGCCCAAAAGGCTGGAAGTTGTGAGATTCAATCTGCGGACCCTAAGTCAATCTTGAACTTTGCCTCAAACGAGCTGGCAAGCATATTGCTGCATTTAAACTTGGCCCAAAGGCCTAGAACGTATTTACCACCTAGTCTGAGTACATGAAGAACAAAGACCACACCCCAAAAAAAAAAAAAAAAAAAAAAAAAGTGAATTAGGTTCAATTCAAGTGTAAATGTAGGGTCTGTTTGGATACCACTTATTACTGAAAATTGAAAACACTGTAGTAAAATAATTTTTAAATTTGTAAATAGTACCATGAGACCCAGTTTTAAAGTTGATTTTGCCAAATTCCGTACTTGCAGGTCCCGTAAACAGTGCACAAGACTCACTATTTAAAACACAAACATAGGTGAGTTTGGATTTCAGCTGTATCCAAACCCACACGTAATTTGTGACCCCACACTGCTCCAAACACTCTTGGACTCTTATAATATGAACATCTATGCACAAACCACATCTATGACTTCAAGGACCGCCTTAAAGATTCTTCCACCACAACTACACTGTGATTGCACTGTGACTTTAGTTGTCAATGACCAAACTTTAACTATCATCTTCATACTTTGTTCTTGATTTTAGGGTTTTGGAACTTTAGAAGTACGACATTAGCTTTTTCATTTTTCTTTTCCTTTTTTAAGTTGACTATAATATGCACTTATATATTTTTCCATGTAGGGCTTGAATTCCAACTTGTTAGTCAACTTAATGGGCCTTGAAGAGAATTAGGATTCATGTTCCTCCATTGATTAAGACTGGGTCAAGAGTTGATTAACAGAAAAATCTTGATCAATCAAGATGCAGTCAAGATTCTAAAGACTGCTTTGACTTGAGCTAATTCACGAACTATGTCTTACACTAGAATAACAACATTTCAACTTAAAGATGCACCATACTATCATGGATTTGCCAACACTAACCTAACAACTTAGGGGTTTGAATCCCATCTACACCAATAGCTAATTAGTATATTAAACTAATAATAAAGATCAATTACAATGAAGTAGGACGAAAAATTCAAATTCTATCCTTGGGGGGGGGGGGGAGTAACTATCTCATTATACTTGGGTCTTCCATCCTTACACGCATGCAAAATGCTATTTCAAGGCCATCAAAGAATGCAGACCAAAGATGACAAAACAACCATCATTCAACCTAGAATTTCAGATAAAACAAGGATTTAATTGTTTAATTAAAGTTAGGGACACGAGGATAATATTGCTTGACCTGAGCCACAGACAAAAACTCCAGGTCAATTTCCGGGCCGGGATGATTACTATAAAGAAAAAGGTTTCTAATTGCTTCATCTACTTTCCCACGTGCAAGAATCTGTGGAGCCAACTAGTCTTCATCTACTTTCCCACGTGCAAGAATCTGTGGAGCCAACTAGTCTTCTTTTTTCTGAGGCTGCTTTTGATGTCAAAGTACCACGATTGATACAAGTTCGGCTATTTTAACGTGGTAGAAAAAGAATTCTAATTTGAATTCATTGCATTTTTTGTGATTGAAAAGCAACAAGGAAACAGAAGCCAACTTGAACTAATGGTGAATATTTTATACATCACCTACTTGTGACCAAAGTTTCAAGAGCATAAAAGGGAAAAAAAAATGAAGCCTTGAATTGAATTTTCATCTCCAAGTTTAATGAGATTAACAAGCATCAGGGGCAAATCACCTGATTAAAACTCAGTCTCACAAAGGTTAGGACAATTCAAACCTTTGTGATTGGCGAAACTCACAATCCTCCTTTAAGATGCAACAGTCCGATTAAATCATTGTATAATTCAGACCAACTTTGTAGAAGTGGTTGAGCATAAAACTCCACCGAACAAACACTTTTCTCTGCCATCAAAATAATATATATGTAATAGATAAAGTAGTACCCCGTGGATCGTTTATGTTAACTATTCTATATTTCATATCTCAATACATTTTTTATATATCACTTACCAAGAGTAGTATGGTACTTTATATAGAACTTTTCTTTTTTTGAGATGATTGTTCTTTATCATCAAACAAAGACATCAATTGTTTTTTATATAGACAAAAACCGAATCTCAAATCTCTTATTCAACTACAAGATACTGTACCAATTAAACTAATTGAAATCTATTCCTTATATAGATTTTTGTTTTTTTGATCCGCCCTTTATATAGATATTGAAAACAAATAAGTTACAAATAGAGAAATAAATATTTTGTTACTGCCATCTATATAATCTTATAATAAAATTTGTAACTCATAAACATAATTTGGCAATAAATTTTGTAGAAAACCAGAATTATGAATTTATTTATTTTATTAAAATACACCAACATAATACTTGAAGGATCATTAGATTTATGTCCACTAAATAAGAGATAATCATATTCTATCATTACAATCCTGTTTCAAATGAAGAATTATTGAATTACATCACCTTAAATATTCCTAAAACACTGGATCTCAACCCAAATATATATATATATATATATAATCCTAAAACACATCTGAGTCAATAGATTATGACTTTTTTTTTAAAGAATAAAATAGGGGTTAGCTAAGTTATGCCAACCCCTGGGCTGGGTGCTAAGCTTAAAACCTATGGGCCAACCCCAACAACGAACTCCTACTGACAACGAGACTCAAACTTAGGTAGGTTAGACGAAGTGTCCGAGTTTTACTAGCTGAGCCCCGTTAGTATCAAATTATGAATTGACATCATAGTGTGCAATATTTATAATAATAAAAAAATGATGACCAAATTTAATTGAACAAGCCCATCTAGATTATGGCATGAAGCATGAAATGGCCGAAAATAGAACAATAAACAATGAGGCAAATAAGAAAGAAGCACTCTAGCCACGTTGTGAAAGTAGAATACAAACTATAGGGTTTGGTTAACGTATATTCTAAGAGCATTTGTTAATGAATTATATTAGAAAAGTTTTGATATCATTCTTATAAGATATATATATATATATATATATATAAAAGTTGTTAGAAAAATCTATTACTTTTTTTTTCTCATAAAATTTTTTAAAAAATATTTCTTAAACAAATATCCTTAGGGTATCTCTTAACTTTTCCCTGTAAAATAAATCAAATAGTTAAGATTCGTAGTAAGTGCACTTGCATACCAAACTTTTTGTTAATCTTCTTCTTTTGTCGGCACAAAATAATTCGTAATGAGACCTGTTAGATTATGTTTCCATTAGATTCAAGCTCAATTGGGTCCATTGTACTTATTATTATACTTCATGTTATACTCTTTGTACTTGTTGTGCCCACTTGCTCTACACCATCCATATATATATATATAGATTTCTTTTGTATATTTGTGTTATTATTCAATAATATACTCTCAATTTTAACAAGACCCATTAAATTCTAGGTCAAAATTAAGATAATAATTTACGTGTCAAAGTGCAAGTAGACCTTGCCTTTTTCAATCTTTTTAAAATGCTTGTGTCCATTAGTGCAAAGTGTGAACACAGCGTTAGACCATAGTTTTGAAATTGTGGTGTGTTTAATTGGATACTTTGGAAAGGAAGAAATGCAATGATTAAAAAAGTAATTGAAAAATGTTTTTCTCATCGGTTCTTTGTTCTTGTTAAACATGATCATAACGCTTTTTTTTTTTTTTCCTTATAATAAGTGGAAGAGAAGGAGGGAGGTTTGAACCAAATTTCCTATGAAGAAACCAAACAATATCACTGAATTACAAAACTCATCACATGCAACTCGAAATAATTTCTAGTAATCTCTTAAGAATGTCATATCAACAAGCCTCTTCACATTTTTAATTTTTTATTAGGTGTTTTTTTTCTGGTTATATCTTTAAGAATTTCTACTATTAAATTTGTCTATCATGTTCATATACACATTAATTCTTGTCATCTTCTTCATTTTTTCTTAACAAATAATAACAAGGAAAGTAAACGATCATCAGTTACGTATGATTTTTCTAACAATATTATTTGCAACAAATTATACACAAAATGTGTATAAAAGTCTAATCTTCATCCTTAAGTTTGAAAATGAAGTCTGCCGTTTATTCTCAAAAAAAAAAGTTTGAAAATGAAGAACGTCATTATATATTACAAGTATGTTTTGACAAAACTAGTGGGAATGAAACTTTTTGCATACTTTGTGCAAATTACATTATTAAATCTCTTCATTAATTAATTTCTTTTCAATATATGGAAGTCATGTTCGACTCAGCGGCGGCAACACTACCTACTATTATGTCTAATGCCACTACGAATTTGAGACTAAATTAATGAAGTTATTTAACACTCACATACCAATTAGAATAAAATAATTTTTTTTCATAGAAAATTAATTAATTAAAAGATAATGTTTTCCATATTCTGTCCATACTTTTTCATCCCCTTTTATCTGCTACCAATCAAACCCTTATTCTGCATGATAGTACATGATACAACCTAATCATATATAGCACTAAATAATAATAAAAAACAACAATATATTTAATTAATTTTGTTCTTTAACTTCTTATAGAAAGCAATATATTGGAGCATTTACTTGGAGAGGTATATTGTACGTGGTCTCCACTATCTATTACACCAAATTAACATGTGAAGTTAACATTTTTTAATTATGAAGCCTAGGTGTCAAACTCAAACTCAAAATAAATTTTTAATTTTTATCCCCTAAGAATCTTGAACTGCCTATTAGACTTTGGTTTCCTTAAATCAACACAATCTTGGTCTAAATTGATCTTAATTTGTCCATGGTTTCTAGGAATATATGCTTTTTTTTTATATAAACTTTTAGTGCATAGAGCAGGTGGCCCATAAACCAGTATAAAGTGCACACCCAGCTATTCTAACTTCTTTAGTGATACATATAATGGATTGAAATTCTTTTTGATGCCTTGAGAATGGCTATGAAGTATAATGGCCACTTGCACTAATTGAATGGTCTTTCTTTTCTTTTAAAAAAAATAAATAAAGAAATCTTGGTTTCTCTTTTACTGTCTCCCTCAAGACCATCAGAACAAAAGCATTATGATTCATGAAACCAAGAGTACTAGAAAATATTATCCCAAAGATTATCTTTGAGAACTTTTCTTTTACTTTAAATTTGAACCCTCCACATTGAAGAATGAAAACCATATAGTAGTAATATATATGAGAACTTGTACGAGTATTCCATCATAGGTGTCACATTGATACTGTCATGGAATAAAAAGTAAGGCATTTACACATAAGTAACACTTTTTGGCTTGCTTGCAAATATATATATATATATATATTATATTTCATAATATTTTATAAATATGTTGATACGGTCTTTTATAATTGAAATAATATCACTTTCACTTAGGTCTATCATTGATATTTCTTTTTGTGCACCAATCACAAAATATAATTGTAAAAAAAAAATAAATAAATAAATAAATAAAAATTGAAAAATACGGTGTGTATGCTTTTCTTAATGGTATGCCCTACTATGACTCCCTCCCTCCCCCAAAAAAAGACCTTTTAAGATCTTCAAAGATATCATTTGTGAGTGCTTAACACCCTTAAGCAATAATTGTGAATAAAGTATTATTGAACCTTTAAGATTTGCCTAAACATTAATTAAATATACAAATGATATTGACATGAGGGGTGGAGAGCTTGTTAACGAAGAAAATTAATAATTGATGTATGAAATTCGTATTTAACAAGATGGACTTTAAGCCGATGGCTTTTTTTAATGTGATTTTTCCTTCTTCTTCTTTTCTTTTTTTTTTTTTTTTTTTTTTTTTATGAGATTAAAAAAAAAAAAAAACTTTATTTTCACTTGTAATGATGCTAATGGTACGACGGCGGGAAATAAATGGAATTGAGCTATGTGTCACAAGTTGAAAATTGTTTTTTTTTTTTTCAAACACAAACTAAGTTCGAGCTCATTATCAAACAAGATTACATATGTAAGATTGACTTATGTTCTTATCAAGCAAGTTCAAACTTATTCACAAGTTACTTAATTAAATTATTCTTTTCCCATATGTAGTAAACATTATGACTAATAATTTTTTTTAATTCCTTTTTGTAAATTTATGTTAATAATTATTAATAACTAAGTTATATTTGAAATTATATAATTTGAGTTAATTAGATATGATGATTTTTGTTTATAATCTCATTAAAATTATTTCACTAACATTGTATAGTATTGTCACTAAATTATAAATAATGATTTGATAACTAATGAAATTTTTTACAAACTTTTACGATTCAATCTCAAGTTTATATTACTATATAAGTATATTCTTATACATGACATATAAATATATCCAAATTAAGCATTGTGTTTATGAGGTTATTCATGAACACAATATTATGTTTAAACTTTGATCAAACCTAAATTTAGACTTGAACTTGACTTATTTGATAAATAAACGAATATAAACAAATTTTTACTCGAGTTGAGCACAGTTTATTTATGAATAGCTCTATTCATTTATATTTTTAGTTACTAGAGCTCGGTGAAAATGCTCAATTGGGTAGAGATAGACCCAGATATAAGAATAAATAAAGAAATCATAGTCAGTATCAAGTTTAGGTTTGTTTCAAGTGTATCATCAATATAGTTGACAATGCTATACATAATGATGATTTTGTCTCCTATTTTTATTTTTTGATACCTGATCCGGAAGGTACAGACGAAGTTAGGGCTTACCTAGCTATTAGAGCTATTACAAAAATTTGGGTCCAACCAAAAATGATGATGTATGTGGAAATTTGAAACCAGGAACAGCTTGTATTATGAGCTTGATTCCTTGTTGGCTTAGGTGTTGGATATCTGCAAACTGTGCTCTGTTATTCCAATGGAGTTCCTTGTTTTGCTTCCACCTATAAATATATGCTCTATTCCTTTGATAATGCTCGTGAATCCCAGCTGTGTAGCTTTTGTTACTGCACTTTGTATGGCTCTCTGCATGGCTACGACTGTGGACTGGGTTTTTGTGGTGTAGTATCCTTCCAAAATTCTTCTTCCCACCCTGCTTATGACTTCAAATGCAATTCCATTACAAGTACTCCCATCTGCTTTGATAAGGGCTTGCCAGTCCTGATGATCTTGTCTTTCACTTGTTCAAGTTTGAAAGCAACAAAATACTAAACCAGATCCCAATTAATTTCTCATCCTTTACACTACTTAAGCTTAAGTCAAAGTAATCACGATGCTAATTAGTCTATAGCTTGTGGTATCTATCCAATTATTTAATTATTATAGAGTTGTTCATCATATACGCAAGTTTTGTTGGGAAAATGGGGTCAAAAGAAGAAGAAGAATGGATGTGGCTTGTCTCAAGTGCTCTTGTTTATTGGAGACACGAGCATGACATGGCACTAAAATGACCATGTGTCAATTTAGTGTTCCGTCTAATGCACAAAAGTATTGAATGAAATCTTAACTCTTTATTAACAAGTGTCTCCAGGATATAACAAATAATAATTATAAAGAATTCTATAAATTTCCTTGTATTACTATCTCTTTTCAATTTTCAGTAGAAAATAAAAACTAAATTTAACTATATAATTAAATCAACAATAAAGAAATACCAATAAAAAGACAACATTGAAAGGTCACAACTTATAAAATATTATTAAAAAAAATTTTAGAAGTCAAAAATTAACCCTCAAGGCACAATTTGTTGCATAATTTTGTAGCCTGAAGTGTTTCGGACCTTTTGGTTAGCTCTTCGCTTAAGTGAACTGTATTTGGTTTGAGCGAGTTATTGAGCAAACCTAAAATGTCTCAAACATTGTTTGAAACCTGAAATGAAGTCTAAGAAAATGGTTTCCTTCTGCAAATAAAAGGATTTTTTTTTTTTTTTTTTTTTTTGGCGCTCTAGAATTCATGTGAAGGTTTTTTCAGAGTCAAGGAATACATTTTTTGCTATCCTTTTATTTTTGTACTTTGTGCTTGATTTTGTCATGAATTTGAACACTTCACTGGAATTATTCCCCTTGTGCTGGTTGGGACCTCACTTTCACTAAATTTGACAATTATTTGATTTTAATTCATGCCCTTTTCTTTGGTTCATATGAGCTAATTGAATTTTATCCCAATTAATTCTTGGGCGTTACTCCCACTTGATCTGATATCATTTGTGAACTTTGTTGGTTGGTTTGCTTGTTTCAACTCATCGCAAGACTAGATCACCAAACCACTAAATCTAACCCCAATGTGAGAGGTAATCCATGGTTGGGTCGAACAAAATGAATTGACTCAACTTGGCTAGCAAGGAGTCTTTTTCTACAAAGTGTCAAGGGAGTGAGGAGGTATATCTATTGGGATAGTAGGAATGATAGACTCAATTATTATTTTGTTGTGCATATTTTATTCCATATTCTTTTATCAGATATTATACAAAGATTTGCAATGATAATAAATAATATTATCATTGTTTAAAATAATATTAAAAATACATTTTCCATATCATATATCATTTCATATGAATGTATTATTAATAAGAGTTAAAGGTTAGAAAATTTGATACACAATTGCTTAAAATATGAGAACTTTGAAATATAGTTATGGTTAAATTACTTCAACAAGCGAGCCTATAGTTTGTACCTTATTTGAAATTAGGTCTCAGAATTTTAATCTTATTCATATCCGATTCATTGGTTAGTGAAACTTGAACCTTTAATCACTCCCTGATTCTGGGTATGCACTTTTCTAGGGTAGGAACTTTTCCAAAAGATTAGTCATTAATGTGAGTCAAGTGTGAGACTAGCTTGGAGTGAAAATAGATATGATGGAAAATAGAGAGAGGAAAATAGGATAAAAAATGCTGTTTTCTATTGTTCGTTTAGAAAAGGAAAATAGAAATGATGGAAAACCCGAAAAAAAGTTTTCTCTCCTGGGCCAAATTTTTTTTTCCTCCCAAATCGGGAGGAAAATGTGGGCTAAAAAGTGCTACAGCAGCACTTTGTTTAAAATACCCTCTTTTCAATGTGACTTGAACGTTGGAGTTTTTTTTTTTTTTTTTTCTTTTCAATGTGACCTGAACATTCTTTTTTTTTTTTTTTTTTTTTCTTTTCAACGTGACCTAAACGTTCTTTTTTTTTTTTTTTTTTTTTTTAACGTGACCTGATCTAATTTTTACATTATAATAATAAAAATAATAATAATAATATAAATTTATATATATGATGTGATAAATTTTATATTATTTAATGAGTACAAATAAATCTATTTTTTACATATTATGTAACAAGGGTATAATAGTTAATTTATATAAATTACATTTTCCATCCTTCCCTTTTTCTCTCCAACCAAACAAAAGAGTTTTTCACCCTCCCACTTTTCCACCCTTCCAACCGAACACACAAGAAGGAAAACTAAATATTTTCCATCCTCCAACTTTTCCATCCTCCCACAATTTTCCATCCTCCTATTTTTCCACTCCTCTAACCGAACGGACCCTAATAGTAACATCTCCTCCATATAATAAAAATTTGTCAGTTTGTCTCTGAAATGAGAAGGATCACTAAAAAAAGGCCAAGAAGGTGGAGGTTGCTTTGACACCAAATGTTAAATACATTCGGAAGAGACCGGTGTTTCGATTTCACTATCAACTCCTCCAAATTCTGAACATCATACCACTATTGGGTAGGAATTTCTTAGTGATCCTTCTTCTTTCAAAAACAAAATGGTGGATCTCAACTCTATATTGTCAAAACTTAATTGTAATGATTAGTCTTATCGCACGTGCGTATCAAAGGCGACATTTTTTTTTTGTTAAAATGGCAAATTACAGTAAACCCACATATGATTTGGCTCAATTACAATTTGCCTACCCATAATTCAAAACTTAACACTTTATCCACCTGAGATTACCTCTATCAGTGTCTCGTTACCTATCTCCGTTAAAAACATTTTTTTAAGACCAAAACAAATTTAAAATGGATCAAAGAGTTAGGGTTTGAATTTTTTACAAAAAGTGATGAACAATACAAATCAAAATTTTGAAATTAAAACTAGTACAAATTAAATGCCCACATATCACAACAAACATAACACAACACAGATCGGAGAGAGAGCCCACATATCAAAAGGATTTTTATGAAATTAAACTATAAACATAACAACAAACTCCCCGGTGCTTACCTTTTTGCTGAAATTTTATGTCAGTTTTCACAAAACCTGCAACTAGTGTCCAAGGAAGGGCTTGAAGCCACTCTTCCCTACTGCTTTCTTGAGGAATCACACTCAAAACATTATCCAATAAGTTCTTCTTTGCAAAGATAGCAGTTGATATACCATTATGTGCATAAAAAATATGCCAAGAAGAATCCAAAGAGTATTGTATCCATTAGGGGATTATATTGATGCTCCATTTGGTCACTGAGAAAGGATGGAAAAGATTTTTTTTTTTTTTTTAAAAAAAAAACTGAACTTTTGAATGATAAATTGCCCACAATTGAGACCACTAAAAACCAAGACTTTTCTTCAACAACACCAAATTCAACTTCTAAGTTGGCTTTGCATGTTTTTTTTTTTTTTTCCTCAGCAACCAAATGAAGGGTATTTAATTATTTCGCAAAGTAGTTGATGAGTTAGTATATATGGGAAGGAAATAATACCGTAAAATTAAACAGAATTTTTGAAATTGGTTTTTTGGATTTGTGTGAATATGAAAAAAAAAAATTTGGATTAATTGGCTCAAGACTATTCTTACCAAAAGGAAGTATGTTCATGAACCTGGGTTTACAATTTTTACAAATCCACTATTAGATCTTATTTCTCTTTTTTTATTATTTTATTTTTTGTTTTGGAAGGAGAGAGACATAAAAGTTGAACATAAAAACATATTTACCATTGTTTTTAACAAAGGTAATCTTAGGTAGGTAAAGTGTTAAGTTTTAAACTATGGGTAGGCAAAGTACAAAAGGGCCAAACCACAAGTAGGTTAATGTAATTTTCCCTTGTTAAAATTTTGAAACCATCCACATTCAAGACTTATCTATTTGTTCAATTACATAATCAATTATTTGTACTTTCATTGGATTCATGCATTTGTTCAATAACATAGTAACTTGTTGGAATATTCATGTGTAAGTAATGTAGTTGGTTAAGTAGGGAAATCCCACATTGGATACTAATGAGAAGAAAGAGTGTTTAATATAACACAGTTGAGCTCGTACCTATTAGGCTTAGGCCTTTTGAGTTAAATGTGTTTCTATATATTATATAAATTACTCTATGAGTCTCCCCAAGATGTTTTTCTCCCCACTCTCTCAAATATATAGTGTAGAGATATTGATTAAACATAACACTAAAACTTATACCTTATAATGAATAGATTCTGATGGTCCCAATAAAAAAGTCTTCGTCCGTCCATTAAAGACGATATTCATGGACGACCCCAATGCCAACATCGTCTAGACAAACCGTTACAAAAGATAGTGGTAAATGTTGATACCGTTGAAGACACATCTGTCAACTTAACACTGAACACAAGCGTAACAAATTCCGCAATAACACCACCATTACTATGGAACCAACGACTAGAAATAATCATCTACATATACTCCTAAAGAAGGGGCTGGAAAGGTATGCATAAAAACTAAGACACATAATCCAGATACCATTAGCTACAAGTAATTTCATCTTTTCCAGTTCGGAAGCTTGTTTCTAACTTTGGCATCGGAGGTTCTGTGGCTGGTACCACACCGGTGACCATTTTTTCTTGTGTTTCTTGGTCATTTCAGGGTCTGGGACGATCGTGGACGATCTCAGTCTAGATGAACATCTCTGCTGACGATCCTAGCATCATCAGATTCTACATTAATTCTTTAGAATAATAAGCGGTTTAGCGTCTTTTAGGGATTTTGATTAACTCAAGCTGTGGACATTAAAAACTTTAAAGTATGTTTAAGGACCTAAAATTTGTTAGGAGTCAAAGGTTCGTAACTCAAATTTAAACACTTAAGGCCCAAAGGTTAGGAACTTATGGTACGATGAGTCATAAATTGTCTTTTGACCCATGATTCTTAATATTATTTGTATTTCCAATTTAAAATTAATAATTTTTGGATTATTTTATTGTTATTTTATTTTAATCTTATGGATTATTATTTTAGTTTTTTATTATACATTAACATTGCAATTATTTAGGTTTAAGCAATTATGTTTGCAATTTACAAACCTTTAACTTTTATTAATAATACATGTGTATGAAATGATATATTAGAGTAATTAATATCATTGTAAACTTTTGAGTAATATATAAAAACAAATATGTGTAAACATAAAAGTAAAAATATAATAAAACATATCTAGACAATTAATTATAATGACATTTAGTTGTGATATAATTATTTGAGGTGATGAAGCTAGACTTTTAAGTGGAATAAATATTTTTAGAGAGACATAGAGTCGAGATATATGTATTGATCAAGATGAAATTTACAATTATGATTTTCAATTCAAATGGATTTTCCAAATCTATAACTTTTTTCATCTTATTATAGGAAATGACAAACATAAAACCATTCTACCTTCATCATCTATAGGAATTTCATGTGATATATTTTAATGATTTCAAAATTTATTCATTATAATGACATGCAATTCAAGATGGGATAAAATTAGAAATGAGTTTTTATTTAATGGCAAGTGCTAAATCCAAATTTGAACATTTTAAGGATGGTGTCCTAAATAAAAGGGTTTTGGAAGAGTTATTACAAATGTGCAAACCTTAATAAAAATGCAAGGAATAATAAGGGTGATAAAATTAAATGAAGCAGTTCCCAATTCATTCACCCAATAATGTATTGCAAAAGGAGTAGTACCTAAAGAGGGAGTTCTTACAAAATACAATAAAATAAAATTAGAGAAAACAGTTCCAAATCTACCCCAATAATATGTTGCAAAAGGAATAGTACCAAAAGAGGGAGTTCGCACAAAAAACATTCTGTAGTAAGAGTTTCTATTACCTTCATCATTGGTACTAATTAAACTATTTGCACCCACTTTCTTATATATTGATTTCTTTTAATGCTTTACGAACATCTATGGTTATCGTGTCATCATTTTATGTATTTTACTTATTGATGTTATTTATAACCAAAATTAATTGCCAATGTGAAAGACACAGAACAAAACATAACACGATCATACAAAAGTGTTTACGGCCTCCACTATGTTCATGTTGATATTGAGGTATGTAATTAAAAGCTTATGTCTTCTTTCGAAGAACGTTTAAATTTTCATTTAATGTTGAATTTAATAACAATGTTCATGTGGCATTACACTAATTTCATCATACTTTAGATTGATGATGTTGATCTTTTAGAGACATGAAATAACAATCAATCTAAACAAACCATCTATGCATCTCCATTTCCAATAAACATATGTTACATTATATGTTTGGTTGTATGGTTATACATATGTGTTTTCTATATTACACTATATATATATATATATATATTCATATCATATAGTATCATTTTATATGTAGGCATTATTAATTAGAATTAAACAATGGAGTTATCACTTAATTAATTTCTAGTAAAATAAAAAAACCTTAAAAAGAGTACATCGTTTTTTATAAATGGGAAGAGTACATTAATTGAAATTTACAAGGCTTTCGCCCTCTATAAAAAGAAAAGTCTAGATCTAAATTGACTCTTTTAATAACATCCATCATTGAATCAACTCCAACTCTCTCTTGTAGTTGCCAATATCAAATCTTTTAGTGCTTAGCCCTTCAGTTTCTTTTTGAAATTGGCATATAGATGTCTAACACAAAACCTTATATTTGATTCAAAGACAAATTCTTCAAGAGCAAGACCTAAGCCCTACAATAAAATGTACGGTTAGTATGTATATGCAAATATTAAAGCAATGTTCAAGAAAAAATTAAGAGAAAGATTTATCAACCTTCTATTGGTTAGAAATAAAGTTCCACCTATAGCGCGTCACTAAAGCTAGGGGTGTCCAACCCACCCGCCCACCGCCACCCGATCCAACTGCTCCAATGGTCAGACACGGGTTTCGGCCTCCCTAAACTCGACCTTGATAGGTCAGTTGTGGGTCTCTTCTTTCAAAACCTATGAAACCCGACCGACCCGAATACATCAATTCTTCTGGCGATTTTTCAAGCATTTCAGACCAGATCCTGCAAGACTCATCGTTATCCAATGAAATATAGGCCAGATCTTGATAAATCAGGCCAAATCTCAATCCCGATGATAAAACCCAAAACTGACTCGATACAACTTGACACTTGATGAGACCCGAACCAACTGATCAGACGAGTCTTCCAGGTCGATTTTGGGTTACGTTTTTATCCACTCGAAGTTTTCGGGTTGAGTCTAAGTTGGGCACAAACTCAACCCATGGACAGCCTTAACAGGAGCAATATCAACTAATAAATCATGTACAACTATCATTGTTCTCACTCTCACAAACTACAAATGCTGCAAGATACATAATATCAATCATATCAATCCCAAATGTTATAAGTAGTTATCCTTCAGGAAACCTCTCAAATGACAAGTATTAAGACTAATCAATGGTCCACGACGATCAAGTAATATAGATGTACAAGCAACATGACATCCTCTTAAAGTGGGGAATGGACGTGTGCAAACTAATTTTGGTTGTGTTGCCTAGATTTGAATATCTTTGATCTTCACAATAATCCCTAATTTTTTCAAACAATGCCTTAACCTTCCTTCTGGTATTCCCTGTGCAATCTGCCTAGCTTAAAGGCTTTATCAATGGAATGTCTACATGGGACTTCTCTTTTATTGATTCCATTATGTCCATCAACTTCATATTAGGATCTCTTCTAAACTTTTCTAATCATGTAGTTGTAATCCACTTTGCAATCACCATTGAACCATTAAAATTCCTTGAACATATGTGTGTATTTACCAACTTTTTTCACAAGAAGAGATCCTTCTTTGTTGAGTGAATCATATATATCACATTCATAATTTTCACATTTGTATCTCACCACCTTGCAAAATTCGTTCTTAACCAATATCAATGGATAATCCCACTTGACTTTATAAGCCCTGGCAACCCATTCAAATTCTTAGTGGTCATTAAAAAACCTTACAATCTCGAAAATTGGGTTGAACATATTAACTTCTCCTGTAAAATCAAAGTACTTGAGTGTTCTTCATCATCTTCAAAATTAATTGCTGTGCCTAATATGTCAGAATGCCCGTAATCATTATCATCATCTTCTATATTTTGCTCAATCGCTAAAGCAAGTGGTGACCCTTGCTGTTATGGCATGGAGGATGGATTAGAATTTGATGTATTTTGGTTAGAAAGGATTGGGTTGGATTGGACAATGGGATGGTTTCTCTTTCGTATTTATCATATGCATTGTCCCCTACTAGGCTACTATATCAACATAATCGTCATCAAAGAAATTGTCTTCTAATCTAGTCCCTTAATCATTAAGATCCTTGTCATCACCCTTAATCCCTACCTCCTCCTCAACACCATTCCCACCATCATGATCATCATCACCTTCCTGCATATCATCACCTCCATGCCCATTGTCACTTTCATGACCACTACCTTGTTCCCGATCACCTTATTCCTCATCACCAATATATCATCACCACCTTTTTCGTCATCAACGCCTTTAGTTAATAGATTATCAAAAAAAACACCTTGAGTTAATAGAAGATCTGGTCCACTTAAGCTAAACAATGGTGTAGGTTTCACATGCTTTACATACATGTGACCAACCTCTTAGGTGAAAATATTAACCATTCAATTAATTCCCTATAATCATTATCTAACTACTAACCTCATCACATGCACTTCGTGTGCGCGATGAGGCTTTTTTTTTTATAGTGTCATAATTTTTCATTAATTCCAAAATTTGAGGCTAACCTCAAAAAATGTACAAATATTACACGTTTATTTTGTAGCAAAAAAAAAAAAAAAAAACTTGTGCTTTTATTTTATATATATATATATAATTTTTATTTTGAGAATTTAATTTATAAGTAGATAAAGCAATTTAAAAATCAACAAGAGAGTGACCTTATTTGTTAGGCAATGTTTTAGACTTTAGTGAGAGTTAAAGTTGTATTTTTACCGGATCCTTTAGTTTTGTCTCTACTTTAACATAGGAGTGTAGGGGTATTTTTAAACAAAAAAAATGAGGATCCCAAATGGGAGAAGCCCCTTAAATAGTAGTATAGATAATGGATGTAAATAATAATGTAGCTGCAACTAAGGAATCTAAAAATGAAAAGCTTCTGCATTAGTAATTTTTAGATTTTAACAAAATACTGACATATCATACACAATAAAATAGTCAATTTCCAATCTTTCAATCATGTAAACCTCCAGTCCCTCATATTCAACATGAGTATCACTATTTTAATAAATAGCCCACCATGGTTTAAAGCAATACCAAATGGGTCATCCTCCATGTTTAGTATCCTAAGCCTACATGCATTAGACTGTAATCTTTAATTACAATATATATATATATATATATAAAGGCAACAAAATGCACACAATGGAATTACTCAATTGGATCACAACCATAAATATGAACGGAAATAATTGAAAGGTAAGTTAGTCAATTTGAGGTGACTATCCTCCTGAACTTGAAACGGAGAATAAAATTTTTGAGTTAAATGTTTTGCTTGATTTTTATTTATTCATCTTACCCCTTAACCTTAAATACAAGAAGAATTATAGGCTGATGTTTGATGATAACAGTTACCTTTGAAAACAAACTTATAACATCTATCACTATTCCTAAAGACTAACAAGCCTTATTAAGATAACTTCTATCTCTAAGCCTATATTCAAACATTTCAAATAACAAAAATTCAAATAAAAATTTATCCACCACATTATCCTAGGTTATAACATTCCCTTCTCCTTCAAGATGAAACTTATCCTCAAGATTATAAGACATGAAAATTAGCACTTGCTCACACTGTATCTACTTATTGTGGTAATTCAACAATTTAAGTATTTATTTATTTATTTTTGTCTTCACCCTCTCTCTATATTTTATAGAAGCAAAGAAACGATTTTCTTTCTGGCTATATAAGTTCCTTTACTTGAGCAATATAGGGCTCAATTACTATATAAATCTTCATCCGCTTTCCTTTTTTAAAAAAAAATTATTATTATATGTAGTTTTGGTGAGGATAACATAATTCTAAGTATTTCTCGTATAGTTGAATTAAATGCGTTATTTTGTGTCATATTCTTTGTGCATCTTCTCAAAATTAGATGTTTCTCTCATCATCATACTCAGTAATTTATAGTGAGTTTCAGTTAACTGAACTAATAAAATCTCTGATGGTTGTATAAAAAATCTGAAGTTCAATCACCGCCTATACTAAAAACTGATTGATGTTTTGGTTTGATAATAAAGAGCTGTTATCAAGAACGGACCCCATAAGTTGAAATTTTCTCAAAAAAAAAAATACTCATCAATTTATATATATATATATATATATAATAAGATAAAATAAGAATTAGAGTGGCATTTGTCTTTAAAATTAAAGAAAAATGCTAGAGAATTTAATGCACTTTGATAGATATCATTAACTTTTTTTTTTCTTTTTTTGAGGGAGAGATAGATATCATTAACTTGAAATGCATAAAGAAATAATTACCGTGTCTTTTGTATATTTATATAGTATTGGTTTGGATAAAGCTGAAAGTTGCATTGCGTTTCTCATGCGTTGCATTTTCTCTTTTTTTTTTGCCCACATTTGTTGACTTTGAAAGGCAAAAAGTACTGTTCATGAACAGTGTACTGTTTACGCACTGTTCATACACTGTTCACGCATTAAAAAATATTAAAAATGAGGTACTATTTATATATTTAAAAATTATTTTACTACAGTGTTTTCAACAACAATCAGTTTTCAACAATAATAAATTATATCCAAACAGACTCATATTTTTGAACACTGAATAGACATAAATTTTATTTTTATGTATTAATTTATTCTTAAATCTTTGTATAAATTTGATTAAATGATTAGAAAAAACAAAAAAACAAAACAAAAAAATTGTCCATATAGTCTGGCTCCAAAAGCAAATCCTAGTTTTGTCCATGAATTTCACATTATTGATTCATTAGCCCCATACTGCTAACATAATTGAGCCCGCAAGGCCATGCAACCACCCTGACAGAAAAGAATGGTCCATCTACCGAGTGGTTGATGAGGCACAAACATTATGGAAACTTGTAACATAATTTTCATGCATTCCTGTCATGACTTCAAACTAAGCTTTAATTTTATGTCTTAGCAAAAAAAAAAAAATAGCTTTAATTTTATGTAAAACATAATAATGATGATAACGTGCCAGCTCAAACAACATTTGTGGGGGCAACATGTACTGCAACACAGCAACAGTACTGGTTGCAGAGAGCCCCACTAAGCCATAATCCATGTTCTAAGGATTATTTTTGGGCTCACTTGAAAGTTGAAATAGGTCCATCACTTTTTTTTTTTTGCCTTTTTTGACAAATAAGGGTATTGAAACCATTTTGAATATTTGATTTTTTTTTTTGGTGTATGTAGTTTTTTCATCCCACACACACTGAATTATAAGAAGGAATTTGGTGAATGTGGGTCCAAGATAGAGGTTTTAAACCTAAAATCTTATGAATATCACAAGACCACGGCTTAGAATTTCATAGCTTAAAAAGGTCCACTACTTATTTATTAAGGAAGATGGGAAAACATTGAAATGAAAATGAGGTACACTTACCACGTGCCAGCTACTTAAAGATATACCACTTCCACATGAGCTTCCAACTCATAATGTTTGTTTTTATGGCAACTTGGTCGGACTATTTCTCCTTTATTTTTAATTAATTTTGCACATATGTAAGCACGTTTTTCCCCCCAAATGATCTCATAATTGATATTTGACAAACTAAAAGGTTCATAAAAAGTTGTGGCTCCATGTTCTCATCCTAATTGGGTCCACAATTTGATTATTAGGTTTGGGTACAACCGGCTTGGTAGATTATTTTTGCGGCTCATGTGTATTACATCACTAGCTTTAGGCATGAAAAAGGCTTAGGTTCCAGTTAATTCAACTGATAAAGTCTCTGATAGTTAAATAAGAGATCTGGAGTTCAATTTCTGCCTACACCAAAAACTGATTAGTGTTTTGGTCTGATGATAAAGAGTTATCATCAGGAGCAGACACCACATGTTGAAACTCTCTAAAAAAAAGACATAAAAAAAGACTTATATATATATATATATTTAATTTATGTGAGAATTAGAAATGATATATCAGGTGTAGGGAATATTTTCTCTTTCTTTTTGCAAATATTATGAGAAAAATACCATAATTTGGAAAAAAAATTTAAATAAAATTGGAATTTGTTTATAATCTAAAAATGATTTTGTCTCATAAGAGAAGTTAGGGAAGATATGCTTATGGTTCAAGCACTCGACATTTATATAAACAACATGTAGTTTTGAGATTTGGTGTTTATGGAATAGTGAATATTTGTGGGATTTGGCAATAAAAAAAGGTAATTTTTTTTTTCTCTTTTTTTTCTTTTTTATGGGTTGGTCCGGAATCTAGGATTTGTAATTTTCCATGCCCTAGCTAGTATGAGTTTCGAATTCCAAGTATAATTTACTAGTTATTCAGCAAAAAAAAAAAAGTATAATTTACTAGTTACTATCTAATTTTATCCAGCGTTTGGAGTTGTACTTCAATTAAACTCAAAGTGTATAATATTAAAAAGAAAAGAAATTTCTCAACTTTTTTGTAAAAAGTTTCACATGATAACAAAGCAATCATGCACTCTTCTCTTCATTTGACTATTTTGAGGGTCCGTGTATGGCTCATGAAGAAGGCTTGCACGGGAGGGGATGTTTATTAGTATATATATTTCCTATTACCCTAACCTTAGTAGACTATTAGTATTGCTAGAATTGTTGTTAAGAAATTAAGAGTAATTAAAACAAAAACAAAAGTTAAAATTAGAGTAATTTGGTTTAACGGTCTACATCTAAAATACATATATAATAATGCAAAAAAAAAAAAAAATGATTTGAATGCTTAGAAGACCGTACTCAACGTGGAATGAATTTAGATCTCTCGGATTATAATATTTCTAACAAATATGTCACATCTAAACTTCTCTCTCTTATAATTAATGGAGATTGAAAAAAAAAAAGTGCTACATATACATCCATAACATTTTTACAACAAAATTTTAAGTGGTAAGTTGTTACTGGTTCTAATTTAAATTCTTCACTGAAATTATTTTTTTATCACCAATAACAATCTACTATTTAAAATTTGTTATAAACGTGTTGTAGAAATGCTGTAAAGGTAATATTTCCTATAAATAAAAATTAAAAAAAAAAAGGTAAAGAAAGTATATAAAAAACAAGTTTGATTAGCTCACTTGCCATCCTTGTCAAACCCGTAGGTTTAATATTCCACAAAATCATACAGTGGTTCAGCATGATCAGGCACAATCCAGACAAGGCAGTTGCCAGTTGGGACACTTGCAATTTGTTCCCATTTCCTAATCTTAGTTTATAACCTAGGATGCTTTATGCCTATTTAAAAAATCATTATTGATTTATCTTCATTGCCTAAAAAAAACCTAATTCTTAATTAATTAATTCAAGACACCGTCAAAGATAAACTAAGAATTAAGTCTTTAACAATAGCGATCTAGATCACAATTCATCCAAGTGTCACTACTCTTATCTTTAAAGAAAATATTAGGTTTATATATTACTTTATTTATTTTTGTCTTGTAAAGTTTGGTTGAATCTCAACAGTACACGTGACGTGATCGGTGATCTAGATCATATATATATATATATATACATATTCATAAATAAATAAATTTAACAGTTTTGGCTGACCAAATAAATAAATAAATATGAAAGTTGCTTTGGTTAGCATGAACCTCACTTTTATTAGTTTTATTATATACACAATGAATTGAAAATACCCATATGAATACCATACAAAGACACAAACTTACACAACAAAAAGCCTATAGAAAAATAATTTTTGGGAAAATAAATCACACCGCAAACTTCGCAAATAGAATACTTTAAATTTGTGGGTTCGATTAACGTGAAGTTTTTGTCTTTCTCTTACTGGAATACACGATGAACTTCTTCAATATGGTCAAACAATTCCTTTCTTTCATTAATAAACAAATTGTTACGACCAAGTCATCCTTTTTTTGTGGACTAAATTTATAATTGTTTTCATTTTTTTTTCCTTTTTTGATAAGCCCTTTCACTTCTTAATTGGTTGGCATTATTCTCTTAAGGCTTTTCTAGGTTCATACTTCTTGTCTTGGTTGATGAGATTTGTCCCGATCGATAAAAAGTAATGTTAAGTATATTACAAAATTTATTAAATAAAACTTACAAATCGATATATTGCAATCACAAAAAAAAAAAACAAACTCGAACATGCATTTACTAGATAACTTAAACTCATTCAGTTTGAAAGCTTTTTCTAGTAATAAAACTTGATGCATTTTTAGCATTTTTCTTCTATAATTTGTAAGATTTGTCATGGGTCAAATCATTTAGAGTATTTAATTAAGATAACTCTATTGTAAAATTCTTTAAATCCTCGTCATTTAGTGATAAAGAAATGAATTAGGTTTTGACATTTTGTTATTTGAACAAAATTTAATTACAAGTATATATGTACGTCTTGTGCTTTACTTAAGTTACTTAATTTAATTTAGAAACATGGATGCATGAAATTTTATTGGAAAAAATATTTATATATTTTTTAGGATAAATTTAGTTATAAATTTGATTGTAGTCACTTAATTCAATTTAGAAACATGGATGCATGAAATTTAATTAGAATTCTAGGACAAAATTTAGCTACAAATTTAATTGTAGTTTGTAGCTACTGCTTGCCAAATCCTTTTTTTTTTTTCTTTTTTTAAACGGAGGTCATCTGAATTCCTCAAAAACCACCATGCTCTAACACCAACATTGGATATAGACCGAAGTGTCTCACAAAATTCTGAATCCAAGAGATTCATTATTAGTAACACACAATCGTTTTTTAGAAAATATATTCTATTACCTTCATTGATAATAGCAATTCTCACTTAAAAAATTAACATGACTACATATTTTGAAAATATAATCGTTAGATTGCATGTTCTTTATGTTCTTAAGACATATGTCAAATTGTGTGTCAATCAGATGTTATTTACTATTTAATCCATAAACTTATTTTTATACATAATTTTAAACTATTAAAACTTGAAATATAAATAAAAAAAACTTATATATATATATATATATTAATGTGTTTAAATATATTTAAAAACTTAAGGTTGAAAGCCTAAAATATACTTTTAAGTTTTGCCAAAACTTTCTAGTAAAAAGAAGAAAATTTGCCCACGGCACTCAAATATTTAATTAGTCCATCCGTTCGGCTAATTGAATTCAAAATTTTCTAAACATCTTTACGTCAAAATTGATCTGTTCAATGCCGCATTGGACTCGAGAAGCTTCATCTATAGAATGGCGCAAACATTGGATGATCAAATCTTGGGTTTGATTTGATCATAAATACCAAAACGTCAAATCCCCAAGGGACACTCGACTGGTCAAGAAATTCTTTTGATCTTTTCTTTTCTTTTGACAAAATATTGGGGAGAACTGACCAAATTACAGGTCTATTTAGAATTAACTTTTTTTTATCATTTATTTAAAGGTCATATATATATATATATATGTATGTATACACAGAGTCACAGACAAAGGCTTTCGAATCAACCTATTTTTATTAATTCATTTTGTTTAAAATATAAATTGTATAAAGTAAGGTTGTAAACCCACAAAAAAAAAAAAAAAAAAAAACCTTAAAGGTTTAAAAAGATGTATAAAAGCTAATAAATAAAAAAATGATCTTGGATTTTTTTTTTTTTTTTTAGAACTTGAAAACAGAAGTTTTATTCAATGAGGTTGTGTAATTTTGAACTTATTTAAACTTTAGTGCATTGTGGAATTTCCTCAAGCCACACTTTAACATGCTTGAATTCATCTAATAAAAATAAAAATGCCTCGTGTGCAAACATGAGTTGTGATCTCTTTCAATTAATAATTTGACTAATTATCTTAATATTTCTTCTTACGTAGATCGTTTTAGATATGATTTTATCAATTTCAATTTAAAAAACTTCTATGGTAAAAGCAACTTTAGCAAATATTGTCAATAAAATTCAATAGTTATACATGCATTTGAATAGAAATTTAGCTCTTTTATACATATACTAGTATGTAACACGTGTTTACATACGTGAATGATAAATTGTAGTAATGTTATTAATGTTAGTTTAGGTTATTAAACATATAGGACATAGTTTTTCTTTGTAATTTTCATGATATATATTATATCAATTCACAATTATTGTTTGTGAAATTTTACTAAATACAACACAAAATAAAATAATAAATTGGTCAAATAGTATATTCTAAATTGAATGAAGAAAGGTGCATGGAATCGTTCAGCTCAATTATAATTTATTACATTCAATATCTTTGCATACAAAATATATGAATAGAAATAGTATAAAAAATATATATATATGTTCATTAGTTCAGAGAAAAAATAACAGCAAAAATCTAAACAATTTAATTTGTATGGAAAGGTAACAAAAGCAAAATCCAATTTTGATTCTAATAGAATTTTCTCTAAACTCTGGTTTTAAAAAAAATTTATATATACATATATATATATATATATATTACCTAGTTAGTAATGGACTACACATAGTCATGGTATATTACATAAATGACTTATATATTTGAATTGTTTTTAGTTATACAAAAAAAAAAATTTTACTCATAAATATAAAATCATTCAAACTCTCTCTTCCTCTAATTTTTTATATAGAATTAAATATATGATTAGGTTTTTTATGATTTATTTATATTGAACTCCTTATTTTGTACACTAAATTAACTCATTAGTATAAAAATTAAAATACTTATATTAGATGGGACACGTGGTACAAAATTAAACTCTAATTAAAATTCAATTTTCACACTGAATTAACTCACTTGGCACAAAAATTTTAAAATTATATTAGATGGGACACGTGACTTAAAATTAAACTTTAATAAAATTCCAATTTGAAATCTAATAAGATTTTTTTCTTAGTTTTGCCTCTATATATATATATATATATATTAGTAAGTCAATTGGATTTTTTTATATAATTGTAATTCATAAAACATTTTTTAAAAATTTATTCTTAAAATCAAATAAATTCAAGGCGGACAATAGAAATTGATTTATCAAATACACTATTATAGTTTCATTTAATATTAAATAGAATGACTCAATAACCTTATCCTTCACAAGCAAATATCATATTCACTTCAAATCAAATTTATATTATAATTCTTCACATCAACCAAATAAAAAGCACAAAATATAAAAATAAAATACATATTATCTTATACAAAGTCATGGGAATAAGTTTAGGAGTGAGCGAGAAAGAAGTTGTTTAATGGTGATTGATTATCAATAAATGCTTTTAGAGAAATCAAGAGAAAGTACATGTGGTTTAATGACAAGCCATGAGAGAAGAAACTTTTGATGGAAAGACTTGTTTTTTTTTTTTTTTTTTGGTAAATGATGAAAGGCTTTTTAAAGTGAGATAGAGAGAAAAATTGCGTAGGATGTCTTCAATTTTTTAGCTAGACCTACACACTTTTTCAAAAGAAAAAATAAATGAGTATGAAATATACTTTATTTTAGGTGGTTATAGTGTTATACAAGAATAGCGCTATACTTTAGAACCAAGATTATGGGTCTTCTTGTATTTGAAGGTCTTAGGCAATTGCTTTGGAGATAAGCCAGCCCTAAGTATTTCCAACTCAACTCTTATTTTTGTCACAACTATGGTATTAATAAAAAACATGTTTCCTTTTTGGTATCATGAAATTGAATCACACGTCATGATTAGGTTTTGCATCAAATTGGAATTTTCACATGAGGTTTTGAGGAACATGGAAATAATGACTTAAAAACATGATCACATGAGTTAAGATTATCATATTATGAAATCTTGTAGTACATAAGTGGACATGATCTTAAAAGGGAAAATCCATGTGATTTTTATGTAGAATGAGCTAAGGATGGATAAATGAAATGAAAACTTACTAATATGTCATTACAAATTGGATTTACATCTCTAGGTTTATTTTCCATATTTGATCTCTTCATCATGTGCAGAAACTTTTTTTTATGTATGGCATGACATTTATGAATGAAACTACTTGATTTTGATGATGAGAATAAAAATTTTCCATCAATTACTAAGAGATCGTTCTTTAGATCAACCTAAATGGGTGTTTAAGACCTTTTTCCAGGGCTCGTCCTAGGCCATTGACTAGGGCCTCCCAATTTTTTTAAAAAAAAATCCCCCAAATGGGGGGGGGGGGAAGTGATTTTTTTATTTATTTAAAAAACATGTGAATTTCACTTTTTGTTCCTCAACCCAAAAAATTATGGATTAATAAAAATCAAATTCAAACACTATTAAGTGAATTAGTTATATTAAAATGTAAGAAAAATTGATTTTAAATATAAAAGATATATTAAAAGTTGTTGCCTTAAATGTCAAACTGTGTTAATTCAATCCTACCTTCTGATCTCATCACTTAACATTCGAACTTAGATCAAACAATTTAGGTTAATGCTTCTATATCATTATTTTCTTAGCTTGTAAGTAGGAATTAAAATAATGTTAATTTTTATTTCATTTGTAACTAGGGAAAAAATTAAGGTAATTTTTATAAGAAAAATATATAATAAATTTTTTTTTTTAAAAAGGTGTATATATTTTTTGGTTTTCTTATTTTTCTCATAAATACTTAAATGGAAATTTCATTATACATATCTCGATTTAGAAGGATAAACATACTTAGCTAAGCCTCCATTATGAGACTTACTATTTAGGCTATGTTTTTTGATTCAAGGAGACTATCATTTGTAAAGATAAATAAGATAACAAGGGATCCTCTAGACCCAATACTCTTATAGGGTTTATTCAAAACAAATATAAGTATTATTGAGGCACTCAACGGTCTATGCAATTAAGAAAAAAAAATACTCATTTAACTTTTTTTTTAGAAATATATATATATTTTTTATAAAACAAATATTTTGACTTTTATTAGATTTTTTTTTTTTTTTTTTTTTTTTTTTTTTGATGAGGACTTTTATTAGATTTTTAATAATACCCTTATATTAATTTTTAATAATACCCTTATCCCTTCCAGCACTTTCTGGTTTGTACGAACTGACACAATTAATTTTCAACATTTCACAGCTACTTTCCTAGCTTCAATTCACAAATAAATGTTGTCCCACATCGGTGTGCCTCAATTATAAATGGAGGAATCCTTGTTTACTTGTCTGTGGGGTCACTAATCCAGCACCATTCATCCCTTTGACAATGACCATAATCTGTTTCTGTGGTTTCTGACTCTGTCACCTTCTTAATAAGTGATTAGATGGCAACTTATTATAAACTTTATTGATTTTTGGGTTAAAAGGTTTTGGAATTGGTTGGTTTGGTACTACTTTTTCTCTTCGCTTTATTTCAAATAATATGCACTAATTTTTTGTAAATTAATTAATTTTTAAAATTTTATTTTATATTGTGGAAATAAATTATTAAAAATAAGCAATTTTCATATAAAACTAAAAATAGTTTTATATATATATATATGATCTCTTAATTTGTTTTTGATGAAGGGATTGCATTAAATTTAGCTATGGTTGGTTGTAAGCTGTAAAGTACATTCACAATTGTTGGTGCTTCTTTGTTTTAATTAGACTCCTGGTAGTTTTGGGGTTAGCAATTCTTTGATTTTGATATATTAATTTATGGGTGTGGATTGTTTTGTTTGCCTTAAATTATGGTTGGAAGCTACCTTTTTAGTTGGTCGATGGTCTCCAAAACCAACACTTTGGATTTTCAGATGTGACAAAGAATTGAGTAGTTATAGTACTACATAAAATGTCACAACTATTTTACATGTCAGATTGTGGTTAATTATCTATCACTTTTATATAAATTCACTATTTTTTCTCGATTATTTACAATTTTTAACTAGACAGTTGTGATACAAATTGTAACATTTTATGTGGTCTTACTATTTTTGTAAAGAGTCTGAGTTGGTTGTAATTTCATATCACAATCTTTTCTGCTTCCATTGTTGGATTGGGTAGTACCATTGGGATTTCAGTGGTTGAAACGCCCTCAGATTTAGGCGGGACCACTTCAATAGATATTCTCCTCTTATAACAGTCCTTCCACCAAAAATAAATAAATGAAACTTGGCTTTTCATGAAATTATTCAAGCTCTTGGATTGGTAATAAAGAAAAGTAGATAGGCTCACAAAGCTACAAAATTAGAAGCCAACTAAATTTCACCCACCAAAAAATAAGAAAGTTCATTCCTGGCACAACTTTCATAAATATTTATTTATATGATAACGCACGTTCACTTTGTGAATATATATATATATATATATATTTTAATGGGGAAGGGTTGAAATTTTAATATTTGTGACAATGATTTACCTTCTTAAGAACTTTTTATATTATTATACATCGATAATTAAAGGCGTAGATGTCATGAACACACCAGAATGCATTTTTTTAAAAAAAAATTAAAAAGCTCTTAGCCTTTTTTATTCATTTAAATCTGAATTGTAACTTGCAGTTTATCATTTTTTTCAAAGTACATATTCTTAAATTTAACCACCATGATTTTTTTGTTAAAAGAAGTTAAACTTATTCCCTAAGGAAACGGTACCTTCTTACGTCTTCTTCATGGCACAAACTCATGAAATATTTTGTCCATAAAGAAAGAGCCAATAAATTAAACCGAAACTCATTTCCTTGGGGGGACCAAGCTGTCATTAGGTCAAGAGGCCTTTGATTACAAATGAATCCATATAAAGCTATAATACTTTGTTATAGGATATAGTTCTAACTAATATTCTTTCATCCCCCTCTTTTGTCACAGGGTAAAAACAAATTGGATTAAAATGTCCTGAACTCAAAGTTAGAAGTCACCAATTGCAATTTGTGGTGAAAATAAACCCAACTTGTGATAAAGAAAGAGTGGAAGGGCTCAAAGAAAAAAAAGAAAGAAAGAAAGATATGGCTAGTATTAAAACCAACCATTGATCTGGTTGTGGACCCTGTGGTCCATGAAATAATATCTCTTCTTCTGACACAAGATAAAAGTGTACCTTAACAATCACAAGTTGTAGAAGGTCCTTGGACCAACCACAACTAGAGGCCTAAAATCTTGCCTGTGCACCACAAAGCAGACAGTCCAAACCATCAAACAACAAGAATTCCTGAAAGTTCCAAGAGGTAGATGAAATGACTGAAACACCCCCCATGAAATCTTTTTTCACCATGCTGTCACTATTGTACCCACTTTATGGCAAATCCAAGAGATATTTAACAGGTTAGGTGCCATAGGCCATAGGCCATAGTCCTTTTTTTTGGGTTTTTGGTGAGTAGGTGCCACAGCCAATAAACACATAATCTCATGCTCTGAGTAAGTAAAAGACACAAATCTCATGCAATCAGCTTAACTCTTACCTGCCAAACTTGTGAAAAGCCCATTTCATCTTTTCCTCAATCTAGTCAATTTCATTTGTGAAATTCTTGTGCCGTTTTGGGCACAGTTTGTTTATATTTTTGCTAAAAAATTTTTATTAAAAGTATGTTAAAATATATATAATATATTTTGAAAAAAAAAATGAAGAGAATAAAAAAAATTAAAAATTATATAAAAATTAAAAAGCAAAAAAATAGTTTATAAACTAGTCCCAAACACACACCACTAAACTCTCTCTGTTTGTCCTCCTTTTTTCCCACCTAGAATGTAGTTAAACAAAATTATCCTCTATATTTGGAGAATTTTATATGTTACGTTTGTACTAATTTTCATTACTTTTTCATAAAGGTTAAAAGTTAAAACACTTCATAGTAAACTTTCTTCTTCTTTATTTAAAGTAGGTACCAGATACCATAGAAGAACGATTAACCATTCCCACGAATCTAAACCTCATACACTTCTGTACTACTCTCACTGAATTAGGTATGAGAGTAATGGTACAACATAGATCTTTTCATAATGTTTTTCATATTTTGTTAATGTGATAAATTGTGCATAAAACAATATCACATTTATTAATATCCATCACACGTTACCTTATATTTTGAAAAAGAATGTTAAAAAAATTGTATCTTTAAAACTTATTTTGAATGAAAAATAAACTAATTTGTGGGTTTCAGTTATCTCAATTGATAAAGTTTCTGATGATTGTATAAGAGATTTGGAGTTCAATCTCCGCCTACACCAAAAATTAATTGGTTTCTTGGTCTGGTGATAAAAAGCTATTATCATGAGCAAATGCCATAGGTTGAAACTCTTAAAAAAAAAAAAAAAAAACAAAACAAAACAAAACAGTTTGGTCTCAGAAAAAAACTTATCTTAGAAGCCTACTTTATAGCATATGGATTCCATAAATGGGGGGATCCACATACTTGATAAGGATAACAAAAATTTATAGTCCAATTTAACCGTCCTTTCTCGTTTTGCCTTGCACTAGTATTCCCTACTTATCCTGCCCTATCTCGAATTTATATATATATATATGTTTTAATTTTTTTTTTTTGAGAAACATATGTTTTAATTTAAGATATATACTTAAATTATTTATATATTATTGAATATTAATTCATTATTTTTACATATTCTATTACAATCCTCAAAATATTTGTTTTTTTTATATCCTCTAGTACTCTTACGACTATCTTTACCAGTATTTCTTTCATCTTTGACTCATTAAAATTGAAACCACCTCATTAGTGGTGGCAAATACCTCTAACCCGCTCTATCCCCTAACATACCCTATCTGTCTTGCATGGGTTAATCAAAAGAGAATATGAGAAACCCTAATTTGTCTCCATACCACCTCGTTGCCATCTCTTAACTAGGATTTTTCACGAATCCAAACTAGGTCATGTTTGCTTAAATCCATTATTCAACCCAATAAAAGCGGGTTAGGAAGGAGCCAACTAGTGTTGATCAATCAATTAGCGACAGGTTATTGAGTAATTGGGTCATTAGATTTATATTGTCTCTCATTGATGTTGAGAGAGGCCAAATCTCAACCTCGATAATTGTAACTCCAAATAGAACACCAAAGATGGACAAGGAAAAAAGAATAGCCAGAAGCTTTCAAAGATTTTGAAACAACAAACTCAATATCCGACCAAAACTAGTCGAGTTTTACACGGAAGAACTTGTCCCTAATAGTGACAATGGTCGAAATCGATCAAATATTTTCAATTCAGATCGGATCAAACAGATGAAACGGATCTTCCAAGGACAACCCAACTCTTAGCTAAGAGACATGCTCCATGATAGAGACACTTTCTCTAATCTCAACAGTAACTAAGGGAAGGGACCAAAGATATTAGAATCCTAGGGTTCCAAGGAGAAGGTACACCTTAGTTGCACTAAAAAATCAGCAGATATGAATATATCAACAAATATAATAGAATATAATAGAATAAAATTTGTTTTATTTAATATAAGACCCTTTTGCAGTTATTTTATTTATATATATATATATATATATCTAAAAATTTGGGACCAGTAAGAAAGTACTTTTTAAGAGATCCGCCACTTGTTTGTGCCACCCGCCTCGAGCATCACTCCTCCACACACAAACCTGTTGCTTTTATTATACAAACACTACATACTACTTTTCTTTTGGCTTTGTCACTATCTAAGATCTATTTGAGTATTGACATAGATATTTTCTTTCGTAATTCTAGAATTATAAATTATTTTATAATATTTTATCATAATTTTAACAAAATAAATTATAAATAATTCATAATTATTTATCCATTAATTCATAATTTTTTTCCATTAATAATATATATATTTTTTTGGTAATACTTCACAATTATGATAAAAAAATTGTAAAAATTTTTGTAGTCTTGGTCTTTTTCATATCTTCCTTAAAGTTCACCTCTAATTTTTTTTTTCTCTTAAATTATTGATATCCCTCGAGAGACACAAGCTCCTTTTTCTAAAGGCTAATCCAACCGTAACATCACCAAGGGAGACCAACTCATGAGGCGTACATAATAGTATTCCAGCTATTGTGCCTATTACTAGTACTACTTTCTTTTCTTTTTTTGCTTTATTTTAGCTATAAGCATCTTTCTCACTCTAACAAACATTAATGTATTAAATATTCTGGCCTTTCTTTTTTAACTCATTTTGACCAGAACCCCACCTTTACTCCTTCCTCTATATAACCCCTCAACCCTCCTCTCTCTCTCATCATCCTTTGCCTGTTATTTGCACTCTCTCTCTCTCTCTCTCTCTCTCTCTAGTGCTTGCATCTCTTTAGCTCTCTTTCTTTTACAAAAAAAAAGGTTTCTTTGATGGCAGAAACTCCATTAAAACGCCAAAGAGAAGAAACCCAGATAGAGGATTATGAGGATTCTAAGCGCCACAAGTCATTTAACCACATAGTGTCTCTGCTTGATGCAGAGGAAGAAGAACCAAACCAAGACTTGTCCTCTCTCATCACAACCCTCCAACAAGAACTCTCTTCTGACTCCAACACTCACTCCATCTTTGACCCTCTCTCATTCCCAACTGCTGAAAATGACCCTGAAAGCCTCACAACAGCCTCTTCCACCATGCAAGACCAAAACTTTACCTCTTCCTCTTCATCATCACCAAAAGTTCTCTCAAAGGAAGGTGAAGAGGATGACAAAGAAAGGGTCATTAGACACCTCCTTGAAGCCTCAGATGATGAGCTTGGAATCCCTAACAGAGAGGTTGGAGTTGGAGTAGGAGTAGTTTATGATGTTGGGGTTGAAGGGCTCAATGGAGGAGATGGGTACGCATTTTGTGATGGACTTTGGGAGTTAGAAGATGAGGCTGCTAACTACTATACCTTGTTGCAGTCTGAACTTTTCATGTAGCAGTTGGGTTTTTTAGTCTTTTAGAATGCTAAAATGTTATAGGGGTTAAAACAGGACAGAACAGAAATGCTAGGGGTTCAAATGGGAAAAAAAGGAAAATTGGGAGGGTATAGAAAATGGAGATATCTTTTTTATCATTTTTCATTTTGGTCCCCTCTTTTGTAAAAATTAGAAAAAAGATGTCCCCATATCTCTATCTAGAGGATCAATATCAACTGTAGAAGAAAAGTGATTCATATTTCCACTCATTTTCTTTGTTCTTTCTTTATTTTAATTTTTAATTTTTTTTCTTATTCTAATAATATAACCCTCCTCTGTGTACACCCTAAACACAGTAATTTACCTGATAAAAAATAAAATAAGATGAGGACCACAAAACCATTGTTGTCATTTTTGAATTATTAAAAAAATTAATATATCTCAAGTATGGGACAGGGGTAACTGAGGCAGTATCATCTGTTTTAAGGGAGGTAGGAAATGGTTTTAAACAAATGGTTTATTTGTTTCCCACTATTTTGGGCAAATTATATAAAAATATGGGACCCATGTTTTCAACTGCGTTAATCAGAAATTGTTTAACCTTGAATTCTCTATTTGGTTTTGTTCATTTTTGGAATAATGGAAAACGATTGAACATTCGCTAATTAAGTTTCATTTTAATTTAACCTGCCAACCAATAAAGAGGATAGAGAGAAAGTTTCTAGAAAATTGAAGTTCGTTATCGGGGTGAAACACTTATCACATGAGGAAATGAGATGGGCATAGGTTTTAATCCCCTAATTAGTTTGGGATTTTTTAAAGGAAAAAATTCTAAATTTGAGAGTTAATCTAAATCAACGTTCCCAACTATTTTTATCTCATATGATATCAATCTTAGATGCTTGACACATAATTTTCTATGTAAATTTAGGTAAATAAGCTATCGAAAATGAAGTCAAGCCAAACATGCGCAGGTGTTCTAATAATTAAGTCTAGTAACTATTTTTGCGTGAGATTCAAGAATAAATATTGAATAATCACTCTAATTTTTCTGTATCCTAATCTGTAAAACAAAAAATTATTGCTATTTTCACGTGTTATACTTATAATGACTTTTGAGAATTAATTTCATTTGGGAAAAATGTACAAAGCCATCTTTGTGGTTTTTCTCATGTATGGAATTTCCTTTGAGATGTTAAGTTTTATACTTAACTCTCTCTATGATATTGTTTTATATATAAACTATTAATTTTTTTTGCAATGATATATAAATATATAAACCATTAATGGTACAACATTTTTTTTTTTTCGTATATAACATTTAACCCTTAAATCCCTTCTCATATTGTTTTACCTGAAAATACAATTCTAAAGGGTTACATAAAAATAAAATTATAAAGAGTTTTGTATTACACTTGAAAACTTCAAGTAGGTAAATGTGACATAATTAATCGTTTACGCATAAAATAATATCACAAAGAATTAAGTGTTAAATTAAAAAATTTAAAGGAGTTTCGGGTTTTATGAACAAAATGTAACATTTGTGTGTGTGTGTATATATATATGAAGAATATTTTGACAAATTATGAGAAAACTAAGAAGTATGGTGCAACATCTTTGTCAACAAATATTGGGGTAAAACACTAAATAAAGGTAGTCTAGTACTCTAGAGAGTAAACAAAATATTATATGCAAGGTAGTCAAATTCAAAAATGGAAGTGTACATTTCAAATTTTCATTTTATCTTTTAAAATGGGGTAGGATTTTCAATTTTCACGAACTTATACGGTTGAATTGAGAGCATGGCTTAAAGGTAAGAAGTCACACTTGCGAGCCTTGGATTTGTGGTGTGGGTCGCACGGCAAGTTTCACTGTTACTCGAATGGTCCCACAATATGCATGACGAGATTAAGCGAACATGAGTAATAACCACACACGGGAGGTCTATTTTGGAAAAATTGCACTAAATACCTTGAGATTTTATGTTATTACACCCACCTTTTTTAAAAGTGATTAAATTCTACAAGGGTGGGGTAAAATTCATGTTTTAAACTATTCAATAAGTGATTGTCATATTAGTATTTTACTTAAAATTCAATACATTCTACTATATCTAATAACATCTCGATAAATTCTTAATTTAGTTGGATTTATACATGGGTGTTAAAAATTGATTGAGTGTGATTGTATTTATTCTTAAATATGTGATAAGATGATATGACATGTTAGAATTGAAGAAGTAAAATATGGGTTTTACATTACGTCTTTATAGAATTTAATCTCTTTTTAAAATGTAAATTATTTACACTAACTTTTTTGAATAGCTAATTTTTTTATATAAAAAAATCCATTAAAAAAAAAAACTCTAAAATTCCCTGAATTTTATTATTAGAATTGGTGTGGATGAGAGTTTAAGTGGAGGATAAAATAGTAATTTAATTTTTTACTTTTTTAAAAATCTCTTTTCAGTCGTCTAGTGGAGGTCAATGTAAATAGTTTGTATTTTGGAGAATGTAAGTTTATGAAAAATAAATCGGTTTCTAGAAAACTATCTCATTTTTCTATATTTGATAACAATTTTAAAATAAGCTGGAAAATTATCTCTTAACTTTTCTTATTCAGCTTCACATTAGAGAGATATATTTTTCTTATTTAGCTACGTGTGAGATTAAAAAAAAAAAAATTTGTTTTCTATAAAATTTTAATGAAAAACAACTCTATCCATGTTGAGCTAAATAAAGAAAGTTATTAGATAATTTTTCTTTTACCCCTTTTTTAATACAACCAAACACACACAAAAATGTGCAAAACCATCCATTGACCTCCTTTATTTAGTTTCGCACAAGATAAAATTAATTTCCTTATCTAGCTACACATGAGATAGAGCTACTTTTCAAAAAATTTTAGTGGAAAACAATTCTATCTCATACTAAGCTAAATAAATGAAGTTATGAGATAATTTTTCTTTGACGTTACGAGATAATTTTCCTCTAACCATTTTTTTATATATTACCAAATACAGAAAAATATGCTAAAATTATTTCTTAACTTATCTTGTTTAGCTTTATATGAAATAAGATTATTTTCCTTATTTAGCAACACTTCTTATTTAGAACTAATTTCTAGAAAATTTTGATGAAAAACAACTCTATCTTATATTAATTTAAATAAAGGAAGTTATTAGATAGTTTTCATTGACTTTTTTTTTATATAAATACATACTATCAAACACAAGAAAATGCACAAAAAATTATTCTTAAATAAGAGTTTTGATTAAAATAATAAAAAATAAATAAAATAACTGTGCAACTTATATAGGAACGCGTTACGTCACTTTTACGACTGGCGTGCAGTGCACGCGGCACGGCTTTTGGCGGAAAGTAACGTTACCACCCTCTCTAAAGACGCTTTTATTGTTGACGGTGGGAATGCTAACATGCGCCACGAAATGCGCATTGCAGTGTGCAGTGCAGTGCAGTACTCAGTATTTATTTATATATTATATTGTACGTCACGATGTACCGTACTGGAAAACTGTCTCTCTTGTTTGTTTACTCGATATAACTTGTCAGGTTTTCATTGGACAGACTGTTTTTTAAAAAGCTGAACATATCATGTGATTATATGTACTCTCGGTGGTTAGAGATTTAGCGCGTGGAAAGCACGTTTACATTAGACAAAAAAAAGTCCTTGCTTGCTAAGTTTACGTGGATCCACGTACAGCTATGGTCTCATATACCCTTATCTATCATCATTTATTGGTTCGGACAGTCACTCTTTTTTCTTTTCTTTTTTTCCTAAATTATATGTATGAGATAAATAATAATAATAATTAATCAATAACAATTAATCACTTATAATTTGTTTTAAAAATATTGTAAACATGTTGTGAACGTAATATTTCTCTAATAATAATCCTAATAACAAAACAAAAGAAGTTTATAAAAAAAAGTAACAAAATAATAATTTAGTTAGTTTTTTTTTAGAATTTGGCTTAACTTCAGTAATTTTTTAAATGGAGGTCTCATTTTTTTTAAATACACAATGACAAATGATAATGACTTTTAACCTTCATATTTTATTTAATTAGTAGATGATGTGACAATTTCTCATTAAAATAAAAAAAAGTTCCACTTAAAAAAGTACCAAAGGTAAACCAAACTTTTTTTTTCTTAGTTCTCATTTTAGACAATTATAGGTATATTTTTTACCATTATGCGTTTGCATTGGCTTATTCAAATATTTCTGTCAATTTTAGCATAAAAACTTATTTTTTCTATTTTATATACTTGTTTTTCAAAACATTCTACATCAAGTTATCTATTTTATACTATATTTCATTAAAATACCAAATTTTCTTAATTTTTAATTGTTTCTTAGTCTTCACACACAACAACTATTATTTATTATTTTATTTCATCATCGAAATAGGTAAATAAAGAATAATTAAATACAAAATGTATAGTATCATGTAGATTTACACAATTACTCCAAAAAACTTGTAAAGTTACACAATTATACACTCATTGATTTAAGTCATTTTTAGGTAAAAATTTGTATATTTTACATATTTTTCTATTATACACCCATTGATATGAGCGATCTAATAGTTATGAAATATTTTATAAGATAAAGTTTGGCTACAAACTTTGTTGTAGCCTAAGACTGTACTCCCACTTAAAAAAATTATCATGTTACATATTTTGAAAATTTAATCGTTGGATTGCATGTTTTTTTATGTTTTTAACACATATGTAAAATTTCGTGCAAATTGGATTTTATTTACTATTCGATATATAAATTTATTTTTTATGTATAATTTTAGACTATAAAAATTTGAAATTTAAAGATTTAATTGATGACATATCTATTGATTTTTTATCTTATGAAAATTTTTCAAAGATGGAGAATATAAGAAGAAAATGTAATCCAATGGTAGATTTGTCAAAATTCACATTAAAGAAAAATATATTGAGTTAAGTTGCATGCTTAGGTTACAACTTTTTTTTTTTCGTTAAACTTTTTCTTTTTTGTATTTCAAACTTATTGTTAAAAAATTAAAATGGTGAAAAAACAAAAAGTAGGGGTTAAACCTAAAAGGATTTATTTTATATATATATATATATATATAATTTTAAAACTTTTATTATTATAAGGACAAAACTTACTGACACTAACTTAGGTGTATCTCCTTTAATAATTAAAAAAAAAAAAAAAAAAACTTAGGTGTAGTATTAAAAATAATAATAAACAGGTGTAGTACATTAAATTTTCTAATTAAATTCAAACACTTTGTCTTTGTTATATTGACTAATAAAATGCAAACAAACTTATTATTTTTTTAAGAAAAATTAATATAATACAATTATCGATTTTGTTTATAAATAAGATGGGAATGTTCTTATCTTTTAAAAATAATTTACAAACGGCATCATATTTAGGGCGTCTAAAATTTATTTTAAAGTAATGTTAGAGACACTACAAATTTTATTATATAAAATTTCTAAATTGTTGTGTCCCAAATTATGAAAAAAAAAATTTCAAATATTCATCTATACTACTATTTAAGGGACATCCCTTATTTAAAATCCTCAATTTTTTTGTTCAAAAATACCCATAAATCCTAAAAAAAACTGGTGAACATTCAAGTAAAATTACATTTCCAACTTCCAAAAAAAAAATTTATTTAAAAAAAAAAAAAGTTTATTACCATGTACACAACCAAAAGGTCCAAAACTACCCCCACTCTCTATCCAAAATAATAATAATAATACCACACGTTCCTAAAAAAACTACCCTATCTCATATAAAAATAAAAATAAAAAAGTAAAAAATAAATCTAAACAAAAACCAATTTCAAATCCCTATAAAATTATGAAACTAAACTTAAAAAAATAAAAGTCAAAATACAAAACTTACCCTCCAAGTTTAACTATTTTTCATTTTAATTTTCTAAATTTACATTTTGTCAGTCCTCTAAGTTTTGAACTTTTTCAATTCAATCTTTTATTAACTCAATATCCATATTTGCTGTTAACCACCCAAAATTACATTGTTTGGGCCGTAATTTAATATTTATTGTTATTTTATTATTTATTTCTTAATTAAGAAAAACCCCATATATAATTTCCTAGTTCTCTTGTGCTCTCTGTTTTGTTTTGTTCGAAAAAGCAATTTTGAACTCTCAGCCATGGATGTGAGTATGATGAAGCTGGATTACTGTGAGGACAAGTTGAAACTTCATTCCAACACTACACTCCTCTCCTACATCAAGGTCAATCATCACTGTTTTTTTTCTAAGCTTCCCAAACACATCCTTAAAAGAAAATTTAAACAAATTTTTTTTTTTTTTTTAAATTTGAAGGGCGAAGAAGATGGTTGACAACCTTATATACTAGAGTCAACGATCTTTCACCCACAAGGTGGAGGTCAACCTGCCGACACTAGCTTCATCCAATTAGCCGATTTCGATTGTGAATTCATTGTTTAAGATGTACACTCCAAAGATAGAATTGTTCAAGATTTACTAGGAAATCTCTCGCTCTTCTTCCCACTTTGGGTCTCTCCTAATCTGGTTAGGCTAGGGATTAAAATTGTTCTTCTTCAAATGAGGTGGGTGGGTCTCACATGGGTTATTTTAATTTTTGAGGTATTTTTTTTAATTAACGCTTTTTAAATTAAGAAATAAATAATAAAACAAAAATAAATATTAAATTACGCCCAAAATAGTATAATTTTGGATAGTTGACGACAAATATGGATGGTAACTAAACTGAGAAAGTTCAAAATTTTAGAAGACTAAAATAAAAAATTGTGAAACTTAGAGAATGAATTTATATTTTAATCAAAAATAAATAAAGAAACACGACTTGTGTTCAATAAAAATTTCTATTTGACACATCTAAATTTAGACATGTGTTTAAGAATGGACACACATTCACTGTCTAACGTGTTCCGGACACAAGCCACACCTAAAGAGTCCCATTACACGCACGAATTACGTGTGACGAGTTAAAAATCAATTTATAAGTTTGAACGAGAAAAAGTTGTAATACGCGTAGCATTTGTCTTTATATTATGTGGGGTAAGAAAAAAAATCCGGATTGGTGCGTGACGGGAGGTGAGAGAGAGAGACACGATGTGATGGAGCCTATTGCGTACGTACTTTCATTCATTGCTTTGGCCATGTTCTAGAGAGAGAGAGAGAGAGAGAGAGAGAGAGAGAGAGATATCTCTTTTTTTTTTTTTTTTTTTTTTTTTAAAGGAGAGAGATATCTCTTTGTGTGTGTGTGTGTATTTGTGTGGTTGATACTTGATAAACAAATCAAGTGCGACAAAGGCGATTATCTAGGATGATGAAAAAAAAAAAAAAACCAAACGTTTCTTTGTGGGACCAGATAGAAGGAACGTCTTCGAGGCGCTTGATATGGGTCCCACAACACAATCCTTTCATTTGATTATGACATACTGACTAGGCAATGCGTTGTCCGCCATGTACGCATAAAATTTAAAAAATAAAAATAAAAAAATACCCCCATCATATCATATGAATAATGCATAAATGCCATAGCCCACGAATAATTAAAACTTTTGGTATATTTCCTTTTTTTTTTTTTTTTGAATTTTAAAAATTTAACTGATAAATTTTATGCTCCTTATAATTTTAACACGTATATCAAATTTCATTCAAATCGAATACTATTTAGTATTTAATGAATTAATTTATTTTTTTACATAATTTTAGATCATGAAAACTTAAAATTTTAACATTTATTTGAAGAAATAGTCGTTGATCTTTAATTTTTTTGAAATTTTGTAAACACGAAAGATATAATAAGAACATATAATCTAATAGTTAGATTTTTAAAATTTACATTTAATATATTTGTAGAATTTTTTTTCCAAACTTTATTCATGGCCCACAAATATGACTTTTTTTTTTATTATTATTATCATGAAACGTTGCATGCATGTATGGTATTTTATGGTTTGATTTGGACAGCCATGTTGTCATAATGATGCTACCATTTCCATGTCATGTCTTCTACGTCTTGGGCCCCACTCAAATAATATAGGAAGGTTGATACCACTTGTTGTTAAAGCTTTTTATGTAATTGGTTCTTGTTTGGTCACTTGTGCTTGCTTGTTCTTCAATCTTGATTACTCTCCCAAGAGTAAAATATTTATAAAAAAAATTCTACGGTCTTTTGTCAATAATTGTTTAGCAAAAACGAAAAAAAGGACATATTAAACGCTTTTTTAATAATTTTTTTTCCTTTTATTTTATTTAAAATTTTGAAATTTGCTTTTAAAAATAGTGACCCAACAAACCCCTTAGGAAAAAAGAGGCATCATCTTCTTCCCTAAGGTTCAACACCAAATAGGAGTTGAAAGAGATGGGAATCCCTTTTTTAAAAATTGCAAAATCAAAAAAGAGGTCCATCAAGCTAAAGAATGAGAAAGAGAGTTCGTTGATCTTAGCACATAAGAAGTCGTTCTTCAAAAAGAAAATGATTGTAGGGCAAAGAGAATATCAATTATTATAAAAGCAAGGTTGCACAGCAGCCGAGTGGAGTCTAATATTTGAAGTTTATAATTCTTCCTTTAATTTAATTTTGAATACGAATTAAGTTCAATTTCATCGTTAAATGGAATACATGTTTAAATGTTGGTTATTTTTTTATAGAATAAGTTTAAACTTGTTTATAAATTACTTGATTAACTTATTTTTTTCTCATATATATATATAATAATAAATATTACGACTAATATTTCCTAACCTTTCACAAGTATATACTATATACTATATACTAATGATTAATGATTTAATTATAATTATTTGAGTTAATTAAATAAAACAATTTTTGTTCATGAACTTATAAAAATTACATTCATCAACCTTATATTGTTAAAAATTATAAACAAATTTACTCCAAAATAGACTTCATATTTTCAATAAATTACAAATAATAATTTGATATCTTATAAACTTAATTACAAACTTACACTATCAAATTCTAAGTTTATACAAGTGTGTGTGTATATATATTCTACACAATTATACATATAAATATATATAATATTATATAGACTTTAATTGAACCTCATATTAACAAGTTTGTTTACAAAGAACATTATTATATTTGAGCTTATCTTATTTAATAGTTGTGCCCAAATTTAATTTAATTTTAACTTGTTTGTTAAATAAATAAACATAAACAAAATTATTTTTTGACCCACACACAAATTATTTATGAATAGTTCGAATGATTTACGGTCGTAAAAGTAATAGATCAGTGGGATTTTAAAGGAGTAACAAATTGGGTTAAACAAATTTAAGTATTTAACGCGTTTCCTCCAATAAATAGTAATGCTAGAACTATAATTTTTGAAATAACTTGTTCACCTGACAAGTTGTGTGCAGTAAAGTTATGGACCAATCACTTTTACTTTACCATTCACAACTAACTGCATGAACAAATTGTAATGAAAGTAATATCAAAAGTTGTGATCTTAACATTTTTGCCTTGAAAAATCAAAGAGTAGCACACTTCCTTCAACCTATGTACCGCAAACAAAGCCCAAATGGGTCTAGCACATGCATCTTCTGCTGAGAATTCAATAGAATCATGCTTGCTTTTTAACAGTGAAACTCACCCACCTACAGAGTTCCTACATAAAAAGTCATAGAATCTGATATCTCCGTTCAGACAAAGGCCACACAATTTGATTGGACAAAGCAAAGAAAGATATGCCTAGCAGTTTCCTTTGCAGCATTACGATACGCAGTACTCACTACTCACATTTCATGTTCCATCAAAGGACAAAGGCAAAGGGGAAAAATAATTAGGGGGAAAATATCTGAACGCATACATGTCATCTGATTCAGTACATTTCTATCATTTTCCATATAAAAAAAAAATCTAGGTACTGAAAATTACATGTGAGTAGCAAAAATAGATTAAAAATTCCATGCAGTCATTGTCGTTTTTTGCCAACACTAAAACCGCGTGACAATAGTGAGTCATTCATCATAGTGACCAAATGAAAATCTTCATAGACTAGAACTTTTCAGCCATTTTGACTTTTCTATTTTTTATTGTAAATGTGTACAAATTAGACAACACGTCATTAAAGAACCAAATATAATCCGTTTATTTTACTATATTGTTATTTTTAAAATTCTATGGACAGGATTGAAAAATTTGGATAAACTCTAATTCACGTACCTATTTGTCAAATTATATTGAACAAGTACTCCTTTTGAATTTGAAATGCATATATATATATATATATATATTAGAGTTTGTCAAAAAAGTACTAATAATATCTTTTTACCTAAAATTTGTTGTGAAAAGCTGTTGTTTTTAGGTGATAAGCTGTCATTAATACTCTTTTTGACAAACTCTAATTCACATACCTATTTGTCAAATTATATTGAACAAGTACTTCTTTTGAATTTTGAAATGAATATATATGCATACACTTTTTTGAGAAATAAAAAAATTGTCAAAAAAAAATTTTATTTTCTTATTTTTTTCATAAAATATTTTTAAAAATAGTTCATAAACTAATATCCTTAAGCTATCAGTTAACGTTTCAAAAAAAAAAAAAAGTAAATTAAAATTATAACTAACTACAACTTATAATCTAAAATTTATCTTAAAAATATTAAGAGCGTGTCATCGCGCAGCACTGGGACCGAGGAAGAACTATTGGACTAACATTTTGTGGGTAATTGAAATAGAAGGACTCATGTGTCGGTAGTTTTTGATAGGTAGGGTTTCAATTGATTTAAACCAACCGCAGCCCATCTTTCTGTCCTCTTTCTACGTGTCTATCAAAGAGAAAAAAAAAAATCATTGGCTGAAAATATTTGAAGTAGGTAAATTGTGTTGGCAATTTCTTGCACCAAGACAAACGTATTCATGGGGAGACGTGGCATTTGTATTGACGGGAATGGGTGCATAAAATGAAATGCTTCTAGAGGGGAAACGTGGGCATATCTGGCAAGGATAAGTGCCTTTAGATTTGTAACTTGTAAGATGCTGCACTAGGTTATTGATTAGACAACAAACACAAAGAATGTGACATTGATTTAAGTGGGTTTTAAACAAAAGTAAAATTATAGCCACCCTTTTTGAATTTTCTTTTGGGTCAAAAATCAAAAAATATCCCCCCAACGTGCTAGTTTTCGTTTTTGTGTGTTTTGGCCAAAATTCACAATTTCTTAGAACCAAAATTCACAATTTTCTAATGAGATTGATTGTGAGGGATGAGAAAACTATGATAAATTTATGTAAAAGTGATAAATAACTATTTATAATTTGCCGCATAAAATAATTGTGAAAATAAGTATGAATTTTTTTTATTTATAAAATTTCAATTTGTGACGCCTGCTTATAATAATTGTGTTTTTTATCATTTAATCAATACATCAATCGGTTTTTGGTTTAGATGAGAATTAAATCACAGATTTCTTATTCAACTATCAGAAATTTTACCAATTAAGTTAACCAGAATTCACAAGGTCCATTTGGTGATGGTCCTAGAACAACTCGATCAGAAAATGTTGATGTCATTGTTTTCAATAATCTGTTTTTCTTTTGTGGAATATTCATGGAAGTGGGTCAATAACATCTTGAGTCTAATTCCATGGCCCAAGAATTCTTCAAGGAATGTTGATTAGTGCTTGGAAATTGACTTAGATTAGTTCATAAGAAATTTAAAGTGTGGGTGGGCAAGTTGAAATGAAAGCAAAAGGACCGTGCCGTATCCGCTATGTTCGCTCTTATTGCTTGAGCAATCTGGTTTGTTTGAAAATGAATCCGACGAAAAAACCTTGGCAATTTCTTTGTCTAAATTTTCTGGTCATGCCCATATCTTACTCACAAGGATGAAATTGTACTAGAAGAACCAATATGGTGGGAGTCAATTATTTTACCCACTTTGTCTCAAAGACTATAACAACAATGTTTAGGTGAAATCCAATTAGAATTCTTTGGTTTTATTATAAGTCATGAAAGTCTTCGTACGGGTCATCATTTAGAACTAAACATAATCTTATATATCTTTGTGCAATAAATCCATTCTTAAATACATTTTACTATTTTTTTTTTCCCTGTAAACTGGGTTATAGCTTATAGGTTGAATACTCTTAAATCCCTATTCCCATTTTATCAAATCACAATAAGAGGTGGTGGATGTGCCAATCAACCCATAAACAATTGATGTAAAACTTTCTTAAATGCTAAGCCTATTCCCATTTTCTCGAAACGTAATAAAAGGTGAAGGAGGTGCCAGTCCAACCATAAACAACTGATGTAAAACCTCTTAAATGTTGTACTAGTGATGCATTTCTTTTTTATAAATAAACTAAAAAAAAAAAAAAACATTAAATTTACGGTGTTCGTTATTTGAAAAATATTTTTTATCATTAAGTTAAGATACCAATGGATTTTTTTTTGTTTAGGCGATATTTTATATCACATCTCTTTTACGAGGTTAAAAAGTTTCATCAATTAAGATAATTGAAACTAAATAATACACGTCTTATTAAGTGAGTCATGAAATAATATATATGATGTTAGTGGTTACAAATACCCTAAAAAATATGCAAGTACAATTAAATTTTTCTATGAAGAGTAATTATGAATGGATCTATTGTAATCTCGAACTTTATATCTTTAGCCGCTTAAAATAAATCAAAGAATTGTTCGTAATGTAAGGCGTCTAATAATGTATAATTTAATAGAAGTACGTAAGGGGCATTTTTAATGTTTTGAAATGATGCCTTTTGTTTTATAGATAGGATAGTATTACAACTTATAATATTTAACTCTAAATCTCTTATCCGACAACAAGAAACTTCATCAATTAAGCTAATTAAAACCCACGAAATGATGCTTGGCACCAAACTTTACGTGCTCAAATTATATAATATATCACACTAAATATATATATTCCTACTTCCTAGATTTGGTTTCCTTTGCATTAATCTAAATCATTTTGCTTATTAGATGCTCCCTGGATTAAGTGCCTAGTTATTTCTTTGTCAACGAGAAAGCAAACTGAGTGGCTTATTCCTCGGTATTGAATGTTTTAAATGCTTCTTTGACAAAGAAAAAAAGAATCTCCTTTTTTGTGGTTTCGGCACTCCAATTATGAGTATTTTTTTTTCTAGAATCAAGCAAGGTGCATCAAACTGTAGGCATATTTTGGACCTCACTGGCCGACACAAAGACATATAATATTATCCAATAGCCATTTTGTGGTTCCATAATTTTATACCAAACTCACTTTGGTCAAATATAAGGTTGTCCAACTAACTAAGCAAGTTGATGTAGCTCCTTTTATAATTATTATTATTATTATGGCCAACAATAATTTTGATTCTTTAAGTTTCGTTCATTTGTCAATTTCACCTTTAGAATTTCAAAAAATATCAATCAGAGATCCCTAAATTTTACAAAATTGTTCAAATTTGCCACAATTTCTACTTTGTTTTCTAGAATTTCAAATGTGTGGAAAATGATTACCCCACTTTTTCTTTTCTTTATATACCTTCATATTTTTTTCAACATTTTCTGGTCACGTGAAATTAAAAATTATTTCAAAAGTGAAAGTATTGTTTTATGTCAATTCCACTTAAGTAAAAGTGAGTCATCGTGGTGGTTATGTGGCTCTTGTGATTCACCAATACTATTAGCATGTGAATCAAACCACATGATATATTAATATCAAAATGAGCATGCAAATCAAATTGGATCATTTTACAACCGTAAGAATTCAAATGCTACTTTTGAAATTCTAGGCATCAAATTAGAATATGAAGCAAAATTTAAACGTTACTTTTAAGGGAAAGAGCAATTGATTTTCATGGACGAAATTGTATAGCCCTCGTAAATAACACAATATCTACTCAAACTGAGTAATTATTCAGTGTCAATGAATAATTCTCTCATTTCACATCCTTTTTTTTTTTTGCTTTTCTAATATTCATATATTGTAATGGTAGTATTATTATTACCTTTTGGATCCATCTTTCTCCAATAAAAGTTCAAATTTGAGAACACCCAAATGCAGCCAAGTAAAGGAGCCAAAGCTGTACTAGAAAATATGAGTGGTATGTATTAAAAAGATGGGGTCATCTTCTCATTCATTAGGCCATTGGGCCAAACAATTTTGCAAGGGTAAAAACTTTAAACTTGAAAGAAAAGTGGTTGGAGGAAAGTCTATTTCCAGGTTCCACACAAAAAACACCAAAGTACGTGTACGACAGTGCATGTTTTTTTTTTAATAAAGAGGGTAGGGGCTTCTTCTAACTTCAGAAACAGCCTGGCTTGATAGGTATGTTATGTGTTTTTCTGTTTTTGTACAGCACCATTTTCATTGGCTCTTAGCTCCAAAATTAGACAAAACAGTGAGACACCACCCCCCTTTGAAAAAAGAAAGATAGAATCCCCACGTTAAGAAGACACAACTAACCCACTTTTGTTGTTTCATCTTGATGGAGATGGAGTGACAGACTTCTCTCTATCTTCTTTCTTTGTATTGAAAGATTCTTTTAGCTCTACTATTATCAATAGGTTGATTGTATTGTTTTGTGTATCTTCCATTAATCAAGAAGATACAAAGTATGAAAGTATATAAGGCCTAGCGCCTAGTGGGATGCTTAGTGGAGAACAACTTAATATGGGTGTGTACTCAATCCATTAACTTACAAATTGATCAACTCAAAGCATTGATTTGTGAAAGTAAAATAACTTTGAGTTAAGTCGAGTTCAAGTTGATGAATTTTTCAACTTGCCCAACTCGATTAAATTTGGCCTATATAATAAATTATATAGATATATGCATTTACAGTTTATACCATTTACACACCCAATCCTCCCTATTGTCTCATTCTTTTCTAATAAGTTGTGACACCTTTCCCTCCTCATTCACCAATAATCAAGAAAGAGTCTTTTAGCTCTTCTATTATCAATAGGTTGATTGCATTGTTTTGTGTATCTTCTAAAATGAGAAAAAAAGATATTGATAATAGTTACTTAGATTTGGAAAATAGTACTCAAGCTCTTCCATTAATCAAAAAGATACAAAGTATGAAAGTATTCAATGGCTAGAGCTTAGTAGAATGCTTGGTAGAGAACAACTGAATATGGATGTGCAATCAATCCATCAACTTACAAATTGATCAACCCAATGCTTTGAGTTGAGGGGTTGGGTTAAATAAAATAACCTTGAGTTAATTCGAGTTCGAGTTGATGAATTTTTCAACCCGACCAACTCGATTTAATTTGACATATATAACAAATTATATAGATATATGCATTTATAGTTTATACCATTTACATACCCAACTCTCCCTATTATCTCATTCTTTTCTAATAAGTTGTGACACCTCCCCCTCATTCACCAATAATCAAGAAAGACTCTTTTAGCTCTTCTATTATCAATAGGTTGATTGTTTTGTTTTGTGTATCTTCTAAAATGAGGAAAAAAAGATATTGATAATAGTTACTTAGATTTGGAAAATAGTACTCAAGCTCTTCCATTAATCAAAAAGATACAAAGTATGAAAGTATACAATGCCTAGAGCCCTAGTGAGATGCTTAGTGGAGAACAACTGAATATGGGTGTGCACTCAATCTATCAACTTACAAATTGATCAACCCAATGCTTTGAGTTGGGGGTTGGGTTGTATAAATAAAATAACCTTGAGTTAAGTCGAGGTTAAGTTGATGAATTTTTCAACTTGACCAACTCGATTCAATTATATAATATATTATATAGATATATGCATTTACAATTTATACCATTTATATACCCAACCAACCTTCCCTATTATCTCATACTTTTCTAATAAGTCATGACCTCCCCCTCCCCATTCACCAATAATCAAAACAATGATCTAACTCACACCTCTCTCTCTCTCTCTTCCATTGATTTTCAACCTTATTTCATTTTTTTGTATTTAATTTTAACTTGAAAATGATATAATATCAGTACTTTTCAAGACATAAATGTAACAACCAACAAAGCAAAAGCATTTTTCTTTTCCTAGATTTCCTTTGCTACCAAACAAAGACTATGATGAGTTAGGATCGTGCAGAGATTTTAATTATGATTTGCTTTTGTTTGTGTCACTTTGTTTTATCTTGCCTTTGTTTCAACTTTAAAGTGTTATTTCAACTACCTGAACAAATGGCTCATATGTTTGGTTGGTTCTTTTCCTTTTGCTCTACCTTCCTCTCTTTTTTTTTTTTTTTTTTTTTTTTTGAGAATGAACCTTGCTCTACCTTCCTCTATTTGATTGCAAAGAAAAGGAGGAAATTGTAGAAAAATTATTGTTAGCATTAGGCTATTGGTTTGGTATTGTGTATGTCCAATATATACTAACATCTCAACTTGTTGAGCCCAGCCCAACCTATGTGGTTGGATTGAGTATAAAATTAACATCTCAACTTATAAGTATCTAGATTTTCATTTTATTTATTGTTATTATTGTCATTATACTATCCCTACTGTCCATTGGAAATTGATTGACCCTTGAGGAAGAGAGTAACCATAAACAACTTGAATTTGGAAGAAAAATTTGAGAGATATATACAAAACATTAGACACTTCAGCCCACCTAAACAACTGGCCTTTTATAGTTTGCTTTCACCTAACCAATGAAAATCCATTATAAATCTCAAAACTTACAAAACTCAATGGAGAATATCTTTCTTTAAAAAAAAATCAGAAAGTTCCATTATCTTTAACAATGCTAATTAACATTTTTTTTTTCTCAAAATTGATTATTATGCTTGTATAACTATGGCTGAAGCTTTTCATGACCAGTGATATCGGTGATGAAATGGGCAAACTAGAGTACTTAGTTAACAGATTAGACATCTCTCTTAAAAATGTAGCCAGTATGCAGTAGCGTTCTTATGGGTTATAAAATGATCACACATCATATTCGGGGCCACCAGAACTGTCATATATATATATTGCTCGTATCACAGTTTTTTTAGCCTCTGATTATTCACAATGTCTAAAAGCTGACCAGCGTTCAGCAAAAGCTATTTCTACTGGATGGTCATTAATCTATCCAAGCTTTCTTCACAAAGATAAAAGTGAACATGAAACTCCTTATTATTCACTAGAACTAAATGTTTCTTGAGTACCTCATTTGCTCACTGCTCACGAGGATTCAAAGGGAATGTCCAGGCTCAGATTAGTATGGCCAAGTATTTGTTTCTTGCTTTTGAGAGAGAGAGAGAGAGAAAAGGACATTGCTTATATATCACTATCTTCCGAGTGGCTAAGCATTCCCTCAAGCTCTATCACAATCATGCCAAATTTCTTCTATCAGTATATGCTCATTTTGGTAGATGCATACATCCAGACTGATGCAGAATGTGAGATAAACCTTTGGGGGATCATATCCGAAGGGCAAAGAGGCTCGTACTGGCAGGTCAAAATCTTTGCGGAGCCACGAATATATTTAACTAAAAGGATTAATTATTAATTGACAACCATCGATGTCCAGAGATTAGATGTCCTTTAGGAAAAATGAGCTACTTTGGTGATGGATCTTATACTGAAGAAAAAGTGACAATTTAAGCATGAACCCAAGAAAATTCTCACGTACCTAATATCAAATAATATGCAAAACCAACATATTCTCAAAAATAATGAAGAAAATAGCAAAACAAAACTTAACTGACATAGCCTTCTCAAAAAGGCCAGTCGTAGTTTAAAAAAGAAATGATGATCATTATCGTCTTATATCTAAAGTTCAGCTTACTCTTCTTCATCTTCGTCTCCCCCATCTCCACCAGCAGCCTTCTTTGCAGCTGCCTTTTGGTTCCTGCGCTTCACTCTCCCAGGGCGTCCACCACCGAAAGGACTATTCAATGAAAAATCAATGTGCTTCTGTGAGTCCACCCTAACCATAAATGAGGGAATATTGACCACCTGTCTCCCGACCCTGCCAAAGCCAAAATAAGTTAAATATTTATCTCACCAATCACAGTCTATCCTTGGCAACCTGAGAACTGATCACAGAGACAAAATTTCACAGGCAATTCAAGTCAATAAACTGTCATTTGATCACAAAAGGATGTGCCCATGAGGAAAGCAATGGACAGATAAGGGGCCAAGACTCTAGTTAATGCAACAACATACCTCAAAATGTAAATAACACAAGGCTACAATTGCTTTTGTTTCTGTATATATTTCATTTTTTTCTTTTTTTTGAAGGATTTGAAATCTTTTTCAAATAATTAAGATTAGAAAAGGTTATGAAATTCAATTTTAGTCTTACATATCTTAATTTTTTTATTAACTGAAATAAAAGGGGGAAAATGCCATCATGCTCCTCTGAAGTAGCCATTACTAATCATGCCCATCGTTTAGGAAATCAATCTGAATAAAAAGCATTGTGTAGTCCCACAGGAACTGACCTGCCAAACCTAGGAAATTTATTCTTCAAACCTAGAGCAAACCTAAATGACCACATCGACAATATCCTATTCAAGCCTATTAAACAAGTAAGCTGCAGGGTGAGGTGCCTCTAGATACAAAAGATGAGAGCACAACTTTAGCCCGAGCAATAAGCATCAACCATCCCCCCAAAAGAACTAAACCTGGCCAATAGGGACAACTTAAAGAATGCCAGAATGAAACAAGTAGAAAAGCAGGAAAAGGAATAGTGCACAAATCAATCAGAATGCTTCGGAGATGGGCAGCCAATTGAAGTGTGAAACACCAGCAAGAATCAGGCTTATTTAGCACAACAAACCAACCACCAAAACACTTCAGCCACCCAATAAGAACTAGTACCTCCTGCACTTCTATAACAAGAAGCACTGCAAGAGTAAAATCTCCTGGCTTTCGCTGCATTTATATTTACTCACAATTAACTATTCAACCCAAGAACATAATTGAGACTTGAGGTCCTCACAATGTCTAACTTGACAACCAACATGATTTTAAGGTCCACTTGGTTCTACAGAATTTCAAACAGATAATTCTAATATTTTTAAGAATAAAATTAAAAAATGGATACCAAGGGCCTCTTTTGTTAAGAAAAATCACCGAAAACTATGTTTTGAGAATTTTTCTCAAATTTTTTTTTTTTTTATAAGTAATAATATTTTATTGAATGGAAGACTACTTGTTCACAATGATGAATACAAAGTAACTAAAAAATTACGAATGATCACCCAGGAATCAGAGTGAGCCTTGGAACTCATAAATGGAATTACAATGAGTATAACCCCATGCACAAGACCATTCAAACAAGGTACAAATCAACGAGGTATTCAATTGATCAAGGGGTCGCTCAATTTCCTCAAAAGTAAAATTTGTTTGATGGGTTCTCCCACCCCAAGAAAATGATGAATCAGTTTGCTGTGTTTCTATTCCTAGCTTTTTTTTTTTTTTTCTTTTCCCCTAAACCACCACAGCCGACAACACCCAAGCCCACCATCACTGCCATGACCACCCACCCAACTAGAATCAAAACAAGCAACACCCATGTTACAAAATTACAAAAGGGACTCAACACAACCCACAAAAAGAACTCCAAGAACCAGCACCCAACAGAATTTACACCCCGAGCCAAAAAAATAAAAGGAACCCAATTAATTTCAAGCACGCCCATCCTTGGAAAGAGATAGAGAGAGCTGGCAGTGTGGCTGCGGTTCAAATCTTGAGTCGTGGCTCCACTTCGCTAGACTTGCTAGCAGCATGGCTCGTGGCTCCCACAACCCACGCCCACCCATGAGCATCAACAAAGACCCAAAGACACAAGGGCAACCCACAACCATCAATAACAGAAGACAGACAACTTAGAGAGAGACAGAGAGAGAGGGAGGACTGAAAACAAAGAAGAAAATACGTAAAAGATGTTTTCAATTTGGGAGTTCATATAGTAAAATTTAGATAAGATTTAAAACAAAAAATAAAATAGAAAAATTAATGCGCCTCACGCATTTTGTTCTTTAAGTCATGAAGAACATTTTCAAAATGGGGTACCAAAAAGGCCCTAAAAATAACTAAAATAAATATAAGAGTTCATGCACTATCTTCTAATGGCCAACTTCACTTGTGATTTTTATTTGATTCGGAAACTCTAAATCTACAAACTTCCCTGAATTCATTTCATCCTCAGAAGTCAGATCAGGGGCTTAACCAGATGATTAGTCAAATACAAAAAGCAGGGAAGGAAACTGATCATGCCAAAAGAAGTGCACTATATACATCACAGTTTGACATTTTTATAAAGCATTACTTGCAACTAAGTCTAATTTTCTAATCATTAATCCAATTTAACAAAGCCCGACTCTATAATTGGCAGCCAACAAACATTAGCATTAAGGACCATGCTCAAAATTTTCTTTTGTCCTTGAAGAACTTGAGTTGATGAAATAGTGCCTGATTGAACAACACTAAAAAATTTTATTTTCACCTCTAATTGCCAAACCCTTGGCAATATTTGGAACACACCACTCAGCAAGATAAAAGGGCCTACAACAGTTAATGTTCTTAAATTCCAATAAGGTGGAAGTAGTGTTCAGATCAACCAAAAGTACCACAATCACAAAAATTCCAAATCCTAATCCTGCAATAGCTTCCTTTTCAAATGGTAAAGAAAAAGCCAATGCCATCCTATTAAGTTAACTAGCTTTCGTTTATTTTCTTTTCTTTTCTTACCTCTTTTATTTAAGTTTTAAATTTAGCTCCATACCAAATATACCAAATCACCTTTTCAAAATCAAACATTGCACTAGTCAGAACGTTGAACATTCACCTGTTACATTAAACTCTAACTTCATTAGGTGAGAATCTGTCTCTAACCAGCATCAAGCAAAATTCAATTTCACAAATCCGTGTTGGCCATATTTTAGTATTTTACAGCATTGAATAAATAATTAGGAGACTCCTCAAACAATGATTCAAATAAATTTGAAACTAATAGCAAAACCAAATAACCAAGAAGAAGAAGAAGAAGAACAACAACAACAACAATAATAATAAAGCCTTGGTACCAAAACTATGGAGTCAACTAAAGAATTGTGCACACGTATTTTCTCTACCATTCTATCTATCATATCCAAAATCATATATTGTCACCTCCTATATTAACATAAACTCTTCTACTACTTTTAATAGTTTTATTTTACCTCTAACAAGTAAATAACCAAAAAAATGAACTCAAAAATAATCACATTCACTTACTACCATGGAAAATACAAAGCATAATCTCACTTATTGAGTGAAGAAGCATAAAGCATTGATCATAATAGTTATGTTTCACAGAAAGCTAAAGATAATAAATTATTCATGTACCTTATATGCTTCTGCCTGATAAGCACTCTAGCGTGGTGAATGGACTTGGCCATACCAGACTTGAACACCAGGGTCTGTAAACGTCGCTCCAGAAAGTTCTCGACAGTGAGTGCCAACACATAATCGAGCTTGTTCTGGCTCTCGTCTAGTAACCCATACCTGTTCATCCTCCTCAGAAGGGCTTCACCCTCAAAAATACGACGTTGGTTCTTCTCATCCAGGGTCAAAAGCATTCTAGCATTGTTACGAATTCGACTCAGAGCATACTGTACTCTCCACAGCTCTCTCTTACACCTCAGCCCATACTCTCCCACCAGCTTCAACTCCGCATCCAGACGCTCCTTCTCGTAGGGACGTCTAGGCTTCTTAAAGGTTTTCCCATCTATTTACATAAATGACTCAAACATCAAATGCAAACACAAAGTGGGTTTCTCAAGTTTCATCAAAACAATAGTGCGTACGCAAAAGACAAAAGCATCAAAATGCAAAACCCGAAGTGGGTTTTTCAGGTTTCATCAAAACAATCATGAATATGCAAGAGACAAAGCATCAAGAAAATGCAAAACCCGAAGTGGGTTTTCCAGGTTTCATCAAAACAATTATGAATGTGCAGAAGAAAAGTGCATCAAAATGGAAAACGCAAAGTGGGTTTTCTCAAGCTTCGTCAATACAATCATATAAATGCAAAAAAAAAAAAAACAAAAAAACACAGCAAAACATTACTAATTGATTGAAGAAACACAAAGCATTGATCATATTAGCAATAGAAAATGGGGAGAGAAAGAGACTTACAGTTTCGGTAAAAGGCAACGTGGACCATGGTGTGAGTTAAGCCGTACTGTTAGTCCTCTGGTTAGACGATCTGAATACAGCGAGAGGTGGAGGACGATCGCGCCGCGCAATGTTTTATGCTGTAGGAGCTTTTTCTTGCTTATATTAAACCCTAACCTCTAACCCTAGCAACAAGTCAAGTTGTGGGTATGGGCCTATACCTAGGGTTTAATTTCCGGCCCAGAATTAAAATAACCCATAATGCATTGACCCATCGACCCAAGTCAATCCGAGCTTGGTTGAAAAAATTTCAATCTATCAAATCCAATCCAATTTAGCCCTACTATTAATAATTTTAAAATATATATTATGTTTTAAATTTGTTATTTTTATTAATTTTGAATTATTGAATAATAAATTTAAATAATTGAATGAAAACCCAACTTCTTACAAATAATTCTGACTGTTAAATATCTTTTTTTTTTCTTTAAAGGAAGACCATTACATTTTTCTTTATGGGAACCGTTACATAGCTTTGATTGTTTGTATAATTTTTTATTTAAGATAATTTGTAGAGTACCTCATTATAAAAAATTTGATCCATTAATTATTCTACTGTAAAATACTCTTGTTATTGTATATTAAAAATAAGGTGATTTTTTTTTTTTTTTGCAAAATTTCAAGAAGTTTAAAAAATATATATTTTGATTAAAATTCTATTCCAATATTTATATAAAAAAATATTTTTTTTTAATCTACCACAATAATTTGTTGTATATATTGTACTTGCACTATTACAAGTTGTCCAACATAATTTTGCCCTATGACCACCTTAAGTATATTAAAATTAGTAAAATATTTTATTTTATATGGAACTTTATTACCAAAATATAATAAAATTAAAATGAAATTTTGATTAAATGACAATTATTGAAAGTTTCAATAAGGATTTTCATTATTTATTTAAATAGTTTTATAATCCACTATAATATTTGGTTTCAAATAGCAGTTTTAGTCTTATATGGTGTGCATTCATCAAGAAAGTTTTATTTGGTGTGCATTGATCAAGTTAAAGTAATTTTTGTTATTTTATTTTCACTTTTTTTTTAGAAACAACACTATTTATTTCATTAATAATTTTTAATTATATTATTGAAAGGAAAAAGTTTAGCTACAAAATGGGTTGTAGCTTAAGGCTACAAACTTACTCAATAAAATAAATACTACAACATATTTTGAAAATCTAACCGTTGAATTGCATGTTCTTTATGCCCTTAATACACATATTAAATTTTGTGTCAATCAGATATAATTTACTATATGATCTATAAGCTTATATTTTGTGCATAATTTTAAATTACAAAAACTTGCAATTTAAAAAATTTATTGATGACATTGGTATTGATCTTTAATTTTCTTGAAATTTTGCAAGCATGGAGGATATAAGAAGAAGATGTAATCCAATGGTGGATTTGTCAAAATTCACCTCCAACAAAAAGATATTAAGTAAGTTTGTAGCCTAAGGCTACAACTAATTTTGTAGCTAAACTTTGTCCTTCTTAAAATAGTTTCTTCATATGGTATGATATTTACTATAAATTTAAGAACAAAGATACTATGCAAGCATCTTTTGCTTGAAAACATAAGTAAAACTACCATGTAAATAATTCTATATATGCATCATATGTTTAGCTATAGTATTTTAATAATTTTTTGTTGTAATTTTTATTTTAAGTATCTTTTATCTGTAACTTATATTTAACTTAGACCATGATAATTTCATGTAATTTTTTGTTAGCATTTATTTTAGATATTCTATCGTATAATTTTAAGAAGTTGTTGTTGTTGTTGTTGTTGTTGTTGTTGTTGTTGTTTTTTTTTTTTTTTTTTTTTTTTTTTTTTTAAGAATCTTGCTCCAAATTGTATAAACTGAAATTAGCCAAAATTGGCTAAAAGTACATCAGCAACTTGTGGTGGAACTGATATTTAAGAAGTTGATTTGATCCTAATTAATATGTATATACATATAATTTGGTCAATAACAAATATTTATAATTTTTTTGGGCACTAAAACAAAACCTATTAGTTTCCCACATCATACTTCTCGCATAATACATAATCCATAAAATGCCACATGTTATCCTAATATCAACCTTAAGATAGTTTGGATCATAGGTATTTATCCACAAAAAAATAATAATAATAATAATAATTGGTTTTTTTAAACGGTTCATTTGATATTAAACTCTTCATTTTTTTCAATGAACAATTAACTTGGCACAAAAATTAAAAATCTTAAATTGGACACAAAGCACAAAATTGGACCTCAATTGAAATCCAATTTAGAATCTGATTGAATTTTCTCTAAGTTTTGGTGTTATGTATGTGTGTGTATATATATATATATAATTTACAAAATATCAAAACAATGATTATTATCAATGTGCATATTTGGCATGATTTGATTCTCACACTTTTTTTAAAGAGGATGGAACATAAAAAACATTGGTATCACTTATAATTCTAAAACAACACAGCTTGATATTTAAAGAAGTTTGATAAGGGAAAATATTAGAAAATTCATAGGTTTAAAAGTTTTGTAAGATATAGGAGGAAATTAATATGAGTTATCATATCTCAATTCTTAGGCATATAATAAGAGAAATTATTAGGAAGTCCCGGATTCTCAATCAATGAGAGAGTGTCGCAGTATTAAAAATAAATAACTCTGAACGTAAATGGCAAGAAGTGGAGTACGATGGCGTTGCGCAATGTCTTATAGTGTAAGAGCCTTTTCTGGCTTATTAAACCCTAACCTTAGCAATAGTTTCACATTATGGTGTTGGCCACATTATGGTGTGGGCCTATAATTACTTCTCATAAGTGTTTAAATTCTGGCCCAACAATAAAGCTATCCATAATGTATTGACGAATAATGTAACGTGATCCAATTGAACCCAACTATTAATAATTTTTAAAAAATATTATGTTTTAATTTTTAAATTAGTTATTTTTATTAATTTTGAATTGTTGAATAATAAGTTTAAATAATTGAATGAAAGCCCAACTTTTTATAAATAATTCTAACTGTTATATATTGTAGGGTCACATTTTTTTCGGCCAACGAGTATGGGGTTATGGGTTAGTGAGCCCAATACAATGAATTTGTAGAGAGTAGGTTGAAGAGTTGGGCTGTAGTTAGTGTTACAACGGCTAAGGTGGATTTGTAAGACAGTCATGTAAGGAAAGTGCACATAAGGTTCAGTTTTATGTGTTGTCCGAGGATGCCAATGTTCTTATAGACTGAGGGGGCAGATTACAAGTGTCATTTTTCCCTAATACAGTATTCTTTTTCCGTTCTTCGACCCCCATTTCATGGAGGATCTCTTTCATTATATAAGTCCCTTTTGGTGATCTTGGCTTTCCACTTGTTAATCATCCAGACCACTACTCGAATACCTGTCCCATCAGACACCCCTTCTGGCCTTCTGTGAGTTACGGAGGCCAAGGAGACACTGTTTAGAGGTCTTCTCCACATAAATGTGGCCAGAAAAGTTGCTGCAGAGCATTTAATGTGGAGGTAGCAGTCTTCCCTTCGAAATTTTTGAGTCCCTTTCCTTCTTATGTGTTTATAAGGCACGCTCCTAACATTGGAGTTTCCGTGGAGGTCCCTTATGTCAATGGAGCATATGTCTAAGCTGCCTCTGCCATGGCCGAGAGGTAATTTCTCCTCGGATCGCCATTTACCTTCTTACTTGCCCGTGAGGTTCTGGGCTGGATCTCTTATGAATGTCTGCCCCTCTTCGGATAGGTCGACCTTCTCGGATTGGGCTTAAGGTCCAACACACGAACTTGGACCTCTGTTCCTACATATATATATATATATATATATGCATGTATTCTTTTAAGGAATACCTTTACATATCTTTAATTGTTTGTATAACTTTTTTTTTTTTTTTTAAAGATAATTTGTGTAGTACCTCTTTTATATATGAGTTTTCATTGATTATTTCATAGCAAATTTGTTATAAATTATCAAAATTGAAATTTATAAAAGACTTGAACCATTAACTATTCTAATGTAAAAATTGAGTTTATGAACAATTCCCAAGTTTAAATGTAAAATACTCTTGTAATTGTACATTAAAAATAAAGAAATGATAAATTCACAATATTTTTACAACAAATTCTAAGTGACAGGTTATTACTGGTTGTTATTATTGGGGCAAAAAAGTAATCATAGTGTTAGGTTCAAATTTGAATCAATAACAACTAACCACCTATGATTTATTGTGAAAATGTTGTGGACGTAGCACCTCTCTTAAAAATAAGGTCATTTTATTTTTGGGTGCAAAAATTCAAGAAGTTTAAAATAAATACTATTTTGATTAAAATTCTATTCCAATATTTTTTTATAAAAAATTATTATTTTTATGATCTACCACAATATCTTGTTGAATATATTGTAGTATTGTACGTGCACTATGTAGCTAAATGCTAGTATTACAAGTTGTCCAACATAATTTTGCCCTATGACTACCTTAAGTACATTAAATTTAGTAAAATATTTTACTTTAAATGGAACTTTTCTACCAAAAATTTAATAAAATTAAAAAGCAATTTTGATTAAATGACAATTATCAAAAGTTTCAATAAGGATTTTCATTATTTATTTTAAAATAGTCTCATATTTTACTATAATATTTGGTTTCAAACAGCAGTTTAGTCTTATATGGTGCGCATTCATCAAGAAAGTTTTATTCGCTGTGCATTGATCAAGTTAAAGTAATTTTTGTTATTTTTATTTTTACTGTTTTTTTAGAAACAACACTATTTATTTTATTATTTTAATTAAATTATTGAAATAGTTTCTTCATATGGCATGATATTAGACTACTATAAATTTAAGAACAAAGATACTATGCAAGCATCTTTTGCTTGAAAACATAAGTAAAACTAGCATGTAAATAATTCTATATACACTAAGATTTGTCCATCATATGTTTAGCTACAATATTTTAATAATTTTTTGTTGTAATTTTTATTTTAAGTCTCTTTTATCTATAGCTTATATTTAACTTAGACCATGATAATTTCATGTAATTTTTTGTTAGCACTTATTGTAAATATTCTGTGATATAGTTTTAAGGAGTTGTTTTGATCTTAATTAACATGTAAATACTTACAATTTGGTCAATAACAAATATTTATCAGTTTTTTGGGCACTAAAAAAAAATGTATCAGTTGCCCACATCATGCTTCTAGCATGTTTCATAATCCATAAAATGCCACATGTTATCCCAATATCAACCTTAAGGTAGTTTGGATCGTAGGTATTTATCAAAAAAAAATTTGATAAATTGGGTTTTTTAAATGGTTCATTTGATATTAAACTCTTCATTTTTTTTCAATGAACGATTAAGTTGGCACAAAAATTACAAATCTTAAATTGGATACATGACACAAAATTGGACATCAATTGCAATCCAATTTAGAATCCAATTGAAATTTTTCTTAGTTTTGGCTTTATATATAACTAGTATTAAGCCCATGCGATGCATGGCTTAGTAAAAAATATTTTGATAATATAATTAAATTTAATAGCAAATAAAATGAAAAAAGAATTAAATTCAAAATTTAAGATTAAAAAATAAATTGTACTTGTACACTTAAAAGAAATTTAATTTTTATTTCTTATTTTGATATTTAAATCATTTGTTTTAGTGTTAATTTCATTCAATCAAATGGTTATAATAACAAAATAAGAAATATGTTTGGACTCAACGAAATATAAATCATGGAAAAATAAATATTCAGAGGCCCGTTGTAAGAGAAAAAAAAAAAAAAAAAACTATTAGAGAAGATTTTGATCCTTCCAATTGAAAAGCTTGATATTTGGTAATTTAAGATGTATAATATCGTAAATAGGTAGGAAGGGTGATAAATATAACATATTATTTGTTATATTTAAATATAATGATTTTTTAAGATAAATATAACATATTATTTGTTCTTATCAACTTTTCATCTATTGTTTTATCACTTCTTAGGATAAAGTTGTGTTGTTCTTTGTGGATTTTTTTAAATTTATTTTAAACTTTCTACGTTTGATAATTAGGTTTTAATTTAAAAAAAAAAAAATCATATCCTATTTCCTTACAACCATCAATCACCTTTTTTTCCCCTTCATAGACCTTTTTTTTTTTTTTTAATTATTAAATTTTTTTTTTTTTTAGTATGGTAATATAACATGTTGATTAATAATTCTATGTTCAATAAGATTTAAATTTTATAACAAATGGGACTCTAAAAATATATATCCTTTAAAAAAAAAAAAATCTATCTTATATGCTTATTGCCTCAACCATCAATCATGTTTTTTTTTTTTCTTTGATTCTATTCATATGACGTTTCTTTTTTTAATTCTATTTTTTTTTTTTAGTATGGCAATATAACAAGTTTTTTAACAATTATATTTTTAATAGGATTTAAATTTTATATCAAGTGGGACTCTAACAATAAGTATGCTTTCATCCACCCAAAAAAAAAAAAAAAACAACAACAATAACAGCGTAGGAAAAAAAATGCAACCCAAATTACTAAACATTAAAAAATAAAAGTAGATACACTTACATACTAATTGAATTTTTGTCTTCGAAAATGAGGTAGGAGGCACCAAATTTCACCCTATCAAAACAAAATGTGTAAATATAAACTTTAAAAAAAAAAATTTGGGAAAATCTCAATACCAAGAGTATTGTTTGATCGAGTGCTTCTAAACCTCAAGGAAACTCCAAAAAAGAAAAAGAAAAAAGAACAGGAATAATATAAACAAACAAACAAAATTAAACAAATAACAAATAACTCTAAAAAATGATAGATATTTGGACGTTCAAAATATTAATGAAAAAATCATGAATCTGACCTTATTATTTATAGTGTCCTCGAACTCTAAAGATGAGAGTCATGGTATAATAAAACAATTATCTATAATCATTCCTATATTTATCCAACAAACAAAATTAAACTTCAACCAAAAAACAAAAGTTGATAAGAAGTTGTTTCTAAAACGATAATTTTAAGTTATGAAGAAGTTGATATAAGCAAAAAAAAAAAAAAAAAGAAATTAAAATTAAAATCCAATACCATAAAAATCAAGTTGGATAAATATCAAACAACATGATTTTTACGGTATAATAGAAACCAAAAAAAAAAACTGTAATTAACGTTATCTACTCTTTTTTTTTTTCAAATATTTTTTTAATTTAATTTTTTTAGATAAATATCAAATTTTTTGATAACAAAAAAAAAAAAAAAAGGCTAATAACGTTAATTAACAACATGATTTGTATGAATATTTTTTTTTTTTTTTTTATGTATAGAGTAGAAACAATGAAGCACTACTTTTCTATTAAGCCGTGCGACTTGAGCTAACAAATTTAATTCTATTGTAATATTAATTTTCCAGGAAGGCGCATGTTTGCAAGATAAGATTGTATATGGAATAGAACTTTAATGTGTTTCTTCCTAATGCTAATTCTTATCACCAATCAATGGATTGTAATCAAATTAAGATAGAAATTGGATTGTAATCAAATTATGATTTTATCGACTTAGAAATTATAGGAGAAGAAAATTATATATATATATATATATTTAAAATCTAAAAATCTAGAATTTTTTTTTAAGAGATACACTTACTTTATGATGGATTTTTTCGTATTCAATTTCATGTTTGATAGCAAATTTTGCTTTTAATTAAAGAATATAGATTACATAGAACAAAGCATCAAACAAAAGCCATAACAAATTAACTCCATAATAAAATATTGATGTCAACAACAAATAATCATGTAATAAGAAGTTAAAAAATACAAAAATATTGCTTGCTATATTGACTTCTAAAAAAACACTAAAATGTGTGATCAAACATAGAATTTCAGTCTATCTATAAAACTTGTTGATAAAAATCATATTATATATAATAAAAAGGCAACAAATATACAAAATCTATTCAATTTGATAAAAGAAAAAAAAAAATTACCTGTAAGGTTGTAGGTAGGATAGAGAGGAGAAAAAGTACGTAGTATAAATAATGAAACAGCAAAAAAACTGTGTATATATAGTGAGAATTTTAAGTTGTGAAAAAGATATGAACAAAAAGAAGTAGTTTAGGTAAAACTCATATACTTTTTTTTTTTTTTACTTTATTATTAGGAAAAAGATGGCATAAAATGCAAGTTTATCCACCCAAAAAAAAAAAACTAAAAAAAAAAAAGCAAATTCTATCTTCTTCTTTTCTTTTCTTTTTTTCTTTTTTTTTTAACGTTTTTTAAAGAAACGTAGGAAACAAAAATTTCATCAATTCTTTCACTTTAACGATTTTAGTTTAACTACTCTACGTATATTCTAAATTTTTGTTTTTGAAATTATAGATAAATTAATAATAAAATGATTATATGAAGAATTTGGATTGTAATCAAATTAAAATCTTTATCAACTTAGAAATTAGATTACAAAAAGATAAGGACAAAAAAAAAATATATCTATTTTTTTTATTTTAGGGTTTGTTGATAATATTTTAGATAGACACAACTGTTATAGTTGTAAATCAAATACTACATTCTTTCATTACTTGATTTGTCATATTTATCTAAAAAATATGTATATATATATATATATATATCTATTCTTAAAATTTAAAAATTTATTAAAATTTCTGCAATTTGGTAAAGTCACGTGGTGCAACCACGGCATTTAAGCCCAACTTTTATTATATATAATATGATATGATATATATATATATATATATGTATATATAATTTACAAAATATCAAAACAATGATTATTATCAATGAGCATATTTGGCATGATTTGATTCTCACACTTTTTTAAGCAAGATGGAACATAAAAGACATTGGTATCACTTCTAATTCTAAAACATTAATATTAGAAAATTCATAGGTTTAAAAGTTTTGGGAGATATTGGAGGAAATTAATATAAGTCATCATATCTTATGTATACAACAAGGGAAATTATTGGGTAGTCCCGGACTACAAGTTTTTTTTTTTAATACAAAATAGAATTTCTAATTTAGCCTAATCTAAGTGTATATGTGTGTAAAGCTCCCTCCTGGAGACTTGAACTCTGGCCCTTGCCCCTACACCCCATAAGCATTTATACTTGTGGAATGACCACCACACTAAGGGGGAGCGGTGGTCTAGACTACAAGTTCAACAACAACAAACTGGGCTTGTAGTTCCAACCAATGAGAGGGTGTCACGGCATTAAAAATAAATGACTTCACCTTATTGCCAACTCAGCCCAATAACTGTAGATATTTCTAACATTTGTTAATTAAGTGTTAACCTGTGAAAGGAAATTAAAAAATTTGGGAATGGTGGGCTATAAGGTGAGATGTAAATGGGGTTTAATGTGCAGCAATTTTCAAAAACCTCTCTTATTACTAGTAATATATTTATTTTAAACGAAACTTTATTACCAAAAAATTAATAAAATTAAAATGAAATGAAATTAAAATTGTCCTTTTTGGTTTCAAATAGCAATTTAGGCACAAAGGCAAAGAAGGATTCATGGTAGTCAAAATAGACTTGGAAAAAGCGTACGATAGGCTTGAATGGTGCTTCATCCGAAAAGTGCTCACTTGCTTTGGGTTTCCTCCAAACCTTACTAAATTGATAATGAGTTGCATTTCCTTTTCTTCCACTTCTATGCTTTTCAATGGAGAGAAGCTGCCCCCCTTTACTCCTTCTAGGGGGATAAGGCAGGGCAATCCGCTATCCCCTTTCATATTTCTACTGTGTATGGAGTATTTGAATGCTCAAATTGAAGACTTGCGTGATTCTAAGCAATGGATAAGGGTGAAAGCATCCTCAGGAGGGCCCGGATTCTATCACATTTTTTTTGCAGACGATCTATTGTTGTTTGCAAAAGCAAATACTAAGAATTGTGAAGCCATTACAACAACACTTGGTTCTTTTTGTGATATGGCAAGGCAGAAAGTTAATGAGAACAAGTCTAAAATCTTCTTCTCTCCAAATGTTAGTGTTCAAGTGAAGTTGGATATTTGTCAGCAGCTAGGCATCCAAGCCACCAACAACTTAGGACGTTATTTAGGCTTTCCTATACTTCATAAGGGAAGGAATGGAAATGCTTATAATTTTGTGATTGAGAGAGTTCAGGACAAGCTTGCTAGTTGGAAGGCTCGGGTTTTATCCCCTGCAAGGAAGAGAGTGTTTATTAATTCGGCTTCCACTCCCATTGTGGAATATTACATGCAATGTTGTGCGCTTCCAGTCAAAGTGTGTCAAGCAGTGAATAAACTGCATAGAGATTTTCTTTGGGGGTCAACGGAGGAGAAAAGGAAGCTCTACCTTGTGAATTGGAATACTATGACTCTTCCTAGAGATAGAGGAGGGCTCGGAATGGTGGAAATGCAGTCTAGAAATGAAGCATACCTTGCAAAGCTCTGTTAGAGGCTAGCCAATGAGCAAGAAGCTCTGTGGGCAAGAGTGCTGATGAGCAAATACTTCACGGACCTGAAAATCACTAAACCGGGTAGGAAGCTCCCTTGTTCCAGGACATGGGCTGCGTGTAAGAAAGGGGGCCCTATCTTTAAAAGAGGCCTTAAATGGGTTATTAAGAATGGGGCTTCTACCAACCTTTGGGATGACTTTTGGCTCCCTTTTGGCCTTTTGAGATCTTGTATTCAAGGCCGTTTGACTAGGGAGGAAGCCGACTTGCTGGTAGCGGATATTAGAGACCAAGGTAGTAATTGGTTTCAAAGTGTGTTATCCTTTGAACTCCCGGAAGAGTTGCGCAACCAGATTCAAGAAATTCCCTTCTCTCTGAATTTGAACACAGAGGATGTCTCTTGTTGGGCCTTCCCAAAGGATGGTTCGTTTACATTAAAATCTGCCTATTTATTAGCTAAAAGGTTAAATCCTTTGAACCCTTCGTCTATCGCTTGTGAGTGGATTTGGAAGGCTGCCACAACGCCTAGGATAATGTTCTTTTTATGTTGAGCATTCACAATAGTGTGCCTACTTGCGAAGTGTTGGGTTCTAGGGGTTTTACGCTTGATACAATCTACCCATTTGTCAAAGGGAAGCTGAAATGCTTCAGCATATCTTTAGGGATTGTCATTATGCAAGGAATTTTTGGAATAAGCTAGAAGTGCCGACTGATTGCAGAAAGTATTTTTTAGAAGATTTGAGGGTCTGGCTTCATTTGAATTGCACATCTATGAGCTCCCAGCAAGGTATACCATGGAAGATCACCTTCCACATGGGTGTTTGGCATTTATGGCTGCACAGAAATGCATACATCATTAGGAAAGGAGTTGTTGATGAGGAATTCCATATGCAGTGCAGACGGAAGGCAGCTAAATTTTTTTCCATAGCAGTAGCGGGTAAGGTGCTGGCTGAGAAACACATACAGGCCATCTCGTGGCAGAAGCCACCAGTTGGTTGGGCGAAGCTAAATACTGATGGATCATCCCGTGACAGCGCAGGGGGGGGGGAGGAATACTGAGGAATGAACATGGCAACTGGATTAATGATTTTGCTAGAAATTGTGGGAAGGTGAATAGTTTCATGGCTAAACTATGGGCTCTTCGGGATGGGTTACAAATGGCAACAATGGAGAATATACATAATCTTATTGTTGAACTTGATGCTCTTGTTGTTGTTCAATTGATGAAAAACTCTATTGTTAATTTATCTCTTGAACCCTTGCTGACTAATTGTAGGCTTCTCTTGAGGAAGTTCCCAAATCTGCGAGTTGAACACGTGTATAGGGAAGCAAATCAATGCGCGGATGCCTTAGCCCGTATTGGTAGTAACAGTGATATCCCTTTCATTTTGTTTGCCCATCCACTGCCTGTGGTGGATCGGCTTTGCACCCTAGACATTGAAGGGGCCTTTTGTAATAGATTGATTTAGTTTTAATGCATATATCCTCCTTTACCAAAAAAAGAAAAAGAAAAGAAAAGTGTATTTATCAAAAAAAAATTATATGGTATGCATGATAAAGTAAATTAAAGTAATTTTTGTTCTTTTTATTTTCACTATTTATTTTATTAAAAATTGAAATCATAATATTGAAATAATTTCTTCATATGGCGTGATATTATATTTTTATAATTTTTAGAACAAAGAAACTATGCAAGCATCTTTTGCTTGAAAACATAAGTAAATTTACAAAATATTAAAACACGGATTATTAGCAATGGAAATATTTGGCATGATCTGATTCTCAGACTTTTTTTTTAGAAAGATGGAACATAAAAGACATTGGTATCACTTATTATTCTAAAACAACACAGCTTGTTATTTAAGCAGTTAGCTTGTTATTTAAGCAGTTTGTTAAGGAATAATATTAGAAAATTCATAGGTTTAAAAGGATAAAAATAAATAAAAATGCTTAATTTTTTTTTTCTCTCACTTTCTTGGCAATCAAACACACAACACACCCAGAACAGGTCAAACCATTGCTTCTAAGTTTTCTAAGATCTTCAATCACAAAATCAAATCAATATCTACCCCAAACCTTAACAATATATGTACACAGTTTGCAAATTAAGATTCTTCTTTTTCCCTTCAATTTGTGGTTTTTTTTTTAAATGTCAAATAAAATTTATTATGATAATTATTAGTTTATTTGCTATATATATCATTTTAATTGTACCAATTGTGCAATCCATTTTCCAAATAAGCTTTTTGCGAGAGGATGACAAAGTCCAAATTGATGATAGCTTCAAAACTCAAGGACCAAATTGAAAGTTTTAAAAACATAACGACTACCTAAAAAAAAAAAAGGCTTTTACCTAATCAGTATAATGGCCATATACAAGTAAATTAGACTGACTAAGAGGAATATTGTCAATCAATATTAAGTGTAGCATGGAGCTTGAAGACCCTTTTTTAAGAGTTTATTAGATTCATTAGGCGTTCTCCCCTCCTTTCTCACTAAAGGGATGGTTTATTACAATTGCAGACTTTCCAATGCCTAGTTGTAAAGAATTTTGAGATTTTATTTCTTGAGTATGTTGATCTGGATGATGAGGTTATTGTAGAGAGGAAAAATTTTCGACTTATCACAAGCTGATTTATTTCAAACTCAAAATTTAGTCGTCTACAGTTATATCAATGATAAAACTTCTTAACGAAGGGGGAAAAAACTTCTTTAGTTACAATTGTTAAGTTGGATTTAGGTTAGCATATTTGCCTCAAGATATATTTTTGGAGTGTGTGAGAGAAAGAGGAAGTGAATATATAAAAAATTAGAAGATATGAGAGAAGGAAAAAAAATTTAAAAATAAAATTATTAGAGAAAGGAAAGAGAAATTGTAGGAGGAAGTGTTAAAAAAACAAATAGGTAAAACAAAGAAGATAAATTTTTTCTTCGAAATTGAGTGAAAATTTAAAGAGATTACTGAAAAATATTAAAACTATTACAAATCTTATCTTATATAATATAATAAAGAATTTGAATCACATGTTAACTGCACCAATTTTTTGCTAAATGTGATTCTAAATTTTTTTTTTTGGTTGCTAAATGTCATTCTAATTGCTCTAAAGTCTAAGCTATATTCCTATCAAAAAAAAAAAAAAAGTCTAATCTTTATTTGTGTCTTATTTACATGCAAATTAATGTACCTAAATTAGAAAATATATATATTTGTGTTAAAAAAATAGAAAATATATAAAAACTAAATTTGGAAAAATTATGCTTTTATGTAATGTTGTGTATTGTGGGAGGGAGGAAAGCTAGGGACAAGGAGACATAAAAGAAGACCAAAATTAAGGGTCACCTCGGAGTCCAAGGACGCTAACGGTTCCAAGGAGCATAATGGTATGTGTGCACTCCTCAGAGGGCTTGTATCTAGCCACAAACCATCAAGCCCTTGGACAAGGAACTAAAGGAAGGTTTGGCACTACGTAACTAAAGGAAGATTCTAGGTAAAGCACCCATCACTTTCGAATTCAATACTTTGCACCCACTTAGCTAGTCGCATTAATAAATAAATGACCTCCTAAAGTAGTGTCACCACAGAAACTTTCTAGCAAGGTCCTGATGGGACAAGTATTTTGGGGAAGATCCCTAGCTGTCCAAATGGAAGATTAGGATGAATCCTAGATGGCTATATAAGGAGAAGGATTCCAACAAGAAAAGAGGGATGAGAAAAAAAGAGGGAGAGAAAGAACTTTGTAATAGCAAAAAGCATTCATCTAATAATTTTGTCTTGCTTGGCCCAATTCCAAGGAGAATTGTTGAACTTGTATTCGATTTTCCTTGCATATTACAGAGAAGTGTCAAACTTTTTACTTGGTAAACCATACGTAAGTCAGTCTATTATCGTATTAAGGGCTATATAACACTTATAAGTCATCCCATCTCTATAAATTAGTTGTGCGTGTTCAAAGTTCATTTTTGCTCACCACATGTACAATGTATTATTATGTAGAAATTAAGAACGTTATCCTAAAGGAAAGAAAAAAAAAAAAGAAAAAAAAAAAAAGAGATCATTATCACCTAATCAAGGTCAAATTAAGAAGGATAGAAATATTACCAATCACAGTGTCACGTCCCAAACTCAAAAGGGTCCAAAGCATACATGAGAAATACATCTCGGAAGTACCTGTAGATTTTTCCTTTTTGATAATTTAATCCAAACAATTTATACCACTTACCAACATCAAGATTTTTCATAATAATTTCATTAAAGATACTCTCGAAGTAAGTTAGAGCTCTATGCAATAATTACAAAGACCATTAGTTACAAAAGAATGGAAGTCTGAAAAATATAATTACACATCATTAACTTGTCCTATAAGTGGAAATAAAAGTCATTACCACTATTAGATACAAAAGAATGAGTCAGGTGATAATAACTTAATTTTGCATATTTGTATTATTATTAGAAAGTATTATCATACTTATTTTTGAGTTAATTCATGCATTTTATAGTTGGTTTTAGAATAATGTTAAATAATCAATTTTGTGCTTAATTGAATTTTAATGCATGAATTTGTTTTGTAGGATTATGAAATTAAATAAGTGGATTTGTGCAAAGAAAAAATCTAACGTACTTTAATTTTACAAGAGCCATGATGAAGTCAAAGAAAGCCAACCCAATTAAATTCAAGTCCAATTGGAGCAAGGAATCAAATGAAATTTGCACCAAATCCAAGTCCAATTTGGATTAGGATTCCAACTTGCCCACCAGTTAAAATTTGGATCATAACTTTCGACTTAGATGTCCAATCGAGATGATTCAAGTTCGGTTGTAAAGCTAACTTAAAGGGCTACAATTTTTTAGTTTACAAAAAGTACGAATTCTGAAGTTAATTGAGCCAAAAACATCAGTTAATTGAAGCATAAAAACCTGAGATTTTCTCCAAACGGGAATTCAACTTGTAATAGGATTCTTTAACCTATTTAAAGGCTCTTTAGGGAAAAATTCAGAGGAGAGTTGCTGTAGAACATAATTTAGGTTTTCTTAAAGTTTCTTTATAGTTTTTAGAGTTTTTTTTGTGTTATGGCTTGCTAGGCAAGGGGTGAACCCCAATCGTTTATTGGTATGTTCTTAACAATTATTTATCGTAGATTTCGGGCACGTTAAATGCTTAGTATTCCCTGTGAACTAATTCACTAGTTTTGTTTTGCCTAAAATCAATCAATTTCATGAAACTACCTTAGACAATTAATTCTTGAGTTTTTATTGTTAAATCATCCGACTAAGATCATCCTTTGAATGAATTTTAATTGAGTTATAAAATAAATATTGTAATACTACCAATAAATGTGTTGTGTGTGGATCCCTAAACTTTAGCGCCTTAATTTATTGTTATTTTCTCTCAATTTAAATGAACTTTACTAAACCATCAAAAATCTCTTCAATTAAACTTTATTATTTTAGTTTTATTCTCTTGTGGTTTGCTAATCAATTCATTTTCCCCTGTGGATTCGACCTCGGACTTACCAAGTTATTACGTCATGATAGTGCTGCACTTGGGAGTGGGAGAAATACAAGTTTCATGATGATGAATAGTTTACAAAGCATGTTTTAGTTTGAGAAATTTTTAACTGAATACTGTAAGATCATTATCAATAATAATATGATAAGAATAATTAAAAAATGCAACCCAAGGATCTCAAAAATGATCATCATGAAACTACATAATATATATACTATAAGCATAACAACATTTTTTTTTCTTCCAAAAACCTAAAAGCCAACCCAAGCCACATGACACGCCACCACAAAGACAAAAATGTCACAAAAACATTATACTGCCATAAAGATAAGTCAGAACTCACAAACCACTAGCATGATATGTACCTCTTTTGGCATGTGGTCTATTGGCTATGCCTAGCCTTACCCACACCCTCAAGGATTTACCTATTCCCCTATGGGCAGCAAGGGATAATGCGCCATGTAGTACTTCTTTTGCATGTGGTCTATTGGCCCTGCCTAGCCTCAACCACACACTCAAGAATTTACTTCTTCCCCCCATGGGCAACAGAGAATGACGCGTCACACAGTACCCCTTTTGCGTGTGGTCTTTTGGCCCTATGAGCAACAATCTCACCCACACACTCAAGGATTTACTCGTATCATGCAAAGTGGGAGCCTCCAACTTGACTTGTCATCACAAAGACGTCGTCACAAAGACAGGATAATCATACATCACAAAGACGGGATAATCACTAACATCATAGCACAAGGACAAACCCACATAAAAAACTCACAAGTTAAATGTATTTAAAATATATAGTTTGGTTCCAAATATTTTCATAAGATATTTCAAACCAAATATCCATAATTTTCTCAAAATTTTCAAAACCATTTCTTGTAAAAAATGTTATGCATCAACTTTCCCAATTATCAAAACATCTTTAAATTTTCCAATATACCATGAATTCCATTCTCAAGAATTTAATCAAATATGCTAGTCTTTTCCATGCTAACAAACCATGCACTTTCCCATATGCAATAAGAAATATGATGACTTTCAATGCCTCATGCGTTTTCCATAAATGATTAACAATAATAGTATAAAAAGTAAATTTTAGGAAAACCATGAATAATGTTCCAAAATGGTTTTAACCATAAAACAATTGAGTGCAATAATGATTCATTTTCAAAAATCTCATTAAGAAACTACTTACCTTGCAACGCAAAAAGCCTAATTCTCCAAACTCCAAAGGAGATTAGCTAGAACCTAAACAATACCAAGCAAACCTATCATGATAAGCATAAAGCTTGACATTGTGTCTAGCTATGAATTAGAGATTGCTAACTAAGCAATTATTAGGCAAGCCTAAGTATTTAACCTCACAAGTAATGTATCCCACTTCCAAAGTTATCCAACAATTTAATTCACAAGGCATAAACTTCAATTTATAAAATTAACTCATTCAAGATCATCTGTAATACTAAAATCTTAACATTTATAAGTAGTTCCTACAAGATTTACACAACATCATTAAGAGACCCCCATGACACCAAAATCATAATATTCTCCGAGACAAACAATTTGAATCTTTAACTAGCTCAAATTAATCAACAAAAATTATATTTACCATTTATTTCACATTAGAAAGCCAAAACCCTCAGATCTTCATCATAACAAACCTTAGATAACCACCATTAGTACAAACCATAAACTTACTCATCAAATAAATCAACCAAATCAAAAACCCATACACATAATCACATGAATATCACTTCTAAAACTCATAAATAACATGAATATCATTGTCAAAGCTTAGATAAAGAGAACCTCTAGCAAATTAGGAATTTTTACCTCAAATAAAAGGAATGAAGATGCTTAGAGGTTCCAAAGGATTTTCCTGTGATCTTGTTGAAAAAATGATGGTGGAGATGGTGGTGTGGAGTGGGTACCAGTGGGAGAGTGCGAGGAAGTGAGAGAGGAGTGTTTGTTGTGTTTGGGAGAAAAAGAAAAAGAGAATAAACGGGAGATGGCTGGCCAAAGAGAGTGAGGGATATTTTGAAAATAAGTGGTGGGAGAGGATAGGGTAGGTAGGAGCACATGGGGCACTAAAAAAAAATCTAACTTTGTATTTTTTTTTATTTTTTTATTGGGCCGTTACACACAAGGTTTAGGGGAACTTTTCCTAAAAAAAAAAAAAAAAACAAAAAAACAAAAAAAAAATTTAGGGGAACTCTTAAATGACAAAGTAATTTTTCCAAAATTTAAGGACTAACAATTAAGCCCCTTGTATGTGTTTGTTTCTCAAAGAAAAATAAGAATATATATATACATACACACTAGCCTTACACCCACGCTATGCGTGGAAAAATGTAATATAAATATTTTATAAGAATATAATGTAACATTTGTAGGTTAAATAATGCTCGTGTTATTTAAAAATATTTTATATTTTTATAATTTTTATGTGATGGAATGGAACACTTGCATCCTTTACATTAAGTTCAAATTATTATATAAGTTTAGAATTGTAGGTTTTTTTTTTTTTTTTTTTAAATTTATAATTATAGGTATAATTGGGGGATAGAAATTTAGGAGTTATAAATTTAGGGGTTTAAGAATATATTATTGAAATTTTAATTTTAAGGTAATCTATCTAAAAAAAAAGAATTTTAAACTAATATATTAAATATCTATCGTTTATATTGCTTTTTTAAGGCCAATATTTTTAATTTTTAATTTTTAATGCTTATTTAGTTTTTTTTTTTAAGTCCAAAATTAAATAATTTGGCCTAAATAAAGTTTCATATTTTTCAACCCAAAAATTAAGAAAAAAAAGAAGAGGAATATGATTTTTTTGAGCTAAAAAATGAAAATATTACAAAAAGAATTAATTTAAGGCCCAATTAGTCCATAATGGATCAAGATTCGAGTGAACCCAATTGGATTGAATGGACCAAAGTATAACTAAATGGGACTAAATTGAAATGAATAGGACTGAAGTGGAACTAAATGGACCGAATGTGATTGAAGTGGACTGAAATTCAATGCTAATGTGTCTCAAAAGGTACATACGCTCTATTTTTTTAGGCAAAAACATTTTCTAGAAAATGAGTCATTTTCTTAAAAGTATTTTCTGTAAAATTATTTCATTTTCCTATGTTTGGTAATTACCTTAAATGAGTTGAAAAACAATCTTCTAACTTCCCTTATTTAGCTTGCTGTGAGATAGAGTTGCTTTTCAAAAAAAAAAAAAATAATGAAAAACAATCTCTAAAAATAAGTCATACTTTTTCTGTTGACTAAAAATAGTTTTCCTTTGACTTATTTTTATTTATACTACCAAACACTAGAAAACACAGAAAATTATATTTACAAAAGGTTTTCTATCAAAACAAACATATCCGTAGCAGAAATAAACTTCAGTTTTTAAATATTTTATAGATATAGAGGAGTAGTGCTATAAGTCTATAAATTTTAATACATTGACCTTACAAATTAATAAGTCACTAATCCTAAAAAGATAATTCAAATATTCAATTATAATGAATTTCAATTAGCGCAATTGATAAAAAAAATTTATGGTCGAATAAAAGAATTGAGATTCGATTTCTATCTATACTAAAGACCAATTATTTTTTTTTTTTTTTTTTTTTTTGAGAAACGACAAATTAATATCTTGGTACTTTTTTTTTTTTTTTTTTGAGAAACAACAAATTAATATCTTGGTACATGATAAAAAGAAATCATCACGAGCCTAAGCTCTGGTAAAATTTTATTCATCAAAATGATAAAAAATAATAATAATAATTGTAGCCCATGGTCCAATTTCTAAAACAAAACAACTCAACATGTAATTGGGTTTTTGGCCCAACATTAAAACAAGCAACCTCTCTCAGTCTCTGTGACTGGGAGTAGGGTTTAACCGTTGAAGGTTGAAGCGACTCTCGTCCGTGCTCTGCTTGTTTTCTTCTTCTCTCCGATACTCCTAAATCTTAATCCTAAATTTGAAGCTCAAACCCACCAATCTAAACAACAATGCAAAGCCTCAGACACATAAAAACACAAAGTTCTTGTTCAATTTTACTAAGAAACCAAATTCATAGACTCAGTTTTTTCACAATATCAAAGCACCATTATTCTTCTTCAAGCTCCAAAAAAAATGGCGGAGGTGAAGAATGGAACGACGCGTGGGAATCGGCTTGGCTCCCAGAAGACCTCTCGGCCAAGCACCGTGCTCCATGGGAAACCGACGTGAATTTCTCTTCGGCTTCAGAGGCGGTGGTTGTGGAGGACTCGGAAACCAAGGCGTTCGTGGAGGACATGAATGAGAATTGGAATCAGAGAAAAGGGTCTAAGCCCAAAAGCCAAGAGAAGCAACAGAATGATAGTGATAGTAGTAAGGGTTCGCTTTATAGCTTGGAGAACATGAAGAAGGATTACAGGTTGAAGAAGCAGAGAATTCACGCTGGGTTGTGGATGAAGGAGATTGAGAAGGAAGAGGAGGCTAAGTTGGGGGATTCTATGGTGAATGGTGGAGACGATATCGAAAAATTGCTGGATAGCTGCTCTGAGTATGTGTTTCTTTCCTATGTTTGTTTTATTTTTGGATTATATTGTAATAATTGATAGTGAATTGTATGGTACTTTGTGAATTTATATGTATATGTTTGGTTTGATATCTGGGTTATGTACTTGTTATGGTATTTGGTATTGCGCGTGTCGGTTTTGTACAACTTATTTTTCAGCATTTTGAAAATGGGGTTGTTTGAAAAGCTTTACTTATTACGAAAAAGTGAAGTTTAAAAAAGCTGTATTTTGTAGCGTTTCAAATTGCATTGTTGATATTTGGCATGTCATTTTGGTATTGGGTATGGCATTCCACCTCCTATTCCTAATGGGGGTTTGGGGTTGGATAAGTTTTTAGAATATATTCATTTTGATGTTGGTAATGGCTGGATTCAGTTATGGCAGGACAGATGGTGTGGCGATCAATCTTTGTGGGTGACTTTTCCAACCTTGTGTGACTGCTTTTTAGATAAAGAAGAGTTGGTGGGTTCCATGTTGGTGAGTCAAATTGTGGGAGGCATTGGGGGGGAAGAGAAGCTGGGATGTGAGATTTGTTTGAGACTTTAATGATTGAGAGTTAGAATTGGCAATGGCAAAATGTGCTCTTAATTCCAATATTCCTTTAAAGGAAGGAAATGACAAAATGTGTTGGAAGTTGAAGAGGAGTGGAGAGTTTGATGTTCGTTCATGTTATAGTGCATTAAGAGGCCCATGTGGTCTGACATTCTCCTAGAAGAGTATTTGGAGTGTTAAGGCCCCTCAATGAATCTCTTTTTTTGGCTAGACCATGGCTTGGGGGAAGATCCTAAAGTGTGATAATCTCATTAAGCATGGCTATATGCTAGTAGGGTGGTGTTGTATGTGTAGGTGTAATGGGGAGACAATGGATCATCTGTTGTTACACTATACTATTGCGTCTGATTTGTTGAGTTTTGCCTTTAGATCTTTTGGGATTTCAGGATCCAATGGGTAATATCTGAGAAGGTCATTGACCTCTTCTCTGGTTGGAGAGATTGGTTGGTAAGCATTCATTGGAAATTTGGAATTTAGTCCCATTATGTTTGATGCAGACAATATGGCAGGAATGAAATTGTTGTACATGGAGGATATAGAAAACAAGAACCCAATTGTTATCTTTGTTTAGTGGTCCTTCATTTGATTGTTCTTGAGCATATGGATTCACTCATACCAGTTCCCGTCCTGAATTTATAGTCATTTTCTCTTTGTACTTAAATTTGATTCTCTTGTATTCTTTCGACTCTTTCGTGTCCATTGTACATGGAGTAGTCTTTTTGCAATTAAATTTATCTTACTTATAAAAAATAAAAAAAAGGGATTTGAGGGAGGAAGCAGAGATTTAATAGGAGAGAGCTCTTCCCTAGACATGAACAAACATCACAATTTGAACAAAACAAAATGTTTTGATACTGAGTCTGTTCATGTTAGTTAAAATAAAAATTAAGAACATGGCAATGAGAAATTAATAAGTTTGCCTAATTGTGAATAAATGTTCTGGAAGCTCATTTGAATTGTTGCAACTATACAATTTACAAGAAATCCTGAACAATGAAAAGAATTTCATGTTTTTTAAAAATAAACAATATGCAAAAAAATGGCTGACTTATATACAGTTGAGAATATGTAATATACCAATAACTAGCAAAGACTAGTTTTCAGATTACAAGATCAGAAACCCACCTCCCCATATTAACTAGGCTTCCTGAGCAACATCTCATCACATGTGAATTGAGAAAATCTGAAGATGCAGTGTTTAGTAGTGAAGAGAACCTGGATGCTCTGATCATGAGCTCATTAGAAAGCCAGCCACCTTCATGTTCATGGCAATAGTCAAATTTTGAACAGTATTCAAACAGATACTGACAGGAAATACTCAAAGTGAAAAGTTTCAAGATATAAGTTTAGGTTGTCAGTGGAATAGTTAAAATTAGAACATGAGTTTTGGAGTTACTATGCAAATGATTCTAGAAATTCACAAGCATAAACATGGTCCCAAAATTTTGGGACTAAGGCTTTGTTTGTAGTTGTTGCAAACTAAGCAACCTTCAGGTCTACATGAAAACAAGAATACATTTAAATGAGATTACATATGTATGGTAAGGTATATGCACCTAATGGGTCTTGAACCCACAATATTACCCTCCATCCCTTTTTTTTTTGGATAAGTAACAAACTTTTATATTTACCGTTTGTATGTAGCAATATAATTGTATTAAAACTTATGGAGGGTTTCTTATAAGTAAAGTTTTTGGGATTAATACTTGAATGACTGCAGGATTTTTGACACTTCCAACAATGATTTGAATGACTCAAAAATCCCAGGCTCTTCTGAATTCAAAAACAAGCCCGATGGTTGGGAAACAACAGCCAAGGCTCAAGATGGAAATATATGGGAGATGTCACAGAGGGAAGAGGATATTCTCCTCCAAGAATTTGATCGTCGAATTGCATACAGCAAATTTCAGGTGTGCAAATATCTTCACATTCTTTTTGCTTATTCAAATACAATATATATGAATGAAGGAGACAACCTAAAGAAGGGAAGAAGTCCTAAATTTTTAATTTGTTTGGCTATCCGTGTTAGTCTATAGTTAATTCTAATTATAACATATTGATATTATAGTTTGCTTGTTTAGCCTTAAAATGATCTCTTTCCAGCTAAAGTAGTAACTGGGAAAAACTGGTGGAGTAGTAATCAGGTCACATATGCTGCAAACACTAATACACCAGCCCCCCCCAACCACCCATCTCTTTTTCTTTTTTTCTTGTTGAACGACCCTGATAAGTCTGTTACTGATCTAAAGCTGACCTGATTGTTTTGGGACAAAGGTTTTGTTGTTGTTTTTTTTGTGTGGAGCACAGCCATTGTTTCCTGGTATATTTTCCAGGCTGTGTAGACAGCCCTATGTTGCTTGAAAAGACTGTATTTGGTGCACAAAGGCATTGCAAAGATGTAACTGAGGGTTTGCTAGAAATAAATAAAAATGCATGCTCATTTTGGACTTTGCATGGATTTTTTAAGGTTTTTAAATTAACTTTTCAGGATTCATATTCTAATGTAAATATGATATCGGGAGTATCTATTGCCAAGTTCTTCCCCATTTTCATATTTGCTGGTGTCCTTTCTGGCTTTCTTACTGTTGGTTTTATGAAATTGGTATGCAGATAGCTAGTTTTATCAAGACTCACATATTTAGCCGAAGGAGACCAATTGATGGGTGGAAATACATGATAGAGGAGCTGGGACCAAATGCCAAGAAAGGAAAGGGTAGTGTTTCAAGGTTACCTAGTCTATCTGATGCATCAACCCAACCCTTTAAGGAGGAGAAGACTCCACTTGACAGCAGGTTGACCCCCTTAAAGGGAAGGTAGCTCGGAGTCCAACTTCTCTCAGATATTCTCTTTTGCATATTAGACCTGCTGGAAAGGTTTATGGGAGCAAAAAGGTACATTCCAAAATTTGGGGGGCTATTCCTTTGTGTTTGATGTGGACTATATGAAGAGAAAGGAATACGCATACTTTCAAAGGTAAAGAATGTTCGATAATCCAGCTAAAGCCTTGGTTAGTGAGAACTCTTTATGAGTGGAAGCCAGCTGGCACCCATCTTCTGCTTCAGATCTTGTAGCTGTTATGGACAATTTGTTCCTTCAATGATTTTCCTTGCAGCTCCCTAGGGTGTCCCTTTGTATACTCTCCTTGAACTTGGGCTACGCCCCTCTATTCTTATTTTATTAATGAAATATTTTTACTTATTAAGGAAAAAAAACCATGATTGAAATTATTGATGGCCACTATCAATTCTAGTGATTTTGGTTCCCCGCTAATACCATCCTGTGGAGAACTGAAATTTGTTCTGCTGAATGCTAAAAGAATGTGTATCTGTGTATGTATTCCCTTCAGAACTGCAGTCCCTTCTGTTGAATAAGATTTTAAATTGTTTAATTTATTGATAAGGCTTAATTATTCCAATTCTCTCATTGGACTTTGCCCTCAATTTAGATTGTAAAAATTACTTGCATCCAATGTGATTGTGATGTTTTCATTTGTTGTATTCATTTTCAAATCATTTAAAACTGACCTCACAAAAACATTGTAATTTTAGTTATCAACTTATCGTTTAAACTCTTATACAACAACAACAATGAAACTTAGTCCTAAAATTTTGGGGTTGGCATGATTTCAACTCTTATAATAGGAGAGACAAGTTTACCATTGCTCACCTTTGGCATAATGGTCACTCCACAAATACAAGTTCTTGTGGGGTGGGGTGGGAAGCAAAGAGCCAGGGTTTAAGTTTACAAGAAAGAGCTTCACACACATACACTTAAGCTAGAGTAAGATTTTTATCTCAGGCTAAAAAGAAAGAAAGAAAAAGAGAGACAAATTCTAGCGTTGTAACATTTCATGTTCCCATGTTATTATTGTATGTTTGCTTGTGTTTTTTCAAACTCAATAAAGAGTCAAGCGATGTATGCATCAGAAAGAAAGTATTATTTCTACTACCAATTTGAGGTTATGTAGAGGATACAGACTGCAGAGATCAGCTTATCATGGAGTTATGAGGTGATTAACATTTCTTGGATATAGAAGAAAGACTGTTCTTATATATTGCTACTTATAATGATTTTTAAAAATGTTTATTCCTGATTGTTTAGCGTTTTTAATGCAAATCCTGCTTGCTGCTCTAGTAATTATGTTGGAAGATGCTAGTGCAGTTCTTCTTGGAGGCACGGATGGACGGAAATTCGAAGCACATTTATGGGATAACAGTTAATCTTCTGAAGGGCTTACACAGAAAGGAAAACAAGGTGCACACACCTCTGTAACTTGGTTTAATTTATAATGCTTCTGTTGAAAAGGTAGTTGGCTCTTTGGTTGAATCCAGTCCGTAGCTTCTGCCAATTTCACTGCATCCCCATTTTTAATGTGAGGAAAAATCGGGAAAACAACAAATTTTTTCACCATATGACATAGAACGATTTTTTAATTCTGAATTTGGATGTGCTCTTTAGGTGGCATTCATTCCATGTCTTTTGTTGAATTTTTTATCTAAGTTTGGTGATAGAGTGTGTGCAGACTGTTGATGCACACTTTAAAGACTTTGTTAGCTTGTTTTATTTTATACAAGAAATTCAAGTGCATTTGGTAACATTATGTACAGCAAAAACCATGAGGAGCATTGGCAAGCTCAAATAAAGGTTGCTTCTAGTAAGGAAATTTACCTTGGAAGTTGGAACATTTTTGCGAGTAAGCTTAGCCAAGTTTTTATTTTATGTGTAATAGATGAAAAAAAATCATACAAGAAACAAAGAGGTCAAAAACTTACTTTCATCTGTTTGTAATTTAGGTACTGAGGAAGAAGCTACCAGGGCCTATGACATTGGTGCTATTCATCTCAAAGGTGTAAATGCTCTTACAAACTTTGAAATTAGTGACTACTTGTAGGCAGACTTAAAAGAATTAGAAAGTTTTCCGAAACCTAAAAGGTTGAGGGGAGTAATATATCTTCAGCCTCGACTTTGGATATTTCCACTGATTCTCACTTGGATGAAAGCATCCGTGTGTCAAATTCTCCATTGCAAGAAATCATGAGGCGCAGAATCTCAGCTCTTTTGCCTGACCATTCAACAGCAGTGCTGCCAAAGTAAAGGATGACAACACTCATATAATGGCTAGTGTTAGTAGATCAGGCTCAAATAACTAATGCTGTTGGGGAGCATGACTTGGAATCATGTAATTGATAGTTATAGCTTTAGGGCTTAATTTTTGTGTGCTTCCCTTTTATACTTTTTCAATCATCCTAAGTTTCTTTGTAGAAGTTTGTACTCACAAGCACTGTTTTTTTTTTTTTTTTTTGATAAGTAATAGCGGAGATAATGATAGAAACTTGCTTATTTGATGCTGAGAGCTTTTGAGCTCCCAGAAACAGGGAAATGGGTGGTTGTATAGAAAAGCATAAACGAGTTCATTTTTGTAGTTGTTTAGCAATAAAATCAATTTTCAATGGACAGAATATGCTTGGTAGATGTATTTTGACCGTAATATATATGCTTTGTAATGTCTTGACCCCTTGGTAAAATGTGGAAGAAAAAGCTTGTTTTTGCTGTTTCTAAATAGGGGCAGCTTGATTTTCATATTAGATCACATTATATATTATATAATGTATATATAATGTAAGAAAGAAATCTAAGGAACAACACATAAATATTATGCCTAAGTTTTGCCTTATTAATAAAAGCTTAATTTTAAAAGTTATGCCCCTAGTGGTCACACTCTCATTATGGGGAGTGGCCAATTTGCGTTAAAGATGTTAGTAAATTACATAATTTCTTCCACCATAAGATGTGGTGGTTTAATTAAACTCCAAATTTTAAAAAGTTTTGATTTATACATGAACTTTTGAAATGTTTTAAATTGGCACTCTAAGGGGTCGCTATTAACTAAAAATACTGTAATAGATTTATATAAATTATGACTAAAACACTTATAAAAAAAAAATCACTAGAAAATTTATATTATATAAGCTCATGTTGCGCTCAAATTATATTATATCATTATTATATAATAAAAATTGTGTCTTATAAGTTGTGATTGGATCAAGTAGTCACCCTCTCCTTTTGATATTATACATAAAAATTTAATTTAAAGTGAAACTCTATTGCCAAATTTTAATTTTTTTTAAAAAATATTCTGATTAAATTTCTAATACCCAGATTTTTTTTTAAAAATTCACTAATTATTTTATATTATATTATTTTTATAATCTACCATAATCTTTTATTTTAATAACATATATTGGGTTGTAATGTTGTATATGCCATATGCACTATGTCATATACATTATAAGTATTATAAATTGTTCACCATAATTTTGTAATGTAACTTACTAAGTACATCAATTAACATTATTTGCATACTTCACTGACTCTAGATGGTCATCTATTATTAAAGATTCAATAAAATAAAAATACTACTCCAATTGAAACTTAATTATTAAAAACTTAAAAAAAAAAAATCAAAAGAAGTTTTATTATTTATTTTAAATTATTTTATAATCAATTGTACTCGTTGGTTTTGATAAAAAATTTATCTTATTGGATGTGCCTTTGTCAAGTATAGCTTAAAGTGTTTTTTTTCATTAATTTTACTAATCAATTTTAATTATAATTTTGTATTTTTTTTTCATACGACATAAATCTAGTCTAACACTAACATAATATTAAAATCAAGAGATTGTGAAAACATCTTTTGCTTGTAAAATTAAGTAACCTTTATAAAATATCAAAGCAAATTTTATTTGAGCAATGAGCCAATGAGCATATTTGCCATCATTTGGATCACATTTTTTTTAGACAATCACACTTTTTGGGAAGATGCATAAAACATAGAAGACATGTATATTACCTATAATTCTAAAATCATATGGCTTGTTATTTAAAGAAATTGATAGGTCATATATTAAAAAATTTATATATTAAAAAGTTTATTGAGATATTGGTGGGAATTAATATGAGTGAACATATGAAATATTCACCATTTTACTGTGGCATTATTGTTGGTATTATGGTTGGTGGGAATTAGTTTTACTCATATTATTGATATTTTTTTGATAAATTAGTTACACAAATTTGCTAAATATGGAAAAACTTTTATATGACTATTTTGCACACAAACTGATTGGAAGATTTTGATCAAATCAAATTAGTGATAGGATATCTTATTTATCAGTTTTGGGGTTAAGATCTTATCTTCTTTTGCCTAGGTTCATTTAAGAAAATAATAAATTTGATCAAGTTTAATTATGATTATGATTTTTTTTCTCATAATTATTCTCTTATAGTTTGAATTGGAGATCATAACTTCCAGCAAGTTTTGTTTTTAAGTGACAAAAGAAGATTAGTCCAAATTTTTGACAAAAAACTGGCTATAAATTGGCAAATGAAAACAAGGGTTGCCGATCTAAACCACCTGAAGCAGAATGGGCTAATTTGGAAGCTAATCTTAGTACTTAAAGTAGTTGTAAACTTAGTTAGTGTGGGACCTTTTTTGTGTTTGGGCAGGGCTGCCTCCTGCGGTGATGGGCCCGAATGTTTTTCTGAGTAGGGAAGTTGAGACCGGCCCAACTGTAACTTACTTTGGGCCGGCTTGTGCACAAACTTAGCCTTGTCTGCCAAGAATACCCTTACGGCAAGCAAAGCTATTACAATAAGATTACGGCAGGCAGATATAATGACAATAAAAAGAGAACAGAGTGCAGTAGCTTTCATTAATAATAAAGACCGAATATCACAGTAGTAATAATGGTAATAATAATAATGGCTTTTATAAGAAAGAACAATTGATTGAACGATGATGGAAATTAATCAAAAATAAACATCAAGCCAAAACCGAGTCTGCAATGGCAACAAATCAAAAAGGAAGAACGCTTCCTCTCAATGAAACTAACCTTCCAGGAGAATATCCTGCCGTGGGGATTAATGACTTTGAGGGAATCGGACCTAAATGATAGATGCCTGAAGAAAGTTTTTATTACTTAATTATTCCTTAAAGAGTGGGATTTTGAGGGGGAGAGGAAAGAAAAGATCTATTGGTGCATGCCCATTATCCTCACTATTTGTTTTCTTATCTTTCCTTCTTTTCTTTTCTTTTTCTCTTAGTTTTCTTTTTATGTTTTTCCTTCCTCTGTTTTTCGGTCCCCTATATAGGGCACGACAAGGATCCTTTTATAGGGCCTGCCGTGGTTGTTTTTTACCATTTCACCCCTTAACGGCTTTTGTCTAGTCTGGGCATGCTTGCCGACCACCGTCTATACACTGCTTACCCTCGCCAGACAAAAACAGGTTGGTGTTGTTTCTGTCCGCCGTGGCACTGTCTTTTGCCGTGGCTTAAATGCTCTCTCTCTTTCTTCCTATGGCATGCACCCAACGTTCCCTCCCCAACCTTACCTCTTTTGGGTAGTCTGTCATCCTAGTAGGACGTACCTCCCAAAAAGGTTTGGACAGGGAACGTAAAATAAATCTTTTCCCCCCTCCCCACCACCAAACCGCACCCCCCTTTACCTCTTTCCATTGACCCATGGCCCCACCACGACCCATATTGGCTAGGTACAGGCTGGTGGCACCTGGGCCTTGCGCATGCTTTTCTGTTACGTACGTTCAAAAGCCCGCCTGCGGCCCATGTGTTTGTTGTGCTCTGGAGCTTTGCTTGCATTCGTCTGCCATACTTCTTCGTTCTTTCATGTGGGCTGTTCTGTACTTTCACTGCTTCCTTTTGGGATTGGGCTTTTCTTAATACTGGGTTTCACATCTCTCTCGGCCCATTTCTCGGTTTATATTCATGTCTTGTTTCATTACTTGGCATTTCCTACCATGATGATATGTTCCTGCTAGGCCTCTTTGAAGCCTGCCGTTCCATTATTTCCCCCAGTGACTTAAGAGAGCCTACTGGTGTTCTTACTCATGGGCTCCATTGTCCATTTCTTTTTTCCCTTTGGGCCTGCAGCCCTTTTACTTTCCTTGGATTTCCTCGGCCCATTTACTGACTTTGCTTTCCCATGGGTTTTTACTAACTTAATTGGGTTTCCCCGGCCCAATCTCCTCATACTCATTCTTGGGGATCATGGGCTTGCCATCAACCCCTACTTTCTTTGTTTACATTGCCTTGGGCCTGCCGCAGCCCATTCTCGCTTTTTCATACCATACATTGCCCATGAGTGTCATTTCTCTCTTTCCGGGCACTTTGGGCCCATTTGCTTTCTCAAGACCCATTTATTCATGTTATGGGCCTGTGTTCTATTTTTCCTACCACTTGAGCCTAATAATCTTATTCTATGCCTGCCACTCTTATTGCCTGCTTTGTTGGGTTGTGCTAGCTTTACAAAAATGACCCTCAACAGTTAGTATTGTAGCCAATATGGCAACTAAGATGCCAATGATCCATTGCTGGTTTAACCTAATTTTTTTTGTAACCTAAACCATGTTTTTCTCCCTTTGAATGGTATCAAAAAGTTTGAATTGGAGACATAACATTATCTCATATTTGGAAACTATCAATTTTACTATGTAACGATTAATTTTTTTTTTTTTTTTTCAAGTTACTTATGTAACTATCAATGTTTTTTTTTTCAAGTTACTTATGTAACTATCAATAAAATGTTTTTTTAAAAAGTATTTATGATAGTTGTTATAAGTTATAACCAAACCCCAAATAATATTAAATTTTACTTTTAAAAAAATCATATAATTAACAGTATTTTTTTTTATAGGATAATTGACAGTATTAGACCTTAGACCTAATAAACTTGGACATGGATTCATTAAAACGCTCAAAACCTAAGAAAAAAAAAATTAGGTATGGGTGGGTTTTTTTTTTTACCCGTGAAAAACAACTTGACCCGAACTTAAACCGTGGAAGTTCATGTTTTTGGAGGGTAGCAAATAGAACTCTAGAACTCCAATTATTGGATGTCTCTATCAGTGCTTGTGGAAAAATTTCTCATCAACAATAATAACATTTCCTAATGAAATTTCAAGCTAAAATAGTTTTTTTTTTTTTGGGTGTGCTGTTAATGTATTTTCTAAGAGCATATATTAATAATTTATTTTTGAAAATATTTTGTGGAGAATTGAAAATGTTGTAAAAAAAAAGAAAAGTTAATTTTTTTATAAAAATTTTTCTAAAATGGTTTGATAACTGTAGGGACTCAATTTGTAATGGACCCATGACAATAAAATTTGTAGAGTGTGGATGGAAGGGCTTGGTACCAGCAAAGCAAGCAGTTTGATGACATGAAATTCATAGGAATAAGAACAAAAGAATTTGACTAAGTCTTTCTAAGGATAATCATCATCCCTTTGGTTAAGTGTTTGTGAGGATATTTAGAATGATTTTGACTAAGCGTTCATGAGAACAATAGCAATGATTTTTGCTGGGTGTTTATGAAGGAAGTTCGTCCTCTGTCCAATCAGGGGATCTGGTCCGAGGATCTCTTTACCTAGAATTGACATATATCAGGGTTGCCTTTGACCCCCCTTCTCTTTGGTGGGGGTGCTCTCTATTATATATCCTCATTTAGTTGATCTTTGCCGTCTACTTATTGATCATCCAAGCCTATACTTAAGTGTTTGTCCCATCAACCGCCTTTGCAGACTTTCTATTAGTTGAAGCGACCAAGGCATCTCTATTGGCTGGTCAATTCATAATTGATGTGATCAGAATATCGGTGACATGCATTTAATGAGTGAGTGACAGCTCATCCTCGGATTATGCTCTTTTCTTGGCTTGGACTTTGGGCCTGATGTCCTTAGACGACCTGGGCATCATTTGTCCATCCTCGGATTATGCCCTCTTCTCAGTTTGGATTTTGGGCCTGATGCGGAGTGGGCCGGGGTTGCCATAATATTTGGGGCCCCACAATAACGTAAACCAATTTTTTTTTTTAAATTAGTTTTAGTTTTTACATTTAAAAAAAAGGGTCACTGGGTCCATATACTAAGATGTAAGATTATTATGTTATATTTGATAATAGTTTTTGTTTTCTATTTTCAAAAACTTGTTTTTGGGAATATAAAGAAAAAACAATTTTTTAGTATTTTTGAAATCAAAAACAAGTTTAGTTAGTTGAAATTAAAAAAAAAATTCAAGAAAAAAATAGAAAATACTAAAATATGTTGTTACTAAGATTTGAACTTTAATGCTAACTCATTAAATGAAAGAGATTCATTAAATTAAATATATGTTTTCATTGACTTTTAAAAATTAGAAACTGAAAACAGCATTTTGCATGTTTTCAGTTTCTTTCAGAAATTGAGTTTTGAGAATAATTTTTGTTTTCTATCTATTTTGAGTTGCCAAATAAATTTTTTAGCCACAAAAATAGAAAATTATTTTTAAAAACAAAAAATAAAGGAAAAAAAAAGTTATCAAACATATCCTTAATTTCTGTACCTCTCATGTGAGTTTTAAGGGTCCGTTTGGTTGGAGGAGTGGAAAAGTGGGAGAATAGAAAATTGTGGGAGGATAGAAAAGTGAGAGGATGGAAAACTCTTTTGTTTGGTTGAAAAGAAAAGTGAGAGGATAGAAAAAGTAGTTTATATAAATTGACTATTATACCCTTATTACATAATAGGTAAAAAATAGATTTATTTATACTCATTAAATGATATAAAATTTACCAACAATTATATTTTTCAATAAGAAGTGTTACGTCCACAACATTTTTCGCAATACTTTCACAAAAAAATTTATGTGAAAAGTTGTTACTAGTTATAATTTGAAATCACCACTAAAATTATTTTTTTACTCACCAATATTAACTAATAACAATCTATTACTTAAAATTTATTGTAAAAATATTATAGTAACATTTCTCAATGGGCAAAACTTAGATACAGTACCTTAGGTACAGTTCCTTAGGTACCCCTTTTAAAATTATAACACCTGTCCACTTACTTAACAGCAATACTACCGTTTCCTCCTCCGTTTATTTCTTTTCCTTCTATTTTTTTATTCCCCTGTTTCAGACTAAAGCCTTCCCACGAGAAAACTGAAAACACCAAAACCCCAGACTCTTGAACTCCCGCCAAACACCTTTGCTCCAATCGTTCTCTCTCTCACTCTCTGTTCTTCTTTCTCTCTTTCTTTCCTTCACTCTCACTCAGATTAGATGAAATAGACGAATCCAGCTCTCTGAATTCTCTATCTTGCTCTGTTTTCGCAGATTGGTTGGCTAGCACGAAGAAAATTCGTTGGTATGTATTGGCTGAATCTCATTATAGGTTTTCAATTCTAGTTGCTGGGTTTGTGTTATTTTGAGGTTTGGTAGAGTTTTTCTTTGTTGATTATGATCTATGTATCAATTTCTATTATTGGGGCTGTGTTATTATTGCTTTGGTTCATTTTGATTTGGGTTTTCAATTATAGTTGCTGAGTTTGAGTTATTTTGAGGCTTGGAAGAGTTTTCCTTTGGCTATTTCTGATGAAGGTTCAATTTTGGTTAATGGGTTTGTCTTACTTTAGACTTTGGTACAGACGCAAAATTCAGCTTAAGAGAGTAATTATCTAGCAAAACATGTTCTTCTATTCTTTAGAGTTTAGACCTTTAGAGTGCACCTTATCCTCACTTTATAGTGATTGGAATCTTATATTATTGTTGAAATGATGACTATTGTGGCAGTTGTTAGTTTTTTGAGACATTAGCGTTTCTACTTTTCATCTTTAGTATGGGGTTGAGGGATACCTGAATGGCTCCAGCACCTCTTGTGGTGCCTAGGCGCTGGGGTTTGAACCCCATCAGCCCCACTCTCTTTATTATATAGCAAAGAAATAGAAAGAAACAAAAAACTTTTGATTTTTACTCTGGCTGTGATGTGATTAATTATATTTATTTAAACTCTTATCAGATAACTACTGAGGTTGCACTGGTGCTTTTTTCTTCCGCAACCGTTCTGTTTGTTGTCCCCTTCAAGTATATTCTTGCTTTTCTTCTCTTTGATCTCTTCACTCGGGAGCTAGAGTTCAGGATGGAAATGGTTAAGAGATTTAGAAAGTTTTTGAAGGAATGTTGGGACATGGTGCCTGCAGCACCTGTAGTTGTATTACCATTTGAAAATGAACAGTCCAGGTCAGAAACTGAAACAAAGGAAACAGAGGACCAAGAAAAACCAGAAAGAATTCAGAACAGTGGCAAGTCTGGATAGATTGTGTATGTGCACTTTCAGAGTAGGTTTTTGTTGAAACATGGTTGAAATTATCACCTTCATATGGTCCAAGTTTGATTTTCATCCCCCCAAATTGAAAATGTTGCACTTTTGTCTTTGAAATTTTTAAAAGTATTGATTTTGCCCTTCATTGGTTTTCCTTTAAAGGAACTAGTAATGCCCAAGGATTATTTAGTGAAGTTCTGGTAATGCCAAGGATTATTTATTGAAGTTCTTACCTTGCAGCTAGCTAGTATGTTACTTCATTTAGGCAGTAAGTGGAGACTTAAATACGTATTTGATTGTTCTAACTAGCATTATGCATTTACTGTCTCCTTTAAGGAGCTATTAACAGCATTATGTGAAGGCCAATGTACATGAAAAACATAAATATTTGTACATTATATCTGCATGCTTCGTAGTGCCACCTTTTGACTATTCTTGTTAATATTTCTCATTTTGCCTTGGTTCTGACTTGTGCATAGGTAGACAGATTGGCAAAGCTTGCCACTTCAGGATTTATGAGGGATGCATCTCAAGGATTGACCATTCATTCCTAGTCTATTAAAGCCTGCCCAGAAAATCTATTCTCATTCACCAAAATGAGTTGATCGAGTACATTAATCGGATTGATCCTGTTATATCTCCCCACTGATTGGAAAGAATATCTTAGTATCAAGATGCATCAATGTTAAGTCCAGTAGGAGGACTGAAAGAAACAATTATAATATCCAAAAATATATGCATTGTTTGGACGAAAGATTTATACAACACGGAGATGTAAAGTGATTTGCAGCTCAATTATTTCAAGCGTCTTGAGACATAAAGTGATTTGCAACTCAACCATTTCAAACGGCAGAAAGACGTGTTAGATTGAATAGGCAATAGGAGTTAAGATGTTGAATACATTCAAATTATTTTGTACAATTGCAAGTTATTTAAAAATTGCACAATGAGCATTGTATTTAATTAGTGAATTCTGTTTTTACTTTAGTGTACTCTCTTTTGCAATATGCCATGTGATATTTGTAATGTGAGTTGACAATAATAAAACATTGTTTACTTCAATTTATTATCAAAACTAAGTTATAAGTGGGGCATTTAAGCCATTACTAGATGTTGAAAATGTTGTAAAAAATCAAACAAGTTTGGAAAGTAGAGAGCTTGCTGTGCTAGCAGTGAGTCTATTATTTGTGTGCTTTGCAATCTCAAGCTAGCATCAGCACAAATTTTCAACTTTTTTGAAGCTTGTCAGTCTAATCAAGTTTGCGAGACAAGTAGAGGTTGGGTTTTGATACTTATTAGCAGTAGTATGACCATATTGATTACCTTGGTCTATAACTAGTCCCTCATTTTTTGTAGCTCTAGTAAATAAAACTGTTTGCATCTTGGGCCTCTTTGTAATTACTGATTCTATATAGAGGATGGTCTTGTATAAACGTTTCATGTTGCTTTATGCATGACTAAACGCTAACACTACTAATCTTACCTGAATATATATATTCAGGTAAGTCTTGTACAGGGTGTCTATATTGAAGCAATTGGATATTTGGATGATGTTTATCATGTAATTCTTTCTTCTTTTTTGATCTTTGGTTAGAAATCTACCTAAATCTACCCCTAGCCCCTCCCCCCTTGGGGGTCTGCTACTCCAACGGGAGTCTCCAAACTTCCCCCAATGCAGAAATTCAGCAGAACCTATTGCAGAGAAACCAGTGCAGAGTGCAAAAATCCAGCAGTGCCTAGTGCAGAAAAACCAGTGCAGAAATCCAGCAGAACCTAGTGTAGAGAAACCAGTGCAGAGTGCAGAAATCCAGCAGTACCTAGTGCAGAGAAACCAGTGCAGAGGGAAAAACAACAGTACCCCACTGCATGCAGCAGTAAGACCTGACACGTGTATCAAGAAAAATATGGTAGTGCTTGAAGTATAGGCAAAAACAGTTCAAGTTTGAGATGATTGTAATAAATAAAGTAAAGCAAAAACAGTTCAAATAATCAAAAGGCCATTAGTGCATTTGGACCAGAAAAAGTATCAAATATTAAAGAAGTTACACCTGATAAGTTATAACAATAAAAGTACCCAAAACACGCATCAGTAAATAAACTGATACACGACAACAAAACAAAGTAATGTCACTTGTAGCAATTAGTAAACAAATTATTGATCACATGCTATAGAACACAGTGGTCTGCCAAGAAAACTCCTTGTCCATGCTACAGAACACAGTGGTCTGCCACACTAAACTCCTTGCCCATGCCAAAAAATGATTGATTCATCCAAAGCCACACTAAACTTCTTGCACGCTAACTCCTTGCCCATGCTACAGAACACAATGGTCTACCAAAAAAAAAACTCATGATTTATTAATTACATCAATAGATAGTCTATAGCCTAATTCTTGAAATTTTCATATATACTAAAAAATATAGATATGCATAAAATACCTTGTTAATGGTAAGCTGTAGATACTACCACCACACTAGGTACACATCCACGAAATCTAATGACTACCAGTACCGCCATCCCTTGTAGAATAATCAAACCCAATGCTTGATGCCTACCATTTCCAAGTAAAATTGAAACAGAATAAGAACTAAGCAAAAACAAAATAAGAGTAACTTCCAAAAGAAATAAGCACCACTTAGATTCTTTCCTTCAATAAAACAAAATATAAGACACATCCTAGTATGAAAATAACATTTAAAGGTCTAAAACAGAATGTATATATATGCAAGAAAATTACCTGTGTTACTTGTGTATAGTCAACAGATAAAGAAGCTGGGATGTTGACAGTAGTACTTGTCACAGGAGTTTCTCCACTAGGACGCCTCCTTTTCCTTGATCCTTTTTCAATAAAACTTTTAGGCCGACCTTTAACACGAGATGTGCCTATTTTTTTCTTAATCCCAGTTGCTTTATGAGCTGTTATGACAGATGCAACATCTACATGTTCATTATGAGAAGGATCCATTCCAATTTTATTGGAAGGTAAATCTGTTTTTTTTTTCAAAATCCTTTCCAAATCAAGATTTAATTCAACCATTTTCTTCGCTAAAAACATAGATGCTTCTTCAGTTTCAGCAGCCTTACTTGCAATGTTAACTGCATTACGACACAAATCTTTGTATCGATTTGTTATATCCAACTTAGGATCTTCTTTCACAATGCAACCATAGCTATCTAGTACACATCCAACTCTCGCTTGCTTAGTCCACCGCTTCAAAATGTATCGAGAAGGAAGTAGTTTTATATTTTGAATATCTAGCACCTTTAATGCATGACTACATAAAAACCCAGCAAACTCAAATTTTTTACAACTGCAAACAACTGTTTGGTCTGTAGAGTTGAAGATAACCTTATGTTCTCGAGTATGCCCATACATGCAAACCTTGTACTCAAACAATGGTGAAATATCATAGCATGTATTAACAACCATGTCCAAAGACTTCTTATACTCTTCTTGAAAGAAATTAAAGATTTTGGGTGTGTAAACATCCCTTGAGTTCTTCAATAAAAGCACTTCCACTCTCAAAACTGGCAAACGTTGGCTCATGTCATAATTGGAATCCAACTCATTGTGGCGTAGGTCTTCAAGTAAACTTTCAAAATGACTAAAAAATTCCAGCACATTATTGGTTGACTTTAGATAATGTCTCAAGCGACTATTGAAGCTTTCACTCAATTGTGTGGTCGTTATATTTGCGCAAAAATGATTTCTACCATATACCATCGCCCATTTTTCTCTAACTTCAAAAATGAATTTCAACCAGCTATTTTCTTGAAGACCATGTTTATCTAACATTGATTCCCATGCTTGAAAAAAATCATCCTCATACTCATGATCACACATACAACTTTTAAATTCTGCAGCAAATGAATTTGAACTCTGAAAATACCTGTTGAGTTTTTTGAGAGCATTTTGATATATATGCCATCGACATAAATGATGATGAGATTCTGGTAACACTTCTGCAATTGCTTTAGCCATTGCTGGATCTTGATCAGTAAAAATTGTAACCGGCTTCTTTCCACACATCGCTTTTAAGAGGGTTTGAAATAACCATGAAAAAGTTTCAGCTGTTTCATCATACAACAATGCAGCACCAAAGACCACAGTTTGTCTATGATGATTCACCCCAATTATAGGTGCCAATGGACGATGGTTTTTATTGGTTCGATACGTAGTATCAAAACAAACTACATCACCAAATAAATCATAATCCACAACCATTTTAGGATCTGCCCAAAATATATTAGTTATTTGATCATCAACATCCAACTGTATCTCATAGAAAAATGAAGCATTTTCAGACTTTCTCATCTCAAAATAATGAATAAGGGTAAATGCTTCTCCCTCTTTCATTTCCCTCATCCGTTTAGATTGTAAATGATTACTAATATCTTTGAGAGTAAAACCAAGATTTTCCCTACCTCCAGCTTGTTTACTCATGAAATCAAAAACTAATTTTTGCCTAATCCCAGAGCGATTTGCTAATTCAGCTTCAGCTGCTTGGGCAGCTGATATCTTCCTTTGTGATGGCAATTTGTGTTTACTCCGTGGAGTTACAACTTCATGATTGTGTTTCGCTTCAAAAAGAGTGATACGATATTTACCACTTTTTTGACGACTGATAACCATTTGGGCTTCACAACCACATCTTAATTCCATTCTAGATTTCTTTCCATCATATGCAACTTCCTTCTTGTAACCAGCTTTAAAACAACAAAACTTGCGGGATATGATAGTTGTTTTATCTGCCTTACTTCTGTTCAGCCAATCTCTACGAATACTAAATCCAACATATCCAGCATATATATTATAATATAGATATGCCTCATCCTCTGAATCAAACTCCATTCCAATTTTTGGAGTTATATCTTCTTTAGTGTCTTCATTTTCTCCAATTTTTGGAGTTGTATCTTCCTCTGAATCAATAGACACAACTTCCTCAAGGTTGTTCTTCCCATCTTTCTCCATAACCTATAAATTAACAAACACAACTTATTAGGTTCCACATATTCTAAAATTAACCACTCTGTAAAATGAGTACTAAACACAACAACCACTGGTGTGGGACAATACTAATAAAGGGTTACACAACTTTTCACTAGATTTTGGTTAAAAAAATTTTAAAGCACCACACCCTTTCTTCCCTTTTTTTTTTCCCTCATTGTATGATTAATATGTTTTTGTCATATTTTTGAGCTAGTTCTTAGCTTGGCTTAGAAAAACAATGTGGCATTCAATTTACTCAAACAATTTTATACTTTAATAGCTGAAGCAAATAAGTCAACAGTTAAGAACCTTAAAAGAATCATAAAAGAACCATTTAATTTATCCTCGGCTCTCTGTTTGTTCCCATAAAAACCATTAATTCTCAAACTGGAGATATGTTTCCAAGAACTCAAAAGTAGCAGAACATCATTACATTAGCATTGGTAAAATTTTCTGCAATTGCCCATCACTTCAAGTATAAAGTACAGTGCTTAAAAAAATTGGTTAATGGGTTTGTCTTAGTATTGCCTGTGGTGTTGTTTGCAAAGAGGACTGAGGTGAAACTACAAGACTTGCCTGTGGTGTGGATCCATTTCCTCATTCCTCAACTCACAAAATATTATGAGCTTGTTGATGATGAGATGGTTCCAGAACAGGCTGTGAGATCAAATACGTCAACCAAGGCTAGGGATGCCATTGCTCATAATATTTTGCATCATGGAATTGGAGGCACTCGGTTTGTGTAGTGGAATTTTTTTTCTTTTTTCTTTTTTCTTTTTTTGGTTCTTTTGCTTGTTAATTGTTATTACCCAGAAACTATAATTGAAACCCCAAATTAAAATTAACCAAAACAATACTAAGACAAACCCATTAACCAAAATTGAACCTTCATCAGAAATAGCCAAAGGAAAACTCTTCCAAGCCTCAAAATAACTCAAACTCAGCAACTATAATTGAAAACCCAAATCAAAATGAACCAAAGCAATAATAACACAGCCCCAATAATAGAAATTGATACATAGATCATAATCAACAAAGAAAAACTCTACCAAACCTCAAAATAACACAAACCCAGCAACTAGAATTGAAAACCTATAATGAGATTCAGCCAATACATACCAACGAATTTTCTTCGTGCTAGCCAACCAATCTGCGAAAACAGAGCAAGATAGAGAATTCAGAGAGCTGGATTCGTCTATTTCATCTAATCTGAGTGAGAGTGAAGGAAAGAAAGAGAGAAAGAAGAACAGAGAGTGAGAGAGAGAACGATTGGAGCAAAGGTGTTTGGCGGGAGTTCAAGAGTCTGGGGTTTTGGTGTTTTCAGTTTTCTCGTGGGAAGGCTTTAGTCTGAAACAGGGGAATAAAAAAATAGAAGGAAAAGAAATAAACGGAGGAGGAAACGGTAGTATTGCTGTTAAGTAAGTGGACAGGTGTTATAATTTTAAAAGGGGTACCTAAGGAACTGTACCTAAGGTACTGTATCTAAGTTTTGCCCTTTCTCAATTATGATTTTTGAGCAAATAACACTCCCCTCCCTTGAGGTTTGGAAAAATGACACTCACCCCCAAACTTAAAGGAAAAAAACATTTTCCCCCCTTTGACATTTATTTATCTAAACTCTGTTAAATTGACGTTAAAAATGTTGTGCACTAACGTACCCTTTGGTTAATAATGTATTCCCAAAATTGACTCTGAAAGTTTTTTATATTGATAAGTGACTTTGAAAATTTCAAACTCATTTTTAAACAATAAAAGCTTGAAAGCTTCAGCAAATTGTTTTATTTCATAAATTTTGATCCAAAGTGTTAGAGAGAGGAGTGATTAAAAAATCTAAGAGGATCATCAAACTTTAAAAAATCAATTGAAAAGGTGCTATAAGAGACTAAAAAATCAATATAAGCAACATGTTTTATAATATGCTTTATATTCCGTTACTAATATTAACAGAAGGGGGGGGAGTGTTATTTTTTTAAAATCTCAGGGGGGAGTGTTTTTTCCTTTCAAGTTTGGGGGTGAGTGTCATTTCTTTAAACCTCAAGGGAGTGGAGTGTTATTTGCCCATGATTTTTTATGCTTTATATTATTTCTCTTTTCTCCCTTTTCATTTCATCCATACGTTTTTGTTTTTGTTTTTGTTTTTGTTTTTGTTTTTGTTTTTTTTACGCTATCTCCTCCACACGTTGTTATCTCTATCCCCACCCCCTTCTTTTTCTTTTTCTTTTTCTCCACACACGTTCCAGGTTTCCAGCAAATCATCCATCACTCTCATTCTCTCTTTCTTTTCTCCAGCTTGCTCTCTCTGTGTTTTTTTTTTTTCCTCCATACCCGTTGGCAAAGGAGGACTTGGGTGCTCGGCTCATAGTCATGTGGGCTTTGTAATTGGATTCTTGATGGCTCATTTTTCTCCCTAATTCAAGAAGTTTTTTCTCTCTTTTTTTTCTACAACTCTTGGTCTCTCTTTTTTTTTTTTTTTTTTTTTTTTTTTTTTACTTAATTCAAAAACAGCCTTTGTGGTTGTGAGGAGGATAAGTGGAGAGAGCATTTGTGTAATTCCAGGTAAGGTCTGTTTTCTCTCTACAGTTTTCCTCCCAATTTGGGAGGAAAAAAATTGGTGGGCTCAGGAGGAAAATTTTCTCCCAGTTTTCCATTCTCTCTGATTTTCTTTGCTTTCCAAACAGTGAAAAACACTGTTTTTCATACCATTTTTCACCTATTGTTTTCCATCCTTCCTGTAATCCTTCCAACCAAATACAGTGTGAAATTTTGCCACCAAATAAGCAAAACTTAAATATAATACGTTAAGTCTTTTAAAAAAAAAAAAAAAAAAAATACAATACAATACCTTAGGTCCTTACTAAAATTTAAGTCGGTCCAATTTAACATTTCAAGCCATCGACGTTAAAACCTTTTTTTTTTTTTTTTTTTCCACCTTCTTTCTTCTCTTTCCTGTACTGCAAACGGCTTCTCTTCCAAACCCAAAACCTTCCTCTTCCAAACCAACCATGACCCTTCTCTTCGAAACCCAAAACCCAAAAAAAGAAAAAAAAAGAAAAAGAAAAAGAAAAAAGAATATCTCTTATCTCTCTCTCTCGGTGTGTGTGTGTGTGTTTCCTTTCTTCATTTCTGATCTATGATTCTTTCTTTCTCTCTCTGGACAAAATAATGAAAGAGGCTGTGACGATGGCTTTGTTGATGTTAAGAGTGTGGAAGTTTCGGGTATAGCTGAAAAAGGTCCGTTTTTTGGTTTGAAACCCAGTAGATCTGGCTTTTATTTTTTTTTATCTTTCCTGTTTGGTTACTGAGAAAATGAGGGAGGTTTGAATATTTGGTTCCTAAGTTTTGCCCGCCACGAAAGAGGCCAGAGACCCTGCCTGGCTCATATGGCCTCATTATTCAAACTCACATGCCTGAGGCAAACATTGAATATTTGGTCCAAACTTGCTAACCCAAAACAACACTACTCTATCTCCTCACAGGACCAAAAGCTCCTTTATTTATTGAATTCTTGCAAGCAAACCTCAGAAACCTCTCAAGTCCATGGCTTTATGGTCAAGACTGGACTTGACCATGTCCCTTTCACTCTCAGCAAGCTTCTTGATACTTCCACTCAAGACATGGAATATGCTGCCTCAATTTTCAAATATGTACAAGACCCAAATTTGTTCATGTTCAATACCATGCTTAGAGGCTATTCCATTAGTGATGACCCAGTACAAGCTTTTGGTGTTTTCAATCATTTGAGGGGTCAAAATATTGGGCTTGACGAGTTCTGTTTTCCTAGTGTGCTTAAAGCTTGTGCTCGTGTATTGGGCATTGTGAGTGGGCAAGGGATTCATGGGGTGGTTTTGAGGTCTGGGCATGGGCTATTTATCAATGTAAAGAATACACTTTTGCATTTGTATTGTGTTTGCGGGAGAATTGGTGACGCCCGTAAGTTGTTTGATGAGTTTCCTCAAAGAAATGATGTGGTTTCATGGAACAGTTTGATGGTTGGCTATGTTCAAGTATCTCAGCCTATTATGGTATTAGATTTGTATTGGAAAATGTGCAGGAGTGGTTTGAGAGCCAGTATTACCACAGTTTTGAGTGTTCTGTCTGCTACTGGTGATTGTGGAAATTTACTTGGAGGGAAGTCTCTTCATGGGCATTGCATTAAAGTTGGGTTTTGTTCTGATTTAAATGTGGTTACCGCTATGATTGATATGTATGCAAAAGCTGGGAATGTTGAATTAGGGCGTAGGGTTTTTGACGAAGTTGCTGAAAAGGATGTTGTTTTATGGAATTGTCTAATAGATAGGTATGCAAGAAATGGCATGGTTGAAAATGCAGTAGCTCTATTACATCAAATGAAACTTCAACGAGTGACGCCCAATTCATCTACATTAGCTGGATTGCTTTCAGCTTGTGCTGCTTCTGGAGCCATAAATGTAGGCCGATGCATCAATGATTATGTGGAAGAAGAAAAAATGGTGTTGGATGTGGTTCTTGGGACAGCTCTAGTTGATATGTATGCTAAATGTGGGTTCTTAGAGAAGGCGATAGAAATTTTTGATAGGATGGTGAGCAAAGATGTGAAATCTTGGACAGCCATGATCTCAGGTTATGGGGTTCATGGGCAGGCGAGAAATGCCATTACGCTATTTTACAGGATGGAAGAGGAGGGGTTTAGACCTAATGAAGTCACTTTCTTGGCAATTTTAAGTGCTTGTAGTCATGGAGGGCTCGTGACAGAGGGCATGAGATGTTTTGAGAGAATGGTTTGTGAGTATGGCCTTTCACCAAAGGTTGAGCACTACGGATGTTTGATTGATCTTTTGGGTCGTGCTGGGTTGCTAGAGGAAGCGCATAAATTAATCAAGAGCTTGCCCATTAAGGGGGATGCTACTGCATGGCGCTCATTGCTTGCAGCTTGCAGAGTCTATGGAAATGTTGAATTGGGGGAATGTGTGAAGAGGATGTTAGTCAAAATATTTGATGAACATCCCACAGATTCAATGCTTCTCTCTAGCACTTATGCCATTGCTGGAAGGTTGCCAGAAGAAAGAAGAATGCAGGAAATGAAGGAAGATAGCGTAATGAAAGAAGTGAAATGTCATTCAGTTGGGACGGAGAAAGAAAAGTTGATAAAGGAAGCTGGATGTAGCATAATTGAGATGGATTCTCAGTGGTGGGAACCTAGTTGGGAAAACAAGAGCAACTGAGTGATTGACTGTTATTCATTGCCTGGATAACTGACCCAATAAGAGGTGCAATCTATTTTCTATTCAGGTCCTTGCAAACTCAAAGTTCTCTCGGACTACTGACTCTGTCCTAAGATTGTGGTAGAAATCAAAGGATGACAATGGATTTGAATATTCAATTCTTGATAGCGATTAAAAGAAATCAAGGAATAGAAATCTTTCATGCTTCTATTCAGCTTACTTTGTCTGACCTTTTCCTATAACCATAGCTTTATGTAGAATTCTACTCCAAAACTGCTTTTAGATTATGCAGGTGTAATGAAAATGGAGGGATTAATGAATAAATTAGGTTCAGTTACACTAAATGTTTCTAAAATTTTTATGCCTTTTTAGACGGTTGATCAAACAACATTGAGAAACCATTACTGTTCATAATTATTCCCTCTCTCTCTCTCTCTCTCTCTCTCTCTCTCTCAGTTTGAATTCATAAGGAAAAGATTAAAGAGGAAAGAAACTCGACAAAGCACAGTTAGGGTTTTGGAACATGAGAGTACCACAGAAGCAGGTGTACAAAATTTTGTGATGGAGTTCTTTCAAGACTTCTAAACTCTACACCTATCTTTCAACTGTGGTAGAACCGTAGAAGTTATTGCGGGCAGAGGGTTGCACGAGTTCAAGTTTACCTTAAATAAGAAGAAATCAAAGAATAAAATTTTATAGTGCTAGGATTTTACTTTCATAAAATTGCTCTATTTGTGCCACATTTTGAGAATTATGGTTCTGGATGAATATCATAAGATGAAATTGCTAATGAAATTAAAGGTATCGAAAATTTTGGTGATTTAAAACTCTATTTTTTCTTTTCTTTTTTCGCCCACTAAGTACTTCATTACACAAAAACCAGGGGAACCTTCCACATCTACCCAGCTGCATACTCAAGATCGAGCTGGGGATAGAGGAGAGATGGAATTAATTCCATGCAGGTGGTTCGCTGAGTCATTGCAGTTTAATACATTCCTCATGATTCATGGGAAGTTGTTTCAAACAACCAGAGGCTGTATAATGCTTGGTCTTCTCCAGAATCTCGACCATTACCCGTTGTTAAAATAAACTTTTTATGCTGCTACAAGGAAAAAACAGGTGAGTACAGTGGCTGTTTATTGGATCACAAGGCAGAAATAATCTATGCTAGGATTGATTTGGTCTTTGGCACTGATCCTCTTGTAAGTTGTAACACAGGCAAAGGCAGCTCACATAGTAGTTTCTAAAGCTTGCGAAGACGGTCTGAGGAATATCGTATTAGGATCTCTCAATTGGAAAGAAATCTAACCGTGTATCTAATACCTCACATGGCAGTTTCTGAAGCTTGTGAGGCCGATATGGGGAATATCGCATTAGGATCCTCTCCATTTAGAATGAACTCACTTTATGATGTAATGCACTAAGCGTAACTCTCAACTTTAGGACCCCATTTCTTGGCTCTTTTTATAAATGAACTATTTGAACGATTTCCTCGAACCTTGACCTGGTGATTGGTCCTATTAGTAAGTACATTAATATAATTTTGGACTGACAGTCACAAGGAAAGCTCTCTCTCTCTCAGTGTACACTGATTAGAAATCACAGTAAATTACAAGCACACATTGCACTGTAGCTTTGATCTGCCTATACATCCAAAAAGATGGGGTACCACTTCATTCAAAAAAATGGATTTATCTTGGCCTTTTGTCAAGAAGAGTACGTATACAAAATGTTAAGCGACTAATATTGGGAAAACGAAAAAATAATATTAAAAAAAAGGGGTAAGGGGAAGCACAACAAGAGCCTATTAGCCTAAAGAAAAACGTGAGACCCAGCTGCAACAGTGTGGAACTTCTTTAACTAGCATTAGAGGCCAAGTATCCAAATTCCTCAAAATCAAATTTTCATCTTTCCATTTGTTCTATCTCTTTAAAAGCTTTCCTTTCTACATTCTGAATTTTCTAACATCTCAGTCTACCTTTCTGATTTCTGACCCTGGATCCATGATGAAATTCCACTGAATGATTGACCAAAAAAAAATTTACAGTTTCCAGAGGAGAGGAAGAGGGTCATGGAAAATAGTTGTATGAGGCTTGATTTCTTCCAGCGAATGCTAGACTGCCAACTGTATTTTTTACTATGAAGTAAGTATATTGTGTCGCTCACACACTTTGGCCCCGTTTTCAGCCCACCATTTCTCCGCTTGTTCTTCTGTGAAATGCTTCCGGCTGTAGAAAAGCAAATTGAGTTCAGTACACATGGTAAATCCAATTACCAGTTCACAAGAGGTAATTGAACATGCTGCACTGAATTCACTAGATTTATTGAGTCATATATGGTATTGTCTAAAAAAATTTGGTCTACTTCCTTTCATTGGTAGCAAGTTATCGTTTCACTATTTTATGTAAAGGGAGGTTGTACATAATCATGAAGTTGCTGCTGCTTTTCATAATTATAGAGAACATACAAGCCTTGCTCTGCAGTTTTTCCCACAAAAAAAAAAATTCAGGCTATGAGAGAGGCCCATTGGAACGAAGATATAGATATTGGGTGCTATTAATTTGCTTAATGCAGTGTGATTAGTGCATCGGCCAAGAGCCTTGTAGCTCAATTGGTTCGCACCTCCTATTGTTTCTAACAAGAACATCTAGGATTCAAATTTCCCCTCTCCCAACTATCAAATTATCAAATCAGTGTGATTAGTGCATTGGTTATTCTCCAACATTGTGGGCACATAGTCCACTTTAATTGGGTATGACATGGTATCAGGTGCATCAAAAGTTGGACCAATATGTGGTCCCACATATCTAGATCCATTGATCTTATTCTTTCACTCATCTAAACTACTTTTGGAAAACATAGCTTAAATCAAAGAAGAAGAGATGGTATAAAATGTCCTCTATCTAGAGCTAAAACTCTGCCAGGATAAGAGGCGTGCAAGTTGAGCCTGAGATAGATGGTTGAAGGCCTAACCAATTTGCCAAAGGTCTGAACAAAATTAGATAAATATAGCATAAAGCAACATTAAGGCATCAATGTTTTCCCATTAAATTGATTCAATCCTTTGGCTTTTATATAGAGAAGTATCTTCAGTTTCCAAAAAAGATTCTTTTAGTGAAAAAAAAGAAATTTTAGATTTATCCATATTGGAAGCAAAAAGGGTGCTATCTAATTAAAAGGCACACATGCATAAATTTCACTCATTATATTTATATTACGCACCCAGAGCATTGGGCCATATAATCTGTGGGAACAGGACAGGAGTACAACGTAGAAAAACTATAATGAATTGAATTCAAGTATCTAATCTAGAATTTATTTTTATGTAGCAGAATTGAGGAAAGAAGGATGAAAGGCAAGATCAGAAAAATCAGAAGAGGTAGACATAGCACCAATAACATAATCAGAGACAGATGGCTAGGATGGTTTAAGTACGCAAATTGAATGCCAATTAACAATATGATTCAAGTTGAAAGTTTAAACCAGCACAAGAACAAAGACAAGGCTAAAATACTTCAGTTAATTGAAAAAATTGCTTGTTATTGAATCCTACTAGGAGAAGATATGCCTTAATTCTTTGTTGAGTAGATTATCAATAAACTCCTAATTAAAAAGGTCATACTCAGAACATTGAGAGAGATGGTTGATAGACAACTTTATCCTGATTTTGGAAAGACTGATTTCCTAATTTTGTTGAGTAGATCATAAATGTTCCTACTGAAAAAGGCAAGTGTAAATACCTGAAGCGAACACGTTTCAGTTCATTACCACCATCTGGCAAGGAGGACAAAGTTATATAGACGCCTGGTTGATCATGCACCACCCACTCTCCCTTTCCAGTTGGTTGCTTGGTTCCATTACGTAAGGTTTTGTCTTTTAAATTGCTAATTGACTGAGTCTCTGAAATGGTTCCATTTGCTGCATGGCTCTCATTGGAGAACTGGTTTAGAATATTGGAGGTGTTTTCAGCAATGAAGCCTTCATTATATCCGGTAGTATGTCCTGGCAGTCTTTCAGCCATTTCCTTCAGCTGTGGACAATTAAATCATTTAAAACATCAGACTATTAAAAGATGAGAAGCAACCCCTCCCCCCACCCCCCTCTCCCCCCCAAAAAAAAATAAAATAAAATAAAAACTATATATATAGTTACACCACTTAATGATTTTTATTTGGTTAATATTTTGAAAATCTCATCGCTGAATTACAAGTTTTTTGATTTGTAAATTAGTGATTGAGAAGGTCCTCTACCATCATGTTAGGCTATTCAAACCATGAAAAATTTTCTGTTGTCTTTCATCATATTAGTACTTAGGTTTGGTTTGTTTCGACATAATATTTTCCGAATACTGTTTCTCATTTTCAAGCATTTGGGGCAACTAAAAAACTTGGTGAAACCGAAATAATTTTTACGAAGAAGAAAGGTTTAGTTTTCGTGCCCATTCTACTCACCCTTTCCGTCCAGAAAAGATGGATTACAATAAATTTCCCAGGTTAGAGAACTTTCCCCGCAGTCCTTCTTTCAGTCGGTCCTAAGTTCTAACTTCTTTTTTAGTTAATCCTACGAAATGGTAATCAGAAGGGCAACAGACTTTATCTGGGTTTAATTCCTTGATTCCTACCCAAACCAGCATTGGATTAATTCCTAGGAAGCATGGATATGGACACAGATACAGCACCCTAAATGAAGTGTCTGTGCTTCCGAGATTAATTCCTTGATATTGAGTCAACCCCGTTCAAGCAAGCATCAAAGGAATTAAATGAATCCAACGCAATAAATATCTGAAGTGGCATTTCAGCCTCAAAAGAACAGAAACCTCCAAAATGACAGAAATATCCCCAATATATCCAAAATAATTGAATACCCTTTAACAACTCAAAAATGCCATTGAAACCTCAAAAATCAAAATGACCAACGTGTTCATAACAAAAATATCCCTAAAAACCTCTAAAATGACTACAATATATTAAAAATCTATAGAATAACATATATACCCCTAAAATCTCCAAAATGATCAAAATTTCCTAAAAACCTCTAAAATACCATCAAAACATTCAAAATGACCAAAGTACCCTCAAAATCTCCAAACTAGTCAAAATACCACCAAACCTAAAAAATGACAAAAGTAACCTTGAAACCTTTACAATGACCACAATTCCTTCAAAATCTCTAATATGACTAAAATATCCCTAAAACACCAAAAAGAAAAAAATGTCCCCCAAATCCATTGAAATGATGCAAACCCCTTTTGAAACCCCTTTGAAACCCCTAAGATGACCACGATATGTGTCAAAGTTTCAAGAATCACCCCCAAACTTTTAAAAGGACACAAATTTTAAATTTCACTTCGGAGGTTTTAAGTGTGTAATTATGCAAGTAAATGTGTAAGTTTAGTTCATAGTTTTTGCTAATTGTTTGATATTTTTTTTGGATGTTGCACTCTTATTTTGATTGTGCTCATTAGTGTAGTTTTCAATAATTTTATTTTGATGATACTTATTTTTTAGGTTGATTTTAGTTGTTCAATAGGCGCCCTCACCTGGTGCCATTCCTAGATCTAGAAGCAAATGTGCAGGCCAGGCCTGAATTCAGAAAAGACTAGACTCTTTTTTGTTTGAGCTGTTCCCATGCACGCAGACCGAAAGATCTCAGCTTTCCTGGACTGGACAAGTACGTAGAGATCTTTGTGGGACTGAGGAGAGAGTCTCAATAGGTCTTTTCTAGGATTCCTTTGTATTTTAAAGTGGTGAATAAAATTTTATATCTAAATAAAAATACAGTAAAATTGAGAGTTTTCGTATAAGCCAAATGCCAGAAAATGTTTTCCAGAACATCCTCAAGAACACAACCAAACAACAGAAAACAAGTAGTTTTCACTAAATTTTCTCAGCTGAAAACATTCTCCAATAGCAAACATTTTACACGAAAACAAATGAAGCCTTAGTGTGAGAATGTTCGCAAATAATCAGGTGACAACTTTACTTGCATTATACACCATCTCAATAAGATTAACCACTGAAAGTATGACTTAATATTTAAATCTTAATACTTATCAAAAAAATATATTTAAATCTTAAAAAAGGCATATTATAATTGCAATGCCCATGTAACATTTAACTCCATTGATAGCTATAATACTTGAAGAGCTAACCTTTCAGTAACTATTGGATCTCAACCTCATATATATATATATATATATATATATGTACTTTTTCATGACATTTGTCATTACTTAAGTCTTCCTACTCATGACATCATTCAGAGATTCACTAAATGATATTGGAAAAGTTACAAAGAGAATTCTAATGGGAGGGAGTGCAATGTTCCTAAGTTCCATTTGGTCAATTATGGGGTGGTATGCTTCCTCTTGAAGGAGGGTGGTTTGGGGATTCACAAGGGGGTGGGGGGAAAGAAGGTGGCTCAAGTTTCTCATGGTGTTGAACCTTTGGAAAAGTATTAGAGGTTTGTGGGACTCTTATATAGGCATTTCCATTTTGTTGTAGGAAATGGATCTGAAATCTGGTTTTGGCATGAGATATGGTGCAGAAATTCTTCCCTCAAAAAACTGTTTTCCTGATTTTTAAGTCTCGGCTACAAATAAGAACGCCTCAGTTGCAACAATTAGATGAGTGAACAATATAATAATCTGCTCTAAGTATTGCGTCTAAACGTCATCTTTTATTTAATTAAATCTTCCAAGAGCTTCAACAGCAAGATTTAGCATAAATGATACCTTTTCAATGAGGTAATCCTGCTAACATGTTCATTTTGTAGTTATCACATGGTGGGCTAGTCTCAAACTCAAGATAACCCCCACATATATGGCATTGGTGGAGTTTCACTTATTCCCACCATATGCAAGAAACATAGTTATCCAGACCAAGCACATTAAACCTGTTTTGTGGTGGAAGTTTTGCAACTTGGATAGCTTCAATTAGATTATGGAGAAACAGAATATATTCACAATATGATGTTTATGCTAAAGGTCAATTATGTATACAAGCTGACTCACCAAGCCATTTCACTATGAGAGCTTCTCTGCTCCTAAGTTGAATGATTAAAAGTCAAAACCTACCATAACTAAATCTTGAAACTCTGATCATTACAGAATTTACAGGGACTAGTTCTTTCAAATCCAAATAATAGAGTGAGTGAAATCAAACTTATTGAAGATACTGAGAAAAATAACCACAAAACTTGAACATATAAATATCTTACTTGAGCAGTTAGAGACTTGATAACTTCCTTTGCAGATTTGCATTTTTCAGCTTCATCTTCAGCAATGGCAGTGACCTCCTTCAACTGCTTTGATGTTCTTTCAAGTTCAGCTTCAAGATGTTGGGATTTGCTAGTAAGATCTTCCACCTATAAGGTATTATCATTCAATTTTTACTTAGTATAAAGTAAAAAAAAAAAAAAAAAGTAGATAAATTGTTAATCATAAGTTTGATGCAATATAACTGTTGGAAACCAAGTCACTAGAGTCTCTGTATGATAGATGCAGACAAAATTCAGTTGTTTCTCAGATTAATATATAACAGGAAAAAGATGCAAATATCATTGCAATATTTATAGTGTTGATGAGAGTATATTGATTTGCCATATACTTCAAATTGTAGCTTTCATGGACTGGAGTAAACTATTTAAACATAGCTATTCTTGTCCAGTTAATACCACATTATTTCTTTTCTTGTTTCAGCTGTTGCATAGACTTATCAAGCTCCAAACTCCTGTATATCTCAGTACTTTATTTTACATAATCTATGGTTTTTTTTTTTTTGTTCCTAGATCCATTCTTATTCTCTGATCTCTCTCTAATTTTTTTATAAGTACAGAAATATACTATTGCAAACAGACTACTTCAAGTACAATTGACGTAAAGAAGTCTAAAGAATTACAGATAAGCAATACCATGTATAAAATGACGATGACTTTCTGTTTATCTCTAATAAGAGAAAATTGGACCAACCATTTTTATCTTCAAGCTGGCAATAAAGGTAACTTCTTACCTACACCTAAAAATTTTTTTTGGAGTTTGACAGGTTAACCGTGAACGTTCTCTCAGCTTCTTGGTAGTTTTATTTATCCCACTCTATTGCAACTTCAGTCTACCTGCTTAGTTTACACATTTGTCGTGCTTTTCAGGAAATGCAGCCTTCTTACAAAGCATCAGGTACCCTCATTATGCAACATTGCATACATTAGTTTTACACTTTTTTATATTGGTAATTATAGATGCACCTTGTAGTTCTTGAACATACAAACTCACCCTCTGTCTCGCTCTAACAAGGAGAGGAGGTGCAATCTGAGCTAGCGTGCATTTACAGTTGTGAATAACTTCATCATATAAAAATTCATTTTCAGGAAGACTATAACTAGGCATACTAATTAAATACTGAATTGTGTATAATGCAAGTACAGATATTTCCATGTTGCATTACATATTTACAATTTTGAAACTACTTCTCACCACGGATATTGAGTGCCATTCATATCACTACTAGTTTGTTGTTCCTGAGGAAAACATACATAAATGGGTTGATTTTAGTGATATTCACCATCACTGATTTGTTTGGAAAATCTAGTACTCCCCAGACCCTTCAGAACTTTAACTTGCTGACTTCACTAAGTTTCAAAAGCTTCAACTTCACCATTGTGCATCACACATTGTGGGTGCCTGTACATCATTAGCACTGTAAACGGTCCTATCTTTTTGTGACTTTACATTTTAAAAATGTCTTTTCTTGAAGTTGAGTTACTATAAATGGTCCAATCCCTTTCCTGCTCTGCATAACCCACCCTGCCCTACTCTGCCCCGTGCAGGTTTTCCCTGCCTCAAAGAGGTGATGGGGCGGGGATAGGTTTTACTCTTCCTGCTGCGTCTCACCCCACCCTGAATGAGGTAATAGAATATGTTAAAAAAATTAAATCCCTTTTACACATCATATTTATAATTTGATTTTTTTAACGTATTCTATTACCTCATTCATGTCAAAGCCACCTTATTAGTGATGGAAATACCTACAACCCACCTCGTACCCAACTATCCCTGTGTAGGTTTTCCCCACCCCAAAGATGGGACAGGAGCACCCCTAATCTGACCCCAACCTGCCCCGCTGCCATCCCTAGCAGAAATACGTGACAAGAAGATCTTCAGGCTTCAGGTAGCAGTAAGATATCTAGGTCTCTCAGTGCTTTTAAAATGGCTTGAAGATTGCCCCATACATAAATTTCTTTGGTGAACAAACTTGTCATGAGGTGACTATATCTTTCAGCTGTTTTCAACAGATTATTTTATAACTGAACATACTTCCATACGTCCCACAACTGGGTCATGTTTTCCTATAAGAAGAAAGAGAATGCTGAATTTGCGAAAGGGAAGGATAAGGGAATGAAGTCACAATATTATAATTTATTCTTTCCAAAAAAAAAAAAAGGGGTGGGGGGGGGGGGGGGTGTGGTTGGGGAAGAAGATTCTCTAGAGCATTGACAAATGCGTTTATCACATTCCTAAAATTTGAAGTAAATAAGAATTTAGATCTATGCATGCATGAGGTCACTAAAGCATTTTCAATATGCTTACCTGGGCCCTTAAATTTATGATTTCTTGACTTAAACTGCCATTTCTATTCTTCGAATAATCAAAAATTTCTTCAGAAAACCGAGCTGGGCTTGACTTTTCTGAAACAGGAGATGTTGATCGAGAACCCATTCTGGAACCAGGAAGGGAAACTGATGAAACTTTCTTTGACGTTGCAACAAGAGAATCTGATGCTTTTATGGAATAAATTCCCCCAAACTGAAAATTTTCATTCAGAGTGTGAAAGACACGGCTATCATGCAATTCCGTTTTCGTGTCAGGCTTTGAACGCCTGGTTTCAAATTGATTGGCCGAGCCAAAAGATGACAATCTGGAGAGTGTTGTCTGTAGTTTATTACCTCGAGTCTCTTTATCTATGGCCTCATTGGATTTATGACACATATTTCCATTTTTGGATTTAGGAGGTCGCAGAATAGAACCAGATTCCAGGGCCTTCTTCAGTTTCATATAACAATCATCACAGACCCGATATGCCCTGTTCATATTTGGAGCTAAAGAAGCTTTCAGAGATTTTCTGTTACTGCAAGCTTTGCAAAAAACCAGCCCACAATTATAGCAATTGTGACGTTTTCTTCTGAAACCAAAAGGATTATGACAACCAGTACATATAGAGTGGTCAGCACTAGATACAGATTTATGAAGACATACAACAGATGTAAAGTTTGAACCACAGGCCACACTCTTTACTTGCTTATCCTTTAAAAAATTGACAAGTGTAGGTGTATTTCTATGATTATTGTCTCCATGGCCTAATTGCCCATTTGAACCCTTTCCCCAAGTATAAACCTCTGCTGTGGAAGTCAGAACTGCAACATGATATGAGCCACAGGCAATCTCCCCTACAAAACTTCTTGAAATTTTACCTTCTACGCAACTAGGAAGTTTTCCATCAGCCTCAGGACTGCCCAACTGTCCATACGCAGTACTCCCCATTGTATATACTTGTCCCGAGGTTGTCAGAGCAACTGTGAGATTATAGCCACAGGCTACTTGACAAATACTTTGATTAACCAATGCAGTGACGCAGTCTGGAACTAGTCTAGATTCTTTATCACCATGACCAAGTCGGCATTTATCTCCATCCCCCCAGGTAAACAGCTTTCCAGAACAAGAGTAACCAGAAGGTTCAGAATTAGATAATTCATTTGTCACTTCAACGACTGCAGCAGTGTGCCAAACACCACATGCAACCCTTGTAGTTCTCTGTCCTTTCAAAGTTTCCACTTCCCGGGGGATACTTGTGCTACTACAGTCACCATGGCCAAGGACACCAAAGGATCCATCCCCAAACGTAAACAACTGGCCAGCTGCTGTCACAACAGCTGTATGCCAAGGTCCACAAGAGATAGATACTACATTAATACCCTCCATTATACCACTTACCTTTTTAGGAATCCAATGACTAACTTCACTTCCATGCCCAAGCAGACCAAAGTTGTGAGTACCATCCCCCCATGTATAAAGATCTCCAGAACGTGTAACAGCACAAGTGTGATACTCCCCACATGCTACTAATTCAATGTTCATACCACTAAGAGTGTCAATGAGCTTTGGGTGGGAAACATCCAGTTCAACACCATGCCCAAGCCTGCCACCAGACTCCTCTCCCCAGCTAAAGATCTCCCCTTGTCTTGTGGCAAGCACAGCATGTCTGCCACCACAAGCAATATTATGAACATCTAGAACTACTTTTGATTCCAATGCCTTAGGGAGAAGGGCATCCATCTTGGAACCATATGAATTCCCATGCCTGACTCTACGCGTGCCAGCACCCAGCATTCCATTCCCAATACCTTCTCCCCAAATGAAAACATCATTTATGGCATCAAAATCATCATGACCAGATCCATGGCTTGATGAGCTCACAGCACTAGATAAACTAACTCGAAATGTCTCTGTTCCTGAACTTTGACCATTTGAGTTGTCTACAGGTGACAATGTTAATGTGGAATTGGGAACTGATTCAGCTTGATAGGAACTTTTATCGGCTGCTGTATATGATATTATGTCGCTGAATGCCTTCCCCAGTCTAGTCTGTGGTATATTCTCACGAGGAACCTCTTCTGTATCTCCTGGATCCTGTTGTAATTTAAAAATATTAACCCAAGTGAACTGTAAATGCTTAATAGTTACCAGAACTTTATTAAACTAAATACAAAATAAATAAATAAAATTTTAAAAAAAGTTCACTGCTACTGACAAATGGAGCAATAGATGGAGAATTTCTTCGTGTACGAGAATGTAGACTCTCTGATGATACACTGCCACTTCTTGATTCACTTTTCCACTTGTAGTTAGCTCGACTAATCAATGCCTTGAGACCAGCAAACCAAACTTCAGCTTCTTCCTTGTCTTTACATATCTGTCCATTGGTTGGTAATAGTTCCAAGCAAATACAACAACAACAACAACAACAACCAAGTTTTAGTACCAAAATTTTGGAATGGTTTCAGACAAAACATATAATTTCTAAGATGGCATCCTGCCTTATTTTTCACAAATTAACAAATGAAGCAACTAAGATCATTACAAACAACAGTGACAAAACAATTTTCAATTAGTGATTTCTATGCTTTATTGTCATTGATCAACTAAATGAGCTTTTTTAAGAAAAAAGAATAGACCACAGAAACACACTCACCAAATCCAAGGACCTATCATTGTATATAAGTGAAAATGATTGATATTCCTTTTCAGGCCGAGGATACCGCTGAAATATTGCCTGAAAGATATATCCAAAGTTATAAATGTCTAAATTTTGAGACTTAAGAATAAGCAAATGATAGAATAGAATGAATATATTATCTAAGTAAAGAAAAAGAGAAACAAAATATTAAAAATTCTGACAATAATAAAAGGGTTCTAATTAAACCAACTGAAGTTTAACTCTCAAATATAAACTTCAACTAAAACATTCATTTAAACTCGTGCAAAGTTCATGTGAATTTTTTTCTGAGATCTGACAAAATCAGTTCAACAGTAGCTTGAGAGGCTACCCCACACCATTTTCTAAGAAAGAAAGAATGACTATAGAAACTTACAGTTCGCTGTCCAGGAATAATCCGTGAAACTTGACTTATTTTAAGTTGTTTCTCTTCATTGCCAGAGTACCATATCAATGCAGACTCATCCTGAAAAAAAATAAATAAATAAAAAATAATAATAATAAAAAAATAACCAACCTCAATCACCTGAGCAAAACTAAATATAGAGAAACAAAAGAATGTTGTTACTTTCATGATTATATTCATATCGGAAGTTACATGCATTAAGGACCTAAAAATTAAAATTAGGTGGTTGAAATGATGGATATTTATAACCTGGCTGAATCCAAACCAGAGAGAAGAGTTCGGTCATACTTGGGACATCTGACAGCAAAACAGGTTTGCCTAGTCATGATTAAACCCCAAAAAAAGTAATTTGGATAGCCTGATTGTGGTCTTAGTTTGAGTTGTCCTTTATATAGAAGATACATTTTCACCTAGAATGCCAACAACCTAAACTGAAAGATGTTGTCAGTCTTTTTGCTAGGTCTCAGCAAAACTCAGCTTTGGCTGAAAACCAAGAATGGAATGTCTTTAATAAATAAACATATTTCTTTTTTTTTGATAGGTAAGAAAGTAATATTATTAAAAAATAAATAGAAGAAAGAATACAATATATAAAACATATTTCTTTTTTACCTCCACAAATAACATGCACTGAATATAGCAGTGAAAGAGGATACTTTCTTACTAAATTGGTTATCTGGTTTGGAATTGTTAAACATAGATTTTTCACACCATACGTGGCTGTATATCAGTTGATACATTTTCCAATAAGCAGCAAAGAATTCCTTTGAAAAAAAAAAAAAAAAAAAAAAAAAATCCTTTTGTGCTTAAAGTTACTCTCTAGGGTAGCTAAGCCTCTAAATTTATTCTATTTAGAAGAAAAATAAAATCAAATAAACTTTGCTCAAATTCCTTTTGCTTCTAGTGGCAGAATTATTAAGATTTGCATGAAAGAATTTACAAACTAAGCCTTATTGAGGTTTAGGGACACCTACTTCTTGTTGGGTGGATAACATAGGAAAAATAAGGGAATTCGTCTATGTGTGGTTGTGGTGGGTTTAGGGTTAGAAGGATTTGTGGAAATGGAATTTAGAGTTGTTATTACTTAATAAAATAAAAATAAAAAAAGGATTTAGAGTTGTTAAAGAAAGGGTTATGGGATTGTGTTAGGATTTTTTTATTATTATTATTTTTACAATTTTGTTTACGAGTTAGTGCAGAATTCAGAAAAGGGAACAATTCCAAATTGCCAGAGTAACTCACAGAAGAAAGCCGGAATGGGCAGAACTTTGGCTTCCCTCTGCGTCCATACTTTAGCAGATATGACCCCTTTTTAAGTGATGCAATGGCCTGTAATTTAAAACATAAAATAAAGTCACTACAAGAGCTCCAGGTGTTGTTCATCAAAAAAAGAGCTCCAGGTGTTTTCATACAAGAGCATAATTTGTGAAAATAAAAACAAAAATGTGATAATGGGAACCTAATACTTCATGATTTCAACACCTTAATTGAACAGGCATGCTGCTTATCACCTACTCTGTTTTTGCTGTTTATAACATTAAAATATTGACAAGAATAAGCCAAAAATATCAATAATGAACATGCAAAAAAGTTCCACTAACCAACAGGTCCATATGATTTAAAAAACAATATCATGGGTACTCATTTTTTAAGCCGAGTACAACCCTACTTAAGTGTGACCATAGTAGCTCCCGAGGGTTAGAACTCAGGACCTACCCCACACTAAGACCCTAAACATTGGGTGGGCCACTGCTACTGCAAATTAATTCACTCTTACATTACAACAACAACGCCTTAGTTCCAAGATTTCGGGGGTCAGTTATGGACCCTTAACAAACTAGCCAGGGCCGGCCACATGTATACAATTCAGTCTTCAACAAAAGCACAAACAATTTTTTTCTATCTAAATTAACAAAATGCCATTGAATTAAGAGCATCACACGTAATCTATAAACGCGAAGCGAAAGCAAAAGGCGAGAACGGATTTAAACCTTGTCTACGTCCCTCTCGACGAGACCGGGTCTCTGCAAATCAGCCATTCAAGTTGCAATATCAGTGGAAGCTGCTTCTGCTGAGTCACAGAACCAACGCCCATTTGAAATACACGATCCAAAATCATACGCCACTTGCTTCATGCAAAACAAGAATCAACAGCAATGTACTCTCCAACACAGATTGTGGAAAACAAACCAATTCTTTCATCTACCCCATAACCACAACAACAACAACCAAATTTTTGGGACTCAAATTTGATAATGCAGCTTCTGAACTCAAACCAAAAGGCCCTAGAAATCCACAATGCCAGAAACACAAAACAAAAAACCACAAAATGTAGAAAGCTTTTACGATCAATCTGAGCTCCGAAAACAGCTCAAATTCACGTAACCGAAACCCTAGAAATTCGAATTTTTCGGAACTCGGCAATTTTGAGCTGAGAAAAATCAACAACAACAAAAAAAAAAAAAAAACAATTTTGTGTTTTTTGAATCTGATATGAGAAATTCGGATTAAATTCAGCAAATGCTAACGGTTTTCGATGAATTTAGGCTCGTTGAATTCCGAAACGAAAATAGAAACAAAATAAAATAAAAAAAAAAAAGCAAAGAAAACCACGAATTAGAAAGAGAAAGAAAAAAAGAAGAAAAAAAAAAAACGAATCGTTTCGATTGGGGGGAGGAGAGATTGATAAAATTGTGTTGCAGAGAGCTTCGAGAATGCTTAACGTGCGCCTTAACGAGCGCCTCTCTCTCTCTCTCTCTCTCTCTCTCCCTCTCTTTCTCCCTCTCTCTCTCTCTGTGTTTTTTTTTTTTTTGGCTTCTAACTGTTTATTTCTTTTTCTTTCTTTCTCGCTCCTAAATTACTTTTTGTTGTTGTATTGACAAGTCAGCAACTGAAATCTTGGGGATGGAGATGGGTATGGTTGGTTTCTTGTCTTTTTAACCGAAATAATGAAATAAAGTTTCTTCGTAAGATTTCAAGTGGGCCCATAACCCAAAAACAAAACAAAAAATTTGTGGGACAGAATTTTTTTTTTTTTTTTTTTAAATAAGGTGGGACAGAATTTTAGTTTAATAAATAAATTATTTAATTTTTGGATTTTGTTGGCATTTATTATTGGATAATTTTGTATTCTCTGTGCACACGAATATATTTTAAAATAATTATAATTATATATATAATTTATAATTTAATTGGATCTAAGATTCTAAGCTAAGTTCTTTTGTTTTTGCATTCAATAATTCATTTGTCACAAAAAGTTAAAAATTAGAAGGGACACATGACGCAAAATTGAACTCTAATTAAAATTCAATTTAGACTATTTGATTTTTACATCTAATAACTCACTTGACATAGAAATTTAAAAATTAGATAAGATATGTGGCGCAAAATTATACTCTAATTTATAAATTAATTAGATTTTCTCTCAGTTTTGGCTATTAATATATATACATATATATATATATATATAAATGAGTCCCATAAGGAGTAAAAGATTGAGATTAAGCATGTAGCATGAGTTAAAATATACCCAATCACATTCACATGACATATTAATATTCAAAATTGAGTTAGGTATAAAATTTGATCACTTTACAATTATCATGATCAAGCCATTAGAGGATTATTTGAGTGTTCATAACTTAAAAATAATACAAGAAGAGGTATATAGTGTATCATATATATGTAACTATTCAATGAGTGATTTTCTTGTGTAAGGATTGTGTGGGGTCATAGAGCCCAATGATATACATCCACCTTTTATACTAGGTCTGAGGCCCATGCCGAGGCCCATAATCACATATGAAGAAAACAGTGGTGTTCATGGCAACTCAGGAAATCATGCCGAGGATAACTCTGTCCTCGGCTATACAAGGCCGAGGTAAAGGAAAAGTGATTTACCAACAATGACAACCTTCCAGAGCACTCCAAAGAAAAAAGCAAGTACGGCAAGTAAACACACTAGAGCATGGCGATAGAGCAATTTCAGGAAAAGCTGTTGTTTCCGCATTAAATGCTCCACAACTAACACTCTAGCCGCATTAATGTGGAAATGATACCTGAGCAGTGGCTTTTTAAACTCACAGCTACTACCTAGGAGCTCTAAGAGGAGGTTGATGTGACAAAGACAAACAACAACAGATTTGACCTGCACGTATATGGTGGAGATGGAAGAGGAAACTAGTATACAAGGAAGAAGGAGCCAAAAAAAGGGGGAGGGATTTTTATTAGAGAAAACATTATAGCAATCTGAACTAATTCTGTAACCATTGTTACTATTACTCAAGAAATAATAAGTTGAAGCTCCTCGGAGTAGTGCCGAGGATGGAATAGTTTGCCTAAATCTGCCTTTGATTCACTTATTCAACCTTCAAATCATCTTCAATTGTTGTCACACTCGTCTAGCCCAGTTATTCTACCCACTCTCTACAAATTTATTGTATTGGGCTTGTTAAGCTTGAATTCATTCATCCCTTAGGAATAGTGTTCAAATCCGAGCCCTACAAATTGTATATAATATTTCTTTTAAATGAGTCCCATGAGGAGTGAAAGATTGAGATTAATTATGTAGCATGAGTTAAAATATACCCAATCACATTCACATGACATATTAATATTCAAAATTGACTTGGGTATCAAATTAGATCACTTTACAATTATCATGATCAAGCCATTAGAGGATTATTCGATTGTTCATAACAAACAAAGTGTTAGATCACTTTACAATTATCATATATCACTTTGTTTATTTCGATGGAAAACATTGTGTAAATGTTGTTTTCTGTATTTTCCAGTGCTTAATAGTATTAGAAAAAATGAGTCAAAGGAAAACTATCTTTAGTCAACATAAAAAGTATGATTTATTTTTAGAGATTGTTTTCCATTTTTTTTTTTTTTTTTTGAAAAACAACTCTATCTTACAGAAAACTAAATAAGGGAAGTTAGAATATTGTTTTTTAGCTCATTTAAGATTGCTACCAAAAATAGGAAAATGAAATAGTTTTATAGAAAATGTTTTTTTGAAAAATGACTCATATTTTAGAAAACATAGTCACTCAAACAAATAGAGTGAATATGTAACTATTCAATGAGTGATTTTCTATTAGTATGGCTTAGTATGCACTACTGTTTAAAAATAAGCATGCACTACCGATTTTGGCACTCTTTCAACAAAATGCAATTCTAATTTCATTTCTTTCGTCATCTAACAACATTCTCCGGTGGAACATTCCAAATTGTCCTTTATAATTAGCTAGGTTTACAGATGGCATGCTTTGAGAACTTTTTAATTTTAGGCGGTGCCATGGTTATGACATTAAAAATTTAGATTTTTGTTTTATTTTCTCTTTTTCTTTATTTTATTGAGTTGCACACATACAAAGTTGGTTTTTTTTTTTTTTTTTAATAAGATTAAATTTTATAATGATGTGGTGTAAAACTCATGTTTTACTCCTCTAATTCTCTTTCTCAAAAAAATAAAAAAAAGGGAGATAAGAAATTTTTTTATTAAAACAAAAAAAAAGATTTCAGTTAAAAAAGTACTGGAGGTAAGCCAAATCTATTATTATTAAGTGTGGTAGGAGAGATTAAATTCTATAAGGATACGGTGTAAAACTCATGTTTTACCCCTACAATCCCAACATGTCACATAATCTTATAATATATTTAAGAATAAGCACAACCATACACAATCAATTTTAATACCTATATATAAATCCAACCAAATTGGAAATTTATTGAGATGTTATTAGGTATGGTAAGATGCATTGAATTTTAAGTAAAATACTGATGTATCAATCTCTTATTTGATGGTGTAAAATGTGAGTTTTACACCACATCCTTACCAAATTTAAACTCGTGATAAGATATATTGAATTTTAAGTAAATTGTTGACGTAACAATCTCTTATTGAATTGAATAATATAAAATATAAGTTTGACACCTCATTCTTAATAAATTCGGACCTTTTTTTTTTTTTTTTTCCTTCACGTTTTCTACCTTAATTTATGAAAGGAATAATTTCTAGAACACAATTTAACCACCAAAAAAAAAAAAAAAAAAAAGTCTAGAACACAATGTTTTTCATAGTCTTTTCTTTTTTAAAAAGAGAATAACATGTAATATCACTAAATTAAGCATATTCTAGTAGTATAGTACTAATGAAAATGATGTTAATAATAGATTCTGATTAAATTTATCACCTCAATAATTTTAAAAAATTTTATAAAAGAAGGACGTGTATTATGACCATGACATGATGACATTATTTCTACATTTGAGATTAAGGCTACGTTTGGCTCTATGTAAATCGAATTCCAAGTGTAAAATGAATGCAGAGGAAAATGAATTCCCGTAAGGAAAATGAAATCCAGGTATTTGGTTTTGCAATGGAAAATAGTCCAGAAAACGATTTTCGTTTGATAACATTCTGAAAATGCTATTTTCCTATAAAATTTTCACATTTTCTTAGCCATTTTCTCAGCTTCTAAACAAATTTTATAACAGAAAATTTCAAAATATACACTTTAACACAACCAAAAATCAAAATAATTTTTTTTTTTTCACAATATATACATGATATACTTGGTGAAAGGAGGAAGAAAGAGTGACAGATTGAGGGAAAGAGAGAGATCAGAGTGGATGGAGGACAGCGGCAGCCAGATTGGGTGAGTTTGGGGGTGGAGTGGAGTGGGTTGGTGGTCGACGGCGGCCAGATCGGCGACGTTGCGCAAGAGGCAGAACGAGATCAGTCTTGGGTGGTGATGATCTAGATGGTGGCGCCAATGAGCTTTCGACGGCGACTATAAGCTTCAAGAGGTGATGATGGCAACTCCAATCTCTCTCTCTCTCTCTCTCTCTCTCTCTCTCTCGGTATGGAGTCCAAAAAATCATTGAAGGTAAAATGAAAGCGAAAAACGATTTTACGCTTTTAGTGGATTATTTTACAGTCAACAAGTTACTGAATTTCCGTTTGACCATATTTTTCGTGGGTACCAAACACACACAAGGGTGTAAAACAATTTCCTAAAAGCATTTTCATGTGAAACAAACGTAGCCAGTGTTTTTGGCAAATGAGAAGTCTCCTGAAATTTCTGCTTCTTTGGACTAAAAATTCCAAAAATTCAGGTGCGAAGTGGGCTGGCGGGAAAGGTAAACACCTTTGGTCCATAATGGAATCTTCCGAGTCCAAATTTGAGTGTGTACAAATTAAAATAGTGTTCATGCTTCTGTAAAATAAAGAAATAGACATTATAAAGTAGTAATATTTGACAATTCTGTGATTCTATATGCCTAAGAAAGGATTTTTTTTTATTAAAAAAAAAAAACTTTTTTTAGCAAAAGGGGTCGGCTTCTTTTTTTTTTTTTTTGCCCTCATTTTTCTCTTTAAAGAACGTGTTGGACAATGTTACAATGAAAAGAAGAAGGATCACATAAAAGAAAAAAGAAAAAAAAGGTCACTTCACCTTAAAAAAAATAAAGGTCACTTAATTTCAAAATGTAACAGTCTACTTCGTTCCTTTATAACTTAAAAATTAAGTGAATTTTGTAGGGTAATTACAAAAAACTCGCTTAGAGCATTCACAGCAATGGTACTAAAAAATCATATTGGTATTTTTTAGCACCTCAAATACCTAAAAACCATTATTCAACAGTGGAGTTATAGGTAAAATTTGTTAGGTTTTAAGGTCTTAGGATTTTATGTATTTAGAACCTAATTTGTAATGTTGGCAAACCATGATCAAAACAATGTATTTAGTCTTGTTTAAGCTTGCTCAAAGTTGGTTTAATTTTGTAAAGTTGGAATCGAGAGACTGCAGAAGCATTGGAGCTTCTCGGCCTGGCTCGATCGATCGAATGTAATTCTCGATTGATCGAAAATCGGCCCAGATGCGTTTTTCTGCAGAATTCCAACTCAGCCCTAACTCTTTAAACGTTTAGGGTTTTATGTTTTTGCCCTAGGTATATAAGGCAAACCCTAGCTACGTTTTTCAGAGTTGCACAAGTTGTGTTGTTGCTCATACATTGCGGTTTTGTGTAAATCTCTTGTGAGATCTAGAGGAGCTTTCCTTTACACATAACTTAGGGTTTTCAAGATTGAGATTATTCAACATCTTGATGATCAACTTGGTTGCTGCCCTTTGAAGCTTAAAGATTAACAAGCGAGGAGCTTGTACCTGATTGAAGGAAGACAAAGAAAGAAGTAGTCCGTGGATTCGGAGCCTGCGCGTGGTCGTGTCAGGAAGTTACTACTGGTGGGTAGCATTAGGAAGTCAAGCGGGGTAGCTTGTAAGTCCTTTTGTAACAACTTCAATTCTTTCTTAGTGGATTCCGTTTTGCCTTGAGGATCGGTGGGTAAAATCCTCCCCAGGTTTTTTACCGGTTTGGTTTTCCTGGGTGATTATATCACTGCGTTATTTACTTTCCGCTGCTTTATATGTTTTACGTGCATGATATGATTTTGTGATTGTTTTAACCTAGAATTGCTTAATTTGACTAAGTAAAAACTTGGCTAATTAATCTAGACTACGCAATCTAATTGTGGTTTAAGGGGTCTAAACCCTGTCAAGTGGTATCAGAGCAGGTTGCTCTTTTGTTTGAGATTTTCATCTCTGAGCTGATCCTTGACCCCTGTTGTCATGGAGCATGGACACTCTTTGTTTGTTCCTTCACACTTTGATGGGAACAATTATGCCTACTGGAAAGTAAGGATGAAAGCATTCCTGAAATCCATTGATGAGAGAGTCTGGAACTCTGTTGAATATGGTTGGGAGAAGCCCACTACTCCTGTGAGTGAGTGGCAAACTTCTCAGAAAGAAGCAGCTGCATTTAATAGCAAAGTTATGAATGCCATTTTTAATGCTGTTTCAATGGAGGAATTTAAGAGGATCTCTAATGTTGAGGTTGCTCATACTGCTTGGAAAATCCTCCAAACTGTGCATGAGGGCACAAAGGCTGTTAAAATAAACAAATTGCAGCAATTAACTTCTAGGTTTGAAAGCATTAGAATGACTGATGATGAAACCTTTGATGAGTTTTATGCTAAACTCAATGATATTGTTAATTCTGCTTATAATTTGGGTGAAGTCTATGATCAACCTAAAGTTGTTAGGAAGATACTTAGATCCTTAACTGAAGACTTTAGACCCAAAGTGACAGCCATTACTGAAAGTAAGGATGTTGACTCCATCCCTGTGGATGAGCTTGTAGGATCTCTTCAGTCCCATGAGTCTGACCTTCCCAAGACTGCCAAATCCAAATCAATGGCTCTTAAGTCTGTTGATGATGTTGAAGCTGGTGGATTTGATGATGAGCTCTCTCCCACAGAGATAGCTTACCTTGCCAAGAACTTTAGAAATTTTCTTAGAAACACAAACAGAAAGGCAAGGAATACTAACACTGCTGAACCTAGAAACTTTAGGAAGAATGATCCCACTAAGGTTAACAATTTTGAAAAACCTAGAGAACAAATAGGTCAATCTTCTAATAACTCTTTGGGTCCTCAGTGTTATGGTTGTCAAGGGTATGGTCATGTCAAATCTGAATGTCCTACTTTCTTGAGGAATAAGGGTAAAACTATGGCTGTAACCCTTAGTGATAATGAGGTTTCTGATGATGAGTCCGGTTGTGACGAGGATGAAAACTTCATTGCTTTCACTGCTACTGCTGAAGTTGATGAAAGCATATCTGCTGAAGAGAACCCTGCTGATGGGGAACTCTCTGAAGATGCAGATCTTCAAGAGGCCTATAACAAACTTTGCAAAATTGTTGCAAAGGATGCTATGAAAGTTGATCTTGGCCTGAAGAAAATTGATGCTCTTGAGCTTGAAAAGAAGAACTTGCTTGAAAAACTATTTGATGCTAATGATCTTTTGAATAATGTTAAATCTGAAAATATGCTTTTACTTGATTAAGTTAGAACTTTGGAACATGATTTATCTGTTGCTAGATCTGCTAGTTCTAAACTTGATTATATGCTGAATATTCAAAAGTATCCTTCTGATAAAGCTGGGTTAGGATATGTTGAAAGCATCTTTGATTCTGGACCCCATTCCACTGTCTTTGTTCCTTCTTCTTCTTCTTCTGAACCTCTTGTGAGTAAGGTTGTGAGTGAAACCATAAAACCCCCTGTGAGTGAGGTTGTTAAACCTGTAGAAATTTCACCTTCAAAGAAGATTAGGGTAGACTTAAGAGAATCCAAACCTAAGGAGCCTACCAAACCAAAGGACAAAATGCATGGTAAACCTGCCTGGGTTTGTCATTATTGTGGTAAGTCTGGACATATCCGTCCTAACTGTTACAAGCTTCAAGCTGATAAGAGAGCAAAAAGACCAAAAGTGCCTGTGCCTCAAGCACAAGATCCTATGGCACTAATTGGTGAATTGGTAAAGGCGTTAAACCTTTATTTCAATTCTGGAGTTGGGAATCACTCTAATGTGAATAAGAACTCCAATGCTCGGGGTGCATCTAAAAAGTTTTGGATGCAAAAGACTCGAACTAACTGAGTCTTTCTGACATGGTCCTTGTGCTTTATTGCTCTATTCTGTTGTGACCATTGTTATTTGGTTTTTGTGTTTTTCTTTTGTTCTAGGACTTGCATTGCATTACATACATGCATTTCATTCTAGAATTTATTTGTTTTCTCTTTAAAATAAAAAAAAAAAAAAAAAAGAAAAAAAAAAGAAAAAAAAAAGGGGAAAGCAAAATCTTTGTTGAACACTATTTTTCTTGATTTTTTGAAAACAAGGTTGGTCATTTTTTTTACACATATCATATCTAGTGTACCTTATTTAACTTTGATGAGTTTATTTACTGCACTTGACTAGTTGAAACTCTGTAGTGCATGTTGTGTGGGAAAGATGTGTGTGGTTTTTAATCACTTTGCCTTGATCATGAAGTCACTTGTTTTTGACTGTCGGACTTGATCCTTTTGAGAAAGGCATAAATAACCATCTCACCACTGTTCACTAGCCAATCATGAACACCTTAGTGCATATCATAAGATTTTGTGCTCGAGAAAGTGTAGCACATGCACAAAAAGAACATAAGGTGTAGCCTCAAATTAACTTAAAACTGGTGTGTACTATTAGGCTTAATGCCAATTCACTTAATTCAAACCGGTGTGTACTATTAGGCTGAATGCCAATTCATATATAAATAAGAGGCAAAAATGAAAGAAACTTACATGATTGCAAGCTTTTGTTCTAGGAGATGTGGGAGTTATAGGATGTAACTCTTTAGGTGATAGTCTCTTTTAAATTCTATGTGATGAATTGTGTAGACTTTGTGCTTGATTACTATTCACATATCACCTCACATGTATCTCAAGTATTTGCTAGTTTCACACACTACACAAGTTACTCTTTGTTAAACACTGTACATGTTAATGTGTGTGTCCTTGGTCTGACCAACCAAGTTTAAAAATATCTTGAGATTTGTGCACAACATACTTGTTGCTTGAGAAAATTAATTTGGAAGACAATTGAAACTTGTGTTTGAGAGACTTGGGTTTAAAATTTTGGGTTTTTGAAGATGCATTCCATCTCATACTCATGCATTTTGTATTCATTGTTCAAATGCTTTGAGGAGTTGTTTCAAAATTGGGTTTGCAATTTTTCAAAACTATGTTTTTCCCCAAAATTCAGTGTGCCTCTGCCTATTTCGATCGATCGAATGTATTCTTCGATCAATCGAAAAAGTACCTCAGAAAGTTCTAAAATGACTGTCACATTCGATCGATCGAATGTAATTTTCGATCGATCGAACATCGTGAAGAAGCTTTTTAAAAAAGGGAAATCTGACTTTTTCAAAGTTTCAAAACTTTTTCAAAAACTTTTCTTTTTCTCTCTCCAACGAGGCAGGACCAATTCTTCAAGTTTTTGTCGTTTTCTTCCGAATTTTTTGCATAATCTCTCTCTCCTCAAGCCGGTATGTCCTTTTTACCCTTCCTTTTCAAATTATTTTCATGATTTCATGCATTTTTCATGCATTTTTTAGGGAGATTTTCGGAACTTTTCATATTGGGATTTTTGTTGATTCGGACCATAATGTTTGCAATAGTTTATAATGATTGGTTCATCAATTTGGTACAAAAATTTTCAACTTGTTCTCAAATTTTTAGGGTTTTTGTTAAGAAACTCTATGTTCAAGCCAATTTTATGAATTTGAACTTAATTTGATCCTGGTTACTGCATTAGTTCATGCATCATACCATTGTTAATGTTCATGCATCATATAGAATTTTATTCTATATTTTTTTGTGTGCTAACTTGCAGTCTGCCCTTGGTTTTTGTGTTTGTTCTTTTTGGTTTTCTCTCTGTGTCTATGACCTTTTCCTTAGCACCATGCCTAGGAAGACTAGAGCACGTAGGACTCTTCCCACTCCTACTCCTTCCCCTCCCTCCTTTGATAGTGAGCGGTTCCCTAGTGAGAAAAACCAAGAGCTTTATGACACTTTAAACCTTAAGAGGAAGATTTGGGCCGAGCGGTCTGTCTCTTTAGATGAGTTTGATCCTGCCATTAGGGCAAATTTTGAGCGTAGGGGTTGGCTTCCCTTGTTTGCTGTGTTTGACCCTCCTCCTCCTGCTACCTTGATTCGAGAGTTCTATTCGAACATCTCGATCCGCGTCTATGATTCCAACACCCTTGTTAGGAGTTGGATACGAGGCGTAGAGTACTCCATTACTCCTCAGGTAGTAGCTGATGCTCTTGAGGTACCTTTAGTTAGGGATCCTGTCTATCCCTATGATGAGTCACCCGAGTTGAGTGATGTCATATCTTACATCACTGGGTCATCTATCCAGTGGGGTTCTGATCCTCGGATCACTTCTGCCGAGCTTCCTGAGACTACCTATCTTTTCTCTAGGATAGCATGTCACTCACTCTGGCCCATTTCTCATCTGCACACCATTCCTCTTGAGAGGTGTGTTTTTCTGTACGCTTTTGTTACAGATGCTCCTATGAGTTTTCCTCATCTTTTTCTTCGTTCTTTGAACGAAGTTTATAGGAGTTCATCTACTGCTCATGCTCTCGTCCATCCTATTTTCATTCATAGGATTTTATTGTATCTAGGTTTAGAGGATTTCCCTGCTTCTGAGCCTGTTCATGTCATCGGTCCTATAGGTGCGTCTTTTCTTAGACAGAGGGCCGCTCATCTTCGAGCTGGTTCTAAACACCCTAGGTCTGATCCCTCTTCTAGCGCTCCTCCTCCTCCTTCATCTTCTACAGGTCTTGCTGGTGAGGATATTCCTGATCCAGTTGGTGATGATGCGGATGCTGCTGCTGCTGCTGTTCCTCCACCTCCTGCGGCCGACTTTGATGTTCGTCGTACTTTGGAGACTGTCATGACCGTTCAGGCGGCTCGTGGTCAGATTTTGGTGGACCTGCTGGACGAGATGCGTGCTCTGCGAGCTGATCTTGCACGTCTTCATTCACCTTCACCGCCACCTTTTGATGGCGACTTTTGATTGCCCTTTGGCATTCTGTCACAAAAAGGGGGAGTGGATATTTTGACTTGTAGAGGAGTTTTGTACTTTTTGAGGAGATTTTGTAGTTAGGGGGAGACATATAGTTAGGGGGAGACATATTGTTTAGCATGGGATATTTTTTTGTGGAGTTTATTAGTTTGTATCTAGGTGCTTCACTTTGTATATCATTTTTGGGGATATTCATGTTAGGGGGAGTAACATTGATATATTGATATACATGTTTTCTTTTGATTCTTGTTGACTTATGATTCATTGCTTATTGATTTATATTTATGAGTTGATTCATTGATATATATCTTTATTTTGAGTTGTGTGAATCTTACAAGAATATTATACCTGTTTATATACTATTTTCTGCCACACATGCGTTTATGTGTTTGTTGAGTATTTCAGGAATATACAGGTTGATTCAACAAAGCTGCTGTCTACACTTGCAACTGATGGATAGTAGTTAGGTTGAACTTTTGTTTATGAGCATTATTTTGTAAAGGGCTTTTATACTTGTAAACTTTGAGCTTTTGATTTGTGTTTTGTCACGGATTGCCAAAGGGGGAGTTTGTTAGGTTTTAAGGTCTTAGGATTTTATGTATTTAGAACCTAATTTGTAATGTTAGCAAACCATGATCAAAACAATGTATTTAGTCTTGTTTAAGCTTGCTCAAAGTTGGTTTAATTTTGTAAAGTTGGAATCGAGAGACTGCAGAAGCATTGGAGCTTCTCGGCCTGGCTCGATCGATCGAATGTAATTCTCGATCGATCGAAAATCGGCCCAGATGCGTTTTTCTGCAGAATTCCAACTCAGCCCTAACTCTTTAAACGTTTAGGGTTTTATGTTTTTGCCCTAGGTATATAAGGCAAACCCTAGCTACGTTTTTCAGAGTTGCACAAGTTGTGTTGTTGCTCATACATTGCGGTTTTGTGTAAATCTCTTGTGAGATTTAGAGGAGCTTTCCTTTACACATAACTTAGGGTTTTCAAGATTGAGATTATTCAACATCTTGATGATCAACTTGGTTGCTGCCCTTTGAAGCTTAAAGATTAACAAGCGAGGAGCTTGTACCTGATTGAAGGAAGACAAAGAAAGAAGTAGTCCGTGGATTCGGAGCCTGCGCGTGGTCGTGTCAGGAAGTTACTACTGGTGGGTAGCATTAGGAAGTCAAGCGGGGTAGCTTGTAAGTCCTTTGTAACAACTTCAATTCTTTCTTAGTGGATTCCGTTTTGCCTTGAGGATCGGTGGGTAAAATCCTCCCCAGGTTTTTTACCGGTTTGGTTTTCCTGGGTGATCATATCACTGCGTTATTTACTTTCCGCTGCTTTATGTGTTTTACATGCATGATATGATTTTGTGATTGTTTTAACCTAGAATTGCTTAATTTGACTAAGTAAAAACTTGGCTAATTAATCTAGGCTACGCAATCTAATTGTGGTTTAAGGGGTCTAAACCCTGTCAAAATTTTTACCTCTTCAGCCACAGTGCACATTCATCTATAGCTGTGCATTGTAGCTCCAAAGCTAAAAAAAATTATATATTTTATTTAACTTTTCTCTTTCTTTTCCATTAAAATATTCTCTTTCTCTCTCTCTTCCTTCTCTATCTCTTCGCTATCTTTTCTCTCTTCTTTTCGTGTGATTGGCGATGGCTAGTTTGGTTCAACGGTGGTCTGGGTTTGATGGTGGGTTTTGTGCCTCTTGATCTTGTTTCTTCTCTCTCTCGATCAAGCTCAAATGGTGGGTTTGATAGTGGTCTGGGGTGCTAGCTCAACACTCTTGGCCTGAAAATCAAGTTCAAATTTGTTGGATTTTTGGCAGTGGTTGTAGGTGGTCTTGGCTTGCTAGTTGTTGTTGGGTGGTTGTGGATAGTTGTTCTTGGTTGGCAGTGGTTGTGGATTGTGCCGTTTGTGGTGTTTTTTTGGTAGTAGGATTTATTGTTTTATTGTAGTAGATATATTATTTTATTGTGTTGAAAGCTAAAATAGATCAACTGCTGCTAGAATTTTGTAAAATAAGTAGGTAAAATAGATAAAATAGTTTTTTGTAGTGCCAAATAGCTAAATAAATAGCTCTACTATTGTAAATGCTCTTATAATTAAGTTTACCTTACTGACATGTGGTTGAGGCCTCCTCCATTAGAGGCCCAAAACATCAAAATCAAAAGCAAACAAACCCAATTTCAAAAATCACTTAAACAAAATAGTCATAGTTTCAAAAACTTAAAATGTTTTTTGTGTTTTAGTACTACATGCTTAACTTTTTTTTATAGATTTTCTTTCTTTCATTTTTTTCTCAAAAAAAAAAAAAAAATTCATTTTTAATCACAACAACTATATTTGATATTAAACTTGAAATACAAACCCAATTGGTTTAATTAAATTAAAATGAGCGGCTTGGAGCCTTGGACAATAAAATAAGATTCTTTGAATAATTTTTTTTAATTGAGCATTTTGATGAAAAAGATGTGAAAAATGATAAATTATTCTTGATTTAAAAGTGCAACTTCAAATGTATTTAAATTAAATATTTTAAGTGAAGTTAAGACGATTATTGGAAGTAGGGTTAAAAACATATTAAGTCAACACACAATAAATGAGATAAAACTAAAGCTCAACTAAAAGAGAACGAACGTGTTTTATAATTCAATATGTTTAGTTGAGCGACGTCGTTTCATAATATGGTTAATGGTTATTAAACAAAGTAGTGAAGTACTGCTGTTTTGCTTAATGCTTAATAAGTGGAATCAGTTACACCAGTTGCCACATGTATGTATTTAGTTGATTACTATTAGTTTAGCCATTGCCTAGAGTTTGGGGTTAGTTACAGCTTTCCCGCTCTCTCTTCTTTTTCTCTCTAGTTAGATGTGTATATATGGAGGAAACCCAATGTATTATTCATTCATAACAATTTTTTACTAAGAAATAAAGTTTTGGTATTTTTATTTAGAGAGATTGTGAATTTCTTCATAGTATCAGAGCTGGAAAGGACTATTCAAGGCTTTCAACATTGAAAACAATCTTTCTATTCCTCCTTCAAACGATTCTGGTTTCAATACCAACTCTCTACATGAAATTCTTCTTCAGTTTTAACAGAGATCACAATACTGAGAGTCTTAGATAAAGGTTAAAGCTCGTGAGGGAAAAAAAAAATGCTTCAATCAAATTTCCAAGGAGATAATTGACTGTAGGATGATGTTAAGTAAGTAAAGTGTGACAACCTCGTATGCGACGTTGCATAGGCATGATATAAATTACTGCACGTCTCCAACCGATTCACCATAGAAGTAACTTGAAATTGGTTATAATGTGAAGGCTATATTTTTACTTACTAGTAGGAACAATTATTTTTATTTTTTGAAGAGGAGTTTATCTTTCAGTTTTTATATCTTTCCCCTAAAAATAGGAAAAAAAATTTATCTGGTTAAAGCTCCACACTTCTTCCCCGACAGCTTATTACAGTGCATAATTGTTCGAAATTTGAGGGTTAGACAATTGTGAGGCTTGGTTATTGTCGTCATAGTTGTCAAAATAGAAATCGTATAGTGAATTATTTTTTAACTTTTATATATCATGTATCGTAAGATATACAAACCCCTAAGAGATTTGTTTTTGTAACTAGTTGATGTATGGTAATGGGACAAGAAATTACACACATTGGAGAGAATAGACGGGTATTAAAGACTCTACATACTTTGTTAGAAAAAAAAAAAAAAAAAAAAAAAAAAAAAAAAAAAAAAAAAAACCCAATACAAAGCATGTGCAATTATTTTTTAGATTGTTAATTTCTTTTATCAAAAGATCTTCAAGAGATTTCTTATGTTAGAATAATGGTTAAATTAATAAATTCATCATTTCTCTAGGCAGGGATGCAGGGAGACTTTGACCATGGGGGCAATGGCCCCCCATTTTTTTTTTTTTTAAATATTAGTATATATATAGGTATAAATTTTAGCAATTTTGTTTTATAAAATTTACACTTTGCACTCCCCTTAACAATATCATTGATTATTTTAAAAGTAATATTATAGTCACAAACTTTTCTATAATATTTTTACAAATTATCGAGGTAGTAAATTCTTATTGGTTTGCATCTAGGCTCATTCGTAACTCTAGCATTTTCTTCATTTTAAAGGGAATAAAAAAATTTATAAACCTAAAATCTAAAACAAAATATACAAGTCCAAAAAAATTAGCCCAACAAAAATTACAAATAATAGCTTAAAAACAATTAAGCTCAATCAACCAATTTTACCCAAAACAAACAACTCAGCCTGTTAAAAATTTTTAAACAAACTAATTTTGTCCTTACCCAATAGTAAATGCACACATAAAAAACAAAAATAAATAAATTAAAAAAAAAAAACGTTAGAAGTTATAGAGCTAGAGGCTCGGGCAATCGCACGCAACCAGTAGCAAAGCTGTACCCTTAACTTCAAGTTCTGGCTCCATCCCTATCTTTAGGGCTTTTTAAAATTTTAAGACAAGTAGTATTTTATCATCTTTCTGTCTCAAACACACTTTACTTGTTTAGATTTAGTGGTAACTAATGACAAAGAGGAAGGCAGAAAATAGCAAATTATGAAAGACACACAAGGGTTAAGGGAAAAAAAATGCTAACTCAAAATAAAGATAAAGACCCATCTTAATTACTATGGAGAACATAGGAGAATCCATGGATATTACCCCGAGTCAGCCCATAAATACCCTTAGAAACTAGGAAACAATAGTCAATAGAGGGTAAATTAAATACGTAATTGGATTAGGTGATATTATTATATATTTAGCATCTTTAGTGGCTACAGACCAGAATTAGGAATGAAAGACATCATAACCAAACCATATATAGAGACCACACTTCAATAAATATAATCATCATCGAAGATAATGTAATTGTTGCCTCTCCTGGTTCTTGCTTCCCTTTCAGCCTACAAATTAGAAACATAAATATGATCCGAATGCATCCCAGACAAACTTATATTACAAAAAAATAATTATGGATAAGTAAAAAATTTTGAATTAAAGGAAAAATGAATAAAATACATATAAAAAAAGAAGAAGTTATAAACTTTTATTGTAGGTCAAAATAGCATTTTTCCTTTACAAATGAGCTAAGAGCAGCCCAAAAAAGAAGTTACCCTTTGTGTATTGAAATTATGCAACGTTACCATCGTTCAAAGTCCAAAGTTCCATTTGAAACTAACAAAAATTATAAGGTTTAATTTGGAGTCATTCTTAAATTTTAGAGTTTAATTAAAAATTATAAAAATTATATGGTTTAATATGAAATTATAAAAATTATGGGTACTTATTTTTTAATCCCAGTACAACCCTACTTAAGCGTAACTATAGTAGCTCCCGAGGGTTAGAACTAGGGACGGACCCAGAAGGGGGGCAAAGGGGGCCCGGGGCCCCCTTGGGCCCAAAAAAAAATTTTTAGCAGCTAAAATTTTCTTAAAAAAGAAAAGAAAAAAGAGCTTGGGCCCCCCCTTAATTTTAGCTCGGGCCCCCCTCTCAAAAATATGAACCCCTGCCTGGCTGCCCATCAGATTCCGGCCAGCCCATGACCCATGTAAAAAAAAAAAACTCAGCAGTCCAAAACCAACCCAAACGGAGAAAGCAAAAAAATGAAGGAAAAAAAAGAACAAAAAAGAAAAAAAAGGAAGTGAGACTTGAGAGCCCATCAAATTCCGACCAGCCCATGACCCATGTAAAAAAAGAAAAGAAAAAAAACAAGCAAACAAAACAAAACAAACTCAACAGTCCAAAACCAACCCAAACGGAGACTAAGAGCTGAGAACAAAAAAGAACAAAAAAAGAAAAGAAAGGAAAGTGAGACTGAGAGCTGAGAGGCGAGACAGAGAGATCAGAGATAGAGAGGCGAGACAAAGAGAGAGACCCACCCTGTGATGCCGCCACCGCCGCCGACGCCCACGCCGTGTTGTTGTGACGCTTGCTAGAGCGAGACCCATCTGTACAGTTGATATTGCTACCAGAGACCCACGTTGGCATGACCCACTTGCCGCCGTCGCCGATTACTCGAGACCCACTTGCCGCCACCGCTCACAAGTATTTACTCTTATATTTTCCTTCAAAACTTAATAAATATAAAATGTTTGTGATATGATATGAGAATCTGAGATTCACAGAAATTGTGCTTTTCATGTTATTTCATGTTTGTGTTTTTACTGATGAACTAAACTGATGTTGGTGATTGACTTATTGTGAATTGAATCTGTGCTGCGGCTACTGCCTGTGGTGTTTTTTTTTTTTTTTTGGCTTTTTGGCTGTGTCTCTGTGACTCTGTGTTTGTGACTCTCTATATATATAGAGAGAGAGAGAGAGAGAGAGAGAGAGAGAGAGAGTAAAGTTTATAGTTGTAGAGATTATTTTTTTCTTTGTTGACTGGTAGTTAGGCATAATAGGGACAACCAAACAAGTGGAGTTGGGGGTTGGGCAACGGACAAAAGGCAAAGTTAAAGTATTTAACTTTACCTCTTTTTTTTTTTTTTTTTTTTTTTTTTTTTTTTTTTTTTTTTTTTTTTTCTGTAAGGTCAATTAGTGTCGGCAGTGGCCAGTGGGATTCATTGGGTTAGTGGGTCAGTGTTAGAAAAAGGGAGACAATCAGACAACACAAAGACATAAATAAAAGCAGACAAACACAAAGGCATAAATAAAGGCAAACCACAGACAAAAAGAAAAAAACAAATCATATATTATAGAAAATTGTCATACAAATTTAAGAAAATAATGGTAATTCTTATTTTATTTGTAGATCATGAAAAAATCAACTACAACGCTTGATTTTTTCAAAAGAAAAGGTTCAACTTCAAATTCTTCCGAAGTCAACGTGGAATTGCCAACAACTAATGTTACTATTCCAATTCTAGAAAATGTGGATGTTCCAATTCTGGAAAATGTTGATGTTCCAATCTCTCAAACACAATTTCAAAGAATCAAACACAATTTCAAAGAATTGACCTTGATTCTTTGGATTATGATCCCGGAACTCACAAACAAATATGAGAATATCATGTTAATCAACGTGATGAAATTTGACGGGCTTACATTCAAAAAGGTCCGCACCAACCTCCTCTAGGGACATTCAAAAAAAGTGGAAAGCGCAATCGTAACTTTCAAGCTTCTTGGTTTAGAAATAATTCAAAATGGCTTGAATATTCTCCTACAACAGATGCAGCTTATTGTCTACCTTGCTTTGTCTTTCATAATCCAAATGGGGTTGTGGGACAACAAAATGCATTCATTGTTGGTGGATTTAGATTTTGGAAACAGGTTGGGGGCAAAGATTGTTATTTTCAAGGTCATATAAGAAAAGATCCTAACTCAGCTCATAGAGTTGCCGAGCAAATGTGTAAGGATTTGATGAACCAATCACAGCATTTGCAAAGGGAAGTTAATCATTTCACTACTGAACAAATTGCAAATAATCGGTTGCAACTGAAGGCCTCAATTTTTATTGTCTGGTATATTGCCTTTCAAGCTATAGCTTTTAGAGGTAATGATGAAAGTTTTAGTTCATTAAATCGTGGGAACTTTTTTGAATCATTGGGTATTGTGACTTTTTTTAATGAGAAGATTGCTGAAATTATAGAAAAAGCTTCCAAAAATGCAACCTACACATCACCTAGGATTCAAAAGGAAATTTTACATGTTTTATTAGCCAAAGTGAAGAAGGCCATTCGGAAAGAAATTGGTGATGTAAAGTTTTGCATAATGGTTGATGAAGATCGTGATGAGTCTATGAAGGAGCAAATGGCTGTGGTCTTTAAATATGTTGATGCAGAAGGCTTTGTGAAAGAACGTTTTTTTGGGCTTATTCATGTTGTTGACATTGCGGCTTTAACTCTAAAGAAGGGGATATATTCTTTGTTATCTCAATATTGCTTCGATATACAAAATATTCGAGGGCAAGGATATGATGGAGCAAGCAACATGCGAGGTATGTGGAGTGGATTACAAGTTTTGATTTTGAATGATTGCCCATATGCTTACTACATCCATTGTTTTGCACATTGCTTACAATTTGCATTAGTAAAAGCATAAAAACAAGTTGTTCCCATTAGTCAATTTTTTTCTTACATTGTTTTTTCTGATCAGAATTGTTAATGCTTCATGCAAGCGCAATGAGCAATTGAAAGTTGCCAATGCTAATGAAATAGCACGTTTGATTGATCTTGAAGAGCTTGAGACTGGAAGTGGACTTAATCAAATTGGCACTTTACAGCGACTTGTAGAAACACGTTGGAGTTCACATTTTAGATCAGTTTCTAGCTTATTAAGGATGTTTACTTCAACTGTTGAAGTTTTGTAAAATATACTTGATGATGCAATTGATGGAGAACATCAGACAGAAGCAGAGTCAGCTTATGATGGTTTAACTTCATTTGAATTTGTCTTCATCTTGCATCTTGAGAAGGAAACTATGGAGATTACTGATAAATTTTGCCAAGCTTTGCAAAGCCAATCTCAAGACATTTTAAATGCTATGCATTTAGTTTTATCTACTAAAGCACTTATCCAAAAATTTAGAGATGATGGATAGGATGGCTTACTCACCACTGTGATATCATTTTATGAGAAACATTGCATTGATGTCCTGGATATGAATGCTCGTTATGTTGAGAGGTGAGGTTGAGCTCGTAATCAACAAGATAACATTACAAATGAGCATCATTATCGAGTAAATATTTTTTATGCTACAATAAATTCTCAACTATAGGAACTAAATTATCGGTTTAATGAAGATGCAATGGAGTTACTTAGGCTTAGCTCAACTTTAGAATCTCGAGAGGCATTAAAATTTTTCAGAAGTAGTGATCTTTGTTTGTTGGTAAAGAATTTCTATCCACAAGATTTTACAGATTATGACAAACAAGTGTTGGAGAAGGCGCTTTATCATTTTGAGCATAATGTAGTCCAGGATCCAAAGTTTAAAAAATTGAAAAGTTTATCTGAGTTGTCTCAATGGTTAGTGAGAACTGGAAATTCAAAATATTACAAACTTGTTTATAGAATGGTGAGACTTGTGCTTACTCTTCCAGTTTCTAATACTACTACAAAGCGAGCATTTTCAGCTATGAAAGTTGTCAAAACTAACCTTCGAAACAAAATGGAAAATAATTTTTTGATGGACTCTTTGATGTTATACATTGAAAAGGATATAATTTCGACATTTAGTTTGAATTCAATCGTAGATGATTTTGAAGATTTGAAAGAGCGTCGAGTTCCCTTTTCATAGATGATTGTATAAAGAATAGTGTTTCGTGTTTTTTGTTTTTGTTATTAGATGATTGTATCTTAATATATTAAGAAATAATGATTTTTGGGTATTTGTTTTGGTTGATAGTTTATTAATACTATATGGATGTGTATTTGAAAATTTTTTTTTTGCTTACCTCCGACCCCCCATCTTAAAATCCTGCGTCCGTCCCTGATTAGAACTCAGGACCTACACCATACTAATACCCTAAACACTGGACCTCTGCTACTGCAAATTAATTCACTCTTGGATTACAACAACACCACCTTAGTTCGAAGATTTCGGGGGTCAATTATGGATACTTAATAAATTAGTCAGGGTCGGCCACATTTATACAATTCACTCTCCAACAAAAACACAAACAATTTTTTTCTATCTAAATTAACAAAATGCCATTGAATTAAAAGCATCACGCATAATATAAAACGCGAAACGAAAGCAAAAGGCGAGAACGGATTTAAACCTTGTCTACGTCCCTCTCAACGCTCTCTGCAAATCAGCCATTCAAGTTGTAATATCAGTAGAAGCTGCTTCTGCTGATTCACAGAACCAACGCCCATTTGAAATATACGATCCAAAACCATACGCCACTTGCTTCATGTAAAACAAGAATCAACAGCAATGTACTCTCCAACACACAGTGTGGAAAACAAACCAATTCCTTCATCTACCCCATAACCACAACAACAACAACCAAATTTTTGGGACTCAAATTTGATGATGCAGCTTCTGAACTCAAAAAAAGGCCCTAGGAATCCACAATTCCAGAAGCTAAAAAAAATAAAAAATAAAAACCACAAAATTTAGAAAGCTTTTACGATCAACCTGGGCTCCGAAAACAGCTCAAATTCGCATAACCGAAACCCCAGAAATTCGAATTTTTCGGAACTCGTCAATTTTGAGCCGAGAAAATTCAAAAAAAAAAAAAAAACACTTTTGTGTTTTTTGAATCTGAGATGAGAAATTCGGATTAAATTCGGCAAATGCTAACGGTTTTCGATGAATTTAGGGCTCGTTGAATTCCGAAACGAAAATAGAAACAAATCAAAAAAGCAAAGAAAACCACGAATTAGAAAGAGAAAGAAAAAAAGAAGAAAAAAAAAAAAAAACGAATCGTTTCGATTGATTGTGGGGAGGAGGAGAGATTGATAAAATTGTGAATTGCAGAGAGCTTCGAGAATGGTTAACGGGCGCCTCTCTATCACTCTCTGTGTTTTCTCCGTTTTTTTTTTTTGGGTTCTAACTGTTTATTTCTTTTTCTTTCTTTTCTTTCTTTCTCCCTCCAAATTATTTTTTGTTGTTGTTTTGACAAATCAGCAACTGAAATCTTGGGGATGGAGATGGGTATGGTTGGTTTTTTGTCATTTTAACCGAAATAATGAAATAAAGTTTCTTTGTAAGATTTCAAGTGGGCCCATAAACCAAAAACAAAACAAAATTTTAATTTTGTGGTACAGAATTATTTATTTATTTTTTAAATAAGGTGAGACAGAATTTTAGTTTAATAAATAAATTATTTATTTTTGGATTTTGTTGGCATTTATTATTGGATAATTTTGTATTTTCTTGTGTAAGGATTGTATATAGTATTTCACTTAAATTAGTAGGTAACACCGTGCATATACAACGGTAAATTTAAAAACAATCACAATTATATATATATATATATATATGATTTACAATCTAATTAGATCTAAACTATTCAGTTTTTAAATCCAATAATTCACTTGCTACAAAAATTAAAAAAATTAGATAGGACACATGGCGCAAAATTGAACTCCAATTAAATTTAATTTAGATTCCTTGATTTTTGCACATAATAATTCATTTGACATACAAATTTAAAAATTAGATAAGACATGTAGTGCAAAATTAGACTCCAATTTATAATTTAATTGGATTTTCTCTCAGTTTTATCTATATATATATATATATATATGAGTCCCATGAGGAGTGAAAGATTGAGATTAATCACGTAGCATGAGTTAAAATATACCAAATCAAATTCACATGACATATTAATATTCAAAATTAAGTTAGGTATCAAATTAGATCACTTTATAATTATCATGATCAAGCCATTAGATGGTTATTTGAGTGTTCATAACTTAAAAATAATACAAGAAGAGGTATATAGTGTATCACATATATATGTAACCATTCAATGTAGTGATTTTCTTGAGTAATGATTGTATATAATATTTCTTTAAAATGAGTCATACTAGTCGCTAACCCGTGCGATGCACGGGATAGTTAAATAAAAGGACAATTAACCAACATCATGTTAAGGTAAAAGAATTAGTGAGAGACTGATTTGCCCACCAAGAATTTAAAAGAAAAAAAGATTGATATAATAAAATCTAAGAAATTTAGAAATAGAAAATTGGGTTAATAATATGCATATTATAGACATTTTGCTAGTTAGCGTTTAAAAAAAAAAGGATCTGTCATAATTAAATAAAATACAACGGGAATAAATATTTAACTTCTATGCTTTTCATTAGTTTAGAAGTGTTGTCTAACGTAGAATGTTATTGGGTTGTAAGAAAGATTTTTATAAAATGTTAATACCATATATATATGCTTATATTGTCAATGTCTCACTGCAGGTACATAGTTACTGAAACTTACAAAATAATTTACAATTCTTAAATTAATAAAGCAAAATTCCCAAAAGTTATATATATACACTCACTCAAAACTTATATAAACTACAAAGATAAAAACAAATCTTATTTAGTCGTATTAATAACAATATAAACAATTCAAAATATGGAACATTATCAAATTTATAACACATAATTCCATTATCTTTTACGTTGAATCCAAACAAATAATTAATTGAAATTAATCTAAACAAATAATTAATCAACCAAAAATCAAAGCTTTAATTAAGAAAACAAAAAATCACATGAACCTAAAATAAAAATTCTTAATAAATAAAAAATATATAAGGTAAAGAATTAAGATTAACCTACTAAGACGCAAATACCAAAAACCCCAAAACTTAAACCTTCCAAATTTTATAGAATCCTCAAATTCTACTTCAAAACCAAACAAAACCCTTCAAATTCAAAAAATTCATATATAATATACCAAATAAAAATTTACCACGCCTTGGGTTGGAAAACATAGGTTGCAGTTTTGATTTTTCTTCAAAAAATAGAGATGCGTCATTTGCTGTATACAATATAAAATAATTATTAAAAATTTCAACCCAAAAACCAAACCCACAAAAAGATTTATATTAGTCTTCCTCTAAGTCATCCCCTAAACTGTTTTCGACCTCCATGTTATTATTTGGGTTGCCCTCTCCATCTCTAACTCTGCTAGTACCATCCTTAAAAAAAGCATTGAACATTAGATAAAATGAAAAATTACTCTAAATGCAACATGATATCATAATCTAATTAATAACGTCTAACTCTTATACAAAATTTACAAACAATTAATATATAAACTACCTTAAAAAAAAAAAAAAGCTTTAATCCATTTACATCTAAAAAGTTTTCAAACATTTGTATAACCACCAAACAACCTTAATATATCTACACATGTATAATAACATCAATAAACAATAACCACGGTGGTAATACTGCCAACAAAATAAATAATTGTAAGTAACAATAACAATCTAGTTGCTCTCTTTACCGTTAAAAGAAACCAACATGATTATAGATGATTAATTATTTGATTTTTTTCAAATAAGCTAACCCGTGCAATGCACGGAAGAGTCGAACAAAAGTTGTAAATTTTCACTTATAAAAGTTACAACTTAAGAGGAAAAATAAAATACTAAGACCAAAAGTGAAACTCTAACACCAATAATATGTTGTATAGTCTCAACCTTCAGATGAATAAAATGACATTGTTAGGGAGCGAGGACAAATAAATGTATCAAATATTGAGTAAAGATTGCTTATGCTTTAGTCATCTGGCTTAAATAGTAAAACTATTTATAAAAAAAAAAATTCATTTGGACACTTTTAAGCCAATAAACAAAACAAACCCTCATTATGCACACAAATGCAAGAAATTTGGAAAGAATAGATGTTGAAATATATGTTTGTAAAAAAGAAGAAGAGGTAGTACCAATTGAAAGGCAAAAAAGAGTATTAATAGAGTAAAAATGCAAATTGATCATATAATTGAAATTAATCCAAACAAATAATTAATCAACCAAAAATCAAAACTTTAATAAAAAAACAAAAAATCACATGAACCCAAATAAAAATTCTCAATAAAGTAAGAACATATAAAAATTTACCATACCTTGGGCTGGAAGACATAGGTTGCAGCTTTGATTTTTCTCCAAAAAATAGAGATGTTTCATCTGCCATATACAATATAAAATAATTATTAGAATTTCAACCCAAAAACCAAACCCATAAAAACACTATCAAAATATAGAGATTAACCCAAATACTTATAAGAATATCAATTCTAAACATAATAAAACAATAAGATAGAATGAAAATTTTAGGCACATATGAAAGCAAATAAAAAAAAGACAAAACCTACGTTTTTTTTTTTTTTTTACGTGAGTCTTTCTCCTTTTTATTTTTTTAATCTTAAAGTGAAGTTGAGTTTAGGGTTTTGAGATGGTAATTGCTAGGATTTTAAGGAGAGAAGAGATTTTGGTATTTTTATGAAAAAAACGTTATTTTAGGTCTAGGTGATTTATTTCCTTGTTTTTAGGCTCTTTTAATGTTTTTTTAGGTCAAATTTGGTTCCTATTATGGTTAAGTATTAATTAGGGCCTATTTTAGAATATATTTTCTTGTCCATCAAGTTTTATGGAGCCCTTAAGTAGGCCTCCAAGTTTGTATACGTTTTTTAATATTATTGTTATAAGATATAAAACCTAAAATAAAAAGAATCAAAAATAAAAAGAAAAAGAAAATAGTGATGATATAGAAAATTGTGAGAGTTTCAAAAGTTTCGGTTTTATATATATATATAGATGAGGAGTGAAAGATTGAGATTAATAATGTAGCATTAGTTAAAATATACCCAATCACATTCATATGACATATTAACACTCAAAATTGACTTGGGTATCAAATTAGATCACTTTACAATTATCATGATCAAGCCATTGGAGGATTATTCAAGTGTTCATAACTTAAAAATAATTCAAGAAGAGGTATATAGTGTATCATATATCACTCTGTTTGTTTTGATGGAAAACATTGTGTAAAGGTTGTTTTCCGTATTTTCCAGTGCTTGATAGCATTAGAAAAAATGAGTCAAAGGAAAACTATTTTTAGTCAACATAAAAAGTATGATTTATTTTTATAGATTGTTTTCCTCTTTTTTCCTGGAAAACAACTCTATCTTACAACGAGCTAAATAAGAGAAGTTAGAAGATTGTTTTTCAATTCATTTAAAGTTGCTACCAAAAATAGAAAAATTAGATAGTTTTATAGAAAATGTTTTTTAGAAAATGACTAATTTTCTAAAAAACATCATCACTAAAACAAATAGAGCGTATATGTAACTATTCAATGAATGATTTTCTATAAGTATGGCTTAAGTATGCACTACTGTTTAAAAATAAGCATGCACTACCAATTTTGGCACTTTTTCAACAAAATGCAATTCTTATTTCGTTTCTTTCATCATCTAACAACATTCTCCAGTGGAACATTCCAAATTGTTCTTTATAATCAGCTAGGTTTACAGATTGCATGCCTTGAGAACTTTTTAATTTTAGATGGTGTCATTGTTATGACATTAAAAATTTAGATATTTGTTTTATTTTCTCTTTTTATTTATTTTATCGAGCTGCACACATACAAAGTTCGTTTTTTTTTTATTTTTTATTTTTTTTAAAGATTAAATTTTATAAGGATGTGGTGTAAAACCCATGTTTTACTCCTCTAATTCCAACATGCCATAGTATCTTATCATTTATTTAAGAATAAGCACAATTATATCCAATAAATTCTAATACCCATATATAAAATCCAACCAAATTAGGAGTTTATTGAGATATTACTATTAGGTTTGACTTACCTTCAATACTTTTTTAACTAAATATGTCATTTTGTTTTAAATGTACAATGGCAAGTTGTATTGGATTTGAATCTCCATATTTTATTTAGTTAGTGGATGATGTGCAGTTTTTCATTAAAATAAAAAGAGATTCTAGTTAAAAAGGTACTGAAGGTAAGCCAAATCTATTATTATTACATGTGGTAGGAGATATTAAATTTTATAAGGATGTGGTGTAAAACTCATGTTTTAACCCTCCATTCTCAATATGCCACATAATCTTATCATATATTTAAGAATAAGTACAACCACACACAATCAATTCTAATACCCATATATAAATCCAACAAAATTGGAAGTTTATTGAGATGTTATTAGGTGTGGTAGGATGTATTGAATTTTAAGTAATATATTAATGTATTAATATCTTATTGGATGGCGTAAAATGTGAGTTTTACATTTCATCTTTACCAAATTTGGACTCGTGGTAAGATATATTGAATTTTAAGTAAATTGTTGATATGATAATCTCTTATTAGATAGTCTAAAATATAGGTTTGACACTTTATCCTTACCAAATTCAGACTCTTGTTTTTTTTCTTCTCATTTTCTACCTTAATTTATGAGAAGAATAATTTATAGAACACAATTTAACAAAAAAAGAAAAAAAGAAAAATCTAGAACGCAATGTTTTTCATAGTCTTTTCTTTTTTAAAAAGAGAATAACATGTAATATCACTAAATTAAGCATATTCTAGTAGTATAGTACAGTATTAATGAAAATGATGTTAATAATATTCTAGTAGTATAGTATTAATGAAAATGATGTTAATAATAATGAGGTTAAATTTATCACCACGATAATTAAAAAAAAAATTATAAAAGAAGGATGTGTATGACCATGACATGATGACATTATTTCTACATTGAGATAAGTGTTTTTGGGAAATGAGAAGTCCCCTGAAATTTCTGCTTCTTTTGACTAAAAATTCCAAAAATTTAGGCGCGAAGTGGGCTGGCGGGAAAGGTTAGCACCTTTGGTCCATAATGGAATATTCCGAGTCCAAATTTTTTTTTTTTTATAAGATTCCGAGTCCAAATTTGAGTGTGTACTGTGTACAAATTAAAATATTGTTCATGCTTCTGTAAAATAAAGAAATAGACATTATACAGTTGTAATATTTGACAAATCTATGATTCTATATGCCTAAGAAAGGATTTTTTAAAAAAAAAAAAAAAAAAAAGACTTTTTTTAGCAAAAGGGGTCGGCTTCTTTTTTTATTTTTTTACCCTCATTTTTTTATTTAAAGAAGGTGTTGGACAATGTTACAGCGAAAAGAAGAAGAAGGATCACATTAAAAAAAAAAAAAAAAAAGGTCACTTCACTTAAAAAAATAAAGGTCACTTAACTTCAAAATGTAAAGTCTACTTCATTCGTTTATAAATTAAAAATTAAGTTAATTTTGTAGGGTAATTACAAAAAACTCACTTATAATTAAGTTTACTTTACCTGCATGTGGTTGAGGCCTCCAAAACATCAAAATCAAAAGCAAACAAACCCAATTTCAAAAATCACTAAAGCAAAATAGTCGTAGTTTAAAAAACTTAAAATGTTTTTTGTGTTTTGGTATTACATGCTTAACTTTTTTTTATATATTTTCTTTCTTTCATTTTTTCTCCAAAGAAAAAAAAAAAAACCTTTCATTTTTTAATCACAACAACTATATTTGATATTAAACTTGAAATAAAACCCAATTAGTTTAATTAAATTAAAATGAGCGGATTGGAGCCTTGGACAATAAAATAAGATTCTTTGAATATATATTTTTTTTAATTGAGCATTTTGATGAAAAAGATGTGAAATTTTTTTAATTATTCATGATTTAAAAGTGCAACTTCAAATGTATTTAAATTAAATATTTTAAGTTAAGTTAAGACGATTATTAGAAGTAAGGTTAAAAACAAATTAAGTCAACACACAATAAATGAGACAAAACTAAAGCTCAACTAAAAGAGAACGACATTCTCAAAAAGAGAGATGCTACGTCTCTAACAATTTTACAACAAATCATAGGTGGTTAGTTGTTATTGGTTCAAATTTGAAACTAACACTAAGATTACTTTTTTGCCCCAACAATAACAACCAATAACAACCTGCCACTTAGGAAATGTTGTAGAAATGTTGTAGACATAGCATTTCTCTTCTAAAAAAAAAACTAAAAGAGAACGAATGTGTTTTATAATTCAATATCTTTAGTTGAGCGACATCGTTTCTTAGTATGGTTATTAACAAAGTAGTAAAGCAGTGCCGTTTTGCTTAATGCTTAATAAGTGGAATCAGTTACGCCGATTGCCACATGTCTGTATTTATTTGATTATTAGTTTAGCCATTGCTTAGAGTTTGGGGTTAGTTAGCACTTGCAGCAGTAGAGCTAAATAGCTATATAGCTATTTTAGCTCCATCAAAACACCAAAAATAGTCATGCAGTAGTGGAGCTAAAGGTATTTTTTTTAGCTTCATTGCTACAATGCACATCTATAAATAGATGTGCACTATAGCTGAGAGCTAAAAATAATAATAATTTTTTATTCCCAGCCCAATTAAAATATTATTATTATTATTATTATTTTTTTTTTAGAACTCTCACAATCTCTCAACTCTCTCTCTCTTAACTTTCAGACCTCTCATGCCGCCGCCCCCCTAACCCACGCCGCCATAGACCCAGCTCCGACCACAGCAACCCCCACCACCACCACCACCGCCAACACCACCACATCTTCTCCCTTCTCTCTCTGTTTCCTCTCTTCTTTGTCTCTATCTCTCCAGCAACCATCACATGAGAAAGAGGAGCTCAGCCACCCACCACCTCACCACCACACACACCCCAACAATCACCAAAAAAAAAAAAAAAAAAAAAAATCAGCAACCTCTCCAACACCATACACACACCACCACCACCTCCAACACCCAAAAACCCACAAATCCACCATCACTAAACCCATAAATCCACCATGAACCACCACCAACAACAACCAAAGCAACCCCAAAACCCACTAAACCCACAACACCATCAACACAACCAAAACCAAAACCAACACCATCAACCCATTACCACCAATCACCAAACCCATCTCAAAAATAGAAAAAAAAAAAAAAAAAAAAAAAACCCACTGATGAGCAAACCCACCACCACTACCAATCTACACGGACCTAGACCCATTCCACGGACCAAATCCATGGACCCAAACACACGAACCCAAACAATAGCACCTCTACGGACCCACCATGCTCAGCCATCGCCGATCTGCACGGAGCAAGGTCACCTCCACGGACCCACCATGCTCAGCCATTGCTGATCTACACAGAGTAAGGTTTGAGAGAGCTGATATGAGAGAGGGAGAAAGAGAGAGATGATCTGAGAGAGGGAGAAAGGTTGAGAGTTGAGACCTATGACTGAAGAGAGAGAGAGAGAGAGAGAGAGAGAGAGATGATAGAGACTGAGGAAAGAGAATAGGGTTTTTTTTTTTAATTTTTAATTTTTTTTAATTTATTGAGAGAGAAAGCAAGAATGAAATATTAATTTTTTGTTCTGTATCCTCAGACTCATTGTTCACGGTTGGTAAATTCTTTAGGTAGCGATTGCGGTGGCGGTGGAAGAGTTGGTGGCGGCAGCAGTAGTGGCAGTGGTAGCGGTTGCGGGTAGTTGTGATTGTTGTTTATTGTAGTGTATATATTATTTTATTGTAGTAGATATATTATTTTATTATGATGTTTATATTATTTTATTGTGTTGAAAGCTAAAATATATTCACTGCTGCAGCATGTTTTATAAAGTGAGTAGGTAGAATAGATAAAATAATTTTTTTTGGAGCTAAATAACTAAATTTTTAACTCCACTGCTGTGAATGCTCTAAGAGCTTTCCCCCTCTCTTTCTCTCTCTTCTTTTTCTCTCTAGTTAGATGTGTATATATGGAGGAAACTCAATGTATTATTCATTCATAACAATTTTTTACAAAGAGAAAAAATTTTGGTATTTTTATTTAGAGAGATTGTGAATTTCTTCATGGTATTAGAGCTGGAAAGGTCCATTCAAGGCTTCCAACACTGAAAACGATCTTTCTATTCCTCCTTCAAATAATTCTGGTTTCAATACCAACTCTCTACATGAAATTCTTCTTCAGTTTTAATAGAGATCACAAAACTGAGAGTCTGAGATAAAGATTAAAGCTCGTGAGGGAAAAAAAAAATGCTTCAATCAAATTTCCAAGGAGATAATTGACGGTAGGATGATCTGAAGTAAGTAAAGCGTGACAACCTTGTACGCTGCATTGCATAGGCAGGATATAAATTACTGCATGTCTCCAACCAATTCACCATAGAAGTAACATGAAATTGGTTATAATGTGAAGGCTATATTTTTACTTACAAGTAGGAACAATTATTTTTATTTTTTGAAGGGGAGTTTATCTTTCAGTTTTTATATCTTTCCCCTAAAAATAGGAAAAACTTTTTATCTAGTTAAAGCTCCACACTTCTTCCCTACAGCTTATTATAGTGCATAATTGTTCGAAATTTTAGGGTTAGACAATTGTGAAGCTTTGTTATTGTCGCCATAGTTGTCAAAACAGAAATCGTATCGTGAATTATTTTTTAACTTTTATATATTATGTATCGTAAGATATACAGACCCCTAAGAGATTTGTTTTTGTAACTACTTGATATATGGTAATGGGACAAGAAATTACACACACTTGAGAGAAAAGACGGGTATTAAAGACTCTACATACTTTGTTAGAAAAAAATAATAATAACAATACAAAGCATGTGCAGTTATTTTTTAGATTGTTAATTTCTTTTATCAAAAGATCTTTAAGAGATCTCTTATGTTAGAATAATGGTTAAATTAATAAATTCATCATTTCTCTGGGCAGGGATGAAGGGAGACTTTGACCATGGGGGCAATGGCCCCCCATAATTAAAAAAAAAAGAGAGAGTATATATATAGGTATAAATTTTAGCAAATTTTTTTAATAAAATTTACACTTTGCACTCCCTTTGACAATATCATTGATTATTTTAAAAGTAATATTATAGTCACAAACTTTTCTATAACATTTTTATAGATTACTGATGTAGTAAATTGTTAATGGTTTACATCTAAGCTCATTTGTAACGCTATCATTTTTTTCATTTTAAAGGGCATAAAAAAAAATTTATAAACCTAAAATCTAAAACAAAATATACAAGTCTAAAAAAATTAGCCCAACAACAAAAATTACCAATAATAGCTTAAAAGCAATTAAGCTGAATCAACCAATTTTACCTAAAACAAACAACTCAACCTTTTAAAAAATTTTAAACAAACTAATTTTGTCCTTACCCAGTAGCAAATGCACGCATAAAAAACAAAAATAAATAAATTTTTTTAAAAAAACCCTTAGTAGTTAAGCAACAGAGCTAGAGGTTGGAGTAGTCGCATGCAACCAGTTGCAAAGTTGCACCGTTAATTTCAAGTTCTGGCTTTGTCACTATCTTTAGGGCTTTTTAAAATTTTAAGACAAGTAGTATTTTATCATATTTCTCTCTCAAACACACTTTACTTGTTTAGATTCAGTGGTAACTAATGATAAAGAGGAAGGCAGAAAATAGCAAATTATGAAAGACGCACAAGGGTTAAGGGAAAACAAAATGCTAACTCAAAATAAAGATGAAGACCCATCTTAATTACTATGGAGAACATAGGAGAATCCATGGATATTAACCCAAATCAGCCCATAAATACTCTTAGAAATTAGCAAACAATAGTCAATAGAGGGTAAATTAAATACATAATTGGATTAGGTGATATTATTATATATATATTTAGTATCTTTAGTGGCTACAGACCAGAATTAGGAATGAAAGACATCACAACCATACCATATATAGAGACCACACTTCAATAAATATAATCATCATCGAAGATCATGTAATTGTTGCCCCTCCTGGTTCTTGCTTCCCTTTCAGCCTACAAATTAGAAACATAAATATGATCCGAATGCATCCCAGACAAACTTATATCACAAAAAAAATTATTATGGATAATTAAAAAATTTTGAATTAAAGGAAAAATGAATAAAATACATATAAAAAAAGAAGAAGTTATAAACTTTTATTGTAGGTCAAAATAGCATTTTCCTTTACAAATGAGCTAAGAGCAGCCCAAAAAAGAAGTTACCCTTTGTGTATTGAAAATATGCAACCTTACCATCGTTCAAAGTCCAAAGTTCTATTTGAAACTAACAAAAATTATAAGGTTTAATTTGTGGCATTCTTAAATTTTAGAGTTTAATTAGAAATTATAAAAATTATGTGGTTTAATATGAAATTAGCCCTAGATTATAGGATTTAAAGCGCAATTGACTCTAATTTTCCTTGAAGGGTACCCTATTTGTGGCATAAGATGTCAGTCTCTGAGAGCCAGGTCTCTCATTCTTACATTAATAGAATTCATGGGCTGGCGATCTTTGAATTCCAATTACCAAAATGCAAAAGGGTGTTATGTACTTATGTTAACTTTTATTAAAGTAAAATGAAATTTTGGTTTTCATGCTAGTACCCAAGTCATAATTATAGGAAAACATGTTAGTTCAAGGACTCTAGAGTTAAGAAATCTAATCCAAGTTGATTATTGTCTTTGCCAAAATTCTAATGAATTTATGAAATATCTCATTCTCTCACATAATAATGTAGTAAAATTTATGGTGGAATCAAATTCATATAAGCATGTGAGAGTAGAGAGTATTAGTCCTAACATATTAAATAAATAATTCCTTGCGCTACGGTTTTTACTATGTTAGCTTTTAATATATATATCTGTGTGTGTGTGAAACTTCTTCTTAGAGACTTGAACCCTGACTTTTACTTCTCAGACCCTCACACTCCACAAGTACTTAATATTTATAGAGTAACTATTGCCCCAGGGGGCAATTACATTTTAAATCATATACTTTAGTGGTGTTTTCAAATTAAACCCTATAGATTTACAAGTTTATAATAGTATTGTATCAATTTATACTACCTAATCAAAACCGAAAACTCTAAAATTTAAATTTGGATGATTTTAAAAGTTCAAAGTTTGATTTTTTTATATGAGAGTTTAGAGTTCGATTTGATATTAGTGAAACTATATATTTAATTTGTAATAATCCTAATCTTCATGATACAATTTGAAATTTTTGACAACTAAATAAAGGATTTAAAATGCAATTTACGAAAAAATTAATAATAATACATCGAAAATATAACGTGACCTAAAAATAAGAATACACCATGGTTATTGATCATACCTTGCTAGTGGCTATAAGCATTTCAAATGCTTCCGTTCCATGTTCTTCAATATAATTCTCTGCAGCTGTTAGAACATCATCTGGCTTTTTGAAGACGTTCTTCTTTCGTGGGACATACCAGATTTGACAAGTTGTTGGGTCCCTATAGAATGGTCTAATGAAGTTTCGATAAACATATGCTGCCCCATTGAAGTGCGGTAGGACCAACCAGCATGAAAGAATTAGCTTAGCATAAGGCCAAATGGGGAACCTGAAAATTGAAAATCAATGACAATCAAGAAAATTTTAAAAATCAAGTTTAATAACTTAAAGCATTTAAATATAGTTTCCCTTTGTTGTCACTCTTATAGGTTATTTTTAGCTCGTAACAAGTTAGGGTGGGAGATTTGAATTCATGTAGATTCACACCATGTTGTGAACCGAAAATGTCACAAGGTTTATAACCTTAGCATTTGGTGCTAACATCTTTTGAGTCGTGTGTTGTCCCAAAAATTCCTTTTAAAAAAATCAATCTTCTCTAGGGACAAAAAGGAAGATTCTCGATTAAAAAAAAAAAAAAAATTCTTTGTTAAATTCTCCATTCGCACTAAGGGCTTGTAACCTAAACAAAATAATTTTCTCACGTTAAAATAGATGCATTTTATAATTATTACAAATTTAAAGGTTTATCAAGTGAATTAAATGATGTAACACTCTTGCACTTCCATATTCAGGTAATAACATCTTAATATGTCATCTCTCCGAAATCTTTGAGACACTAGGGCTTGTTTTGTTCAATCTTAGTGCCTAAATTTATTTCAACTTTTCACCAAATGTTACAAAAGTATTATAAAGGACACGATGTCAAGATTCGCATGAGCCTTGTAAACAAAGCTTTTTTGAATCACTCACCCCCCACTTATTGCAACAATGTAAAGTAAATGGATGTATAAAGTTTCGTTGCTCCAATTATTAGTGTTTCTTCATTTATATATATATATATATATATAGACTTATCTTCCAAATTTCCCAATGTGGGGTTTTTTTCTTTTCTGAAAAGAAAAAATCTAAGTGAATAAGCTTTTAATTTTATACCTCAGACACAAAAGGTCAATCTGCCACAGGGCTTTTACAACAGATCAGGAAAAGCCCTTGACAAAAAACAACCCAAAGGAAGAAAGATAGCAAAGCCCACTTTTAGATTGCCTAACCCAACTAAAGCCTAAAGGCAAAAAAACTCAAAACTCATATTAGCAAAGGATGTATATATATACATATATCATCCATAATAGCTGAAATTTGCCAGCCCACATATGAATCCCAATGTTAGAGTGACACTGCAGCTATTTTTCATTTCTGTGCTCTAAGAAACCGTGATGATTTCTAAAAAAGCACGGTACACACACAGAGTCTAATGTAGAACAACAACAACAACAACAACAACAAATTAACTAGCTGCAAACTTGTGATGATTCCTAAAAATGCACAGTACGTAACACATAAACACAAAGTCTAATGTAGAACAACACAACAACAACAAATTAACTAGCTGTAAACTTGTGATGATTCCTAAAAATGCACAGTACGTAACACATACACACACAGTCTAATTTAGAAAAGCAACAGATTAACTTACAATTCAAGGACTTTAGCGAAAGTGAGCTCAAAGAGTGTGAGCATGGAATAGAGAACCCAATATGTAAGCCATTGCTGATCATCACTACGAGACTTGGTCTCTATGGCCCTGATTGAAGCATACCTATAAAAACAACACCACAGAAAAATGTGAATGGACACGTATATATTCATGCACATAGCACATGTTGTGTGCACATGCAGAACAAAACACACAAAAAAAATACTTACAGGGGAAAAACTAGAGTGACTAGAGGCCTGAAACATTAAAAAAAATTGAATCTAAATAAGGGAAACAAGCAAAGGAAAAGACAGAGAAATTAAGCACAACGTGAATGTGTACAATACAATGAGACTTGAGAGACATACAAAGCAAGAACATCAAAGTTCTTGGCCACAACTTGGAGAAAATTATTCCCGGATGTACCCATCTTCCTTGCTGTTGCTCTTTAACTTTGTTTCACTAACTTTGAAACTTTTACAAAGAGAGTGTGAATAGTGACTACACATTACACATATAACATCAACCTTATTAAAAAAGCAGCTAAAAAAGGTACGCAACAAAGAAATTTGGAAAAGGTTTTCTGATGGGAACTGATTTTCCGGGGGAATCTAAAGCTGCACGAGGAAAGAGGCACCGAATTCTTTTTTAAAATCATCTGCTGTGATGTCAAACACAGCTTGACACTGGTTCAACCAATGAATGCGTGCCACTTCGTGAATACTATAAGTAAAAATGTTAAAAATATTACAAACTTTACTACTTAAATTACATTAACTAATGCGTTAATTTCTATTTTTATAATTTGATAATTGAGGAGAATTTGAACCACTTAAAAACACCAAGATATATTCATTAATCAATTGAGTTATAAAGCCTGTAGTACGTCAATTTTTAAATATAAATAAAATGGTAATTAAAAATTTATTTATCATATTGTTAACATAAGACCAAATTAGAAGTAATATAACGGAAACTAATTTTTTTTTATGGGAACGGAAACTAAAATTTTATTGCAAAACCTTATAATCTTTTATTAAAAAACCTTACTATAATTTCATTAATCATAAAAAAAATAATTCAGACATTTATAGTAAAACTAGTACTAGCTTTAGGTTGATTCTCACCCCAAAAAAAAAAAAAAAAGTACTAGCTTTAGTATTTTTTGGCAAACTTTAGTATTTTTTTGGGGGCAAACTTTAGTATTTTCTTAAAATTTGTGCTTGTAGTTTTATTATTTTCCTTGGACTGTTTGTGTGGCAAAATTTGATAGGCTGGTCAGAATTAATTTCTTTTCTCACGTGATTTCTAAAAGCAGCACAAACGTCCTCTGTGATTGGCCATACTGGGCCATGCAAACTTGACATTTTTTCAATGAATGGCCTAGCAGCTTAAAAAAAGAAGAGGGAAAAAAAAGAGAAAATTGATTCATCTCCTTTTATGTTTTTAAATAAAATTCAATTAATTTATCTCTTCCAGTTGTCATCAATTAATCCAAATGAATCAAACAAAAAACAGTAACAGTATTCACTTAAAAGTTTTAAACCATTCAAAGAAATGATTGTTGATAGAAAATGGGGGGCCATGGAGTACGTTGAAGTAAAGAGTAAAGACAACTGGGTCAGGTAAGTCAAGTGACTCGACTGTCAGCCAGCACATGGTGATGTTAGGTTTATTGGCTGCAAAGTCTTTCAAGTCTTCATGTTCACACATATATATATATGCAGCCCAAGCACTTGAATATTTGCTCAAATTGGTTTATGGATAAAAGATAAACCATAATGAACAATTTTTGTTGACACTCTTTGGGGGCTTACTTAATTAGTTTTGTAATTTTTACCAATTGACATTGAAAAATGTTGTTTAGAACGCGGCTTACTATCATTTGTAATGAATTATTTAAGACTTTTTTTTTTTAATTTTTAAAACAAGGTAATTAATTATTTAGTCGAGAATCAAATCACAAAGTTGCATGGATAAACATATTAATAACCAACACACCCACATAGAGAAAATAATTTGTTCATGAAGTGAAAATCCGGCCAATATGGTGTATACGCTCTTAGGCAAAGTCTAGATCAAATACAAGTCCATCATTGAAGGTTGTTGTGGTATATACTTTACTCATATGACTTTATGTACATGTAGATGGACTGGTTTCTCGAGCTCCCTGCTCGTACTAGTAATTGTAGACTCTTTTCTTGTGCCTTCAAAGTTACTTGTTGTCACAAGTTGATTCGTTGACCGCAAAATCGATTGTTGGTCATTCCAAGGATTTTTGAAGATTTGACATTGTCCACCATGGTTTCAACTTTCAACAAGAAGTCCAACACAAGTTTGGTGATTTATGTGTTTAATTAGAATACTCAACCTCTTAGTGATATTCTATATATGGTAGAGGCTCAAAAACAAAGAATGTTCTCTCTAAGTTTTTCTCTATTTTATGAGGCCGTCTTCCTTCTTTAGGGATTAGGGTTGAAATAAAGTTTAAATGCAAGTAGGAATTTGCTTGAGGTGCCTACAAACACAACCTAAAAGCAAAAGAGCGCCAGCCTTCAATCATTATTACACATTTACACCCATTAATATATATTACAAAGCATAAAACTCAACAAATTTGTCATGGACATAGCCAAAACTAAAATCCTAACAGGCATAATAACTTTTTTATTCCACAAAAGAAAAATAGTTGTCACTCTTCATTTCTAATTCCTAACACAGAGAGAGGGATGGGGGAGATGAAAGGGGTTCCTCTATAATTACAACTTTACAAACACAAGCCTAATAATTAGCAAGAGAATGGGCAATAGAGTTAGCCTGTTTTTTTTTTTAGAATACTAAATATTTTTAACACACACACGGAGAGAGGACAAAATATTTTTTTAAAAGAAACTTATAGTGGTGTATATCCAAAATGGTTTAACTTTTGGATACATAGTACAGACTTTAAACCTTTTAAACTCACACTCGTTTTTCAATGTGGGATTAACCCACTATTTTTTCTTTTGCGAATATTAAGTATTTTTAACTCACACACATGGGGAGAGGGAAGAAATTTCTTTTAAAGAAACTTAAATCAATAAATCATAAGTCATAAATGCGAAGCTTTCCAAAAAGCGAAAGACCGTCTCATACAAGATTTTTCCCTTAAAGTGTCAGAGATAATAGGGTTGTAACTTGTAGAGGATTAATGAATTTAGAGAGCCTCCCTCAAGAATAGTTCTCGTCTAACCTGTTTCATGAGTTTTGAAGATTGCATGAAGTGTTTCTTGAGCTTCAGCCCATAGAGGGATCACCCGGGTCCAAAATCTCAATCCAAACTGTATATAATGATGTTTGGTTTATGATTTCTACAGACAGTTGCAACACAAAAGTTTTGATATTCTCTATTGACGTCTTTTTTGTTTATTTCTTGTGAGTGTGAAACAATTAAGGTTGAAACATGGAAGATAACCGGTGAGTACGCAAGCCCACAGACAAAAAAAGTAAAGTTGAATAACATGATGATGACAATATAAATTCCTACATTAGGAGTCACTCACTCATAACTGATGTTGCATGTCTAGACTAAAGAGATCAAATAGATAGGTCTAATGGTTCTCAAGATCTAGTCATGAGATTCATGAGGTCTTGCTTTAAGTGTTGTGACCAAATTTTTTCCTTCCTTTTTAACTCTTGAGAAATTACTCGAAACCTTGGTCTATGAACAACCTCATGAGCCGTTTAAGATTTTAAATTGGTAGAAATTATTGGCTATTGTTATACCACTTAATAAAATTTTTAAATTAATAATTTTAAAATTTTACTATTAGATTATATGTCATCTATGCTCTTACACACATATGCCAAATTTTGCTTCCACTTGAATGTTAATTTCTTTTTGTTTTTCAAAATTTGTCTTTTATTCATAATTTAAATTCAACCATATACAGGGGGTTTAGGAATTTTAGGGTATAAAGTATACTCTCTCTCTCTCTCTCTCTCTCTCTCTCTCTCTATATATATATATATATAGTGCGCATTACTAATAGAGATGTTCTAACCTGTATATTTATGAATGATTCTTCTAAAAAAAGACTAAATTTTATGTTTTGCAACAATCAACTTACCAAAACCCTTTTCCCCCCTTCTTATTTTATATTTGACACCAGTTAATAAATAAAATATACAAAACATTATTGTAAAAAATAGATAATAATATAAGTGTCTATACAATTGTGGGTGTAAAAGCCCAACGTTACGTATTGGGCCTGGGGCCCAATTTGAATATCACTATGTGTCCGAAGAGAGAAAAAGGATTAGAAATGAGTCCGTATGAGAGAAATGCACCTGGAAATGAATGAGAGGAGATGTCCGAAGACAATCCTATTGGTCTGAACAGGTCCCTCTCTTCGGATCACAAAGGAACTTGATTAAACAAATATATCGAAGGCCTGAGCGACCTTCCTAACTAACTCCACGATAAGGACAAACTCTGGGCATGCCTAGAGATGATGAGAACAGAGAAATATCTAAAAGGGAAAGTTGCTACCACCGCATTTAATGCATTGCAGCAACTTTTCTGACCGCATTTATGTGGAAAAGACCCCTAAACAGTGCAACTTCAGCTACTACCACTCACGGTAAACTAAAGCAGACGTCTGATGTGACATGTACTCAAGTGAATGCTTAGATGAAGAACAAGTGTACAGTGAAGATAAGGAAAAAGAAGAATATATAAATGGAATAGGCCTCTAAATGGAGGGAGGACGGAAAAAACTAAAGGGAAGAGAGAGAGAAAGAGAATTGTATTCACTTTTCCATGAATAATAAGCCTCTTCGGATTGGAGTATTATCCATTCTTCAAGTGTTTTTACTTCAATTTATTCTAACTAGCCTAAGTGAATCGTTGCTAAATCCATAACCAGCCCAGCTTTTTCACCTATTCTTTACAAATTTATTATTTTGGGTTCATTGGGTTCACAATCCAGAGATTTTGGGCTTGGCCTACCAAATTTGGACCCCACAACAATATTTGTGAAATATCGGTTTAGTGTTTATTGATGTCCTAGTGTGGTTGGGTTAGCTATAGCTCACTAAACCCAACGAGTAGATGCTACTATAATCATCATATCATGTAGGAAAGCCACCTTTGATCACCCCCTTACTAGTTCCTACCATGTTTAGTTCATAAACAAATATGTAATAATATTTCCTTGGGATCCAATCCAAATTAAGGATAGTGCATCAAAAGCGGAAGTACAGCCACATGCATGCATTGAATATGTTAGTAGGGTTGACTCAATACATTTTGAGGGCTAAAATGATAAGTTTTATATTAAAATCACTCTTCTTACTTTTTGATATGTAAAATTACTAATTAAATATTTATATTTATACTTTATTAATTAACATCTCTTTTGTAATTGAGAATAGTTAATTAACTTAATCTTCTTATCATAGGGTTGACTCAATACATTTTGAGGGCTAAAATGATATAAGTTATATATTAAAATCACTCTTCTTACTTTTTGATATGCAACTAGTTAAATATTTATATTTAGACTTTATTAATTAACATCTCTTTTGTAATTGAGAATAGTTAATTAACTTAATCTTCTTATGACATAATTGATCTTAAGTAAGATTTAATCAATTTTAATTTATTAAAGACATTATACATATTTCACTTAATAATATATTTACCGTGTGGGGAACTTAATAACAAAAATTAAAGCCTTAAGGGTGTGTTTGTTTGGAGGTGAAATAGGGTGGATGAAAAACTTTGAAGAGAAAATGGGAAGGAAAATTTTTTTGAGTGTGTTTGGTTAGGTGGGGAGGAAGGAAAATTAATGGTAGGGTCCGGGTGATTTCTCCTCAGGCCCACCAAAAAATTTTCTCTCCAAAATGGAGAGAAAACTGAATGGAGAAAATGAGGCTGCTTAATGGACAAAAATGCCCATATCCAGTTCTTTTTTTTTTCTTTTCTTTCCTAGATTTTTTTTTTCCTGAACGTTGCTTTTTTTTTTGGGGGGGCTGTGGGTGTGATAGTTGTTTTGTTTTGTTTAACTAGACATGATTTTTTTTTTTTTTTTTGGGATATGATTTTTTTTTTTTAATAAATTGGGTGATTGCTTTTTTATTTTATTTTTTTTGTTTGTGTAAAATTTTGGGGTATGAGGCCTTAGGTCTAGGCCTAGAGCTGCCCTCTCCGTTACAAAAAGAGTCTCAAGGGAAGATAAATTACATTAACTGCTATAGTTTCGTGAAATCACATCAAAATTATTACAGTACAATTTAACATTTTGAGATAAGTGAGTTTATGACAAATAATGATCATATTTCACCATACTCCTCATTACTTCTTTTCAGCTATTGTTACTGAGTACTCCATAGTACTTTTTTCCATGCTTTAAGCTGAGGCCAACCATTCTATAATGGAATGGCCAATAAATGAATCATAAACTATTTCTGTTACCATTTTAATGTCTTAAATTGAGGGTACTGTATATTGTCCTGAAAGAGTAAAAAATAGAAATGGTACTCTATAGGTTCTTTTACTAGCCCTTAAAAGCACTCACCCACCCAATAGCAACTCCTTTAAAGGCTCATTGTAGCTATTAGCTAATGCTTCAAATTTCAATATGGTTGTAGGCATGTAGTATCATCTTTTCCTTTTTACATTCCATGAAACCAAAGGGTCCATCAGATTCTCTAGTTGAGAAGCACTGCTAATTTTAGGTACAAATGTACAATTGTTTTTTTTTTTTTTTTTTTTTTTTTTTTCTTCTTACAATAAGTGGAAGATGAGATATTGGAACCCAAATTCTTCAAAAGTTCAAATAAACAATACTCTTGACACTTGTAATTATAACTTACAATATTATTATATTACACACTTTTCTTCAATTTGACAATACCAGCATAGCAAGAACATTTTTGCTGATGATCATGTGGTCCGAAATAGATGCGTGATGAAATTTAAATATATGGTCTAGGCTAGGCCCACGTTATGGTCGATCTAACTATTGTTTACAGTGATCCTTTACAACTTTCCTTTCATATTCAAATTTCCTTTTCCATGGAGTAAAAGGAAATATGTAGATAGGAGGTAGAGTATTTATTTTGAAACAAAGGAGAATGGCAGTACTGTTAAACCTGAAATATAGTACGTAGGATAATTGATTTTTTTTTTTTTGGGTGAGTAATTGAAGGAGAATTACAATAATATATATATATATATATATGTAGACTTCCCTCCTCCAATTCAAAAGGCCATTGCTTATAATACAAGATCCCAATCAAGCCTAGACTCCGTCCAAATCGCCAGGAAATCTAGCAAGGAACTTAAAGATCTTGCCAAACAATTGCAAATCCAAGCAGAGAAGTTAGAGTCAGAAGAAAGGGTTTCTCTTGCCTCTTCAGAAGCTTCAGTTAACCGTTGTCCAATTGACCCCCTTCCAGGATTCATAAAATCCATATGATGGTTACAACTTGGATGACGATTAGAACACTCTGGATAGAACCAGTCACTATTCAGAATAGTTTCCGGTTCGGTTACTATTCATCTACAACACTAGTCACTATACATGAACAGTACCCACATACAGCAAGATTCCAGATAGGCTACTATTCAGCACCAGTTACTGAACAGTACCTCGGAAAATAACCCAAGAACCTTAGATGTAAAACCCTTGGAGACTTTAGGTGGTATGAAGATGTATTCACTACCAGAGTCATGTATAGAAGTGATTGTAACTCCCCATTTTGGAAGGAGAAGTTTATCAATGGCTTACCCACATTGTTCGGTGAAAAGGTCAAAGAAACCCTTTGTAGCCCTTTAGGTGTCATAAATTATGATAACCTAACCTATGGTGACATCTCTAGCACAATCCGAAGTGAAGGAATGAAGATGTGCAGAGATCTCAAAATCCAGAGCAAAACCAGCAAAGGAAAAGCCAAGTACGAAGTAGGACACTTGTGTACATAGTATGACTTACCTTCAGTTATCTCCAAGAGGAAATCCAAGTACAGAGGAAAAGAACCCTCTGAGAAACCCTATAGGAGAAAGACATCCTCTAGGTATTATAGAAGTCAGAAGTTTAAGGATAATGATTTTTATAAGAAATGAAGGAAGAAGAAGTCCACACCATAAGCATCAGGAAAATGATACAAATGTGGCAAAAGAGGTCATTTTCGCAAAAAAGTGTAAAGCTAAGGCCAAATCTCTTATCAACACCCTTGTTAGTGACCAAACCAGTAAGGATGAGATCTTAAAACTCTTAGAACTCGACCACTCAGAAAGTAAGTCTCCCAATAGTTCTAGTGACTGGGAGGTTCTTGGACCATATCTGCTGTAGGGTTAACTGATTCATCAACTTCATCATCAGAAGGGTTTTGAAATGAGGTTCCTTCCTTACTGCCTTGATGAGAAGTATTTTCCGAATGTTTAATTCTTTGATCAAGGAGATTCTGATCAACCCTAAGAATGGTTAACTCTTGCTTAAGGGTTCTAACTTCAGTCAAGATTGTCATTAGTAAAGATTTTGAATTTGAGGTTGTTTCCTTAATAGACTCAAGCGTTGATCTCAATTGCATTCAAGAAGGAATCATTCCCTCTAAGTATTTCAGAAAAACCAGAGAAAGGTTAACTTCTGCAAGTGGAAGAAAAATGCAGATTGAATTCAAAATCCCAAAAGCTTATGTGTGTTAGGACAACACATGCTTCAAGACAACATTTGTCCTTGTTAAGAATATGACATATAGGGTCATCTTAGGAAACCTATTCATGTGTCTGTTGTATCCTTTTATCATGGATAGTGAAGGAATCACTACCCATCCTTTTGGCCAGCCAGTTAAGTTTAAGTTCATTAGGAGTCCGGAACCTAGAGAAATCAGCAACCTCCAAGATGTTTCCATCTCCAAGACCTTGAACCTGATAAATGCCAAAACTCCCCTATTAACATTCTCATATGATCAAGCCCAGAACCTTGATCCATCTGTATCCACCTTTTCTTTCACAGATGATGATTCTGTTGGCTCAATTCAGTTCCAAAGATCATCCCAATATTCCATTTCTTTCATTCATCATAAAAGCATTTGCTTTACGCCATCTCATGTTTTAAACAATAGCATTTTTGAAAAAGAAATTTATCAGAGCCAACTTACCTCCCTTTTGGTATCAAAGCCAAGTTGGCCGATAAGTTGTTGTAAGTTACATTTATTTTTAATCAAGTTGGCAGTATTACCAGCCATTGTTATCCATTATTTTCCGCATTAGGATTATTTTGAATTATTTTCATGAATATATCTCCTGATAGTTTTATTTTGTTTTACATCTATTTTTTGATAACTCTTCCATTACCAGCCAATAACTACCTTGATGATGGACGTCCCCACAAAGAGGTCATAGAGCTCATAGTTTTAGGATTCACAGGAAAACTTCTGCAATGGTGGAATAACTGCCTAATAGAAGAGTCTAAAGAAGACATTAAAAATGCAATCCAAAAAGATGAGGAAGGAACCCTCATCTTTGACAAGCGCATAGGTAGAGGTATCCCCGACGGAGTTAACACCCTGATCTATACTATCATGAAACGCTTCGTAGGAAAACCTAGGAACATCACATCTAGGATTTATGATCAGTTGAGTAACCTTAGATGTAAAACCCTTGGAGAATGGATTAAAAATCTCATTCATGATATTTTGGAATTCATAAGGTGCATTTTTGAGACCAAAGGGCATCACATTCCATTCGTAATGACCAAAGAGTGTGGTAAAGGCTGTCTTATACTGATCAGACTCTCTGATAAATGCCAAAACTCCCCTATCAACATTCTCATATGATCAAGCCCAGAACCTTGATCCATCTGTATCCACCTTTTCTTTCACAGATGATGATTCTATTGGCTCAATTCAGTTCCAAAGATCATCCCAGTATTCCATTTCATTTATTCATCATAAAAGCATTTGCTTTACGCCATCTCATGTTTTAGACAATAGCATTTTTGAAAAAGAAATTCATCCTATTCGTTTAAACCAATTTTGGCAGGAGAAAAAACAAATAAATATTAGTACCACTAGTAAGTGGAAAATGACTTCTTCGGCAGAGAAGAGGAACAAGGGGAAAGCACCTGCACAGGGCTATCCTCAAGACAAAAGGCTCCCAGCAGTGGGATAGTCTTTTGTAATGCATGAAGGCGCATCCTCTAAGGGAAACCAAAGAGGATCAACATCCCTTTAAGATTATGTCCCGGCAGAGGTGACATACTCTAGTGGTGGCATGGCTATTATTTTGCAGGAATTTTTATCAAGGAAATTGCAATTTAACAAAGGAGTATACGCAGACCTACCCCACTCCATTAAATTCATCCTTGATAACCTTCAAGCAGCCTTCACCTTAAACAGACCCCGTCCTTTCCAAAGAACCCTCAAAGCACTAGAAATCCACCTAGTTAACCTTGAGGCAAGAAATGATGCTATCACTAGTCTACTTTCTAGCAAAGAGGAAGCTCATTCAATGAGTAAAAAGACTATTATTATGGGCAACAATTATGCTAGGCTCAGTCTTAAAACTCAATCTACCTTAAGAAGTGCCATTGCCAACTTGCCCCCTGAAATACAAACTAATATTTTAGGCAGCAAGGCTATGTTTGAATCATTTGACCAATGGTTTAAATACTTCACGATACTGGTCACTACTACCTTCCCTGTCTATGGAGATAATTCTGATGATGTAGATGATATCCTCATATAAGCAAGATGGGAAGAATACTTTGGGAGCAGTCAAAGGATTTATGAAAAGAAGCACCATTTTCCTAGTCTCCTAATCAATTATAAAGATGGGTCTGATGAAGAAGACAGAGACCTCTACTGGCTTTGCAGGATGTTTGAATATGACTTTATCCGGTTTATCAAATTGACAAGCCATAATCAAGTCAGCCAGTTTCCCAGATCACCCAAAAGGTTATTACAGAAATCAAAAGCCCATTTGTTTCTATTAGATGTTGGAGCACACTCCCAAAGTGGGATGGAAGCAATTGGATGTCTGTAATACCTTCTCAGCACTTAGTACTCATCAATGGGTACTCCCACCAAGGACCCTGGTTTGAAGGAAACTCCTACTTATCCTATAGAGAGTCTTATGCTCTTGTAGATTGTTGGAGAAACTACTTCGGCAATGAAATTCTTGATACAGTCCAAGAACTATGGAAAAATTACCATTTCATAGGAAACACAGGAAGAATTTTAGTTTTCACCACCAGGCCCTATTCTATGTCCATCTCTATTATCCATAAAACTGGTTATAGTGATCCTCGCCAGTTCATTAGGAGGAAACCAGAATATGAGGCTCTATTATACTGTGGTGTCTGTAATCAGTATGCTTTATTCCATGAGCATGGTTGCGATTATAGTCCTCCGTCGGAGTACTACGATACAGACTAGCACTCATCATGGATTAAAAGTCCTAAGAATGGCCCGATCATCATTCAGCAGTTTAGGACTTTCCTCCTCTAACTCAGAAAGCCATTGTTGATAATACAAGATCCCAATCAAGCCTAGACTTCATTCAGATCACCGGGAAATCTAGCAAGGAACTTAAAGATCTTGCCAAACAATTGCAAATCGAAGCAAAGAAGTTAGAGTCAAAAGAAAGGGTTTCTCCTGCCTCTTCAGAAGCTTCATTCAACCATTGTCCAATTGACCCCTTCCAGGATTCACAAGATCCATATGATGGTTACAACTTGGATGACGATTAGAACACTCTGGATAGAACTAGTCACTATTCAGAACAGTTTCCGGTTCGGTTACTATTCATCTACAGCACTAGTCACTGTACATGAACAGTACCCACATATAGCAAGATTCCAGACAGGCTATTATTTAGCACCAGTCACTGAACAGTACCCCGAAAAAGCAAGGAGACAAGACACTATTCATGAACAGTAACAATTACTATTCATGAATAGTACTCAGCACAATAATCCAAAAGTTACTATTTGCTTTCGGCTGAAAAGGTTTTTCACCCAAGTAAAAGCATTTTACCTTTCGGATTTCAAGCAATCTTTAGTAGCATCCAAGGCTCCCTTCAGCCTATATAAGGCAGCTCAGGATCAGTTCTGAGGCAAGCAATATTTTAGAAAGCACACTAAAATACCTTCCCTTCTCTTTACAACCTTTAATCTTGTAAACAGAAGGCAACCCCAATTCACAATAGTAATACCCTAGTCGGTCTTCACAATTGTAACCCTATGGCCTTAGTTGGCCTTTTATTTTCTGTAATGGCCCCGACTGGCCTTTGTCTGTAACTTACCCCCCTTTTGGTATCAGAGCCAACTTACCCCCTTTTGGTATCAGAGCCAAGTTGGCCGAGAAGTTGTTGTAGGTTACATTTATTTTCAATCAAGATGGTGGTATTACCAGTCATTGTTATCCATTATTTTCCGCATTAAGATTATTTTGAATTATTTTCATGAATATATCTCTTGATAGTTTTATTTTGTTTTACATATATTTTTTGATAACTCTTCCATTACCATTCATTACTTTTTTCATCTACTATCTCTTCGCCATCATTGTTTATTGGTACAGTAATTTCTTTTGGTGGTAGGCTGAGCCTCCCTTTTGAATCCATTTGTTTATCATTCTGTGTTATCTGTTTGAGTTAACCAGTTATATCCCAGTTACCAGCTTTCTCTTTATTCTGTGTTTTGCTCTAAAGTTTGTTGCAGATGTGTACTGTTGAGACTAGTAAGACCAGATCAGTGCTTAACCCGATAAGTCCAATATGTCCCAGGCTGAGTGTTTGTCCCGTACCAAACAATAAGTCCTGACTGTAGGGCGTGAGCGGAAGGGTCGTTACCAGTGTAAGGATTGTGGCAGCAAGAGGTTGAAGTTTGCACGTGATTAGGCATTTGTCTTGTTAAACACCCTGTTTCAGATCTAAAGATTAGATCTAGTCTATTGAGGATAAAGGTGATTGGGTTATGATTGTTAACCTAAGTTTTTATCCAGAAAGATGAATAGGTTGTTTAGAAGTAACTTTATTACTAGCCAGAGATTATCCCTCCCAGAGATTCCTCAAGAAAGTGGAATACTCAATTCTGAGTCTTATGAGTTATCAGATCTAGATCTAAAACTAGGAGATTGGAATATCCCTAAGATTCCCACCCACAAGATCTATAAGTCCTCATGGTCCTTGAAAAAGGCTTTCAAAACAGATTACCATGTCAAGGCTGTTGAACAGGTTTATGGAATCAACAAGGAGTACGAGACGCGCTACTTGTTTTCACCTTCAGCCTTGTTAGCACACAAGAAGGAAGGACACAATTGTATCCACATAGGTTTAGTCCAGGTCGGAGTTAAACCTTTAATCAGAGAAAGGTTGAATTGCTTAATCCTCATGGCCCTTAAAGACACTAGACACATTAGGTTTGATGACAATCTCTTAGGCATCATCCAATCTAGTCTTAGTGGTGGACCAGTTCATTTCGACTGTTTCCCCAACCTCACAGTTGCTCTTCATGATCCACATGTCGTGAAAGCTCTTACCCTCAATATAAAGACCCAAGGTACCCTCATGATACAAGGAGTTTACCAGTTAACCTTGATATACAGGATATACTATAAGTGTATCAGGACGAACATGAATGTTCAAGCAATTGACAATAGAAAGATGGGAGAAACCACTCTCATTCAAACCACTAACCCTAGATCCAAGATTCAAGTATCAAAAACCCTGAAATGGTCCGAGGTCACATTCCCCTCCAATTGGACTCTAGAGAACGAGAATTTCCCTCTATAGATCCAGGATCCAGCCCAGAATCCAAACTTAGACTTTGTCCAGCAACTAGCCGATGGTACGGTTAGACTAAGTTTTTACCAGTCGAGGTTTAGAACACCCTTAGGTTCAAAATTAGGTTATGATGAATCTAGGTTTAGATCCCCAATAGATCTACACCAACCCATTAGGCAGCCACCTATCCTTTTGAGAGATAGACCTGCATCCCAATGTAGCTCATTCAGACCTCTAGCACCCTTTCCCAAATCTAGAAGAGATTTAGGACTAGAGCTCCAAAGAGTTACGACCAGATCCCAAGTTAGCACACCCTGCTATACAGCTAGACAAGACTCAATTGTTGATCAGGATGACGACAACAAAAGTCAGAAACCCCTTTCCCCTTCAGGAATGGACTTCAAAGATCCTTCTCAGCAAGAAACTGAAGTAGATCACCAGCTTTTGGTTTTAAGCAAAGAGTTCACCCTTGATCTAGTTGCCCTAGGCAAAGAATTTGACTTAAAGAAAAACAGAGTCAAAAGAGAAGCCTATAGAGCCAACCACACTAGGGAACAAAAGCAAGAAGTTTTGGAAAAATAGAAAGAATTCATGAAGGAGATATCTAGCAATGTCCCTTTCTTTGAATACTTTGATAACCATTTTGAATGGCACAAAAAGTCTTGTGACGTCACAAAAACCAACTGGACGATTGACTTAGACAACAAAGGCAACAAGGAAGTTCTAGAACTATTGGGAGACTCACTTGTCATTACAGACAAAGGCCGATCGGGGCCATTACAGAAAATAAAAGGCCGATTGAGGCCATAGGGTTACAATTGTGAAGACCGACTAGGGTGTTACAATTGTGAACTGGGGTTGCCATCTGTTTATAAGATTAAGGGTCGAAAGAGAAGGGAAGGTATTTTAGTGTGCTTCCTAAAATATTACTTGCCTCAGAACAAATCATGAGCTGACTTATATAGGCTGAAGGGAGCCTTGGATGATGTTGAAGATTGCTTGAAATCCGAAAGGTAAATTGCTTTTACTTGGGTGAAAAACTTTTTCAGCCGAAAGCAAATAGTAACTTCTAGATTATTGTGCTGAGTACTATTCATGAATAGTAACAGTTACTATTCATGAATAGTGTCTTGTCTCCTTACTTTTCTAGTGTACTGTTCAGTGACTGATGCTGAATAGTAGCCTGTTTGGAATCTTACTCTATATGGGTACTGTTCATGTACAGTGACTGGTTCTGTAGATGAATAGTAACCGAACTCGAAACTGTTCTGAATAGTGATTAGTTCTATCTAGAGTGTTCTAATCGTCATCCAAGTTGTAGCTATCATACGGATCTTATGAATCCTGGAAGGGGTCAATTGGACAACGCTTGACTAAAGCTTCAGAAGAGGCAGGAGAAACAACTCTTTCTTCTGACTCTAATGTCTTATCTTGAATTTGCAATTGCTTGGCAAGATCTTTTAGTTTCTTGCTAGATTTCCCAGCGATCTGGATGGAGTTTGGGCTTGACTGAGATCTTGTATTGTAAGCAATGACTTTCTGAACTGGAGGAGGAAAGTCCTAAACTGCTGAATGATAATCGGGCCATTCTTAGGACTTTTGATCCATAATGAGTGCTAGTCTGTATCGTAGTACTCCGATGGAGGACTATAATCGCAACCATGATCATGGAATAGAGCATACTGATTGCAAACACCACAGTATAATTGAGCCTCATATTCTGGTTTCCTTCTAATGAATTGGTGAGGATCACTATAACCGGTTCTATGGATAATAGGGATGGACACAGAATAGGGCCTGGTAATGAAAACTGAAATTCTTCGTGTGTTTCCTATGAAATGGTAATTTTTCCATAGTTCTTGGACTGTATCAAGAATTTCATTGTCGAAGTAGTTTCTCTAACAATCTACAAGAGCATGAGGCTCTCTATAGGATAAGTAGGAGTTTCCTTCAAACCAGAGTCCTTAGTGGGAGTACCCATTGATGAGTACTAAGTGCTGAGAGGGTATTACAGACATCCAATTACTTCCATCCCACTGTGGGAGTGTGCTCCAACATCTAATAGAAACAAATGGGCTTTTAATTTCTGTAATAACCTTTTGGATGATTTGGGGAAACTAACTGACTTGATTATGGCTTGTCAATTTGATAAACTAGATAAAGCCATATTCAAACATCTTGGAAAGCCAGTAGAGGTCTCTGTCTTCTTCATTAGATCCATCTTCATAATTGATTAGGAGGCCAAGAAAAAGGTGCTTTTTTTCATAAATCCTTTGACTGCTCCCAAATTATTCTTCCCATCTTGCTTGTATGAGGATGTCATCTACATCATCAGAATTATCTCCATAGACAAGGAAGGTAGTAGTGACCAGTATCTTGAAGTATTCAAACTATTGGTCAAATGATTCGAACATAGCCTTGCTGCCTAAAATATTGGTTTGTATTTCAGGGGCAAGTTGGCAATGACACTTCTTAAGGTAGACTGAGTCTTAAGACTGAGCCTAGCATAATTAATGCCCATAATAATAGTCTTTTTACTCATTGAATAAGCTTCTGCTTTGCCAGAGAGTAGACTAGTGATAGCATAATTTCTTGCCTTAAGGTTAACTAGGTGGATTTCTAGTGCTTTGAGAGTTCTTTGGAAAGAACGAGGTCTGTTTAAGGTGAAGGCTGCTTGAAGGTTATCAAGGATGAATTTAATGGAGTCGGGTAGGTCTGCGTATACTCCTTTGTTAAATTGCAATTTCCTAGATAAAACTTCCTACAAAATAATAGCCATGTCACCACTGGAGTATGTCACCTCTGTTAGGACATAATCCTGAAGGGATGTTGATCCTCTTTGGTTTCCTTTAGAGGATGCACCTTCATGCATTACAAAAGATTGTCCCGCTGCTGGGAGCCTTTTGTCTTGAGGATAGCTCTGTGCAGGTGCTTTCCCCTTATTCCTCTTCTCTGCCGAAGAAGTCATTTTACACTTACTAGTGGTATTGATATTTATTTGCTTTTTCTCCTGCTAAAATTGGTTTAAATGAATATGATGAATTTCTTTTTCAAAAATGCTATTGTTTAAAACATGAGATGACGTAAAGCAAATGCTTTTATGATGAATGAATGAAATGGAATACTGGGATGATCTTTGGAACTGAATTGAGCCAACAGAATCATCATCTGTGAAAGAAAAGTTGGATACAAATGGATCAAGGTTCTGGGCTTGATCATATGAGAATGTTGATAAGGGAGTTTTGGCATTTATCAGAGAGTCTGATCGGTATAAGACCACACCTTTTGGTCATTACAAATGGAATGTGATGCCCTTTGGTCTAAAAAATGCATCTTCTGAATTCCAAAATATCATGAATGAGATTTTTAATCTATTCTCCAAGGGTTTTACATCTAAGGTTACTCAACTGATCATAAATTCTAGATGTGATGTTGCTAGGTTTTCCTACGAAGTATTTCATGATCGTATAGATTAGGGTGTTGACTCCGTCGGGGATACCTCTACCTATGCGCTTGTTAAAGATGGGGGGTTCCTTCCTCATCTTTGTGGATTGCATTTTTAATGTCTTCTTTAGACTCTTCTGTTAGGCAATTATTCCACCATTGCAGAAGTTTTCCTGTGAATCCTAAAACTATGAGCTCTATGAACTTTTTGTGGGGACGTCCATCATCAAGGTAGTTATTGGCTGGTAATGGAAGAGTTATAAAAAAATATATGTAAAACAAAATAAAACTATCAGGAGATATATTCATGAAAATAATTCAAAATAATCTTAATGCGGAAAATAATGGATAACAATGGCTGGTAATACTGCAAACTTGATTGAAAATCAATGTAACTTACAACAACTTATCGGCTAACTTGGCTCTAATACCAAAAAGGGGGTAAGTTGCTTAAGGAGGTCCTCTATTTCTACTCTGCAAGTATCCATGAGTTCTTGGTTCATTTGGATAGGTCGAGCTTTGGTAGGGATGTCCTTTTCTTGGAAATCTTTGATATAGGGGAGAGTAACTTCATGTCTTTTCCTATGCCAAAAAGTTGTGGGTAGATCAGAGCAGACTTCCTCCTTAAGTTTTTCCTCAAACTTTCTGATCTCTGTTTGGATGTTTTTACAAGCTAGTTGTTCTTCAACTTGCTTGTATCTTAAATCATCCTTAAGGTACTTAAGATGTTGGGTCTTGGCACTAATTAGGTTCAAGGTTTTGGAGATGGAAACATCCTGGAGGGTGCTAATTTCTCTAGGTTTCGGGCTCCTTATGAACTTAAACTTAACTGGCTGGCCAAAAGGATGGGTAGTGATTCCTTCACTATCTGTGATGAAAGGATACAACAGACACATGAATGGGTTTCCTAAGGTGACCTTATTTGTCATATTCTTAACAAGAACAAATGTTGTCTTGAAGCATGTGTTGTCCTGATACAAATGAGCTTTTGGGATTTTGAATTCAATCTTCATTTTTCCTCCATTTGCAGAAGTTAACCTTTCTCTGGTTTTTTTGAAGTACTTAGAGGGAATGATTCCTTCTTGAATGCAGTTGAGATTAGCACCTGAGTCTATTAAGGCAACAACCTCAAATTCAAAATCTTTGCTAATGACAATCCTGAATTTAGAGTGCCATTTCTGGAAGTTAATCCTATTGATGGTTACTAAGAACTTGTCAATGGACGGTTCTTGGATCATATCTGCTGTAGGGTTAACTGATTCATCAACTTCATCATCAGAAGGGTTCTAAAATGAGGTTCCTTCCTCATTGCCTTGATGAGAAGTATTTTCCAAATGTTTAATTCTTTGATCAAGGAGATTCTGATCAACTCTAAGAATGGTTAACTCTTGCTTAAGGGTTCTAACTTCGGACTTTGTTTCCTTGATTTCTTTTTGAAGGTCGTTAACCGTAACCTCCTTCTTGGATTTGGTAAACCTATTGTAGATTTTCTCCAAATCAACTTTGGGTTCCTGAAACCTAGGTTCGGGTTTACTGGTTTCCCTAACTAAGGTTGTATGGAATTGGGTAAGCCTTTGAATTTTGATGACTAGATCTTTGATCTGTTCTATGAGATCTATGAGGAGCTCTTCTTGCTTATTAAGAACATTGATAGTCTTGTTCCTACAACAACTATCTTTGAATGGTATGGGTTCATCTGGGCCGCTAGAGGTACTAGAGGAGGCTCTAAAGGTGGATGAATCCTGGTAAATCTGGCAGATCTCTTAGTTACTAGAACTATTGGGAGACTCACTTTCTGAGTGGTCGAGTTCTAAGAGTTTGAAGAACTCATCCTTACTGGTTTGGTCATTAACAAAGGTGTTGATAAGGGATTTGGCCTTAACTTTACACTCTTTTTGGAAATGACCTCTTTTGCCACATTTGTAGCATTTTCCTGATGCTTGTGGTGTGGACTTCTTCTTCCTTCCTTTCTTATAGAAATCATTGTCCTTAAACTTCTGACTTCTATAATACCTAGAGGATGTCTTTCTCCTGCAGGGTTTTTCAGAGGGTTCTCTTCCTCTGTACTTGGATTTCCTCTTAGGGATAACTAAGGGTAAGCCATACTATGTACAGAAGTGTCCTATTTTGTACTTGGCTTTTCCTTTGCTAGTTTTGCTTTGGATTTTGAGATCTCTGCACATCTTCATTCCTTTACTCCGGATTGTGCTAGAGATGTCACCATAGGTTAGGTTATCATAATTTATGACACCTAAGGGGCTACAAAGGGTTTCTTTGACCTTCTTGCTAAACAATGTGGGTAAGCCATTGATAAACTTCTTCTTCCAAAATGGAGAGTTATAATCGCTTCTATGCATGACTTTGGTAGTGAACACATCTTCATACCACCTAAAGTTTCCAAGGGTTTTACATCTAAGGTTACTCAACTGATCATAAATCCTAGATGTGATGTTGCTAGGTTTTCTTACGAAGTGTTTCATGATCGTATAGATCAGGGTGTTGACTCTGTCGGGGATACCTCTACCTATACGCTTGTCAAAGATGGGGGTTCCTTCCTCATCTTTTTGGATTGCATTTTTAATGTCTTCTTTAGACTCTTCTGTTAGGCAGTTATTCTACTATTGCAGAAGTTTTCTAGTGAATCCTAAAGCTATGAACTTAAGCCATTGCTTATAATACAAGATCCCAATGCCGGGAAATCTAGCAAGGAACTTAAAGATCTTGCCAAGCAATTGCAAATCCAAGCAGAGAAGTTAGAGTCAGAAGAAAGGGTTTCTCCTGCCTCTTCTGAAACTTCTGACTTCTATAATACCTAGAGGATGACTTTCTCCTCTAGGGTTTCTCAGAGGGTTCTTTTCCTCTGTACTTGGATTTCCTCTTGGGGATAATTGAGGGTAAGCCATATTGTGTACATAAGTGTCCTACTTCGTTCTTGGCTTTTCCTTTGCTGTTTTTGCTCTGAATTTTGAGATCTCTGCACATCTTCATTCCTTCACTCCGGATTGTGCTAGAGATGTCACCACAGGTTAGGTTATCATAATCTATGACACCTAAGGCGCTATAAAGGGTTTCTTTGACCTTCTCGCCGAACAATGTGGGTAAGCCATTGATAAACTTCTCATTCCAAAATGGAGAGTTACAATCGCTTCTATGCATGACTCTGGTAGTGAACACATCTTCATACCACCTAAAGTCTCCAAGGGTTTTACATCTAAGGTTACTCAACTGATCATAAATCCTAGATATGATGTTGCTAGGTTTTCCTACGAAGTGTTTCATGATCGTCTAGATCAGGGTGTTGACTTCGTCGGGGATACTTCTTCCTATGCGCTTGTCAAAGATGGGGGTTCCTTCCTTATTTTTTTGGATTGCATTTTTAATGTCTTCTTTAGACTCTTCCGTTAGGCAGTTATTCCACCATTGCAGAAGTTTTCTTGTGAATCCTAAAGCTATAAGCTCTATGACCTCTTTGTGGGGACATCCATCATCAAGGTAGTTATTGGCTACCACAGTCAAGTGCTATATCTTGTTTAGGATTTTCTGTTCGGATAAATCATTTATGTTCCACTCATAGAGTTTTTCGGAAGACACAGAGAACTGATTACTAACATTCCTATATATATATATATATATAAAATAAATAGTTGAGGAAGGAGATATTATGTTCAAACCACAGATATGAGACATATGAAGATAGGAGGTAGTGTATCTATTTTGAAACAAAGGAGAATGGCAGTACCGTTAAACCTGAAATATAGTATGCAAGATAATTGATTTTTTTTTTTGGGTGAGTAATTGAAGGAGAATTACAATATATATATATATATATATATTGTTGAAGAATGAGAGGTAAGGTTCAAATCACAGATATGAGACACATAAATGATACTATTACAATTGGACCATCACTTAAACCCCTTCAGTACTAATAAACCAAAACTTTTTTTTTTGGAGGGGGTAATAAACCAAAACTTGAAATATATAAAATACAATTTCCATCATACATAAGATACAACACCGTAATATCTGTACTTAATTAAGTTCTATCTTATTTCAACACACAAGAAATTACAAGGATATTTAAAGACGCTACATGTACAGTGAGTTGAATGAATTAGAAACAAAGTAATTGTTTGATAACATTAAAATGATTGTATGACGCTATAGATGGCAATGCATGAAGACTCATTCGTTGGTATCAAACGCATAATAGAGTGATTAATTTCATGCCTTTCATATTCCATGATGTATATTGACCTTGGTGGGGGTGTCTAAATGCCCTGGTATTGTAGTATCATGTCTACCAATGCAAATTGGTGGTAGGTCCTCCAAATATAACTCAATACAAACCATCAGTCATGATGTTCCACTCTTTTAAGACAATGTTAGATTCTGATTACTCAACAGAATCATGGTAGATGAGACTTACTAAACAAGGTTAATTGGTACCTGATACTACCTTAATATGTAAAATTATTGATACCGGCCCACATACCTTAACTAGAAGAAGCAGGTGAAACCAAAGAAACAAGCCTTTTATGTCAAGATAGTTTCAATTCAATTGATTAGTTGCTTTTTACCTAGAAATTAGGGTTACACTCTAAAAAAACCAGTTCTTCTAGTTTTATCTGAACAAACCAATCTTTCATGATCAATCATTAATTCTAAAAGGCCTAAAAAGGAAAAAAATAAGCAGTTATCCAATTAAATGTCATCCATCTCAGATTGTGAGTAAAAGTAGCAGCTTGCAAAAAATTTAGAAGTATATATATATCCGAAATAGAGCTAGATGTGAGTGATTTGCAGATATAACTTTGCAGTTCCAATTAAATTATGTAGTTATCAATAAAAGCAAATATAATAGTAATGATAATGATAATATTAATTCTAGTAACAACCACCATAACAATTTCAATAATAACAACAACAACATTGCAAATATATAAAACCAAAAATGCTTAATCCTAAAGGAGTGTTATAGGTGTGACTAATAATAACTATCTGGTGAATCTAGGCAGGTTAAGCAGCTTGATTTTTATAATCTTAGCATTTGGTGCTAACATCTCGTGAGTCGTGTGTTGTCCCAAAAATTACTCTTAAAAAAATCAATCTTCTCTAGGGACAATAAGGAAGATTCTCCATTTAAGAATTAAAAATCTCTGTTAAATTCTCCATTTGTGCTTCGGCGCTTGTAGCCTAAAGAAAATAATTGTCTCACATTAAAATAGATGCATTTTATAATTATTACAAATTTAAAGGTTTATCAGGTGAATTAAATGATGTAACACTCTTGCACTTCCATATTCAGGTGATAACATCTTAATATATCATCTCTCGGAAATCTTTTTGTAACGAGGGCTTGTTTTGTTCAATTTTAGTGCCTAAATTTCTTCCAACTTTTCAACAAATGTTACAAAAGTATTATAAAGGACATGATGTCAAGATTCGCATGAGCCTTGTAACAAAAGCTTTTTTGAATCACTCTCCCCCACTTATTGCAACAATGTAAAGTAAATGGATGTATAAAGTTTCGTTGCTCCAATTATTAGTGTTTCTTCATTTATATATATATATATATATAGACTTATCTTCCAAATTTCCCAATGTTGGGTTTTTTTCTTTTCTGAAAAGAAAAAATCTAAATGAATAAGCTTTTAATTTTATACCTCAGACACAAAAAGTCAATCTGCCATAGGGCTTTTACAACAGATCAGGAAAAGCCCTTGACAAAAAACAACCAAAAGAAAGAAAGATAGCGAAGCCCACTTTTAGATTGCCTAAAGCAACTAAAGCCTAAAGGCAAAAAACTCAAAACTCATTGGCAAAGGATGTATATATATATCATCCATAATAGCTGAAATTTGCCAGCCCACGTCTGAATCCCAATGTTAGAGAGTGACCCTGCAAATATTTTTCATTTCTGTGCTCTAAGAAACCTTGATGATTTCTAAAAATGCACAGTACACACACAGAGTCTAATGTAGAACAACAACAACCACAACAACAAATTAACTAGCTGCAAACTTGTGATGATTCCTAAAAATGCACAGTACGTAACACATAAACACAAAGTCTAATGTAGAACAACAACAGCAACAACAACAACAAATTAACTAGCTGCAAACTTGTGATGATTCCTAAAAATGCACAGTGCGTAACACACATACACACAGTCTAATTTAGAAAAGCAACAAATTAACTTACAATTCAAGGACTGTAGCGAATGTGAGCTCAAAGAGTGTGAGCATGGAATGGAGAACCCAATATGTAAGCCATTGCTGATCATCAGTACGAGACTTGGTCTCTATAGCCCTGATTGAATCATACCTATAAAAACGACATCACAGAAAAATGTGAATGGACACATATATATATATATATATATTCATGCACATAGCACATGTTGTGTGCACATGCAGAACAAAACCCACAAAAAAAAAAAAAAAAACCTTACTGGGGAAAAACTAGAGTGACTAGAGGCCTGAAACATTAAAAAAATTGAATCTAAATAAGGGAAACAAGCAAAGGAGAAGACAGAGAAATTAAGCACAATGTGAATGTGTACAATATAATGAGACTTGAGAGACATACAAAGCAAGAACATCAAAGTTCTTAGCCACAACTTGGAGAAAATTATTCCCGGATGAACCCATCTTCCTTGCTGTTGCACTCTTTAACTTTGTTTTACTACCTTTGAAACTTTTACAAAGAGAGTGTGAGTAGTGACTGCACATTACACATATAACATCAACCTTATTAAAAAAGCAGCTAAAAAAGGTACACAACAAAGAAATTTGGAAAAGGTTTCTCTTGGGAACTGATTTTCCGGGGGAATCTAGAGCTGCCCGAGGAAAGAGGCACCAAATTCTTTTTGAAATCATCTGCTTGACACCTATTCACCCAATGAATGCTTGCGGCATAGTAAATACTATAAGTAACAATGTTAAAAATATTACAAATTTTACTACATAAACCATATAATTAAATTCATGTTTTAATTTTTATTTTTATAATTAAATAGTTGAGGAAAATTTGAACCTTGGGTATCAAAACATCAAGAGGTATTAAGTAACCAATTGAGTTACAAGACTTTTGACTTGTTAATTTTTAAACATAAAATAAAATGATAATTAAGAAATTTATTTATCATATTGTTGACATACGACCAAATTAGAAGTAATGTAAGGGAAAGTATAATTTTATTGCAAAATCTTACATTTAAAAAAATAAAAAACCTTATTATAAATTCACTAATCATAAAAAATAATTCAGACATTTATAGGAAAATAAGTACTAATTTAGTATTTTTTTTTTTACAAACTTTATAATTTTCTTACAAGTAGTACTTATAGTTTTATTATTATCCTTGGACTATTTGTGTGGCAAAATTTGATAGGCTTGTCAGAATTAATTTCTTTTCTCACGTGATTTCTAAAAGCAGCACAAACGTCCTCTGTGATTGGCCATGCTGGGCCATGCAAACTTGACATTTTTTCAATGAATGGCCTAGCAGCTTAGAAAAAGAAGAGGGAAAAAAGAAAAGAAAATTGATTCATCTCTTTTTATGTTTTTTTAATGATAAAATTCAATTAATTTATCTCTTCCAGTTGTCATCAATTAATCCAAATGAATCAAACAAAAAACAGTAACAGTATTCACTTTAAAGTTTTAAACCATTCAAAGAAATTTATGCAGTACCTATGGCCTAAAATGATTGCTGATAGAAAATTGGGGCCCATGGTGTACGTACGTTGAAGTAAAAGAATAAAGACAACTGGGTCAGGTAAGTCAAGTGACTCGAGTCAGCCAGCACATGGTGAGATCAGGTTTATTGGCTGCAAAGTCTTTCAAGTCTTCATGGTCACACATATGCAATGCAGCCCAAGCACTTGAATATTTGCTCAAATTGGTTTATGGATAAAAGATAAACCATAAAGAAGGGCTCACTTAATTAGTTCTGTAATTTTTACCAATTGACATTGAAAAACGTTGTTTAGAACGCGGCTTAATTACTATCATTTGTAATGAATTATTTAAGACTTCTTTTAAACAAGATAATTATTTAGTCGAGATTCAAATCACAAAGTTGCATGGATAAACATATTAATAACCAACACACCCACGTAGAGAAAATAGTTTGTTCATGGAGTGAAAATCCGGCCAAAATGGTGTAAACACTCTTAGGCAAAGTCTAAATCAAATACAAGTCCACCATTGAAGGTTGTTGTGATATATACTTTACTCATATGACTTCATGTACATGTAGATATACTAGTTTCTTGAACTCCCTGCTCTTACTAGTAATTGTAGACTCTTTTCTTGTGCCTTCAAAGTTACTTGTTGCCACAAGTTGATCTGTTGACCACAAAATCAATTACTGGTCACTCCAAGGATTCTTGAAGATTTGACATGTCTACCATCGTTTCAACTTTCAACAAGAATTCCAACACAATTTTGGTGATCTATGTGTTTAATTAGAATACTCAACCTCTTAGTGGTATTCTATATATGATAGAGGCTCGAAAACAAAGAATGGTTCTCTCTAAGTTTTTCTCTATTTTATGAGGCTGTCTTCCTTCTTTAGAGATTAGGGTTGAAATAAAGTTTAAATGCAAATAGGAACAGTGACGGATGATTAGTAGGACCGAGGGGGGCCTTGGCCCCCCCTAAATTTTTGAAAAAAATTAAAGAATTTTTTTTTTGTTTTGGAATTATCCTAAATAATTTGAAAATTTTTAAATGAACCTTATCATTTCCCCCCTCCCCCCCCAAATACCCGATAATATATATACATACATACATATATATATATATATATATAAAAGAAAGTCTAAAAATAAACATAACTTTATATTCAAAAAAAAAATAAACATAACTTTCATTTAAATAGAATACAATCCATAAATATATATGTCAAAAAATTAAAATAATTAAAGTTTTAGCATTTTTAAAACGAATACATAGGTATTTTAACAATTACCTTAGCAAATAAAAGGGAAAAAAAATTTTCTAATTTTCATCTCAACACATATAGAGCTTACTTGTACCACAACGGTAGAAAAATTAAAAGGTCAGAAGTTTTGTTGATTCGCCACACCACCAAGTCCCCCACAAAGTTGCAGAACATTTTTCTCATAGTGCTCTCTCTCTCTCTCTCTCTCTCTCTCTCTCTCTCTCTCTCTCTCTCTCTCTCTCTCTCTCTCTCTCTCTCTCTCTCTCTCTCTCTCTCTCTCTCTCTCTCTCTCCATTGGCGTTTGCCTTCTTCTTCTTTTTTCTTTTTAGTTCTTTCCTTTTCCCACTACTACTATAATTTTGTGTTTATAATATAAAATGTAAAAGTTCTGTGTGACTAGACTAGACAAGAAAGAGTGAAAGACAAGCTTGAAACTTCTGTAGGCCCCTCACTTATGTGCAGTGCTTTTATGTTACTTTATTTTTCATTTGCTTTGTTTTGATTTTTTTACTTTACTTTTCATTTACTTTCTTTCTTATTTGCCTTATAATATATTATTTGTTATTATAATAATTAGTATATTATATACCGTATGGCATTATAATTTATATATGTACTTGATTAGTTTGATTAAAATATACAGTATATACTACTATATTAACATGTATTTAGTTGTTTATAGCACATATTGAGTTATGAAGTATTATACATTACTATTTTATATTTCATACACACAAATTTTTTTCTATATATGGCCTCCCAAAAATAAATTCCTAACTCCGCCATTGAGTAAGAATTGGCTTGAGGTGCCTTCAAACACAACCTAAAAGTAAAAGAGTGCCAGCCTTCAATCCTTAATACCTTATTACACATTTACACCCAATAATATTACAAAGCATAAAACTCAATAAATTTGTCCTGGACATAGCCAAAACTAAAATCCTAACAGGCATAATAATTTTTTTATTCTACAAAAGAAAAATAGTTGTCACTCTTCATTTCTAATTCCCAACACAGAGAGAGGGATGGGGGAGATGAAAGGGGTTCCTCTATAATTACAACTTTACAAACACAAGCCTAATAACTAGCAAGAGAATGGGTAATAGAGTTAGCTTGTTTGAATAATCAATAAATCATAAATGTGAAGCTTTCCAAAAAGCAAAATACTTAAAGTGGAGTAAGTATCTCAAGAGATTGTCTTATATAAGGTTGTAAACTGTAAAGGTTTAATGAATTTAAAGAGTCTCCTTCAAGAAAAGTTCTTGTCTAACCTGTTTCACGAGTTTTGAAGATTGCATGAAGTGTTTCCTGAGCTTCAGCCCATGGAGGGATCACCCGGGTTCAAAATCTCAATCCAAACTGTATATAATGATGTTTGGTTTATGATTTCTACTGACAGTTGCAACACAAAGTTTTGATATTCTCTATTGACGTCTTTTTTGTTTATTTCTTGTGAGTGTGAAACAATTAAGGTTGAAACATGGAAGATAACTGGTGAGTACGCAAGCCCACAGACAAAAAAAGTAAAGTTGAATAACATGATGATGACAACATATATAAATTCCTTCATTAGGAGTCACTCACTCATAACTGATGTTGCATGTCTAGACTAAAGAGGTCAAATGGGTATGTATATTATTGCCAAATGTACGAATAATAAGAGCAACCATAATGGATAGGTCTAATGGTTCTCAAGATCTAATGAGATTCATGAGGTCTTGCTTTAGGTGTTGTGACCAATTTTTTTCCTCCCTTTCTAACTCTTGAGAAATTACTCGAAACCTTGGTCAATGAACAACCTCATGAGCCGTTTAAGATTTAGGTAAATTTAAATTGGTAGAAATTATTGGCTAATGTTATACAATTTAATAAATTTTTAAAATTTTATTGTTAGATTATATGTTATCTATGCTCTTACATACATGAGCCGTTTTTCAAAATTTGTCTTTTATTCATAATTTAAATTCAACCATATACAGGAGGGTTTAGGAATTTTAGGATATAAAGTATAATCTCTCTCTCTATATACATAGTGCGCATTACTAATAAAGATGTTCTAACTTTTATATTTTTGAATCATTCTTCTAAAAAAAAGACTAAATTTTATGTTTTGCAACAATCAACTTACCAAAACCGTTTTCCCCCCCTACATATTTTATATTTGACACCAGTTAATAAATAAAATATACAAAACATTATTATAAAAAATAGATAATAATATAAGTGCCTATACAATATTTGGGAAATATCGGTTTAGTGTTCATTGATGTCCTAGTGTGGTTGGGTTAGCTATAGCTCACTAAACCCAACAAGTAGATGCTACTATAATCATCATATCATGTAGGAAAGCCACCTTTGATCACCCCTTACTAGTTCCTACCACGTTTAGTTCATAAACAAATATATAATATATTTCCTTGGGATCCAATCCAAATTAAGGATTGTGCATCAAAAGCCGAAGTACAGCCACATGCATGCATTGAATATAGTCCAACCAACCGAAACCAAATACCCTTTTTTTTTTTTTTTTTTTTTTTGTGTGTGGAAAATGAGAGTATCTGAAATTCTTCAAGCACTCAAATATTCTCTGAATATGTATTGTCCACCATACCACAAACATGTTGGTTTAGGGAAGAATCCCTTGTTTTTCTTACTTTTAAGGATCTTTAGCCAACTGTTGTTAATTTGATAAAGATCCTAAGGCTCATCTTCAATCATATGTTAGTAGGGTTGACTCAATACATTTTGAGGGCTAAAACGATAAGTTATATATTAAAATCACTCTTCTTACTTTTTGATATGCAAAATTACTAGTTAAATATTTATATTTAGACTTTACTAATTAACATCTCTTTTGTAATTGAGAATAGTTAATTAACTTAATCTTCTTATGACATAATCGATCTTAAGTAAGATTTTATCAATTTTAATTTATTAAAGACATTATACATATTTCACTTAATAATATATCTACCGTGTGGGGAACTTAATAACAAAAATTAAAGCCTTAAGGATGTGTTTGTTTGGAGGTGAAATAAGGTCGATGGAAAACTTTGGAGAGAAAATAGGAAGGAAAACTTTTTTGAGTATGTTTGGTTGGGTGGGGAGGAAGGAAAATAAATGGTGGGGCCCGGGTGTTTTCTTCCTAGCTCGCCAAAAAATTTTCTCCCAAAAATGGAGAGAAGACTGAATGGAGAAAATGAGGCTGCTTAATAGACAAAAATGCCCATGTCCAATTATTTATTTATTTTTTATTTTTTTTTCTGGGCTATGGGTGTGATAGTTATTTTTATTTTATTTTATTTTTTTTGTTAAACTAGACATGATTTTTTTTGGACATGATTTTTATTTTTTAATAAATTGGGTGATTGCTTTTTTTTTTTTTTTTGTGTGGTTGTTTATCACTTTTTTGTTTTAATTGGCCATCATTTTTTAACAATGGTATATGAGTAAATTTATACAAACTCACTTTTTCCATCCCTCCACTTTTCCATTCCCAACCAAACAAAAAAGAGAGAAATTAAAATATTTTCTATTCTCCCACCATTTTCTATTCTCCCACACCCCTCTTATCAAACGGACCCTAAGTGTTTAGGGAAATTCACTGTCAATAATTAGGTTGGATTTCTAATGGCTTAATATTTTGAGGGGTTTTCTTGGAAATGGGGGAAAATTGCAAAGCCCATTTATATTTTTTCTTGAAAAGAAAAAAACATTAATGATCATCGTATTGGGATTTAAAGCAAATTTTGAGTCATGATGAAGGGCCTTGTGTCATTTTTTTTTTGGTGTAAAATTTTGGGGTATGAGGCCTTAGGTCTAGGCCTAGAGCTGCCCTCTCCATTACATAAAGAGTCTCAAGGGAAGATAAATTACATTAACTGCTATAGTTTTGTGAAATCACATCAAAATTATTACAGTACAATTTAAACATTCTGAGATAAGTGAGTTTATGACAAATAATGAGTAATGACCACATTTCACCATACTCCTCATTACTTCTTTTCAGCTATTATTCCTGAGTACTCCAGGGTACTTTTTTCCATGCTTTATGCTGAGGCCAACCAGTCTATAATGCAATGGCCAAGAAATGAATCATAAACCATTTCTGTTACCATTTTAATGTCTTAAATTGAGGGTACTGTACATTGTCCTGATAGAGTAAAAAACAGAAATGCTACTCTATAGATTCTTTACTAGCCCTTAAAAGCACTCACCCACCCAATAGCAACTCCTTTAAAGGCCCATTGTAGCTAATGCTTCAAATTTCAATATGGTTGTAGGCATGTTATCATCTTTTCCTTTTTACATTCCATGAAACCAAAGGGTCCATCAGATTCTCTAGTTGAGAGGCACTGCTACTTTTAGGTACAAATGTACAATTGTTTTTTTTTTTTTTTTCCTTACAATAAGTGGAAGATGAGATATTGGAACCCAAATTCTTCAAAAGTTCAAATAAACAATACTCTTGACACTTGTAATTATAACTTACAATATTATTATATTACACTCTTTTCTTCAATTTGACAATACCAGCATAGCAAGAACATTTTTGCTGATCATGTGGTCCGAATAGATGCATGATGAAAATTTAAATATATGGTCTGGGCTAGGCCCATGTTATGGTCGATCTAACTATTCTTTACAGTGATCCTTTACAACTTTCCTTTCATATTCAAATTTCCTTTTCCATGGAGTAAAAGGAAATATGGAGATAAGAGGTAGGGTATCTATTTTGAAATAAAGGGGAATGGCAGTACTGTTAAACCTGAAATATAGTACGTAGGATAATTGATTTTTTTTTGGGTGAGTAATTGAAGGAGAATTACAATATTATATATATATATATATATAAGAGAGAGAGAGAGAGAGAGAGAGAGAGAGAGAGAGAGAGAGAGAGAGAGAGAGAGAGAGAGAGAGAGAGAGATGTTCAAGTTATATCTGGTGTAACTTTACAAAAGTTACACATTTTTTACACCGTAGTTCTATAAAAGATCTAACGGTTAAAAAAAACATCATTAAATATTATTCCTTTTTCCCTCATTACCTAATTAATACTACAATTTTTTTCTCTCTCATTAAATTCTTTCTATACCTTTTTTTTTTTTTTCATTTTTCTTTCTATCTGTAGAGCATAATATCATTTTTTTTCTTTCCAGCCGTTAAAGAGCACTATATAATTTTGGTGTGGGTAGAAACTTCAGTACAAATCTATTTGCAAGAAATTCAAATGGTACTAGATAAGTTAAGAGACATAATAAGTACAAATCCATTTGCAAGAAATTCAAATGATCTAATCATGGCTATCCCTGAACTTGATTTTTTTTTTTTGGAGAAATTGTTAGGAATTCAAATACTAAATAGTACTTACTCCTTAAAAATTTTATTTTGTTTCTTTCATTAATTTGCTTTATCCAAATGAACATGCTCTTAGTTAACAACTAACCAAGATGCTAAACAATAATAAACAAGAACTCATAATAGCCACACCACTGTAAACAAGTAAATCCGTAACAACGAAACCACTTCTAAGTTCTAACATTAACTTGTAGGAGAAAATAATAAAAAATGGACACCTACTTGAAACTAACTTCTCCATAGCACTTTCTCAAAAAAAAAAAAAAAAAAAACTTCTCCATATCATCAGGTATACGCACTGATTTTCAAATTGAGTAGAAACGTATGAGGAATTGTAAAGAAAAAGTTTCTCAAAAAAAAAAAAAAAAAAATTTCAAAGAAAAAGGAAATAATAAATTAATAAAGAGAGAAAGAGAGACAAGAGAAATATTTAATGAGGAGAGAGATAATGTGAAAATTATTAATTAGGTAAGTATTTAATGATATAGTAGATATATATGTCTTTTTTTTTAACCGTTTCATCTTTGAGAAATCTATGGTTTAAAAAAGATGTAACTCTTGTGGAGTTACACTAGGTGTAACTTATATGATATTAGGGTTAAGTTCAAGTCTCTAAGCAATGTTACACCAATTAATATTTCTTAATTGAATGTGAATTTTGACAAATTTACCATTAAATTATATTATTTTCATATATTCTCCATGCTTGCAAAATTTCAAGGTGATCAAAGATTAATAGTCATGTCATCAATTAATTGTTTAAATTTAAGTTTTTATAATTTAAAATAATGCATAAAAGGTAAGTTTATGGATTGAATGGTAAATTACATCCGATTAGCATGAAAACTTGCATGCATGTTAAGAACATATAAAATATGTAATTCAACAGTTGGATTTTCAAAATATGAATCCAATAATAAGCTATTAGGGTGGTGTAACATTGCTTAGAGTTACACTTAGTGTAACTTGAGCCAAACTCTTATATATATATATATATAAAATAAATAGTTGAGGAAGGAGATATGAGGTTCAAATCACAGACATGAGACATATGAAGATAGGAGGTAGTGTATCTATTTTGAAACAAAGGAGAATGACAGTACCGTTAAACCTGAAATATAGTATGCAGGATAATTGATTTCTTTTTTGGGTGAGTAATTGAAGGAGAATTACAATATATATATATATATATATTGTTGAAGAATGAGAGGTGAGGTTCAAATTACAGATATGAGACACATAAATGATACTATTACAATTGGACCATCACTTAAACCCCTTCAGTACTAATAAACCAAAACCTGAAATATATAAAATACAATTTCCATCATACATAAGATACAACACCTTAATATCTGTACTTAAGTTCTATCTTATTTCAACACACAAGAAATTACAAGGATATTTAAAGACGCTACATGTACAGTGAGTTGAATGAATTAGAAACAAAGTAATTGTTTGCTAACATTAAAATGATTGTATGACACTATAGATGGCAATGCATGAAGACTCATTCGTTGGTATCAAATGCATAATAGAGTGATTAATTTCATGCCTTTCATATTCCATGGTGTATATTGACCTTGGAGGGGGTGTCTAAATGCCCTGGTATTGTAGTATCATGTCTACCAATGCTAATGCTAATTGGTGGTAGGTCCTCCAAATATAACTCAATACAAAACCATCAGTCATGATGTTCCACTCTTTTAAAACAATGTTACGTTTTGATTACTCAACAGAATCATGGTGAGACTTACTAAACAAGATTAATTGGTACCTGATACTACATTAATATGTAAAATTATTTATACCCACATACCTTAACTAGAAAACAGGTGAAACCAAAGAAACAAGCCTTTTATGTCAAGATAGTTTCAATTCAATTGATTAGTTGCTTTTTACCTAGAAATTAGGGTTACACTTTAAAAAAAAACCAGTTCTTCTAGTTTTATCTGAACAAACCAATCTTTCATGATCAATCATTAATTCTAAAAGGCCTAAAAAGCAAAAAAATAAGCAGTTATCCTATTAAATGTCATCCATCTCAGATTGTGAGTAAAAGTAGCAACTTGCAAAAAATTTAGAGGTATATATATATCCGAAATAGAGCTAGATGTGAGTGATTTGCAGATATAACTTTGCAATTCCAATTAAATTATGTAGTTATCAATAAAAGCAAATATAATAGTAATGATAATGATAATGATAATATTAATTCTAGTAACAACCACCATAACAATTGCAATAATAACAACAACAACATTGCCAATATATATAACCAAAAATGCTTAATCCTAAAGGATTGTTATAGGTGTGACTAATAATAACTATCTGGTGAATCCAGGCAGGTTAAGCAGCTTGATTTTTTTTTTTTTTTTTAAAGAAAAATAAAATAAAATCTTTCTTTTTAAGGAGACAATTACATTAAGAAAATTCTCCTTATTAATAAAGAAAATTCTACAAAGTTATTGTTATTGGTGTCAATTTAATAACATTATTTAAATGTTTAATTTTTTTTTTGTTATTAGTGATATATTAATTAATTTATAAATTTACATAATAAACTTTGTAATATCTGTAATATTACCGATCAAAGAGATTTTTACTATTTACTTGCAATTACATTCATGAAGAAGAAGCAATCATGCATGAATGACCTAGCTAGAAGACCTACATCTTGGGTTGCTATAAATAGGAACACAGGTTGGACAACTAAATTGAAGTATCCATAAAAAATGAGTACCACACTTAATGAGCGGTCCAGATGGGAACAATAAATGGGAGATGTACACACAAGGGTAGCCTTCATCATCACTATTCAATGGTGCCAATCAGCCACCCTTATATGAAAAAGAGGAAGAATGATCCTCCAGTTAGTCAGTGTTTGCACATTGATTTTTGGCAATGTATTGGCCAGCAATGGGGCTCACTAAACCTGAGTTTCTGAGAGCCATGCCATGCCACCTGAAAGGCTGAACAAACTTACCATGTCTGGTCTGTATTCTGCTCTATATGAATATAATGGTTATACTAATGAATACATAGAAATATGCAGTAGGAGTATGAGATGCATGAAGAGCTCAGCTCAGCTAGATGTACACAAATCAGAAAATGGGACCACTTCTTTATGAAGTGCAATGCTGTAACAACATTGAATTCCTCTCTCCTACCACAAAGAGAGAGAGTGATTGTATATGTTATTACTTATTAGTATAAGTTTGTTAAACCTAACCTTTAGGTAAAAATAATGAAAATGCAATAAACAAATCTTTAAGAGATATGAGAGAAAAGAAACAGTTCTGTTCTGTCACACTTAAAAAAAAAAAAAAAGACCTTTAAGCAGAATCAGAAAATACCCATGTTAATATTTTCTTCTCAAACCCTAACAACAACATTCCTCACTAACCTTCACACCAAAATCAAAATATATAAAACTCAATTTTAAAGCCAAATCAAACTTAAGCCCGTGTTGCCAAATCAAAATATATGTACTTAAGGAAAGTACTAAAAATAAAATGAAATTAATGCAAACAAACCATACACTTGTAATTTTGATCTAGGAGTTGTGACTTGTTTCACGTCCATCTTCTCCTCCATGATGATGTGTCCCGCTTGCCGGAGACTCCATAGCTCCGCTACCCACAATTGGCCTATACGCATTGAGCGCAGCAAGCATGCCTAAATGAGTGTCACCACTAGCACCGCCACCTCCACCACCCCCACCAATTCCAGTACCAAATTGTTGGCTAGGCAATAGAGCCACAGGAGGAGCAAAATTCATAAAATGTAGCCCACTGGACATAGGTATAGAGCCCCGATACATACCAGCACCACTATTAGCACCACCGCCGCCGCCACCACCACTAGAAGGAAATGTCCACATAGGGTCATGACCACCACTCATCACTTGTGTACTACTAGGATTCGGATTTGTCAACATCCAAAACGTTCCTGGATTAATAGAACCCGAATTACTAGACTGTAACAAATACCCACCCATTTGATTTTGTGAAATTTCTTGCTGATGATCCAATACTGGTCTTCTCTTAATAACTCTCCCTTCACAATCAGACACGTCCAACAAAGTCTCTTGCTTTGCCTGTGAATGCAATGTCACATTGTTCACATTCACATTAGAATTCAAAAACATAGACGAATTTGAATTTGAATTACCAGAACCACTATTAGTCTGATCCGATGATGTTGTACTAGGGAACAAAAAACTACTACTAATATTCCTGTGGTGTGGCATTGAAAAATTTGAACTAGTATTGAACAAATAGCTAGTATTATTCCTCATGAAGTGTGAAGGGGCTGACATGGTTGAACCTGAGCTACGAAGAGAGATATTAAGGGACGTGAAGTTAGCTGGAATAGTACCAGTCCCAGTTGCAGCAATCACTGCTGGCTCAGCTTGTTGCAATAGCCACTCAATGGTTTCACCATCGGACTTGTGACCAAGCTCTCTAGTGAGCTGAAAAACTCTAGCAGCACAAGCAGCAGGCATTCTGATCCGGCGGCCACGGCCATCGACTTTTGTGTGCCTGTCTTTGGTCGATGTTCTCTTTGGTGGTAGCTTATTATTGCTTAACTTGGATTGCTCACTAGCTTGTTGAACTTGAAGACTAGTACTTGTAGTACTAGCAGTAGTAGTAAGAATTGTAGTAATTGTATTAGGGTAGTGTGAGCTAGAACAAGCTGATGAAAGATCTTCTTCTTTTTTCTCTAGCAATTGTAAAGGGAAATTAGGCCTGCGGAGACCATTTTCATGATCATCCATGATCATATAGGTGGAGATGTGGGGGGTGGTGTATTTTTTTTTTCAAAAAAAAAAAAAAAAAAAAGTTGTGTGTTTTTCTTTGGTCCTAGTACATCTGTAGGTGACCCTCAAAAGAATTGTATCAAATTGGTGGCCTTTGGTGGGTCTGTCTCTCACTCACTTGTGGAGCATGGAATTCCTTTCAGATGGGAATTGGGAAGCTGAGTTGTATAGAGAGAGAGAGAGAGAAAAAAAAAGAGAGAGAAGAGATAAGGGAAGAGGGCAATGCAAGCTTTAAGCAACAAAAATAATGAGTGGGAATAATAATAAGGGGTGGGTTTAACAATTTTTTTTTTAAATTTTTTTAAACCAAATGGGTTTTATTAGAATAAGGATTTGTTTTGTAATTTTGTGGTTTTACTTTTTTTAGAATAAGGATTTGTTTTTAATTCTGTAATTTTGTGATTTTCTTTTGGGTTTTTTTATTACTCTTTTTTTAGAATGAGTGGGAATAATAATAAGGGGTGGGTTTAACAATTTTTTTTAATTAAATGGGTTTTTTTAGAACGTGGATTTATTTTATAATTTTTTGGTTTTACTTTTTTCTTAGAATAAGAGGATTTGTATTTAATTATGTAATTTTGTGATTTTTTTGGGTTTTTTTTTTTTATTTCTTTTTTTAGAATGAGTTATAATTTGTAATTTTGTGGGGTTTTTTTTTTAAACTTTGTTTTTATAGAATTAGGATGTGTTTATAATTTTTATAATTTTGTGGGTTTTTTTTTTGGGGGGGGGGGGGGGGGGGGGGATTAATGTTAAAATAAGAAAAAATATGGGTGTCCTAGTCTTTTTTTCTTTTTCTTTTTTTTATTGTGGTTGGACAGTCCCTTGATTCAGACTCCACGTGCGGTGCTCTTTATCATTCAATCCATAAAGACAGTGGTGGCCGGAGCATGGGACCCAAACACCCAAGTCAAAAAAACTGAAAGACTGACTGACTGACTGGCTAAGAAAAGATAATCAAGTGGCTCCCATCTCATTCAAGTAATCATTGCCTTTTTCACCTTTGCTCCTTTGGCTATGCTCTTTGCCTCTAAGCCCCTTCAGTTTCCTCCAAATCCCATAATCTATCTATATCAACCTTTTTCTTTTTCATTCCCTCTTAATAGTAATGTTCCCTTGGAACTTGGCTAGGGTTGAAAATTGAAATTAGGGTTTTCAGTTTTCACAGTCCATTTGTGCGTTCTCCCAAGAATTTTTCTTTTTCTTTTTCTTTGCCAGGAAGCACTAGAACTTATATTTTGATGTTTCTGTAATTACATATCTTAAGAGATTATATAGGTGTCATTACAGAAGTTATGTCTAAGAATGCAAAAAAAGAAAAAAAGAAAAAAAGAAAACCCACCTCAATCGAAAATGATATCAAATCATGTAGTTTTATGTTTTTAAATTATACCGACCATGTTATAGGCATTAGAGGATGGGAATAAAAAAGTATATCCTTTTTTTTTTTTTTAGTATATACACATAAGAAAGGAAAGAACACTTTTTTTCCATTGAGTTTCAATCGTTCAATTTGCCTTTAGTTACTAATTTTATATAGATCCTCAATATCTCAATGATCAAGTTAACTACTAAGATTGTCTTTGATGTTGACATTATAGCACTATATATTAATTGCCCAGCCTAACAATTGAAAGAACAAAATGCTAAACATAGTTATTGGATTTTGGAATTGCTAACTCCTAGCCAATTTTGTCTCTTAAACAAAACGTTCATAGTTTTCTTAAAACACATTTCTTTAATTGTTTATCATTTAAACTCATCTACATATAAGTCACAATGTTACATAAGAGAAATTATTCGATACATATAGAGTATTACATTCCTCTCATACTTAAAGGTGAGTTACATCTTTCATGTGCTGGGAATCACAAAAATGAAATCCACCCTTGTGTAAGAGGAGGATGTCATACATTGAGTGCATTAAATAATTTTGTGTAATATCAAGCTTAATTCCCCAAGCATAATTGCATGTTTGGACCGTCGCGAATTCTTACCCTTTTGTTTCCTAGATACTTCACAAATAAATCCCATCACTTGTGAAGAAAAATAAAGGGTGAAAATAAATGAATACGTACAAGCCCCCACCTCCCAAAAGAGAGGTAGAAAGATAAAGAGCATGGCACGTTTAACCCATGTGCCCAACACCCCCAAGTGTAACTTAAAAGGGAACAAGAAACTAAAAAGAAATAAAAACACAGAGCAATGAATTGGCGTAGTAAAATTACATTTCAACAACCAACATACCAAACTAATGATGAATGGGATCGATATCAAGCACTGTTATTATATATATATAAGCAGTATGGTTCAGCTAAATGCATGCTTAGATGGGGAAATTTATTTTATTTAAAAAAAGAGGTTTCTGTTGAAGAAAATCACACATCTAAAGGGCACTAATAGCAGTGAACTCGATAACGACAATTCCTAAGAGAGTCTGGAACTTCCAATTGTGTTTGATTTGTACTAAACTTGATTTCTGATGACACTTAGTCATATCATATATTCACTACACACACATGAAGATGTACTTTCGATGCACCCACCATGGACAAAAATGTTGCACTCGAAGTTGTGTCATCTATACAACAAAGTGTACGTTTCTCTTTCCCCTATCTTTTCTTTTTCTCCCACATGCATAATTGTAATGGAATCAATAATATCAAGGTTGTCTCATGCATTGTCACTCTAGCCAACAGCATAATCACGTTCTTCTGGAACCTAAAGGGATGGACAATTATGCCTGTCAACAACCTGCAAGAGAATTGAAGCAAAGAACCATCTATAATTGCAAATTTGAGATTTTTTTTTGTTTTTGTTTTTGTTCACAAGGAAGACTAAAAGGGTGTCAAGTTGCACATTTAGCTAAAGTTTCTTCACTTAGATCAAGACTTTAGGATCTAATACTCTCTTGCTCTTGCTCAAGTTTCGGATGTCGATTCTCAAAAAAAAAAGAAAAAGAAAAAGAGATATGGGTGAGTGAATATCATAAGGATGCAAGTTAAGGAATAAACGCTATATTATGAGTTGTAATTCATTTTTTTTTATTAAAAATTTATTTTTCAATAATTTATTGACTTGCACGCTAAAATTCATTTATGAATATAGCTATATTTTGAATTTTTTTTTGAAAAATAAAATTATTTAATTAACGGAACTATATTTCAACTTATGCCCTTAGGAAATTTGTTAATATATATTTTCTTAAAAAGAAAAAGGTCGAGCAGCGACATAACATTAATTGAACTTGTGGAGAAACATGAGTAAACTGATTTTGGAGGAAGGCAAGAGCCTCTTACATCCAAATCTCAACATCATCAATACTCTTCACTTCCCATATTGAGCCAGTAGATGAGCAACTTGATAAGCGGATCACAATGCATGGCTAACAGTGCGTAATTGGAACTGCTGCGTTGGTTTCTAACTAAAGATAAAAGGATTAATTAATTTAACTAATAAAATCTCTTGTTAGCTTAATCCTAACTTTAAAATCTCTTGTTAGCTTAATCCTAACTAAGGGTTCAAGTTGTAATTAGATTAATTGATAATTTTTCTTGTTGTTAAACGAGAGACTTAGATTCGAATTTAACCTACATTAAAAAAAAAAAAAAAAAAAAACATTGGTTTCTTGATCTTATGGAATCGTCATTGGATAGACGTTATAGGTTTCAAATCTTTATTTATTTATTTATATTTTTTTTGAGAATCAATAAGTTTCAAATCTTACTGTAACTATCCAAAAAATTATATAAATAACGATATATAATTTTAATTAAATTTTGTACTATTTGTCATATATTGGGACATTTTATTGGAGGATGAAAGCCAACTTTGTTGCTAGAACATGTATTGATTTCTTTTCCATATACAATCCCATATATATATATATATATATATGTAACTCCATTCATTAAGGCCTGCTCAAGCATATAGACAACTGAGGCAATGACCTAAGGCCCTTAAATAAAAGAAGACCCCCTCTTTTAACTAATACTATAATATAATATAATACATTTATGTGTATATTTTAATTAAGGCCCCTTTGCCTAAAAAAAGCCCATTTTTTTGGTCAATAGAATGCATTGTGTATTGAAAAGGCTTCATATTTATGTTATGTGATTTTGAAATTTGAACAAAATCTATCATTTTATCTACAACCAATTGAGACAAGTATTGGCGACGTACACACCTCTAGAATCTATTATATACCTTTTGTTTTACTAACACTAGACTACCAAAGTTTGGAAAAGACTTGCATAGTCCTGAAGCAGTGCTCCAAGATCTCACAAAGGGGGTGGGCTCCACATGTGGGACCCACCATGGGCCCCACACCCTTTGTGAGAGTTCAGAGCATTGCTCTGGGACTATGTAAGAATTGCCTCTATAAGTATTGATGACGTACACACCTCTAGAGTTTATTCTATACCCTTTTATTTTACTAACACTAGACTCCCAAAGTTTGGAAAAGACTTACATAGTCCTAGAGCAGTGTTTCGGGATCTTACAAAGGGGGTGGGCTCCACACGTGGGACCCACCATGGGCCCCTCACCCTTTGTGAAAGCTCATAGCATTGCTATGGGACTATGTAAGAATTGCCTCTAGAGCTTTGTATCCATTAATCATTATGGCATTATCACATCACCTCACATCTACCCATTTGTTACGTTGTTAAAAGTTTTTTTTTTAGTAAAATATTTAATTAATTAGTTTGACTTTTCCCATTTCCATTGGTACCCATTTTTACTTAAAAAAAAATATTTCCAATAGTTTATTTAATTTGTATTGTTTAGGTATATTTTCATTAGTTATCTTAGAATAATTTACTTTGTATTAGTACTATTTCTTGAGTTATCTGATAAATAAATTTTTATTTGAGCTCATTTAGAATGTAAAGTGATCACGTCATTTAGTAAAGTTACAATTTTGCTTTTGATAAATCAAGTTCTATTGTTCTATACTTTCAATTTTATTTTAGTCAAATTATTTTTTTATTATAAATTGTGTTTCATTTATTTAGAAATATTTCCCAATTATAAATGTCTACTAGAAAATATCCAATTGGATGTGAAAAACTTGAGAGAGAGAGAGGGAGAGAGAGAGAGAACTTGAAAAATAAATTTAATCTAAAAAATGATCCATGGATAAATTTGTTACTAGTATAATAACACAATAGAAAATATGAGTGGAAATATAACAATAAATTCATTAAAAAGAGTTAGAGTGAAATTATACAACAAAAAGATAATAATAAAAATATTCATAATAATGTTCAATCGAAAAAGAAATGTTAGCGAAACTTAAATGCAAAAACTTAATTAGTAATTTTGCATCTCAAAAAGTAAGAAAAATATATTTTAAATAAATTATATATTATTTAATTAATATTTAAATATATGTAAAGGCCAACTTAAAGTTTTCACCTTAGGCCCCAAAATTTGTTGAGTTGGCTTTGCCATTAATGAATTAGTTTCTAATTCTATACAAATCCAAATTTATAATCCTGAAAAATTACATAATAACCTACATAATATTTTCAAAACTAGGACCCCAAATGCAATCATTTAATTATAAGAGTCTTTTGTGAATTTCAGTTAATTCAATTGGTAAAATATTTTGTCGTTACCTGGAATTCAAACCCTGTATACACCAAAAAGCAATTAATGTTTTGGTCTAATAATAAAAGCAATTATCAAGAAGTTAACTTCATAGTTTTAAATGATATCAGATCTATAATCATTTAAAATAGATAAAGAAAAGAGGAAATTACAAGAGGCCAAAATTTTGGGCTCACCAAAATCTCACATGTATTGGTCCCTCCCAATGGCAGGGGTGGTACTATATATCTAACATAAACAACATTGACAGCCTCATTGAAGTGATATATAATAGGACCATTGATTAAGCTCACAATGGCTTTGCCATGAGAAATCACGTGTGTTGTTACCTACAAATGCCGGTGATGAAGAAAGCTTACCATCCATATTGGCTTAATCATAAGAACAATTTTGTCGGAATGTTGGTGGTTACCGAGCTATAATATTATATCATTTTCGTCCTATTTTCGTCCTAGTTTTGACAGTCACACACAGATCCATGACTATTCATCTAACATTTTCAGCCATGTTTGTAATATCTTGACCATGATAAATTGTTGAATTTACGTTCATGGTTGCACTATATATGGTCCAAGATGATCCACAAGCATCCATGCAACAGTGCACAAGAAAAAAAAGTCAAGAAGATATCTTTGCGTTTGTTTTTGGGGAAATTTACTTAAAAAAGGTCCACAGTATATATCGTGTTTCGAGATTAGGTCCTAGGTTTTTGATGTTGTGAATTGAAGTATCAAATTCGTGAAATTATTTCAATTTGGAGTGCTTGTCCATTTTTGTAGTTCGTTCATTATTCTGGATGGTAACATAATAGAGAAAAAGGGAAACCTTTAATAAAACTTCATATTCTATCTAGATAATCAATTTTGTGGCATTTCTTGCCGATGAGTTCCATGTGCCGAGACTCACAAAAAGAGTCAAGATGTCTTTGCTTTCGTTTTTGGGGAAATTACTCAAAAGGTCCATAGTACATATAATGTTTCAGATTAGGTCCTAGATTTTCAATATTGTGAATTAAAGCATCAAATTTATGAAATCGTTTCAATTTGAAGTTCTTGTTCACTTTTGTTATTCATTCATTATTCTGGGTAGTAATAGAGTAGAGAAAAAGGGAAACCGTTGATAAAACTTCATATTTTTCCTAGGCGACCGGTTTTGAGTTTTTGGCAACATCACTTTCTCACTCTAAACAAAACTTCTTTATAAGTAGTAGCTGTTAAAATGATATATAAACAAGCACCAAGTGATCAAACGCAAAGTTTAATTATAATTAATGATGGAAAAAAGTTAACGGACTCCCTAAATCTGGGACATAATATGAAGTATGATATAAATTTTAGTCTTTTTACTTAATTTCCTTTTTGTTTTTTTGGCTAAATTACAAATTGCATTCTTTAATTTTATCTAAAATTTATTTTAGTCTTGTAACTTTAATTTTGTTCAATTTCATCAGGACACTAACGCCAATTCCCTAACAGAAATGGATGGGAGTTCTGAACTAAGTAAAGTTAAAAATTAGATAACTAAATTAAATTAAATTGAAGTTACAAGAATTAATTGAATTTTAGGTAAAGTTAGAAATTGCAATTTGTTATTTAAATTTTTTTCTTATATAATGAAGATATCATTTTTTTTCCTTTTAGAAGCACAAGCAAGATAGATATTGAATAACTCCATTTATTTTACCATGTAGTTTTGGTGAATAACTCCATTTATTTTATTATGTAGTTTTGGTGGCTAAAAAATGTGCAATTCTAATGGAAAATAAGGACCACAGTGATACTCTATCTTTATAAGAGTACTATCCTATATGTAGTCTATATGTCTAGTGAGCATACTTGATAGGAGATAGAGACAGGCTAGAGAGGTCCCCAAGTTTGATTCCCACCCCGTTGGCATCTCTAATCCGAGATAAGGGATTACTCTGTTAGATCTTTTAGGTCCGGCACTGGCCAGTAATGGACCTACTTACCTTGCTTGTGGACTAGTTGCAGAGCTAACTCTTGTTCTATTGGTTTGGTGGTTGCTACCAAGACAATTTCTTTATGCCCATCAAAGGACCTTAAGATGCTAATCCACGAAAAACGATACAAGATTTGAAACTTAGAAGATTAAATTAAATGAAATCGAAGTTAGATGGCCGAATTGAATTTTAGGTAAAGTTAGAGAGTTTAATTTTTAATTTATTCATGAAAAAATGAATAGAAAATTCAAATTGAAATGATGTCATAAATTAAAAATGTGGGACATAATATGAAGTATGATATAAATTTTATTCTTTTTACATATATTTTTTTAATAGCTAAATTACAAATTGCACCTTTTAATTTTGTCAGAAATTCAATTCAATTCTGTAACTTAAATTTTATACAATTTTGTGATACACTTAACGACAATTCTGTAATAGAAGTAAACAAGAGGACCAGACTACATAAAGTTGAAGGGTAGTTGACTGAATTGAATGAAATTAAAATTACAAAAATTGAATTAAATTTTTTAATAAAATTATAAGATATACAATTAGTAAATTAGTGCTTTTTTCTTTCTTTCTTTTTTTTTTTTTTTTTTTAAGAAGATATCATTTTTTTTAAGAAGCATATGGAATATATCATTTGATTGAAACTAGATGTTGAACAACTCCATGTGCAAATTTATCTTACTTATGTTATACAACACATGATTAAGAACTTTATCTAATCCTTGCTACAATATTAATTTGAAAAGATATATATATATATATATATAATTACATTTGTAAAGAAAACTAAAAATATATATAATATAAGAAAGAATGACAGGTTGGTATGCACAATCCAAAATCCAAAAAGAATGACAGGTTGGGTTGTTGTTGATAAGGGATATATAATCAACAACAGTACAACTGCACTATATTTCTGGTGATAAACCAATCAAAACAAGTCTTTATTAGATACCCTGCACAAAAAGTAATGCAATATTTGTGCACACAAATGATCATTCTACGCTAGCTCTTCTCTGCTGTTTTGTGACATTACCTTAGTAGTAGCTTTGAGCTGTCCCAATATATGTGCTTTTCTTCTTCGTACTGCTTTGTTATTATAGTGAGGTCTGACACATTTTTTTTTTTTGGGAGGTCCATGCATGAACCACAAAATCAAACCAATTCCTGTGACTCATCAGAGCTTAATAATTGATATCACCGAATCATATACGGTCTAATTATTATGATAATTCAATGCCTCTCTCACTGTACACGTAAATCTGCCTAGATACCAACTAAATGTCACATCCCAATAGGGGTCAGTTATAGACTTTGCCATTTGTTTGTAACTTGATAGGAAAAAAGGGGTTTCGAAGGAATGACTTAAGTAGAGAAAATTTTGACATTTTACAATAATTAAAGTCCAAAAATGAGGCCAGTGATGCAATATTTTTCGCAACCGAAAATGATAAACTATGTGAAAGTGATATAGTTTCAATTTTCAACCATAACAAGTTATGTTAGTAATTGTACAAAATGTGGTGCTTACTATCAAGTACTTTTGGAATATAACCACTCAATAATCACCTAATACTAAACTTATTTGACGGGAGTCTAAACTTATGTCGTATTATATGGGGCATCACGCTAATCGTACTCTTGAAATTTTTAATAATTATCCGTCCTTCACATTACCTGTGTGAAAAGGTGAGTGATTTTATAGTCATGACTGAGTCAACTTAAACTAAATAATGGGACGAAAGGTTTGTAAAAAACAGAGCTTTATAGCTTGACAATGAAGTATCATAGCTAGTAATTAACAAGCTAGAGGTCAAAAAGGAACAAAATTCCAACTTGATTAATTAGCCATGGTCTCAAAGGTAATGGGAACAAGAGAACCACCACACATTAGTCTAACCACATGAAAGTTGTAAAATGTTTCCTTAAGACATTTCAAAAAATAGATAATCCTAAGTCCTAACAAGTAACAACAAACAACAGTAGTCACAGATCACCCACTTTTAGACCACAAGTGAAAGAAAGAGTCCCTTTTCAGTCTTTGTCTCTATGATATAGACTTTGCCTGTTGACCATGCCAATCTCGTTGCTGGATTCATCAAATCAGTTTTTGTTTTTTCATATTGTGCATGGTGCCATAATGTGTACAACTAACCATTAGTAAAAGGAATTGACAACTCTGGTTGAGCATCTCACAATAATGTCGGCAATATGTAAGAGGCATGATTGAGGCACATTAGCATAACGAGAAAGGCTAGGTGAACAATACTTTCACAACAAACTTTAGGCGTTAAACTATTGTTAATTGGTAAAAAGTTAATATCAATAATGAACTCAAATTATAACCTGTAATAAATATCACCTAAAATTTATTGCAAAAGTGTCGTGGATGTAGAATTACTCTTAGATTTTTGGCCGATAGCTACTGCAAACTAATTTCCATGAGCCACAATAAGTACCTAACTTGCATCACTTTGTAAAGTTCATATTAAAAAATTTAACTTCACTAATAGACAATACACACGTTGCTCTTTTTATTAATTTATTTTTATCCAAAATTAATTAGAGGGAATCTTATCCAAAGATTTGAATGCAAATTTTTTTTGGAAAAAGCCAGCGTCACTAGTAAAAAATAAAAAAATAAAAAAAGCTCTAATAGGCACTTTGCTCCCCCATTTTTTTATTTAAAAGTTATTATGACTTTTAAGTGAAATTTATAATATATTTTTGTGTTAAAAATTAGAACTTCATTTTCTTTTTCCTGCGTGCTTGATTAAAAAAGAAAAAACAAAGTTAGACATTTTGTTTTGTTTATAATTATTATTACCAAAAAAAAAAAACATAATACTAATAAATTAAAATCCAATTATTTAACACTGACAAGACTTCACCATCCTGCCTTGGATAGCAAGAACGTACACAAATAGGAGGAGAACAAGGACATTATTAGAACAAATTAAGTAAAAAAAGTTCAACCAAGAAAACCATCTTACAAAAGTGGGCCTAATTCGAGTTGGAGCTTATCAACTAATTAATGACACTATAACGTGTTTGGGTTAATCAATTTATTTCCTTTAGCTTATTTTACTTAAAAGAAATAGATTAATTAAAATATAATTGCACCTCTTTTTTATTTGTTAAATAATTAATTATTACCTTAAAAAGCGATATTAATTAAAAAAATAAAAGCTAATAAAAAACCTTAGCTAACCCAAACTACCTTAATTTATGGAGGAGAAGGTTGAAGTGGGTTAAGACAAAAAGGGGTCAGGGGTTGGGACCCATAGTCCAGCTCGTTTAATGGTGTGTCCTTCTCGAGTCTTTCTGGCATAGTTGGTGGGTTACCTGACAATCCAAACTCAGACTCAATAGTACTGTTGGAACTTTCTTCAATAACATTCACATTTTACATTATCAAGTTCAAAGTCCAAAATTCAACCACCTCAAATCATATAAAATTACATTATAGATTATAGTTACTTGTGAAAATTTACAGTGATACTGTTCATTTTTCATTTAAATTTTTATTCTTTTTTTTATGTATTCAGAGGATGGAGGAAAATAATAGATGTTGGTTGTTCTTGTGTGTGAAGAAAAAGAAACAATTAAAAAATAAAGAAAATTTGATATTTTAATAAAATATAGTATAAAATAAATAATTTGATGTGATGTATTTTGAAAAGTGAGTATGTAATATACAAAAAAGTAGGTTCTTATGCAAAAATAAATATAAATTTTTGCACGAGTTAATGCGAATGTTCTAAATGAAGAGAAAATATGTGGACAAAACTTTTGTGTTATAATTTTCATTGTAACCTTGACATGTGCGACACTGAGTGGTTAATTATTAATGTAAAAATAATAGTTAACCAATATATATCATCAAGTTGTATATGATGATCCTAGATTAACCGGTAAATAATGATCCATTATTCACAATCGATTATACAGTAAATTATAGCAAACGTCATGATCAACTTTTATTCTTTAGCAATATATATGATATAAGTTCGTCTATGGAAACAATCATTTCCTTACATAATTTTACAATTTGTCGATTCGTGCAATTGTGAGTGGATAACATAAAGTGATGAGCTGTGCAGATGGAAAATGTTTATCACTCACTATCATATAACTTAATAAGTTATAAAATTAAGTATGTATTTGACTGTCTTTATGAAATTATTATTCATTCGATATTCAACCTTGCCCGTCGTGTACTCCTATCCTAAGACTAAGTCATTTCCGTTCACATATTGCCACGTGGATTTCCAATACTACTTGAGTGGCTGTCACGACCATCCTTTTCTACCCCCAAAATGAAGGTCTGACATAATCATTCTTTTTTTCTTTTTCTTTTCTTAATGCTAAAAAATAATATCAAAACTTAAAGGGCCAAAAAATAGCTCTTAATAATAATTTTATTACTCTTTTTATCTTTGCTTTGCTTTGTTTTTATTTATGTTTTTCGCATATTGTTGACCTTTTTGGTCTCTAGCCCATGTTGACGTGCAAATTGGGTTGGGCTATATTGACAGTCAAACCTATAATAAAAAAAAATGTTAAATTATGTATTTTAATTTTCAATTTTATCCTTTGTTCACAAGTCGAATTCAGTCGAGTTTAAAAAATGAACGATCGATTAAAACGATCATATCTTACTTTTGGGTTAGAAATTGGGATCGGTGGGTTGGGTTTTGCACTTTTACTTTTACTCAAGGCTTATCAATTGTTTTAATTTAGGTTTTGAAATTCTAAAATCATCTAAACATTATACTATCTTACCCTAATGTCATTATGCTAATGGTAATGACTAATGTAGCAATTTCCATTTTAATTTTTTGAACATATTATTCTTATAATGTTTATATGACACGTTAAGTCACATGCTTGTCTCACAAATTTATCAAATATAAAGACAAAAAATTATTTCTAAAATTAAATGTAAAATATTTGTGGTCATGAAATTTTGATTTGTGAGATTGGCATGTAACCTAATGTGACATTTCAATATTATAACAACATGTATTAGAAAAAATTGTCACCATTAGTAATTATTTATTATTCGCATAACAATGATAAGACATGGTAAAAATAACATCGAGTCATTTTTACAACTTTATGGAACAAATTGAAAATAGTTCATGAATGAAACTAAAATTGGACTCATAATTTTTGGACCAAAATCATATTTTGACCTTGAGTATTTAAGAACCTTTCATTAATAATAAATATATAATTTTATCCATGACATACTTATTTATTTTTAATAATTTGATAGTTACAATATGGAATGAGAAATTTGAATCTTGGACATCTCATTTGGAAATGTTGCCAGTTAATCTAAGTACAAATCTCTCTCTCTCTCTCTCTCTCTCTCTCTCTCTCTCTCTCTCTCTCTCTCTCTCTCTCTCTCTCTCTCTCTCTCTCTCTCTCTCTCTCCTCTCTCTCTCTCTCTCTCTCTCTCTCTCTCTCTCTCTCTCTCTCTCATGTTAACTATATGAGAATATCCACTTACATGTAAAGTATAAAGTCTTCGTTTTAGTGGAGAAGCAAACTCTTCAAATTTATGACCAACTTTTTTTTCGTAATCATAAGGCATCTAATAGATATAGACTTAAACCTAAATCCTCCTTTGGGCCCTCATTCTCAATTTTGTTTTCGTACAATTTAATATATCTCAACATCAAAATATAAATACTAATAATAATATAATTTAGTGGTGCTTCTTTTTTATAATGTTCAATAGTAAGGTTTAAATATAAAAATAAATGATTCTTTAATTGATTCCCCACCCCCCACCGTCTAAAAAAAAGTTAGGTATAGATTATCCTAAACTTATTCATGTTACATAGTACGTAAACCTTAAATAATCAATGTTGGTTGACAGATGATATATTAGTATGATTCTTCTTTCAATTGACTTTATATTGACATATTGGGTGGAAATGGAATCATTCAAAACCCTACTCCATTACGTGATACATAACAACTTAGCCTTCATAGCAATCCAAGTTATATTTTATAATTTTTTAAAGCTAGGTGTGAAAAAATTTATACCTATTACCAATATATTATCCTTCTCTCTATTATTGCACCTCACTTCTTACTTTTTCATATGACTTTTTTTTTGGTTAAACAATAATTCTATTAATTATATTGAAGGCTATGTTTAAACGCCAAGTAACATGGTTTTATATGTCGGCATTTGTGGTTGGTTGACCTCTCTTAAATAAATATATAAATTTTCAATTGAATAAAAACAAGAAGAAATGATTGGTTTCAATTTAATAAAACTTTTTTTTGGGGAGGGTTTCCAAATGAATATTAAGAAAAGAACTCACTAACGAATGCTTGTGAAAATGAATTACAACTGCATGCGGTTTTGCTCGTAATAGAGTAATTAATAACTAGTAAAATTTCTATTCGTCAAATAAGAGATATGAGGTACGATCTCACGTTAAAAACTAATTGGTATTTTGGTCAAATTTTAAATAACAATCATTAAAAATAAACATCATAGTAGGTTCTAATTAGTTTAACTAATAAAGTTTTTTATGGTTAAATAAAAGATCTACGGTTCAACTCCTGCCTATACCAAAAATTGATTAGTGTCTTGATCTAATGATTAAAGAGCCGCAATCATTAAAAGCATGAAACTCTCACAAAAAGAGATTCAATAATTTAGGCAAAGGCCTTTCCAATTGAAAATTTTAATGTTTGATTTGAATACCTTTAAATTATGTACGTCACAATCATAATTACCGTCTAGATTTTGCAACGATTTGATGTGAATTGCCCCCCAATAATTTCAACCAAAGTCTACATCAAATGTGTGAAACCATATCTAGTGCGCTCTCTACCATAGTGTATATTATTCGGCCCACAAAAACAAAAGTGTTCGCAATTTCAAACTATTTGTTAATCACGAGATTGGACTATAGTATAATTTTTGGAGTCATTGTATTTGTGGTGCCATTTGTACTTCGGCAAATGGCAAAATACCAATCAAGGTCTCTCAAGTCTTGATTCTAGGACTAATTGAGTCTCGGTTTACTTTGTAAGTTGGTGTAATTCGGAATTATTGCTTGATATTCTAGATGAAACCAATGACTGAGAAAAAATAATGACCAAGAAAGCAATCTAGAAGAAAATTGAATGGATTTAATTGTGGGGAATTTATAGCTTCTAGTTTGGTAGACAGTGGAAGAGTTGGATTTGTGGGTTTTCAAATAGTTGGTCCATGTGTTGCTTTCATAGGAGACAAATTTATCAATTCTAACTGTGCGTGATTGGAGCAGTAAAGAAATACCAAGTATTGCAAATTTTTTCCATGCACATACTATTAATTGTTTGATAAAGACAGAAGTAGTTGAATTTCAGGAAATTCTTGGTTTTGACATTTGAATAATAAAAATGTTTTCTAAAGCTAATGCTAAATTTAGGTGTGTGGCTGTAAATCATATCAAACTTTAAAGAGTAGTATACAGCTTTAGAAGATATAATTCTTTAGGGGATAAAATTGCATATAGACAACGTAGCAAGTAATGTACGACTTCTGTATTTCTTTCTTTTTACAGACCCTTATGCAAAATGATGAAATAGCATCCACACCAATAGTCCACATCAAGAAAGCAAAGGTAGCATTTAGCCCATGAAAAGCATTGACAGCAATGAAGTCACAATTATCTGACCCACTAAAAAGTAAAGAGTTGGAACAATTGTGCACTATAAGCTGTAGCCTGTGGGGGAAGGAACTGTGTCTGTGTAGCTTTAACCAGATAAAAAGTTTTTCATGTCTTTAGGACAAAGAAATAAAAAAAAACTGAAAGATAAACTCCTCTACTTTTTTGTTTGAATGTTCCTAGTAAGTAAAAATAAACCCTTCACATATCCAATTTCAAGTTATTTCTATGGTGAATTTGTCACACTTTACTTGCTTAATATCATCCCAGTGGCAATTATCTCCTTGGAAATTTGATTGATGCATTTTTTTCCTCCTGAGCTTTAATCTTTATCTCAGTTTGCAATCTCTCTTCAATTATTAGCATACAACCATCAAATATGATACAACCATCAAATATGACGTGTCAATCACTAATCTTATGACCCAATAATTTTGTCTAGTTTTTCTCATAAGAAGAACTAGGATTCAAAACTGCCTCCTCACATTTGTTGTAAACAAACAAGTGCACAAATATAATGCAACAATAAGAGTTGAATTTTTTTAGGTGGAGATAGTGGGGAAGGGGGGAAGTAAGGTTTGAACTACAAACATGATACACTACAAAAGATGTCATTCAAAAGTATTAATTTCTAATTACATTCAAAAAGTATAGAAAAGAAAAAACATAGAAGTTAGTGATCTTACCTTGAATTTGTTTATATATCAAAGGCACATAACATATTATGCTAAATTGATTATCTGTAAGGTTATTTGCATGTACATGAATGTAAAGGTTTTGTAACAGCAATAAGGACTCTACAATGAGTCAGAACTTTTCCTTTGGTTGAAGTTCTTGAAAATTCGTTGAAAACTTGAAATGGAATTACCAAGTACTAACAAAGTTCTAGGGGCAAAATGCTTCAATTCAAAACTCAAAAAGAGGTAATTTACACAAGGAAGAAAACAAGAAGGAAAGTACAGCAAAGTTTCACCATAATTGCAACACTTAAACAACTTATAAATTGGCCAAACTCTCTATCTCTCTTTTAAAATCTAATTAAACATAATCATTTTATAGCCGATTTTGCTCGTCAGCTTTCTATAATCCTTCTTTAGCAGATAAAAATTGGTCATTTTGATGAAGTGGGTGAATTGCTTTCTCAATTGTACCGGTACATCACAAATATGATTATTGATTAACAAACTATATGACCAAATGAGCTTTATGAGAAGAAGGATATAATTAAGGCCTTAGTAGAAGTAGGATAAAATCTTATCCGAGTATGGATGTAGCAAATGTTCATTTGCAATGCCCATCACAAAATTTTTCCAATGCCACTCTCTTTGTTGGACTCATTGATGATAGATGTATTTTTGTCCCCAAAAATTGTTTGGCCTACAGCAACTTATGGTAACTGTGCTCTGTGCACATGTAGGCTGGAATTGACCCAAAAAACATGTAGGCAAGAACAAGAAGATACTCGTCCTTTTGGGACTTGCTTGGCCTACTGCAACATATATGGTTCTGTTCACATGTATTCTGGCAAGAGATGCTATTCCTTTACTCCTTTTCTTTAGGCCAAAATGAAGGGTTCCAAGGCATGCTTTTACTTTTGGGGTAAGCTTTGAGGCAAAAAGATGAAATTTTGAGAACAACACTGTTGGAGATAATCAAGACCATTTGTCCTTTGCTTGTAAATACAAAGGCTAAATTTGTACAGAGGTGCTAAGAAAAAGTATAGGGCTATAAGAACAGCTAGGCATTGATATAGGGATGGTGTTACAAAATTTAAAAGGCTTGCTTTTGCTGCTAATTGTTTATAATATCACAAGAGAAAGAAACAATAGATTGTTCTAAACATTCTTATCACCTGATTGTTGTTGCTAAAAGGGTAACCAGAGCAGAGATATTAGGCTTCAAATGCTTTTCGAGAAAAAAAAAAAAAAAAAGGATTGTACTCAGGTTACTAAATTGAGACTTTGTTGAATGGAATTGCTATTTATGTTCAAACAAAAAGCTAGAGTTAGCACAAGTACTGGCTTTTGAACATAGATTGTTTTATAATCTTCGCTATGCTTTTGCCTGTGCTATAACATCGGATTCAGTGTTAAAAGCAAGATTCAAAGACCAGGCAAAAGCATACTGAAACTAATTCATATTTTGCTGAAACTTAACTATTTTCAAGTGAGAAAAGGCAGTTAACAGAATAAACAAAAGCATCACCAACTTCCAAAACATTCTTCCAAATAAATAGTAACATCAACTTTCAAAACATTCTTACAACTATGAACCCTTGAACCAGCTTCCAAAACATTTTTCCAGATAAATAGTAACATCACCTACTTTCAAAACATTCTTCCTGAATATGAACTCAGTCGAGCCCCCAAGACTACCCAATAATTTTTCTCTATATAAAAAATTTCCTCAAGCACATTTAGACAGAAGAACCAAATAGGTTCCAGTCATTAACTTTGAAGCTAGAAACTGCCAGTCTAAAAACATCAGCCATTGGCATACAACCAGCTTGTGTGGCAGGAACAGCTAAACCAGCGCCAACTGTGCTGGCACTTTCACTCAAAGGGCTGCAACCACAAGAACATAATGGAAATGTTATTAAAAAAAAACAAGCAACAAAGAATCTGCATCCACAAAAACAAAATTTAATTCCTTTCATCAATTTAATTTACCTAAATCAATTTAGAAAAAAAGATAGGCTGGGTTTTGGATCTCCAATTAAAGCAGCCAACCGCTTCTCAAAGATGTTACGATTTTTTTAAATAAATAAATAATGCCCTGCTTTTTAGCAATTGGCAAAGTTTTTCCACCCAGGCTCCTGAAACAGTAGCAAAAAAGAGGGAGCATATGCTGTAATGGCAGTTAAATTTTACTGGCTCTACTTTTGGAAAAATTACTCTCGATGAGCACTGTAAGGCTACCATACATCAATCCTCAAGAAAGACTCCTTGGACCTTAAATGTTTCAGGAGGTTAAGAGATTAGAAAGGCAGATCCACACAGACACACTTTGTGAATTGTTGGTACATCCCCTCACAAATCCATCCTGCAACTACAAGTGCTCCTGTTTCAGATGATTTAAAGTTCTAAAATTTATCAACTATGAAAGATCTCTCATATAAACTCCTGTGTCATAAGACAAGTCCTACCTAATATGTGAATTCTACTAGCATGAAAATCTAAGCATATTTACATCTCTCTCTCACTCTGAATATTTGTATAAGTATAGGACAATAGGTATCTTGGCCATCTAGTTCATGAGAAGATATTTACACTTTTCTGGCCCAAGGTAGATCAATTGGTGGACTCTCTGTGTGTGTATCAAGAAATCTATGATTTCTGGTTAATGGGGATCAATTTGTAAAATATTTTAATAAGCAACTTTATTTGGTATATGGCATCTAATTACTGGAACTTACTTTATATGAAGGGGCTCATATGCAGTAATTAGCACATCTGTACCAACTTCCTTAAGACGTAGATTTGCCAAATAGACCTGTAGAAATTAAGGAACAAACTCTACTTAGAAATTAAACACTACTTGAAGACTTTAGAGGAGAAGAAAAAAACAAGAACAAGCTTACCTTAACAATATTTTGTGCTTCCCTTCCTTGCCGCCCCTTAGAAATAGCCTATATTTTAAGAATCACCAAAAGTTAGATAAACAGGACACAAAAATAAACAGAGATCATAAGAAAATTATATGATGATTTCTACTATAATTTTTCTTAAAAGTTCATGGCCTTAAATTTAAGATATGATTTTGTTTCTATTTTTTATAAAGGCTGTTAACCATGCATCATGAAAATTGATAACGCTTCCCTACACAGTAGAAAGAAGAAGAAGAAAACAAAGATAACGCTTCCCTACCCAGTACAATTACTAGCAAGAAAATTGATTTGGGTGAAAAGCTCAAGGAGAAAAGGCTGCAGGAAGTAAGATTCCAATCCAAAGGGAAATTTGTTGAGTATTGTACTACAAAACTGAGTAATAGAGAAGTTGTATTCCAGCAACCATATAAAGCATATTCTTCTTAAGGTTTTAATTGTATCCCACATTAATTATGTCCAACATTGTATAGAAATTGATTGTGGAGAGGGGGAAAAAAAAATAAGATGACAGTCTCAGGTCCATCCAAGTCACAATAGAAAGCCCATAAGCAAAACAAACATTGGCTCATGCCTGTGTCCTATTTACAAGGCAAAAACCTTCCATAGAATCAGACCTATCAAATCCTCAACTAAAGATAATTGATTTATTGAGCAACCCAATGTATGTTCTTTTCATTTTTTTACAAGTGACCAACCAAATGAATGTTAAGGTTTGAACTTTCAATCGACAACTTTGGACAGGCTAAACATAACAATCCAAGTCCATTAACATCACAGTTTTGAGTAGCAATGAACAGGTACTAACAACCACAAATGCAACAATTGTTAATAAATTTGGAACTACACCTTGATTCCTCACTATAGTTTGTGATTTGAAAAGTCAGAGGTCAAGAAGCCATGTCTTACTGTAGACATAATAAATTATCCACATTGTTCTCAATGGGTAGCAGCAAGATTTGGAATTGCAAGATAATAGCACTGCAATAGCACAACTGAAAGGAAAAGCTAGAAAAGTAAGACAAAGGGGAAAGTAAATATATATGCAACAGATAAGGCACATACCATCTGGCCAACCGCAGTTGTGACAACAGCAGGTATGTTTCTGTAACACAACCCGGGGGCTTCAATTACTCCAGACTGCTCAATCACCTGAAATTAAATTGAAAATCATGAGCGCTGCCCATAGCCACTGACTCACTGTTCTGTTGCCAAATCAAAGTAGATAATACAAATTGGGGCATCATAGTTATAACAAAAGTGGAATCGCCTAGGCTTCCTTTTGAAGGTTATTTCAGAACTCAACCCAACCTTAGAACCCAAAACTCAAAATCCCAACAAAATAGAATTATTTGTCTCCCTTTGCTGGCCAATACAGAAATAACCAGAAATATAAAGGAAAAGTTCTAGATACATCATAGAGTGCACCAGTTCCACATATCACAATCCATGTGCAATCCACATTCATAATATTCTTGATAGAGACAAACTTCATAGCATTACCAACTCCCAAAAAACAGTGAGAATCCAAACTGCATACTAATTATTTATAAAATTACTGTTTTGTTTTTAGTATATAACATTATAGTGAAACTAACTCAACTATAGGGGTAACACCATAGACCTATGCTGTTTCAATACATTCAAAGAATTCAAAGTATGAAGCACAAGTATTAGTCTATAACAATTTAGTTTGAAGTGGTAGAAAGATGAACTAATTAGTTAATTCAAATATGCCATCGCACTATCAGTGTTTCCTGAACATAGAGGTGCAGTGCCAAATTACTAAATCAAACAATGAGGACAGTATAAAACAACACTCGCTCTGTGCCATATTTTGTAGATGACAAGGCATTTTGATGAAACAAAACAAACATAATAGTTTTCATGAAAATGCTTGAAATCAAGCATTAGAAGCTAGCATGGGGTAATTTCAAACATACATTTTCCATCTAATAGCATTTTTGGAAGATTGTTATGCTTGCATTTTGGAAGATTGTTATGCTTGCATCATTAAAATAGTGCTATTTAGTGAAATCAAGAGTATGTGAATCAACCCATTGGGTAGGGGTTAAGGCAGCCTACCAACTGCTTTCCCTTTTAGAAAAGGATTCTCTCCATTTGAAATGAATCCATTTCATGGTTCAAATGAAATATTACAAATCATAATGTATGTATGTCTAGTGCCACATCATTTACATGCATGACACTTTATACATTGCTAAATATATATTAGAAATAAAATCTTAATCGTGAAACAGACTCTCTTGAAATAGATATGCAAGAGTTTAGTATCCTTCTTATTAAGTAAAAAAGAGATTTACCATGCCTCCTTCAGCTTCTTGCTCAGTGGCAAGGTCTTGAAGAAACCAGACAGCACTTCCATCATCTCCAACTTCATGCTTCAAATCTAAGAGCTCGAAAATCAAACTCTCATCACGAGCAGGGTCCACAAACACCTCCTATAAAATAACCCCACAAATTCAAACTAAAAAACCTCACAAAATTATTACTGCTACACATCAAACAGAGGATTAATAAGTAAACACTAAATTTAGTACATTTTTCACTAGTCCATGTGGAAGTGACAAATTTTTTTTTCCACATGTGGTATTTTGTGATTAGTACAACAAAAACCAATAAAATAATACTTCACAATTGCCAAGACAACAAGTTGTTAATGATAAATAATAGATAAGTATTACGTTCACAAAACTTTCACAACACATCTTAAGTGGCAGAAAGTAATTTCAATAGTGGGTTCAAACTAGAAAAAGTGATGTGCCAGTGCCATGATAACTAATAAAAAACTGCCAACTCAAATATTGTGATTTTTTTTTTTTGAGAGAGTTTTAACTTATCGTCCGCTCCTGCTAATAGCTCTTTTATAATTAGACCAAAATACCAGTCGGTTTTGTATATAAGCGAGATTGGACACTAGATCTCTTATTCAGTCATAAGATCATCAGAGATTTTATTAGTTAAGTTAACTGTAACCACCAAATATTATGAAAATTGTTGTCCATGTGGAAGGTATATTTAAAAGTGACATTAATCCAATCAAAATTTGCCAACTAAGCAGGTTATGAAAATATTAAAAATTCCAAAGTTCTCTTTTTATAAGTAAAAAAAAAGAACAAAACAAACCTGATGATCAGGGACTTGCCGAATATTGCTCACGTCCTGTAATTTTTAGGTACAGCAGCAAAGTCAATTTCACAATTCAACACAGCCTCCAATGTATTGTAATGTACAACAACAGTGAAAGTAAAATACTAAATAAAACAGACCTGGAATCTATTAGGGAATGCACTAGATATTGCACCGCCATACAACGGACGCTCCGAATATAAATCTGTACTCATTTTTCTTTTCTTTTCTAAGACAAAAGACAGAGAAACCTTAAAAACTCCGAAACAAATGAAACCAATCACAGAAATCGAATTAAGCTTAGGAATCGAAGAATTGTACCTGTGATGAAAAAACGAAGCGAAATGAGAGAGAGAGAGAGAGAGAAGGGTGTAGATAGTTTGTGAAAATTCGCGGTTTTGTGGATTTGGGTTTTTATAGGGTGTGGGCGTGTGCGTAATAATGAAGCTAGTCAAATTCCAAATCGGGTCGGGTCTCTCTCTCTAATCGGGTTCTAATTTAATTCCTTTTTACCCAAATTATTAAATTCACTTTTTAACTTTAGCTAAAACTCAATTTAGTTTTCTAACTTTATTTTCACTCAATTCAATGTTCTAATTTTTAAGTTTATTTAATTTAACTTTTTTTGTCTACTTTTATTAGATGTGTTGCCATTAAGTATCTCAACATGACATCGTGTTAAATATCGTTTAGGGGTCTTTTATGAAGTTTTATTTTTTATTTTTTATAAAAAAAAAAAAAATTAGAGACTTGATTTGAGTAAACTTGAAAGGTAGATAATTGAATTGAACGAAAGTAAAATTAAGGACTGAATTAAATTTTAGACAAAATTAAAGAGTGAAATTTATAATTTAACCTAAATTTAAAGACATGTGTCTCTAGGGGAGATAAACTTTGTTGTGTAAAAAATAATGATGTGGATAATTGTTATTGGAAGGTGTAAAAGGAAAGTTTACAACTACATATTTCTGGAATTTATTCTCATTAAAAAGAAAAAGAAAAAGAAAAAAGATATTGTGCGGCAATGTTTACTTTACAGGGCAATTAGTGCTTTTTCTCTAAGCCTTAGGCAATCAACATTTAGCTTCACCCTTAAGTTTACCCCTTTGCACTTGCTAGATTATATATATGAGTTCAATTGTAATTTTCTGTGATTACATTGTATATAAGAAGATACAATTTTGCGTGAACACTTGAATAAATAATTCACATCATTTCTCTTTCTTTTATTTATTTATTTTAAAAAATGATAATGTTGTTGTCTTGTTATTTTTTTTATATTTTAAACACCTTAAGAATTTTATTTTATTTTATAGAAAAAAACACCTTTAGAATTAGTAATCTTTACTGAATCATATTGCTAATCTTTTGCATTCCTTTGTCATTTGAGTCTTAATAAAACTACACCATTTAGCTAACGACCTTAACATGAATAACAATTAAAATAGAGGCAGCAATCAAAGATTGGGTGGTAATTAACATTTGTAATACTAAACTGACTCCAGTAGTTATTAAGCAACAAGTTCAATATGCAAGAAGTCAAGCTCCATGCTTGCAGAGCCTACATTTCCTTGGAATAGCTCATTGACAAAAAAAAAAAAAAAAAAACACACACACACATATATTATTAGATCATTTGATCACGTAGAAGTGACACTTTTTGACAATTATACCCATTAAGTTTGGTCAATTGTCATTTAGTAGTTGCCTAAGTCTGTTCCGTTATTAAACCCCTAAAATCAATGTACTTCTGCCTTTTATGCCTAATATAAAAATAAAAATAAACATCTAAAAAATAAACAAGACTTTTAAAAATAAATTCTCTCTCTCCCCAAATTTTTGGGAATCTTGGTTTGATTTGTTTGGCTCTATGACTATTTTAGAATGGGCAAGACTTAGATACAGTACTTACGTACTGATCTTTAAGTTTCACTCTTAAAATTTTATCATGTTACTTTTTTTTTCATAAAATGAAAGTGTATTTTTCAATTAAGTAACCACATAGTTGAATTTTAAAAAAAGAACCTAAAGTATAACATCTAAAGTACTATCCTTGAGTTTTGTCATTTCAGATGGATAGGTGTGAATTTTTAAAATTTTTTTTATATATAGTAATTTTGAGTTTGCTGATTGTTAATTTGAATTCATGGAGATTGATTTGAACTTGATTTGGGTCTTGTGTTTGTGAAAATTTGGAACAGTCTTCATGATGAATATCTCTAAAGTGCCCAGATTTGGGTTCATGGTTTTTAAAAATTATTTTTATTATTTAGATGTAATTTTAATAAATTTTTATTATAAAAAATTATTTGTTAGTAGATAACGAAAATTTTTATGGAAGGACTATCGGATGGAATGATAAATAACCTTGTCAAGAGGGAGCACGATTGTCATGGTAAAAATAAAATACCTATTACCTCAATCTTGTTCCAGAGTGAAAAATCATCATTTTCTCACCAGCCAAAAATACAAAAACAGAGAAACCAACTTTACCACCAGCACCATCAATATCTGCAAGGAAATTTATTGTTATGCTAAACTAGAACAATTATGAACTTTAAGCAGCTGTCTTGTTAATGGAGATCACAATTATTCTCTTTCTTAACTTCCTCCCTCTGATTGTTGTAATAGTGCTTCCTATATGCGTAAAATGTGCTGCATAATTTGTTTGAAAGAACAGAGAGACTCAAAACTGGGTTTTCATTGCTGGCAGGGATTGCTTTTAATTCTAGTTTGGCGAGAAACCATGAGAAAATGTGGTTTGTTTCTCTATGGAAGATGATGAATAAGCACGACTTTGTGAAATGGTAATGACCAATTATTTGGTATCAATGTCCTAGTTTTTAAGTGTTTTATTTTTTATTTTATGAATGAATGGATCATTCGATTCTAAAAATATTCCACTTGAGCATTCCATTAGGACTGATTGGATAACAGTTTATGGACCTTAATGAAGTACTTAAACTTGCACATTTTCAAAATTTAATAACAAAAAAGGAATTATCTAAAAGTCTAAGGACGGAAACAATATTTTAGCCTAAAATAATTTTAGGCATAAAAAACATAATATAAACAAGTGATATGTTAAAGGGCACCTCCATTAAGAATGATTTATTATGGAGTTTACTTAATAAAAATTTTGTATAAATTGATAAAATGACTGAAAATATATATACTGAAAATAATATATATATATATATATATATATTTTTAGTAAGGACTGAAAACAATACTCAAGTGACAAGCCAAACTCAAAATATTAACTTTATTAGCTCTATACCCTATAAAATTGCACAAAAATTTAACAAAAAGTTGACTTTATTGACATAAAGTTGTTTAAATGCGTGTTAACACTACCTTATAAATAAATACAAAATTCCTACAAAATTCTTAGGTATTTTCAGAATACGAAGAAATTCAACTCCCTTTTCTTACATTCATGGTAAATCTCACTATAAATTTAGTAATTGGACTTTACTATGAATATGTGAGAAAAAAGTACAAATTTTCTTATTCCAGAAATTTCTAAGAATTACTCCTTCAATTACTATATGCAATTACTATATGATGAAAAAAAAAAAAAAAAAAAAGTTGAGTGCCATCGCTGTTTGCCAACTGCCAAGATATCCAACAATGCTATTATTAAAACAAACATATTAAAGTCATAGATTCTAATTTGTGTTTCCTTCTTACCAATTTGACATCAGCATTATATTTCTTATCCTCAACAGCAAGAGCTTTAGCATTTGTTTGATTCCAATGGAGAATCCTGTTTGTGCCACAAGAACATGGACCCATTCAGCCCCCAAAAAAAAAAAAAAAAAACATACACGAACCCTGAAACTAGTGTATTTTATCTTGTAGCAAATGACTTGTGAATGACGTTAGTAAATAACATAATAGTTGATCATGTTCAATTTTACTCACAAAAGTTTTCATCATTTATAGAGTAATGTACAGTTTGAGATGAAGGTAAGAAGACTTTATTTAATATGGAAAATCATTCAAAAGTATATAAGGTTGGCTGGAAGCTCGTCCATCCAAACAACTTCAAATTCAATTTGGTTTGGCCCTAGTTCCATAGCAAACTAGAAAGCTCTTCATGCAGCTACAATTTCTACCATCTTAAAAACCACATAAACTATCTAAAAAAGAGGAGGTTTTAGGATTCAAAATTGAGTATTGCAATTACAATTTAGAAAGCATGGACAGAGTACAGGTACAATAAGGCAACATGAGCAATGTTTGAAAAATTATAATATGACACAGCATGTAGGGCACTGACACGGATATGACACTCCAAATGAAGTGTATGTCCTTCTTAGATTACAATGCTATAAATAATTTTTGGCTGACTTAGTCAGTCTGAACCCAACCTAATGCTTTGTTTCAACTTTCAACTCCAGTCCACAATAACAATTGGAATTAGCTCTTAACAGTTAACACACTAATTGAACGGGACCCACTGGTCTGCACTGTTTACACAGAAAAGTCAATAATCACAACTTAAAAAAAAAAAAAAAAAAAATGTTGACACAGACGTGGGATGCGCAAAATGCACTTCCCAAACGCACACTTTTTTTTTTTTTTTTTGTTCAAGTTGCAATTGTTGACTTTTCTGTGTGAACAGTAGACAGACATAAAAGTAAAAAATAACGGCTCAAAAAAAAATGCAGTGATTTTTTTTTTTAGCTGTGGTTTTTAACTTTTCTGTCAATGCACGGTTCATACCAACAAAATAAGCGGTAAACAATGCACACCAATAGGTCTCGTGCACTGTTTACTGTTTACGAGATCCACAAAACTCACTTTTCAACAATTTTTCATTTAAAATAAGTCTCATAATATTATTCACACATTTAAAAATTATTTGCTACAATATTTTCATTTTTCACCAAAATAAATATTATCCAAACGGACCATAAATGACTTTTTAAAAATTCACATATCAAATTACAACAATAATTTTTAAAAATAAACAATTAAAAACTTACCAGAAATGTCAAATTTGAACAAATTAAGGATTTGTTTGGATACAACTTATTTTACTGTAAACTGAAAACACTGTAGCAAAATAATTTTTAAATGTGTAAATAGTGCCGTAAGACCCATTTTTAATGAAAAAATTGCTGAAAAGTGGAGTTTATGAATTCAATGAACAGTGCACGAGACCCATTGATGTGGTTAAAAATTGGTTGAAAAGTCAAATAGTGCGACTACTGTTCATAATCAGTGCATGAACAGTAACCACATTATTTGACATTTCAACCAATCAGTGAGTCCCATGCACTGGTCACGAGACCTACAATCTCTACTTTTCAACAACTTTTTTTTTATTAAAAATGGGATCCACAATATTATTCACACATTTAAAAATTTTTTTTATTACAATGTTTTTAATTTTCAGCAAAATAAATTATATCTAAACGAACCCTAAATGCTAAGTATTCAAAACTTCTGATTATACTTGGAGAATATTTTTTTCAAAAGCTTTTTGAACCCTGTAATACAGTCAAATTTTTGGAAACCATGAACTAAAAAAAATAAAATAAATATTTATTTTATTTTTTTAATTAATGGTTTTAAAAATTGTAGTAATATATATCATAATTGCAAAACAACTTTTGAAAAAATTTCTCCAAATACCATATCATTTGAGGGAAGTTTTAAAATTTATACCATTCAACATTTATGGTGTGTTTGGATACCGCTTATTACTGAAAACTGAAAACACTATAGCAGAATAATTTTTAAATGTATGAATAGATCTATGAGACCTATTTTTAATTAAAGTTTTGCTAAAAAAAGATATTTGTAAGTCCGTAAACAATGCATAGAACCTACTGAAAAAGCATAAAAACCACATAAATGCACTACTCAAAAAAAAAATAAAAAAAGGTTAAACACAGACATGAGACGTTGCCGTTGATCTGAGATTTGTGAGTCCCGTAATCAATGTACAAGACTTTTTTTTTTTATTTTTAGAAACATGTTTTTGTGACTTTTATGCTTTTCCAGTGAGTCCGTGCATTGTTTATGAATTCCACAACCCTCTTTTTTCTTTTCTTTTTTCAACAAAACTTTCATTAAAAATGAGTCAACGGCACTATTCACACAAACACACCCTTAATTTGAAAATCAAATTTACGTTATTGTTTTACAATGTTGGAGTACGTGCTCCGGCGAAGGAAAAGAAAAAAATTCCAATCCATCTACGCAGAACACTTAACTCATTACTTCCAAGAGAAGAATGCAAACCACAATATTCTATACCATTTTTGTTACAAATCACCACATAGTTATGAGTAGTAGAGATATAAATTCAGCATTCTTACTCTTAACACTCACAACTCTTTCACATAGCTAGTTGTAACAAAAATTATGTAAAATGATGTGATCCTATCATTTTTCTAGGAGCACATACTAGCCTAGTACCACTACATACTAGGAGCATGTAACTAGTTACGTATTTTTCTTTTCTAACCTAAACGATATTTTTACAATAAATTTTAAATAGCAAATTATTAACTATTTACGGTTAAGAATTAAAAAGTAATTTCAATAATGAGTTTAAATTAAAATTAGTAATAAATTACCACTATAATTTATGAAAATGGTGTGAATGCACTTTTCCCAAATTAATATTTTAATAACAAATCTTAATTGTAAATTATTATTGGTTCTAATTTTATCCTTGAATTATTTTTTCCTGACCAATAGCATCTAATTCTAGGATTGTTATTACGTAAAGAGTAATGCTAGAGACACATAAATTGGCACAACTTTGTGCTCTAACTCGCCACGTGACGAATCGAATTATGATTGGTAAGAGTGTGATGGTGGCATAGACACACTTTCACTGATCACAGCCTACCACATGGCAAGTTGTATACAAAATTGTATCAATTTACGTGTCTCTAGCAATACTCTTGCCTAAATATCATGGGGTGACATTTCTCCTAAAACAATCCATCAACTCAGTTACCAACAACAGGGCTCTCATAAAAAAAATAGAGTTCTAAAAAAAAAACAATAAATAAAAAAATTCTCACCCTGGACAAAAAAAAAAAAACCCAAAAATGAAATGTAAGAAAAATAGTAAGAACCCGCAAAACTTACAAAACTATTGCAACAACTCAGCAAAAAACAAAAAAGTTACATAAATTTTGTGACAAAAGTTCTATAAATTTTTGTGTTCCTAGCATTGCTTGAAATATAAAATCATCTTACCATCTTTGTGATCTGCTTGTGTGTGGATCTGCAGCTAATAAATGGATCGGTGATGTCGGCAAAGATAACGAAGAAGAATGATGGAGAAGAAGCCGTGGCGCCGCTGCGCCTGCAGGATGCATATATAACGAGAGAAGATTGAGAAGATGTGAGAGATAGCTGACAAATTATGAGCAGTAATGAGCGGTAGCTAAGAGGAGCTGCTGCAGAATTATGAAGAGTAGTACAGAGAGAGAGAGAGAGTTGCTGAAGAGTTCTATGAATATTAAAGAGAATAGAGTCCAAGACGAGAGAGAGATGGAAGATAAATAAAGCAGTAATGGGTAAGAGACAAACCCTTGAAAGAGAGAGAGAGAGATCAACCGGTTCTTGTGTTGCCACGTCACCGATCCGTGTGCTTCTCAGTTCTCACCCTCAGATTCAGAACTCTCTTGAACTCATTTTCATATCTTTATACGTGTGTTTGTTTCCTCTCACAAATAGAATCTCCTTTTATGTGTGTGTGTGTGTTTGTTTTCTCGGGAGAGAAATATTTTTTTGGCTTGCCACATCATCGATCAATGTGCTCAATCCTATAAGAAAATTTAAAATTTATCATGAATGGAATGCTTCCTCTGCTCCTGCATTATAATAATTTTCAATTTTTAAATAGAATTACACCCACTTTTATACACTTTTTCATTTATACGTATTTTTAAAAAATAGAAATAACGTTACTAAAACATCATTACCAAACGAGTCATCTTGCTAGTAATTAATACTATTATTACTTAATATGTATTCTCTTCTTACATTTATGATAGATTCCATTAATTAAATTTAGGTTAAACTATTGTAATTACTCCAGATTTGGACTAAGGCCAATTAGGTTGAAAACATTTCAAAATAGATTAACTCCTTACCTAAGCACAAGCATACAAGTAGAAAAATTGTCTATGTTAGCTATAATAGTATGTCTGATCTAAGTGATTTTCATATAAGTTAGTTGTTGTAAGGCTGTTTGTTAGTCAAATGGTCAAAACAAAGAGTCTGAGTGACTATCGGTATTACATGTCATTTGTGTTTAGAGACCAAATTGGTATTAGCCCAAACTCCAAAAGTAATTTACGCATTTTACCCTTAAATTTATAGAGAGATTTGCTGGAAAGAGCACCTCCAGGAATTCCTATTAATTTTTTTTCTTCCTACAATGACTTTTTCCTTTTAAGCTTGGGACTTCTAAACCATAGGACTGGCTTACCAGGCCAGCTTTATGATTTAGTGTCACAAACCAATGAATAGTTGACAAGTATGCACAATAGCCACATAAGCAAATTTCATCCATTCAAATCAAAACCATTTTCCTCAAACTGTTTGATTAGAGTATCTGCTAATTAGTTACTGCATATTGGATTGATTCTATTTACAAGGAAATCTTTTTTTTTCTTGATGTAATTTATGTGAAAATGGATTGTTCACACTTCACAACCTGTTTGAATAAATACTTCTTTGGCATCACATTAGCAAATTTCTGTGAATAGGGGATTGGTTTTCACTCCTGAGCTTGTAATATGAGGGGTTTCTTTTTTGCTTGCTGCTAATTGAGAAAAAGAAATATGTTTTTGTTTGACCTGCTTTTTTGTTTACCTTCTTATTACTGTGATTGACTTTAGCAAAGTTTGAAGCTTTCACCTCACATTGATGGTAATTGTAGATCCTCTTTATGTTTGTACGAATGTTCACTATGTTGGACTAGGATTTTGTTGTACTACTTTTCGTATATGACAGAATTGAATATTGGTGTTTTTGTTATGTGCCTTTTTGAGGTTAATCAATGATTTCTTCAACTGTGCTTAAATTTGGGAAAATCACATAAGCAGGTATCTATAATTGGTTGTAAGTAAGTGTAGTTGGTCAGAATCTTTGTGCTTTAATGGTTTCTTACTTAAATCTGACCTTTTGTATAAGAAAGGGTATGACCTGGTGATAATGAGATGGGGTTTGTAGATTCTGCAGGTTCTTTTGGTGTTTCATGTCAAAATTAGGAATTATCTAGCTTATGGGAACTTTATAGCTATGTGTCATGCATTATTGTAGTTTGTACTTGTATGTTGTATCTAGTCCTAGTGGTGAGGAGAGAAATAACTAAGCATGTGCTTACAGGTACTTAGGAGGTAATTATGGTGAACTATTTTTGTGATCTGTTATGCTAAGCAATCTGTAAAGGCATTAAGAAATGAATAACACTCAGATTGGATTTCCTTCATTTCTTCTCTAATAGTTTCTCACTATAATTTCTCACTCTTATTACTCTCTTAATTCCCAAGAAGGCCAGTCTAACTCGAATTAGCCAGAAACTTCAAGACCTGTAGAACTTTATCACTGGTCTTAAACACTAAAAACCTTGCTTTCATTAAATTTGAGTATTGAATTTGTTCTTGCCCAATTTGCACATTTCTTTGAACCACTTGAATCTATTTAAACCATATTTGACTCATAGTGTCTAGATAAGCAGTCTAGTAACCAGTGGGTCTTAGCTAAATTGAGATATATGAAGAGAGAGAGAGTATCAACTGAGCTTAGCACTGTCTGTAAAACTAGAACAGAATAGAAAGAAATATTGAAGACTTTTAGTAAAAATGTAAGACTTCAATCTTTTATTTTTCCATCTGTCACTCAAATTTTCAAAGATAAAACAAAGCTGTAAGTAATTGAATTTGTAAATCATGGTGTTGTAGATGTCAATCTAGAAGACCATGCAAGAACCATGAAAGTGTATGTACTATTACCAAGCTGTCAAAGCATTGGAGAGGATCCTCTATAAATATTTAAAAGTTTAAGTGTAGCATTTATTGTTATTACGCTCTTATTGAGCCATATCAGCATAACATTTCTGTCGATTAGTATCATTTGGTTCGGTTGGGTCCGTTCCGTCCATTTTGGTCCAGTTAGGTCTATTTGGTCAACTTGGTCTAGTTAGGTCTACTTCAATCTATTTCGGTCCATTCAGCCTAGTTTGGCTCACTTTGGTCCATTCTAGTCCATTATGTGGGGAACGAATTTGATCTTCTGATTGAGACATTGTTAGATCAAATATTAAACATTTGGTCCTTTTCGGTCCTCTCTGGTCCATTATGTGAGGAATGAATTTGATCTTTTGACTTTTGAGTGAGACATGTTGCTAGATCAAATATTAAACATTTGGTGCAGCAAACATTGAAAGTTGCTGGAAATTTACTGAAAGAGATATTCTCCAAACTAAATAGGAGGCTTTAGGTAGCAATACTAAACTGCATAAGATACCATTCCAGAATCCAAAAGTGGTTCAATTTTTTATGTTACTTGTCATCTTGGGTTGGTGTTGGACTGTTATTTCATTTAACCTGAGGACACAAGTGATAGGTTTGCTTTCATGTGCAGAGATTGAGTTTATGCAGGAGAATAGAGTATATTTATTCCAGAATGAAGGCAAAAATTTTGAAAGCTGCTAAGAAAGTTTGAAAAGTTCTCATTAGGCATTGAGACTGGGGTTACTCAGGTTTGCAAGCTGAAGGTAATTCAAGAACCATTTATGCTACATTAGAGGAGAATGGTGTTGGGAAACTTCGTTTACTTTTTTTAGCATTAGACTAACTTATCTTTGTACAGTTGACAACTTCTCAGTGATAGATATTGAATTCTAAATACTTGTGAAGTGGTTTGACCAAGACAGATTTGGACTAGATGCATAATTTGTGCAATAGAACATCTTCATGGGGCACATGCCTGTTCAGAATATAACCTCTTAAATAATAGATTTGTCATTTCGAAATCATGGATTGTTGGAAGTGGTTTTCTTCTGGTCAAAGGGAACACTAGCATACAAAGTGAGAAAGATTCAGATGGTTTGCTAAAAGGTTGTAAGAATATATAGGAAAGTAGTTAAAAAATCTTTCATGAATTATTGCTGTCCTAGTGGATAGCCAGTTAACTTAAAGCTTCCTATAGATTCAACTGGTGATATGGGTTGACGCTATTGTTGAAGTATGGAGAAGAAAAGTAAAGGAATTTTTGTGTTGTCATATACTCCACTTATTCTGTTATACTTGTTCAGCTTGGGAGTTATCATGACATTTCTTGAAGTTACGGGCCTGGAGGAACCTTTATCATTTAAGAAACTTGAGGCAAAACTTATAAATGGTTATTCCTTTATTACTAGGAGAACTTTGACTTGGTTTAACTGCTAACTGCAAGAAGTGCTACTAGGTCAACTAGGAGGCAGCATTTGTAGAACCTAATTTTGATGTTGCAGAATCTAAGTTCTATGTTCAGATAGGGGAGGAAGAAAGACACAAACATCTTGATTTATGTTTAGAAAACCATGCTTGACATGCTCCCATATTGATGAACTTACATGGCAGGAACTTGCTTAAAGGTGTACATTTTAAGTTTTTCATTCATGTATGGTAACCGTAAATCTGCAGAGATCATGGCCTTGAGAGAGTTGCAAAGTTTTGTAGTGTCTGCGAGGTGATGATGTATTTCTTTGTGGCTCTAATGAGAGAGTGGCTGGAACAGAAGCAAATATACTGATAAAAGGCTTGCCTTTTGTTCTGTAACTTCTTTACATAAATGTTTTATTTATTGATTTTTAGAATATTTGATTCAATAAACTTTTGATGCTTATTTCCCCTAATAATTTTCTGCAATCTCATCATGGGAATATCTCATTCTGTGATTTGTGATTAAGATTGTGGATAAGCAATCTGCTTTATAAAACTATTGTGCAGTTGGGTCAAATCTAACTATAAAAGTATTAGCTTTAATTTGGTTAAACCTGGATGACTAAAGGTTCTTGATGGCCACACAAATTAGTTAGTTATTTATTTGGTTTGTTTCCCCTTTTTTATTTTTTCTCTCTATTTCTTTTTCCTGATGGCAAATTTATAAATTCTTCTTCCATTCTTTTTTACTGTTATTAATATACACAATGTCTGTATGTCTTTCATTTTGGTAAAATCTGGGTTTGGTCTCTGCTTCATGATATTAAATATACTTTATATAGTCTAAGAAGTTTATCTGATAGTGGTGCTCTAATTTATGTGATTCTCAATTGTGTGCAGAGGCTCCAAAGAAAATCTTTGGTTCAGTGCAGTGTATCAAAAAAGTTTCTAATTGTTGAATTTGGGACACAACCAATCTGATGCAACTGCTGGTTGCAAAACAGATAAGGTGAATAATGGTAAGTCTTTAGTGGGCACAAGCACTGGAACATGTTAGAAAGCTTCTCATTAAGGTTAGAGCTTTGGAGAATGAACCACTGAAATGGGCATAAAAGGTACTGGAACATTCAATAAGGAAGTTTGCAAGGTAACTACTTCAGAGCCTACCAAGTTTCTTACTACCCCTTGTATTTCTATGAAAAAATTATGAACATGTGATTTAAAAATTTTATGTAATAAATTACGAAGGAGAGTTAGTGTTTCCATTGTGTCTAGCACTACTATTTGTGCATTCTGCATGTATATGCCATATAGCAAGACAAATCAATCACAATGTTCAACTCTTATTGCCAATGTGGCACAATGTTTGAATCATTAAACTACAACTGCAGGAAGGATATGTGTTTTTGTTGTTGTATAACTAGAGTTTATTAGGCAATCTTCTAGAGTCATCTCTAATTCTGCTCTCCACATTATGTGTTTGATATGAGGAGAAACCTCAAATACATGGAAGTCTACGAAGCTACTTCTAAAGAAATTCAGTCTAAAATTTAAATGATTAAAAGATATTTAAGCTAAAGACATTTATATTAAGGCTTGTTATTTTTGGTTGATTACAGAAGGCCGTCTCTCATCACTGGCGGAGGTGAAACCTAATAGAAAGAGGAAAACAAGTGTTTTAACACCGTATCTAATGTGATTATAGAACAATGCTGAAAAATGTGCCTCACCTTGCTGTAGCTGCAGCTAGAAAGTATCACTTCGTAATACTGATGATGATGATGAGAGACTTCTTCAATCTCCTTCAATATTGTTAGTCCTTTTAGACTTCAGAATTCTTTAAGAAATTGGCTGATGAGGCCTGTGACAGATCCTGTGATGCTTTTCTTAACGACGTTTGAGAGGTTTGATTTTTGTAACTTTATTTTAATCTATGTTCTTCAATTTCCTGTTTTCATTTCTAATGAAATTTCTGCTATTACAGAAGTCTTTCCCAATATGCATATATATGTAATCCTCCTAGATAAAATTGATGTCCACTTAATTACATTTTGTAGACTCAGAATTAGAAAGCATCAATCCCAATTGTTTGGTTGAAACACATTTTGACAAAAAGAGAGTTGAGGAAGTTGTGCCTTGTACTTAGTTCAGAGGCGGTGATGTGAACTAATTCTCATTATTTTTGTCATGGACAGCACGTAAAGGAATATATGCTTGTAATAAATCATTTATACTGAATATGCAACAATACAAAAAGATCCACAACATGGAAGCACCACTTTCCTTTTTTCCATCCACCACATTGCCAAAACTTTAATTAAAGAATTCAATTCTTAAATTTGAACTGAAAATCTCAGTTCCTAACTCATCCCAATTGCCCCCTTGAGAAGCGATTCCTGCAAAACTTGACAAACATGGGGATGGAGATTTAAGAATTTATGTATTAATTTCTTCATTTTCATGTAAGCAAGTATTGAATGTTGAAGGAAGACACCAACTTGGAAACTTTCATCCAAAGCATACTTGCCCTCAGACTGAAGCCAAATACTCTAAATAGGTACACTTTATCAAAAGCTACACCCTTCCATTGTTGGCTTGTCTACAATATGAAAATCAATAACTTGTTACTTCATTGATGTGAAAAATGTTATATATAATAATCAAAAGTGAGGTTTTAAAGTGATCTAACTATGGGTTCCAGTTAGCTCAACTGGTAAAGTCTCTGATAGTTGTATAAGAGATCTGGGGTTCAATCCTCGTTTACATCAAAAACTGATTGGTGTCTTGGTCTGATGATAAAGAGCTATCATCAGGAGCGGACGCCATAGGTTGAAACTCTCTAAAAAAAAAAAAAAGTAATCTAACCAAAGTGGGGTCCAGTTTTTAACATTTAAATCACACAAAAGAGTCTTCAAATGGGCTTACCAAACAGACCCTTAATCTCTGGCAAAGACCGTTCACATCCCTTAAAATATCTAGCATTCCTCACTCCAAATACCGTTTACATCCTTTAAAAATTTCTAGAATTAACTAAATTACTAAAATACCTTTAATTTATAGGGGATTGTAAAATTACAATTTTGACCATAAATATAAAATTAACTAATACTTTTATAATAAAAATTTAAATTAAAAATTGTTTTAACATTAGGACACATAATTAGACCTTTAAAATCACATGACTTTTAATTCAATTAGGCTTTACATTACCCCATAAAATAAAATCTTGTATAGACGAATTGTCAAAGTATTAACAAAATTTATTCTTCCATGATTGGAGCAACTAATTGAGGCAAAAACAATTTGATCAAATTGGTATCAACAGCTTTTTAGGCAGGGCATGGTTATTACATACTTTTAGACTTTGTTACTTGAAACTTTTGAAATCTTTGCTATAAATATTCAGATGTAACTGAAACATTATCATTTAGAGCTTTGTAATAAGAGTCCGAAATTGGTAAGAATGGGATGTAAAATCTATGTTCTCATCTCAATAACTTGTTTGACAAATTATAAATGTTGTGACGCAAGGTGTTTTAGATATGAAAGTCTAGGAAGCAATAGCTTTGTAGTAGCATTTTGTTGTATGGCCAAGCAAAATAGTGCTATTTCTACAGTATAGTTTTTTTTGGGGATGAAGCAACTTTTATTCAACAGACCAGATTACAACAATATTACAAATCCCAAACATTAAGCTGCAATCTACCAAGAACTAACATCAGCCTAACACGTATTAAAAACAGAAAAAGGAGTTTTCACAAAGCTGCATATTAGCTTTAAAAATAAATTATTTTAATGTTTCTACACCAAGAGAGCTAATATCTAACATCATGCACAATGAATTGCACATTTGCGCCATACTAGATTCAGATCAAATCTTTCCATTTTGAATTCTGGAATTTCAATTAATTCAACTTTGGTAGATAACAGCTGCTCAGACTATATTGCAATAATTGTGACGATCGTTTTGTAGTGGCATGTTAAGGTGATCTAGTAGGAGAAGACAAGGAGGGATTGGGTGGCATTGGCAAGGACTGAAGGCTACCTTCTAGCATTTCTACTACCTTAGTCATTGATGGTCGGTTTGATGGAATGGTCTGAATGCACCACAAACTTATTAAAATCATCTTCCTTGCAATTTCTTCTTCCTCTTCATTTGTAATCCCATCCAATCTTAAATCCTTACCTCTTTTAAGATGCTCATAAACATAATGTGGAAAATATATTTCACTGGTGTGAGACACTTCAGCATCGATATTCTTTCTTCCTGCTACTATTTCAAGAACCATCATTCCATAGCTATACACATCAGACTTGTGAGATACTCTGCCAATGTTTCTACAATGCACTTCAGGAGCAATATATCCAGCAGTCCCTCTAGCATTCATTGTTGTTACAACACTATCTTTCCTTTCACACAGTTTCGCAAGGCCGAAATCAGAGATTTTGGGACATAAATTATCATCTAAGAGAATGTTGTGAGGTTTTATGTCAAAATGCAGAATCCTTGTGTTACAACCACGATGTAAGTATTCTAATCCTCGAGCAATGCCTATTACAATTTCATTGCGTGTTTTCCATTCCAGTGGACCATTTTCACTTGACAATCCTCGAGTATATATGAACTTATCCAATGATCCGTTGGACATATATTCATAAATCAATGCTCTTTTTTTCTTCTCATAACAGAAACCTAGAAGAGCGACTACATTAACGTGGGAAGTTCTACTAATGCTAGCAATCTCATTAATGAAGTCTTCTCCATTACCCTTGGACTCACTTAGTACTTTCACTGCCACTGGACGACCATCAGGTAGCATTCCCTTATACACAACACCATATCCTCCTTGGCCTATTTTATTTTTGAATGAGTTTGTCACTTTCTTCACAAACGAATAACTATATCGCTTTGGGGCAAGAGATCCATAATTCCTTATAAATGCCTCGACTTTTTGCTCATTTCTGGTCATTCTTCCATAAGACCATTGCCAACATGATAAGCACTCTCTCTTAAATTTGTAGAAAGCCACAATTGAGATTAATATAATCCCAGCCACAACTGCGGAAATGCCTGTATGCAAAGAATGGTTTAAGTCATTAATAATAATATTTATCAGGGAAACCACGAAAAAAAGTGAAAAAGAAAAAGAAAAAAAAAGAAAAGAAAAGAAAACATGTATATTAGTATTAATAAGTACGTGTTCATCCTTCAGATCAGAGGTAATTACTTCCTATTTTATACAAGGGCCAGATAGCAGAACTTAGTAAGAAAATACTTTTTGACAAACGTTCAAAATACCTATAGCAACTTTAACAGTCAAATTGCGCTTTGAACCTGCATCAGGAACATAAGAAAAGTTAGACTTCTTTTTATGAGGTGAATGTTAGTATTAAAATTTATGTTGGGATTAAGAGAGAGTGTAGAATAACACATAAAAAACTAATGTATACGTAGTTTGGTCTAGTCGTCTATATCCACAGTGAAAAGCCCTTAAGCGGCTATATTTATACTATTTTAAACTTCTGTGTTAACAGTAAGCTTATAAAAGGTATATACAGAGAGACTAAATCTAAAATACCCATATAGTGCGACCATGAAGGACGGGATTAAATGTAGAATGGACTAGGCACAAGTAGTTAAAGTAGTTAATTAACACAAGATTGAAATCGCAAATAAAGCACAAGTTGAAGATGCATAAACATAGTTAAAAAGTACAATTAACACAACCGCATAGAGAGAGCAATATTGGTTCATGAAGTGAAAACCCTTGTAGAAATACCTACCAAGATGAATGTTAGAATTCAAGCACATACATCTTCAACAATGGTGGAATTCAAGGGAACCATGAGAGAGAGAAAACTGTATGTGAATGATTCTATATTGAATAAATTTATCAAGTTCTCTGTTTCTTATATACAGAAAGAAAAGTGGTGGGAAGACTTAACAAACTAATTAAGTAAGAAAGAAATACACCAATACAGGACTATCATGTGTCCACTAAAAATAACTAATTATACTATCTTTATACTGAACGACCTGTAGTTTTATCCATACATATACACTACGACTTGTAGCTTTGCTCTCTATCTGCTTCATCTTCGAGCTTCATCCTTTAACAATGAAAACACTTTTGAGGGCAGACTCAAAAAGAAAATCCACTACTATAAAAGGTTGTCGCAGTACATGTTGAGCCCCTTGCTCTTGCTAGTAACTGCATACTCCTACATTTTTCCTTCTATATGTAATCCGCTTCGCAAACGATCGCCGCTTGTAGATTAACCCACTAGGCACTCTAAGAGATTCTTGTTAGTTTGCGCAACTAAGGACACCAATGTGTTTTCAGAGAAAATTCCTACACAAACATGTAGGTGGGTGATCAAGGTGTTTTGTTTAAGGATCTCTCAAGGATATTCAATGGAGAGGTTGGGAAGACAATCATATTTTCTCTTTACTGTTTGATAGCTGTTCTCCTTTCAGAAAGTAGGGTTAAAGTTGTGCAAAGTAAGTTTGTAACATTTTATTAAGTTCTGCAAAGTAAGTTTGTAACATTTTATTAAGTTTTCTCTCAAGTGAATGTCGAGTGAGGGACTACAAAAATTTTTGTATTATTTTCAATTTTGTTTGAATGAGATTTGGTTTTCTATCGAGCAAGCTCTTCAATCTTTCACCATGAACAATGAGCCTCGTTGTTAAACCCATTTGACACCCTTTATGTGTTAGAAATCAACACTAACTCTCTTGTCTCTAGAAATTTCTAGAGTTTCACTCAATTTGCTTCTTTCCGAAATTCTCTAGAAACTTCTAGAACTTCTCACACAACCTCTCTCTTTCTAGAAATTTCTCTCTAATTCCGGAAATTTCTCTCTTGCACTCTTTCCGGAATTCTCTCCAAGATAGTTCTTATATTTTCTCTAGAAACTTCCTTACACTAGTGAATTTTAGCCACATGTTTATAGAATAGTCTAGAAGGTTGGAGAATGACATTCATTTAATGCCAATAAAAAGGAAGATGCTAGAAGCTTCAAGTTAGTTTCCTAACCAACATACACCTAGTATAAATAGATGTGGTGGTATGTGAAGTAGAATGTGTGAGACTAGCAAGAGACAAGTGAAGTGTGTCATAGGCCAAGTGAGTAGTGTGAAGTAGAGAAATAAGTAAGAGCTATTGTGTAGTGTCAGTACATAGGTGTCTAGAGAGTTGGTGTGTGTCTTGTAAAAGCTAAGTGTGCTAGAGTAGCTTTGCCGTGTGGTGTTAGTGAGTCTTGTAATTGTGTCATATGTGGAGCCACATTAGGCTTTCCATAAGTCTTAAGTGTTGTAATTCAAAGAGTTAAGTTTTTAATAAAAGCTCTTTGTTCAGTATTTTGTTCAACAATCTAGTCTCAGAGCTTCCGCTAACTCAACATTATGAATACTAAGAAAATAACCGAACATTGCAAACTTTTTGTCATGGGATATGTCAAACTCTAGATTTCCTAACAATCTCCCACCTGTAGCAACTCTATGACAAAACACCCTAATATTGACTTGAGTATCTCTGCAAGTCTATGAAATCATAGACCAACCAAGACTTACACTTATTTCTAGAGACATAATTCTGGGACTAGAACAATTTACTTGTCTTTCCTGAACATGAACAAATATATTAAATGCAATTGGTATAGATAGTAAAAGTAACAATATTGATCAAGCATATCATAAGAATATGAATATCATGAAAAGCACGGATAGCTTGACCATAAACAAAAATGGTGCACAAGCAAGAACTATAGCATGTCATAGTAGCAAAAAGTGCATCAAGAACAGTCAAGTTGATGACTATAATGGTCAATTATCATCGAGGATATGACACATTCGAACATGTGAAGCAAATTAGAACCACAGAACTAGTAACTTGATGTTCAACACAAAGCAATGATTTTATTATGTCCTTAAATTTTCTCCCCAACTTCTAGTCCAATACTCCTGAATTGAGGTAGTGAGGCTAGAAAATTTATTACGGTACCTGGTGTAGACGGATTCTCTGATGGTGATTGTGGGGGCTGGGCAGCCGGGGGAGGCACTGTCATAGTAGAAGGAAGTGCATCAAGAACAGTCAAGTTAATGACTATAATGGTCAATTATCATTAAGGATATGACACATTCGAACATGTGAAGTTAATTAGAACCACAGAACTAGTAACTAAACTCAACATGTTCAACACAAAGTAATGATTTTATTATGTCCTTAAATTTTCTCCCCAACTTCTAGTCCAATACTCCTGAATTGAGGTAGTGGGGCTAGAAAATTTATAATTGTACCTGGTGTAGACTGATTCTTTGATGGTGATTGTGAGGGCTGGGCAGCTGGGGGAGGCACTGTCATAGTAGAAGGAAGTGCATTAAGAACAATCAAGTTGATGACTATAATGGTCAATTATCATTAAGGATATGACACATTTGAACATGTGAAGTAAATTAGAACCACAGAACTAGTAACTAAACTCAAAATGTTCAACACAAAGCAATGATTTTATTATGTCCTTAAATTTTCTCCCCAACTTCTAGTCCAATACTCCTGAATTAAGGTAGTGGGGCTAGAAAATTTATAATAGTACCTGGTGTAGACGGATTCTCTGATGGTGATTGTGGGGGTTGGGCAGCCGGGGGAGGCACTGTCATAGTAGAAGGAAGTACATCAAGAACAGTTAAGTTGATGACTATAATGGTCAATTATCATCAAGGATATGACATATTCGAACATGTGAAGCAAATTAGAACCACAGAACTAGTAACTAAACTCAACATGTTCAACACAAAGCAATGATTTTATTATGTCCTTAAATTTTCTCCCCAACTTCTTGCCCAATACTCTTGAATTGAGGTAGTGGGGTTAGAAAATTTATAACAGTACCTGGTGTAGACGGACTCTCTGATGGTGATTGTGGGGGCTGGGCAGCCGGGGGAAGTACTGTCAGAGTAGAAGGAAGTGCATCAAGAACAGTCAAGTTGATGATTATAATGGTCAATTATCATTAACGATATGACACATTCGAACATATGAAGCAAATTAGAACCACAGAACTAGTAACTAAACTCAACATGTTCAACACAAAGCAATGATTTTATTATGTCCTTAAATTTTCTCCCCAACTTCTAGTCCAATACTCCTGAATTGAGGTAGCGGGGTTGGAAAATTTATAACCGTACCTGGTGTAGACGGATTCTCTGATGGTGATTGTGAGGGCTGGGCAGCCGGGGAAGACACTGTCATAGAAGAAGGAAGTGCATCAAGAACAGTCAAGTTGATGACTATAATGGTCAATTATCATCAAGGATATGACACATTCAAACATGTGAAGCAAATTAGAACCACAGAACTAGTAACTAAACTCAAAATGTTCAATACAAAGAAATGATTTTATTATTTCCTTAAATTTTCTCCCCAACTACTAATCAAATACTCCTGAATTGAGGTAGTGGGGCTAGAAAATTTATAACCGTACCTAGTGTAGACAGATTCTCTAATGGTGATTGTGGAGGCTGAGCAGCGGGGGGAGGCACTGTCATAGTAGAAAGAAGTGCATTAAGAACAGTCAAGTTGATGACTATAATGGTCAATTATCATCAAGGATATGACACATTTGAACATGTGAAGTAAATTAGAACCACAGAACTTGTAATTAAATTCAAAATGTTCAACACAAAGCGATGATTTTATTATGTCCTTAAATTTTCTCCCCAACAACTTGTCAAATTGTAATACCCTGACCCAATTTTATAGTTAACCTGTGTTCAAGTGATTAATTATTATTTTTGAGTTATTTATTTTCTAAAATTAGTATAAGAGTATTTAATAAACATATTATTTTATAATACCTTTGAATAAGAATAGTAAAAATTATAAATAATTGAAATGACTATTTGTATTATAAATATATACTTATTATGTGCAAAACTATATTAAGTGGTTAAGTTATGAGATATTTATATATATATATATATATATATAGTTGTTGGTGTTTTAACTATATATGATGCATGCAATATTATGGTTGAAATTCCACCCACTCATGCAACCAATGGAAATTCAACACACATAATGCCAAAGTTTCATGCATGATGACAAGCTCCAAAGACCAAGACTTGGCCATGCAATCACCAAGTTCCACCTCATTGCTTCTTTGACTTTTCTCAAGCAACTAGAACTTCCAAGAACCTCTTTACCTCTCCCTTTCCCACGGGTCCAAGCAAAATCTGAATTCCTCATTCACTTTACTCTCTTTTCTCTTAAGGAAAGAGCTAGGAAGCTCTCTTAAGTCTTCTCTCAAGTCCAAGGGTTCACACACCAAAAGAAAGAAAATTCTCTCAACTCTTCTCTCCCTTTCATTCCCACGGGTCCTAAACCAAAAGAAAGAAAATTCTCTCAAGCTCTACCTCTCACACCTACGGGTCCAACATCAAAGAAAGAAAACTCTCAACTCTTCCCTACCTCTCTCACTGAAACCATATATCTCACTCTAAGGAAGAAATTAAAAGTTTAGCCCTAAGATTTCAGCTTCAAAGTTGTGGGTAAGTAAATAAAAATCTCATCTTATCATGGTATTTTAATGATGGTATGGTTTGCTTTAATTTCACTTCTATGTTTCTCTAATAGGATTGCTAGAAGTTGGTTTGTGGTTTGTAAAATTTGGAATCTTGTAAGTCTATATATATATATATATATATGCTGTTTTAAGAAGCTTTGAAATTGCGTTGGTGATTTGTTGAAGGTAGCTTAGAGTTTTTACTAATTAAGGATTGTGTATGATTAAGGAAGTGAGAAAAAGTTAGGATGAGTACTATTCATGTTACTGCTGGGATTTTTGTTGTATTTAGTTTTTCTCTAAATGTTTAAATGACCATAAACAAGTGTTTTCTAACATGTCTAATGAGTGCATAAAAATCCCCATATGAAAATACCATCCTTGGATAATTGTTTGTGAATTTACAAGAAAATGTTTCAAAACTGCCTATTCTGTGTTTATGCATGATAAACTATGTATTAAATTGTATATAGTGAATTTGGAAGCTAGGGTTATTTTCTATGAAATCTAAGACACATATGGTTGTTATGGAAGTGGTTTCATAGCATTTGGATCAATATAAAAATAATGGTTTAATTTCTAAGTTGCATGAAATTCTGTCAGGACAGATTTGAGCATGTTGTCTTGTATGATTTTTAATAAATCATGGTTTTATGGTTTGACCCTGAAATTGATACAGTATTTAATAGATATCCAGAGAATTTGCTCTGTAAAATTTCATGAAGTTTGGATATGATTTGATGGCCCATTTGTATTTTATAAGTGAAGTATATGCTGCTGGAATGAAACAGTGAACAGTAAGGGACGTGCCTAATTTTGAGGATTTAATTCTAAAGTTAAGGTGAATGATTTGAGTTATAATTTATTATGCTCTTCATTTGGTATGTCTAGATCATAGATTAATTTTGTATAACTTGGTTCAAGGTTTAGCACTCAAAAGAGGGGTTCTGAACCATTCGATGGTTGTATTTATGAAGCTGTTTTGCTCAACATGCGGTATGTTGTCTTATGAGTGTATATGGTTATATGACCATGCTTAAAATATTTTATGTTTATGCATGCATTATTGCCTTAATCTCAAGCACATTTTGAAATGAAGTTGGCTCCTATGGAGATATGATATAAATATGAGAATAATGAATTTTTCTTTAGTTTGGTACATCATTTGTTGATGTGTACATAACATGTTTGTGGGAACCTCTTTGATGTAGGATTAGGATTTCCTTGCTTCTAAAAGATAGGTTTTGAGATGAATGTGTAAGTTTATGAATAAGGAATAATGGATAGTAATAAGTTTTGATTTTGATTTAGGTGTTACCAGTCACCAGGTCTAAGCTCCTTCGACATTAGGCTCTCGATTCCTTTGTTTTCAGGTAAAGGATAAGTTATATGAGCGTTTGGTAAGTCATTAGGTTATTTTAAAGTATATTAGGCATTAAAAGATTTTTTATTAGAGATATGACATGTAAGCATGTTTCAGACAAAGATATGTTCGTGAGCTTAATTTCGAAACCTTATGTATATGATTTAAGCATATTAATGCTATTACTAATTCCACGAACATGATGAAGAAAACAATAGAAATGCTATTATTGTGAAATGTAATGCAAACTATGAATTTCAGTATGATGTATAAGTATGAAATGTTTTCGGGTTATGTCCTCTGGTGATCTGAACTCTGTCAGTAGGGGTTAATTACTGACTTTCCATGGAAAATGTGATCTGATTGGCCTTTAAAGTGGGACTGACTCTACTGTACCCGTCTTTGTTAGTTATGGCCAACTTGTGAAGGAAGTCAACCTACCCCCATGGTTTAAAGAATGTATTATGTTGTGATCCCGGGAATACCTGGTATTGTGGGGAATGCTGGATACCTAGCACCGTGGTACTATAAGCCTCTCAAATATGTACAGACTTATCAGATATGGACTAACCAATATGTATTTATGAACGGCTATATTATGTTATTAATCATGAGAGAATTATTTTGTTAAATGCATTGTGGAAAGTTAAAAGCTCTCATGAAAAGAAGAAGTTTCTGATGAAAAGAAAGCTGTTCATTAAAGATAAAAGTTTCTAAAATTCTGTTGTACTTTAAAGATAAAGCTTCTAATGAAAGTACAAGCTTATGTTAAAAAATTATCAGATATCTGTTTTTATGAAATATTAAGTTTTATGGCTATGAAAGTTATAATATTTTATGAGAAGAACTTTATAAGGTAAAGTGTTCTTATTTGGCAAGATGTTTCTAGTTTAAGACAAAGTTACCAATTATCTGATTTAAGTTAAAATGATTATTTTGTAATGAGAATACATGTATATGGAATTTAAAAAATCAATATTATATTTGGTGACTTTGTAAGAAATGAAAGAAATTCAATCCGAAAGGTTTTGGTAATATTATTTTGATAAGAAAAAGGAGAACAATTATTTTCCTATGAAGAGCGTGTAAGTTATTATTATAAATAGTATAAAATACTATACATGAAAAGATGTTCTCCTATTTGAATGTTTGTAAAATGAAATGAATTGATTTACATACATCCTTATTAAATTCTCATGTATCTTACCCTTACTGAGCTGTGTAGCTCACCCCTTCCACTATTTCAGTTACAAGTTTTATTTTGGAGTAGAGGGAGCTTTAGTCGAGTTTTGGAAGGAGCTGGTTTTAGTTTTATATGTATAGATCCTGAATTAGCAATTTGATGTCTAACTTTGTAGTATTGTATATTTTAGGATCTAATGAAAGTGTGTAACTTAAAGCATTAAGAGATGTATTATGTGGAATTTAGATTTTGAGTAATTGGTGGATTATGTGATTCTTTGAGTACAGTGTAGATACTCTGAATGTCAAGTGAAAAGTTATATAAAGAATAAAAAAAACAAGAATGAAAAGAAAAAGGAAAGCTTTTGTAAAAATTTTGTAAAAGTTAAATTGGTTCTTGTTAATATCAGGTCTAGGCTTGATATTAGCATGCCGGTCATGGTCACAAATCCGGGTATCGAGTTTGGGGCGTGACACAAATACTCCTGAATTGAGGTATTGGGGCTAGGAAATTTATAACTGTACTTGGTGTAGACGCATGCTCTAATTGTGATTATGGGGGCTGGGTAATCGAGAGAGGCACTGTTATAGTAGAAGGAAGTGCATTAAGAACAGTCAAATTGATGACCATAACAGTCAATTATCATCAAGGATATGACACATTAACCACAAAACTAGTAACTAAACCCAACATGCTCAACACAAAGTAATGATTGTATTATGTCCTTAAATTTTCTCCCCAACAACTTGTCAAATACTCTTGAATTGAGGTAGTGAGGCTAGAAAATTTATAATCGTACCTGTTATATCCACATTCCGTAATTGTGATTGTGGGGGCTGGGCAATCGAGGGAGGCACTGTCATAGTAGAAGGAAGTGCATGAAGAATAGACAAGTTGATAACTATAATGGTCAATTATCATCACGGATATGACACATTCAAACATGTGAAGCAAATTAGAACCACAGAACTAGTAACTAAAATCAACATGTTCAACACAAAGCAATGATTTTATTATGTCCTTAAATTTTCTCCCCAACTATTTGTCAAATATTCCTGAATTGAGGTAATGGGGCTAGAAAATTTATAACTGTATTTGGTGTAGACGCATTCTCTAATTGTGATTGTGGGGGTTGGGTAGCCAAGAGAGGCACTGTCATAGTAGAAGGAAGTGCATCAAGAACAGTCAAGTTGATGACCATAACGGTCAATTATCATCAAGGATATGACACATTAACCACAGAACTAGTAACTAAATTCAACATGTTCAACACAAAATAATGATTTTATTATGTCCTTAAATTTTCTCCCCAACAACTTGTCAAATACTCTTGAATTGAGGTAGTGAGGCTAGAAGATTTATAGTTGTACCTGTTATATACACATTCCGTAATTGTGATTGTGGGGGCTGGGCAATCGAGGGAGGCACTGTCATAATAGAAGGAAGTGCATCAAGAATAGATAAGTTGATAACTATAATGGTCAATTATCATCATGGATATGACACATTCAAACATGTGAAGCAAATTAGAACCACAAAACTAGTAATTAAATTCAACATGTTCAACACAAGCAATGATTTTATTATGTCCTTAAATTTTCTCCCTAACTACTTGTCAAATACTCCTGAATTGAGGTAGTGAGGCTAGAAAATTTATAACCGTACCTGTTATATACACATTCCGTAATTGTGATCGTCGGGGCTTGGCAATTGGGAGAGACGCTGTCATAGTAGAAGAAAGTGCATCAAAAACAGTCAAGTTGATGATCATAACGGTCAATTATCATCAAGAATATGACACATTCGAACATGTGAAGCAAATTAGAACCACGAAACTAGTAATTAAATTCAACATGTTTAACACAGAGCAATGATTTATTATGTCCTTAATTTTTCTCCCTAACTACTTGTCAAATACTCCTGAATTGAGGTAATGGGGTTAGAAAATTTATAACCGTACCTGATGCAGACGATTTCTTTAATTGTGATTGTGGGGCTTGGGCAGCCAGGGAACGCACTGGCAAGACCCGAGGAAGTGGTGGTGGAGAGGAATGACATGTTTTGGATCCATAAGATTGATTTGGGCAGTAGCAAGTAGGTCCATTGGAAGTGCGGTCAAAACCACAAACTCCATTAGACCTAGTGCAGGCACTACAGGCTTCACTGTCATTCCATTTCACATCATAGCCTGCTTTGATGGTTTGTTCCACTTGCGATAAATTGTTAACATTAGTAACAGAATCTGAAGGAATCAGAAGACGCACACTATCAGTACACGGGTTAAGGCCTTCGTCTGCCAATACTAAATACCCAAGCCCATATTTTGGACAAGTGAACCTTTGGTAATCCCTCCCGGGAAGTTCATCTTCTCGACAACCATAGGCTAAGGTAAGGTTTTGCAACAAGGTGGTGTTGTCGAGAACTTTAGATTCAAGTATGCTGCTATTCACGAAGTTGGGTGAACAAATTCCACTTACATAGTCTTCTCTCGCAATAGTGAGTGTTTTGGTTCTGGTATTCATTTCCAAAACTCGGTACCAGACGTCTAAAATCTCTATGGTGGTGTCATTTTTCTCACAGGTGAGCTTTAACTGCGGATTGCCACAAGCTTCAGGTCGAGCAGCTCCCCAGAATGGATAACCCACGTTTGTGATCTCTCCACAGCTGAACATATTGTTACTACAGTTTGAGTACCAATCAGAGGCGCATAAAGTTGAAGCAGGAAACTCCATGAAAATCAAGGTTGTGAAAAATAAAGAAACAAGAAAAGTAGACCGAGAAAACAGTTGGGAGTTCATTCCGGTGGTGCTGTAAATGTAATTGTCGCCGGAGAAAGTGTTGTTATTTGATAGATGACTTTGAATTCGCTACTTTAGTGTGAAATGGGAATGAGCAGTGACAGTGGACTGAATTTTATGCTGCACATTATCCAAGGGTTTGAAGAGGCTTTATTTGCCCGGGAAGCTCTGACACAAAAGACTTGGGCGATGACTCACGTGCATAAAATTAAGGTCAATATCTATTACTACAATTTAGTTTACACGCCGCCTGTTACGCACAATTACGTGTATATTTGAATACGGTATATTCTGCTAAAAATTAAAAATTAAAAATAATAAAAAAATAATTTTTAAATTACTGTTTATATTAAAAATATTGGTCTTTTTAAACTGTTCATATCTCATAAACAGTACAATAAGTGCTTGTAAAAAAAGAAAGAGAAAAAAAGAAAGAGGCAAAACTGCGTCTACGTTTTCCAAACGTTCTTTATAAAGTTTGTTGGACGCGTCTTTTACGCACAATTATACGAAAAATTATAGAGTTCTCTTGTGAATCATGTCATTGATCTATCATTCCATTAAAAAATTTACACTTGTTTAAAATTGCTGAGCCAGTAATTAATTTTTGTTTAAAAAAATTTTTTAACTAACAATTTTAAACAAATTGTAATTTTTTAGTGAAATAATGGATCACGTTACTTATTTACCATACCATCTTATAATTTCTCCAATTACACCCCGACCAATGATATTGGCTTTGGCAGGAAGTTCTGGCACAAAGACATGGGCGGTGACTCAAAGATGACTTGGACTTGGGCAATATCTATTACTACAATTTACACACCGCCTGTTACGCACAATTACACAAAGCTTGTTGTAAGTTTTAACTTGTAATTATGGGCCGCGTCTTTTACTCGCAATTACACCGAAATTGGAGGAAAGACTTAATTGTGTCGTGAAGTGAAGTGGCAAACTCAATTCAAGTTTATCCCCCCACCACCCCCCCCCCCCCCCCCCCCAAAAAAAAAAAAGAAAAAAGAAAAAAAGAAGAAGAAGAAATACCTCAATTCATTATTATGGAATTATATAGTTGAATTCAATTCTACTCCGTGCTGCTTCTCTACTTTTTAGCTAATTCACTGTGTTATTCTCTGTTAAAAAATCAAATAAAAGAATGTAAAAATGTCACATAAAAATTGTCTTGTCTTGCCTTGTTTTTTGCCTTTGCCCCAAATAAATTCATTTGTACTCCTCTGTCATTTCCACTTTCAAGTTCAACAAAATTGTTGGAAAAGTGAGAAAACATGTAGGGATCATATTATAATACCTGTCTCATAATAAACCCCTTCATGGAATTTTTTTTTTTTCTCTTTTAATTAATTTTGTACTACAAGAGAGAACATTGTCTCAACATTGAGTTCAACTAGACTCTTTTTCTCTTTCAATTATTATGCAATACAAAAGTGGGCATTGTCTCAACGTTTAGTTAAATCAAATTTAATGTGGTCGGTTTTGTAAAAGTTAAAAAAGAAAAAAGAGTGATATAATTATACAAATTTTATTATATAGCTCTTATAAATTGACGTGTTATCTTTTAAAACATTAAATTAAAAAAATAGAATTTATCAAAAAAATAGAATTTATTTATATATTTATTATGGTATTGATGTGATACTAATCACGTTTATTGTCACACGAGTTTGCAAGCTTTTATAGGTTAATTATAAATAGCAAATAATTTAACATGCTACAATTATATTTTAAAAATGAGTGAAATAATATCTAGACAAGCCTAGACTAGAAGATAGTAGCTTGAATAATGTTCTCAATTTTCTTATTCTATGATTAAGTCCTGTTAAGGCCCATCTCAATGCTTTTTTCACCATTTTGTGTAGGCTATATTCAATGGAACTAGTGCGAGCCTATAGCGACCCTTTGTTGCTTCGTTTTCATGGTTTTAGATTGGTTGGACTCAATGCCACTAAAATTTTGGGCAAATTCACATGATCCAAAGTGCAGTCCTATTATGTGTTTCTTAGGATTTTTATATGAGAGATAAGTCTTGAATTTCAACTTTCACAAGAAAGACTCTATGTTAATGTTTTTGATAATTTGATAACTATAATAGGGAAAGGGAGATTTTAATTTGAAAATATCCATTAAAAATAACATAATGTGCCAATTTAGTTCCATGGTTGTTGAATCTTGACAAACATAATATTAATTTTAACTTGAGAATTTTGCCTTTTATCATCCAAAACCATTGTTGCTTTGATGAACATGTTAGGTTATGTCTTGATCCACCTGACACAAACCATTGAGCTTGAGACCTGTTAACATTGATTCTCACTATGAGCTTGAGACCTCTTAACATTGATTCTCACTATGGAAGTAAGATAACCATGGTTAGTTCCCTAACTCTTTCAATTTTTATTGCCCCCCCCCCCCCCCCCCCACCCCCCCAAAAAAAAAAAAAAAAAAAAAAACCCTAAGACTAAGAGTAAAGATTTAGTTCAAGCCAAATTTTACAAGCAAGAGTATGTTTTCTCATTTTGATGGTTGTTATCCTTCATTCCAACAAAATGAAATTTCAACAAATTTTTATTTAAAAAAAAATTTACATGCAAATTTTTCTTTTAAAAAAATTTACATAAACTTAACATTATCTTACTCTTAGAAAAGCCAACCAATGCACGGATGCAAATGTAATTGTTGTCAATTGAAAAGCTTTATTTCAGCTTTTGGAACTCCCTTAGAAGACTCTTTGTTGTTAAATTTGGATGTGAAGGCATGTACTATAGTCCATTAGTCCTTCTAATGCCTTTGTAATTAACTCTACAAATAAATTTAATTATCTCTTTTTTATTAATTATTGATGTGTCTATATTTATTATGAATAATGTAGCATCTAGATTTGAATCATTTACAATATAATAGGCATTGCACAATAAACCGTTAGTTACGTCAATGTTTTTTATCCATCATTTAATAGCAGAGACTATCAAAAGGTTCTCGGTAGGGTTGGGTAGTAGTTTATAATGTATCTCTGAGTTCATTGTGGAAGGGGATTCTCTAGTAGTTTATAATGCTCTGTGTGGTCACTCATCCCCACCATCCTCGGTGGCATCTGTCATTTCGGGTGCACTTGATTTTTGTGGGATGTTTCATCGGGTTGAATTTTCTCACATTCGTAGACAGGGTAATATACCAGCCCATTTATTGGCAAAACATGCTTTAGGCATTGTTGATCATGTAGCATGGATAGAAGAGACGCCTTGCTTCTTGTTGCAAGCTCTTAACCATGATGTATCACGATCTTTTTTGAGTTGAAATAAAATAGCAGTGTTCCTATAAAAAAAAAAAAGGCATTGCACAAGGTGCAATAACATCTAATGGTCAACAAATGGTTAGACAAAAAAAAAAAAGAAAAAAAAAAAGCAAGTAACCATTGGATTGGATCCGAGAAGTTAAAAAACAAAACAAACAATAAAAAGTTATAGAATAAATGGTAAAAAGTTTTAAAAAAAAAAAATCTCATCCAATTACATAATTTTTTTCAACTATTTATTTTTTATTTATTTTTTATTAGTCATTGGATACTATTGCATCCTATGCAATACCCTAAATATTTCACGAGATCTGAATCAGTCACTACCAAATGTCTCATCTTTACTTGTCACATTACATTACACTACAAAAAGAGTCTCATTTCTCCATTCGATTCAGCACATAATAATGACCTTAGTTCATTACATGATAAATGGAGTTATCAAATTCAGTAGTAATCCATGATTCTTCTCTATTTTTGGATAAATATTATTACATGCTTAATTAACTCATTGTATTATTCTATGTTTTTTTTTTAAATAAAATAAATAAAAGCATGTGAAATGTATCATCAATATTGCCTTGTCTTGACTCATAAATTCACTCCTAGTCCTTCTCTTTTCATGTTCACTTTCAACTTAAAACAAATTGTTCGAAAAGTGAAAAAACATGTAGGTATCACATTATGATATCATCTTGTCTCTCATCATAAATCACTTCATGGACTTTTCTTTTTTTCTTTTAATTAATTTGTACTACAAAAGAGAACATTGTCTCAACATTGAGTTGGACTTCTCTTTTTCTCTTTTAATTAATACTAGCCGCAAACCCACGCAATGCGTGAGAATAGATAATTACTTTGTAATTTTGATATGAATATAATTTGTTCTCCTAAATTTGTTGAAAATAATTTGCTTTACCAAAAAATTAAGAGAAATGTTATGTCGACAAAAATTTCACAACAAATCATATGTAATAGGTTGTTATTGATTGTTATTGGTTGGTAAAAATGTAATTTTAGTGATAGGTTTAAATTAGAATCAATAACAACTTACCAACTATAACTTATTGTGAAAACGTTGTAGACGTAGTATTTTACAAAAATTAAATTATTTCTAAAATTATTTTTTATCTCAATATCTTTACAAATACAAATATATCATTCTATTATTTTTGGGTGTATTTGATTGATATTTATCCATTTTTTTAGGTGGTTCATATTCTTTTAAATTATGTTATAGTGTGTTATGTTTTCCTAATTTGAGTTTTTGGTTTTAGATTTTGGATTATGCTATTTCCTTTAACAACTTGGTTTTCCTTTTAGAATTTTCTCCTCTTGAATATCTAGAATAGAACTAAACTTTTTAATTAAGTATTGGCTCAAAAAAAAAAAATAAATAAATCAAAACAAGAAGAAGGAGAGAGAGGACTTTTTAACTAAGTATTAGCTCAAACAAAAATTAAATCAAAATAATAAGAGGGAGAGAGAGGACTTATGATAGAAAACTCAATTCAGTTCAATTGGTCTTCTGCATATTTTATCCAAATTCAATTTCTTCATATAGCCAAGCATACATGTTTTTGGAATTTCTCACATCCAATTGGTCTTCGTGGATTTTGAAGCTTTGTCCAAACTTGGATAATCTTTCACCCTAGTCTTTTTTTTGGTTGTCTATTGCTACCTTATATAGTTTTATACATGTCCTTTGATTTCATTTTCTTTCCATTGACATCAAATTCTACAATTTTGGCAAAAAGTCTTACAGCAAAGGTATCCCATAATAATATCTAAATTTGTTACAATACAAAAAAAGAAAAGTAACATATCTTGTACTAAGTTATGCATCTACATTCATGTCACAACTAATATGTACGTACAATAGAATTGATTTATGCTATGCATATACAAAGAGAATCATTTATCCATAATGGAGAATTCATCACACAAATTCACATAAGAGGTATAACATCAATGGAAAAAAAAAAAAATTCATCCATGATTAACGACCACATAAACTATAGTAGTAAGACCCCATTGCGATTCTTTTAATGTATTTTTCACCATGGCTTTGAGATTTTTTTGGTTGGTTTATGGGAACGAATGTTGTTGGCACTTGAGATCTCCAATGGTACATCACTAACAAAATAAATTTAGAAAACTTGAAGAATATGCGGGAGAACGAAAAAAAAAAAAAAAAACCTTCACTTTAGAGGGACTTTCCAAATTTGCAAGAGTGAGGTAAAGCAATTACAAATATATATAGACAAAAAATCAGTAAGAGTTTTTTTTTTTTTTTTTTTTTTTTTGAATTCTAATAGAGTGGCAATTGAACAGTTTCCATAACTGCTTGATTAGGGGGAGAGAGAGTCATAAAGTTGAAGGAAGTTTGAATTATTATCAAATTGGGCTTGATGGAATAATAAATGGAAAGTTGAAAAGTTAGGAAATGTTAATTAAGAGATGGAGTTTTTTTTTTTTAAATTTTTTTTATGTGATTGGGAAAATTAATTTGCAAAAGGAAGGAAAAGAAAAAGAAAAAAATAAAGTTAGTGGGATCGATGATGTGGCCACTGATGTCGCTCAATAGGAGCGTAGCAACAATAAATGTTACGCTTCAGTTTTTAGATACATATATATATATATATATATATATGCAAAACAAAAGAGGGCATTGTCTCAACAGTCGAGTTAATTCAAATTTAATGTGCTCGCTCTTGTAAACGTTAAAAAAAAAAAGAAAAAAGAAAAAGGAGTGTTATAAGTTATACAAATTTTACTATATAGTTCTTATAAATTGATGTGTTAACTTTTAAAACATTAAGAAAAATATTATTTATCTATTATTATAGTGTTAAATCTGTTGATGTTATACTAATTACATTCATTGTGGGTTCTAGTTAATTCAACTAGTAAAATCCCTGATTCTAAAAAAAAAAAACTAGTAAAATTCCTGATAGTTGAATAAGAGATTTGGGGTTCAATCCCCTCCTCCTCCCCCCCTCTATGGGTTTACACCAAAAACTTATATAAGTTTAAACTCTCTCTAAAAATAAAATAAAAACCGCATTCATTAGCACATGAATTTGTACACTTTTATAGTTTGATAGCTAATAATTTTAACATGCTATAATTATATGTGAAAAATGAGTGAAATCAGGGCTGGCCTTTTTCTATGCAAGCTATTGATTCAACTTGCTTATTCTGGGTTTAAGTCCAGTTAGGGCCCATATCAATGCTTTTTTCACCATTTTGTTTATTCCATTTTCTAGGAAACCAATGCAAGCCTATAAGGACCCTTTACTACTTCGTTTCCATGGGCTTAGGTTGGTTGACTCAATGCCACAAAAATTTTGGGCAAAGTCTCATGACCCAAAGTGCAGTTTTATAACATAGTTCTTAGGATTTTTATATGAGACAAGTCCTGAGTTTCAATTTTCACAGAAAAGACATTATGTTAATATTTTTGATAATTTGATAGCTATAATGGGGAGGGGGAAGTTTGAATCTTAAAAATCTCCATTAGAAATACCATAATATGCTAATTTAGTAACAAAGTTCTTGATAAATACAATATTAATTTTAACTCAATAATAATTGTCTTTTATTGTCTAAAACCACCATTACTTTGATGAACATGATGTTAGATTATGGCTTAACCCACCTTATTGAACTCAATCCGTTGAGTTTGAGACCCTTTAGCATTCATTCCTCAAGATGGAAGTAAGATGGCCATGGCTAGTTCCTAACTCTTTTATTTTTTATTGCCCCCCCAAAAAAAAAAAAAAAACCTAAGACTAAGGGTAAAGATTTAGTTCAAGCCAAATTTTAGAAACAAGTGTAAGTTTTCTCATTTTGACTTTTGTTATCCTTTGTACCAACAAAATGAAATTTCAACTTTCTTTTAAAATTTTTTTACATAAACTTAACATTGTCTTACTCTTAGAGAAGTCAATCAACGCACAAATGCAAACATAATTGTTGTCAACCCAAAAACTTTATTTCACTTTTGAACCCCCTTAAAGGACTCTTTGTTGTTAAAAAGGCATGTAATATGGTCCATTAGTCCTAATGCCTTTGTAACTAATTATGCAAATAAATTAAATTATCTTTTTTAATTAATTATTGATGTGTCTCTATTTTTATTATGAATAATGTAGCAGCTAGATTTGAATCCTATACAATATATTAGGTATTGCCCAAGATGCAATAGCAATATTTGTTACAATTGTGAGTCGAGTCATTAAAGAGAGTAAAATTATTAGGACTTCGAAGCTAAAAAGAATATAACTATTTTCACCACCAAAGAGAACTGACAACCACAATATTTTTCTTGATACCATTTTTTAGGGAAAAGTGAAATTAGAGAATAATGTTATTGAATAGGTTGAACAAACTACAAATTTGAATATTTAGCGATTTTTATCTTTTTGTTTTATAGTAAGCTTTTTGTTGAATAATTAGATCACTTGTTGTTGTTTGATCTTATCTTGTTTTTGTTTGGTTTATGTTTGTTGTTATTTGGGCTAATATTTATTGTTGTTATTTAAGTTTTTTTTTTTTTTTTTTTTAAATTTTATAAAAGGGATTAAGTGTTATATTTGGGGGCAGAATTAATATTTACATCCACAATATTTTTACAATAAATCTTATGTAAAAAGTTGTTATTGGTGGATAAAAAAATAATATCAGTATTGAGCCCAAATTAGAATCAATAATAGCTTACGACAATGGATTTGTTGTAAAATTATTATGAAAATATTGTGAATGTAACATTATTCTTATTTTTGTTAAACCCAATTTTTTGTAATTCTCAAGTCAAGGTCTTTAACATTTTTATTAAAGTGGTCACAATAAGTTAGTTTAACATATAAATTTTTTTTTTTGGCAAGTGTATATATGCCATTTTTTACAAGTCAAGGTGGTCTTGTGACCACCTTGGCTTGAATGTAGAGCCGCTAGTGGTGACGTGGAGTACGTTTTCCATCACTTATAAAAAAAAAAAAATATGGTTTTAAATCATCTTACCAAATAGGCACTAATCCTTAATGTAAAAGGATTAATTGATATTTGTTCTGATAAAGTTTAAAAAGTTTCTAAAAAAAAAAAATGTTTAACAAAGCACTTGGATGCCCATTTAGACCGGTTATCATAGAGAAGAAAGTCAATTATAATTGGTTGCATCTTTTGCTGTAACAAAAAGGTAAAATAATTAGGGTTTGTTTAGTAACGTTGTTTAAACAACACAACACGTATTGTCACAACATTTTTTCGCACACATGTATTTCCATAACACTTAAACATCGTTACTAAAAATCTCTTACCTAACGAGTCCTTAGTCTCACAAAAAGAATATCTAAGTTTGAGAAGAGAGATCACATCAAAATGTGCAAAGACATTGGACCCTATCTAAATCTAGTTCGTTTGATGAACACCATGTGGCAGGTCCATCTTGTGTCTAGTGCCGTAATCACAACTTCCTTGTGATTAGCCTACTATTAAAATTCATTAACTTTGATAACAATAACAACAATAACACAAATAATACTAACTAGTCGCTAACATATGCAATGCACGGAATAGTTTAATAAAATTACATATATGATTAGAAAATGAATAAAATAAAATAAAAATGCCTAATCTATTTAAATTCAACTACATATTAAAGGGATATTATTTTCAATAATACCATGCTTTATAAATCTATCAACAAAATTAACAAAATATATTATATACATTAATGCAATTAAATTTATAAAATCAATGAGGTTAGGTTAAAACTTCAAATAGTTAGGACGACTGCTATAACAACATATACTATTTGGAAAGGAACTTACTTGTTCCTAATGAAAAGAATGATACAAATATAAATATGAACAAAAAGAGGAGTTGTAGGCCCTAAGAATTAAGAGATTCAAAATAATTGAAAATAATTATTAAAAAATCTAAAATATGTGAGTTATAAAAAATTATTAGTATGTTGGTATAGCAGTATAAATAAATTATAAATTCTAATAGTCGCATATTAGAATTTGACTCTGTGGAAATCAACCAATTTGCATGCAGATCTTCTTTTCTTTTTTTTCTTTTTTTGCCAAAACAATATACGTCATGTTTATGACGTGAATAATGAGATATATTAATTTGGTGCTATTGTGTAGACTTAAAGAAGTAATAAAATTTAATAGAGCAAATAACAATTAATATGTATATTCATAATTAGCTGTGAGAAAGTATAGATAAGCAGTCAAAGAAATTGTAAGGACCATTTTTAGAAGATGATTTCTTTAGTTTTTCTTTTGTTTGAAATGGCTGACTTATAGGCTCTTTTGATTACTGTAACAAAAATAAATAAATTAAAAAAAGAAGAAGCTATACCTTCTGCCAAGAGTTTAAAATAAAAATTGTGTGTGCTTTGTTATAAGTAGCATTCATGTTCTTTTACTCATCTAATCAAAAGTTTCAAATGTGTGTACTTTAATAAAAACATTGAACTTAAAGTGACTAACAATAATGCTAGTAGTGTGGATCCTGATTTGGCTAAATTTTGTTTCAAAGCTGGCAAAAAACAGAGAATTCCACAAATACCGAATACTTGAATGATAGACAACACAAACCAAATTTTAAAAACAGGTACAGGGAAACAAAACACAATTAGTGAAAACAGAAAATGCTTTAAACCACAAACTATATTTTTGAAACCGGTTTGAATTTCAAATGTGTAATTACAAAAGCATTAGCATGTAGATTTTCAATTTTCTTTTGTTTCTATGTCTTTAGTACCAACCTGCATCAGTATGTAGCTTTTCAATTTTCCTTTGATTCAATATGTTTTTAGTACCAACCTTCATGACTCTTTTACAATTTTTTGCTATATATATAACCGAACTTAGCCATTGATAACGTATCATTGATATACGGTTTACTTGTTGCATTATTTAGAAAAAAAAAATCATTAAAAACAGTGACTATAATAAAACCAATAGAACTACTAAATACTTTTCTTAATAGGAATTGTTAGTCATGTCATCTAGCTAACACTTCCATTTAAATTATCATCTCCAATCACCCATTGAAATCTCATGGTTGCCTTTGCTTCTTGCCTAGTAAGATTGCACAAATTTATTATCCCACCTGCATCCATATTAATACACACAGTAAACAAAAGCAAACATACAAAACACATAATCTTCCTTGTAGTTGTTTAATTTCTCTAAACAAATGCCAAGTTAATGTTAGAGTCTCAAATTCAATAAGTAAACATTATGATACACACCTATTCCAGACTTAACACGCAACCAATTCTACCAATACATGTAACCCCTGCATAACTCACGTTTGTATCCATAACTCACAACTTTCTTGGCCCTAAAACCCATCCTAACAATTTGCATTAAACAATCACCGCCTAGAAAAATTATCTATTATTAACAAAATTTTCCCATAATTTCTATCTAAAAGATGCTTCCACCATTACTGTGTATTTCCAAATAAGTTCTCACGCAACTTGTAGGCTTACTAATCAGCAATTAGCTTGTAAGTATTGGAAATAACAAAATCTGCATATATACCTAGCAACTATGATAACACATAAATCGTAAGAAATCCTACCTAATTATGCTGCTATTTGAGGGAGTATAGATAAACATAGATCTTGTGCGACTTCCATGGAGAACTTCTCTGCTACAGTGCTTGCATTCTTCAAAATGGGCTTCCAAATTCTTAGATGTGTCTGTAACATGAACATTATTCTAAATAGGTGAGTAAACAAAGCATCATAAACAATAAACTATACGCAAAGTACATACGATATAGAAAACTAACCATGGCATTGAGATTGACCTCAATCTTGAATTCGAATCTGTCACAAAACATCACTACCAGTTATTTTTCACAACAAAAGTTTCAAATCGAAAGCTTTAAAGGTCCAATGGAAGAATAAATTTTTAAAATTTTTTTATTTATTATAAAAAAGAAGAAAGCGGTACCAATTTAACATGATATATCACTACTTGTAATTTGGAAAGCAAAAAATAAAAAATTATAGTTCACTAACTCATTTATCCTAAAATTTTCAAACACATGATAACAAATAGATATTGATATAAAATATTCACCTTGTAACATAATTTAATAAGTCTTAAACACACAGCTTTAATAGCTTTTAATGAATTTATCATAGTTGTATTTAAGCTATGGCTCAAGCAATAAGTGGTAGCAAATATTGTTCTAGAAAAAACTATTCTCTTCTTGTCTAATAATTTTTAGGAGGGTTGTCGCCTTGAATTCAACTAAATTCTCTCAATTCCAACAGTCACAGCATAGACCATGTTGGCATGAAAAGAAACAAAAAATAATCCAAACAACAATAGAGGACTTTCACTGAACAAACATAAATTTTTTACCAAGCATAAATCAACTGCACTCAATTTTCATAGAGTACGAAAAGTAAATATTTTGTACTCTAAATGGCACAATGGATTCTGCACAGTGATTTTGCCTAATCATAACAAAATATGCCCAAAGGATCCAAAAGCCAAGACAGTATTTAAATTTAAAACTTTCACCCTTGACCATAATGCAAGGTTGAATTTAATCAACCATCTTGTTGGCTTTATTCCGTGCCAAATTTGCTTGTATTTTAGCAATTGGTAACCTTGAATTTAGGTGGGATTCGTGTAAGGGTAGTATGTGAAGAAATGTTCAAGATTGTGCAAAGATGCAGGGACTCGCGACTGGAACTCACGGGTGGCTCGCGATTGGCAAGCCGCCAGATGAAGGTCACATGTCAAGCATGCGAGAAGCTGAAGCATTATGCCAATTGTTGCACTACAGGACAAAAAGTCCAGACTAGCAATGCAGTTACCTCGCGGCTTGAACTTGCGACTCAGTCAAGTCGCGAGGCCAAGCCGCCAGCCAGCTCTGTTTTGGAAAAACTAACTCTTCGCATTCCAAACACACACCACTATATATAGACTCTTATACCCACAAAATGTAGAGAGCTTCCAGAGAGAATTTTGAGAGAGAAACCCTAGAGAAAAATAAGATTGATTCATCCACAATCTTCACCTAAGAGACTCTTCAAATTCCTCTACTCTCACCCTCTCCATTGTTACACCCTTGAGAGGTTCTTAGCCAAATCATTTTCTCACCATACCCATATTTGTGAGAAAGTTTATTTGGTGCTTTGAGAAGCAGTTAGAAAGGGATCAATTCATATTGATTGATGCTATGGGCTATAGTAGAATTCAGTAAGTTAGAAAAGAAAAAAGGTCAGCACAACCTCGTTGGAGCAATAAGCTTGGAGGGCTTAGGTACATTGGGTAGATTAGGCTTGGAGGGTCTATTGTTGTTCATGTATCCCAACTACATTTTCTAGTGGATTATTGACCGCTTGGAGGGCGGCGAAGAGGTTTTACGCCGAGGGTTTTGGTTTCCTCTTCGATAACACATCGAGTGTTGTCCTTGTTTTTGCATCTCTCTTCCCTTTATCTTTACCATTTAAATACTACTGTGATTGTGATTATTTATGGTTTAGATTGTTTATAAATTTTGTTATTAGCTTATGTTCATGTTCCGCACATTTATTGTTTGATAATAAGCTTGAATTGATAATTTTGTAATCGGGGTCTAAACGTCTATAGTGTTTTATACGCTATTTGAACATTCACATAACACTACTTGCCTTATGAATCAATTTGCCTTATTCAAATGAAAATCCCAAGTTAACATTTAGCACAATCTTATAGTTGTTTAATTTATATTTAGAAAGCATTTATTCTATTGTAATGATTATTATAACTTATTCAACAGATTTTAACATCTTTAAATTTAAAGCAACAAAATTAAACAATTAATTTGCATTTGTTAAATGACTACACTACAACATTCAAGCTTCAACTATAGATTTTAACGGTGATCAAGGATAAACCATCTAAATCTAAGAAACAAAACAAAAACCATTAAAAAAAAAAAAAAAAAACTAAAACACATAGGTCTGCCACCATACCCTAAACCAAATTCCTTTATCAACCAAAAATCCTCTAATCTAAGCTTGCTCACCATCAAAGAGTCCCACACATTTGAGGGAGACTATCAAACCAACACCAAAAAATCCTTTCAATTATATCTCTACCTTTTCTGCTTCTTGGTGTTGTAGATGTCTTCTATCATGCTCTGCTTTTCTCATCATTCAACCTTAATTAAAACCAATAATCCAAATAACTAAATAGAAAAAATTAACCCAAAATAACAAAACCCAAATAATATTTAATACAAATTTTTGTTGTTAAAAATGCTTGTACTGGTAGTGGTTCTTGCAATATATGAAGGTGTTGAACGGTTTAAGACCCCTTACAAACAATCAGATTGCGTAGCCTAGTTAATTAGCCAAGTTGTTACTTAGTCCAATTCATGCAAATCTAGGTTAAAGCAATCTAATAATCATATCAAAATAATAAAACAGCGGAAAAATAAATAACATAATGATATGATCACCCAAGAAACCACACGGTAAAAACCTGGGGAGGATTTGACCCACCGATCCTCAAGGCAAAACAGAATCCACTAAGAAAGAATTGAAGTTCTTACAAAAGGACTTACAAGCTCCCTGCTTGACTTCCTAATGCTACCCACCAGTAGAACTTACTGACACGACCACGTGCAAGCTCCGAATCCACGGACTCCTTCTTTCTTTGAATTCCTCAATCAGCTACAAGCATCCACGCTTGATATTCTTTAAGCTTCAAAGGCAGCAACCAAGTTGATCATCAAGATGTTGAAGTAATCTCAATCTTGAAAACCCTAAGTTTTGTGTAAAGGAAAGCTCCTCTAGATCTCACGAGAGATTTACACAAAACAGCAATGTATGAGCAACAATACAACTTGTGCAACTCTCAAAACGTGGCTAGGGTTTTGCCTTATATACCTAGGGAAAAAACATAAAACCCTAAACGTTTAATGAGGTAGGGCTGAGTTGGAAATTCTGCAGAAAACGCATCTGGTCCGATTTTCGATTGATCAAATCTATTCTTCGATCGATCGAGCCAGGCCAAAATGCCCCAATGCATCTACAGTCACTCGATTCCAACTTTACAATATTTTATCAACTTTGAGCAAGCCTAAACAAGACTAAGTACATTGTTTTGATCATGGTTTGCCAACATTACAAATTAGAGTTCTAAATACATAAATTCCTAAACCTTTAGAACCTAACAAACTCCCCCTTTGGCAATCCGTGACAAAACACAAATTAAAAGCTCAAAGTTTACAAAGTAAAAGCCCATTACAAAAATAATGCTCATAACAACAAATCCAACCTAACTACTATCCATCAGTTGCAAGTATAGACAACAGCTCAATTGAATCAACCTGTATATTTCCTGAAACACTAAACAAAATGCATAAACGCATGTGTGGAAAATACAAGTAATCAAAAATAAATTCTTGATTTCACATAGCACAAAATAAAGATATATACCAATGAAAAACTCATAAGTATAAATCAATAAGAAGTGAATAAGAAACAAAAATAAAAACATAAGTAAACTAACTCTCCTCCTAAGTTAGATACAACAAAAAGTTTTTATTTTCTTCCCTTACAAAAAGTTTTTATTTTCTTCCCTTTCAAAAATAATTTCAACTCCCCCTAAACAAGACAAACATGATTTCCATAAATCAATAATTTCTCCCCCTTTTTGTCACGTATTGACAAAGACGTGAATAATTACTAGAAAGTACATCGCTCAAAAATTAATCAATCAATTTTTTGATCAAGTTGAGTACCCAATGTAGCAAAGTGTATGCATGTTATGTGTGAAAGCAATAAGAGATATGACTGCAAAACTGCAAGATAGATACAGAAATCAATGCAATGCATGTGAATCCTAAACACAAACCAAGGGCAGACTGCAAGTTAGCACAAAAACAATATAGAATAAAAATCTATATGATGCATGAACAAATACAATGCCATGATGCATGTACTAATGCAGTAAAATATTAAGTTCAATTGAGATCCAATTTGAAACCCACTTGAAAAATTTTGCAACAAATTGATGAATTAATCATTACACAATGTTGAAAACAGATTATAATAACTTATTTCATCAATTCCACAAGCCAATTTCATCAATTAAACTCAATTTCACAAAAAGCCCCAAATCGGATCAATTAGGAACCCTAGAATTTTCAATTTTTCATCAAACCCAAAATTGATCAAATTAACAGGTAAGAATCATGTTAATGATGTGTCCTCACAAAAACCCAATGATCAATTGCACAAAATTGAGCTTAAATCAACAGAAAATCCACTATATGCAAAGTCCGAAAATCACCCTTAAAATGCATGAAAATATGAAAATAAAATCAAAAGGAAGGGCAAAAGAGTCTTACCGGCTTGAGGAAAGAGAGATTTTGAAAAATCTGGAGGAAAACGACAAAAAATTGACTGTGATGCTTGCCTCGTCGGAGAGAGAAAGGAAAAAGTTTGAAAAGTTTTGAAAAAGTGTTTGAAAAAGTCAGATTTCAACTTTTTAAAAAAGCTTCTTCACGATCTTTGATCGATCAAAAATTACATTCAATCGATCGAATGAAACAGTCATTTTAGAACAATCTAGGACACTTTTTCGATCGATCGAAAAGGGCAGAAACTCACAAAAATTTTGAGAAAAATCACTGTTTTGAAAAACGCAAACCTAATTTTGAAAACAACTCCTCAAAGCATTTGAGCAATGAACACAAAATGCATGAGTATGAGATGGAATGCTTTTTCAAAAACCCAAATTTTTAAACCCAATTTTCTCAAAAACAAGTTTCAATTATCCTCCATTGAAATTCCTTAAGCAGCAAATATGTTTTGCACAATTCTCAAGATATTTTCAAGCTTGGTTGGTCAGACCAAAAACACATACACTAGCATGTACAGTGTTTAACAAAGAGTAACTTGTGAAGTGTGTGATACTAGCAAAAACTTGAGTTACATGTGAGGTGATATGTGAATAGCAATCACACACAAAGTCTACACAATTCATCACATAGAATTTTAAAAAGAGACTATCACCTAAAGAGTTACATCCTATAACTCCCACATCTCCTAGAACAAAAGCTTGCAATTATGTAAGTTTCTTGCATTTTTGCCTCTTATTTATATGAATTGGCATTCAGCCTAATAGTACATACGGGTTTGAATTAAGTGAATTGGCATCAAGCCTAATAGTACACACCAATATTAATTTAATTGAGGTTACACCTTATGTTCTTTTTGTGCATGTGCTACACTTTCTCGAGCACAAAATCTTATGATATGCACTAAGGTGTTCATGATTGGCTAGTGAACAGTGGTGAGATGGTTATTTATGCTTTTCTCAAAAGGATCAAGTCCGACAGTCAAAGAACATGTGACTTCATGATTAAGGCAAAGTGATTAAAACCACACACATCTTTCCCACACAACATGCACTACAAAGTTTCAACTAGTCAAGTGCAGTAAATAAACTTATCAAAGTTAAACAAGGTACACAAGACATGACATGTGTAAAAAGATTGACCAACCTTGTTTTCAAAAATCAAGAAAAATAGTGTGACACATAGTTTTTGCTTTTCCCTTATTTATTTATTTATTTATATATATATTAAAAGAGAAAACAAATAAATCATAGAATGAAATGCATGTATGTAATGCAATGCAAGTCCTAGAACAAAAAAAAAACAAAAACCAAAGAACAATGGTCACAACAGAATAGAGCAATGAAGCACAAGGACCATGTTAGAAAGACTCAGTTAGTTCGAGTCTTTTGCATCCAAAACTTTTTAGATGCACCACGAGCATTGGAGTTCTTATTCACATTAAAGTGATTCCCAACTCCAGAATTGGAATAAAGGTTTAACGCCTTTACCAATTCACCAATTAGTGCCATAGGATCTTGTGCTTGAGGCACAGGCACTTTTGGTCTGTTTGCTTTTTTATCAGCTTGAAGCTTGAAACAATTAGGATGAATGTGTCCAGACTTTCCACAGTAATGACAAACCCAAACAGGTTTACCATGCATCTTGTCCTTAGATTTGGTAAGCTCCTTAGGTTTAGATTCTCTCAAATCTACCCTAATTTTCTTAGGTGGTGAAACTTCTAGGTTTGACAACCTCACTCACAGGGGGTTTAATGGTTTCACTCACAACCTTACTCACAAGAGGTTTAGAAAAAGAAGAAGAAGGAACAAAATTCGTGGAATGCGGTCCAGAATCAAAGATACTTTCAACATATTCTAACCTAGATTTATCCAAAGGATACTTTTGAACATTCAGCATGTGATCAAGTTTAGCACTAGCAGATCTAGCAACAGATAAATCATGTTCCAAAGATTTAACTTTATCAAGCAAAAGCATGTTCTCAGATTTAACATTGTTCAAAAGATCATTAGCATCAAACAGTTTGACAAGCAAATTCTTCTTTTCAAGCTCAAGAGCATCAATTTTCTTTAGGTCAAGTTCAACATTCATAGCATCCTTTGCAGCAACTTTGCAAAGTTTGTTATAGGCCTCTTGAAGATCTGCATCTTCAGAGAGTTCCCCATCAGAAGGGTTCTCCTTAGCAGATATGCTTTCATTGACTACAGCAGTCGCAGTGAAAGGAATGAAGTTTCCATCCTCGTCACAACCGGACTCATCATCAGAAACCTCATTATCACTAAAGGTTACAACCATAGCTTTACCCTTATTTCTCAAGAAAGTAGGACATTCAGATTTGACATGACCATACCCTTGACAACCAAAACACTGAGGACCCAAAGAATTATTAGAAGATTGACCTACTTTTTCTCTAGGTTTTTCAAAGTTATTCACCTTAGTGGGATCATTCTTCCTAGGGTTTCTAGGTTCAACAGTGTTGGTATTCCTTGCCCTCCTATTAATGTTTCTAAGAAAATTTCTAAAGTTCTTGGCAAGGTAAGCTATCTCTGTAGCAGAGAGCTCATCATCAAATCCACTAGCCTCAACATCATCAACAGACTTAAGAGCCATTGATTTGGATTTGGTAGTTTTGGGTAGGTCAAACTCATAGGACTGAAGAGATCCTACGAGCTCATCCACAAGGATGGAGTCCACATCCTTACTTTTAGTAATGACAGTCACTTTGGGTCTAAAGTCTTCAGTTAAAGATCTAAGTATCTTCCTAACAATTTTAGGTTGATTGTAGACTTCACCCAAATTAAAAGCAGAATTGACAATATCATTTAATTTAGCATAGAATTCATCAAAAGATTCATCATCAGACATTCTAATGCTTTCAAATCTAGAAGTCAATTGTTGCAATTTATTGATCTTGACTGCCTTTGTGCCTTCGTGCACAGTTTGGAGGATTTTCCAAGCAGTATGAGCAATCTCAACATTTGAGATCCTCTTAAATTCCTCCATAGAAACAGTATTAAAAATGGCATTCATAGTTTTGCTATTAAATGCAGCTGCTTCTTTCTGAGAAGTTTGCCACTCACTCACAGGAGTAGTGGGCTTCTCCCATCCGTATTCAACGGAGTTCCGTACCCTCTCATCAATAGATTTCAGGAATACTTTCATCCTTACTTTCCAATAGGCATAGTTGTTTCCATCAAAGTGAGGAGGAACAATAAGAGAGTGTCCATGCTCCATGACAACTGGGGTTAAGGATCAGCTCAGAGATAAAAAATCTCTAACAAGAGAGCAACCTGCTCTGATACCACTTGAACGATTTAAGACCCCTTACAAACAACCAGATTGCGTAGCCTAGTTAATTAGCCAAGTTGTTACTTAGTCCAATTCATGCAAATCTAGGTTAAAGCAATCTAATAATCATATCAAAATAATAAGGTAGCGGAAAAATAAATAACACAATGATATGATCACCCAAGAAACCACACGGTAAAAACCTGGGGAGGATTTGACCCACCGATCCTTAAGGCAAAATAGAATCCACTAAGAAAGAATTGAAGTTCTTACAAAAGGACTTACAAGCTCCCCGCTTGACTTCCTAATGCTACCCACCAGTAGAACTTACTGACACGATCACGTGCAAGCTCCGAATCCACGGACTCCTTCTTTCTTTGAATTCCTCAATCAGCTACAAGCATCCACGCTTGATATTCTTTAAGCTTCAAAGGCAGCAACCAAGTTGATTATCAAGATGTTGAAGTAATCTCAATCTTGAAAACCCTAAGCTTTGTGTAAAGGAAAGCTCCTCTAGATCTCATAAGAGATTTACACAAAACAGCAATGTATGAGCAACAATACAACTTGTGCAACTCTCAAAACGTGGCTAGGGTTTTGCCTTATATACCTAAGGCAAAAACATAAAACCTTAAACGTTTAATGAGGTAGGGCTGAGTTGGAAATTCTGCAGAAAACGCATCTGGTCCGATTTTCGATCGATCGAATCTATTCTTCGATCGATCGAGCCAGGCCGAAATGCCCCAATGCATCTTCAGTCACTCGATTCCAACTTTACAATATTTTATCAACTTTGAGCAAGCTTAAACAAGACTAAGTACATTGTTTTGATCATGGTTTGCCAACATTACAAATTAGAGTTCTAAATACATAAATTCCTAAACCTTTAGAACCTAACAGGTGTCAAGAGGCTGGGTTGAAGGTGGGTGATGATTTGACATGGTGGAAATTTGTCACTCTGACAATTCCTCTCTCAGTGTCTCTCCATCTGTCTCTAAGTGCACATTTATGAGTACCCTTATCGGCTATGAAATCATAATAAGAAATTATATTAAAAAATTAATGAGATGGAAACAAACGAATAAACCCAATTAATTGAACAAATTCTAAGGTGTAGATTAGACTATTATAATCCAAATCGACTTTTGAAACCAACAATACTCAAATGTTTACATCTTCAGAAGTTTACCAACATTATAGTCAAATCTACAATATAAGATGTAAACCACATTATAGTTTACATCTTCGTTGGTTTTATAGTTTACATCTTCGTCAGTAGGTCCCCATGACAATATAAAATCTCTCAATATTAATCTGTTGACAAACTATGGAAAATATATTGAAACCATTATCAATAGTACTTGTTTCACTTTGTAAACAATTGACATACACTCTTGATCAAATAAGTGTTTTATGAACTTGTTTTTGAGTAACTCAAGTTAGCTTGATCTCATGGCTTCCATCATAAACTATAATAACCATTACTTGCTAGGAAAAAAAAACCCATGGCTTAAAGCCCTTTTTTTTTTAAATATTTCTTAAAGCTTTTTAAGTTTCAAAAGTGGTGTTTCCCTAACTACCCAATACTATCATTACATCCCATGGGGAATTCCATTAAGTTAAAGACATATTTTTGCAATCCTACCAAGAAAATCAAAATGCTCCCTGTTAGCAGAACAAGTAACAACAATAAGAATCCAAGTTTCAACCAACATAAACTTTAGGAAACTTGAATCAAATACCAATAGGTGTGTTATCCTAACAAAAAGTCACATATCCAAGTCCAAAAATTTATTATAGTTGTCAGTAGCAACCCAAAGATAAGAAAAGAGACACACCTATTAAATTGGGCTATAAAGAAAACCAAACAACACTCAATTTGAACAGCCATGTTGAGAAGAAACATTTGACGATTGCTACAAAAAATCATGAGCTAAAGCTGAAAGTTCAATCCAAAAGTCCTCCATAAAATAGGAATAGAGTATGGAAAAAACAAATAGATGAAGTGACTTATCTCTAATTCCAACAATACGATAATAATGCCATACAAACATATTTTGGAGCAACTTTTAATGAGAATGAATTTCATTGTTACGATGCACGGGCTAGTTAACTAAAAAGATAATTAACCAACCACATGGTAAAAAAAAAGATTTCAATTTCATTGAGACATTTTGTCAAACACTTAGGGTGACGGGGAGGATTTTAACAAAACAGACATAAAATTTTTACCAAACCTTTAATTTTCACTGATTCTAATTTCTTTGGGACATTTTGTTAAACACTTAGGGTTGGCCTATTTTCACAAAGGATACCAATTTTTATATCATTCTCTCAACCATTATACCAGCAAAAACATGAGAAAGAGAAAGAATTACAGAGATAAAAAGCAAGAAAGCTGGTGAATTTGTCAAACAAAATTGGATTTTGAATAACATATGAAAGACTTTGTATGTTTTGAATAAGATAGATCTATACCACTAGTTATACCATCCCACCTCATCTGGCTGCATCCATGAATGTTCTAGGAATTGAAACCAAAGTTCAAAAACACATACCATCAGAAAATTATACCAACATATATGAAACCATTTGTGTTTGTGATAAGAAGAAAGAGATTGCTTACTTTGAAGGTGAGTCATAATGTGGAAATCTGGTAATTATCTGATTCCAACCAACCACATGGAATTAGAGATGGGATTGCGTGAAGAAGAAGAGGAGTTTGATGAGTTTGTGTTACTGTGTTTGCATTTAAGGTGGAGATTGTTTTTTTGATCGAGTTTTGGTTTTGGGGAGAAGGAAATTTTCGGGACGAAATGGGAATTTAACCATAAAATCCCAACTATATAGTTAGTAGGCCCGGTTCTGAAAGTATATTATTTACTAACATTTCGAGTCTTAAAGACTTGATTTTGGTCTTATAAATCGAGTCTTTAAGGCTCGGTTTTTCCAATTTGACGTGGCGTTTTTCCACGTGGCGTCTACCTGGAAATCGAGTCTCTAAGACTCGATTTATATGACGTGGCCATCTGGCTGTGACGCGGTTGTCCACGTGGAAAAAAGGAGAAACCAAGTCTCTAAGACTCGATTTCAAGTGGGGTTTTTTCAAAAATAACGCCTCTCACACAGATCACTCTCCACTCTCACTTGCCCTTTCTCTCACACAGAGCAGACACTTTCACTCACCCTCTCACTCTCACACTGAACCTCAGCCTTTCTCACTCACTCACTCTCTCCACTCTCACTCAGTCACCTTCTTCTCTCACTCACTGTTCTCTCACTCAGTCTCCACTATTTCACATTCATTGCCTTCGCCAAAAGATTTGATAAAGCCACAGCAAGGTGTATAGAGCTTTGAGTTCCTTCAGTCTACGCGGTCTCTCAAAACTAAAAAAAAAGGTGAGTTGCTTTGTATAAAGTTCACCATTTGGTTGCTGAGAAATAGTGGAAAAAATCAAAGAAACTTTGGTTTCACCAAGTTTTTTTCTATTTTGGTTTCTGTATTGAATTTCTAATAGAACTGTTAAAAAAGATCGAAGCTTTATTGTTTTTTGAGATTGAATTGGTTTGTGGGTGTGATTTTTTTTTTTTTGGTTTTGTTTTGCGCTTTGTTTTGTTCATGGGTTGAACTGTTGATATCAGGCAAATTTCAAATTTCTATCTTGAATTATGCATTGTTCTGCAGTGATGATGTTAGGGTTTGTTAACTAGGTCTTTGTTAAATTAAATTGTTGATGTTAGGGTTTGTTAAAGTTGACGATTTAGTGTTTAATTGGATCCATGTTACTGAAAGTTTGATGACTTTTTTCTTGCTAAATTTGATAATGTCTTAAACCCCTTTTTATTTTCCTAATTTTGTGAATTCTACATCTGTGCTCCTTTAAATTTTATTTACATTTAAATATTTCAATTGGGTTCTCATTTTTTTTCCCATTTAGTAATTGAAAATTTTCTTATTGCTGATTGTTTTGTTAAAAAAGCCTCTGTTTTTTTGTTGGGTTTGCAGCAGAATATTTGGCTAGTAGTTAAGTTTTGTCATATTCATGTTATATTTGTTTAGTGATAATGGATGAGAAAATTTTGTGAAGCATATTGTTGTCTATTTGGTTGAAATAGACTCCCAATCTATATATATAATAATAGGTGAAGCAGAGAGAAAATCCAATTAGATTTCAATTGGATTCTCAATTTTGCGCCACTTGTCCTAACCAAAACTAAAAAAAAAAAAAAAAAAAATTCTAATTAGATTATAAATTGGACTCCAATTTTGTGTCATGTATCTTATCTAAATTTTCTAATTTTTGTGCCTAAATAAATGATGCATTAACATTTAACACGGAAGCCAAGAAAACCACAATGATAATACTCATTGGCCTAAGCAAGAACATCTCACCTGCACACTTTTATGGGTGATCTCAATAGGGTCTGGAGCTTTTCTAATCCCACAACCAAAACCAAGGAGTCCAACCAGAAAGACTATAAAAGTAAAACATCATCTCCTCCTAATTTCATATTGTCATCCCATGTCTCCTCCTCTCTCAACCTCTACCAACTAGATCCACACACTACCCTCTTCTCCTCCTTACAGATTTCTCAGAGCAAGGCCGGGTTCAAACACAATATTTAATCCCACTCTTCCTTGCTTCACACTCTCATACATTAGCACTTCATTGGCGCCTCCAAGAAGATTCCAAGCTCAATGATCAGTTCTTACTTTTTAATAGTTTTTAGTGTGTTTGGATTAGGATTTTGTTAATTTGTTAAAAGTGGACAAAAATATAATCATATATATTATATTAAGTTGAAGTTCAATTTTAGAATTCAAATTGAATCAAATTAATTTCTAATTGTAGTTTAATTTTGTGCTATGTGTCCAATTTGATTTTTAAATGTTGGTGTTAAGTTACCTCTGTTCATAATGCTCAATGTGGAAACTGAATCTACCAAGATAAACATCTTATCATCACAATTTTGCAAGATTATTGTTTTAATCATTTTCAGGTGTGGATTTTGAGATTAAGTTGCTCACAATTGGTGGGAGAAGATTGAAGCTTACAATTTGGGACAAAGGCAACTGCTGGAATTATTTTGAATTATAGTTTCATTTTAATCTTTGATTAATGATGCTTTTGGAAGTGATAGTTTATGCTAACATGTAATCTTTCTCTTCTTTGAAGTTAGTCATTGCTTTTGGTGCATAAATAGATTGTAGAGCTATTAACAATTGATGAAAGATATGTATATATGATTTTTAGTTAGGTGAACTTTTGGATTTTAATAGAAACATTTAACCTTCGGATGTTGAAAAAACAAGAAGGTAAAATGTTCTGTAAATTTTAATTTTGTGAAACTAATCAATGACAATTTGAAGTGTTAAAAGAGACAACAATATTGACTTTGGCTTGAAATGTACTCAAAATAAACTAAAGGACAGCGTATTAGACATGTCTATAGGGGAAAAGTGCTATCTGATGGCATCTCCACTAAAAACTGTGAATTGTAACACACTTCTGATTTCAATACGTTATTCATGTCCAATTTTATTAGAAACTTTTGAAGAAAGTTCAATTAATGTCCCTTTTTATATTTTAAATAATAAAATGCAATATTCTATTTTTTCTTCACTGTAGCATCACTTAAATAATAAAATGCAATATTCTCTTTTTTCATTCATTGTTTTATCTAATGCTATCCTATGTATGATAAACCAAAAAAAAAAAAAAGACCAATAGCATTACTTAAATAATAAAATGCAATATATATTTTTCATTGTTTGATTTAATTCTATTATCTGTGTGATAAACCCAAAAAAAAAAAAAAAAAACAAAAACAAAAACAAAAAAATTGGCCAATAGCATCATTACAATTAACCAGTCCCGTGCGGTGGTACAGGGTTACATACTAGTTTCATATAAAAAAAAGACAGTGATATGTTATATAAAATAGACTCCCAAGCATATTGTTGTCATTGAATTACATAGTCTCCCAATTTCATATATTATCCGATTCTCAAAAAAAAAAAAAAAAAAAAAAAATCATATATTATCCTTAATTTTTTTTAAATCTTTATTAAATCAAAAAATCAGTAAGTTTTTTCACCTTTTCAATAATAGTAGCCATGCTGTTTCAAATTTCCAAACCAAGACATATAAATTAGGACTTTAGGAGCAAAATAAACTAACCGTTAATATTGAAAGTTGTCCTCAAATTATGGAAAGATGGAAACTGATGTTTACTAAAACAGTGGCCAAAGTGTTTCCAGACTACCTGGTGGAAACTCCAAAGATTAAGAGAGGTCAAATGTAAAATCATTTTCTTTGAAATATATTTTCCTTACCCCCCTAAAGTCCTCTTAGAATTTGATCAAAAAAACAAACCCGTCATTGTTGCTGTTGGCGATTCTAGCTAGTGTCATACTAATTAGACCCAGTCATGAATACCCAGATATTATTACATTTCCTAAGGTCAAGTTTATTGCACTCAAAGGAATAGATGGCCAAATTAAGAAAGAGGTCAGGAAATAGAAATACTATGACTGAGTAATGGGTAGGGGCGTATTTCACTATATATATTTTAAGCAGTTGGGTACGTTGGGATTCTAATGGGAGAGTACCAACCAAGGGTGTGTAATTTCAAACAGGAGGCATTGAAAGTGGAATGTTTCATGTATTAGACTTTAGTATTTTACCATTTCCTCTTTGAAATTTAATCAAATGGTATCTCTATTTCTCTAGAATAATGTCAACTTTTCTAAATCTTTAGTCATTATGCGTATATACAAATAGTCTGTAACTAACAAGTTGGAAAAAAAAAAAATCTTTTCTCTAAATAAATAAATATATTAGGAGTTGGGAAAATTGACTTGACTTGGCTACTCATCAGCTTCAATCTTTATTAGTGTCCGCGTGCAAAAGATGAGATAAAGAGATTAATTGAAAAAGGAAATGCTGCATATATTAATATTCTTTGTTATTTTTGTTTTCATTTTAATTTTGGCCCATATGGATAATTAAAGAAGGCATTACATCCATATAAAGAGATGACTAATACCCATAGAAAACATTATATCCATAGAAAGCATTACCCGCAAACATCATATTTACATGTTTGTCTTCTTTGATCGCCATATACCCGTAATTTATCCGTTCATGAAAGACTTCTTGTGGGTAACGATAAATAATCTTGATGTCATACCAAGCATGGTTCAAATTCAATTCGTCCATTATTTTCCTCTTCAAATCATTCAACGTCTTGAACTTACGACATATCATCATGTAGTAGCATTCGATACCCGGCCCTCTAAATGGGAATTCGTCATTCTCTCCAGGATTATCAAGGGTTCACCATAGTATACATTTATATTAATATTCTTTAGAGATTGTGAACCTATTAGAGAGTCAAGTATAATATGTTAGTGACATATTTTATCTCTTTCAGTTAACATCAATTACAAAACCTTTTCTATCTACTCAAAGTACAAAAATTACAACTTCTCACCCCACAATTGCATATACTCACCCCACATCACATACAATTAATTGGCTCAATTATTATCATTTCGTACTCAAACAAATAAAAAATCTAAAGACAAAACTCACCCCCATTACAAAATTTCAACTTAGCTCTAACAAAAATATAAATAAAAATATCAAACCAAACAACAAAAGTCATGAGGATGTGCAAATGAATGAGTGCAATTATGTAGCATCATCATTCTAGTGCAAGAAAATTCATGGCATACCCTATTACACTACTATTAATGAAATAACATAGAGCAAGGTTCATCAGACAAAAAAAAAAAAAAAACACTAATGTGAATATGATCATGAGCAATCAAAATTAGACATATTATCTAATTTCAAAATGAAGGCATTAATATACAGTCAAATATACCAGATGTGATATACAAACTCAAATTTACTCCAAATTATTGAGAAAAGGAAGCAGATAACTTCACCGAAAGCTAGCAAAAAGACTTCCTGGATCATGAATTAAAAAAAAATATATATATATAAATATATATATACATATATATATATATACATAAATATATATATACATATATATATATATATATATATAAATACACACGCACACACACATATATGTATATATATATATATAAAGTGGTTAATACAAACAAATATTTTATCAGGAAATGTCATGACAAATTCAATGCAAGCAACACTTTCTAAAGCAGTTATATACACTAAACAACCAACTAGAGAGTGAGGAGACCCTTATCTGACATGAGGATGTGCAAATGTACTGCTGGGATTGTATGAGAGTGAGAGGGGGAGTGAGAAAGGGAGACTACAATGAATGTTGGGCCTGTATGAGAGTTAAGAGAGGAGCAATATTCTGCTACTAAATGTGTATGAGAGTTGAGAGAGGAGCAATGTGTGTATGAGTGAGAGAGGATGTGCTTTTAGTTCTGAGAGAGGAGCAATGTGTGTTTAGAGAGAGAGGACTACTGAATGTTCTGCTACTAAGAGAGGATTACTTTTCATTAGAAAACGTGACTAGACATGACTAGACAGCTTCAGTGGACTAGACATGACCAGATGGGACCAGACATGACTAGCCCACGTAGAGCAACTGACCACATTTAAAAATCGAGTTACTGAGACTCAGTTTCACTTTTAGCAAACTGAGTCTCTAAGGCTCGAGATCCAAGTGGCGTCAACGTGGAATATTTAGACCACCGAAATTGAGCTTCTGAGGCTCGATATGGAAACCGAGTCTATAAAACTCGATTTCCACGTGGAAAAGGTTCCATGTCAGGGTGCATCAAAACATGAAAACCGAGCCTCAGAGGCTCAGTTTATAAACCCAAAATCGAGCCTTTTAGGCTCGAGATACTACTAAGTTATATAGTTTAAAAAAGTGGCCTACTAACTAGATAGTTGGGAAAACGAAATTAGTTACCCAGATTCCCCAAATTTTTTGGTTTTAGGCTTTTAGCTTTTTTTTTAGCTAAAATTTTTGGGTGAATTTTTTTATTTTATTTTAAATAATGCTGGTTTTTAGAAAAGTTTTGCTTTTATGTTTTTATTTTTTTTATTTTTACTTTTAGAAAAGTTTTTTTTTTGTTTTTTGTATAAATATATATATATATATTTTTTTTATATTGTGATTGTGGAAGTTTCAGATGTTTAAGTTATATATATATATATATATATAATCACTATTTTTCCATAAAGCAACAACCAAATTCTCATCTAAACCTACAAATTCCTTCACGCATATCTCATTTCAACCAAATAATTAGAAATCCTACAAGACAGTGGTGTAGGATAATCAAAAGTGAGCTTTACAGATCATTTGGTTCAGTTTGGTTCATTTCGTCCACTTTGGTCCAGTTCAGTCTATTTGATCCACTCGGTCTAGTTCAGTCTACTTCAGTCCATTTTGGTCTATTTAGCCCACTTCGGTCTAGTCGTTGACTTCGTCCCATTCCGGTCCATTATGTGGGTAACGAATTCGATCTTTTGAGTAAGACATACTGTTAGATCAAATATTAATCATTCAGTCTTTTTAGGTCCACTTCGGTCCTTTTTGGTCCATTACGTGGGTAATGAATTTGATCTTTTGAATTCTGAGTGAGACATATTGCTAGATCAAATATTAAACATTTGGTGCTGTAAACATTGAAATTTGCTGGAAATTTTACTGAAAGAGATAGTCTCCAAACTAAATGAAAGGCCTTAGGTAGCAATACTAAATTGCATAAGATACCATGTCAGAATCCAAAAGTGGTTTAGTGTTTGATGTTACTTGTCATCTTGGGTTGGTGTTGGACTGCTACTCCATATAACCTGGAGGCACAAGTGATAGGTTAGCTTTCGTGTGCAGAGATTGAATTTATGTGGGAGACTAGAATATATTTGTTCCAAAATGGAGCCAAAAATTTTGAAAGCTGCTAAGAAAGTTTGAGAAGTTCCCATTAGGCATTGAGAATGGGGTTACTCAGGTTTGCAAGCTGAAGGTAATTCAAGAACCATAAATGCTACATTAGAGGATAATGGTGTTGGGAAACTTCATTTACTTTTAGTATTAGACTAACTTATCTTTGTACAGTTGACAACTTCTCTGCGATAGATAATATTAATGAATTCTTAAATCTAAATACTTGTGACGTGGTTGGACCAAGACAAATTTGGACAAGATGCATAATTTGTGCAATAGATTATAGAACATCTTCATGGGGTACATGCCTGTTCAGAATATAACTTCTTAAATAATAGATGTGACATTTCAAAATCATGGATTGTTGGAAGTAGTTTTCTTCTGGTCAAAGGGAACACTGGCATACAAAGTGAGAAAGATTCAGATGGTTTGCTCAAAGGTTGTAACTTGTAAGACGATATAGGAAGGTAGTTGACAAATCTCTCATGAAGTATTGCTGTCCTACTGGCTAGCCAGTTAGCTTAAACCTTCCTACAGATTCAACTGTTGATATGGGTTAATGCTATTGTTAGCATGGAGAAGAAAAGTAAAGGAATTTTTGTGTCATATACTCAACTTATTCTGTTCTACTTGTTCATTTTGGGAGTTATCACGACATTTCTTGAAGTTACGGGCCTGGAAGAACCTTTATCATTTAAGAAACTTGAGGTGAAACTTATAAATGGTTATTCCTTTATTACTAGGAGAACTTTGACTTGGTTTAACTGCTAACTGCGAGAAGTGCTACTAGGTGAACTAGGATGCAGCATTTGTAGGACCTAATTTTGATGTTGCTGAATCTAAGTTCTATATGTTCAGATAGGGGAGGAAGAAAGACACAAACATCTTGATTTATGTTTAGAAAACCATGCTTGACATGCCCCCATATTGATGAACTTCCATGGCAGGAACTTGCTTATAGGTGTACATTTTAAGTTTTCATTCATGTATGGTAACCCTAAATCTGCAGAGATCATTGGCCTTGAGAGAGTTGCCAAGTTTTGTAGTGTCTGCGAGGTGATGATGTATTTCTTTGTGGCTCTAATGAGCGAGTGGCTGGAACAGAAGCAAATATGCTGATAAAAGGCTTGCCTTTCGTTCTGTAAGTTATTTGCATAAATGTTTTATTTATTGATTTTTAGAATATTTTATTCAATAAACTTTTGATGCTTATTTCCCCTAATAATTTTCTGCAATCTCATCATGGGAATATCTCATTCTGTGGTTTGTGATTAAGATTGTCGATAAGCAATCTGTTTTATAAAACTATTGTGCAGTTGGGTCAAATCTAACTATAAAAGTATTAGCTTTGATTTGGTTGAACTTGGATTACTAAAGGTTCTTGATGGCCACACAAATTAGTTAGTTATTTATTTGGTTTGTTTCCCCTTTTTTTTCTCTGTATTTCTTTTTCCTGATGGCAAATTTATAAATTCTTCTTCCATTCTTTTTTACTGTTATTAATATACACAATGTCTGTATGTCTTTCATTTTGGTAAAATCTGGGTTTGGTCTCTGCTTCATGATATTAAATATACTTTATATAGTCTAAGAAGTTTATTTGATAGTGGTGCTCTAGTTTCTGTGATTCTCAATTGTGTGCAGAGGCTCCAAAGCAAATCTTTGGTCCAGCGCGGTGTATCAAAAAAGTTTCTAATTGTTGAACTTGGGACACAACCAATCTGATGCAACTGGTGGTTGCAAAACAGATAAGGTGAATAATGGTAAGTCTTTAGTGGGCACAAGCACTGGAACACGTTAGAAAGCTTCTCATCAAGGTTAGAGCTTTGGAGAATGATCCACTGCAATGGACATAAAAGGTACTGGAGCATTCAATAAGGAAGTTTGCAAGGTAACTGCTTCAGAGCCTACCAAGTTTCTTACTACCCCTTATATTTCTATGAACAAATTCTGAACATGTGATTTAAAATTTTATGTAATAAATTGCGATGGAGAGTTAATGTTTCCATTGCATCTAGCACTATGATGGAAACAAAGATGGAATTGATAAATGACTTCCTTTGGGTGGAAGACAAACCACAAGACAATTCTAAATTCATCAATGATCAGCCTACTGCCTACATCGTTTATTTAAATAATCAACTACTTCAACATTCAAACTAAGGATAAGATAAATTAAAGATAAAGATAAGAAGCAATTTGAATTCAACTCCTAAGATTTCTGCATCAGCTCCTCTTGCACGGCAGCAGGACTCTTGTTATTCTTATCACCAAGAATAGCCAGGTATTTAGGATTAGGTTGAGGCTTTCTAGGACTCTTGCGTGGCTTTCCATCACTCCCCGCCCCCTTGAAGTGGAACCTTGTCCCCAAGGTTAATAGCTGGAAATTGTTGCTGGAGTTGTTCAACATCCTCCCAAGTTGCATCTTCAGCTGCCATATTTTTCCATTGCACCAATGCTTCTGTGTACAGCTTAGTTCCTCACTTCACCCACTTGTTGTCCAGAATGTAGAGAGGTTCTAACATAGGCCCATTCTCCTCAGAGTATGGAGGCAGAATGCTGGTGACATTGCTGGTATCGCCCACCTTCCTCTTCAACAATGACACATGAAACACTGGATAGATCTTAGAGTCCACAGGTAGTGCTAGACGATATGCTACAGCTCCTACCTTGGCTGTGACTTGAAATGGCCCAAAATACTTGCTTGCTAGCTTCTGATGTGCTCTTCAAAAAATACTACGCTGCCGATACGGTTGAAGCTTAAGGTACACCCAATCACCAACTAGGAATTGTTCTTCCCTACGCTTGGCATCTGCATATTGCTTCATCCTATTATTTGCTCACTGCAAATTCCCATTTAGCTCCTTCAACAACTGGTCTCGGTCAATCAAACTCCGATCAACCTCATTCACTGGAGATGATTCAACTAAATAATTGACTAATACCGGTAGGGTTCGACCATAGAGTGCTTGAAAGGGAGTGGTACCGGTAGAATGATGATAAGTTGTATTGTACCAATACTCTGCCCAAGCTAAAAATTGCTCCCACTTCTTTGGACTCTGACTCGCATAACACCGGAGGTATTGCTCAAGGCAACGGTTTATCACTTCAGTTTGCCCATCGGTCTGGGGGTGATAAGCTGAGCTAGTTTTCAACTATGTACCTTGCAGCTTAAAGAACTCTCGCCAGAAAGAACTCATAAAAATAGGATCTCTGTCACTGACAATAGATCGAGGAATTCCATGGAACTTCACCACCCCGGAGACAAACACATCAGCTATCTTACTTGCTGAATAGGGATGGCTTAGAGCAAAGAAATGAGCGTACTTTGTTAGGCGATCAACTACCACCATAATGGAAGTTTTTCCTGCAGAAACAGGTAGGCCATCAATGAAGTCCATACTAATATCTTCCCATACTTGAGATGGAATTGGCAAAGGTTCGAGTAGGCCGGTGGGCGAACATGAATCACTCTTGTTTCTTTGGCACATGTCACATGCTGCCACATAATCCTGAACATCTTGCATCATGGCTTCCCAATAGAAATTTTGTGACAATCTTCTATAGGTTCTTACTTGTTTCAGTGAAGATGTTGGTGTGTTAAACTTGATGAGACCAATCTCAATGCTGGTGATGCTAGGACTAATGCTAGTGCTGTGGAAGATAAGTCCAAGATTGATACCAGTGAAGTGAAAGGCAAGACCACGATCTCAAAGGCAGAGCATGAGGTAATGGACATGAGCTACTTAATGGAGACAATAGAAGCCATACCTTACCATGACTTGTTTATACACAGTTATGAGGAATTGCTGCCACGTGGCTTAGGGAGATAAGGCTGTGATATAAATTCTTGTAATCATAGGTAGTTGTAGTATAAGCTTGTAACCACTTTTCCCTTCGAAAGTGGAGATTAGTTTTTTATTCATTATTTTGTATCAGATAGCCTTTTGTATATATAGAGCTAGGCGATTGTACTTATTCATTCTAGAAAGTTGTATTGCTAAGTCTTCTTCAATAAAACACAGTTTTCTTTTAGAGAGAGCTTTCGTCTCTTTTTACATGGTATCAGAGCTTTGGCTAGCACAGATTCACTGATTTCCTAGCCAATCTCTCTTCAATTTTCTTTCTTTGATCAGATATTTTCCCGAGAAAATCCATTCTTTTAACTTCTGAAGAATTTTCTTGAGAAATAATCTGGTTGTCTCTGTTTTCGTCTCCCTCAATTGAGTTTTTGAGTACCATCCATGGCGTCTCCTGAATCGAGCGATCAAACCAGTCGTACCTCTCAACCAAACACTGAAATCAATTCTTCAAATCTTCCAAATCCATATTTTCTCAATTCCAATGAAAATCCAGGCAACATCTTGGTTACACAACCACTGGTTGGAATGAAGAATTATCACTCTTGGTCAAGGGCTATGATCTTAGCTCTCACTGCCAAGAAGAAGATAGGTTTCATTAATGGCAAAATTGCTGAGCCAGATCCAGAATCTCCTCTCTATGAAGATTGGTTAAGCTGCAACACAATGGTGAGTTCATGGATGATCAACTCCATGCACGTTGATGTATCTAGCAGTATAATGTATTGTCAAACTGCCAGAGAGATGTGGCTTGAATTGCAAAAACTCTTTTCACAAGGTAGTGGTCCCAAGATCTACAATCTTCAGAAGGAGATTTCTAACATCTCTCAGAACCAGATGACAGTCACAGAGTACTTCACAAGATTCAAGAAGCTAAGGGATCAACTACTCAATTTGGAGCCATTACCAGAGTGTACCTATGGAGCAATCAAAACTCTAAGTGCTTCTCATGACAAGACTTATGCTATGAGGTTTTTGATGGGTTTGAATGAGAATTTTGAGACTATAAGGACTCAGATTCTGATGCAAGAGCCTTTTCCTTCGATTAGCAAGATTTATGCCTTAGTTCTTCAAGAAGAGTCTCACAAGAGTGTAGGACATGGAGGATCTTACACTGCAAAGCCTGATTCAGTAGCAATGTATGCTAATTCGAAGGGAAGTAATTCTGGTAATCCTACTTGGAACAAAGGAAACAACAAAAAGAAGAGACCTTTATGCACTCACTGCAACATGCTTGGACATACAATCGACAAATGTTACAAGTTACACGGTTATCCACCAGGATATAAACCAAAAGGAAGATCAAGTGCTAATCAGGTCACTTGCAATCCAGGAACAGTAATTGAGAGTGGTTCAGTTCAATGTCCTATTTCTAAAGCTCAGTGTGAGCAATTGTTGGCCTTCCTCAATGCTGGTTGTAACTCTGGTGAGAATCATCATGCAGCCAATGTGAGTACTGGTAATGGATTGGATAATTTGGTTTCTGGAGCTGTTGATGTGTGTTCATTTGCTGGTGTTCCTGCTACTGCTGGTGTGGCAGCCACTAATCCACGTCCTCAAGTTCATAACAATTACCTTGAAACTATGTCAGGTATTGTTTCTAATCTTGCTTTCAGTCCAAATTTGACACATTCCATTTTTTCAGCCAAACTGGTTAATAGAACCTGTTTTGGAACTACTGATTGGGTCATAGACACAGGTGCCACTGACCACATGGTGCATTCTGTGTCTTGTTTCACCACAATAATTGCCACATTGAACACTCATGTAAATTTGCCCAATGGTGAGGTAGCCTTAGTCACACATATTGGGACTGTCAAAATTAATGAAAACCTCATCTTATATAATGTTCTTTGTGTTCCATCTTTTAGCTTCAATCTCATATCAGTTAGCCAACTTGCCAAATCTGTCCTATGTTGCCTTATTTTTTTTGGTAACTTGTGTTTCATCCAGGACCTTGCTCATTGGAGCACACTTGGTCTGGGTAAAGAGTGTAATGGCCTCTACCTGCTGGAAGATAGCAATTCAGTCTCTTCTTTTGTTTCAGCTGCTTTTTCTGTTAATAAAACTCAGCCACATATATGGCACTTGAGGTTGGGGCATCCTTCCAATGCCAAGCTGAATTTACTCAAGTCAAATAATGTACAGATTTGTGATTCAAATAAAGATTTCTTTTGTGATGTTTGTCCTCTTGCCAAACAGAAAAGATTGCCTTTTAATGAAAGTTTACATATTTCTGAGAATTGTTTTGATTTGATTCATTGTGATTTGTGGGGTCCTTTTTCTGTTTCTACCATTGATTCTTGCAAATATTTCCTCACTATAGTGGATGATTGCTCTAGATGTACATGGGTTTACTTGTTGAAGCACAAATCACAAACTCAGTCCATATTAGAGCAATTTTGCACTATGGTTGAAACTCAATTTTCTACGAAAATAAAGGTCATTAGAACTGATAATGGAACTGAATTCATCATGAGTGATTTCTTTGCTAAAAGGGGCATTTTGCATCATTTGAGCTGTGTTGAAACTCCTCAGCAAAATGCAATTGTAGAGAGGAAACATCAACATATCTTGAATGTAGCAAGGTCACTCATGTTCCATTCTCATTTACCTTTACATCTTTGGGGGCATAGTGTTTTAACTGCTGCATATTTGATTAATAGGATTCCTAGTACACCTTTATTTCACAGAACCCCTTATGAGGTCCTTTATGGCAGTCCTCCTTCCTATGCTCATTTGAGGATCTTTGGCTGCCTTTGTTATGCTTCTACACTTGCACATAACAGGTCCAAATTTGCAGCAAGAGCAAGGAGGTGTGTCTTTTTAGGCTATCCTTTTGGCATAAAAGGTTACAAAGTTTTAGATTTGTCCACAAATGCAGTTTTCATATCTAGAGATGTGGTTTTTCATGAAAACATATTTCCTTTTATTGATGGTAAAGCCTCAATTTCAGACCCATTTACTTCAATTACTGAAGTTGATGGTCTTGCATCTTCCAGCTCAGGTAATGACTCTTTTGTCACTCCTATTACTATCCAAGATGAGTCTATTGCTTGTTCAAATCTTGTTCCTGATCCTATTCCAGTTCAGGTTTCTTCTCTCCATTCTGATTCCTCTCATGCCGCTTTTGATTCTACTGATTTTTCAGTTCCTTCTTTACCTATGTCCATTGTTCCTACTTCTGTCACATCAGTACCTGCTTCTACATCAGCTCATGAACCACCATCAGCACCTATCAGAAGATCATCTAGGCAATCCACTAAACCAGTCTACTTACAGGATTATGCTTGTGTTACTACTCATGTTTCTGGTGCACCTTATGATGTGGCTGATGGGCTTACTTACTCCCATTTAGAGCCTTGTTATCAATCATATTTGTTGGCAGTTAGCACATCACCTCAAGAGCCACAATTCTTTTTCCAAGCTGTTAAAGATCCTCTTTGGAGAGCAGCAATGGACAAAGAAATTCAGGCACTTGAACAGACCCATACTTGGGAGCTTACCACCTTGCGTTCTGGTAAAACCCCTATTGGGTGTAAATGGGTGTATAGGATTAAGTTGAATCCTGACGGAACAGTGGAGAGATACAAGGCTAGACTTGTGGCTAAGGGGTACACACAAAGGGAGGGCATTGATTTTCTTGAGACCTTCTCTCCTGTTGCTAAGACTGTCACTGTTAGAGTCCTTATTGCTTTAGCAACTGCTAGGTGTTGGCCCCTTCACCAATTGGACATAAACAATGCTTTTCTACATGGGGATTTAGATGAAGAGGTGTACATGTCATTACCTCCTGGTTTTCACAGTAAGGGGGGGACTTCAATTGCCTCTTCTTCTTCAAATTCATCTGCTTCTCCTATTGTCTGCAAGCTGCTTAAATCCCTTTATGGTTTGAGACAAGCTTCAAGACAATGGTATACAAAACTGTCATACACTATTCAGCAACTTGGATTTGTTCAATCTACCGCTGATAACTCTCTTTTTGTTCATGCTAAAGGCTCTTTGTTCATAGCTATATTGGTCTATGTGGATGACATGGTCATCACAGGAAATGATCCTACTTGTGTAGCAATTTTGAAGTCAGTTTTGGATGCTAAATTTGGAATTAAGGATCTTGGATCCCTTAAGTTCTTCTTAGGACTTGAAATTGCTAGAAGCAAGAAGGGAGTAAGCTTAAACCAAAGGAAGTTTGCTTTAGACATTTTAAAGGAAACAAGCATGATGGGTTGTAAGCCTGCTAAATCTCCAATGGAACAACAATTGAAACTGTCAAAGGATAGTGGTGAACTTCTATCAGATTCAAGCAAGTATAGAAGGCTCATAGGTAAATTGATGTACTTGACACTTAGTAGACCTGATATCACATATGCCATGAACAAGCTAAGCCAATTTTTAGCCAAACCAAGAGTTCCTCATATGCAAGCTGCAACAAGAATCTTGCAATATGTTAAAGATACACCTGGACAAGGGATTTTCTTTCCTAGTGATTCAGATTTACAATTGAGAGCATTTTGTGATGCTGACTGGGCAGGATGCCCAAACACAAGGAAATCACTTACTGGATATTGTGTTTTTCTTGGTGATGCTTTGATTTCATGGAGATCAAAGAAGTAGTCAATGGTATCAAGATCTTCAGCTGAAGCTGAGTATAGATCTATGGCTAGCACCACCTGTGAAGTTACTTGGATTTTATTTTTACTAAGAGATTTGCAAGTGAAGCATGAGAAGTCAGTTTTGCTTTACTGTGACAACCAGGCAGCGTTGCATATAGCTGCAAATCCAGTGTTCCATGAGAGATCAAAACACATAGAAGCAGATTGTCACATTGTTAGAAACAGAGTTTTAGATGGTACAATCAAGACTTTCCATGTTGCATCCAAGAATCAATTGGCAGATATTTTTACTAAGGCACTTGGTGTCAACAACTATGTTAGAATGGTTAAGAAATTGGGACTGATTAATATTTTTGCTCATCAAGTTGAATATCCAGAGTATATTGTGGATGATCAAGCAGCAAGAGCTTTGCTCTTGAGGGGGGGTGTTAAACTTGATGAGACCAATCTCAATGCTGGTGATGCTAGGACTAATGCTAGTGCTGTGGAAGATAAGTCCAAGATTGATACCAGTGCAGTGAAAGGCAAGACCACGATCTCAAAGGCAGAGCATGAGGTAATGGACATGAGCTACTTAATGGAGACAATAGAAGCCATACCTTACCATGACTTGTTTATACACAGTTATGAGGAATTGCTGCCACGTGGCTTAGGGAGATAAGGCTGTGATATAAATTCTTGTAATCATAGGTAGTTGTAGTATAAGCTTGTAACCACTTTTCCCTTCGAAAGTGGAGATTAGTTTTTTATTCATTATTTTGTATCAGATAGCCTTTTGTATATATAGAGCTAGGCGATTGTACTTATTCATTCTAGAAAGTTGTATTGCTAAGTCTTCTTCAATAAAACACAGTTTTCTTTCAGAGAGAGCTTTCGTCTCTTTTTACATGGTGCAATCACCACTCGATTTTTGTAGAACAAGATTCCCGCTTGCTGCTTGTGGTGCGGCATGGTCTCTGGTGCTTCTTGCAACATACGAAGTTGTTTTATTAAGTATGGTTTTTCAGTGTTGGCTTGCTTGATTTCTTCCCAAATATCAAATTATGGCTGGCTTGCTCCATAGCACTCAATAATAGCAACAAGTAGCGGTCCATTGGTCATCCTTGACAATGAATCTGCTGCTGCGTTGGTTTTACCTGGCCGATACTTAATTTCATAGTTGAATCCCACTAACTTTGCCACCCATTTATGTTGTTCCGGTGTAACCACTCTTTGTTCCAATAGGAACTTCAACCTTTTTTATCAATCCATATCTGAAATTTTCTCCCTAACAAGTAAGGTCACCACAACTTGACTGCCTCCATAATCGCTAGCATCTCCTTAGAATAAATCGACCATGCTCGTTTAGATGGACCCAATGCCTTGCTCAAATAAGCAATGGGTCGTCCCTTTTGACTTAACACAGCCCCAATCCCATAGTCAGAGGCATCTGTTTCAATAATGAAAACATTAGTGAAATCCGGTAGAGCCAACACCGGAGTAGTCACCATGGCACGTTTGAGTTTTTCAAATGCCTCATTTGCCTTCGAATTCCAACCAAAGTTCCCTTTCTTCAACAAGTCAGTCAATGGTGCTACAGTGTGTCCATAATGTTGTACGAACTTGTGGTAATACCCGGTGAGACCAAGAAACCCACGTAGCTCTGTGATGTTTTGTGGCCTGGGCCAACTTTGCATGGCTTCAATTTTTCGATTGTCCACGCGCACACTCTCTTGTGAGATCACATAACCCAAATATTCAACTTCACGAGCTCCAAATACACATTTGGATGGCTTAATAAAGAACTAATGGCTATTGAGGACCTCAAGAACCTTCCAAAGTTGTGCTACATGCTCCTCCCACCCTTTGCTATAAATCAATATGTCATCAAAGAAAACTAGCAAGAACTTCCGTAAGTATGGCTGGAATATGGAATTCATAGCAGCTTGGAAAGTGGATGGGGCATTACAAAGCCCAAAAGGCATCACCAGATATTTGTAATGACCACTGTGAGTGTGGAAGGCTGTTTTATGAATGTCTTTGGGATGAACACGAATTTGATGGTAACCTGCACGAAGGTTCAACTTTGTAAAATACGTTGCACCATGAAACTCATCCAGCATATCATCCACTGTCGGAATTGGAAATCGATCTTTGATTGTCACCGTATTTAGAGCACGATAATCAGTACAAAACTGCTAGGACCCATCTTTCTTCTTTACTATAAGATGGGTGAAGAAAATGGACTGTTGCTTGGACGGATCAATCCTGTGGCTAACATTTCCTTCACTTGCCGCTCAATTTCATTCTTTTGGAAATGAGCATAGCGGTAAGGTCTCACATTGACTAGTGCGGTCCCTTCTTTTCATGGAATCCGATGGTCAAATTCTCTAGAAGGAGGTAGTGTTCTAGGTTCTTCCAACACTTGATGAAATTCTTGAAGCAAAGGCTGTAACTCTGCTGGAACATTAGAACCTCCAACATTGTCTTCACCCTTCTGCATGATAGCAAATAACTCCTCACCACCTTGCACATCTCGCTCTAACCTTTGCATTGCCACCTTTTGAATGGGATTAACAGAGGATAATTTGTTGACATATGACACACCCTCCCATAGGAATTTCATCGTTATTTTCTTCCAATCACACTCTACTAGTCCTAACAACTCCAACCATTGTATACCCAATACCAAATCTGGTCCATTGAGTGGTAAAGAATACAAAGTAGTGGAAAACTTAAATCCTCGGATAGTAATGGAAACTTGCTCATACCTTTCTTTGCAAACTAGTCTCTCCATTTGCAACCTTCACATTGAACTCTGGAATGGGCGTGACAGCCAATCCAAGTGAATGGGTCAGCTTTTGATCCACAAAGTTATGAGTTAACCCACTGTCAGTGAGGACAACCAGCTTTCTCTTCCTGATCCTGGCCTTGACTCGCATGGTTCGAGGGCTTGAGCAACCTGCAATTGCATGTAGAGAAATGAGCAACGCTTCTTCCTTACAATCCTCATGATCCTCCACAACTCCTTCCCCCAGCTTGTCAAAGGACTCTTCTATGAATTCTTGTTGTGGACAGACTTCAATAAGAAGGGCTTGTGAGGCTGCACAGCGATGCCCCGGTGTGTATTTCTCATTACAACTAAAGCATAGCCCTTTCTCTCTTCGTTTTTGTATTTCTTCCAAAGAAATTTTTCTGGTACCTCCAGATCCAGTACCTCCAATCCCAATTGCTCGCCCCGTTGATCCAATTGTGATAGAGGAAATGGTCTTCTATATTGACTTGGTTGCTGGGCTTGTTTGTGGGTTACCAGACTTGTTTTGTTGTCGTTGCTTGTTCATGCTCTCATCTTTGATTCTAGCCAACTCTATGGCCTCAAAGAGTGTTTTTGGTTTGAACATTCGAATTTCTGAAGCGATGTCTTCCTTCAATCCACCCATTAATGCCCCCACCAATGCCTTTTGTGGCCAACCATCAACACAATTAGCAAGCCTTTCAAACTCTCGTTAGTACTCCCTAAGTGTCCCACTTTGACATATTCGGGACAAAGCTTCATCAAAGTCATCTGCCTCGGTTGGCCCAAATCGGACCAATAACTCCTTTTTGAATTTTTCCCAAGTAACTACCTTGTTCTCCTTGTGGTACACTTTCTTTAGCCACTGCCACCATTGATTTGCTTCCCCTTCCAAATGAAAAGCAGCCAAGACCACTTTACGTTCTTCTCATGTTCCGTGGTAGTCAAAATATTGCATCACGCGATCAAGCCATACTGTTGGATCATCCCCTGAGTACCGTGGAAAATCCAGCTTGGTAGGCCAAGGTTGATCATTCACTGCACCTCTAACCCCAGACGTTTGGGAAAGTCTTTCCCGCTGTGTGTTGATGACTCTGGTTCCTCTGGCTTGGAAGATGAATGAGAAGCTGATTTGTCCCGAAATTGAGACAACAACTCCTTGAGTTCACGTACAAATGAGCCCAGATCTTGAGACTCAGTAGTCATCTTCTGCACACTCTCCTTCAGATCTTGCATGTCTGACTCCAGTTTCTCAATTTGGTCCTTGTTGGTGGCCATGTTCTGATACCAAGTTGATGGAAACAAAGATGGAATTGATAAATGACTTCCTTTGGGTGGAAGACAAACCACAAGAAAATTCTAAATTCATCAATGATCAGCCTACTGCCTACATCGTTTATTTAAATAATCAACTACTTCAACATTCAAACTAAGGATAAGATAAATTAAAGATAAAGATAAGAAGCAATTTGAATTGAACTCCTAAGATTTCTGCATCGATCAGCTCCTTTTGCACGACAGCAGGACTCTTGTTATTCTTATCTCCAAGAATAGCCAGGTATTTAGGATTAGGTTGAGGCTTTCTAGGACTCTTGCGTGGCTTTCCATCACACTACTATTTGTGCATTCTGCATGTATATGCCATATAGCAAGACAAATCAATCAAAATGTTCAACTCTTATTGCCAATGTGGCACAATGTTTGAATCATTAAACTACAACTGCAGGAATGATATGTGTTATTGTTATTGTTATTGTACAACTAGAGTTTATTAGGCAATCTTCTAGAGTCATCTCTAATTCTGCTCCCCACATTATGTGTTTGATACGAGGAGAAACCTCAAATACACAGTAGTCTACGAAGCTACTCCTAAAGAAATTCAGTCTAAAATGTAAATGATTAAAAAATATTTAAGCTAAAGACATTTACATTAAGGCTTGTTATTTTTGGTTGATTAAAGAAGGCCGTGCTCTCATCACTGGCGGAGGTGTGCAATGAAACCTAATAGAAAGAGGAAAACAAGTGTTTTAACACCGTATCTAATGTGATTATACAACAATGGTGAAAAATGTGCCTCACCTTGCTGTAGCTGCAGCTAGAAAGGATCACTTCATAATACTGATGAGAGGCTTCTTCAATCTCCTTCAATGTTGTTAGTCCTTTTAGACTTCAGAATTCTTTATGAAATTGGCTGATGAGGCCTGTGACAGATCCTATGATGCTTTTCTTAACGATGTTTGAGAGGTTTGATTTTTGTAACTTTTTTTTAATCTATGTTCTTCAATTTCTTGTTTTCATTTCTAATGAAATTTCTGCTATTGCAGAAGTCTTTCCCAATATGCATATATATTAATATATATATGTCACCAAAATTCTTGAAAGAGCTTGTTTTAGAGTTTCCTAGATTCAACCAAAAAAAAAATCCTCCTAGATAAAATTGATTTCCACTTAATTACATTTTGTAGACTCAGAATTAGAAAAGCATTAATCCCAACTGTTTGGTCGAAACACATATTGACAAAAAGAGAGTTGAGGAAGTTGTGCCTTGTGCTTAGTTCGGGGGAGGTGATGTGAACTAATTCTCATTATTTTTGTCATGGACAGCACGTGAAGGAATATATGCTTGTAATAAATCATTTATGCTAAATATGCAACAATACAAAAAGATCCACAACATGGAATCACCACTTTCCATTTTGCCATCCACCACATTGCCAAAACTTTAATTAAAGAATTCAATTCTTAAATTTGAACCAAAAATCTCAGCTCCTAACTCATCCCAATTGCCCCCTTGAAAAGCAATTCCTGCAAAACTTGACAAACATGGGGATGGTGAATTGGCAATTTAAGAATTTATGTATTATTTTTTTCATTTTCATGTAAGCAAGTATTGAATGTTGAAGGAAGACATCAACTAGGAAACTTTCGTCCGAAGCATACTTGCCCTCAGACTGAAGCCAAATAGTCTAAATAGGTACACTTTATCAAAAGCTACACCCTTCCATTGTTGGCTTGTCTACAATATGAAAATCAATAACTTGTTGCTTCATTGATGTGAAAAATGTTATATATAATAATCAAAAGTGAGGTTTTAAAGTGATCTCATCCCTCTCACTCCAAATACCGTTCACATCCTTTAAAAAATTCTAGAATTAACTAAATTACTAAAATACCTTTAACTCATGGGGGATTGTAAAATTACAATTTTGACCACAAAATATAAATATAAAATTAACTAAAACTTTTATAATAAAAATTTAAATTAAAAATTGTTTTGACATTAGGACACATATAATTAGACCTTTAAAATCACATGACTTTTAATTCAACTAGCTGCGAACCCGCGCGCGATAATTATTTTTATAGTGGTTTGATTAATTTTTTTTTTTTACAATTTAAACTAATCTAATAATAAGTAATGTATTTCGTAATTATATTTTTATTTATTATAGGAACAATCATAAATGTAATATAGGAACAATCCAAAACACCAAAAAAACGTAAACTAAAAAAAATTAATAAAACTTAACAATGATTCATTGAACCAATATTAGGATAAAATTTTGTTTTTGATAATCTATTAAGGTTATTTTCTTCGTAGAAATCATAATTTCGACCACCCAAAACATATTATCAAATAAACAATTATTAGCAAAATCTAAGAATTAAATTTCTATACATGCATTGTTATAAAATAATAATAATAATTAAAATAAAATTGCAGAAGTTAAAATTTATCACCTATTTGATTATTTTCGTTTGGCTAACCTTTACTTTTCTTTAAATGAATGGCATTATAGAGTACTTCCAATACAACTATTAAGAGTACTTTGTCCACCACAAAGAATTAAAAAAATAAACAAAAATTAGTAAAGTCTCATAGTTTAACATCTAAATTTAGTACTATAAAAAATCATGCTATGTAATGAAATAAATACCAAATTATCCAAATCATGCTATGTAATAGAATAATATTATATTTTTATATGCTATATTTAATTTTTTAGAACGCAATAAGATAACATTTAACAATCAAAGAGAATAAAAAATAAAAAAATAAAAATAAAACAACGACAACAACAACAACAACAACAACAACAATTTAAAAAACAAAACTAAATCACATTAACCCAAAATAGAGTTTTAAAAAATATAAAAAATTATCAACCTAAAGTAGAGATGCAAGAAAAATAAAAAAATTCCACCAAAAAATTTAGAGAGAGAGAAAGAGAGAGAGAGAGAGAGAGCCATTTTTTTCGTGAGGAAAAACTATGCATAGAATAGAAGAGATGGTGACAAATTTATAGTAAGAAAGTGTGAATAAGAAAATACAAAAATAAAGGAAGATGAAGGAAAAGAGGAAGAATGATATTAATGTAGAGGGTAGTAGAGAGATGGAAAGGTAAAAGAGGGAGAAAGATTGAAGAAGTAGTGAGGAGATGAAATGGTAAGGGAGAGAGAAAGGTTAGAGAAGTGTAAATATTAAAAAAAAAATGTTAAAAACAATTACAAGAAAATTGGAAAGGAAAAAAAAAAAAACATTTTTTTTTTCCTTTAAGCTGAAAAGGCTTACACAAAACCCTAAAACTGAACTGAAAAGGCTTTGGGTTGAGCTTGATAGTCAAATAAAATAAATAAGAGGTGGGCTGAATTAATTATATAGATTTATTATAGGATGATAGTGGAAGTAAATAAATAAGTAGTGGGCTGCATTTATAGGGCTTAAAATTGAAAAAATCATTTTAAAATTATAGGACAAATTATATTTTTTTTTTTTTTAAAATGACATGGCAGCTGATGTGGCATAACGTGAGAGCAGCAACATTAAATGTTACGCTTCAGCTTTTAGTAATATATAGATTAGGCTTTACATTACCCTATAAAATAAAATCTTGTATAGTCGAATTGTCAAAGTAGTAACAAAATATATTCTTCCATGACTGGAGCAACTAATTGAGAGCAAAAACAATTTGATCAAATTGGTATCAATAGCTTTTTAGGCGGTGCATGGTTATTATACATACTTTTAGGCTTTGTTATTTGAAACTTTTGAAATCTTTGCTATAAATATTCGGATGTAACTGAAACATTATCGTTTAGAGCTTTGCAATAAGAGTCTGAAATTGGTAAGAATGGAATGTAAAATCTATGTTCTCATCTCAATAACTTGTTCAACAAAATATAAATGTTGTGACACATGGTGCTTTAGATTTGAAAAGTCTAGGAAGCAATAGCTTTGTAGTAGCATTTGTTGTATGGCCAAACAAAATAGTGCTATTTCTACAGTAATTTTTTTTTGGTGGATGAAGCAACTTTTATTCAACAGACCAGATTACAACAATATTACAAATCCCAAACATTAAGCTGCAATCTACCAAGAATTAACATTAGCCTAACACGCATTAAAATCCGAAAAAGGAGTTTCACAAAGCTACATATTAGCTTTAAAAATAAATTTTTTAATGTTACCAAGAGAGCTAATATCTAACATCATGCACAATGAATTGCACATTTGTGCCATACCAGATTCAGATCAAATCTTTCCATTGTGAATTCTGGAGTTTCAATTAATTCAACTTTGGTAGATAACAGCTGCTCAGACTATATTGCAATAATTGTGATGATCGTTTTGTAGTGGGATGTTAAGGTGATCTAGTAGGAGAAGACAAGGAGGGATTGGGTGGCATTGGCAAGGACTGAGGGCTACCTTCTAGCATTTCTACTACCTTAGTCATTGATGGTCGGTTTGATGGAATGGTCTGAATGCACCACAAACTTATTAAAATCATCTTCCTTGCAATTTCTTCTTCCTCTTCACTTGTAATCCCATCCAATCTTAAATCCTTACCTCCTTCAAGATGCTCATAAATATAATGTGGAAAATATATTTCACTGGTGTGAGACACTCCAGCATCAATATTCTTTCTTCCTGCTATTATTTCAAGAACCATCATTCCATAGCTATACACATCAGACTTGTGAGATACTCTGCCAATGTTTCTACACTGCACTTTAGGAGCAATATATCCAGCAGTCCCTCTAGCATTCATTGTTGATACAATACTATCTTTCCTTTCACACAGTTTCGCAAGGCCGAAATCAGAGATTTTGGGACATAAATTATCATCTAAGAGAATGTTGTGAGGTTTTATGTCAAAATGCAGAATCCTTGTGTTACAGCCACGATGTAAGTATTCTAATCCTCAAGCAATGCCTATTACAATTTCATTGTGTGTTTTCGATTTTAGTAGACTGTTTTCACTTGACAATCCTTGAGTATATATGAACTTATCCAATGATCCGTTGGACATATATTCATAAATCAATGCTCTTTTCTTCTTCTCATAACAGAAACCCAGAAGAGCGACTACATTAACGTGGGAAGTTCTACTAATGCTAGCAATCTCATTAATGAATTCTTCTCCATTACCCTTGGACTCACTTAGTACTTTCACTGCCACTAGACGACCATCAGGTAGCATTCCCGTATACACAACACCATATCCTCCTTGGCCTATTTTATTTTTGAATAAGCTTGTCACTTTCTTCACAAACGAATAACTATATCGCTTTGGGGCAAGAGATCCATAATTCCTTATAAATGCCCCGACTTTTTGCTCATTTCTGGTCTTTCTTCCATAAGACCATTGCCCGCATGATAAGCATTCTCTCTTAAAGTTGTAGAAAGCCACAATTGAGATTAATATAATCCCAGCCACAACTGCCGAAATGCCTGTATGCAAAGAATGGTTTAAGAATTGTGTTTCACTAATAATACTAATATTTATCAGGGCAACCACGAAAAAAAGTGAAAAAACAAAAATGGAAAATGGAAAAAGGAAAAAGAAAAAGAAAACATGTATATCAGTATTAATAAGTATATGTTCACCCTAGAGATCAGAGGTATTTACTTCCCGTTTTATACAAGGGCCAGATAGCAGAACTTTGTAAGAAATACTTTTTGACAAACGTTCAAAGTACCTATAGCAACTAGTCCAATTGCGCTTTGAACCTGCGTCAGGAACATAAGAAAAGTCAAGACTTCTTTTTATGAAGTGAATGTTAGTATTAAAATTTATGTTAGGGGTGAAGAGAGAGGGTAAAATAATGTTGGGTCCCAAATAATATTATCACAAATATTAGCAATCTAAAATAGTAATCACACACAAGAATACAGATATTTACATGAAAACCTTTTCTCTTGAAGGGAAAAAGCCACAGGATAAATTTTGAATAATTTTACTATTATCAAATCAATTACAATAATTTTTGTGTATATCTCACGACTAAAGAAAAATTTTTCTTCTTTTTCTTTACTTTCACATACACGCACCAATTATCTCTTTCAAAGGCGGCAACACTTGCTCTCTCCTTTTTATTTTCTTCTCCATGCACAACCCTCTCTTGGCTGTCTTCTTTTTCTCTAAGTGGCTCCCTCTTGGCTACTCTCTCTTCTTTTTCTTTCTTGTGTGGCTTCCTCTTTCTTTACTCTTGCACATACTCTCTTTGTGTCTTCTCAAAGGCGGTAGTACCTTACTCTCTCCTTCCTCTTGCATTCCTCCCAAGCGAAAATTCATTTTTTCTCTCTTGGTTTCACACTCTATTTTCCCTCTCCCCATTAGGAAGACCCTTAGGCCAAGCAATCAAATTCTTTGTGACATTGTCTATTTATAAGACTCTTTTGCTATTTCCTCTTGGACTAAGAATACATTATCTCTTTAACAAAGAATCTATTCCCTCTTGGATTAGAAATACATTACCTTTTTAACAAGGAATAGATTTCCTTTGCACCAAGAAACAGTATTTCCTTCTACAACAAGGAAACCCAAATTAATTTTTCATTTTTCAATTAGGAAACTTAATTAACTTTCCAAGTCACAATTGGAATTTGAGGCAATTTCCCAACAAATAACACAAAAAATTAATGTAGTTTGGTCTAATCATCTATATCCATAGTGAAGAGCCCGTAAACGGCTATATTTATACCATTTTAAACTTGTGTGTTATAGTAAACTCATAAAAGGCATATATAGAGAGACTAAACCTAAAATACCCATACACTAACATTGGATTATTTTACTTACTCAACAAGTAGGCTTAATATTACTTTGCTTACACTACAAAGAACATTGATATCTCCAATATCCCCCCTTGTATTGATATATCTAACATCCTACTCTACCTCAAAGTGAAAACTTAAAATCGCCTTGAGTTTGGAATATGAAAATGAGAAAGTGAGACCATGAAGGATGGGATTAAATGTAGAATGGACTAGGCATTATGTAGAGTGGAATGCTCAAGAAAAATATTGTGGAAGCCAATGATGACGGTCGACAACAAATGAAGACTGGAAGATGGTTATTGTGCCAAAGGATTGCTGCTATGGTTGGAGGATGGCTACAATGGCTAGATGATGACTGCATTGATTGGTTAGGGGACATTGGTAGAGGAACGGTGTCTCGCATATGCCATCCTCAAGACCATTCCTTTGTTGATGTCCCCTAGGCCATCGGTGTAGCCATTCTTTGGACATAATAGCTTTCCTCTTGTGAAATTGTAGCTTTAGACCCAGACGGCTTAACTACCAATTCTTAATTAACTTATTCAGTTATTAGTTAAAGTAGTTAATTAACACAAAGATTCAAATCACAAATAAAGCACAAGTTGATGATGCATAAACATTAAAACTTAACAAACAAACAAACTAAGAAATACACCAATGCAGGACTAACGCGTGTCCACTAAAAACTAAATAATTATACTAGCTTTATACTAAACGAACTGTAGTTTTATCAATACATATACACTACGACTTGTAGCTTTGCTCTTCCTCTTCACAAACGATCGCCACTTGTAGATTAACCCACTAGGCACTTCAAGAGATTCTTATTGTTAGTTTGCGCAACTAAGGACATCTATGTGTTTTCAAAGAAAATTCCTAAACAGACATAGGTGGGTGATCAAGGTATTTTGGTTAAGGATTTCTCAAGGATATTCAATGGAGAGGTTGGGAAGACAATCATATTTTCTCTTAACTTTTTGATTGCTGTTTTCCTTTCAAAAAGTAAGGTTAAAGTTATGCTTTTTTATGGGAATGGATTAGGGTTATGATGGCCACATATGGGTCCGTTTGGATACAATTTATTTTGCTAAAACTAAAAACTGAAAACTAAAAACACTGTAGCAAAATAATTTTTAAATGTGTGAATAGTGCCATGAGACCTATTTTTAATGAAAAAGTTGTTGAAAAGTGAAGTTTGTAGGTCCTGTAAATAGTGCACGAGTGCACTGTTCACGGGAAAAAAAAAGTCAACAACTGTGGCTACAAAAAAAAAAAAAAAGGAGAAAACGCGCAAACGTGAATGCAGAAACATGGATCCAAACAGTTACATAATCTGCCTGGAAAGTAAGTGTAACATTTTATCAAGCGAGTGAGGGACAAAATTGGCCTCTGCCCTTTTCGGGCAAAATAAGTAGCATTTTACCCCATTTTCCAAACTAATTAGATAAATGCCCCTCTTTTGAAACTCGACTTACTCAAAATCGAGTTTTAAAAAAAAAAATTCTGGAACCCTATAGTGATGTTTTTAAGGACCTATAGTGACATTTTAAGGACCTATAGTGACGTTTTGTAACTCGAGCTCCATGAACTCAAGTTATATGTAATCTTTTTACATATAACTCGAATTCATGGAGCTCAAGTTACAAAACGCCACTATAAATCCTTAAAAACGTCACTATAGGTTCTTAAAAAACGTCACTATAGGTTCTTAAAAAACGTCACTATAGGGCTTAACTCGATTTAGAGAAAGTCGAGTTTCAAAAGAGGGTCATTTCCCTAATTAGTTTGGGAAAGGGGGTAGAATGCTACTTATTTTGCCAGAAAAGGGTAGGGGCCAATTATGTCCTGCGAGTGAGGGACTACAAAAATTTTTGTATAATTTTCAATTTTGTTTGAATGAGATTTGGTTTTCTATCGAGCAAGTTCTTCAATGTTTCACAGTGAACAACGGCCTCATTGTTAAACCCATTTTACACCCTTTGCAACTCTATGGCAAAACACCCTCATATTGACTTCAGTATCTCTACAAGTCTATGAAATCACAGACCAACCAAGACTTACACCTATTCTAGAGACATAATTCTGGGACTAGAAGGATTTACTTATCTTTCCTGAACATGAACAAATATATTGGGGAAAATTACACTCTCCTTCCTTGAGATTTGTGAAAATGACACTCACCCCCAAACTTGAAAAGAAAAAACACTCCCCTCCCTTGAATTTTTTTTTTTTTTTTCTTTTGAGAAGTGCCTCCCTTGAAATTTGAAAAAAATAACACTCCCCCCTTCTATCAATATAAGTAATGGAATATTCCAACTTTTTAAAAGATTCTCTTTACCAAAGTTTAACTATGGTTAGTAAAAAGGGTATTCACATAAAATAAAAAATGAAAAAAGCATATTATAAAACATGTTGCTTAAGTGGATTTTTTAGTCTCTTTTAGCACCTTTCCAATTGATATTGTTAAAGTTTGATGATCCTCTTAGATTTTTTAACTGCACCTCTCACCAAAACTTTGGGTCAATATAGTGACTTTGGACAAGCATATCCTACAGCTAATAAATTTGAGAAAAACCACCATAGCAAATTGACTTAAATCAGAGTTGTCAACATTACAAACACACACACACACACAAAGTTCCAAAACAAGTTTGCACTCCACTTGCAAACGCAAAAAGCTATCAAAGTGTCTAAGAATCACTAGCAATTTTTGCACTCCTACAAGGTCGGTTTTCAAAACTTGTCTTCCCTTTCTTCCTTGGTCACTATCTTATTACACCATGTGTAATTCTTTTTTCCTTGCTAGAAATGTCAGATGCCTAAGATGCTTGTCAGATGCCACAGAATTTACATAGGTGCATGTATATATGTTTATCAAAGTGTTGTTGTGTTGCTATTTTATTTCATTGCAATCTATTCTATTAGACCACATTTTCATTATACAAGATATCTATTTATAGATGTATTAAGCTAGTTTCAAATATTTAGAGTACAAGAGAAACTCTAGAAGTTCAAATCAATTATTTTTCTTCATGCAAGTCAGGTGAGGTGTCAATGGCTAATGACTTCTACTGTCCAACTCATTTTTACATTTACTCCTTTACTGCCAAGTATTGTCACTTTGGCTGAATTATTGACAAGTAGCATCCACTTATTGAATTGCAAATTACCTTTCAAGCATTATAGACACAAAGGAAATAATTTGGGCTTTTTTCCAAATACTTGAACTTCTTCTCAAAAAACTAATTTTATTAGTTATATTAATTTCAAAGTTTTGGTTTAGGACATTCAACGAATATAAAATCTTCAAAAAAAAAAAAATGCGAAAGCAATAAGATAATAGAGCATGAGCAAATATCCAAAACACTGTGTAACAAACAAATCAAGCATTTTCAAACAAAATCCATCAATGAAAATGTCTTTAAACTTTGAAGTAAACCTATTAACAGTAGCAAAAAAATAAAAAAAAATAAAAAATTGAGCTTTTTCAAAAAAAATTAAAGCTTTACAATTTTTTTTAAAAAAATATTATACCATTTGTGCACATTACAATCTATCTATGCATAAATTCCAAAAATCCATGGCTTAGTTATGCTAAAATACAATAAATTTATAGGACTTTGTTGACAATTACCTGGGACAAAATTGGCCTTTGCCCCTTTCTATCAAAATATCCAACATTTTGCCCATTTTTTGAAACTAATTAGGAAAATACCCCTCTTTTGAAACTCAATTTTCTCAAAATCGAGTTAAGCCCTATAGTAGCGTTTTTAAGGAGCCTATAATGACATTTTAAGGACCTATAGTGGCATTTTGGAACTCGAACTCCATGAACTCGAGTTATAGGTAAAAAAAAATAAAAAATTGTCTATAACTCAAGTTCATGGAGCTCGAGTTCCAAAACGCCACTATAGGTCCTTAAAACATCACTATAGGCTCCTTAAAACGCCACTATAAGGCTCCAAAATTTTTTTTTTAACTCGATTTTAAGAAAATCGAGTTTCAAAAAAGAGACATTTCCCTAATTAATTTCAAAAGATGGGCAAAATGCTGGATATTTTGATAAAAATGGGCAAAGGCCAATTTTGTCCCAATTACCTGGGTATTCAGTTTTTGTCGTATTTACTGTGGAATCATTGTTGGGCCATGGGATGGGAGGTTGCGGGGGACCAGTTGAGGTGTATGTGTTATTGTGAATTTGTAAATAAAAGTCCTCAACATCAATCTAGGTTTTGCAAAGAAGCGGGAAATGATGGGTGGGAAGGGATGACAACTGAAATTTTGGGTTTTGTAAACCTTTTAAGAATAAGTGGAGGGTAATTTTGGAAATATGTTTTTAATCAAAGGGTAGGTTAGTACACAATGTTTTTAACATCAATTTAACAGAGTTTAGTTAAATGAATGTTAAAGGGGGGAAATGTTTTTTCCCTTTAAATTTAGGAGCGAGTTTCATTTTTTCAAATCTTAAGGGAGGGAAGTATTATTTACCCAATATATTAAATGCAATTGGTATAGATAGTAAAAGTAACAATATTGATCAAGCACATCATAAGAATATGAATATTATGAAAAGCATGGATATATAGCTTGACCATAAACAAGAATGGTGCACAAGCAAGAACCGTAGCATGTCATGGTAGTAGGAAATGCATCAAGAATAGTCATGTTCATGACTATAATGGTCAATCATCAAGGATATGACACATTCGAGCATGTGAAGCAAATTAGAACTACAGAACTAGTAATTAAATTCAACAAGTTCAAAACAAAGCAATGATTTTATTATGTCCCTAAATTTTCTCCCTAACTACTTGTCAAATACTCCTGCATTGAGATAGCGGGCTAGAAAATTTATAACCATACTTGGTGTAGGCGGATTTGCTAATTGTGATTGTGGAGGCTGGGCAGCCAGGTTAGGCACTGGCAAGACCCGAGGAGGTGGTGGTGGTGGTGGTGAGGAAGGACATGTTTTGGATCCATAAGATTGATTTGGACAGTAGCAAGTGGTTCCTTTGGAAGTGAGGTCAAAACCACAAACTCCATTAGACCTAGTGCGGGCACTACAGGCTTCACTGTCATTCCATTTCACATCATAGCCTCCTTTGATGGTTTGTTCCACTAGCGATAAATTCTTAACTTCAGTAATAGAATCTGAAGGAATCAGAAGACGCACACTATCAGTACACGGGTTAAGGCCTTCGTCTGCCAATACTAAATACCCAAGCCCATATTTTGGACAAGTGAAACTATGGTAATCCTTCCCTGGAAGTTCATCTTCTCGACAACCATAGACAAAGGTAAGGTTTTGCAACAAAGTGGTGTTGTCGAGAACTTTAGGTTCAAGTATGATGTTATTCACGAAAATGGGTGAACAAATTCCATTTACGTAGTCTTCTCTCGCAATAGTGAGTGTTTTGGTTCTGGTATTCATTTCCAGAACTCGGTACGAGACGAATAAAATCTCTATGGTGGTGTCATTTTTCTCACAGGTGAGCTCTAACTGAGGAATGCCACAAGCTTCGGGTCGGGCAGCTCTCCAGAATGGATAACCCACGTTTGTGATCTCTCCACAGCTGAACATATTGGTACTACAATTTGAGTACCAATCAGAGGCGCATAAAGTGGACGCAGGAAACTCCATGAAAATCAAGGTTGTGAAAAACAAAGAAACAAGAAAAGTAGACAGAGAAAACAGTTGGGAGTTCATTCTGGTGGTGCTGTAATTGTCGGCCGGCGAAAGTGTAGTTATTTGATAGATGACTTTGAATTTGCTTCTTTAATTAGTGTGAAATGGGAATGAGTGACAAACGATATTGGCAGGAAGCTCTGACACAAAAGACTTGGGCGATGACTCACATGCATAAAATTAAGAGCAATATCTATTACAATTTACACACCGCCTGTTACGCACAATTACACAAAGCTTATTGTAAGTTTTAACTTTTAATTATTGGACACCTCTTTTACTCGCAATTACACCGAAATTGGAGGAAAGACTTTTTTTTTTTTTTTTTTTTTTTTTTTTTTTTTTTTTGAGGGGAGAGGAAAGACTTAATTGTGACATGAAGTGAAACGGGCCTCTCGTAGTCACTAAAAAATTTAAATTATACAAAATCTAAAAAAGCGATAATTTAAATACTATTTGTTATAATTGAGAGTCAAGTAACTAAGGAGAGTAAAATTATTGTAACTTCAAAGCCAAGAAGAATATGACTGTTTTCATCATTAAGGAGAACTGACAACCACAATATCTTTCTTGTTACCATTTTTTTTAGGAAAAAATGAAATTAGAGATTATTTTTATTGGATAGGTTGAACAAGCTACAAATTTGAATGTTTAGCTATTTTTATCTTTTTGTTTTATAGTAGGCTTTTTGTTGTTTGATCTTATCTTGTTTTTGTTTGGTTTATATTTGTTGTTATTTGGACTAATATTTATTGTTATTATTTAATTTTTTTTTATTTTATAAAAGGGATTAAGAATTATATTTGGGGGCAAAATTAATTTTGGAGTAATGCTACGTTTACAATATTTTTATAATAAATCTTATGCGAAAAGCCATTATTGGTGGGCAAAAATATCATATTAGTATTGAATCCAAATTAGAATTAGTAATAGCTTACCACATTAGATTTGTTGTAAAAATATTATGAAAATGTTATAAATGTAGCATTATTCTTATTTTTGTTGAACCAAACTTTTTGTAATTCTCAAGTCAAGGTGTTCAACATTTTTATTAAGGTGGTCACAATATGTTAGTTTAACATATAAATTTTTTTTTTTTTGACAAGTGTATATATGCCATTTTTTACAAATCAAGATGGTCCTTGTGACCACCTTAGCTTGCATGTAGAGCTGCCAGGGGTGACATGGAGTCTGCTTTCCATCACTTACAAAAAAAATATATGGTTTTAAATCATCTTACCAAATAGGTACTACTCCTTAATGTAAAAGGATGAATTGATGCTTGTTCAGATAAAGTTACAAAGCTATCCCATTTAGACGGGCTATCATAGACAAGAAAGTCAAATAATTGGTTGCATCTTTTGTTGTACCAAAAAGGTCAAATAATTAGGCCTTGTTTAGTAACGGTATTTAAACAACAAAAACTATTGTTTAAACACCACAACACATTTTTTTTCACACATTTTTTCACCCGCACGTATTTTCACAAAATTTAAACCACATTACTAGAAATCTCTTATCAAATGGACCCTTAGTCTCACAAAAGGAATATCTAAATTTGAGAAGAGAGATCACATCAAAATGTGCAAAGGTATTGGACCCTAGTCGAATCTGGTTTATTTGATGAACACCAAGTGGCATGTCCATCTTGTGTCTAGTGCTGTAATCACAACTTCCTTGTGATTAGCCTACTATTAAAATTCATTAACTTTGATAACAACAACAACACAAATAATAATAATAATCACTATTTTTCCATAGAGCAATAACCAAATTCTCATCTAAACCTACAAATTCCTTCACGCGTATCTCATTTCAACCAAATAATTAGAAATCCTACAAGACAGTGGTGTAGGATAATCAAAAGTGAGCTTTACAGATCATTTGGATCAGTTTGGTCCGTTTTGTTCACTTTGGTCCAGTTCGGTCTGTTTGATCCATTCGGTCCAATTCGGTCTACTTCAGTCCATTTTGGTCCATTCGGCTCACTTCGGTCTAGTCTGTCCACTTCGGCCCATTCCAGTCCATTATGTAGGGAACGAATTTGATCTTCTGAGTAAGACATACTATTAGATCAAATATTAAACATTCAATCCTTTTAGGTCCACTTTGGTCCTTTCCGGTCCATTATGTGAGAAATGAATTTGATCTTCTGACTTCTGAGTGAGACATATTGATAAATCAAATATTAAACGTTTGGTGCAGTAAACATTGAAATTTGTTGGAAATTTTACTAAAACAGATAGTCTCCAAACTAAATGGAAGGCTTTAGGTAGCAGTACTAAACTGCATAAGATACCGCGTCAGAATCCAAAAGTGGTTTAGTGTTTGATGTTAATTGTCATCTTGGGTTGGTGTTGGACTGCTATTCCATTTAACCTGGGGGCACAAGTGATAGGTTAGCTTTCGTGTGCAGAGATTGAATTTATGCAGGAGACTAGAGTATATTTATTCCAGAATGGAGCCAAAAATTTTGAAAGCTGCTAAGAAAGTTTGAGAAGTTCCCATTAGGCATTGATAATGGGGTTACTCAGGTTTGCAAGCTGAAGGAAATTCAAGAACCATACATGCTACATTAGAGGACAATGGTGATGGGAAACTTCATTTACTGTAGTATCAGACTAACTTATCTTTGTACAGTTGACAACTTCTCAGTAATAGCCGATAGATAATATTAATGAATTCTAAAATCTAAATACTTGTGAAGTGGTTAGACCAAGACAAATTTGGACAAGACGCATAATTTGTACAATAGATTATAGAACATTGATAAGTAAAATTATAGCATAAAAGATTTAACCCATCAGTTTTGCTCGTGTAATAGAACCTACAGCTCAAGCTGACAAAATAAGTAGTGGGGATGGCTGAAGACCTTAAAGCTGACGCCATTAATAAACTGACGACGATATAGCTGAAGGGAATAAGGTAAACTGACGGTCCTAAAGGTGACGACCTTATTAAAACTTGGCTTGACCACCACGCATGAGTATTTAAGGAAATGACTTATATCCCACGCTGAATGTTAGTCTCTTACAAGGAAAGGATTCCGCAATCTACGCTCATAAGGACTCCTATAAGGAAAAGACTTCTACTCCAAGAAAGAGAGATCAACTCTCTACTACTATAAAAACCCCAATACCCTCACAAATCAAGGTACGCATAATTAATCCCTCTCTAGCACTCTAGAGTTGTAACAAGTTCTAACTTGACCTTCGGAGGGTATTTAGCCGGCACCACACTGGTGCTCTCTGTTAGGTGTTCTCCTTTTTGTTGTGCAGGTGCTGTTTAGAGCAAGTGGGTACTGTGTAGCTCACTTGTGATTTTTTTCGGCATCATCAGTTGGCGCTGTCTATGAGAAAGATTTATGTTTTCTGGTTTGTAAGCCACCGCAAACGCTTCCTGGACAAGAGAGTTGCATGGTGCTGACTCGCTCAATAGCAACAACAAACAACGTTCAAGGAGATGAAACTCGGGCGGCGTCCCTCGAAAGGCAGGTTTAGACCTTAGCCGCCGCCGTAGAGCGACTAACCAAGCAGAACCGCGACTTGGAGGAGCAGCTACGCCAGAAAAATGCAGGTCACAACAGAAAAATGCAGGTCACGACACTCAAGAGCAAGATCAAGAAGGCACCAGCGCCGACAGAAGAGAACAAGAAGGGCCAAAGGGCAGTAACGCTCTAAGTAGGCCAGAGCGACAAAATTTGAGTATGCCATCCCTCACGGATGCAACTTAACCACACATTGCCACAGAGATACAGGCGATCAAAGAACAAATGGAGGTCATGATGAACGGCCTCAAAGGGCGGGTGTCTAGCAACCTTGATGACCTGGTTCATCGAACTGACTCACCGTTCACTGCATCCATCAACTCCTTCCCCCTACTGCATAAGTTTCGCATGCCGCAGATAGACAGTTATGATGGTGCCAAGGACCTTCTGGATCACTTAGAAACCTTTAAGACCCTAATGCATCTTCAGGGAGTAGCAGACGAAATCATGTGTAGGGTATTCCCGACAACGATGAAGGGACCTGCGAGGGTGTGGTTTAGTCGACTGACGCCGAACTCTATCAACAACTTCAAGGAGCTAAGCACTCAATTTACTACGCACTTTATTGGGGGCCATAGGTATAAGAAGTCCATAGTGTGCTTGATGAGCATCCGGCAGCGAAAGGACGAAACACTAAGATCCTACATAACCTGCTTCAATAAAGAAGCACCCTCGATTGACGAAATCGACGATAAGATACTGGTAGCGGCCTTCACAAATGGATTACGGAAGGGTAAGTTTTTATTCTCCCTATACAAAAACGACCCGAAGACCATGTCAGAAGTACTCTACAGGGCCACCAAATATATGAACGCCGAAGATGCGCTGCTGGCTCGGGAAGAGAAACCCAGAAAAAGGGAGCGACAAGAAGAGGTCCGACGGGACCAAGGATCGAAGAGGCCCAGAACTAGAGACCGAAGGGATGAGAGACGCTCTAAGCCGCCAGGGGGAAGATTTATGAGCTTCTCCTCGTTAACTGCCTCGATAGACCAAGTCCTAATGCAAATAAAGGAGAAAGGGGCCCTAACCTTTCTCGAAAAGCTGAAGAGAGATCCTAACAAATGTTCTAGAGACAAATATTGTCGTTTCCACCGCGACCACAGCCATGACACTGCTGACTATTATGACTTAAAACAGCAGATTGAGGCCCTCATCAGACAAGGGAAGTTACAGAGGTTTGTCAGCAAGGAGAGAACGGATCCACCGCCTCAAGAGCACCCCCCCCGGCAGGATAATGAACGTCCAAGATCCCCCGTTGGCAACATAAGGATGATAGTAGGGGGATTAGCGAGTACTAGGTCATCCAAAAAAGCTCAGAAGACCTACCTTAGGATGGTTCAGAATGTGCAGCTCACGGGATCTATCCCAAAAATATCTCAGAGGGAAGGCCCTGTCATCGCGTTCTTGAAGGTAGATGCACGACGTCTTCCTCACCCGCACGACGACGCTCTTGTTGTCAGCCTATGAGCAGGGGATTACAACATACATTAGGTGTTGGTCGACAATGAAAGCTCGACGGATATCCTATATTATCCGACGTTCCAGCAAATGAGAATTGGTAAAGAACAGCTGATTCCGACGAACGCCCCGTTTGTCGGTTTTGGAGGAACAAGAGTATTTCCTTTGGGCGCAATCACATTGTCCGTAACAATAGGCGACTATCCTCAGCAAATCACTAAGGATGTGACGTTCCTCGTGGTTAATTGTTCGTCTGCCTATAACACTATCTTAGGGCGACCCACCCTCAATTCATAGAAGGCGGTGACCTCGACTTATCATTTAATGATCAAGTTCCCTACCGACTATGGAGTAGGAGAGCTACGCGGAAATCAGGTGGCCGCCTGCGAGTGCTACGTAGCTATGATGGAAATGGATGACCACCTCCAGTCCATGAGCATAGAAGAACTCCGAAGTGCGACGGAGCTCGTTGAGAAGCTTGAAGAAATTCCTCTTGACGATTTCAAGCCTAATCAGACAACAAAAATTGGAACCCTCGTTAGTCCCAAGATCTGACACGCACTTACAGCTTTCCTTAAAAAGAATCAGGACGTGTTCGCCTGGAGTCGTGAAGAGATGCCAGGAATAGACCCTTCAGTCATTGTGCATAGGCTGAATGTGTCACCCTCCTTTCCACCCATCCGACGGAAGAAGCAGGTGTTCGCTCCAGAGCGAGATCGGGCCATAGCTGAAGAAGTCTGCAAACTACAAGAGGCGAACTTTGTTAGGGAAGTTTATTACCCCGATTGGCTAGCCAACGTAGTGATGGTCAAGAAAGCTAGCGGGAAGTGGAGGATGTGCGTAGACTTCACCGACTTAAACAAAGCATGTCCCAAAGATAACTATCCTCTCCCGAGGGTTGACACTCTAGTAGACTCTACGGCTCAACACCAACTGTTAAGTTTTATGGACGCTTTCTCCGGTTACAACCAAATCTAAATGCACGAAGTCGATCAAGAGAAAACTTCGTTCGTAACCAGCCAGGGCCTCTTCTGTTACAAAGTAATGCCATTTGGTCTGAAAAATGCGGGGCGCGACGTATCAAAGGCTGATGAACAAGATGTTCGCACAGCAGATTGGGAGGAATGTCTAAGTCTACGTCGATGACATGTTGGTAAAAAGCCGAAGGGAGGAAGATCACTTGAAAGACCTCGAAGAAACATTCGGCGCTCTTCACTCTTACAACATGAAGCTTAATCCAGGAAAGTGCGCCTTCGAGGTGACGGCAGGAAAATTCCTAGGATTCATGGTGTCGCAAAGGGGCATCGAGGCCAACCCAGACAAAATCCGGGCTATAATGGAAATGGCACCCCCGAGGAACGTGAAGGAAGTACAGAGCCTCAATGGCAAGATAGCGGCGCTGAATAGATTTGTATCAAGGGCAATAGACAAATGCTTGCCCTTCTTTCACACACTGAAGAGATATTTCGATTGGACTGCAGAGTGCCAACAAGCATTTGAGAAGTTAAAAACTTATCTCTCTTCTCCACCACTACTGAGTCCCTTGTAGCCAAGGGAAGAACTTTTCCTCTATCTTGCTGTCTCCCCAGCCGCCGTCAGCACCGTCTTAATCAGAGAAGAAGAAAGAGTGCAGAAGCCCGTGTACTACATCAGCCGGGCACTTCACGGAGCCGAAGAAAGATACCCGTCCATGGAGAAACTCGCCTTCGCACTAGTTACGGCAGCACACAAACTCAAACCATATTTTTAAGCTCACACGATAATCGTCCTCACCGACAAGCCTCTGCGGCGGGCAATGAGCAACCCTGAAACCGCTGGACGATTAGCACTAGGGGCCATAGGATTAAGAGAGTTTGACATCCAGTACCGCCCGCGAACAACCATAAAAGGACAGGTCGTTGCAGATTTCATAATCGAATTCACAAGTGGGGAGGACAAAGGGGCAGAGGAATCTCCTTAATAGAGTGTGCATGTAGACGAATCCTCTAACAGGATGGCTGGGGGAGCCAACATCGTACTACAGTCACCCGAAGGAGACACAATTGAGTGTATGGTCCGCCTTGAATTTCCTACCACCAATAACGAGGCGGAATATGAAGCATTGATAGCAGGGCTTGATCTCGTCAGAGCGGCAGGAGCCGAAAGTGCGATCATCTATTGCGACTCTCAGATCGTGGCCAACCAGATAAATGGGGATTACGAGTGTAGGGGCAAAAGAATGAAAAAATATCTTGACCAAGCAAGAAGGAGAATAGACGAGCTGAAGGCCAAAATTATACAGATCCCCAGGGGGGAAAATGAGCAAGCCAACCGCCGAGCCAAGGCCGCTTCAGCCGAACATATGGCCACCTTTGATACTGTACTCTCATTTGTTTAACTCTATCCACTTATAGATACTGTCGATGTACAAGAACTTGGTCCCGAAAGCAATTGGACCACGCCGATAGTTTCTTACTTCAAAAACGGCGTATTACTAAACCAAAAGGAGGCCACAAGAAAGCTGAAGGTCCAAGCAGCGAGATTCGTCTTAATAAGAGACATCTTGTACAAGAGAGGTTTCTCCTGCCTATACCTAAGATGTTTAGGTCCCGAAGAAGTAAACTACGTCATAAGGGAGGTACACGAGGGAATTTGCAGAAATCATTTAGGGTCAAGATCATTAGTACACAAACTAGTGCGAGCAGGGTACTTTTGGCCCACCATGTAGAAGGATGCCGAGGCTTATGTCAAAACCTGCGACAAGTGCCAAAGGTTTAGCAATTTCATTAGACAGCCAACCGAAGAATTAACCCCAATAACGGCCCCATGGCCATTTGCTCAGTGGGGACTAGACATCATAGGACCATTCCCTACGGCTGTACGACAACTAAAGTTCCTGGTAGTATGCATCGACTACTTCACAAAATGGGTAGAAGCTGAAGCTCTTGCCACCATTATGGAAAAGAACGTACAGAGTTTTGTTTAGAGATGCATCATATGTAGGTTTGGCATACCTAGAGTCCTAATCTCAGACAACGGGAAGCAATTCGACAAGGACTCCTTCCGGGACTTTTGCTCGCAACTAAGGATAAAAAACCACTACTCCTCCCCCGCCCGCCCACCCACAAGCTAATGGACAAGTCGAAGTCACAAACCGATCCTTGCTGAAGATTATCAAGACTCGGTTCGATGGGGCAAAGGGTATATGGGCAAAAGAATTGCCGAGCATACTTTGGGCCTACATGACAACAATAAGGACACCAACAAGAGAGACACCATTCCAACTAACATACGGGAGTGAAGCAGTCATCCCAACCGAGGCCGAACTCACGAGCTACAGGGTGCATAACCATAACGAAAGCAAGAACGATGAGGCCTTACGCCTACAGCTCGATCTGGTAGACGAAACCAGGGCAGCAGCAGAACAAAGGCTCGCACGGTACCAGGACCGCATAGCAAAACACTACAATTCCCGAGTCAGACACAGAGACTTCCAAGTTAGAGATCTCGTTCTGAGGAAAGTCATGAGCGCTGCAAAAGACTTGACACAAGGGAAACTCGGCCTAAATTGGGAAGGACCTTATCGAATCATGGCATGGCGTAGGAAGGGCACTTACCACTTGGAAACGTTAGACGAACGGAAGCTGCCACACCCTTGGAACTCCGTGCACCTACGGAGGTATTACCAGTGAAGACAACAACACAGGAGACAACAACCCCCTCTTTAGTTACAAGTTTAAGTTTATCAGTTACTTTAGTTTTTGCTACAATAAGCCCAAATGGCAGGTTTTTTACTTTGGTTTTTGCTTCAATAAGCCCAAAGGGCAGAATTTCTTTTTGGAACTACTTTTTAAATGCATGGCAATAAGTGGAGTTTATTCAAAATTACAAAAGTTTCTACTCACAAGTTCAAATCTACAAGAAAAGTGAACAACCTTGAAACTCATAAAAAATAATGACGAGCAAGTCCACAAAATGGACGAAGCCATAAAACTGATAGTCTAATAAAAGACTGATAAGTTGACCAAGTCCACAAAATGGACGAAGCCATAAAACTGATGGTCTAATAAAAGACCGACGAACTGACCAGGTCCACAAGGTGGACAAAGCAATGAAATTGACGATTGGCAAATTGGTCGAGTCCATAAAATGGATGAAGCTATAAAGTTGATGGTCCCACCCGAGTGACCTCATCTCAAAAAGTAATAAATTATCAAAACCTGGTAAGTCCATAAGGTGGGCGACCCTGTCCCAGGATATCGCTAAAACTCCTAAGAACAACAAATTAAAAGTCTACGAAAAAGACAAGTCTATTGGTCTATAAAGTAGACAAATTTCACACTTAATAAAACAGACGAAGTCATTAAAAGCGACGGGCTCACCAAAATGACCGTCTACTCGTAAAGTTGTCAAACTGACGACTTCATTAAGCTAAACGGCTCCACTAGCATTAAAAGACAAAGCCAACGGTTTCAGTAAGCTGACGGCATCATTAAAACAGTTGGTTACGTAATCGTGAGTTAGTACCTTTAAATCCCTGCAACTAGGCCAACGAGCCCAACCAATAACCTTGAAATCTACAAAGCAAGAAAAAGAAGTACACGAGCAAATAGCCATACATATTTGTTCAAAAGCGACGGGTATTAAATATCATAAGCAAAAGTAAATTAATTACAAAAAGAAGCCCCAAAGACCAAGGGGGCACCTAAAAACATTGTTTGTAAATGAAATAAAATACAACGGTTACAAAAAACACAACTATGGCTGGGCAGAAGGGGCGTCGCTTGAAGTCTTTTTACTCTTTTGAACTGGAGGGTCCTTTACGTCAAGAACCTCCACAGAAGGATTGGAAGAAGTAACTAGAGGGTTCGCAGCAGGCTGGGCCAGAACGACCCCCTTGTCGTCATGTGAAGGTGCATCCGCGGAACCGTCACCTTCAACAACGACGACATCATTAGCAGGCGTCATTGGCAGGGCATCATCCAAGGTTATCCCAGATAGATCCAGCCCAAGAAAGGCTGACGCCACTTGCTTGAGGCAATCATCAAATCCAATGCCGTAGTATACACCACAGGAATCAATGAAGGAATCTAACGCCTTGAATTTTTGGACTGCATCAGCCCCAGCCATCTCCATCTGCTCACGAAGGGTCGTTAGTTCTTGTTCTAACTTCTCCTTCTGACGACCCGCCTCCTCCAGCTTTTGCTTCGTCTCCTTTAGCTTAACGTTCAGGAGACAGACGGCCTCTTTGTATTGTGCCTGCTAGTTTAGCATATGAGCATTATGTTTACTGACACGAGTGGCGACGCCCTCTTTGGCCATACACCGGTCCTGAAGAGCTTTCACACGAACTAAGGCCTAAAAAAGAACACGGCTGTCAGTCAAAAAATAAGGAAAAGTCAAAGGAAAAAAAATATGTATAGGGGATACGGCTTACCCGCGCCAGGTCGAACAAAGCTAACGCCCCCAACTCTTCCGTCCCTAACAAAGCACAAGGATCTATGTCCGTCGGTTTTATGAGCGTTTTTATCTTTTCGACAGCATAATCCTTGTGCGTCAACAGGCAACGGGGTCCTTCCAGGACAGGACTAGAAGAAGTCATTACCCTCTTTCCGGCTCTGTGGCCTGATGAAGGGGTTGATTTCTCTGAAGGCTCATTTCTAGGAGTGACAACCACCTTTTAAGCGGACGGCTATCCTTCTCGTCGGCTTTCCTCTTCGACGCACCTTTGGTGACGGTTTTGGGAGTTGACGAAGATGCCAACTCCCCCTTTGTCCTTGTCTCCTCCTTTTGGCGGGCAGCAGCAACCCTTATCCGTTGCTTGGCTGACTCCATTTCTGTGAAGATACCAAATACATATAAGAAAAACTGACGACAAAAGTTAAAGTATCAAAACTGTATGATCAAGCTACTCACGACGATGAGAAAATTCTTCTAACTTGAAAGCTTTAGGTGTCGGCTCAGGCCCCCCACAGTAAGCGTGAAGAGTGTCAAGAGTAATCAAATCTCGACACAATCGCTCTTCCAAAGGAATCTCTAGAACTCGACGGAAGAAATCCCTTTGCTCTTCGGTTATAAGAGGACGAGCGTTGGCTGAAAAAGAAATAAATAAACAACGTTAAAATACTTCAAAATATAGGTAAGCAAATACAAATAAAAACTAACGGGGGTAAAAGCTGACGGCTAAAACCTGAATCCCTGACATATGCCCAAGTATTATCAAAATAACCACGGGGTATGGTCTCCCATTCTTTCTGACGGCACACCCAATCCGTCCCTTTAACAAAAAAGTATCTACCCTTCCAATTTCTATTTGAGTCTGGCATCTCAAACACTAATCTCAAATCTCTCTCCCTGATGGCAAAATGGTACATACCTTTAGAAGAAGACAGGTGCTGGGGTCTATAACAATAAAAGAATTCATCCAGAGAAAGCTGACGGTGTCCTCCACTCAGACAACCCCATAAGACCTCAGCACCTATAAAGATTCTCCACGAATTGGGAGCAATCTGGCTAATGGACAACCCAAGGAAGTCAGCAAGTTGACGGTGTAATGCCGTCAGGGGTAACCTCAGCCCCGCAGCAAACATGGCATCATACATGCCCACGTCTGTGGTTCTCCCCGTATAGCACTTCTCATTTTCTCTGGGGAGATGAATAGGAATATGATCTAGGATTTGGAAACGGACGCGCAACTCTTTGAAAACCTTATCGCTCATTGTTGGTAAAAATTTATTGACAGCCCAATCCTCGGGAAGGATGAAGGGGCAACTCTCTCCAGGACTTCCTGAAGTTCCTCACAGGATTCTTCGTCACCCTTATCTCCGTCACTATCCCTTTCTTCATCCCCCTCAACTTCGCCCTCATCACCTACTATCTCCTCCTGACCTTCATCTCCATGACTCCCTATTCCCTCGTTAGGAGTTTGGGCTGATGTCTCCCTCTCTAACAAGCAAGAAAAGCTCCCGGACCCAGACCCTGAACCAAATACCTCGTCGTAGCCCGCTCCATCGCAGACCAACGACTTACCACTCGACGCGTCACTTGACATCTGACTACCTACAAGTGACGGATTTATTCCAAGTACCTAAGATGACGGCCTTACTTTAGAGAAATCAATTGAAATAAAGCACATAAAAAAGAAAAAAGAAAGAGAACTTACAAGTTTCTCAAAACGGGTGATGGTCAAAAAGCGACGGCAGAAACGCAGGTGACGACGTAGGAGGATTGACAGAAGAAAGGCAACGAATCTTCTCTCCAGGAATCAGTAAAGATGAAATAGTAAAAATGAGGAGGAGAAGTGGATTATATATAAAGGGGAAAGGCACGGAAGACGAAGCGACGCCCTTGTCCAGAAGCGGAGCCAACCAGAGTGCGCCACGTGTCCGAGCATTTAATAATGGCTGCTCGAGGAAACAGCTTTGAATTGTTTTCTCTCTCCTGACCAAAGTGAAAGTTTGCAACAAATATAACTCCATAACCCGTCAGTTTGAACTAACGAAGATATGGAGTAAGGGGCAACTGATAAGTAAAATTATAGCATAAAAGATTCAACCCGTCGGCTTTGCTCATGTAATAGAATTTATAGCTCAAGCTGACGAAATAAGTAGTGGGGATGGCTGAAGACCTTAAAGCTGACACCATTAATAAGCTGACGACAATATAGTTGAAGGGAATAAGGTAAACCGACAGTCCTAAAGGTGACGACCTTATTAAAACTTGGCTTGACCACCACGCATGAGTATTTAAGGAAATGACTTATATCCCACGCTGAATGTTAGTCTCTTACAAGGAAAGGATTCCGCAATCTACGCTCATAAGGACTCCTATAAGGAAAAGACTTCTACTCCAAGAAAGAGAGGTCAACTCTCTACTACTATAAAAACCCTAATACCCTCACAAATCAAGGTACGCATAATTAATCCCTCTCTAGCACTCTAGAGTTGTAACAAGTTCTAACTTGACCTTCGGAGGGTATTTGGCCGGCACTACACCGGTGCTCTCTGTTAGGTCTTCTCATTTTTGTTGTGCAGGTGCTGTTTAGAGCAAGTGGGTACCGTGTAGCTCACTGGTGATTTTTTTTCGGCATCATCAAACATCTTCATGGGGTACATGCCTATTCAGAATATAACTTCTTGAATAATAGATGTGACATTTCAAAATCATGGACTATTGGAAGTAGTTTTCTTCTGGTCAAAGGGAACACTGGCATACGAGAACGATTCGGATGGTTTGCTCAAAGGTTGTAACTTGTAAGAAGATATAGGAAGGTAGTTGACAAATCTGTCATGAATTATTGCTGTCCTACTGGCTAGCCAGTTAACTTAAAGCTTCCTACAGATTCAACTGTTGATATGGGTTGATAATATTGTTAGTAGGGAGAAGAAAAGTAAAGGAATTTTTGTGTCATATACTCAACTTATCCTGTTCTATTGTTCATCTTGGGAGTTGTCATGACATTTCTTGGAGTTACAGGCCTGGAGGAACCTTTATCATTTAAGAAACTTGAGGTGAAACTTATAAATGGTTATTCCTTTATTACTAGGAGAACTTTGACTTGGTTTAACTGCTAACTGCAAGAAGTGCTAGTAGGTGAACTAGGATGCAGCATTTGAAGAACCTAATTTTGATGTTGCTGAACCTAAGTTCTATATGTTCAGATAGGGGAGGAAGAAAGACACAAACATCTTGATTTATGTTTAGAAAACCATGCTTGACATGCTCCCATATTGATGAACTTACATGGCAGGAACTTGCTTAGAGGTGCACATTTTAAGGTTTTCATTCATGCGTGGTTACCCTAACTCTGCAGAGATCACTGGCCTTGAGATTTGCAAAGTTGCAAAGTTTTGTAGTGTCTGCGAGACGATGATGTATTACTTAGTGGCTTTGATGAGAGAGTGGATGGAACAGAAGCATATAAAATGATAAGGCTTGCCTTTTGTTCTGTATCCCTGACATATGATTTTTTTTAAAATGGGTTTATTTATTTATAGATAAAAGCAAAATTGTATTTCAGAGAAATAAGGTCTTAAAATTTTACATAAATCGGGCTTAAAAATATACCAACTTATAAGCTTATACGAAACATGTCGATATCTGGTGAGGGTTCTAGACTCTAGTAACACCATGCTACAAGTGAGTAAAATCCAAAACATTTTATTTACAAAATAAGAAAGTCTATGACACTTATTTTTGGCATTTCACTGCTCATTGATGTGTTAAGTTATGATTGATGTACAAATGTATAGCAATAATTAATTCAGGTGAAAGTTTTGATAGATCGACCACAATCTATCATTTTTTGTAAACTATTGAAAAGTGTGTTAACAGTGTAATTGTAAATAATTTAAATCTAGATTTAAAATTATTTAAAAAAATGAAAACTAGCCATTTTCTTTAAGAAATACTAAAAAGTAAAAACTACTAAATTTTCAGAATCTTTTCTATATCTTCTTTTAGGTAACAAATTGTGATTGGACTATCAAAGCAATATTACTTTCATATGAGTATCCTACTATTATCATTGAATATAACATGTGTTTGAGTTAACTCTTTTCTTCTATTAACTTGTTTGTTTATGTTCAATATTTTAAAATCTTGTTTTGTTATTGGTACAATTAGATCTTTGTAAACCTTGAGCAAATAAGAAATAAACATTTCAATAGAAATTTAATCGAAACACACATTGATTCTCTTTTGGAGTATGTGAGACAATTTATATGAGTATTTTTTTTTTTTTTACTAATTAGGGAAATACAATTAACACCATTTTTAATGTCCACCAATCCCATATTACCAAGTCATTTGTGAAAGGAAAAAAAGTGTGAAATTCATTGTGTACATAAACTCATTAAATATATATAGACTTAAAATGGTATCTTGGTATTTTGGTCAATTATTCAACTCCCTACTTACAAGACACTGTGAATACCTTATAAATTGATAACTTCGAATCTTTGAATTTACTGCAAGTTCTTTAAGTTCATTGAATCAATTAATTGAGCGTCCTCGATGACACATCACACGCATATAACTACAAAAGAATTAAACTGCAAAACCTTATGAACCTCTAGTATAGTAGAAAACTTAAAATCTTTGAATTTATGGCAGGTTCTTCAAGTCCATCGAATCGACTAGTCAGGCGTCCTTGATGACACATCACACATAACTTAAAAAGAATTAAATTGCAAAACCTTGCAAAACCAATAGTATAGTAGAAAACTTGGAATCTTCGAATTTACAGCAAGTTTTTCAAGTTCATTAAATCAACCAATCAAGCATCCTCGATGACACATCACACACACACACACACACACACAACTTAAAAAGGATTAAATTGCTAAACCTTATGAACCTATAGTATAATGAATAACTTGAAATCTTCAAATTTACAGCAAGTTCTTCAAATCCATTAAACTAACCGATCGGGCGTCCTCTATGACATGCATCACACACACATAACTCAAAAAGAATTAAACTGCACAAACTTATAAAACCGGTAGTATAATGAATATCTTGGAATCTCCAAATTTATGGCAACTTCTTCAAGTCCATTCACTCAACCAATTGGGGCATCCTTAATAACTTATCACACATACAAACATGACTCAAAAAAAATAAAAAAAAAAAATTAACTTCTAAACGTGTAATAAAAGTCTCAAAAGAAACGTTTCTATTTATATATAAAACAAACCAAAAATTGTGAATAAATCCGCCTTCATCCTCTCTATTATATAAAGTTATAAACCAAAAACCAAGCTCTCCTGCTTTGCTTCCCATAACCTCCTTCACCTCCAAATTTTATAAAACCCGAATTCCATAATTTATTTCATTTCCCTCCAACAATTAAAAAAAAAAAACTCCCCCGGTAAATTCCCAGTTTCCAGTTTCCCCATAAATCCCTAGACATGGCAATTAGTCAAGATAACCATTAAAATATATATATATATATATCTCATTCAGCTGAGCTATAGTACATTGTCCAAACTCCAAAGGACCAAATCCAAAGCCACAAACGGCAAAGTTGAGTCAAACCAAACCACAAAGCTTCCTTTCCCAGTTTCTCTACTCTTTCGGTCTTTCTCTTGCGCCCCCGGCCTCTGCTATTTCTTCACACTTTTTTAGTTTCACACAAAGCAGTCAAAGCTTGCACCTCTGCCCTTCTCCACTGCTCTGCAGCCTCTGCTTTCTCACTTCTCTCACTTCTCTGTCTCTCGCCACCCACAGGCCACACAGACTCTCTCGCCACCTGCTGACCCATTTAAGAGGGGCACAACCACAAATCATCAACTATGGCGAAGGTAAATCCCGTTTCTCATCGATCTGACAATTTTTTTTTAAACCCAGGAAAAAGGAATTCACGGATTTTGGATTCCATGAATTCGAATTCCGGTTCCGATTCATAAAAACAAAAAAGGAAAAATCGGAGTTTTCGTTTTTTTTTTTTTTTTTTTTTTTCCCGGTTTCGGATTTTTTTGGGGGATTTTGAAAGATGAGTATTCAGGAGAAGATGAATTTTCAGATAGAGGCGTTCGAGCATTGGGTTGTGGATCCGAAATACGCAGAGAAGACGTGGAACATTCTAGAACATGAAATCCACGAGATTTACAATCACAATGCTAGTGGCCTCATCTTCGAAGACCTTTACAGGTTTTCAAAATTTTCGATTCAATTCAATTCTATGTTCGCTTTTTTTTTTTTTAATAATTTTAATATTAGGTTTATTTGAGAATAGTTTGATTTCAATTTTTGTTTGGGAATTGAATAATTTGATTTTAGGTTAGCTTGTTAGATTGATTACTAATAGAGGAAAAATTAGTTGAGGTTAATAAATACCATTTAATGTGACTGTGTTTTAATTAAATTTGTATTAATTTTTAAGCCCAAATGATTAAATGTTGTTTAAATGAGACTTTATTTTGAACTTAGATAAGACTTGGTTTTTTTTTTTTTTTTTTTTTTTTTTTTTTTTTTTTTTTTTTTGAGAAAGAAACTGATGGATTTTATTAATAAAATTCAACTATATCCAATTGTAAAATCGAACCAATATGAGATGGGACATCTTCCATCCATACTTGAAAATCTAGTATGCATAATGCATTTTTAGCCAGACTATGAGGAACCCCATTGTCGTTTCTCTTAATGTGAGAATACAACAATCCTTCCCTACGAACATGTGAAAACCTAATACAATAAAATAAACTTGCAAAACATTTAACATCACTACTAAGTAAACCAAAGGATTCCAAAGACTGCAAATCGGCATTCCAAGCGTTCATTGCATTCTCTGATACTCCCTCTGGGGTGACATCTTCCAAACTCAGATCAACATCAAACTTTAAAGCCTTCGATATAGCCAAAGTTTCAAACTCTATGACAGTTAAGGGGAGAGGGATGATTCTGACCATGTGTGCCAAGCCTTTTCCTTGGCATTCTTGGATGATCACTCAAATCCCTACCCTATCTTCTTCTTGAAACATTGTATCGATACAAGTTGTGCCCGAATCCTCCACAATTACATCAATAGGTGATCTCCAAAACAACGCTAATCCATCTCCCATCTCCAAAACAACACCCACCGAATTTTGTTCCAGGAAAATAGCATCATCAGAGTTCACCTTCAGGATCGGCCATGGAGGTGGTTTCCAAATGGCACGGTGTGGAGGCTGATTGGACTGATTCGACTCATTACCTTCCATTGCTATTGTTGCACTTTTTAGCACAACCGAGTTGCCTATTAGAAGGATAGGAGGTTTGCTTAGTCCTTGCTGCCTTGGTTCTGCCAGATTACACAACAGTATCGTGGTTTCAACATCACATGCTGAAGAGTTGCCCTGTTTAAGAGACACATGAATGCTTATCTGTTTGACTTGCTCCACATTTTCGAAACTCCTAGATTCTTGGCTATTGATTGGTGATTCTGGCACAGCCGTTTTTGGAAGAGTATAATTCTCATTCAATGATAATCCCGAATTTTTTGGAGGAGTAAATCTTGAACCTGAGCTAGAATTGGAATTAAATGCAACCGTTTCCCTCTGTTTTTCAACTTCAGCCGTTTGCTCATTTTTTGTAAACGGTCTGTCATTAATACCCTTTTCTTCTTCAATGCAAATCCTAACTGTCATCTTCTCCATCTCGACATATCAGTGGGTTTCTAACTTCCGGTGATCCACCTTCAGTCTCCGCCGCCTGCATTAATGTCTGACTCTTATTTTCTTCTCTGCCAGACACCAACTCATGGAATTTCATAGACTCATCAATCTTTTGCATGACTGCAAGGTGATTGTCGATTCTCCACGGTTGATTTTCAGTGATCCTTTCCATGTTTCTAATTTCGAAACCCTTCTTCAATCTCCACAAATGCTTGAGTGTCCAGATCACAGCTTCCATGACTAGGTAACGTGAAATAAGGAATATGGCCACGATGATGTATTCCTTAAGTTGTTGAACTCGTGGAAGAGTAAAACCAGTGTCGTCCTTCTCATAAGGGGTTAAATTGCTCCAATTCTTAGTGAGATCTTCCATAGGTAAGAGAGGTTGATGGACTCCAAATTATGAAAGAGAGTTGAAAAAATCAAAAAACTTCTGTGTTTCCCTATACCCACAAAAAAACCAACCAACAAACTCGAGAGGCACACTTGGTGACTCAAGAGAAGACAAAACAAATTAACAAACAAAACAAACTCACCTTCAAAGAAGGGACAAACAACTTCTACTGCCTAAGAGAAGAGGGAGAGAGACCCCCCATTTCTTAGGGAGAGAGACAGGGAGTGACCTCGTTTAGATAAGACTTGTTGAAAAAGAATTTGGCCATTTCAAATAGAGTGTAGTGTAAATGAGGAAACGTTTTCAATTAAGAAAGTAACAGAGAATATGACATCGGATCGAATGGAATGGAGGAAAAGAATACGTGTGACTAATTCTGACTAATATGTTGAGAATTTGTAGCCGACGTCTACAAAATTTAGGAGTAAGGGTTTATTGTTGTTATTAATATTGTGCTTAGGGTTGTTTGGTTGGTTATGTTTTTTAATTAGATTTTTTTATTCTTGAGGATTTAGGATTCCCCGACTGGGTTTTTGAATGCTTAAGAAATTAGAATTTCAATGTTTCGCTAAGTCCTAAGAGATCCCCTCTCATTTTTAACTAGATGTGAGACACGTGACATTTATTTGATTTTGTGTGGTTTTCCAAGACCGTTAGATTTTTAAATGCCACGTGTCTTAAAGCAACAATAACCGAGCCTTAGTCTTAAGATTTGGGTCGGCTATGGATCTACAACAAATTAGTCTAGGGTCAGCCACAAGTATACTCTTCCACCATTCTAATTCTATCCTAAACCATACTCTCTGTACTTTTTTTAATTGACGTGTCTTTTTTTTACTACTTCTGTTAATATTACTAGCTTGTAACTCGTGCTTACACACAAAACTTTTAGTTGTAGTGGTACTATTGATTTTAGCATGGGTTATTAAACATATAGGACACATAAGCTCAAATTAAAGGAATTTATAATAGGTTTCCACCTCCTGCAATCTTAAACCATAGATTAATTGCAATTTTGCTTATTTATGTCTGTGTGCATGCATTTTCTTTTTTTGGGGGGGTGGGGTTGCACTCAAGACAGCGTGATCTAAATCTCTAGGTTCCATCATAACATCAAAAGAATGGCCATAGAAGTAAGGTTAGGTCACCTCTTGGAGTTAAGATGTATAAACTCTACCAGATAGCTTATAGCTAAGAGCTTCATCAAATGATCTCATGGTAAGAGCCAAGAAATGTTAGAGGAACTGATTCAGTAAAGTGTCCAAGAAGGTGAAACTTGGTCCTAACATCAAATTCTTCTATGACTGAAAGTGATTCTACCCGAGATCCAAGTTGTTATCCCTTGTGTGCATAATACACATGAATATTTCTGCCATCCAACACCTGAAGAGGGTCATCAAACATAAGTTTAGTTATTCACATTATTTTTTTATTTAAGATTAGGCGCTTAACAGGGCTATTTGTAAGGCAAAAATAATAATATCGTGCCAAACTAAATTTACCTGACCATCCATTTCTTTTAGAGCTGTGGTGACCATTGTTTTAGAAGCAAACCGCACAAGCCCATGCCCTTTTGATCTCCTATAAATGTGGTCACATACAATTTTAATTGCCAAATATGACAGCATAATACCCTCAAGTAAATCAAAGGTCATCTAAACCTGAAAGTATAAGTTACAACCTAAATAATCTACCACATTACCTTCAATTATCTCACCACGCCGTCCAAAAGCATCCTTTAGAACAGCTTCATCGGTAATATTTTTTTGGGATGTCCATTCTTGGTGAGATAATTGAATTAGATAGAGTCTATCTTTATGACAGCAAGGTCGGAAATTTTTTTTTGGGATGTCCATTCTTGGTCCCTTCAGCCACTATTATCACAAAAATGTTGACATAAAAGAAACGCCTATCAACAGATGTAACATTAGAGAACTTTATAAATAATTGAGACTAAAGCCTCATATTTCATATGATATGACTGAATTGAACTACGCCCATAATATGACCAAGTATGAAAGTTAATTTGAAAAAAAAAAAAAAAACTTGTGGGGCAGGAGGTTTTAACCAATCTATGAAATCAATACATCTTTAGCAATACCAAATGCTCAAGCATGTAGAGGACACTTCAATTCACCCAAATAAATAAGTGGAGCACAATCCGATATGCCAAGATTATGAAGCTAAAGAAAAAATAGCTTATATTCAAATCTTGAAATAAGAAGAAGAAAAGGACGGCATCACATAGGATGTTTTTCAATCTTGTGATCTCTTGGAAAAGAATTGGGTTGAGATCAATTTGGCATCACATATTTATGCACTGAGAACTCAACTGGTCAAACTTATGCCTGCAAATCCATTCTGCAACGTAAGCTTGTGTCCAAGAATGATAGGGATGATATAAAGAGAGAGGTTCAGATTTTGCAACATGTCTGGTCAGACAAACATCGTGGAATTCGGAGGTGCTTATGAGGATAGGTACAGTGTGCACCTTGTGATGGAACTTTGTGCTGTGGGATGAGCTTTTTGATAGAATAATAGCACAAGGCCAGTATTCTGAGAGGGCTGCCACAGGTATTTGTAGGACCATTTTGAATGTTGTCAATATTTTCCATTTCATGGGTGTGATGCATCGAGATCTTAAGCCTAAGAATTTTCCATGCTGTCTACTAAGGATGAAGGGGCAATGTTGAAAGCAACTGATTTCAGGTTGTCTGTCTTCATTGAGGAACGTGATTTCTTTATCATGTTTAATAATTTTTGTTCCTTAACACTCTTTAGAAGAAGTTGGAAGCTTTTGAAATTCTGCATTTTCCATGGCCAAAAAACTATGGCAATTAAACAAACGCAAATGTTGCTGCAAAAGAGAGAGAGAGAGGACCGAGGGTTTTTTCTTATTGGTTTAGTTGTAGGTTGATTGGTTTTTCAATGGTTGATTAATATTGGGCTCTTTGATTTTAGCACCGTTTAACTCAATTGGCACAAAAAGTTAAAAAAATTTAGATGAGATAAGCGGAGCAAAATTGGACTCCAATTGAAAATTTTAATTGGATTTTCTCTCAACTTTAGCTTTATAAATAAATAAAAATGTGAAATTTAATTGAATGATGATTTGGTTTTGAATTGATATATATCTTTTTGGATAAATAACGAAAGTTCATTAATCAAAATACCTAGGTACACCGGAAGTGTACATGGATAGCAGTAAGTTGATAATAACGTTTCTATTCAAAACCCTCTGAATTGAATTCAGTTGCAAAATGATTTCAATAGCATGTGAGCATCGTGGAGAGAGAAAACGATGCTGAAGTGATTATAAGATATCTTTAGATGGTGTGCTGCTGCCATAATCTGTCAGTCAGTTGGAGCATCATTGTCAAATTACATTTGTTATATTTCCCTGGTTGGGAAGTTAAAATAAAACACTGGACCATCAAATTTCGGCATCTTCAATCAGGATACATGCATTATTGTGTTTAAGATTCTACCGGGTTCCATGGTGTTGTTCTGGCAATTTCAGAGCCATGTCTATCCTTCTCCCTCAGTTTCTTGGTTCTTTTGCTGAAGTGGTAATGGCAACGTAACCTCTTCTTGTCCAGAGTGGCATGCTTTGGTAAAAATAATCTTTATATATGGTGGTAGAATGTCCAGGCTGTAAGATTACTAAGGGCACAGGGTGTATGGTTAGAAAGAGAATAAAAAAATAGCATTATTTTTCCTGATGCTTAAAGGTTATTTTCAAAGCAAAAATGATTTTTCATTGCCATAAAGTTTCTCTATGGAGTTGCGTACCTATCTTTTTCAAGAGTTTCTTGCTAGAATGAATGTCTGAGATATTGTGCAAGTGGCACTTCCACCCCCCATAAGTATGGGATGGTGGGTATGGTGGTGGTTCAAATCTCCCTGGCTGCGTGAGTGTCTGGGATTTTGTACACAACTTGAAGTCTCAAAAATCTTTCCTTATCATCTTTTCTTTAGTCCACTTTCTCTCTACAAGTAAACTGAATAGAATTTGCAATTACAAACAATTTTTTTAATATCTGTTACTTTGGCAATTTTGTTACTTTTTCCTTTTAACAAGCCAACTGCCTGAAAGGCATTCCCCTAGTGTTTATCTTCTTCTTCTTTTTTTTTCCTTTCTTAATAAAGGCGAGCAGGAAAACATAACAGAGGTGCATTGGTCCGGTCTTGAAACTATGTTTTTAGTGTAATTTTGGTATTAGTGGAGTGTAGGCCATGCCAAGAGCCCTCGGGGCCCTGTGACCAGTTCAATAATGTGGAAGTTTAGGATATGTCTATATCATTGGACTGGCGATTATGGATGAAACACAGTGATTATATGATGTTGGCAGCCTTTAAGTTTGCAACCACCCCCCCCCCCCCCCCAAAAAAAAGTCACAGTTCTGGGATTTTGTGTTCCTTTTTTTTTTTTTTGTCAGAGAAATTGGACCTGTGTTTTGATGTTATGTTTTGTTTTTCATGGGTTTAGAGAGGCGTACCGCATGGTGCTTCACAAATTTGGCGATAAGCTGTACTCAGGATTGGTTACAACTATGACTTCACATCTCAAAGAAAGATCAAAATCTATTGAAGATGCACAGGGAGGTTTGTTTCTGGAAGAACTGTACAGGAAATGGGATGATTTTAACAAGTCATTGCAGATGATCCGGGATATGCTTATGTACTTGGACAGAACTTACATTCCAAGTACCCACAAGACCCCTGTTCATGAGCTTGGGATGAACCTGTGGAGAGATAACATAATCCACTCCGGCAAGATTCAGACTAACTGTTGAACACACTTCTTGAACTAGTACTTAAAGAACGGACTGGTGAAGTTATTAACAGGGGGCTAATGAGGAATATAATTAAGATGCTAATGGATTTAGATTCTTCTGTTTACCAAGGAGACTTCGAGAGGCCTTTTCTTGAGGTTTCGGCTGAGTTTTACAAGGGTGAATCACAGAAGTTCATCGAGTGTTGTGATTGTGGAGATTACCTAAAGAAAGCTAAGAGGCGTCTAAATGAGGAAATGGAGAGAGTGACACATTACTTGGATGCCCAAAGTGAAACAAAGATAACTAATGTAGTGGAGAGAGATGATTGCTAACCACATGGTGAGACTAATCCAAATGGAGAATTCTGGCTTGGTAAATGATGATGCCTAGATCGTCAGCAAGAGCTCTCGTCCAAATGGGGTCGTCTGCCATTAATCCCAGTCCTGACACAAGACAAGTTGCAAAAAGGAAAAGATAGTCACCGGTGTGGCGCCAGCCACAATATCTCCGATGCCAAAGTTAGAATAGTTGAGAGTTGTAAAGAAAGTAGAATGAAAGTATTAGAAAAATCTGTGTACGTACCCCTTGGTGGGTTCTGCCAATGAATATATATAGATGCTTCTTTCTTAGTCGTTGATTTTGCTTTAATGGTGCAATCATTACTGGAGCTGTAACGCCCATGCAGGGTTTTAAATGGATAGATATACTCCAACGGTATGAAAATTTATTATTGCGTCTGTAACGCTTTCCCACAACGATGGTTGAATCCTTGTCAGGCAGTTCCCCCAGGGCAAGGTTGGCTTTATAGTCATCCTTGTTGGTCGTCCTTCTGGAGCAGACGAGGATACTTTTGGGACTATCAGCTACCCCCCCATTCCAAGATCATCTGTTACCAGGACAGTATTAGGAATGCGAGAAGGTTTTTTTTTTTTGAAAAGCTTCTCTGACGCTTGGGATTTATGTTCTCCGCATTAATTGTTTCATGGCGGCGTGGCAAGCATTGAGGCCACGTGTCTTTTTCTGATTGGTGAGTGGATCTCGTTTCAGGTGAGTGCCTTTTCAGTTTTTTCTCGCATTTTCCAAGGCAAAAACTTTTTAACTCTTTTGCCCTTATTCTCCTATCCCTTTGCTTTCTTTTTAGTATTCAGTTTTTCTGACTCTAAACTTTTCTTTTTCTCTCCTCTGCGTTTGATTTTTCTGGGTTCGCAGTAGCCGCTACATATTTTGCTCTCATCCTATTCGGTTTTCTTCCTTATTTCCAGGTACGTTTCCTTCCTTTTGCACTTCTTTCCTTTTTGAGCTATACAGTATCTTTTCATAATCTTATTTTCCTTTTTGGAACTGCACTTCTTCCCTTAATGGTGGATTATATTGAATTTAGGCAGATTTCTCCCTCCATCGCTTTTCTCTTTGCTCGCTTTGGGGGGGGGGGGGGGGGGGTTGTTAGATTCTTTTGGTGACCAGTACCCACAAATTGGGGGTTTTGTTGTAGGAGATAGTGGCCTTGATTTGGCATTAGGTGACCTGTATTCACTGTTGCACCAATCTCTATCTTAGTTCAAGTCAATTCGTGGTATCCTTAGGAGGGAAAACATGGGATTCGAAGTGAGATCAAGTGGTCAGGAGAGGGGTTAGTCTTCTGGTGTGGTTGCAGACCAGGCTGTTACAGACACAGCTACCTCCGTTCCTCCTCCTTTGTCTGTCCTTCCTTCTACTTCTGCAACTCCTCGTCCTTTTCATGCCCTCAAGGAAAAGTGTGCCTTGAAGGAAGATGTTTTTAACAAATTTAGGGATAGGTTTCAATTTCCTGACGAAACTAGGGTTCGTCTACCCAGGAAAGGCGAAAAGGCTTGCGCCTTCACCCATGGAGAGGTCTATTTTTATGAGACTGCTTTCCTATGCGGTCTAAGGTTTCCCGTCCATCCATTCATCATGGAACTCCTAAATCACTTGCAAATTACCCCTGGGCAACTTATGCCGAATTTTTAGAGGATCGTCATAAGTTGTATGGTGATTTGGACGACTGCAGCGGATGGGGACATGATTACTTTGAACGAGTTTACCCATCTCTATCGCTTAAAAGAGTCCAAGGAATTTGGGTATTACGAACTTGTTCCCTAGGATAGGAGATCTCATCTTGTCATCGACCTTCCTTCGTCCTTCCGTTATTGGAAATCCAGATATTTCTTTGTGTCCGGCGATGGCTAGGAGACTTTGTCCGATGACTTTTAGGGGTCCCTAGGTTGCTGTGCCAGTGGGAAACCCTTCATCTTGGTGCATTTGTCTTTTATGTCTCTCTCTTTTCTTTAACTATTTTATCCTTCTAACCTTGTGTAATTTTCCTTCTTTTGCAGTGAAGGAGCGCCCTGAATTGGAGAGCCAGTTTGAGGGGAGAGTGCAAGAAGCGATTAGGTACGTAAGGATGATTGACGACTTCGACGACCTGGTTGATCCACGAACTTTAGCCCGTCACTGTTTGGGGCCTAAGCCTTCAATTTACGTCCTTTAAACAATTGATCGAAAGCAGAGGAAACGTGAGTTGTCTTAACTTGCCTGACTGTTCTCTTTCACTCTTTTTTTTTTCTTTTTTTTCTTTTTTTTTTTTTTGCAGAGATGACGAACAAATTTAACAAAGAAATGTACGCAAAAATAAAGGGGAAGAAGAATGAGGCCCTTTCCAGTATTGGCCAGAGAACTTTAAGAATAACTGACAAGGAAAAGGAGAAAGAGAAAGAGACGGCTGAAAGGGGTTCGTCCACCCCCACCTTGGACGAGGGACGGACAACTTCTCCTACGGTTTCTATTGAGGAGGTGCCTGCTTCCAAGAGAAGAAAGATGGGGCATAAAGGTAAGGATAAGGTGGGCTCCAGTATTTGGGCTGACGCTGAAGCAGCTATGGCTCGTGCAAACGAGCTTTGAACCCCTGAAGAAATGAGGGAGCTTTCTCTAGTGACCTCTCACGAGATAGTGAGCCAGCATGTTCATAAGCTCATGCAGGTAGTCCTTACTGACCTTGTTCTCCCTCTCCTCCTCCTTTTTTTTTTTTTTTTCTTTCTTTTTTTTTTTTTTTTTTTCAAGTCTTGACGATACTCCTTATTGTCAGGTGTTTGGAGAAACAATGCATCTTACCTCTCAATATTTGGCAAACGAAGAGAAAGCTGTTATGGCCACTTCGAAGGCGGAGGCTCTTGAGGTTAAGGCTTCAAGGTTGCGGAAAGACCTGGTTGCTACTATGGATGTTCATAACACCTCTAAGGAGCACGTCAAGGTTTTGACCGAGCAACTTGATGCTGAAAAGTTATTGGTGAAACAGAGGGACGAACTTCTCGCCTCGACTGGTTAAAGAATGAAGGCAGCAGTTGCTAAAGCCGTCCTTGCTTTCAGACTACTGATGAATACAACACAATTTTGTTCCGGTGGTACTTTAAAAGTTTCGAATTATTAAGGAGGTACCTTGTGAAGCATAGGCCAAGAGTCAATCTGGAAGACTTAGACTTTGAAGCTGTGGATAAGGAAATTGAGGCAGATGAGGTGGCCCGGGCAACTTAGGCTTCTGTTGCTTCTAGCAAGGATCCTCCTGAAGCGGACAAGGATGTTGACGAAGATGCTCCTCCAGTTTGATCATGTTGCATTATGGTTTATATATATATATATATATATGCTCTATATGTTTTGGGGCTTTTGAATGAACAATCTTTTTTGGGCCCTGTATGTTTTGGGGCTTTTGAACAATTTGTATCCTTTTATATGTATAAAATATATTTGTTGGTATTCTCCTTTTATTGCTGACATTTTGTTCGTAGAGAATTCTTGTTGAAATTCTGTTTTCGTGACTTTGAGAATTCCTATTGAGATATTCATTTGGTTCCTTTGGGGACTTAGAGAATTTTTGTTTAAGATATTCTCTTCGTCCTTCTTGAGACTTAGAGAATTTTCTAGTGGAGTACTCTCTTCGTCCTTCTAGGAACTTAGAGACTCTTAGTGAAGTACTCTCTTTGTCCTTATGGAGACTTAGGGAGTTGAAATATACTTTGGACGAACCTTGTTACCTATTTGGTTTGGACGATGTGCACCAGTTAAGGAATCTTATCGTCCTTTTAGCTTTAGACGATGTACATCCATTTTAGGAATCTTATCGTCTGTTTTGTTTGGATGATGTTCATCCATTTAAGGAATCTTATCACCTGTTTTGTTTGGACGATATACATCCATTTAAGGAATCTTATCATCTTTTTAGCTTTAAACGATGTACATCCATTTAAGGAATCTTACCGTCTTTTTATCTTTAGATGATGTACATCCATTTAAGGAATCTTATCGTCTTCTTTGTTTGGACGATCATTTTGGTGAAAGGGATAATGAAATCGCATGAATTGCTGAATAATACTTGCAAAACGCTGAATAATCACTTGCTCAAATACATGATTTGTGTTGAAAAGCATTAAATCGAGTCATGTTAACTGCTTACAATTAGGTTATGGTTCCTTTTCATAATACCTCTTTAGATGTTCAACGTTCCATGGACGAGGTAACTTGTTCCCTTCTAGGTCTTCCAGGTGGTAGCTTCCCCACCTCGAATAGTTGACGACTCTGTAAGGTCCTTCCTATGTTGGTTCTAGTTTGCCTTGTGCTAGATCTTTTGTTGTAGGAGTCACTTTTCGGAGGACCAGGTCCCCAATGCTGAATCTTTTCAGGTTTATCCTCTGATTGTAGTATTCGACCATCTTCTGCTGGTACCTAGCCATTCTTCGGGCAGCTTGGTTTTTGACTTCGTCCAGACAATCCAGGTTCGTCTTCAATTGATCATCATTCCTTTGCTCGTTAAAGAACTTTCTCCTGAGACTATTGAGTCCTACTTCAACTGGGATGACAGCTTCAGTGCTATACGTTAGGTTGAATGGTGTCTCTCTTGTTGGTGTTCGTGCTATAGTTTTGTAGGCCCACAGGACGCTAGGTAGTTCCTCGGGCCATGCTCCCTTCGCCCCCACTAACCGGGCCTTGATAATCTTGAGCAAGGTCCGGTTTGTAACTTCTGTCTGTCCATTGGCCTGAGGATGTCTTGGTGATAAGAACTTGCTTTTGATACCTAGGCCTGAGTAGAACGTCCTAAACTCGTGATTGTCGAATGGACGGCCATTGTCTAAGATGATCGTCCTTGGTATCCCGAACCTGCAAACAATATTTTTCCATACAAAATTTTGTACATTTGCCTCTGTGATCATTGCGAGGGCTTCAACCTCCACCCATTTCGTGAAGTAGTCAATTGCGACGAATAGGAACTTCATTTGTCTTTTTCCCTGTGGTAAGGGGCCCACGATATCGATCACCCACTGTGCGACTAGCCATGGCGAGGAGATGGTCGTCATCTTTTCTCCTGGGACTCGTTGAACATTTCCATACCTCTGGCAACTGTCACATATCTTGACAAAATCTGTTACGTCTTACTACATTGTGGGCTAGAAGTAGCTTACCATCATAATCTTCCTGACAAGGGATTTTGACCCCATGTAATCCCCGCAGATTCCTTCGTGTACCTCCTCCAGGACATATCTGGCCTCGTCTTCCTCTATGCATCTCAAGTAGGGTTAGAAGAAGCCCTTCTTGTAAAGTTCGTCATTCAATATTATGAATCGAGCAGCTCGCCTCTGGATCTTCTTGGCTTCTTCAAGATTTGGTGGTAACCGTCCATCCTTAAGGTAAGATAGAATTGGACTCATCCATCCTGGGCGAGTATGCACAAGCAGTGTCTGAAACTCTTTGATGCTATGGGAGTCTTGTTCTTCCAGTTTCCAAGCATTTATTTTGTCCTGGTCATCTCCTGATGCACTCTATGCTACTTCGTCGGCTTCTGCATTCTGGTCCCGGGGAATCTGAATAAACTCCATGCAATCGAAATTGCTCACCAATTGATTCGTCAATCTGAGGTATTTCTGCATCCTTGTCTCCTTTGCTTCAAAATCTCCTCTGACTTGCCCTATGTCGAGCTGTGAGTCACTCTTGAGCACGATGCTTTTAGCTCCAAGTGTTTTGGCTATTCTTAACCCGGTCAACAAAGCCTCATACTCTGCTTCATTATTTGTTACGGGGAACTTGAGTTGGACCCCAGACTTGAGAATGTCTCCCTGAGGAAAGGTAATAACGACCCCCCCCCCCCACCGCCTTTTTGAATGGACGATCCATCTGTATTGATCATCCATAGATCTTCCTGGCTGTCTGCATGCTCAGGGATTGTTAATTCCACAATGAAATCTGCCAATGCCTGGGCCTTTATGGCCGTCTAGGGGCGGTATTCTATGTCAAACTGGTTGAGTTTGATGGCCCATTATATCATTCGTCCAGCGGCCTCGGGCTTGGTCATTGCCTTCTTAATAGGCTAGTCTGTCATTACAATGATAGGATTCGCTTTGAAGTACGAACGAAGTTTCCTAGAAGCAATAATTAAGGCAAAAGTGATCTTCTCTATCTTTGGATATCGGGCTTTGGCTCCTTGAAAAGCCTGGCTGACATAATATACTGGACGTTGTATCTTGTTTTCCTCCCTGACCAAGGCTGCACTAACCGCAATTGTGGATACGGCTAAGTAAAGAAACAAATCTTTTCCTTCTTTGGATGGGCTCAGGAGAGGAGGGTGGCTTAGGTAGTGTTTTAACTCCTGAAATGCTTTTTTGCACTCTTCCGTCCAAGCAAAGGCTCGTTTCAAAGTCTTAAAGAAAATGAGACATTTGTCTATCGCCCTTGAGACAAACATGTTTAATGCAGCCACTCTTCCTGTGAGGGATTGTACCTCTTTGATCGTCTTTGGAGAAGACATCTCGAGGATAGCTTTCACTTTCTCAAGATTTGCCTCTATCCCTCTTTGTGACACCATGAACCCTAGGAATTTCCCTGAGGAGACTCCGAAGGCACATTTGGACGGATTTAGCTTCATGCTGTATTGCCTGAGTGTATTGAACATCTCTCTAAGATCAACCAGGTGGTTCTCTTCTTCTTTACTCTTAACGAGCATATCATCGACGTATACCTCCATGTTTCTCACAATTTGCTTTTCAAACATCTGGTTTACCAGCTGTTGGTATATGGCTCCTGCATTCTTCAAACCAAAAGGCATGACCCTGTAGCAGTAAAGCCCTTGGCTAGTAATGAATACTGTTTTTTCCTGATCTTCTCCTGCCATCTATATCTGGTTGTATCCAAAAAATGCATCCATAAATGTATGCAACTTGTGCCCGGCTGTAGAGTCGACCAACTGATCAATCCTGGGTAAAGGAAAGCTATCTTTTGGGCAAGCTTTGTTTAAGTCTGTGAAATCAACGCACATCCTCCATTTCCCAGTTGCCTTTTTTACCATGACGACGTTTGCCAGCCACTCGGGGTAGTAGACTTCTCGGATAAAATTAGCGGCAAGCAACTTATTTACTTCGTCCATGATTGTTTTGTTCCTTTCAAGAGCGAAGGCTCTTCTTCTCTTATAGACGGGCTTCTTCTCGGGATCTACATTCAGGTGATGCTGGATAATAGAAACTGGAATGCCTGGCATGTCCTCATGACTCCATGCGAACACGTTGAGGTTATCCTTCAAGAAGTTGATAATCTCTTCCTTCGTCTTCGAACTCAGTTCCGTCCCTACTTGGGTCATCTTGACTGGATCTCCCTCAACCAATTCTACCATTTCTAGCTTGTCTATGATCTTGGGTGTCTTGTCTTCTATCACCCACGCATGGTTCTCTTTTGAGGCCAAGACTGCTTGATAACATTCCCTTGCTAACACTTGGTCTCCTCGTATTTCTCTCACACCATGTTCAGTTGGGAATTTTACCTTCAGGTAGTATGTGGAAGTGGCAGCTTTCCATCGATTAAGAGTTGGTCACCCTATGATCACATTATAGTACGAGGGTGAATCAACCACTAAAAAGTTATGTTTACTTGTTACCTAGAGAGGGTAAGAACTTGCCGTGACTGTCAACGTTACTATCCCTCAAGGGTATACTTTATCCCCACTGAAACTGATGAGGGGGATTTAAAAGGATGAAGCCTCTTCAAGTCTACCTTTAACTGCTGAAAAGCGGAAAGGTAAATAATGTCCACCGAGCTCCCGTTGTCTACCAGGACTCTTCTTGTGTTGAATCCTTCATTCATGATCATGATGACCAGCGAGTCGTCGTGGGGTTGCTTTATTCCCCTGGCATCCTCTTCGGAGAAATACATATCTTGGTTCGTCCTTCTTAACTTCAAGGGAAGCAGGCTATGAATAGTGTTTACCTGCCTTTGGTGCGACTTTTTGAGTGATCTGAACGATCCTCTTATAGTTGGTTCTCTTGCAATAGTTTTTATTTCCCCTATCGCGCTTTGCGGACGTGGTGGATGGTCTTCGTCCCTCTGGAAACCTCCGTGTTGGTCCTTCTTATTGTCCCTGAATTTGCTGGAATCTCCCTTCTTCACATACTTTTGTAACTTCCCTTTCCATATAAGTTCTTCCATATGCTCCTTCAAATCTCGGCAATCCTCTGTATAATGCCCATGGTCTTTGTGAAAACGGTAGTATTTTCTTTTGTCGCGCACATTGGGCGATGAGTGGAGTGGCCTGGGCCATTTAAGATATTGCTCATCTTTGATCTCCGTCAAAATCTGGTCAACTGGCATCACCAAAGGTGTGAACTTAATCTGTCGAGGATTTTTGTCATCCCTTCATCTACTTCCTTCGTCATTTCTTCGGTCTGCTCGATCCCTTTTTTGTCCTCTTCGATCGTCTTCTTTTTCTTTCTTCTTCTCCTTGGGTTTTTCTGCTCCCTCTATAGTTGTCAAGGCATCCTCTGCGTTCATATACTTCTGTGCCTTCAATAATGCCTCTGCCATCGTCTTGGGGGGATTCTTTGCCAGGGAGACCACAAAATCTCTAGATTTTAGTCCTGCCTTGAAGGTCGTGAGTTGTACCTTATCATCTGACTCATCTATCTCCAGCATTCCTGGGGTGAAACGGGTTACGTAGGACCTCAAAGTTTCCTTCTCTACTTGTTTGATGGTAAGCAAGTGGTCAGCAGTCCTTTTTGGGCGTTGCCCACCGACAAAATGACGAACAAACAAATTACTGAGCTGCTCGAAGTTATCAATGGACGAGGTTGGTAATTTAGTGAACCATTCTCTGGCTGCCCCCTTTAGAGTAGTGGGAAAAGAGCGGCACAGGATCTCATCAGGAGGTTGCTAAAGGCCCAAGGTCGTCTTAAACGTGTTTAGATGATCCAGCGGGTCCTTTAGTCTATCAAAGGGCTCGAGTTGGGGTAGACAGAACTTGGAAGGCACTGGACATTCCTGGACTGCTACTGTGAAAGGTGAGTCCGTCTTCCTGACTATCCTTTCTAAACTTTGATCCGTCTTTCCTTTAATGGCAGTTCTTAGTTCGTCCATCTCCTTTCTCATCTCTCTAAAAAGGTCTGAATTTGCTTCTTCTAGAGTGCTGGTTCGTCTCCTGTGACTGTCTTCATCATCATCTCTGTTGATTTTCGGGTGATTATCTCTTTGCTACAGCCTCTGTCTTATCTCTTGGTTTTGCTTAGTAAGTTCTTCTACAGTGGCCGCGAGTGTCTGAATTTGTAGGGCCAATGCAGCAGGATCTGGATTAGAGCTGGACTCCATCTGAAGTTTTAGCTTGGGATAAAAATAGTGCTCTTGAACTTGGTGCTCAAAAATTGTTTAGCTCCCCACAGACGGCGCCAAACTGATGATGCCTAGATCATCAGCAAGAGCTCTCATCCAAATGGGGTCGTCTGCCACTAATCCCGGTCTTGACACAAGACAAGTTGTAAAAAGGAAAAGATGGTCACCGGTGTGGCACCAGCCACAAGGTCTCTGATGCCAAAGTTAGAATAGTTGAGAGTTGTAAAGAAAGCAAAATGAAAGTATTAGAAAAATCTGTGTACGTACCCCTTGGTGGGTTCCGCCAATGAATATATATAGATGCTTCTTTCTTAGCCATTGATTTTGCTTTAATGGTGCAATCATTACTAGAGCTGTAACGGCCATGCAGGGTTTTAAATGGATAGATATACTTCAACGGTATGAAAATCTATTATTGCATCTGTAACGCTTTCCCACGACAATGCTTGAATCCTTGTCAGGCAGTTCCCCTAGGGCAAGGTTGGCTTTATAGTCGTCCTTATTGGTCGTCCTTCTGGAGTGGACGAGGATACTTTTGGGACTATTAGTAAACATGCTTCTTGACAATAAGTGTGAAGACCTGGGAAGAATGTATGTTTTGTTCGGTCGGGTTCACGATGGCCTCTTGAAAATGACTTCTCACATCAAGGAGACCGGTAAGCAGCTGTTTACTGACCCGGAAAGGCTCAAGGATCTAGTGGAATTTGTCCAGCAGCTCTTGGACGAGAAAGACAAGTATGATAACATTATTACGTCATCATTTTACAATGACAAGACTTTCCAGAATGCCCTAAATTCGTCCTTCGAAGACTTTATTAACTTGAATGCTGTAGACAAAAAGCTACGCAAAGGACTGAGGAGAGTTAGCGAGGAGGATGGAGAGATTATACTTGACAAGGTGATGATGGTATTTCATTGTGACATTCATCGCAATACAAAAAAAGAAAAGTAACATATCATGTACTAAGGGTACATTTTGTACACTAAATGATGAAGAACTACCATCAGGAGTGGACACCATAGGTTAAACTCTTTAAAAAAAAATAAGGATTACGACAGAAATTATGGTATTTATTACTAGTAATAAAGTGTGTTGTAATGTAATAAATAAACATATTCATTTGGTTGGTTGTGAGTTATAACATTAAAATGAAATTTAACATTTATTTTAGGAAATATCTTACTCATACAATTATATCTCCTTAAAAATTATTATTTTTAAATTTAAGAGAGATGTGTTATTTTTTATGATTTTTTATTTTTATAATTGTTAGATGTATATGAAAATTTTTTTTATTTGGAAATATATAAAGTTTTGAAACTATTGCACTTACTAAGGAATAACTAATACCGTCTTTTAAAGAGGAATAATTATTCTTCATTTTGATGAATAGCTATTCATAAGGAATGACTATTCTTTGTAATAAAAACATAACTAAACTAAAGAATAACTAAGTCATATGAATAACTATTACATTATAACGCCTATTACAGTCTACCAAACATGTCCTAAGTTATACACCTACATTCATATTACAACTAATATGTACGTACAATAGAACTGATTTATGCTACGCATATACAAAGAGAATCATTTATCCATAATGGAGAATGCATCACACAAATTCACATAAGAGGTATAACATCAATGAAAAAAAAAAAAAAAAAAAAAAACTCATCCATGATTAACGACCACATAAACTATAGTAGTAAGATCCCGTTGTAATTCTTTTAATGTATTCTTCACCATGGCTTTGAGATTTTTTTGATTGGTTTATGGGAACCAATGTTGTTGGCACCTGAGAATTCTCCAATGGTACATCACTAACAAAACAAATTTAGAAAACTTGAAAAAAAAATTCCCTTTAGAGGGACTTTCCAAATGTGCAAGAGTGAGGTAAAGCAATTGCAAATATATATAGACAAAAAATCAGTAAGTTTTTTTTTTTTTTTTTTTTTTTTTGAATTCTAATAGAGTGGCAATTAAACAATTTTCATAACTGCTTGATTATGGAGAGAGAGAGTCATAAAGTTGAAGAAAGTTTGAATTATTATCAAATTGGGCTTGATGGAATAATAAATGGAAAGGAAACGTTAATTAAGAGATGGAGTTTTTATTTTATGTGATTGGGACAATGTTAATTTTCAAAAGGAAGGAAAAGAAAAAGAAAAAAAAAAAAAATAAAGTTAGTGAGATCGATGATGTGGCCGCTGATATCTCTTAACAGGAGTGTAGCAACAATAAATGCTACGCTTCAACTTTTAGATATATATAAATGCAAAACAAAAGAGGGCATTGTCTCAACGGTCAAGTTAAATCAAATTTAATGTGCTCGCTCTTGTAAACATTAAAAAAAAGAGTGTTATAAGTTATACAAATTTTACTATATAGTTCTTATAAATTGATGTGTTAACTTTTAAAACATTAAGAAAATATTATTTATTTATTTATTATAGTGTTAAATCTGTTGATGTTATACTAATTACATTCATTATGGGTACTAGGTAACTCAACTAGTAAAATCTATGATAAGTTGAAACTCTCTATAAAAAAAATTAAAAAAAAAAAAAAAAAAACCCACATTCATTAGCACATGAATTTGTACACTTTTGTAGTTTGATAGCTAATAATTTTAACATGCTATAATTATATGTGAAAAATGAGTGAAATCAGGCCTGGCCTTGTCCTATGCAAGCTATTGATTCAACTTGCTTATTCTGGGTTTGAGTCCAGTTAGGGCCCATATCAATGCTTTTTTCAGCATTTTGTTTATTCCATTTTCAAGGAAACTAGTGCGAGCCTATAAGGACCCTTTACTGCTTTGTATTCATGGGCTTAGGTTGGTTGACTCAATGCCACAAAAAATTTGGGCAAAGTTTCATGACCCAAAGTGCAGTTTTATAACGTAGTTCTTAGGATTTTTATATGAGACAAGTCCTGAGTTCTAACTTTCACAGGAAAGATATTATATTAATGTTTTTGATAATTTGACAGCTATAATGGAGAGGGGGAGGTTTGAATCTTGAAAATCTCCGTTAAAAATACCATAATATGCTAATTTAGTAACAAAGTTCTTGATAAATACAATATTAATTTTAACTAAATAATTATTGTCTTTTATAGTCTAAAACCACCATTACTTTGATGAACATGATGTTAAATTATGGCTTAATCCACCTTATTGAACTCAAACCGTTGAGTTTGAGACCCTTTAGCATTTATTCCTCAAGATGGAGGTAAGATGGCCATGGCTAGTTCCTAACTCTTTTATTTTTTATTCCTCCCCCCTCCCCCCCCCCCCCCCCCCCAACCCCCCCGGGCGCCCCCCGGCCCCCAAAAAATAAAAAAAATAAAAACCTAAGACTAAGGGTAAAGATTTAGTTCAAGCCAAATTTTAGAAACAAGTTTCTCATTTTGACTTTTGTTATCATTCGTACCAGCAAAATGAAATTTCAACTTTCTTTTAAAAAAATTACATAAACTTAACTTTGTCACACTCTTGGAGAAGTCAATCAATGCACAAATGCAAACATAATTGTTGTCAACCCAAAAACTTTATTTCACTTTTGAAACCCCCTTAAAGGACTCTTTGTTGTTAAATCTAGATAGGGAAGGCATGTAATATAGTCCATTAGTCCTAATGCCTTTGTAATAAATTATGCAAATAAATTAAATTATCTTTTTTAATTAATTATTGATGTGTCTCTATTTTTATTTTGAATAATGTAGCAGCTAGATTTGAATCCTATACAATATATTAGGTATTGCACAAGATGCAATAGCAATATTTGTTACAACTGTGAGTCGAGTTATTAAAGAGAGTAAAATTATTACGACTTTAAAGCCAAAAAGAATATAACTGTCTTCACCACCAAGGAGAACTGACAACCACAATATTTTTCTTGATACCATTTTTTTAGGGAAAAATGAAATTGAGATTATTTTTATTGAATAGGTTGAACAAACTATGAATTTGATTGTTTAGCGATTTTTATCTTTTTGTTTTATAGTAGGCTTTTTGTTGAATAATTAGATCACTTCTTGTTGTTTGATCTTACCTTGTTTTTGTTTGGTTTATGTTTGTTGTTATTTGGGCTAATATTAATTGTTGTTATTTAAGTTTTTTTTTTAATTTTATAAAAGGGATTAAGGATTATATTTGGGGGCAGAACTAATTTTGGATTAATGCTCCGTCTACAATATTTTTACAATAAATCTTATGTAAAAAACTTTTATTGGTGGGTAAAAAATAATATCAGTATTGAGCCCAAATTAGAATCAATAACAACTTACCACATTGGATTTATTGTAAAATTATTGTGAAAATATTGTGAATGTAGCATTATTCTTATTTTTGTTGAACCCAACTTTTTGTAATTTTTAAGTTGAGGTGTTTAACATTTTTATTAAGGTGGTCACAATAGGTTAGTTTAACATATAAATTTTTTTTTTTTTTTTTTTTTTTGGCAAGTGTATATATGCCATTTTTTACAAGTTAGGGTGGTCATCCTATGACCACCCTGGCTTGAATGTAGAGTCGCCGGTGGTGACGTGGAGTCTGTTCTCCATCATTTATAAATAAAAAAAAATTGGTTTTAAATCATCTTACCAAGTAGGCACTAATCCTTAATGTAAAAGGATTAATTGATTTTTGTTCAAATAAAGTTTAACAAGTTTCTCAAAAAAAAAAAAAAAGTTTAACAAAGCTCTTGGATGCCCATTTAGACTGGCTATCATAGACAAGAAAGTCAATTATAATTGGTTGCATCTTTTGCTGTACCAAAAAGGTCAAATAATTAGGGCATGTTTGATAACGTTGTTTAAACACCACAATATGTATTTCCATAATATTTAAACAACGTTACTAGAAATCTCTTACCAAACGAGTCATTCGTCTTACAAAAAGAATATCTAAGTTTGAGAAGAGATCACATCAACATGTGCAAAGGCATTGGACCTTATCCAAATCCGATTCATTTGATGTACACCATGTGGCACGTCCATCTTATGTCCAATGCCGTAATGACAACTTCCTTGTGATTAGCCTACTATTAAAACTCATTAACATTGATAACAACAACAACAATAACACAAATAATAATAATCACTATTTTTTCATAGAGAAATAACCAAATTCTCATCTAAACCTACAAATTCCTTCACGCATATCTCATTTCAACCAAATAATTAGAAATCCTACAAGACAGTGGTGTAGGATAATCAAAAGTGAGCTTTACAGATCATTTGGTTCAGTTTGGTCTGTTCCGTCCATTTTGTTCCAGTTCGGTCTATTTGATCCACTTGGTTTAGTTCGGTCTACTTCAGTCCATTTTAGTCCATTCAGCCCACTTCAGTCTAGTCCATCCACTTCAGCCCATTCCGGTCCATTATGTGGGGAACGAATTTCATCTTCTAAGTAAGACATACTGTTAGATCAAATATTAAACATTCAGTCCTTTTAGGTCCACTTCAGTCCTTTCTAGTCCATTTTGTGGGGAATGAATTTGATCTTCTGACTTCTGAGTGAGATATATTGCTAGATCAAATATTAAACATTTGGTGCCACAAAAATTAAAATTTGCTGGAAATTTTACTGAAAGAGATAGTCTCCAAACTAAATGGAAGGCCTTAGGTAGCAATACTAAACTGCATAAGATACCATGTCAGAATCCAAAAGTGGTTTAGTGTTTGATGTTACTTGTCATCTTGGGTTGGTGTTGGACTACTATTCCATATAACCTGGGGGCACAAGTGATAGGTTAGCTTTCGTGTGCAGAGATTGAATTTATGTGGGAGACTAGAGTATATTTATTCCAGAATGGAGCCAAAATTTTTGAAAGCTGCTAAGAAAGTTTGAGAAGTTCCCATTAGGCATTGAGAATAGGGTTACTCAGGTTTGCAAGCTGAAGGTAATTCAAGAACCATACATGCTACATTAGAGGATAATGGTGTTGGGAAACTTCATTTACTTTTAGTATTAGACTAACTTATCTTTGTACAGTTGACAACTTCTAGGCGATAGATAATATTAATGAATTCTTAAATCTAAATACTTGTGAAGTGGTTGGACCAAGACAAATTTGGACAAGATGCATAATTTGTGCAATAGATTATAGAACATCTTCATGGGGTTCATGCCTGTTCAGAATACAACTTCTTAAATAATAGATGTGAAATTTCAAAATCATGGACTGTTGGAAGTATTTTTCTTCTGGTCAAAGGGAACACTGGCATACAAAGTGAGAAAGATTCGGATGGTTTGCTCAAAGGTTGTAACTTCTAAGAAGATATAGGAAGTTAGTTGACAAATCTGTCATGAATTATTGCTGTCCTACTGGCTAGCCAGTTAGCTTAAAGCTTCCTACAGATTCAAATGTTGATATGGGTTGATACTATTGATAGCATGGAGAAGAAAAGTAAAGGAATTTTTGTGTCATTTACTCAACTTATTCTGTTCTACTTGTTCATCTTGGGAGTTATCATGACATTTCTTGAAGTTACGGGCCTGGAGGAACCTTTATCATTTAAGAAACTTGAGGTGAAACTTACAAATGGTTATTCCTTTATTACTAGGAGAACTTTGACTTGGTTCAACTGCTAACTGCAAGAAGTGCTAGTAGGTGAACTAGGATGCAGCATTTGTAGAACCTAATTTTGATGTTGCTGAATCTAAGTTCTATATGTTCAGATAGGGAAGGAAGAAAGACAAACATCTTGATTTATGTTTAGAAAACCATGCTTGACATGCTCCCATATTGATGAACTTACATGGCAGGAACTTGCTTAGAGGTGCACATTTTAAGGTTTTCATTCATGCGTGGTTACCCTAACTCTGCAGAGATCATTGGCCTTGAGAGTTGCAAAGTTGCAAAGTTGTGTAGTGTCTGCGAGGCAATGATGTATTACTTAGTGTCTTTAATGAGAGAGTGGATGGAACAGAGGCAAATAAAATGATAAGGCTTGCCTTTTGTTCTGTAACTTACTTGCATAAATGTTTTATTTATTAATTTTTAGAATATTTGATTTAATAAACTTTCAATGCCTAATAATTTTCTGCAATCTCATCACGGGAATATCTCATTCTGTGATTTGTGTTTAAGATTGTGGATAAGCAATCTGCTTTATAAAACTATTGTGCAGTTGGGTCAAATCTAACTATAAAAGTATTAGCTTTGATTTGGTTGAACTTGGATGACTAAAGGTTCTTGGTGGCCACACAAATTAGTTAGTTATTTATTTGGTTTATTTCCCCTTTTTTTTCTCTCTATTTCTTTTTCCTGATGGCAAATTTATAAATTCTTCTTCCATTCTTTTTAACCGTTATTAATATACACAATGTCTGTATGTCTCTGCTTCATGATATTAAATATACTTTATATAGTCTAAGAAGTTTATTTGATAGTGGTGCTCTAATTTCTGTGATTCTCAATTGTGTGCAGAGGCTCCAAGGCAAATCTTTGATTCAGTGGGGCGTGTCAAAAAAGTTTCTAATTGTTGAACTTGGGACACAACCAATCTGATGCAACTTTTTCAGAGTGAAGCCAAATACTCTAAATAGGTACACTTTTTCAAAAGCTACACCCTTCCATTGTTGGCTTGTCTAAAATATGAAAATCAATAACTTGTTACTTCATCGATGTGAAAAATGTTATATATAATAATCCAAAGTGAGGTTTTAAAGTGATCTCATTCTTCTCACTCCAAAAACCGTTCACATCCTTTAAACAATTCTAGAATTAACTAAATTACTAAAATACCTTTAATTTATAGGGGATTGTAAAATTGCAATTTTGACCATAAATATAAAATTAACTAAAACTTTTATAATAAAAATTTAAATTAAAAATTATTTTAACATTAGGACACATATAATTAGACCTTTAAAATCACATGACTTTTAATTAAATTATGCTTTACATTACCCCATAAAATAAAATCTTGTATAGACAAATTGTCAAAGTAGTAACAAAATTTATTTTTCCATGACTAGAGCAACTAATTGAGGACAAAAACAATTTGATCAAATTAGTATCAACAGCTTTTTAGGCAGGGCATGGTTATTATACATACTTTTAAGCTTTGTTACTTGAAACTTTTGAAATCTTTGCTATAAATATTCGTTGTAACTAAAATATTATCATTTAGAGCTTTGCAATAAGAGTCCGAAATTGGTAAGAATGGAGTGTAAAATCTATATTCTTATCTCAGTAACTTGTTCAACAAATTATAAATGTTGTGACACAAGATGTTTTAGATTTGAAAAGTCTGGGAAGCAATAGCTTTGTAGTAGCATTTTGTTGTATGGCCAAACAAAATAGTGCTATTTCTACAGTAAATTTTTTTGGGCGATGAAGCAACTTTTATTCAACAGACCAGATTACAACAATATTACAAATCCCAAACATTAAGCTGTAATCTACCAAGAACTAACATCAGCCTAACACGAAAACAGAAAAAGGAGCTTTCACAAAGCTGCATATTAGCTTTAAAAAAAAAAATTTTTAATGTTTCTACACCAAGAGAGCTATATCTAACATCATGCACAATGAATTGCACATTGGCGCCATACCAGATTCAGATCAAATCTTTCCATTGTGAATTATGGAATTTCAATTAATTCAACTTTGGTAGATAACAGCTGCTCAGACTATATTGCAATAATTGTGACGATCTTTTTGTAGTGGCATGTTAAGGTGATCTAGTAGGAGAAGACAAGGAGGGATTGGGTGGCATTGGCAAGGACTGAAGGCTACCTTCTAGCATTTCTACTACCTTTGTCATTGATGGTCGGTTTGATGGAATGGTCTGAATGCACCACAAACTTATTAAAATCATCTTCCTTGCAATTTCTTCTTCCTCTTCATTTGTAATCCCATCCAATCTTAAATCCTTACCTCCTTCAAGATGCTCATAAACATAATGTGGAAAATATATTTCACTGGTGTGAGACACTCCAACATCAATATTCTCTCTTCCTGCTACTATTTCAAGAACCATCATTCCATAGCTATACACATCAGACTTGTGAGATACTCTGCCAATGTTTCTATACTGCACTTCAGGAGCAATATATCCAGCGGTCCCTCTAGTATTCATTGTTGATACAACACTATCTTTCCTTTCACACAGTTTCGCAAGGCCAAAATCAGAGATTTTGGGACATAAATTATCATCTAAGAGAATGTTGTGAGGTTTTATGTCAAAATGAAGAATCCTTGTGTTACAGCCACGATGCAAGTATTCTAATCCTCGAGCAATGCCTATTACAATTTCATTGCGTGTTTTCCATTTCAGTGGACCGTTTTCACTTGACAATCCTTGAGTATATATGAACTTATCCAATGATCCATTGGACATATATTCAAAAATCAATGCTCTTTTTTTCTTCTCATAACAGAAACCCAGAAGAGTGACTACATTAACGTGGGAAGTTCTACTAATGCTAGCAATCTCATTAATGAATTCTTCTCCATTACCCTTGGACTCACTTAGTACTTTCACTGCCACTAGACGACCATCAGGTAGCATTCCCTTATACACAACACCATATCCTCCTTGGCCTATTTTATTTTTGAATGAGTTTGTCACTTTCTTCACGAACGAATAACTGTATCGCTTTGGGGCAAGAGATCCATAATTCCTTATAAATGCCTCGACTTTTTGCTCATTTCTGGTCTTTCTTCCATAAGACCATTGCCCGCATGATAAGCATTCTCTCTTAAAGTTGTAGAAAGCCACAATTGAGATTAATATAATCCCAGCCACAACTGCGGAAATGCCTGTATGCAAAGAATGGTTTAAGAATTATGTTTCACTAATAATAATATTTATCAGGGCAACTACGAAAAAAAGTGAAAAAAGAAAAAAGGAAAAAGAAAACATGTATATCAGTATTAATACGTATATGTTCATTCTTCAAGGGCCAGATAGCAGAACTTAGTAAGAAATACTTTTTGACAAACGTTTAAAATACCTATAGCAACTTTAACAGCCAAATTGCGCTTTGAACCTGCATCAGGAACATAAGAAAAGTTAGACTTCTTTTTATGAAGTGAATGTTATATTAAAATTTCTGTTGGGATTAAGAGAGAGTGTAAAATAACACATAAAAAACTATTGTAGTTTGGTCTAGTCGTCTATATTTATCTATAGTGAAAAGCCCTTGCGGCTATATTTATACTATTTTAAACTTGTGTGTTAACAGTAAGCTCATAAAAGGTATATATAGAGAGACTAAATCTAAAATACCCATAGACTAACATTGGATTATTTTACTTACTCGACAAGTAGGCTTAATATTACTTTGCTTATCCTACAAAAAACATTGATATCTCCAGTATCCTCCCCTTGTATTGATATATCTATCATCCTCCTCTACCTCAAAGTGAAAACTTAAAATCGCGCGATTTTAAGTTTTCACTTTGATTTAGAATATGAAAATGAGAACTAAAGTGCGACCATGAAGGACGGGATTAAATGTAGAATGGCACAAGTAGTTAAAGTAGTTAATTAACACAAGATTCAAATCACAAATAAAGCACAAGTTGAAGATGCATAAACATAGTTAAAAAGTACAATTAACACAACCGCATAGAGATAGCAATATTGGTTCATGAAGTGAAAACCCTTGTAGAAATACCTACCAAGATGAATGTTAGAATTCAAGCACATACATCTTCAACAATGGTGGAATCCAAGGGAACCATGAGAGAGAGAAAACTGTATGTGAATGATTCTATATTGAATAAATTTATCAAGTTCTCTGTTTCTTATATACAGAAAGAATAGTGGCGGGAAGAGTTAACAGACTAAGTAAGAAAGAAATACACCAATACAGGACTAATGCGTGTCCACTAAAAACTAACTAATTATACTATCTTTATACTAAACGACCTGTAGTTTTATCAATACATATACACTACGACTTGTAGCTTTGCTCTATCTCTGGTTCTTGCTCTCTATCTGCTTCATCTTCGAGCTTCATCCTTTAACAATGAAAAAACTTTTGAGGGCAGACTCAAAAAGAAAATCCACTACTATAAAAGGCTGTCGCAGTACATGCATGTTTATAGGCTTTTGTACTTGAGCTCCCTGCTATTGCTAGTAACTGCATACTCCTACATTTTTCCTTCTATGTAATCCGCTTCACAAACAATCGCCGCTTGTAGATTAACCCACTAGGCACTCCAAGAGATTCTTGTTAGTTTGTGCAACTAAGGACACCTATGTGTTTTCAGAGAAAATTCCTACACAAACATAGGTGGGTGATCAAGGTATTTTATTAAGTTTTCGCACAAGCGAGTGTCGAGTGAGGGACTACAAAATTTTTTGTATAATTTTCAATTTTGTTTGAATGAGATTTGATTTTCTATCGAGCAAGCTCTTCAATCTTTCACAGTGAACAATGAGCCTCATTGTTAAACCCGTTTGACACCCTTTATGAATACTAAGAAAATAACCGAACATTGCAAACTTTTTGTCATGGGATATGTCAAACTCTAGATTTCCTAACAATCTCCCACCTGTAGCAACTCTATGACAAAACACCCTAATATTGACTTGAGTATCTCTGCAAGTCTATGAAATCACAGACCAACCAAGACTTACACCTATTCTAGAGACATAATTCTGGGACTAGAACAATTTACCTGTCTTTCCTAAACATGATCAAATATATTAAATGCAACTGGTATAGATAATAAAAGTAACAATATTGATCAAGCATTTCATAAGAATATGAATATCATGAAAAGCACAGATAGCTTGACCATAAACAAAAATGGTGCACAAGCAAGAACCGTAGCACGTCATAGTAGCAAGAAGTGCATCAAGAACAATCAAGTTGATGACTATAATGGTCAATTATCATCAAGGATATGACACATTCGAACATGTAAAGCAAATTAGAACCACAGAACTAGTAACTAAACTCAACATGTTCAACACAAAGCAATGATTTTATTATCTCCTTAAATTTTCTCCCCAACTACTTGTCAAATACTCCTAAATTGAGGTAGTGAGGCTAGAAAATTTATAACCGTACCTGGTGTAGACACATTCTTTAATGGTGATTCTGGGGGCTGGGCAGCCGGGGGAGGCACTGTCATAGTAGAAGGAAGTGCATCAAAAATAGTCAAGTTGATAACTATAATGGTCAATTATCATCAAGGATATGACACATTCAAACATGTGAAGCAAATTAGAACCACAGAACAAGTAACTAAACTCAACATGTTCAACACAAAGCAATGATTTTATTATGTCCTTAAATTTTCTCCCCAACTACTTGTCAAATACTCCTGAATTGAGGTAGTGAGGCTAGAAAATTTATAACCGTACCTGGTGTAGACACATTCTTTAATGGTGATTGTGGGGGTTGGGCAGCCGGGGGAGGCACTGTCATAGTATAAGGAAGTGCATCAAGAACAGTTAAGTTGATAACTATAATGGTCAATTATCATCAAGGATATGACACATTCGAACATGTGAAGCAAATTAGAACCACAAAACTAGTAACTAAACTCAACATGTTCAACACAAAGCAATGATTTTATTATGTTCTTAAATTTTCTCCCCAACTACTTGTCAAATACTCCTGAATTGAGGTAGTGAGGCTAGAAAATTTATAACCATACCTGGTGTAGACACATTCTTTAATGGTGATTGTGGGGGCTGGCCAGCTGGGGGAGGCACTGTTATAGTAGAAGGAAGTGCATCAAGAACAGTCAAGTTGATAACTATAATGGTCAATTATCATCAAGGATATGACACATTCAAACATGCAGCAACGAAGCCAGAACTTTGAGTTAGGGGGGGTGGTTTTATTGTTGACTGTGTGTAGCGATTTCAACCACTGATTCTGTTACTTAGCTGCTGAGATTTTTTTTTTTTTTTTTGTAAGTAAGAACAAAATTATTTTTGTTTAGAATTTTTTTAAAGGGTAGGGTTATTTATTTTGGATAAAATTAGTTAATTGAGCTTAATTTTGTTTTTAGTTTTACTGGTAATTTTTGTTGTTGAGCTTTTTTTTTTTTTTTTTGGCTTGTATATTTTATTTTAGATTATTGATTTATAAATTTGTTTATGTTCACTAAATTGAAGAAAATGCTAGAGTTGCAAGTTTTTTATAAATTACTTTTGTAATAAGTGGTTACTGGTAAGTAAAAAAATGGTGTGAGTGGTATGCCCATATTCGAACCAATAATAATTTGTTACCAAACAATTTGTAAAAATATTATAAAAAAGTTTGTGAGTATAGTATTATTCTTAAAAAAATTAATGATATTATTAAAGAGAAATAAAATGTAATTTTATAAAACAAAATTGCTAAAATTAATACACATATATAAAATAATATTTAAAAAAAAAAATTGCGGGGGGGGGGGGGGGGGGGGGGTGTGGGGCCATTGCCCCCCTAGCTAGTCCAAAGGTAGTTCCGCCCCTACAAACATGTGAAGCAAATTAGAACCACAGAACTAGTAACTAAATTCAACATGTTCAACACAAAGCAATGATTTTATTATCTCCTTAAATTTTCTCCCCAACTACTTGTCAAATACTCCTTAATTGAGGTAGTGGGGCTACAAAATTTATAATCATACCTGGTGTAGACGCATTCTCTAATGGTGATTGTGGGGGCTGAGCAGCCGGGGTAGGCACTATCTTTTTTATAACCGTACCTGCTGTAGACGATCTCTTGAATCGTGATTCTGGGGGCTGGGCAGCCAGGGAACGCATTGGCAAGACCTGAGGAGGTGGCGGTGGAGAGGAACGACATGTTTCGGATCCATAAGATTGATTTGGGCAGTAGCAAGTAGGTCCATTGGAAGTGCGGTCAAAACCACAAACTCCATTAGACCTAGTGCAGGCACTCCAGGCTTCACTGTCATTCCATTTCACATCATAGCCTGCTTTGATGGTTTGTTCCACTTGCGATAAATTGTTAACATCAGTAATAGAATCTGAAGGAATCAGAAGACGCACACTATCAGTACACGGGTTAAGGCCTTCGTCTGCCAATACAAAATACCCAAGCCCATATTTTGGACAAGTGAAACTATGGTAATCCTGCACGGGAAGTTCATCTTCTCGACAACCATAGACTAAGGTAAGGTTTTGCAACAAAGTGGTGTTGTCGAGAACTTTAGATTCAAGTATGCTGCTATTCACGAATTTGGGTGAACAAATTCCATTTACATAGTCTTCTCTCGCAATAGAGAGTGTTTTGGTTCTGGTATTCATTTCCAAAACTCGGTACCAGAGGTCTAAAATCCTTATGGTGGTGTCATTTTTCTCACAGGTGAGCTTTAACTGAGGATTGCCACAAGCTTCAGGTCGAGCAGCTCCCCAGAATGGATAGCCCACGTTTGTGATCTCTCCACAGCTGAACATATTGGTACTACAATTTGAGTACCAATCAGAGGCGCATAAAGTCGACGCAGGAAACTCCATGAAAATCAAGGTTGTGAAAAACAAAGAAACAAGAAAAGTAGACCGAGAAAACAGTTGGGAGTTCATTCTGGTGGTACTGTAATTGTCGGCCGGCGAAAGTGTAGTTATTTGCTAGATGACTTTGAATTTGCTTCTTTAATTAGTGTGAAATGGGAACGAGTGACAAACGATATTGGCAGGAAGCTCTGACACAAAAGACTTGGGCGATGACTCACATGCATAAAATTAAGAGCAGTATCTGCTACAATTTACACACCGGCTGTTACGCACAATTACACAAAGCTTATTGTAAATTTTAACTTGTAATTATTGGACGCCTCATTTTCTCGCAATTACACCGAAATTGGAGGAAAGACTTAATTGTGACGTGAAGTGAACGGGCGCGCGGCTCGAAGTCACTAAAATAATTTAAATTATACAAAATCTAATAAAACGATAATTTAAATACTATTTGTTATAATTGTGAATCAAGTAACTAAGGAGAGCAGTAGTAGAGCCACACACAGGGGGGGGGGGGCGCAAGGTCTCCCCAAAATTTTAAAAAATTAATTTATAGTATGTATATTATTTACATTTAAAAAAATGTAGCATGTAAAAATTGAAATTGACTCTCCCAAATTTTGAGTCATTTTAATGATGCTCTTAAAGAGAAATTATATTAAAATCATATAATTTAAGAGGTTTAACAGATTAAACTATGTAAAAAATGATAAATTTTTGTACATGTCTAATAGAAGAAATACATGACTTTTATATACTCGTTAAAATTTAGAACATAATAAATTCTCTTAGTAAATTAATTTATATATGTGTGTGTGTAGAGGTTTGTCTTAACTAATATATTAGCATTACAACTTGGCCCCCCCCCCCCCCCCAAACCAAAATTTCTAACTCCACCCCTGAAGGAGAGTAAAATTACTATGACTTCAAAGCCAAAAAGAATATAATTGTCTTCACCATTAAGGAGAACTGACAACCATAATATTTTTCTTGGTACCATTTTTTTAGGAAAAAATGAAATTAGAGATTATTTTTATTGGATAGGTTGAACAAGCTACAAATTTGAATGTTTAGCTATTTTTATCTTTTTGTTTTATTGTAGGATTTTTGTTGTTTGATCTTATCTTGTTTTTGTTTAGTTTATATTTGTTGTTATTTGGACTAATGTTTATTGTTATTATTTAAGTTTTTTTAATTTTATAAAAGGGATTAAGAATTATATTTGGGGGCAAAATTAATTTTGGAGTAATGCTATATTCACAATATTTTTACAATAAATCTTATGCAAAAAGCTGTTATTGGTGGGTAAAAATATAATATTAGTATTGAGTCCAAATTAGAATTAGTAATAGCTTACCACATTAGATTTGTTGTAAAAATATTGTGAAAATGTTGTGAATATAATATTATTCTTATTTTTATTGAACCTAAATTTTTGTAATTCTCAAGTCAGGGTATTCAATATTTTTATTAAGGTGGTCACAATAGGTTAGTTTAACATATAAATTTTTTTTTTTTGACAAGTGTATATATGCCATTTTTTACAAATCAGGATGGTCCTGTGACCACCCTAACTTGCATGTAGAGCCACCAAGGGTGGCATGGAGTCTGCTCTCCATCACTTACAAAAAAATATATATGGTTTTAAATGAAATCATCTTACCAAGGGTCTGTTTGGATATAATTTATTTTTGCTGAAACTGAAAACTGAAAACACTGTAGCAAAATTATTTTTAAATGTGTGAATAGTGCCGTGGGACCCATGAACAGTGCATTTTTTCTCTTGCACAGTAAATTCATGTGATGTTACTGTTCACGCGTTATTAAAAAAAAAAAAAAAAAAAAAAAAAAAAAAAAAAAAAAAAAGCTGAAAACGTAAACACATAGACGTGGACGTGGATCCAAACAAATACCAAATAGGTACTAATCCTTAATGTAAAAGGATGAATTGATTCTTGTTCAGAGAAAGTTACAAAGCTCTCCCATTTAGACGGGCAATCATAGACAAGAAAGTCGAATAATTGGTTGCATCTTTTGCTGTACCAAAAAGGTCAAATAATTAGGCTCCGTTTAGTAATGATATTTAAATAACGAAAACTGTTATTTAAACACCACAACACATATTTTCACACACTTTTTCACCTGCATGTATTTTCACAAAATTTAAACAACGTTACTAGAAATCTCTTACCAAACGGAGCCTTAGTCTCACAAAAGGAACATCTAAATTTGAGAAGAGATATCACATCAAAATGTGCAAAGGCATTGGACCCTAGCTAGCCAAATCCGGTTCATTTGATGAACACCAAGTGGCGCGTCCATCTTGTGTCCAGTGTCGTAATCACAACTTCCTTGTGATTAGCCTACTATTAAAATTCATTAACTTTGATAACAACAACAACACAAATAATAATAATAATCACTATTTTTCCATAGAGCAATAACCAAATTCTCTCTAAACCTACAAATTCCTTCACGCATATCTCATTTCAACCAAATAATTAGCAATCCTACAAGACAGTGGTGTAGGATAATCAAAAGTGAGCTTTACAGATCATTTGGTTCAGTTTGGTCCGTTCTGTCCACTTTGGTCCAGTTCAGCCTATTTGATCTATTCGGTCCAATTCGGTCTACTTCAGTCTATTTTGGTCCATTCAGCTTACTTCGGTCTAGTCTGTCCACTTCGGCCCATTCCGGTCCATTATGTGGGGAACGAATTCAATCTTCTGAGTAAGACATACTGTTAGATCAAATATTAAACATCCAGTCCTTTTAGGTCCACTTCGGTCATTTCCGGTCCATTATGTGGGAAATGAATTTGATCTTCTGACTTCTGAGTGAGACATATTACTAGATCAAATATTAAACATTTGGTGCAGTAAACATTGAAATTTGCTGGAAATTTTGCTGAAAGAGATAGTCTCCAAACTAAATGGAAGGCTTTAGGTAGCAATACTAAACTGCATAAGATACCATGTCGAATCCAAAAGTGGTTTAGTGTTTGATGTTACTTGTCATCTTGGGTTGGTGTTGGACTGCTACTCCATATAACCTGGGGGCACAAGTGATAGGTTAGCTTTCGTGTGCAGTGATTGAATTTATGTGGGAGACTAGAGTATATTTATTCCAGAATGGAGCCAAAAATTTTGAAAGCTGCTAAGAAAGTTTGAGAAGTTCCCATTAGGCATTGAGAATGGGGTTACTCAGGTTTGCAAGCTGAAGGTAATTCAAGAACCATACATGCTACATTAGAGGATAATGGTGTTGGGAAACTTCATTTACTTTTAGTATTAGACTAACTTATCTTTGTACAGTTGACAACTTCTCTGCGATAGATAATATTAATGAATTCTTAAATCTAAATACTTGTGAAGTGGTTGGACCAAGACAAATTTGGACAAGATGCATAATTTGTGCAATAGATTAGAGAACATCTTCATGGGGTACATGCCTGTTCAGAATATAACTTCATAAGTAATAGATGTGACATTTTAAAATCATGGATTGTTGGAAGTAGTTTTCTTCTGGTCAAAGGGAACAGTGGCATACAAAGTGAGAAAGATTCAGATGGTTTGCTCAAAGGTTGTAACTTGTAAGAAGATATAGGAAGGTAGTTGACAAATCTGTCATGAATTATTGCTGTCCTACTGGCTAGCCAGTTAGCTTAAAGCTTCCTAAAGATTCAACTGTTGATATGGGTTGATAGTATTGTTAGCACGGAGAAGAAAAGTATAGGAATTTTGTGCAATATACTCAACTTATTCTGTTCTACTTGTTCATCTTGGGAGTTATCATGACATTTCTTGGAGTTACAGGCCTGGAGGAACCTTTATCATTTAAGAAACTTGAGGTGAAACTTATAAATGGTTATTCCTTTATTACTAGGAGAACTTTGACTTGGTTTAACTGCTAACTGCAAGAAGTACTACTAGGTGAACTAGGATGCAGCATTTGAAGAACCTAATTTTGATGTTGCTGAATCTAAGTTCTATATGTTCAGATAGGGGAGGAAGAAAAACACAAACATCTTGATTTATGTTTAGAAAACCATGCTTGACATGCTCCCATATTGATGAACTTACATGGCAGGAACTTGCTTAGAGGTGCACATTTTAAGGTTTTCATTCATGCGTGGTTACCCTAACTCTGCAGAGATCATTGGCCTTGAGATTTGCAAAGTTGCAAAGTTTTGTAGTGTCTGCGAGACGATGATGTATTACTTAGTGGGTTTATTTATTTATAGATAAATGCATAATTGTATTTCAGATAAATAAGGTCTTAAAATTTTACATTAATCGGGCTTATAAATATACCAACTTATAAGCTTATACGAAACATGTCGATATCTGGTGAGGGTTCTAGACTCTAGTGACACCATGCTACAAGTGACTAAAATCCAAAACATATTATTTACAAAATAAGAAAGTCTATGACACTTATTTTTGGCATTTCACTGCTCATTGACGTGTTAAGTTATGATTGATGTACAAATGTATAGCAATAATTAATTCAGGTGAAAGTTTTGATAGATCGATCACAATCTATCATTTTTTGTAAACTATTGAAAAGTGTGTTAACAGTGTAATTGTAAATAATTTAAATCTAGATTTTTAAAAAAAATGAAAACTAGCCATTTTCTTTAAGAAATACTAAAAAGTAAAAACTACTAAATTTTCAGAATCTTTTCTATATCTTCTTTTAGGTAACAAATTGTGATTGGACTATCAAAGCAATATTACTTTCATATGAGTATCCTACTATTATCATTGAATATAACATGTGTTTGAGTTAACTCTTTTCTTCTATTAACTTGATTGTTTATGTTCAATATTTTAAAATCTTGTTTTGTTATTGGTACAATTTTGAGCAAATAAGAAATAAACATTTCAATAGAAATTTAATCGAAACACACATTGATCTTTTTTGGAGTATGTGAGACAATTTATATGAGTATATATATATATATATATTTTTACTAATTAGGGAACTACAATTAACACCATTTTTAATGTCCGCCAATCCCATATTACCAAGTCATTTGTGAAAGGAAAAAAGTGTGAAATTCATTGTTTATATAAACTCATTGAAATATATATAGACTTAAAATGGTATCTCGGTATTTTGGTCAATTATTCAACTCCCTACTTACAAGACACCGTGAATACCTTATAAATTGATAACTTCGAATCTTCGAATTTACTGCAAGTTCTTTAAGTCCAATGAATCAATTAATTGAGTGTCCTCGATGACACATCACACACATATAACTTCAAAAGAATTAAACTGCAAAACCTTATGAACCTCTAGTATAGTAGAAAACTTGAAATCTTTGAATTTATGGCAAGTTCTTCAAGTCCATCGAGTCAACCAATCGAGCGTCCTCAATGACACATCACACATAACTTAAAAAGAATTAAATTGCAAAACCTTGCAAAACCAGTAGTATAGTAGAAAACTTGGAATCTTCGAATTTACAGCAAGTTTTTCAAGTCCATTGAATCAACCAATCAAGCATCCTCAATGACACATCACACACACACACATAACTTAAAAATGATTAAATTGCTAAACCTTATGAACCTATAGTATAATGAATAACTTGGAATCTTCAAATTTACGGCAAGTTCTTCAAATCCATTAAACTAACCAATCAGGCGTCCTCTATGACATGAATCACACACACATAACTCAAAAAGAATTAAACTGGACAAACTTATGAAACCGATAGTATAATGAATATCTTGGAATCTCCAAATTTTCGGCAACTACTTCAAGTCCATTCACTCAACCAGTTGGGGCATCCTCAATAACTTATCACACATACATACGTGACTCAAAAAAAAAAAAAAAAAAAAAAAAAAAAAAAAAAACTTTGAAACGTGTAATAAAAGTCTCAAAAGAAACGTTTCTATTTATATGTAAAACAAACCAAAAATTGTGAACAAATACGCCTTCATCCTCTCTATTATATAAAGTTATAAACCAAAAACCAAGCTCTCCTACTTTGCTTCCCATAACCTCCTTCACCTCCAAATTTTATAAAACCCGGATTCCATAATTTATTTCATTTCCCTCCAACAATTAAAAAAAAACCCTCTCCCGATAAATTCCTAGTTTCCAGTTTCCCCCACAAATCCTTAGACATGGCAATACGGGTTAGAAAGTTCTGACCCGACCGGACCTAAAAATACCTGACTTGAACTCTTTTTTTTTTTTACTCGAAGCAAAAACGAATTGACTCGTGATTTGACCCAATTTTTTTCAGGTCAACCCGACCCAATCCGTTAAAAAAAAATCGCTAAAAATATATTTTAATTATGTTCATAATATAAAACACAAAAGTACCAAAACTAATAATCAATATATAACAATAAATGACCAGTTAATTCGTCAAAACCAATAAAAGCTAGTTAGTCTAACCTCAGTGCTTACCAATTGCCTACAACACGTTACACAAGGGTCAAGGCTGTCAAGTGTCATCACTCATCATCAGTCAAGACAAACATTAAAAAAAATATATATCTCATTCAGCTGGGCTGTAGTCGATTGTCAAAACTTCAAAGGACCAAAGCCAAAGGCACAAACAAATGAACAATGCACAAAGCCACAAACGGCAAACCTGAAAGTTGAGTCAAACCAAACCACAAAGCTTCCTTTCCCAGTTTCTCTACTCTTTCAGTCTTTCTCTTGCGCCTCCAGCCTCTGCCATTTCTTCACACTTTTTTAGTTTCACACAAAGCAGTCAAAGCTTGCACCTCTGCCCTTCTCCAGTGCTCTGTAGCCTCTGCTTTATCACTTCTCTCAGTTCTCTGTCTCTCGCCACCCACAGGCCACATAGCCTCTCTCACCACCTGCTGACCCATTTAAGAGGAGCACAACCACAAATCATCAACTATGGTGAATGTAAATCCCGTTTCTCATTGATCTCACAATTTTCAGATAGAGGCGTTCAAGCATTGGGTTGAGGTGGATCTGGAATACGCAAAGAAGACGTGGAACATTCTAGAACATGCAATCCATGAGATTTACAAACTAGTGGCCTCATCTTCGAAGAGCTTTACAGGTTTTCAAAATTTTCGATTCAATTCAATTCTATGTTCGCTTTTTTATTTTTTTATTTTTTTTTATTTTAATATTAGGTTTATTTGAGAATAGTTTGATTTCAATTTTTGTTTGGAAATTGAATAATTTGATTTTAGGTTAGCTTGTTAGATTTGTTAGTGTATAGATTAGCCCATTGGGCTTAGCCCAGTGTATTACTTGTACTGCACTCATGATACTTGTACTGCACACATACCTAGCCTCAGTGGTGGCTCCAGGAAATTTTTTCAGGGTGTTCCTCAACAAATATAAATTACACAATCTAATAAAAAGAAAATTTTATATTTTGACAACAACAACAATAAAAAAAATACGCAAATACATAAAATTTATAATTGCATTCTACGAGTTTTCATATTTTGAAATCGTTGCATAATAGTCTCATTATCAATGCTACAAGCTACATCTTTTTCAATATACACAACTAAGCAATCATTCATCCATTGATCTCCCATTCGATTGCGTAGTTCATTCTTTACATATTTCATTGCTGAAAAACTTCTTTCTACTGTTGCAGTAGCAACTGGAAGGGTCAAAGCTAGCTTCACAAGTAAGTAGACTAATGGATAAGTCTCGCGTTTCCTTGTGCTCACTAACTTTTCAGCAAGTTCACTAACTCCTTGAAGCTCTAAAAAGAAGTCATTGCTGCGCATATCAAAAATGTAATTCTGCAGTTGAGAGTCAAGTGCCAAAATATCTGTCCCAAGAAAATCAGAAGGATAGAACTTAGCTAGACGTATCAACTTTTCCTTATCGAAAGCCACAAATGAATTACTTGGATTCAAGCAAGCCATACAAAGTAGCAAATCAGTATTCGCCTCAGAAAAGCGATTATTAAGCTCTTGAAGTTGCATATCTATGACTGTGTAAAATAGCTCAACACGATAATGATGTAAATTTGAATTTTTTTTAGTGTTGCGTCGCGACCTCCCACTAACTACAAATGTCGCTTCCATGTCCAAAATAGGAATATCATGTGAGGTACAAAATAAAGATACTTCAGCCAATAAAGATGCCCATCTATCATCTCTCATCACTTGCAACCGTTGCTTAGAAACTTTAACAAGATCCATAGCATTTACTATATCTTGATTTTTTTTTTGTAATGCTATTGATAACTCATTTGTGATCCCTAAAATATTTTTCATCAAGTGTAAAGCAAAGACAAATTCAAAAGAGAGAATTGACCTCATAATAGATCGAGCTTCAACTTTTTGGTCGGAGAGGCCATCTTCTTCAATAATCTCTAATACATCAACAACAGCAGAGAACATCAAAATCAAGTTGAGAATAGTCCCATAATATGATCCCCACCGTGTATCACCAGGACGTTTAAGATTTGTCTCTTGATTCAAACGTTGCCCACTTCTACGTACACCATTCTCTAAATCTTCTTTAATTTTGGCAAATTGTATATCTCGAAGAGCATCTCGTCTCTTACAAGAGCCTCCAACAACAGTTACTAAATTACTAACCACATAAAAAAATTCAGCAATGTTAATGTGATTTTTAGCAACAACAACAAGTGTCAATTGAAGTTGATGAGCAAAACAATGGACATAAAATGCTGACTTGTTCTCTTTCAAAATCAAAGTTTTGAGACCATTGATATCACCTTGCATATTATTAGCCCCGTCATAACCTTGCCCACGTAGATTCGATAAACTCAAATTATGTTCACAAAGTAAACATTCAATAGCATGTTTGAGTGACAAAGCGGTAGTACTTGCTACATGTACAATACCAAGGAATCGCTCTATAATAATTCCTTCTTTGTTCACATAACGAAGAACGAGGGCCATTTGTTCTTTCACTGAGATATCACGTGACTCATCAACTAATATTGAAAAGAACCCATTGTCAAAATCCTTGATGATGGCTTTGGATGTTTCACATGCAATTGCATTCACAATGTCCTTTTGAATATCATGGTGGGTAAGCTTGCGATTTTTCGAAGCTTTTTGCAACACTTCATTGATAGATTCATTGTGATCCCCCAAAAATTGTACAAGCTCAAGGAAATTTCCTTTATCACTTGAACCTTGAGATTCATCGTGACCACGAAAAGCTAATCCCCGGCATAAAAGGAATCTTATGCAATCAACTATTGCATTTAATTGAATCCGATAATTAATTTTATCTTGACTTGATTGCTTAACAAAAACACTTTGAATGTGTTGCTTTTCCTTCAATAAATCTACACTCTTCTGGACAGCTTGGTTATGAGCACTATTAACTCCTCCAACATGGAAATGTAACTTATCTTTCTGATTCCAAAGTTTGAATCCCTTCGTTACAAAAGTGTCACCTCCTCCTTGCTTTTCAACATCTTGCCCAAACAGGTAGCAATAAAAACAAAATACTGCATCCTTGTCTATACTATATTCCAACCAGTATCTATTTGTATACCATTTGGATATAAATCGATGGGGCTTTCCAGAAAAATATGATATAGGGTAATCATCACTGTGTAAAACAGGTTGACAAGGGCCTTTTGTTAAATAATGTCTTCTTATTTCGTCATGATGATTAGGATGATAAGATGATATTTTTTCTCGTAGCCCAGGATCTGAAGGAAGATTCTCTAAGTTAAAGTCAATACGAATTCGCTTAGAAGATGAAGCTGAATCTTGCACAGGAGCTGAATCTTGGGTACGTGGTTTTCTTATCAAATATTTGTCCATAATTCTAGCAAAAGAATAAACAATAAACTATAAATTTATTTGAAATATTAATAAAATTATTAATTATTATTGTTTAGTTATTTCATTAATTTGTTTGTCTTTTATAAACTATAATTTATTATATTATTATTTCATTAATTATAAAATTATTAATTATTATTTAGCCTAACATAATTTAATTTATTTATCTTTTATAATATATTGGTTAATTATACTGCTTTAATTATTGTTGTTTAGCATAACAATAAACTATATTACTTTAATTTGTTTGTCATTAATTATATTACTTTAATTTGTTATATTATTTAGTTTCTTGTACACATTACACTAAAAGAGCCAAACATTTTACATCCTATGTGCAACATAATAATTAAAGCAGTGTAATGTGCAGCACATTACACTACTTTAATTATTATTTACTACCCGGCCCCATGTGTCCATCAACCCATCTACCCCACCCCACTCAACAGACAAGCACAAGTTGTCTCCAATTATAACCTGCCAATCAGAAAATTTCTCAATCACAATACACATTTACGCTAGAAGACAATTAATATCACCAACCCAACACACACTGATCAATAGTACCAGATAAGACAAAGCCAAACAAACAGGCAAAAAGCAAAATAAATTTAAAAAGTAAAGCTGTAAAGAGTAAAGATTGGTTCTCAAAAAAAAAAAAAAAAAAAAAAAAAAAAAAGAGTAAAGATTCGGCAGCCAATGAGAGAAAGAGAGAGATACTGAGTTAAATTAAAATAAAGAGGGAGAGAGAGAGAGAGAGATCAGACTTGCATTTTCATATTTTTCATCTTAGTGAGAGAGAGAGAGAGAGAGAGAGAGGAGACAGAGAGAGTCAGAGAGAGAAATACCTTGAGGCCGAGCACAGGAGCAGCCGAGACCGATCTGCGACGAGGGCCAAGCGACGAGCAACGACGAGGGAGGGGCGAGCCGCGAGCGAGCGACGGCGACGAGGCGAGGGGCGAGCGATCTACGATGGTGCGAGCTGCGCGACCTGCGATCTGCGACGGAGCGATCTGCGCGGCCTGCGATCTGCGACGGAGCGAGCGACGTATTGGGTTTGGTTTGATTTTGCTTTGTATTGGGTTTGGTTTGCTGACTTTGCTCTCTGTATTGGGTTTTTTTTTTTTGTTGATAAACACTCTGTATTGCAGTATTGGGTAATGGGGATCGGTTTGATTTTGCTGGATTGTATTGGGGTTTGGTTTACTCTGCCAACGAAGTGACCGCAGATTGATTTCTGATCTGCTCTATACTTTTTTTTTTTCTTTTTTTTTTGGGTGAGAATCCATGGGTGATGGGTTTGCTACCTTCGGATTATGTTGGGCTTGCTGTGGGTAGTGGGCTTGGCTTGCCGTGGCCCATGGGCAGTGGGCTTGGCTCTGATACAAATTTTTTTTTTTTTTTTTTTTTTGTTCAAAAAAATTTTTTTTTGGGTTTTTGTTTTTTTTTTTTGCTTGAAAGTAGAACAGATAATTTTTTTTTTTTTTTTAATTTGAGGGTGTTCCTAATTTTTTGATTGAAGGTGTTCCTAATTTTTTGATTGAGGGTATTCCTAGTATGGATTAAATATAATTTTTTTTTTTTTTTAAATTTTTTTCAGGTCAGGGTGTTCCTGGGAACACCCTGGCCTGTACGTGGCGCCGCCCCTGCCTAGCCTATATAAGGCTCTCTTTTGTACATTGTTTGATACATTTTAATATACAGACTATTCAGTCATTCTCTCTCACTTTATATTGTTAACATAGTATCAAAGCAATTCCTCTGACTTCCTAGTTCCTGTGGACATCTCCGGCATTCTTCCGCTGCCCTCGCCTTCATCCAGTAGTCACTATCAGAAGCGAGTCACCACCGTCACGCCCACAGCCCCTAAAACGCTCGGATTTCATCAGTTTTGTTGATCAAACTACCAAAGTCAAGGCACAGATTGACAAATCATCCGATCCCAAGCAAAACCCAACAAAAATCTGCCAAAAACAACCTCCCACGTGCCTCTACACGCCGTCTGAAGTTTCTGGCTTACGAGCACGCGCCGCCACACGCCGTCTCTCTTCACACGCGCCAGTTTATGCACCTCACGCGCTCTCCACGCGCCACACGCGCCTGCTCCGTTTCACGTACTGCCATGTCAGCCCTAGGGTGACGTCACCCTGCCACGTTAGCACGCCGTCAGCATCCTGAGCCGTTGACCAAGCCGTTGACTTTGACCAGGTCGTTGACCGTTGACCGTTGACTTTGACCAAAGTCAAAATTTTTCAACAGGACCTGTCTTGCTCAGTTTTTCACGTAGATTCTGATTTTAGGCTCCATTTCTGCATTTGAGGTCTCTAAATCTCATTTTTTGGTCATTTTCTTCATTATGGCTCAACAAAATGAACGAGACATCATACGTCCTATCACCATTATGTTGGATGGTCTTACTAGCTATCATGCATGGTCTCAGAACATGACTGTCTTTCTCAAGGGTCGTAAACTGTGGAGATACGTGACTGGTTCAACTCCTAAGCCAGTACCAAACCCTAAGTCCAAAGTCACAGCTGCTGAAGAATCTTCCAAGACTACAGTTACACCAGATGATTATAAAGAACGCCTAGAGGAATGGGAGAGTATTCAGAGTAAGATCTTGTCTTGGTTTATCAATACCTCTATTCCCTCCATTCATAATCTTCTTCCTCGACTTAAGACTGCTGAGGCTGCTTGGAAATTTTTGGCCGATCGCTATAATTGTACTAATGATTCAAGCTTAGAGTTCCATATTGAATCTCAACTTTATCAAATGCGCCAAGAGACAGGTCAGTCTATTTCTGATTTTTATTCTCAAACCTCTACTATGTGGGAACAACTCTCTGCTGCAGATCCTCCACTATTGTGTTCTAAGGACATTGAGCTCTTTGTCAAATATCGGGATCGCCGTAAATTTATGCACTTCATGATGGGTTTGCGTGAGGATTTTGAGCCTATTAGGGCTTCTCTGCTTAGCCGGTCTCCTACTCCTTCTCTTGATGTTGCAGTCAAGGAGCTCATTTCTGAGGAAAACCGTCGGCCTACTCATCACATGTCATCATCTGATCATGTATTGGCTACACCATCTCCACAGCCTCCCATTGTTGCATTCACTACTCCTCCACGAATAAACTCTGGGCGTCCCACCTCTCAGTCTTCCAAAGGTACTCGCTGCGAGTTTTGTCGTGTTAAAGGCCATGACATCTCAGTTTGTCGCAAACTGCAGAAATTTATGCAAGAGCATAATAAAGCTTCTCTTCCTCGGGCAGCTGCTGTATGTCCTTCCGATCCATCGGTTCCTACAGGCTTCCTCACTTACTACGGCTGATATTGAGGCAGTTGTTCAACAGGTTTTATCCCGCACTTCCACTGCCCTTTCTGTCACCTCAGGTAAACAACCTTGGTTTTTTGATACTACATGTTGTAACCATATGACTCCTGATGAATCCCAATTTTCTGATAAGGCACCCTTAGAACATCCAATCGCCATTTATACTGCTGATGGAACTCCTATGCCTGTTAGTCATAAAGGAACAATCTCTTCTCCTTGTTTATCCCTTAATGACACTTTTCATATCCCAAAGTTATCCCTCAATTTGCTTTCTGTTGGTCAACTTTGTGAATTAGGCGTAGATCTTCTATTTACTAATCATGGTGTGGATGTGCAGGATCCCCAGACGGGTCAAGTGCTTGGGACAGGCCGTAAGGTTGGTTGCATGTTTGAGGTTCATGACTTGAAGATTCTTTCACAAGTTATTTCCACAGCTGCTACCACTGCCACCTCCTTACTTAATCTATGGCATGCTCGTCTTGGTCATCCATCCTTATCTTGTCTTCAGTTGTTAGCTTCTCAAGGTCATTTAGGTTCAGTTCAGTTTCAAAAATTTGATTGTACTTCCTGTCATTTTGGCAAACAAACAAAATTACCCTTTAATAATAGTGACTCATTTTCTTCTACACCTTTTGATCTTATACATTCTGATATTTGAGGTCCTACACCTGTTCCTACTGAGGGGGGATCTAGATATTTTGTCATATTTATGGATGATTTTTCTCGATATACTTGGATTTATCTGCTTCACCATAGGTCTGAACTTGTGTCTATTTACCAAACATTTCATAAAATGATTGAAACACAGTTCAATCGCACCGTCAAAGTTTTTCGATCAGATAATGCTCAAGAATATAATGATAAATCTTTCCTATCCTTTTTAGACAATTATGGTACACTTACTCAGCGGTCTTGTCCTTACACCTCTCAACAAAATGGTCTTGCAAAAAGAAAGCATTGTCACATTCTTGATGTTGTCCGCACCCTTCTCATTTCTGCCTCTCTTCCTGAGCGCTTTTGGGGTGAGGCTGCACTCACTGCTGTATACACCATTAATCGTATCCCTTCACCAACTACACACAACAAATCACCATTTGAGCTTCTCTATGGTCAAACCCCCAACTACTCCTCTCTTCGGGTTTTTTGTTATGCTTGCTTTGTCTCTCTTCCTCCTCATGAACGAACAAAGCTCCAACCTCGTGCTCGTCTTTGTTGTTTCCTTGGTTATGGTGTATCTCAAAAGGGGTTTCGCTGCTATGATCCCATTTCTCATCGTCTTCGTGTCTCCCATCATGTTGAGTTTTGGGAACATCGTCCTTTCACGAGTCTTCAGCAGTTTCCTACATCCTCTTCCTCTGAGTCTCCCATTTTTACTGATCTTTTCCTCCCTCTCTATCCTGAACTTGTGGAGGATTCTTCAACGTCAACTGCCTCTCCAGACGACTCATCTCCAGTTCTGTCCCCGACATATGACCCGCCTGTCTTGGATCCTGTGGCACCACCCTCTCCTGAGTCTCTTGATGGTCCTGAACTTCGTCGTTCCACTCGGGTAAGCATTCCTCCCTCTTATCTCTCTGATTATCACTGCTCTTTTGCCCTTGCAACCCTCTATGAACCTCAGACCTATCGTGAGGCCCATACTGACCCTCTTTGGCAGCAAGCTATGAATGATGAACTAGACGCCCTTCATAAAAATCACACTTGGGATATGGTTGATTTGCCTCCTGCTCAGTCTGTAGTAGGTTGTAGGTGGGTTTACAAGATTAAGACCAAGGCTGATGGATCTGTTGAACGATACAAGGCTCGCCTAGTTGCCAAGGGCTTTACCCAGGAGTATGGCATTGACTATGAGGAAACATTTGCTCCTGTTGCTCGCCTTACATCTGTCAGATGTCTCATTGTTGTGGCTTCTGTTCGGCGTTGGCCTCTTTATCAAATGGATGTGAAGAATGCTTTCCTCAATGGAGACCTTCAAGAAGAAGTGTACATGCAACCACCCTTTGGCTATCCACACTCAGGCAGTCAAGTTTATCGCCTTCGCCGTGCTCTTTATGGCCTCAAGCAGGCTCCTCGAGCTTGGTTTGAAAAGTTTAGCTCAGTTGTTGCTTAGCAAGGTTTCACTTTGAGTCCTCATGACACTGCTCTTTTCGTCCAAAGATCCTCTGCTGGTATCACTCTTATTCTTCTCTATATTGATGATATGATTATTATTGGAGATGATTCTTCAGGTATTCGCTCTCTTCACCACTTCCTTAGTCAGCATTTTGAGATGAAAGATTTGGGCACTCTTAGCTATTTTCTTGGGCTTAAGGTTACCTCATCCTCTGATGGATACTATCTTTCCCAAGCTAAATATGCTTCTGATCTTCTCTCAAAAGCCGGTATCACTGACAACAGGACTGTTTCCATTCCTTTGGAATACAATGCAAAGCTCACACCCTTGGATGGTGAACCTATATCTGATGCTACTCGCTATCGTCAGTTGGTTGGTTGTCTGATCTATCTCACTGTTACTCATCCGGATATTTCACATGCCGTGGGTATGGTTAGTAAGTTCATGGATGCCCCTCGTTTTGTCCACTATGCTGCTGTTCTTCGGATTCTCCGATATGTCAAGGGCACACTTTATCATGGTCTACACTACTCCTCTCAGTCTTCTCTTGAGCTTCATGCTTATTCAGATGCGGACTGGGCAGGTGATCCGACTGATCGATGCTCTATCATAGGTTTCTGTTTCCTGTTGGGTACTTCTCTTGTCTCGTGGCGTAGCAAAAAGCAGGATGTTGTTTCCCGTTCTAGTACTGAGGCTGAGTATCGTGCTCTTGCCGACACCACCTCCGAGCTTGTCTGGCTAACCCACTGCTACTCCTCTTTATTGTGACAATCGTAGTGCTATCTACATTGCTCATAATGATGTCTTCCACGAACGCACCAAGCACATTGAGATTGACTGCCACATCACTCGCCAGCATCTCAAGAAAGGTAATCTTAAGTTGTTCTCCATCTCATCTGCTGACCAGCCTGCTGATATCTTCACCAAGTCTCACCCCCCTGGTCGTCTTCGAGATCTTATATCCAAACTCCAGTTGGCTTCTTCCTTGCCATCTTGAGTTTGAGGGGGGATGTTAGTGTATAGATTAACCCATTGGGCTTAGCCCAGTGTATTACTTGTACTGCACTCATGATACTTGTACTGCACACATACCTAGCCTATATAAGGCTCTCTTTTGTACATTGTTTGATACATTTTAATATACAGACTATTCAATCATTCTCTCTCACTTTATATTGTTAACAAGATTGATTTCTAATAGAGGAAAAATTAGTTGAGGTTAATGAATACCATTTAATGTGACTGTGTTTTAATTAAATTTGTATTAATTTTTAAGCCCAAATGATTAAATGTTGTTTAAATGAGACTTAATTTTGAACTTAGATAAGACTTGTTGAAAAAGAATTTTGGCCATTTCAAATAGAGTGTAGTGTAAATGAGGAAACGTTTTCAATTAAGAAAGTGACAGAGAATATGACGTCGGATAGAATAGAATAGAGGAAAAGAATACGCGTGGCTAACTCTGACTAATCTGTTGAGAATCTGTAGCCGACGTCCACAAAATTTAGGAGTAAAGGTTTATTGTTGTTGTTAATATTGTGCTTAGGGTTGTTCGGTTGGTTATATTTTTTAATTAGATTTTTTATTCTTGAGAATTTAGGATTCCCCAGCTGGGTTTTTGAATGCTTAAGAAATTAGAATTTTAATGTTTCGCTAAGTCCTAAGAGATCCCCTCTCATTTTTAACTAGATGTGAGACACATGACATTTATTTGATTTTGTGTGGTTTTCCAAGACCATTAGATTTTTAAATGCCACGTGTCTTAAAGCAACAACAACCGAGCCTTAGTCTCAAGATTTGGGTCGGCTATGGTTCTACAACAAATTAGTCTAGGGTCAGCCACAAGTATACTTTTCCACCATTCTAATTCTATCCTAAACCATACTCTCTGTACCTTTTTTAATTGACGTGTCTTTTTTTTACTACTTCTATTAATATTACTAGCTTGTAACTCGTGCTTACGCACGAAACTTTTAGTTGTAATGGTACTATTGATTTTAGCATGGGTTATTAAACATATAGGACACATAAGCTCAAATTAAAGGAATCTATAATTAGTTTCCACCTCCTGCAATCTTAAACCATAGATTAATTGCAATTTTGCATATTTATGTCTGTGTGCATGCATTTTTTTTTTTTGGGGGGGAGGGGGGGGGTGTTGCACTCAAGACAGCGTGAGCTAAATCTCTAGGTTACATCATACCATCAAAAGAATGGCCATAGAAGTAAGGTTAGGTCACCTCTTGGAGTTAAGATATATAAACTCTACCAGATAGCTTATAGCTAAGAGCTTCATCAAATGATCTCATGGTAAGAGCCAAGAAATTTTAGAGGAACTGATTCCGTATAGTGTCCAAGAAGGTGACACTTGGTCCTAACATCAAATTCCTCTATGACTGAAAGTGATTGTACCCGAGATCCAAGTTGTTATCCCTTGTGTGCATAATACACATGAATATTTCAGCCATCCAGCACCTGAAGAGGGTCATCAAACATAAGTTTAGTTATTCACATTATTTTTTTATTTAAGATTAGGCGCCTAACAGGGCTATTTGTAAGGCAAAAATAATAAAATCGTGCCAAAGTAAATTTACCTGACCATCCATTTCTTTTAGAGCTGTGGTGACCATTGTTTTAGAAGAAAACCGCACAAGCCCATTCCCTTTTGATCTCCTATAAATGTGGTCACATACAATTTTAATTGCCAAATATGACAGCATAATACCCTCAAGTAAATCTAAGGTCATCTAAACCTGAAAGTATAAGTTACAACCTAAATAATCTACCACATTACCTTCAATTATCTCACCACGCCGTCCAAAAGCATCCTTTAGAACAGCTTCATCGGTAAATTTTTTTTGGGAAGTCCATTAATTCTTGGTGAGATAATTGAATTAGATAGAGTCTATCTTTATGACAGCAAGGTCGGAAATTTTTTCTTGGGATGTCCATTCTTGGTCCCTTCAGCCACTATTATCACAAAAATGTTGACATAAAAGACACGCCTATCAACAGATATAACATTAGAGAACTTCAAAAATAATTGAGACTAATTGTGATGGAACTTTGTGCTGTGGGATGAGCTTTTTGATAGAATAACAGCACAAGGCCAGTATTCTGAGAGGGCTGCCACAGGTATTTGTTGGGCCATTGTGAATGTTGTCAATATTTGCCATTTCATGGGTGTGATGCATCGAGATCTTAAGCCTAAGAATTTTCCATGGTGTCTACTAAGGATGAAGGGGCAATGTTGAAAGCAACTGATTTCAGGTTGTCTGTCTTCATTGAGGAAGGTGATTTCTTTATCATGTTTCATAATTTTTTGGTTCCTTAACACTCTTTGGAAGAAGTTGGAAGCTTTTGAAATTCTTCATTTTCCATGGCCAAAAAACTATGGCAATTAAACAAACGCAAATGTTGCTGGAAGAGAGAGGGAGAGAGAGGTCCGAGGTTTTTTCTTATTGGTTTAGTTGTAGGTTGATTGGTTTTTCAATGGTTGATTAATATTGGGCTCTTTGATTTTAGCACTGTTTAACTCAATTGGCACAAAAAGTTAAAAAAAATTTAGATGAGACAAGCTGAGCAAAATTGGACTCCAATTGAAAAATCTAATTGGATTTTCTCTCAACTTTAGCTTTATAAATAAATAAAAAGTGTAAAATCTAATTGAATGATGATTCGCTTTTGAATTGATATATATCTTGTTGGATAAATAACGAAAGTTCATTAATCAACATACCCAGGTACGCCGGAAGTGTACATGGATAGCAGTAAGTTGATAATAACGTTTCTATTCAAAACCCTCTGAATTGAATTCAGTTGCAAAATGATTTCAATAGCATGTGAGCATCGTGGAGAGAGAAAACGATGCTGAAGTGATTAGAAGATATCTTTAGATGGTGTGCTGCTGCCATAATCTGTCAGTCAGTTGGAGCATCATTGTCAAATTACATTTGTTATATTTCCCTGGTTGGGAAGTTAAAATAAAACACTGGACCATCAAATTTCGGCATCTTCAATCAGGATACATGCATTATTGTGTTTAAGATTCTACCGGGTTCCATGGTGTTGTTCTGGCAATTTCAGAGCCATGTCTATCCTTCTCCCTCAGTTTCTTGGTTCTTTTGCTGAAGTGGTAATGGCAACGTAACCTCTTCTTGTCCAGAGTGGCATGCTTTGGTAAAAATAATCTTTATATATGGTGGTAGAATGTCCAGGCTGTAAGATTACTAAGGGCACAGGGTGTATGGTTAGAAAGAGAATAAAAAAATAGCATTATTTTTCCTGATGCTTAAAGGTTATTTTCAAAGCAAAAATGATTTTTCATTGCCATAAAGTTTCTCTATGGAGTTGCGTACCTATCTTTTTCAAGAGTTTCTTGCTAGAATGAATGTCTGAGATATTGTGCAAGTGGCACTTCCACCCCCCATAAGTATGGGATGGTGGGTATGGTGGGGGTTCAAATCTCCCTGGCTGCGTGAGTGTCTGGGATTTTGTACACAACTTGAAGTCTCGCAAATCTTTCCTTATCATCTTTTCTTCCACTTTCTCTCTACAAGTAAACTGAATAGAATTTGCAATTACAAACAATTTTTTTAATATCTGTTACTTTGGCAATTTTGTTACTTTTTCCTTTTAACAAGCCACTGCCTGAAAGGCATTCCCCTAGTGTTTATCTTCTTCTTCTTCTTTTTTTCCTTTTTTAATAAAGGCGAGCAGGAAAACATAACAGAGGTGCATTGGTCCGGTCTTGAAACTATGTTTTTAGTGTAATTTTGGTATTAGTGGAGTGTTGGCCATGCCAAGAGCCCTCGGGGCCCTGTGACCAGTTCAATAATGTGGAAGTTTAGGATATGTCTATATCATTGGACTGGCGATTATGGATGAAACACAGTGATTATATGATGTTGACAGCCTTTAAGTTTGCAACCCCCCCCCCCCCCACCCCCCCCCCCCCCCCCCTTCCCAAAAAAAAGGCACAGTTCTGGGATTTTGTGTTCCTTTTTTTTTTTTTTTTGTCAGAGAAATTGGACCTGTGTTTTGATGTTATGTTTTGTTTTTCATGGGTTTAGAGAGGCGCACCGCATGGTGCTTCACAAATTTGGCGATAAGCTGTACTCAGGATTGGTTACAACTATGACTTCACATCTCAAAGAAAGATCAAAATCTATTGAAGATGCACAGGGAGGTTTGTTTCTGGAAGAACTGTACAGGAAATGGGATGATTTTAACAAGGCATTGCAGATGATCCGGGATATGCTTATGTACTTGGACAGAACTTACATTACAAGTACCCACAAGACCCCTGTTCATGAGCTTGGGATGAACCTGTGGAGAGATAACATAATCCACTCCGGCAAGATTCAGACTAGACTGTTGAACACACTTCTTGAACTAGTACTTAAAGAACGGACCGGTGAAGTTATTAACAGGGGGCTAATGAGGAATATAATTAAGATGCTAATGGATTTAGGTTCATCTGTTTACCAAGGAGACTTCGAGAGGCCTTTTCTTGAGGTTTCGGCTGAGTTTTACAGGGGTGAATCACAGAAGTTCATCGAGTGTTGTGATTGTGGAGATTACCTAAAGAAAGCTAAGAGGCGTCTAAATGAGGAAATGGAGAGAGTGACACATTACTTGGATGCCCAAAGTGAAACAAAGATAACTAATGTAGTGGAGAGAGATGATTGCTAACCACATGGTGAGACTAATCCAAATGGAGAATTCTGGCTTGGTAAATGATGATGCCCAGATCGTCGGCAAGAGCTCTCGTCCAAATGGGGTCGTCTGCCATTAATCCCAGTCCTGACACAAGACAAGTTGTAAAAAGGAAAAGATAGTCACCGGTGTGGCGCCAGCCACAATATCTCCGATGCCAAAGTTAGAATAGTTGAGAGTTGTAAAGAAAGTAGAATGAAAGTATTAGAAAAATCTGTGTACGTACCCCTCGGTGGGTTCTGCCAATGAATATATATAGATGATTCTTTCTTAGCCGTTGATTTTGCTTTAATGATGCAATAATTACTGGAGCTGTAACGCCCATGCAGGGTTTTAAATGGATAGATATACTCCAACGGTATGAAAATCTATTATTGCGTCTGTAACGCTTTCCCACAACGATGGTTGAATCCTTGTCAGGCAGTTCCCCTAGGGCAAGGTTGGCTTTATAGTCATCCTTGTTGGTCGTCCTTCTGGAGCGGATGAGGATACTTTTGGGACTATCAGCTACCCCCCTATTCCAAGATCATCTGTTACCAGGACAGTATTAGGAATGCGAGAAGTTTTTTTTTTTCTTTTTTCTTTTTTTTTTTTTTGAAAAGCTTCTCTAACGCTTGGGATTTATGTTCTCCGCATTAATTGTTTCATGGCGGCGTGGCAAGCATTGAGGCCACATGTCTTTTTCTGATTGGTGAGTGGATCTCGTTTCCGGTGAGTGCCTTTTCAGTTTTTTCTCGCATTTTCCAAGGCAAAAACTTTTTAACTCTTTTGCCCTTCTTCTCCTATCCCTTTGCTTTCTTTTTAGTATTCAGTTTTTCTGACTCTAAACTTTTCTCTTTTTCTCTCCTCTGCATTTGATTTTTCTAGGTTCGCAGTAGCCGCTGCATATTTTGCTCTCATCCTATTCGGTTTTCTTCCTTATTTCCAGGTACGTTTCCTTCCTTTTGCACTTCTTTCCTTTTTGAGTTGTACAGTATCTTTTTGTTATCTTATTTTCCTTTTTGGAACTGCACTTCTTCCCTTAATGGTGGGTTATATTGAATTTAGGCAGATTTCTCCCTCCATCGCTTTTCTCTTTGCTCGCTTGAGGGGGGGAGGGGGGGTTGTTAGATTCTTTTGGTGACCAGTACCCACAAATTGGGGGTTTTGTTGTAGGAGATAGTGGCCTTGATTTGGCATTAGGTGACCTGTATTCACTGTTGCACCAATCTCTATCTTAGTTCAAGTCAATTCGTGGTATCCTTAGGAGGGAAAACATGGGATCCGAAGTGAGATCAAGTGGTCAAGAGAGGGATTAGTCTTCTGGTGTGGTTGCGGACGGGGCTGTTACAGACACAGCTACCTCCGTTCCTCCCCCTTTGTCTGTCCTTCCTTCTACTTCTGCAACTCCTCGTCCTTTTCATGCCCTCAAGGAAAAGTGTGCCTTGAAGGAAGATGTTTTTAACAAATTTAGGGATAGGTTTCAATTTCCTGACGAAACTAGGGTTCGTCTACCCAGGAAAGGCGAAAAGGCTTGCGCCTTCACCCATGGAGAGGTCTGTTTTTATGAGACTGCTTTCCTATGCGGCCTAAGGTTTCCCGTCCATCCATTCATCATGGAACTCCTAAATCACTTGCAAATTACCCCTGGGCAACTTATGCTGAATTTTTGAAGGATCGTCATAAGTTGTATGGTGATTTGGACGACCGTAGCGGATGGGGACATGATTACTTTGAACGAGTTTACCCATCTCTATCGCTTAAAAGAGTCCAAGGAATTTGGGTATTACGAACTTGTTCCCTAGGATAGGAGATCTCATCTTGTCATCGACCTTCCTTCGTCCTTCCATTATTGGAAATCCAGATACTTCTTTGTGTCCGGCGATGGCTAGGAGACTTTGTCCGATGACTTTTAGGGGAATGTCCCTAGGTTGCTGTGCCAGTGGGAGACCCCTCATCTTGGTGCATTTGTCTTTTATGTCTCTCTCTTTTCTTTAACTATTTTATCCTTCTAACCTTGTGTAATTTTCCTTCTTTTGCAGTGAAGAAGCGCCCTGAATTGGAGAGCCAGTTTGAGGGGAGAGTGCAAGAAGCGATTAGGTACGCAAGGATGATTGACGACTTCGACGACCTGGTTGATCCACGAACTTTAGCCCGTCACTGTTTGGGGCCTAAGCCTTCAATTTACGTCCTTCAAACAATTGATCGAGAGCAGAGGAAACGTGAGTTGTCTTAACTTGCCTGACTGTTCTCTTTCACTCCTTTTTTTTTCTTTTTTTTTGCAGAGATGACGAGCAAATTTAACAAAGAAATGTACGCAAAAATAAAGGGGAAGAAGAATGAGGCCCTTTCCAGTATTGGCCAGAGAACTTTAAGAATAACTGACAAGGAAAAGGAGAAAGAGAAAGAGACGGCTGAAAGGGGTTCGTCCACCCCCACCTTGGACGAGGGATGGACAACTTCTCCTACGGTTTCTATTGAGGAGGTGCCTGCTTCCAAGAGAAGAAAGATAGGGCATAAAGGTAAGGATAAGGTGGGCTCCAGTATTTGGGCTGACGCTGAAGCAGCTATGGCTCGTGCAAATGAGCTTTTAACCCCTGAAGAAATGAGGGAGCTTTCTCTGGTGACCTCTCACGAGATAGTGAGCCAGCATGTTCATAAGCTCATGCAGGTAGTCCTTACTGGCCTTGTTCTCCCTCTCCTCCTTTTTTTTTTTTTTTTTTTTTTTTTTTTTTTTTTTTTTTTCAAGTCTTGACAATACTCCTTACTGTCAGGTGTTGGGAGAAACAATGCATCTTACCTCTCAATATTTGGCAAACGAAGAGAAAGCTGTTATGGCCACTTCGAAGGCGGAGACTCTTGAGGTTGAGGCTTCAAGGTTGCGGAAAGACCTGGTTGCTGCTATGGATGTTTATAACACCTCTAAGGAGCAAGTCAAGGTTTTGATCGAGCAACTTGATGCTGAAAAGTTATTGGTGAAACAGAGGGACGAACTTCTCGCCTCGACTGGTTAAAGAATGAAGGCAGCAGTTGCTAAAGCCGTCCTTGCTTTCAGACTACTGATGAATACAACACAATTTTGTTCCAGTGGTACTTTAAAAGCTTCGAATTATTAAGGAGGTACCTTGTGAAGCATAGGCCAAGAGTCAATCTGGAAAACTTAGACTTTGAAGCCGTGGATAAGGAAATTGAGGCAGATGAGGCGGCCCAGGCAACTTAGGCTTCTGTTGCTTCTGGCGAGGATCCTCCTGAAGCAGACAAGGATGTTGACGAAGATGCTCCTCCAGTTTGATCATGTTGCATTATGGTTTATATATATATATATATATATATGCTCTATATGTGTTGGGGCTTTTGAATGAACAATCTTTTTTGGGCCCTGTATGTTTTGGGGCTTTTGAACAATTTGTATCCTTTTATATGTATAAGATATATTTGTTGGTATTCTCCTTTTATTGCTGACATTTTGTTCGTAGAGAATTCTTGTTGAAATTCTGTTTTCGTGACTTTGAGAATTCCTATTGAGATATTCATTTGGTTCCTTTGGGGACTTAGAGAATTTTTGTTTAAGATATTCTCTTCGTCCTTCTTGAGACTTAGAGAATTTTCTAGTGGAGTACTCTCTTCGTCCTTCTAGGAACTTAGAGACTCTTAGTGAAGTACTCTCTTTGTCCTTATGGAGACTTAGGCAGTTGAAATATACTTTGGACGAACCTTGTTGCTTGTTTGGTTTAGACGATGTGCACTGGTTAAGGAATCTTATCGTCCTTTTAGCTTTAGACGATGTACATCCATTTTAGGAATCTTATCGTCTGTTTTGTTTGGATGATGTTCATCCATTTAAGGAATCTTATCATCTTTTTAGCTTTAGACGATGTACATCCATTTAAGGAATCTTACCGTCTTTTTATCTTTAGATGATGTACATCCGTTTAAGGAATCTTATCGTCTTCTTTGTTTGGACGATCATTTTGGTGAAAGGGATAATGAAATCGCATGAATTGCTGAATAATACTTGCAAAATGCTGAATAATCACTTGCTCAAATACATGATTTGTGTTGAAAAGCATTAAATCGAGTCATGTTAACTGCTTACAATTAGGTTATGGTTCCTTTTCATAATACCTCTTTAGATGTTCAACGTTCCATGGACGAGGTAACTTGTTCCCTTCTAGGTCTTCCAGGTGGTAGCTTCCCCATCTCGAATAGTTGACGACTCTGTAAGGTCCTTCCTATGTTGGTCCTAGTTTGCCTTGCGCTAGATCTTTTGTTGCAGGAGTCACTTTTCGGAGGACCAGGTCCCCAATGCTGAATCTTTTCAGCTTTACCCTCTGATTGTAGTATTCGGCCATCTTCTACTGGTACCTGGCCATTCTTCGGGCATCTTGGTTTTTGACTTCGTCCAGACAATCCAGGTTCATCTTCAATTGATCATCATTCCTTTGCTCGTCAAAGAACTTTCTCTTGAGACTATTGAGTCCTACTTTAACTGGGATGACAGCTTCAGTGCCGTACGTTAGGTTGAATGGTGTCTCTCTTGTTGGTGTTCGTGCTATAGTTTTGTAGGCCCATAGGACGCTAGGTAGTTCCTCGGGCCATGCTCCCTTCGCCCTCACTAACCGGGTCTTGATAATCTTGAGCAAGGTCCGGTTTGTAACTTATGTCTGTCCATTGGCCTGAGGATGTCCTGGTGATAAGAACTTGCTTTTGATACCTAGGCCTGAGCAGAACGTCCTAAACTCGTGACTGTCGAATTGACGGCCATTGTCTAAGATGATCGTCCTTGGTATCCCGAACCTCCAAACAATATTTTTCCATACAAAATTTTGTACCTTTGCCTCTGTGATCATTGCGAGGGCTTCAACCTCCACCCATTTCGTGAAGTAGTCAATTGCGACGAATAGGAACTTTATTTGTCTTTTTCCCTGTGGTAGGGGGCCCACGATATCGATCACCCACTGTGCGACTGGCCATGGTGAGGAGATGGTCGTCATCTTTTCTCCTGGGACTCGTTGAACATTTCCATACCTCTGGCAACTGTCACATATCTTCACAAAATCTGTTGCGTCTTACTACATTGTGGGCCAGAAGTAGCTTGCCATCATAATCTTCCTGACAAGGGATTTTGACCCCATGTGATCCCCGCAGATTCCTCTGTGTACCTTCTTCAGGACATATCTGGCCTCGTCTTCCTCTATGCATCTCAAGTAGGGTTGGGAGAAGCCCCTCTTGTAAAGTTCGTCATTCAATATTATGAATCGGGCAGCTCGCCTCTAGATCTTCTTGGCTTCTTCAAGATTTGGTGGTAACCGTCCATCCTTAAGGTAAGATAGAATTGGACTCGTCCATCCTGGGCGAGTATGCACAAGCAGTGTTTGAAACTCTTTGATGCTATGGGAGTCTTGTTCTTCCAGTTTCCAAGCATTTATTTTGTCCTGGTCATCTCCTGATGCACTCTATGCTACTTCGTCGACTTCTGCATTCTGGTCCCGGGGAATCTAAACAAACTCCATGCAATCGAAATTGCTCACCAATTGATTCGTCAATCTGAGGTATTTCTGCATCCTTGTCTCCTTTGCTTCAAAATCTCCTCTGACTTGCCCTATGTCGAGCTGTGAGTCACTCTTGAGCACGATGCTTTTAGCTCCAAGTGTTTTGGCTATTCTTAACCCAGTCAACAAAGCCTCATACTCTGCTTCATTATTTGTTACGGGGAACTTGAGTTGGACCCCATACTTGAGAATGTCTCCCTGAGGAGAGGTAATAACGACCCCCCCCCCCCCACCGCCTTTTTGAATGGACGATCCATCTGTATTGATCATCCATAGATCTTCCTGGTTGTCTGCATGCTCAAGGATTGTGAATTCCACAATGAAATCTGCCAATGCCTAGGCCTTTATGGCCATCCAGGGGCAGTATTCTATGTCAAACTGGCTGAGTTTGATGGCCCATTATATCATTCGTCCAGTGGCCTCGGGCTTGGTCATTGCCTTCTTAATAGGCTAGTCTGTCATTACAATGATAGGATTCGCTTTAAAGTACGAACGAAGTTTCCTAGAAGCAATAATTAAGGCAAAAGTGATCTTCTCTATCTTTGGATATCGGGCTTTGGCTCCTTGAAAAGCCTGGCTGACATAATATACTGGACGTTGTATCTTGTTTTCCTCCCTGACCAAGGCTGCACTAACCGCAGTTGTGGATACGGCTAAGTAAAGAAACAAATCTTCTCCTTCTTTGGATGGGCTCAGGAGAGGAGGGTGGCTCAGGTAGTGTTTTAACTCCTGAAATGCTTTTTCGCACTCTTCCGTCCAAGCAAAGGCTCATTTCAAAGTCTTGAAGAAAAGGAGACATTTGTCTATCGGCCCTGAGACAAACATGTTTAATGCAGCCACTCTTCCAGTGAGGGATTATACCTCTTTGACCGTCTTTGGAGAAGACATCTCGAGGATAGCTTTCACTTTCTCAGGATTTGCCTCTATCCCTCTTTGTGACACCATGAACCCTAGGAATTTCCCTGAGGAGACTCCGAAGGCACATTTGGACGGATTTAGCTTCATGCTGTATTGCCTGAGTGTATTGAACGTCTCTCTAAGATCAACCAGGTGGTTCTCTTCTTCTTTACTCTTAACGAGCATATCATCGACGTATACCTCCATGTATCTCACAATTTGCTTTTTAAACATCTGGTTTACCAGCTGTTGGTATATGGCTCCTGCATTCTTCAAACCAAAAGGCATGACCCTGTAGTAGTAAAGCCCTTGGCTAGTAATGAATACTGTTTTTTCCTGATCTTCTCCTGCCATTTGTATCTGGTTGTATCCAAAAAATGCATCTATAAATGTAAGCAACTTGTGCCCGGCTGTAGAGTCGACCAACTGATCAATCCTGGGTAAAGGAAAGCTATCTTTTGGGCAAGCTTTGTTTAAGTCTGTGAAATCAACGCACATCTTCCATTTCCTAGTTGCCTTTTTTACCATGACGACGTTTGCCAGCCACTCGGGGTAGTAGACTTCTCGGATAAAATTAGCGGCAAGCAGCTTATTTACTTCGTCCATGATTGTTTTGTTCCGTTCAAGAGCGAAGGCTCTTCTTCTCTGATAGACAGGCTTCTTCTCAGGATCTACATTCAGGTGATGCTGGATAATAGAAACTGGAATGCCTAGCATGTCCTCATGACTCCATGCAAACACGTTGAGGTCATCCTTCAAGAAGTTGATAATCTCTTCCTTCGTCTTCGAACTCAGTTCCGTCCCTACTTGGGTCATCTTGACTGGATCTCCCTCGACCAATTCTACCATTTCTAGCTTTTCTATGATCTTGGGTGTCTTGTCTTCTATCACCCACGCATGGTTTTCTTTTGAGGCCAAGACTGCTTGGTAACATTCCCTTGCTAACACTTGGTCTCCTCGTATTTCTCCCACACCATGTTCAGTTGGGAATTTTACCTTCAGGTAGTATGTGGAAGTGGCAGCTTTCCATCGGTTGAGGGTTGGTCACCCTATGATCACATTATAGTACGAAGGTGAATCAACCACTAAAAAGTTGTGTTTACTTGTTACCTGGAGAGGGTAAGAACCTGCCGTGACTGTCAACGTTACTATCCCTCGAGGGTATACTTTATCCCCACTAAAACTGATGAAGGGGATTTAAAAGGACGAAGCCTCTTCAGGTCTACCTTTAACTGCTGAAAAGCGGAAAGGTAAATAATGTCCACCGGGCTCCCGTTGTCTACCAGGACTCTTCTTGTGTTGAATCCTTCATTCATGATCATGATGACCAGCGGGTCGTCGTGGGGTTGCTTTATTCCCCTGGCATCCTCTTCGAAGAAATACATATCTTGGTTCGTCCTTCTTAACTTCAAGGGAGGCAAGCTATGAATAGTGTTTACCTGCCTTTAGTGCGACTTTTTGAGTGATCTGAACGATCCTCCTGTAGTTGGTTCTCTTGCAATAGTTTTTATTTCCCCTATCGCGCTTTGCAGACGTGGTGGATGGTCTTCGTCCCTCTGGAAACCTCCGTGTTGGTCCTTCTTATTGTCCCTGAATTTGCTGGAATCTCCCTTCTTTACATACTTTTGTAACTTCCCTTTCCGTATAAGTTCTTCCATATGCTCCTTCAAATCTCGGCAATCCTCTGTATAATGCCCATGGTCTTTGTGAAAACGGCAGTATTTTCTTTTGTCGCGCACATTGGGCGACAAGTGGAGTGGCCTAGGCCATTTAAGATATTGCTCATCTTTGATCTCCGTCAAAATCTGGTCAACTGGCATCACCAAAGGTGTGAACTTAATCTGTCGAGGATTTTTGTCATCCCTTCATCTACTTCCTTCGTCATTTCTTCGGTCTGCTCGATCCCTTTTTTGTCCTCTTCGATCGTCTTCTTTTTCTTTCTTCTTCTCCTTGGGTTTTTCTGCTCCCTCTATAGTTGTCAAAGCATCCTCCGCGTTCATATACATCTGTGCCTTCAATAATGCCTCTGCCATCGTCTTGGGGGGATTCTTTGCCAGGGAGACCACAAAATCTCTAGATTTTAGTCCTGCCTTGAAGGTCGTGAGTTGTACCTTATCATCTGACTCATCTACCTCCAGCATTCCTCGAGTGAAACGAGTTACGTAGGACCTCAAAGTTTCCTTCTCTCCTTGTTTGATGGTAAGCAAGTGGTCAGCAGTCCTTTTTGGGTGTTGCCCACCGACAAAATGACGAACAAACAAATTACTGAGCTGCTCGAAGTTATCAATGGACGAGGTTGGTAATTTAGTGAACCATTCTCTGGCTACCCCCTTTAGAGTAACGGGAAAAGAGCGGCACAGGATCTCATCAGGAGGTTGCTAAAGGCCCAAGGTCGTCTTGAACGTGTTTAGATGATCCAGCAGGTCTTTTAGTCCGTCAAAGGGCTCGAGTTGGGGTAGACGGAACTTGGAAGGCACTAGACATTCCTGGACTGCTACTATGAAAGGTGAGTCCGTCTTCCTGACTATCCTTTCTAAACTTTGATCCGTCTTTCCTTTAATGGCAGTTCTCAGTTCATTCATCTCCTTTCTCATCTCTCTGAGAAGGTCTGAATTTGCTTCTTCTAGAGTGCTGGTTCATCTCCTGTGACTGTCTTCATCATCATCTCTGTTGATTTTCGGGTGATTATCTCTTTGCTACAGCCTCTGTCTTATCTCTTGGTTTTGCTTAGTAAGTTCTTCTACAGTGACTGCGAGTGTCTGAATTTGTAGGGCCAATGCAACAGGATCTAGATTAGAGCTGGACTCCATTTGAACTTTTAGCTTGGGATAAAAATAGTGCTCTTGAACTTGGTGCTCAAGAATTGTTTAGTGCCCCACAGACGGCGCCAAACTGATGATGCCTAGATCATCAGCAAGAGCTCTCATCTAAATGGGGTCGTCTGCCACTAATCCCGGTCTTGACACAAGACAAGTTGTAAAAAGGAAATGATGGTCACCGGTGTGGCACCAGCCACAAGGTCTCTGATGCCAAAGTTAGAATAGTTGAGAGTTGTAAAGAAAGCAAAATGAAAGTATTAGAAAAATCTGTGTACGTACCCCTTGGTGGGTTCTGCCAATGAATATATATAGATGCTTCTTTCTTAGCCATTGATTTTGCTTTAATGGTGCAATCATTACTAGAGCTGTAATGCCCATGCAGGGTTTTAAATGGATAGATATACTTCAATGTTATGAAAATCTATTATTGCATCTGTAACGCTTTCCCACGACGATGGTTGAATCCTTGTCAAGCAGTTCCCCTAGGGCAAGGCTGGCTTTATAGTCGTCCTTATTGTTCGTCCTTCTGGAGTGGACGAGGATACTTTTGGGACTATTAGTAAACATGCTTCTTGACAATAAGTGTGAAGACCTAGGAAGAATGTATGTTTTGTTCGGTCGGGTTCACGATGGCCTCTTGAAAATGACTTCTCACATCAAGGAGACCGGTAAGCAGCTGTTTACTGACCCGGAAAGGCTCAAGGATCCAGTGGAATTTGTCCAGCAGCTCTTGGACGAGAAAGACAAGTATGATAACATTATTACATCATCATTTTACAATGACAAGACTTTCCAGAATGCCCTAAATTCGTCCTTCGAAGACTTTATTAACTTGAATGCTGTGGACGAAAAGCTACGCAAAGGACTGAGGACAGTTAGCGAGGAGGATGGAGAGATTATACTTGACAAGGTGATGATGGTATTTCATTGTGACGTTCATCGCAATACAAGAAAAGAAAAGTAACATATCATGTACTAAGGGTACATTTTGTACACTAAATGATGAAGAACTACCATCAAGAGCGGAAGCCATAGGTTAAACTCTTTTAAAAAAAATAAGGATTACGACAGAAATTATGGTATTTATTACTAGTAATAAAGTGTGTTGTAATGTAATAAATAAACATATTCATTTGTTTGGTTGTGAGTTATAACATTAAAATGAAATTTAACATTTATTTTAAGAAATATCTTACTCATACAATTATATCTCCTTAAAAATTATTATTTTTAAATTTAAGAGAGATGTGTTATTTTTTATGATTTTTTATTTTTATAATTGTTAGATGTATATGAAAATTTTTTTTATTTGGAAATATATAAAGTTTTGAAACTATTGCAGTTACTAAGGAATAACTAATACCGTCTTTTAAAGAGGAATAATTATTCTTCATTTTGATGAATAGCTATTCATAAGGAATGACTATTCTTTGTAATAAAAACATAACTAAACTAAAGAATAACTAAGTCATATGAATAACTATTACATTATAACGCCTATTACAGTCTACCAAACATGTCCTAAGTTATACACCTACATTCATATTACAACTAATATGTACGTACAATAGAACTGATTTATGCTACGCATATACAAAGAGAATCATTTATCCATAATGGAGAATGCATCACACAAATTCACATAAGAGTTATAACATCAATGAAAAAAAAAAAAAAAAAACTCATCCATGATTAACGACCACATAAACTATAGTAGTAAGATCCCGTTGTGATTCTTTTAATGTATTCTTCACCATGGCTTTGAGATTTTTTTGATTGGTTTATGGGAACCAATGTTGTTGGCACCTGAGAATTCTCCGATGGTACATCACTAATAAAACAAATTTAGAAAACTTGAAAAAAAAAATTCCCTTTAGAGGGACTTTCCAAATGTGCAAGGGTGAGGTAAAGCAATTGCAAATATATATAGACAAAAAATTAGTAAGTTTTTTTTTTTTTTTTTTTTTTTGAATTCTAATAGAGTGGCAATTAAACAATTTTCATAACTGCTTGATTAGGGAGAGAGAGAGTCATAAAGTTGAAGAAAGTTTGAATTATTATCAAATTGGGCTTGATGGAATAATAAATGGAAAGGAAACGTTAATTAAGAGATGGAGTTTTTATTTTATGTGATTGGGACAATGTTAATTTTCAAAAGGAAGGAAAAGAAAAAAACTAAAGTTAGTGAGATCGATGATGTGGCTGCTGATATCTCTTAACAGGAGTGTAGCAACAATAAATGTTACGCTTCAACTTTTAGATATATATAGATGCAAAACAAAAGAGGGCATTGTCTCAACGGTCGAGTTAAATCAAATTTAATGTGCTCGCTCTTGTAAACATTAAAAAAAAGAGTGTTATAAGTTATACAAATTTTACTATATAGTTCTTATAAATTGATGTGTTAACTTTTAAAACATTAAGAAAATATTATTTATTTATTTATTTATTATAGTGTTAAATCTGTTGATGTTATACTAATTACATTCATTATGGGTACTAGGTAACTCAACTAATAAAATCTATGATAAGTTGAAACTCTCTATAAAAAAAAATTTTAAAAAAAAAAAACCACATTCATTAGCACATGAATTTGTACACTTTTGTAGTTTGATAGCTAATAATTTTAACATGCTATAATTATATGTGAAAAATGAGTGAAATCAGGCCTAGCCTTGTCCTATGCAAGCTATTGATTCAACTTGCTTATTCTGGGTTTGAGTCCAGTTAGGGCCCATATCAATGCTTTTTTCAGCATTTTGTTTATTCCATTTTCAAGGAAACTAGTGCGAGCCTATAAGGACCCTTTACTACTTTGTATCCATGGGCTTAGGTTGGTTGACTCAATGCCACAAAAAATTTGGGCAAAGTTTCATGACCCAAAGTGCAGTTTTATAACGTAGTTCTTAGGATTTTTATATAAGACAAGTCCTGAGTTCTAACTTTCACAAGAAAGATATTATATTAATGTTTTTGATAATTTGATAGCTATAATGGAGAGGGGGAGGTTTGAATCTTGAAAATCTCCGTTAAAAATACCATAATATGCTAATTTAGTAACAAAGTTCTTGATAAATACAATATTAATTTTAACTAAATAATTATTGTCTTTTATAGTCTAAAACCACCATTACTTTGATGAACATGATGTTAAATTATGGCTTAATCCACCTTATTGAACTCAAACCGTTGAGTTTGAGACCCTTTAGCATTTATTCCTCAAGATGGAGGTAAGATGGCCATGGCTAGTTCCTAACTCTTTTATTTTTTATTCCCCACCCCCCCGGGCACCCCCCGGCCCCCAAAAAATAAAAAAAATAAAAACCTAAGACTAAGGGTAAAGATTTAGTTCAAGCCAAATTTTAGAAACAAGTTTCTCATTTTGACTTTTGTTATCATTCGTACCAGCAAAATGAAATTTCAACTTTCTTTTAAAAAAATTACATAAACTTAACTTTGTCACACTCTTGGAGAAGTCAATCAATGCACAAATGCAAACATAATTGTTGTCAACCCAAAAACTTTATTCCACTTTTGAAACCCCCTTAAAGGACTCTTTGTTGTTAAATCTAGATAGGGAAGGCATGTAATATAGTCCGTTAGTCCTAATGCCTTTGTAATAAATTATGCAAATAAATTAAATTATCTTTTTTAATTAATTATTGATGTGTCTCTATTTTTATTATGAATAATGTAGCAGCTAGATTTGAATCCTATACAATATAATAGGTATTGCACAAGATGCAATAGCAATATTTGTTACAACTGTGAGTCGAGTTATTAAAGAGAGTAAAATTATTACGACTTTAAAGCCAAAAAGAATATAACTGTCTTCACCACCAAAGAGAACTGACAACCACAATATTTTTCTTGATATCATTTTTTTAGGGAAAAATGAAATTGAGATTATTTTTTATTGAATAGGTTGAACAAACTACGAATTTGATTGTTTAGCGATTTTTATCTTTTTGTTTTATAGTAGGCTTTTTATTGAATAATTAGATCACTTCTTGTTGTTTGATCTTACCTTGTTTTTGTTTGGTTTATGTTTGTTGTTATTTGGGCTAATATTAATTGTTGTTATTTAAGTTTTTTTTTTAATTTTATAAAAGGGATTAAGGGTTATATTTGGGGGCAGAACTAATTTTGGATTAATGCTCCGTCTACAATATTTTTACAATAAATCTTATGTAAAAAGCTGTTATTGGTGGGTAAAAAATAATATCAGTATTGAGCCCAAATTAGAATCAATAACAACTTACTACATTGGATTTATTGTAAAATTATTGTGAAAATATTGTGAATGTAGCATTATTCTTATTTTTGTTGAACCCAACTTTTTGTAATTTTCAAGTTAAGGTGTTTAACATTTTTATTAAGGTGGTCACAATAGGTTAGTTTAACATATAAATTTTTTTTTTTTTTTTTTTTGGCAAGTGTATATATGCCATTTTTTACAAGTTAGGGTGGTCATCCTATGACCACCCTGGCTTGAATGTAGAGTTGCCGGTGGTGACGTGGAGTCTGTTCTCCATCATTTATAAATAAATAAATAATTGGTTTTAAATCATCTTACCAAATAGGCACTAATCCTTAATGTAAAAGGATTAATTGATTTTTGTTCAAATAAAGTTTAACAAGTTTCTCAAAAAAAAAAAAAAAAAGTTTAACAAAGCTCTTGGATGCCCATTTAGACTGGCTATCATAGACAAGAAAGTCAATTATAATTGGTTGCATCTTTTGCTGTACCAAAAAGGTCAAATAATTAGGGCATGTTTGATAACGTTGTTTAAACACCACAATATGTATTTCCATAATACTTAAACAACGTTACTAGAAATCTCTTACCAAACGAGTCCTTCGTCTTACAAAAAGAATATCTAAGTTTGAGAAGAGATCACATCAACATGTGCAAAGGTGTTGGACCTTATCCAAATCCAATTCATTTGATGTACACCATGTGGCACGTCCATCTTATGTCCAATGCCGTAATGACAACTTCCTTGTGATTAGCCTACTATTAAAATTCATTAACATTGATAACAACAGCAACAATAACACAAATAATAATAATAATCACTATTTTTTCATAGAGAAATAACCAAATTCTCATCTAAACCTACAAATTCCTTCACGCATATCTCATTTCAACCAAATAATTAGAAATCCTACAAGACAGTGGTGTAGGATAATCAAAAGTGAGCTTTACAGATCATTTGGTTCAGTTTGGTCTGTTCCGTCCATTTTGTTCCAGTTCGGTCTATTTGATCCATTTGGTTTAGTTTGGTCTACTTCAGTCCATTTTAGTCCATTCAGCCCACTTCAGTCTAGTCCATCCACTTCGGCCCATTCCGGTCCATTATGTGGGGAATGAATTTCATCTTCTAAGTAAGACATACTGTTAGATCAAATATTAAACATTCAGTCCTTTTAGGTCCACTTCGGTCCTTTCTGGTCCATTTTGTGGGGAATGAATTTGATCTTCTAACTTCTGAGTGAGATATATTGCTAGATCAAATATTAAACATTTGGTGCCACAAAAATTAAAATTTGCTGGAAATTTTACTGAAAGAGATAGTCTCCAAACTAAATGGAAGGCCTTAGGTAGCAATACTAAACTGCATAAGATACCATGTCAGAATCCAAAAGTGGTTTAGTGTTTGATGTTACTTGTCATCTTGGGTTGGTGTTGGACTGCTATTCCATATAACCTGGGGGCACAAGTGATAGGTTAGCTTTTGTGTGCAGAGATTGAATTTATGTGGGAGACTAGAGTATATTTATTCCAGAATGGAGCCAAAATTTTTGAAAGCTGCTAAGAAAGTTTGAGAAGTTCCCATTAGGCATTGAGAATAGGGTTACTCAGGTTTGCAAGCTGAAGGTAATTCAAGAACCATAAATGCTACATTAGAGGATAATGGTGTTGGGAAACTTCATTTACTTTTAGTATTAGACTAACTTATCTTTGTACAGTTGACAACTTCTAGGCGATAGATAATATTAATGAATTCTTAAATCTAAATACTTGTGAGGTGGTTGGACCAAGACAAATTTGGACAAGATGCATAATTTGTGCAATAGATTATAGAACATCTTCATGGGGTACATGCCTGTTCAGAATACAACTTCTTAAATAATAGATGTGAAATTTCAAAATCATGGACTGTTGGAAGTATTTTTCTTCTGGTCAAAGGGAACACTGGCATACAAAGTGAGAAAGATTCGGATGGTTTGCTCAAAGGTTGTAACTTCTAAGAAGATATGGGAAGTTAGTTGACAAATCTGTCATGAATTATTGCTGTCCTACTGGCTAGCCAGTTAGCTTAAAGCTTCCTACAGATTCAAATGTTGATATGGGTTGATACTATTGATAGCATGGAGAAGAAAAGTAAAGGAATTTTTGTGTAATTTATTCAACTTATTCTGTTCTACTTCTTCATCTTGGGAGTTATCATGACATTTCTTGAAGTTACGGGCCTGGAGGAACCTTTATCATTTAAGAAACTTGAGGTGAAACTTACAAATGGTTATTCCTTTATTACTAGGAGAACTTTGACTTGGTTCAACTGCTAACTGCAAGAAGTGCTAGTAGGTGAACTAGGATGCAGCATTTGTAGAACCTAATTTTGATGTTGCTGAATCTAAGTTCTATATGTTCAGATAGGGAAGGAAGAAAGACAAACATCTTGATTTATGTTTAGAAAACCATGCTTGACATGCTCCCATATTGATGAACTTACATGGCAGGAACTTGCTTAGAGGTGCACATTTTAAGGTTTTCATTCATGCGTGGTTACCCTAACTCTGCAGAGATCATTGGCTTTGAGAGTTGCAAAGTTGCAAAGTTGTGTAGCGTCTGCGAGGCAATGATGTATTACTTAGTGGCTTTAATGAGAGAGTGGATGGAACAGAAGCAAATAAAATGATAAGGCTTGCCTTTTGTTCTGTAACTTACTTGCATAAATGTTTTATTTATTAATTTTTAGAATATTTGATTTAATAAACTTTCAATGCCTAATAATTTTCTGCAATCTCATCACGGGAATATCTCATTCTGTGATTTGTGTTTAAGATTGTGGATAAGCAATCTGCTTTATAAAACTATTGTGCAGTTGGGTCAAATCTAACTATAAAAGTATTAGCTTTGATTTGATTGAACTTGGATGACTAAAGGTTCTTGGTGGCCACACAAATTAGTTAGTTATTTATTTGGTTTATTTCCCCTTTTTTTTCTCTCTATTTCTTTTTCCTGATGGCAAATTTATAAATTCTTCTTCCATTCTTTTTAACCGTTATTAATATACACAATGTCTGTATGTCTCTGCTTCATGATATTAAATATACTTTATATAGTCTAAGAAGTTTATTTGATAGTGGTGCTCTAATTTCTGTGATTCTCAATTGTGTGCAGAGGCTCCAAGGCAAATCTTTGATTCAGTGGGGCGTGTCAAAAAAGTTTCTAATTGTTGAACTTGGGACACAACCAATCTGATGCAACTTTTTCAGAGTGAAGCCAAATACTCTAAATAGGTACACTTTTTCAAAAGCTACACCCTTCCATTGTTGGCTTGTCTACAATATGAAAATCAATAACTTGTTACTTCATCGATGTGAAAAATGTTATATATAATAATCCAAAGTGAGGTTTTAAAGTGATCTCATTCCTCTCACTCCAAATACCGTTCACATCCTTTAAACAATTCTAGAATTAACTAAATTACTAAAATACCTTTAATTTATAGGGGATTGTAAAATTGCAATTTTGACCATAAATATAAAATTAACTAAAACTTTTATAATAAAAATTTAAATTAAAAATTATTTTAACATTAGGACACATATAATTAGACCTTTAAAATCACATAACTTTTAATTAAATTATGCTTTACATTACCCCATAAAATAAAATCTTGTATAGACAAATTGTCAAAGTAGTAACAAAATTTATTTTTCCATGACTAGAGCAACTAATTGAGGACAAAAACAATTTGATCAAATTAGTATCAACAACTTTTTAGGCAGGGCATGGTTATTATACATACTTTTAAGCTTTGTTACTTGAAACTTTTGAAATCTTTGCTATAAATATTCGTTGTAACTAAAATATTATCATTTAGAGCTTTGCAATAAGAGTCCGAAATTGGTAAGAATGGAGTGTAAAATCTATATTCTCATCTCAGTAACTTGTTCAACAAATTATAAATGTTGTGACACAAGATGTTTTAGATTTGAAAAGTCTGGGAAGCAATAGCTTTGTAGTAGCATTTTGTTGTATGGCCAAACAAAATAGTGCTATTTCTACAGTAAATTTTTTTGGGCGATGAAGCAACTTTTATTCAACAGACCAGATTACAACAATATTACAAATCCCAAACATTAAGCTGTAATCTACCAAGAACTAACATCAGCCTAACACGAAAACAGAAAAAGGAGCTTTCACAAAGCTGCATATTAGCTTTAAAAATATATTTTTTTAATGTTTCTACACCAAGAGAGCTATATCTAACATCATGCACAATGAATTGCACATTTGCGCCATACCAGATTCAGATCAAATCTTTCCATTGTGAATTATGGAATTTCAATTAATTCAACTTTGGTAGATAACAGCTGCTCAGACTATATTGCAATAATTGTGACGATCTTTTTGTAGTGGCATGTTAAGGTGATCTAGTAGGAGAAGACAAGGAGGGATTGGGTGGCATTGGCAAGGACTGAAGGCTACCTTCTAGCATTTCTACTACCTTTGTCATTGATGGTCGGTTTGATGGAATGGTCTGAATGCACCACAAACTTATTAAAATCATCTTCCTTGCAATTTCTTCTTCCTCTTCATTTGTAATCCCATCCAATCTTAAATCCTTACCTCCTTCAAGATGCTCATAAACATAATGTGGAAAATATATTTCACTGGTGTGAGCCACTCCAGCATCAATATTCTTTCTTCCTGCTACTATTTCAAGAACCATCATTCCATAGCTATACACATCAGACTTGTGAGATACTCTGCCAATGTTTCTATACTGCACTTCAGGAGCAATATATCCAGCGGTCCCTCTAGTATTCATTGTTGACACAACACTATCTTTCCTTTCACACAGTTTCGCAAGGCCGAAATCAGAGATTTTGGGACATAAATTATCGTCTAAGAGAATGTTGTGAGGTTTTATGTCAAAATGCAGAATCCTTGTGTTACAGCCACGATGCAAGTATTCTAATCCTCGAGCAATGCCTATTACAATTTCATTGCGTGTTTTCCATTTCAGTGGACCGTTTTCACTTGACAATCCTTGAGTATATATGAACTTATCCAATGATCCATTGGACATATATTCAAAAATCAATGCTCTTTTTTTCTTCTCATAACAGAAACCCAGAAGAGTGACTACATTAACGTGGGAAGTTCTACTAATGCTAGCAATCTCATTAATGAATTCTTCTCCATTACCCTTGGACTCACTTAGTACTTTCACTGCCACTAGACGACCATCAGGTAGCATTCCCTTATACACAACACCATATCCTCCATGGCCTATTTTATTTTTGAATGAGTTTGTCACTTTGTTCACGAACGAAAAACTATATCGCTTTGGGGCAAGAGATCCATAATTCCTTATAAATGCCTCGACTTTTTGCTCATTTCTGGTCATTCTTCCATAAGACCATTGCCCGCATGATAAGCATTCTCTCTTAAAGTTGTAGAAAGCCACAATTGAGATTAATATAATCCCAGCCACAACTGCGGAAATGCCTGTATGCAAAGAATGGTTTAAGAATTATGTTTCACTAATAATAATATTTATCAGGGCAACCACGAAAAAAAGTGAAAAAAGAAAAAAGGAAAATGGAAAAAGGAAAAAGAAAACATGTATATCAGTATTAATACGTATATGTTCATTCTTCAAGGGCCAGATAGCAGAACTTAGTAAGAAATACTTTTTGACAAACGTTTAAAATACCTATAGCAACTTTAACAGCCAAATTGCGCTTTGAACCTGCATCAGGAACATAAGAAAAGTTAGACTTCTTTTTATGAAGTGAATGTTATATTAAAATTTATGTTGGGATTAAGAGAGAGTGTAAAATAACACATAAAAAACTATTGTAGTTTGGTCTAGTCGTCTATATTTATCCATAGTGAAAAGCCCTTAAGCGGCTATATTTATACTATTTTAAACTTGTGTGTTAACAGTAAGCTCATAAAAGGTATATATAGAGAGACTAAATCTAAAATACCCATAGACTAACATTGGATTATTTTACTTACTCGACAAGTAGGCTTAATATTACTTTGCTTACACTACAAAGAACATTGATATCTCCAGTATCCTCCCCTTGTATTGATATATCTAACATCCTCCTCTACCTCAAAGTGAAAACTTAAAATCGCCTTGAGTTTGGAATATGAAAATGAGAACTAAAGTGCGACCATGAAGGACGGGATTAAATGTAGAATGGACTGGGCACAAGTAGTTAAAGTAGTTAATTAACACAAGATTCAATTCACAAATAAAGCACAAGTTGAAGATGCATAAACATAGTTAAAAAGTACAATTAACACAACCGCATAGAGATAGCAATATTGGTTCATGAAGTGAAAACCCTTGTAGAAATACCTACCAAGACGAATGTTAGAATTCAAGCACATACATCTTCAACAATGGTGGAATCCAAGGGAACCATGAGAGAGAGAAAACTGTATGTGAATGATTCTAAATTGAATAAATTTATCAAGTTCTCTGTTTCTTATATACAGAAAGAATAGTGGCGGGAAGACTTAACAAACTAAGTAAGAAAGAAATACACCAATACAGGACTAACGCGTGTCCACTAAAAACTAAGTAATTATACTATCTTTATACTAAACGACCTGTAGTTTTATCAATACATATACACTACGACTTGTAGCTTTGCTCTGTCTCTGGTTCTTGCTCTCTATCTGCTTCATCTTCGAGCTTCATCCTTTAACAATGAAAAAACTTTTGAGGGCAGACTCAAAAAGAAAATCCATTACTATAAAAGGCTGTCGTAGTACATGCATGTTTATAGGCTATTGTACTTGAGCTCCCTGCTATTGCTAGTAACTGCATACTCCTACATTTTTCCTTCTATGTAATCCGCTTCACAAACAATCGCCGCTTGTAGATTAACCCACTAGGCACTTCAAGAGATTCTTGTTAGTTTGTGCAACTAAGGACACCTATGTGTTTTCAGAGAAAATTCCTACACAAACATAGGTGGGTGATCAAGGTATTTTATTAAGTTTTCGCACAAGCGAGTGTCGAGTGAGGGACTACAAAAATTTTTGTATAATTTTCAATTTTGTTTGAATGAGATTTGATTTTCTATCGAGCAAGCTCTTCAATCTTTCACAGTGAACAATGAGCCTCATTGTTAAACCCGTTTGACACCCTTTATGAATACTAAGAAAATAACCGAACATTGCAAACTTTTTGTCATGGGATATGTCAAACTCTAGATTTCCTAACAATCTCCCACCTGTAGCAACTCTATGACAAAACACCCTAATATTGACTTGAGTATCTCTGCAAGTCTATGAAATCACAAACCAACCAAGACTTACACCTATTCTAGAGACATAATTCTAGGACTAGAACAATTTACCTGTCTTTCCTGAACATGATCAAATATATTAAATGCAACTGGTATAGATAATAAAAGTAACAATATTGATCAAGCATATCATAAGAATATGAATATCATGAAAAGCACGAATAGCTTGACCATAAACAAAAATGGTGCACAAGCAAGAACCGTAGCACGTCATAGTAGCAGGAAGTGCATCAAGAACAGTCAAGTTGATGACTATAATGGTCAATTATCATCAAGGATATGACACATTCGAACATGTAAAGCAAATTAGAACCACAGAACTAGTAACTAAACTCAACATGTTCAACACAAAGCAATGATTTTATTATCTCCTTAAATTTTTTCCCCAACTACTTGTCAAATACTCCTGAATTGAGGTAGTGAGGCTAGAAAATTTATAACCATACCTGGTGTAGACACATTCTTTAATGGTGATTGTGGGGGCTGGGTAGCTGGGGGAGGCACTGTCATAGTAGAAGGAAGTGCATCAAGAACAATCAAGTTGATAACTATAATGGTCAATTATCATCAAGGATATGACACATTCGAACATGTGAAGCAAATTAGAACCACAGAACTAGTAACTAAACTCAACATGTTCAACACAAAGCAATGATTTTATTATCTCCTTAAATTTTCTCCCCAACTACTTGTCAAATACTCCTGAATTGAGGTAGTAAGGCTAGAAAATTTATAACCATACCTGGTGTAGACACATTCTTTAATGGTGATTCTGGGGGCTGGGCAGCCAGGGGAGGCACTGTCATAGTAGAAGGAAGTGCATCAAGAATAGTCAAGTTGATAACTATAATGGTCAATTATCATCAAGGATATGACACATTCGAACATGTGAAGCAAATTAGAACCACAGAACTAGTAACTAAACTCAACATGTTCAACACAAAGCAATGATTTTATTATGTCCTTAAATTTTCTCCCCAACTACTTGTCAAATACTCCTGAATTGAGGTAGTGAGACTAGAAAATTTATAACCGTACCTGGTGTAGACACATTCTTTAATGGTGATTCTGGGGGCTGGGCAGCCGGGGGAGGCACTGTCATAGTATAAGGAAGTGCATCAAGAACAGTTAAGTTGATAACTATAATGGTCAATTATCATCAAGGATATGACACATTCGAACATGTGAAGCAAATTAGAACCACAGAACTAGTAACTAAACTCAACATGTTCAACACAAAGCAATGATTTTATTATGTTCTTAAAATTTTTTTTTTTTTTTGTAAGTAAAAACAAAATTATTTTTGTTTAGAATTTTTTAAAGGGTAGGGTTATTTATTTTGGATAAAATTAGTTAATTGAGCTTAATTTTTTTTTTAGTTTTACTAGTAATTTTTGTTGTTGAGGTTTTTTTTTTTTGGCTTGTATATTTTGTTTTAGATTATTGATTTATAAATTTTTTTATGTTCACTAAATTGAAGAAAATGCTAGAGTTGCAAGTTTTTTATAAATTACTTATGTAATAAGTGGTTACTGGTAAGTAAAAAAATGGTGTGAGTGGTGTGCCCATATGTGAACCAATAAGAATTTGTTACCAAACAGTTTGTAAAAATGTTATAAAAAAAGTTTGTGAGTACAGCATTATTCTTAAAAAAATCAATGATATTGTTAAAGGGAAATAAATTGTAATTTTATAGAACAAAATTGCTAAAATTAATACATATATATAAAATAATATTTTTTTAAAAAAATTGGGTGGGGAGGGGGGGCATTGCCCCCCTAGCTAGTCCAAAGATAGTTCCGCCCCTACAAACATGTGAAGCAAATTAGAACCACAAGACTAGTAACTAAATTCAACACGTTCAACACAAAGCAATGATTTTATTATCTCCTTAAATTTTCTCCGCAACTACTTGTCAAATACTCCTGAATTGAGGTAGTGGGGCTACAAAATTTATAACCATACCTGGTGTAGACGCATTCTCTAATGGTGATTGTGGGGGCTGAGCAGCCGGGGTAGGCACTATCTTTTTTATAACCGTACCTGCTGTAGACGATCTCTTGAATTGTGATTCTGGGGGCTGGGCAGCCAGGGAACGCATTGGCAAGACCTGAGGAGGTGGCGGTGGAGAGAAACGACATGTTTCGGATCCATAAGATTGATTTGGGCAGTAGCAAGTAGGTCCATTGGAGGTGCGGTCAAAACCACAAACTCCTTTAGACCTAGTGCAGGCACTACAGGCTTCACTGTCATTCCATTTCACATCATAGCCTGCTTTGATGGTTTGTTCCACTTGCGATAAATTGTTAACATCAGTAATAGAATCTGAAGGAATCAGAAGACGCACACTATCAGTACACGGGTTAAGGCCTTCGTCTGCCAATACTAAATACCCAAGCCCATATTTTGGACAAGTGAACCTTTGGTAATCCTTCCCGGGAAGTTCATCTTCTCGACAACCATAGACTAAGGTAAGGTTTTGCAACAAAGTGGTGTTGTCGAGAACTTTAGATTCAAGTATGCTGCTATTCACAAAGTCGGGTGAACAAATTCCATTTACATAGTCTTCTCTCGCAATAGTGAGTGTTTTGGTTCTGGTATTCATTTCCAAAACTCGGTACCAGACGTCTAAAATCTCTATGGTGGTGTCATTTTTCTCACAGGTGAGCTTTAACCGAGGATTGCCACAAGCTTCAGGTCGAGCAGCTCCCCAGAATGGATAACCCACGTTTGTGATCTCTCCACAGCTGAACATATTGGTACTACAATTTGAGTACCAATCAGAGGCGCATAAAGTCGACGCAGGAAACTCCATGAAAATCAAGGTTGTGAAAAACAAAGAAACAAGAAAAGTAGACCGAGAAAACAGTTGGGAGTTCATTCTGGTGGTACTGTAATTGTCGGCCGGCGAAAGTGTAGTTATTTGATAGATGACTTTGAATTTGCTTCGTTAATTAGTGTGAAATGGGAATGAGTGACAAACGATATTGGCAGGAAGCTCTGACACAAAAGACTTGGGCGATGACTCACATGCATAAAATTAAGAGCAATATCTGTTACAATTTACACACCGCCTGTTACGCACAATTACACAAAGCTTTTTGTAAGTTTTAACTTGTAAATTATTGGACGCCTCTTTTACTCGCAATTACACCGAAATTGGAGGAAAGACTCAATTGTGACGTGAAGTGAACGGGCCGCACGTAGTCACTAAAAAAAATTTTAATTATACAAAATCTAATAAAACAATAATTTAAATACTATTTGTTATAATTGTGAGTCAAGTAACTAAATAGAGTAAAATTATTGTGACTTCAAAGCCAAAAAGAATATAATTGTCTTCACCATTAAGGATGACTGACAACCACAATATTTTTCTTAGTACCTTTTTTTAGGAAAAAATTAAATTAAAAATTATTTTTATTGGATAGGTTGAACAAGTTACAAATTTGAATGTTTAGCTATTTTTATCTTTTTGTTTTATAGTAGGCTTTTTGTTGTTTGATCTTATCTTATTTTTGTTTGGTTTATATTTGTTGTTATTTGGACTAATATTTATTGTTATTATTTAAGTTTTTTTCTAATTTTATAAAAGGAATTAAGAATTATATTTGGGGGCAAAATTAATTTTGGAGTAATGTTATGTTCAAAATATTTTTACAATAAATCTTATGCAAAGGTTGTTATTGGTGGGTAAAAATATAATATCAATATTGAGTCTAAATTAGAATTAGTAATATCTTACCACATTAGATTTGTTGTAAAAATATTGTGAAAATGTTGTGAATGTAGCATTATTCTTATTTTTGTTGAACCTAACTTTTTGTAGAACCAATAATAACTTACCAACTATGACTTGTTGTGAAAACGTTGTAGACGTAGCACTTACAAAAATTAAATTATTTCTAAAATCATTTTTCATCTCAATATCTTTACAAATACAAATATATCATTCTATTATTTTTGGGTGTATTTGATTGATATTTATCCATTTTTTAGGTGATTCATATTCCTTTAAATTATGTTATAGTGTGTTATGTTTTCCTAATTTGAGTTTTTAGTTTTAGATTTTGGATTATGCTATTTTCTTTAACAACTTGATTTTCCTTTCAGAATTGTCTCCTCTTGAATATCTAGAATAGAACTAAACTATTTAACTAAGTATTAGCTCAAACAAAAATTAAATCAAAACAAGAAGAAGGAGAGAGATGACTTTTTAACTAAGTATTAGCTTAAAAAAAAATTAAATCAAAACAAGAAGAGGGAGAGAGAGGACTTATGATAGAAAACTCAATTCAATTCAGTTGGTCTTCTTCATATTTTATCCAAATTCAATTTCTTCATATAGCCAAGCATACATGTTTTTGGAATTTCTCACATCCAATTGGTCTTCGTGGATTTTGAAGCTTTGTCTAAATTTGGATTATCTTTCACCCTAGTCTTTTTTTTTTTTTTTTGGTTGTTTATTGCTATCTTATATAGAGCCCGTTTGGATAGGCTGTTTTAAAAGCCTTAACACGCGTTTTTATTAAAAACGCGAAAACGTGTGCATTTGGCACTGTGATTTTACTAGAAATTGCATTCTTTCAAACGCAAAATATCACGTTTTGAAACTGGAGTTCTAGCCAACTTTTTGAAAACGGCACTTAAAACGCAGATCTTGTAATACTTTTTAAGGCTTGAATACCTAATATACCCTCTCGCATTTGCTAAATGACAAAATCACTGGCCAGCCAATAACCTCACCTCCCTGACTTTCGAGCGACTACACCGTGCTCAAAGTCTTAGGCGGATGTTGGAACAGCAGTGGAGAATGTTGACACAACAAAAAAGAGCTCAATCGTTGCAGTATTGAAAATTGAAATAAGAAAGCACCACTCTCAGGAACGACATGTCCACTAGCTCCTTTTTCCATGTTTGCAATAAAAAGCTGTCCATGTGAAGGAAATATCTGGTTTCTCTCTCTCTCTGCTATCTCTTTTTCACTTTCATTATTTGTGGTTGATATTAGCTTTGGGGAAAGAGAAAGTAATTGGGGTTATTTTAATTTAGTTTTTGCTTTTGATAATAATACTTTTTTTATTTAAAGAAAAGGCTAGAGGGGAAGTGAATATTATTATTATTATTTTCATGAGCTACTTCAAATATGATAGAATAATATCATCAGAATAAAGTCTTTCCTAGTCCTTTTTGGTAATTTGCACCAAAACAACAATTTTAGACTAATACTATGCACAAATTTTACCAAATGTTTTAATATAATTTTTAATATTGTGTTTTCCAATCGCACATTTTAGAAACGCTATTTTTTCAAACGCTCATTTTCAAATAGCTTATCCAAATAGGCCCATAGTTTTATACATGTCCTTTGATTTCATTTTCTTTCCATTGACATCAAATTCTACAATTTTGGCAAAAAGTCTTACAGCCAAGGTATCCCATAATAATATCTAAATTTGTTACAATACAAAAAAGGAAAAGTAACATATCTTGTACTAAGTTATGCATCTACATTCATGTCACAACTAATATGTACGTACAATAGAACTGATTTATGCTCCGCATATACGAAGAGAATCATTTATCCATAATGGGGAATTCATCACACAAATTCACATAAGAGGTATAACATCAATGGGAAAAAAAAATTCATCCATGATTAACAATCACATAAACTATAGTAGTAAGACCCCATTGCAATTCTTTTAATGTATTCTTCACCATGGCTTTGAGATTTTTTTGGTTGGTTTATGGGAACCAATGTTGTTGGCACCTGAGATCTCCAATGGTACATCACTAACAAAATAAATTTAGAAAACTTGAAGAATATGGGGGAGAACAAAAAAAAAAAAAAAAAACCTTCACTTTAGAGGGACTTTCCAAATTTGCAAGAGTGAGGTAAAACAATTGCAAATATATATAGACAAAAAATCACTAAGATTTTTTTTTTTTTTTTTTTTAATTCTAATAGAGTGGCAATTGAATAGATTTCATAACTGCTTGATTAGGGAGAGAGAGAAAGTCATAAAGTTGAAGGAAGTTTGAATTATTATCAAATTGGGCTTGATGGAAAGTTGAAAAGCTAGGAAACGTTAATTAAGAGATGGTGGTTTTTTTTTTTTTTTTTTTTTTTTGAATGTGATTGGGAAAATGTTAATTTGCAAAAGGAAGGAAAAGAAAAATAAAAAAATAAAGTTAGCGGGATCGATAATGTGGCCGCTGATATCGCTCAACAGGAGCGTAATAATAATAAATGATACGCTTAAACTTTTAGATATATATATATATATATATGCTAAACAAAAGAGGGCATTGTCTCAATGGTCAAGTTAATTCAAATTTAATGTGCTCGCTCTTGTAAACGTTAAAAAAAAAATGGAAAAAAAAAAGAGTGTTATAAGTTATACAAATTTTACTAGATAGTTCTTTTAAATTGATGTGTTAACTTTTAAAACATTAAGAAAAATATTATTTATTTATTTATTATAGTGTTAAATCTGTTGATGTTATACTAATTACATTCATTGTGGGTTCTAGTTAACTCAACTAGTAAAATCTTTTATGGTTGAATAAGAAATCTGGGGGTTCAATCCCCTCTCCCCCCCCCCCCCCAGGCCTACACCAAAAACTGATATAAGTTGAAACTCTCTTTAAAAATAAAATAAAAACCGCATTCATTAGCACATGAATTTGTACACTTTTATAGTTTGATAACTAATAATTTTAACATGCTATAATTATATGTGAAAAATGAGTGAAATCAAGGCTGGCCTTGTACTATGCAAGCTATTGATTCAACTTGCTTATTCTAGGTTTGAGTCTAGTTAGGGCCTATATCAATGCCTTTTTCACCATTTTGTTTATTCCATTTTCAAGGAAACCAGTGCGAGCCTATAAGGACCCTTTACTGCTTCGTTTCCATGGGCTTAGGTTGGTTGACTCAATGCCACAAAAATTTTGGGCAAAGTCTCATGACCCAAAGTGCAGTTTTATAACGTAGTTCTTAGGATTTTTATATGAGACAAGTCCTGAGTTCCAACTTTCACAGAAAAGACATTATGTTAATGTTTTTGATAATTTGATAGCTATAATGGGGAGGGGGAGGTTTGAATCTTGAAAATCTCCGTTAGAAATACCATAATATGCTAATTTAGTAACAAAGTTCTTGATAAATACAATATTAATTTTAACTTAATAATTATTGTCTTTTATCGTCTAAAACCACCATTACTTTGATGAACATGATGTTAGATTATGGCTTAATCCACCTTTTTTTTCTCTTTTTTTATATAAGATAGAATTTCTACTCTACCTTAATTTAAGTGTATATGCGTGTGAAACTCCCTTTTGAAGACTTGAACTCTGGCCCTTGCCTCCCACATCCCACAAGCATTTATACTTGTGGAGTGACCACCGCACCAAGAGTGTGTGGTGGTGCTTAATCCACCTTATTGAACTCAAACCGTTGAGTTTGAGACCCTTTAGCATTTATTCCTCAAGATGGAAGTAAGATGGCCATGGCTAGTTCCTAACTCTTTTATTTTTTATTGCCCAAAAAAAAAAAAAAAAACTAAAACTAAGGGTAAAGATTTAGTTCAAGCCAAATTTTAGAAACAAGTGTAAGTTTTCTCATTTTGACTTTTGTTATCCTTCGTACCAACAAAATGAAATTTCAACTTTCTTTTAAAAAAATTTACGTAAACTTAACATTGTCTTACTCTTGGAGAAGTCAATCAGTGCACAAATGCAAACATAATTGTTGTCAACCCAAAAAACTTTATTTCACTTTTGAAACCCCCTTAAAGGACTCTTTGTTGTTAAATCTATATAGGGAAGGCATGTAGTATAGTCCATTAGTCCTAATGCCATTGTAATTAATTATGCAAATAAATTAAATTATTTTTTTAATTAATTATTGATGTATCTCTATTTTTATTATGAATTATGTAGCAGCTAGATTTGAATCCTATACAATATAGTAGGTATTGCACAAGATGCAATAGCAATATTTGTTACAATTGTGAGTCAAGTCACTAAAGAGAGTAAAATTATTAGGACTTCAAAGCCAAAAAGAATATAATTGTCTTCACCACCAAGGAGAACTGACAACCACAATATTTTTCTTGATACCATTTTTTAGGGAAAAATAAAATTAGAGATTATTTTTATTGAATAAGTTGAACAAACTACAAATTTGAATGTTTAGGGATTTTTATCTTTTTGTTTTATAGTAGGCTTTTTGTTGAATAATTAGATCACTTGTTGTTGTTTGGTTTATGTTTGTTGTTATTTGGGCTGATATTTATTGTTGTTATTTAAGTTTTTTCTTTTAATTTTATAAAAGGGATTAAGGGTTATATTTGGGGGCAGAATTAATTTTGGAGTAATGGTACATCCACAATATTTTTACAATAAATATTATGTAAAAAGTTGTTATTGGAGGGTAAAAAAATAATATCAGTGTTGAGCCTAAATTAAAATCAATAACAGCTTATCACATTGGATTTACTGTAAAATTATTGTGAAAATATTATGAATGTAGCATTATTCTTATTTTTGTTGAACCCAACTTTTTGTAATTCTCAAGTCAAGGTCTTTAACATTTTTATTAAGGTGGTCACAATAGGTTAGTTTAACATATAAATTTGGCAAAAGTATATATGCCATTTTTTACAAGTCAGCGTGGTCTTGTGACCACCTTGGCTTGAATGTAAAGCCACCAGTGGTCACGTGGAGTCTGTTTTCCATCACTTATAATATATATATATATATGTATATATATATATATATATATGTATATATGGTTTTAAATCATCTTACCAAATAGGCACTAATCCTTAATGCAAAAGGATTAATTGATTTTTGTTTGGATAAAGTTTAACAAGTTTCTTAAGAAAAAAAAAAGGTTTAACAAAGCACTTGGATGCCCATTTAGACCGGCTATCATAGACAAGAAAGTCAATTATAATTGGTTGCATCTTTTGTTGTACCAAAAAGTAAAATAATTAGGGTCTGTTTGGTAACGTTGTTTAAACAACAATTTTCGTTGTTTAAACACTACAATACGTATTTCCACAACACTTAAATATCGTTACTAAAAATCTTTTACCTAACGAGCCCTTAGTATCACAAAAAGAATATCCAAGTTTGAGAAGAGAGATCACATCAAAATGTGCAAAGGCATTGGACCCTATCCAAATCCAGTTCATTTGATGAACACCACGTGGCACGTCCATCTTGTGTCCAGTGCCATAATCACAACTTCCTTGTGATTAGCCTACCATTAAAATTCACTAACTTTGATAACAATAACACAAATAATAATAATTAGTCGCTAACCTGTGCGATGCACGAAATAGTTTAATAAAATTACATGTATGATTAGAAAATGAATAAAATAAAATAAAAATGCCTAATCTATTTAAATTCTACTACATATTAAAGGGATATTATTTACAATAATACCATGCTTTATAAATCTATCAACAAAATTAACAAAATATATTATATACATTTACGAAATTAAATTTATAAAATCAATGAGGCTAGGTTAAAACTTCAAATAGTTAAGACGACTGCTATAACAACATATACTATTTGGAAAGGAACTTGTTCCAAATGAAAAGAATGATACAAATATAAATATGAACAAAAAGAGGAGTTGTAGGCCATAAGAATAAAGAGATTCAAAATAATCGAAAATAATTATTAAAAAATCTAAAATATGTGAGTTATAAAAAATTATAAGTATGTAGTTATAGAAGTATAAATAAATTATAAATTCTAATAGTCACATATTAAAATTTAACTCTATCGAAATCAACCAATTGGCATGCAAATCTCTTTTTCTTTTTTTTTTCTTTTTTTGCCAAAACAATATATGTCATGTTCATGACGTGAATAATGAAATAATTAATTTGGTGCTATTGTGTAGACTTAAAGAAGTAATAAAATTTAACAGAGCAAATAACAATTAATATGTATATTCATAATCAGATGTGAGAAAGCATAGATAAGCAGTCAAAGAAATTGTGAAAATGACCATTTTTAGAAGATGATTCCTTTAGTTTTTCTTTTGTTTGAAATAGCTGACTTGTAGGCTCTTTTGATTACTGTAACCAAAAAAAAAAAAAAAAAAAAGCTATACCTTTTGCCAAGAGTTTAAGATAAAAATTGTGTGCGCTTTGTTATAAGTAGCATTCATGTTCTTTTACTTATCTAATCAAAAGTTTCAAATGTGTGTACTTTAATAAACCATTAAACTTAAAGTGACTAACAATAATGCTAGTAGTGTGAATCCTGATTTTGCTAAATTTTGTTTCAAAGCTGGCAAAAAACAGAGAATTCCACAAATACCGAAAACTTGAATAATAGACAACACAAACCAAATTTTAAAAACAGGTACAGGGAAACAAAACACAATTGGTGAAAACAGAAAATGCTCTAAACTACAAACTATATTTTTGAAACCGGTTTGAATTTCAAATGAGTAATTACAAAAGCATCAGTATGTAGATTTTCAATTTTCCTTTGTTTCTATATGTCTTTAGTACCAACTTGCATCAGTATGTAGTTTTTCAATTTTCCTTTGTTTCAATATGTCTTTAGTACCAACCTTCATGACTCTTTTACAATTTTTTGCTATATATATAACCAAACTTAGCCATTGATAACATATCATTGATATACGGTTTACTTGTTGCATTATTTAGGGAAAAAAAATCATTAAAAACAGTGACTATAATAAAACCAATGGAACTGCTAAATACTTTTCTTAATAGAAATTGTTAGTCATGTCATCTAGCTAACACTTCCATTTAAATTATCATCTCCAATCACCCTTTGAAATCTCATGGTTACCTTTGCTTCTTGCCTAGTAAGATTGCACAAATTTATTATCCTACCTGCATCCATATTAAGACACATAGTAAACAAAAATAAACAAACAAAACACATAATCTTCCTTGTAGTTGTTTAATTTCTCTAAACAAATGCCAAGTTAATGAGTCTCAAATTCAATTAGTAAACACTATGATACATACCTATTCTAGACTTAAACACGCAACCAATTCTACCAATACATGTAACCCCTTCATAACTCACGTTTGTGTCCATAACTCACAACTTTCCTAGCCCTAAAACCCATCCTAACAATTTGCACTAAACAATCACCGCCCAGAAAAATTATCTATTATTAACAAAGCTTTCCCATAATTTCTATCTAAAAGATGCTTCCACCATTACCATGTATTTCCAAATAAGTTCTCACGCAACTTGTAGGCTTACCAATCAGCAATTAGCTTGTAAGTATTGGAAATAACAAAATCTGCATATATCATTGAATACTTTCAACCTAGCAACTATGATAACACATAAATCGTAAGAAATCCTACCTAATTATGCTGCTATTTGAGGGAGTACAGATAAACATAGATCTTGTGCGACTTCCATGGAGAACTTATCTGCTACAATGCTTGCATTCTTCAAAATGGGCTTCCAAATTCTTAGATGCGTCTGTAACATGAACATTACTCTAAATAGGTGAGTAAACAATGCATCATAAACAATAAACTATACGCAAAGTACATACGATATAGAAAACTAACCATGGCATTGAGATTGGCCTCAATCTTGAATTCGAATCCGCCACAAACATCACTACCAGTTATTTTTCACAACAAAAGTTTCAAATTGAAAGCTTTAAAGGTCCAATAGAAGAACAAATTTTTTCAATTTTTTATTTATTATAAAAAAGAAGAAAACGGTACCAATTTAACAGGATATATCACTACTTGTAATTTGGAAAGCAAAAAATAATAAATTATAGTTCACTAACTCATTTATCCTAAAATTTTCAAACACATGATAACAAATAGATATTTATATAAAATATTCACCTTGTAACATAACTTAATAAGTCTCAAACACAGAGCTTTAATTGCTTTAAATGAATTTGTCATAGTTGTATTTAAGCTATGGCTCAAGCAATAAGTGGCAGCAAATATTATTCCAGAAAAAACTCTTCTCTTCTTGTCTAATAATTTTTAGGAGGGTTGTCACCTTGAATTCAACTAAATTCTCTCAATTCCATCAGTCACAGCATAGACCATGTTGGCATGAAAAGAAACAAAAAATAATCCAAACAACAATAGAGGACTTTCACAGAACAAGCATAAATTTTTTACCAAGCGTAAATCAACTGCACTCAATTTTCATAGAGTACGAAATGTAAATATTCTGTACTCTAAATGGCACAATGGATTCTGCACAATGACCTTGCCTAATCATAACAAAATATGCCTAAAGGATCCAAAAGCCAAGACAATATTTAAATTTAAAACTTTCACCCTTGACCATAACACTGCTTGACTTACGAATCAATTTGCCTTATTCAAATGAAAATCCCAAGTTAACATAAAGCACAATCTTATAGTCATTTGATTTAGATTTAGAAAGCATTTATTCTATTGCAATGATCATTATAACTTATTCAACAGATTTTAACACCTTTAAATTTAAAGCAACAAAATTAAACAACAATTAATTTGCATTTGTCAAATGACTACACTACAACATTCAAGCTTCAACTACAAATTTTAACGGTGATCAAGGATAAACCATCTAAATCTAAGAAACAAAGCAAAAACCATTAAAAAAATAAAAATAAAAAAAACTAAAACACATAGGTCTACCACCATACCCTAACCCAAATTCTTTTATCAACCCAAAATCCTCTAATCTAAGCATGCTCACTGTCAAAGAGTCCCACACATTTGAGGGAGACTATCAAACCAACACCAAAAAACCCTTTCAATTATATCTTCACCTTTTTTGCTTCTTGGTGTTGTAGATGTCTTCTATCATGCTCTACTTTTCTCATCATTCAACCTTAATGAAAACCAATAACCCAAATAACTAAATAAAAAAAATTAACCCAAAATAACAAAACCTAAATAATATTTAACACAAATTTTTGTTGTTAAAATACTTGTACTGGTAGTGGTTCTTGCAATATATGAAGGTGTCAAGAGGCTGGGTTGAAGATGGGTGATGATTTGACATGGTGGAAATTTGTCACTCCGACAATTCCTCTCTCAGTGTCTCTCCATCTGTCTCTGAGTGCACATTTATGATTACCTTTATCGGCTACTAAATCATAATAAGAAATTATATTAAAAAATTAATGAGATGGAAACAAACGAACAAACCCAATTAATTGAACAAATTATAAGGTGTAGATTAGACTATTATAATCCAAATCAACTTTTGAAACCAACAATACTCAAATGTTTACATCTTCAGAAGTTTACCAACATTATAGTCAAATCTACAATATAAGAGGTAAACCACATTATAGTTTACATCTTCGTTGGTTTTATAGTTTACATCTTCTGTCAGTAGGTCTCCATGGCAATATAAAATCTCTCAATATTAATCTGTTGACAAACTATGGAAAATATATTGAAACCATTATCAATAGTAGTTGTTTCACTTTGGAAACAATTGACATACACTCTTGATCAAATAAGTGTTTTATGAACTTGTTTTTGAGTAACTCAAGTTAGCTTGATCTCATGGCTTCCATCATAAACTATAATAACCACTACTTGCTGGGAAAAAAAAAACCATGGCTTAAAGCCCTTTTTTTTTAAATATTGCTTAAAGCTTTTTAAGTTTCAAAAGTGGTGTTGCCCCAACTACCCAACACTATCATTACATCCCATGGGGAATTCCATTAAGTTAAAGACATATTTTTGCAATTCTACCAAGAAAATCAAAATGCTCCTTGTCAGCAGAACAATTAACAACAATAAGAATCCAAGTTTCAACCAACATAAACTTTAGGAAACTTGCTTCAAATACCAATAAGTGTATTATTCTAACAAAAAGTCACATATCCAAGTCCAAAAATTTATTATAGCCGGCAGTAGCAACCCAAAGATAAGAGAAGAGACACACCTATTAAATTGGGCTATAAAGAAAACCAAACAACACCCAATTTGAACAGCCATGTAGAGAAGAAACATTTGATGATTGCTACAAAAAATCATGAGCTAAAGCTGAAAGTTCAATCCAAAAGTCCTCCATAAAACAGGAGTAGAGTATGGAAAAAACAAATAGATGAAGTCTGACTTATCTCTAATTCCAACAATACGATAATAATGCCATACAAACATATTTTGCATCAACTTTTAATGAGAATGAATTTCATTGTTACGATGCACGGGCTAGTTAACTAAAAAGATAATTAACCAACCACATGGTTAAAAAAAAAAAGATTTCAATTTCATTGAGACATTTTGTCAAACACTTAAGGTGACGGGGAGGATTTTAACAAAACAAACATAAATTTTTTACCAAACCTTTAATTTTCACTGATTCTAATTTCTCTGGGACATTTTGTCAAACACTTAGGGTTGGCCTATTTTCACAAATGATACCAATTCTTATATCATTCTCTCAACCATTATACCAGCAAAAACATGAGAAAGAGAAAGAATTACAGAGAGAAAAAGCAAGAAAGCTGGTGAATTTGTCAAACAAAATTGGATTTTGAATCTATACCACTGGTTATACCATCCCACCACATCTAGCTGCATCCATGAATGTTCTAGGAACTGAAACCAAAGTTCAAAAACACATACCATCAGAAAATTATACCAACATATATGAAACCATTTGTGTTTGTGATAAGAAGAAAGAGATTGCTTACTTTGAAGGTGAGTCATAATGTGGAAATCTCGTAATTCGCTGATTCCAACCAACTACATGGAATTAGAGATGGGACTGTGTGAAGAAGAAGAGAGGGAGTTTGATGAGTCTGTGTTACTGTGTTTGGGTTTAAGGGGGAGAGTGTTTTTTTAATCGGGTTTTGGTTTTGGGGGAAGGAAATTTTCGGGTTTTAGGCTTTTTAGCTTTTTTTTAGCTGAAATTTTTGGGTGATTTTTTTTTTTTTAAATAATGCCGGTTTTTAGAAAAGTTTTATTTTGCTTTTATGTTTTTTTTTTTTTTAAGTTTTAGAAAAAAAAAAATTGTATTTATATTTTATTTTTTTTAATATTGTGCTGACGTGAAAAATTGTGAAAGATTCAGAGGTTTCGGTTATATATATATATATATAGATAATCACTATTTTTCCATAGGGCAATAACCAAATTCTCATCTAAACCTACAAATTCCTTCACGCATTTCTCATTTCAACCAAATAATTAGAAATCCTACAAGACAGTTTGGTCCATTCTGTCTACTTTGGTTCAATTTGATCTATTTGATCCACTTAGTCCAACTTGGTCTACTGCAGTTCATTTTGGTCCATTCAGCCCACTTTGGTCTAGTCGTCAACTTCAACCCATTCCAGTCCATTATGTGGGGAACGAATTTGATCTTCTGAGTAAGACATACTGTTAGATCAATTATTAAACATTCAGTCCTTTTAGGTCCACTTCGGTCCTTTCCGATCCATTATGTGGAGAATGAATTTGATCTTCTGACTTCAGAGTGAGACATATTGCTAGATCAAATATTAAACATATGGTGCCGTAAACATTGAAATTTGCTGGAAATTTTACTGAAAGAGACAATCTCCAAACTAAATGAAAGGCCTTAGATAGCAATACTAAACTGCATAAGATACCATGTCAGAATCCAAAAGTGGTTTAGTGTTTGATGTTACTTGTCATCTTGGGTTGGTGTTGGACTGCTACTCCATATAACCTGGGGGCACAAGTGGTAGGTTAGCTTTCGTGTGCAGAGATTGAATTAATGTGGGAGACTAGAGTATATTTATTCCAGAATGGAGCCAAAATTTTTGAAAGCTGCTAAGAAAGTTTGAGAAGTTCCCATTAGGCATTGAGAATGGGGTTACTCAGGTTTGCAAGCTGAAGGTAATTCAAGAACCATACATGCTACATTAGAGGATAATGGTGTTGGGAAACTTCATTTACTTTTAGTATTAGACTAACTTATCTTTGTACAGTTGACAACTTCTCTGCGATAGATAATATTAATGAATTCTTAAATCTAAATACTTGTGAAGTGGTTGGACCAAGAAAAATTTGGACAAGATGCATAATTTGTGCAATAGATTATAGAACATCTTCATGGGGTACATGCCTCTTCAGAATACAACTTCGTAAATAATAGATGTGAAATTTCAAAATCATGGACTGTTGGAAGTATTTTTCTTCTGGTCAAAGGGGACACTGGCATACAAAGTGAGAAAGATTCAGATGGTTTGCTCAAATGTTGTAACTTGTAAGAAGATATAGTAAGGTAGTTGACAAATCTGTCATGAATTATTGCTGTCCTACTGGCTAGCCAATTAGCTTAAAGCTTCCTACAGATTCAACTGTTGATATGGGTTGATACTATTGTTAGCATGGAGAAGAAAAGTAAAGGAATTTTTGTGTCATATACTCAACTTATTCTGTTCTAGTTGTTCATCTTGGGAGTTATCATGACATTTCTTGGAGTTACAGGCCTGGAGGAACATTTATCATTTAAGAAACTTGAGGCGAAACTTATAAATGGTTATTCCTTTATTACTAGGAGAACTTTGACTTGGTTTAACTGCTAACTGCAAGAAGTGCTACTAGGTGAACTAGGATGCAGCATTTGAAGAACCTAATTTTGATGTTGCTGAATCTAAGTTCTACATGTTCAGATAGGGGAGGAAGAAAGACACAAACATCTTGATTTATGTTTAGAAAACCATGCTTGACATGCTTCCATATTGATGAACTTACATGGCAGGAACTTGCTTAGAGATGCACATTTTAAGGTTTTCATTCATGCGTGGTTACCCTAACTCTTCAGAGATCATTGGCCTTGAGATTTGCAAAGTTGCAAAGTTTTGTAGTGTCTGCTAGACGATGATGTATTACTTAGTGGCTTTGATGAGTGAGGGGATGGAACAGAAGCATATAAAATGATAAGGCTTGCCTTTTGTTCTGTAACTTATTTGCATAAATGTTTCATTTATTAATTTTTAGAATATTTGATTCAATAAACTTTTGATGCTTCTTTCCATTAATAATTTTCTGCAATCTCATCAATGGAATATCTCATTCTATGATTTGTGATTAAAATTGTGGATAAGCAATCTGCTTTATAGATCTATTGTGCAGTTGGGTCAAATCTAACTATAAAAGTATTAGCTGTTGAATTGGAATTGTAAATTTGAAAATGAATGATTAGCTTTGATTTGATTGAACTTGGATGACTAAAGGTGCTTGAAGGCCACACAAATTATTTAATTATTTATTTGGTTTGTTTTCCCTTTTTTTTTCTTTTTTTTCTTTTTCCTAATGGCAAATTTATAAATTCTTCTTCCATTCTTTTTCACTGTTATTAATATACCCAATGTCTGTATGTCTTTCATTTTGGTAAAATATGGGGTTGGTCTCTGCTTCATGATATTAAATATACTTTATATAGTCTAAGAACTAAGAAGTTTATTTGATAGTGGTGCTCTAGTTTCTGTGATTCTCAATTGTGTGCCGAGGCTCCAAAGCAAATCTTTGGTTCAGCGCAGTGTATCAAAAAAGTTTCTAATTGTTGAACTTGGGACACAACCAATCTGATGCAACTGGTGATTGCAAAACAGATAAGGTGAATAATGGTAAGTCTTTAGTGGGCACAAGCACTGGAACACGTTAGAAAGCTACTCATCAAGGTTAGAGCTTTGGAGAATAATCCACTGCAATGGACATAAAAGGTACTGGAGCATTCAATAAGGAAGTTTGCAAGGTAACTGCTTCAGAGCCTACCAAGTTTCTTACTACCCCTTATATTTCTATGAAAAAATTCTGAAACATGTGATTTAAAATTTTATGTAATAAATTACGATGGAGAGTTAATGTTTCCATTGCATCTAGCACTACTATTTGTGCATTCTGCATGTATATGCCATATAGCAAGACAAAGCAATCAAAATGTTCAACTCTTATTGCCAATGTGGCACAATGTTTGAATCATTAAACTACAACTGCAGGAATGATATGTGTTTTTGTTGTTGTTGTTGTATAACTAGAGTTTATTAGGCAATCTTCTAGAGTCATATCTAATTCTGGTCTCCACATTTTGCGTTTGATATGAGGAGAAACCTAAAATACACAGAAGTCTACGAAGCTACTCCTAAAGAAATTCAGTCTAAAATTTAAATAATTAAAAAATATTTAAGCTAAAGACATTTATATTAAGGCTTGTTATTTTTGGTTGATTACAGAAGGCCGTGCTCTCATCACTGGCAGAGGTGTGCAATGAAACCTAATAGAAAGAGGAAAACAAGTGTTTTAACACCGTATCTAATGTGATTATAGAACAATGGTGAAAAATGTGCCTCACCTTGCTGTAGCTGCAGCTAGAAAGGATCACTTCATAATACTGATGATGATGATGAGAGGCTTCTTCAATCTCCTTCAATATTATTAGTCCTTTTACACTTCAGAATTCTTTATGAAATTGGCTGATGAGGCCTGTGACAGATCCTATGATGCTTTTCTTAATGATGTTTGAGAGGTTTGATTTTTGTAACTTTTTTTTAATCTATGTTCTTCAATTTCTTGTTTTCATTTCTAATGAAATGTCTGCTATTGCAGAAGTCTTTCCCAATATGCATTTATATATGTCAGCAAAATTCTTGAAAGAGCTTGTTTTAGAGTTTCCTAGATTCAACCAAAAAAAAAATCCTCCTAGATAAAATTCATTTCCACTTAATTACATTTTGTAGACTCAGAATTAGAAAAGCATTAATCCCAATTGTTTGGTGGAAACACATTTTGACAAAAAGAGAGTTGAGGAACTTGTGCCTTGTGATTAGTTCGGAGGAGGTGGTGTGAACTAATTCTCATTATCTTTGTCATGGACAGCACGTGAAGGAATATATGCCCGTAATAAATCATTTATGCTAAATATGCAACAATACAAAAAGATCCACAACATGGAATCACCACTTTCCTTTTTGCCGTCCACCACATTGCCAAAACTTTAATTAAAGAATTCAATTCTTAAATTTGAACCGAAAATCTCAGCTCCTAACTCATCCCAATTGCCCCCTTGAAAAGCAATTCCTGCAAAACTTGACAAACATGGGGATGGTGAATTGGCAATTTAAGAATTTATGTATTATTTTCTTCATTTTCATGTAAGCAAGTAATGAATGTTGAAGGAAGACATCCACTTGGAAACTTTCATCCGAAGCATACTTGCCCTCAGATTGAAGCCAAATGCTCTAAATAGGTACACTTAATCAAAAGCTACACCCTTCCATTGTTGGCTTGTCTATAATATGAAAATCAGTAACTTGTTGAGCATTAGCATTGGGGAATGCTAATGCCAAATGTAAGGTGTATTTGGCATTTCAAACTCTAAAATGTATTGCATCAGGGAATGCTAAAGGTAAGTATTGCAAATTTTTTTTGCAATAGTGCTACAGTACAATTCTAAAGATATAATTGTACTGTAGCAGTATTCTAAAAATAATATTAATATTTTAAGCTCTTTTCCCCTAGAATTTCTCTCTCCTCTGTCATTATTTACATTCTCTTCTCTCTCTTCCTTTCTCTTTCTCATCTGCTCTCTCCTCTCTTCAGACCCAAACACCATCTTCCTCCCAACATCAACATCACACATCACAGTGGAGGAAACGTTGATCTAGGTTTTTTTTTTTTTTTCCTTGTTGTGATGCTATGATTCTCGCCAATGTCTGGGTTTTGATCGGGGTTGAGCTGGGTTGATCTAGCGACAGCAGTGGCAGCGATGTTTGGGTTTTGATCGGGGTTAATCTAGGTTTTTTTTTTTTTTTTTTTTTCCTGTTGTGATCGGGGTTGATCTGCGGTGTCTGGGTTTTGATCGGGGATGGAGGAAACGTTGATCAAACGGCAGCAGTGGCGACAGTGTCTGGGTTTTGATCTAGGTTTTTTTTTTTTTTTTTCTCCTCTTGTGATCGGGGTTGATCGGCAATGTTTGGGTTTTTGTTTCGGTGGGATTTTGGTGGGCCTGGTGGAGGCACGGTGGGATTTCAGTTGTTTTGTGAAGATTTAATCCTTGTGTAATGTGTTTGGGTTTTCTGAAATATGTTGATGTTGAAATATGTTTGGGTTTTCTAGTGGAGGCGCGGTGGGATTGCGGGCTTGTTAAAATATGTTTGGGTTTTCTAATCGTGTAATGTGTATGATGAGAGGCTAAAGCAGTTAGGTTGAAGCATTTTGGTGGTGGTGTAGTGGTGGTGGTGGTGTGGTGATTGATGATGGTGGAGCCGTGGAGGTGGTGGTGTGGTGATTGATGATGATGAAGCTGTTGGAATCATGCTAAGTCTCAAAAAAAAAAGTGACGATTGGAAATAAATAATAAAAAAAAGATTAAAAAATAATATTTTAATAAAAGAGAAATGCTAACGAGTGCCTTTAGGGCACTCTTTAAGAATCCATTTAAAAAAAGTTTTTATAGGAAAAGAAAAAAAGTAATTAATATTTTGACAGCTTTTTTCATTTCTCATAAAAGTTATATCAAAACTTTATTAAAATGAATTCTTAAAGAGTGCCCTAAGGGCACTCGTTAGCATGACCCTTAATAAAAATAGAGTTTTGGGATGTTGAAGATATTGAAAAATGGTATGGTATAATGATAAAATAGTTTTTTGGAATGGTAAAATAGAGTAGAATTGAAATTTTTCAATGCTAATGCACTTCATTGATATGAAAAATGTTATATATAATAATCAGAAGTGAGGTTTTAAAGTGATTTAATTAAAAATATATATATGGTTTTAAATTATCTTACCAAATAGGCACTAATCCTTAATGTAAAAAGGATTAATCCCTGTTCAGATAAAGTTTAACAAAACGCTTGGATGCCCATTTAGACTGGCTATCATAGTCCATATACAAGAAAGTCAAATAATTTATTGCATCTTTTGCTGTACCAAAAAGGAACCTGCAATAGCCAGTACGTAACAGTTGAGGAAAAGCTTTGTGAGATTCAACAGGGTTAGTAGAATGTGAATAGTGACATTTTCAAATCAAGTTTTTTTTTTTTTTTTTTTTTTTGGGAGAATGTTTTCAAGTTCGGGCAATACTTTTTGGGATTCAACAGAGTAAGTGGACTATCCTAGACACATAATTTTTGGCACAACTTTATATCACAATTCACGGTATAAAGAGTTGTGATTAGTAAAAATATGTTAGTGGACTATTTAAAGACATTTTTATCAATTACAACTTATCATATCGTGAATTGTAGTCCAAAATTATATCAAAAGTTATATACATAATATATTAATCATAAATAATAATAAAAATGATTGTGACATGTTTGACATTATGAGCGTAAACAGCATGCTTGCAGGCTATCTCCAAGATATGGCATTTAATAATCTTGAGAGTGACAACCCATCGAGTACTTGGGCTAATAATTGCCATAGTTCTTGATGGGATATATCGCGGCCATTGAATTGATGTAGGAGTAACTGTAACTTTTTAGGCTAATCTCCATTGATGAGATAATTGAGCTTAAATATGTCAATTCAACTGACTATTAATTTGACAACATATTGCATCATTTTACTTAAATGTTGTTTACTACGTGTAAGAAGTCACCAAGTGCTCAAAATCATTGGGCCAAAATTCACCCATAAAAAAGTTAAAGCTGTGTGTCTCTTATCGTTATATTTACCCAATGGAGCCCAAAACTACTGGGCCCTGGCCTCCTGTTCCCTGACATATGATTTTTTATTAAGTGGGTTTATTTATTTATTTATAGCATAATTGTATTTAAGATAAATAAGGTCTTAAAATTTTACATAAATCGGGCTTAAAAATTAACCAGCTTATAAGCTTATACGAAACATGTCGATATCTGGTGAGGGTTCTAGACTCTAGTAACACCATGATACAAGTGACTAAAATCCAAAACACATTATTTACAATATAAGAAAGTCTATGACACATATTTTTGGCATTTCACAGCTCATTGATGTGTTAAGTTATGATTGATGTACAAATGTATAGCAATAATTAATTCAGGTGAAATTTTTGATAGATCAATCACAATCTATCATTTTTTGTAAACTATTGAAAAGTGTGTTAACAGTGCCATTGTAAATAATTTAAATCTAGATTTAAAATTATTATAAAAAAAAAAATGAAAACTAGCCATTTTCTTTAAGAAATACTAAATAGTAAAAACTACTAAATTTTCAGAATCTTTTCTATATCTTCTTTTAGGTAACAAATTGTGATTGGACTATCAAAACAACATTACTTTCATACGAGTATCCTACCATTATCATTGAATATAACATGTATTTGAGTTAACTCTTTTCTTCTATTAATTTGTTTGTTTACATTCAATATTTTAAAATCTTGTTTTGTTATTGGTACTGTAGAGACTCAATTTGTAATGGACCCTTAACAATAAAAATTTGTAGAGTATGGGTAAAAGGGCTTGGCATCATCGAAGTAAATAACGGTTGATATGAAGTTTATAACAAATAATAGATAACATGAAATTCATAGGGATCTTATCAAAGGAATTTGGCTAAGTGTTTTTGTAGAGAATGATCATCACTTTGGTTAAGTGTTTTCGAAGCATATTTGTCCTCGGCTCAGGCCGAGGATCTATTTTTCTTAGAGTTGATATATATTCTGTCCTTTTCTTTAGGACTGACTCATATCTCCTCTCTTTATGTTGGGAATCCTCTTGGTTATATAGTATTATTTTAGTTAATCTTAGCCGTCCATCTGTCGGTTATCCGGTTGCTGTGAATAAGGGTTTGTCCCATCTGTTTTTGCAGGTTTTATGTTAGTTCTCAGCCGTCTTTGCAGGCTTTCTATTAGTTGGAGTGACCAAGGCACCTGGGCTCGCCGGTCACTTCACCATCAAAGCGGTCAGAATGTTGGTAGAGTACATTTAATGAGTGGGAGATATTTTCCCCTCATCAACGTCTGTTTGCCGAGGAGGTGGGCATCCTCAGCAAGGCCCCTATAGGGTTTGGGATTTTCCCTTTTACCCTCGGCCTATAAATTATCCTCGGCGCGGGCTTTGGACCGGCTATGGAATGAGCCGGGGTTATTTAAATATTTGGGGCCCCACAGGTACAATTAGATCTTTGTAAACCTTGAGCAAATAAGAAATAAACATTTCAATAGAAATTTAATCGAAACACACATTGATTCTCTTTTGGAGTATGTGAGACAATTTATATGAGTATTTTTTTTTTTTTTTTACTAATTAGGGAACTACAATTAACACCATTTTTAATGTCCACCAATCCCATATTACCAAGTCATTTGTGAAAGGAAAAAAAGTGTGAAATTCATTGTGTATATAAACTCATTGAAATATATATAGACTTAAAATGGTGTCCCGGTATTTTGGTCAATTATTCAACTCCCTACTTACGAGACATCGTGAATACCTTATAAATTGATAACTTCGAATCTTCGAATTTATGGCAAGTTCATTAAGTCCATTGAATCAATTAATTGAGCGTCCTCGATGACACATCACACACATATAACTTCAAAAGAATTAAACTGCAAAACCTTATGAACCTCTAGTATAGTAGAAAACTTGAAATCTTCGAATTTACGACAAGTTTTTCAAGTCCATTGAGTTGACCAATCAGGCGTCCTCAATGACACATCACACATAACTTAAAAAGAATTAAATTGCAAAACCTTGTGAAACTAGTAGTATAGTAGAAAACTTGGAATCTTCAAATTTACAGCAAGTTTTTCAAGTCCATTGAATCAACCAATCAAGCATCCTTGATAACACACACACACATAGAGGGCTGTCCAACCCGCCCGTACACGACCCGCGTTCACCCTATCCGACTACTCCAACAGTCGACCGCAGGTCCCGAGCTCCAAAACTCGACACCGGTGGGTCGGTTTCGAGTCCCCTCGTTCAAAACCCATGAAACCTGACCTCCCCGAAGACATCAAATTCTGGTGAATTCTCCAGCGATTCCGACGAGTTTTCAACTTGATTTGGTAGATTTCGTCGACCAAAACAATTAGATCCGACATAGATACACCAAATCTGGTAATTCTTGGCACGATTTGGGGGAAAACTCATCGGATTTGACGAAATCCTCATCGGATCTTAGTCGAATCGAGTGAGATCTCGCCGATTTTGGCCATTTTTCGATGTTTTTTGTCAAGTTTCAGCCTCACCCGAAACCGATGCCACCAGCCGACAAACCGACCAGCGAAACTCGACCCTCTTAACGAGTCGATTGCCGGTTAAGAATCTACCTACCCAATCTCTTATGGGTCGATTGCGAGTTGGGCACAAACCTGACCCGCCTAACCCGTGGACACCCCTACGACACACACATAACTTAAAAAGGATTAAATTGCGAAACATTATGAACCTATAGCATATCTAATAACTTGGAATCTTCGAAATTTACAGCAAGTTCTTTAAATCCATTAAGCCAACTAATCGAACGTCCTAGATGACGCATCACACACACACACACACACATAACTCAAAAAGAATCAAACTGCACAAACTTATAAAACTGGTAGTATAATGAATATCTTGAAATCTCCGAATTTACGGCAACTTCTCCCTTTTTTTTTTTTTTTTTTTTGAGTAGATGGCAACTTCTTCAAGTCCATTCCCTCAACCAACCAAGCATTCTCAACAACTTATCACACAAACATGCATGACTAAAAAAAAAAAAATTTAACTTCGAAACGTGTAATAAAAGTCTCAAAAGAAACGTTTCTATATACATACATACATACGTACGTGTATATATATATATATATAAAACAAACCAAAAATTGGGAACAAATCCACCTTCATCCTCTCTATTATATAAAGTTATAAACCAAACACCAAACTCTCCTGCTTTGCTTCCCACAGCCTCCTCTCACCTCCAAATTTTATAAAACCCGAATTCCATAATTTATTTCATTTCCCTCCAACAATTAAAAAAAAAAAAACTCTCCCGGTAAATTCCCGGTTTCCGGTTTCCCCACAAATCCCGCTTCTCATCGATCTGACAAAAAAAATTTTAAACCCAGGAAAAGGAAAAGGAATTCACGGATTTTGAATTCCATGAATTCGAATTCCGGTTCCGATTCATAAAAAAAGAAAGGAAAAATCGGAGTTTTCGTTTTTTTTTTTTTTTTTTTTTTTTTCCCTGTTTCGGATTTTTTTGTGGATTTTGAGAGATGAGTAATCAGAAGAAGAGGAATTTTCAGATAGAGGCGTTCAAGCATCGGGTTGTGGTGGATCCGAAATACGCAGAGAAGACATGGAACATTCTAGAACATGCAATCCACGAGATTTACAATCACAATGCTAGTGGCCTTAGCTTCGAAGAGCTTTACAGGTTTTTCAAAATTTTCGATTCAATTCAATTCTATGCTGCTTCTTTTCTTTTTTTCTTTTTTCTTGTTAATTTTAATATTAGGTTTATTTGAGAATAGTTTGATTTCTGTTTTTGTTTGGGAATTGAATAATTTGATTTTAGGTTAGCTTGTTAGATTGGTTTCTAATAGAGGAAAAATTAGTTGAGGTTAATAAATACCATTTAATGTGACTGTGTTTAAATTAAATTTGTATTGATTTGTAAGCCCAAATGATTAAATATTGTTTAAATGAGACTTAATTTTGAACTTAGGTAAAACTAGTTGAAAAAGAATTTTGGCCATTTTCAAATCGAGTGTAGTGTAAATGAGGAAACGATTTCAATTAAGAAAGTAACAGAGAATATGACGTCGGATTGAATGGAATGGAGGAAAAGAATACGTGTGGCTAACTCTGACTAATCTGTTGAGAATTTATAGCCGACCACAACAATTTAGGACTAAGGCTTTTGTTATTGATGTCGTTATTGTTAATATTGTGCTTAGGGTTGTTCGGATGGTTATATTTTTTTAATGAGATTTTTTATTCTTGAGAATTTAGGATTCCCCGAATGGGTTTTTGAATGCTTGAGAAATTAGAATTTCAATGTTTTGCTAAGTCCTAAGAGATCCCCTCTCATTTTTAACTAGATGTGAGACACATGACATTTATTTGATTTTGTGTGGTTTTCCAAGACCGTTAGATTTTTAAATGCCATGTGTCTTAAAGCAACAACAACCGAGCCTTAGTCTCAAGATTTGGGTCGGCTATGGATCTACAACAAATTAGTCTAGGGTCAGCCACAAGTATACTTTTCCACCATTCTAATTCTATCCTAAACCATACTCTCTGTACCTTTTTTAATTGACGTGTCTTTTTTTACTACTTCTATTAATATTACTAGCTTGTAACTCGTGCTTACGCACGAAACTTTTAGTTGTAGTGGTGCTATTGATTTTAGCATGGGTTATTAAACATATAGGACACATAAGCTCAAATTAAAGGAATTTATTATAAGTTTCCACCTCCTGCAATCTTAAACCATAGATTAATTGCAATTTTGCATATTTATGTCTGTGGGCATGCATTTTTTTTTGGGGGGGTGGGTTGCACTCAAGACAGTGTGATCTAAATCTCTAGGTTACATCATAACATCAAAAGAATAGCCATAGAAGTAAGGTTAGGTCACCTCTTGGAGTTAAGATATATAAACTCTACCAGATAGCTTATAGCTAAGAGCTTCATCAAATGATCTCATGGTAAGAGCCAAGAAATGTTAGAGGAACTGATTCAGTATTGTGTCCAAGAAGGTGAAACTTGGTCCTTACATCAACTTCCTCTAAAGTGATTGCACCCGAGATCCAAGTTGTTATCCCTTGTGTGCATAATACACACGAATACTTCTGCCATCCAACACCTGAAGAGGGTCATCAAACATAAGTTTAGTTATTCACATTATTTTTTTATTTAAGATTAGGCGCTTAACAGGGCTATTTGTAAGGCAAAAATAATAATATCGTGCCAAACTAAATTTACCTGACCATCCATTTCTTTTAGAGCTGTGGTGACCATTGTTTTAGAAGCAAACCGCACAAGCCCATGCCCTTTTGATCTCCAATAAATGTGGTCACATACAATTTTAATTGCCAAATATGACAGCATAATACCCTCAAGTAAATCTAAGGTCATCTAAACCTGAAAGTATAAGTTACAACCTAAATAATCTACCACGTTACCTTCAATTATCTCACCACGCCATCCAAAAGCATCCTTTAGAACGGCTTCATCAGTATCAGTAGAAAGCCTTATAATTCAAAACACAATAAATAGATTGAGTCTATCTTTATGACAGCAAGGTCGGAAATTTTTTTCCAGGATGTCCATGCTTGGTCCCTTCAGCCACTATTATCACAAAATTGTTGACATAAAAGAAACACCTATCAACAGATATAAGTATATAACATTAGAGAACTTGATAAATAATTGAGACTAAAGCCTCATATTTCATATGATATGATTGAATTGAACTACACCCATAATATGACCAAGTATGAAAGTTAATTTGAAAAGAAAAAAAAAAAACTTGTGGGGCAGGAGGTTATAACTACTCTATGAAATCAATACATCTTTAGCAAGACCAAATGCTCAAGCATGTAGAGAACACTTCAGTTCACCCAAATAAATAAGTGGAGCACAATCCAGTATGCCAAGATTATGAAGCTAAAGAAAAAATAGCTTATATTCAAATCTTGAAATAAGAAGAAAAGGACAGCATCACATAGGATGTTTTTCAATCTTGTGATCTCTTGAAAAAGAATTGGTTTGAGATCAATTTGGCATCACATATTTATGCACTGAGAACTCAACTGGTCAAACTTATGCCTGCATATCCATTCTGCAACGTAAGTTTGTGTCCAAGAATGATAGGGATGATATAAAGAGAGAGGTTCAGATTTTGCAACAGGTCTGGTCAGCCAAACATCATGGAATTCGGGGGTGCTTACGAGGATAGGTACTCTGTGCACCTTGTGATGGAACTTGTGCTGCGGGATGAGCTTTTTGATAGAATAATAGCACAAGGCCAGTATTCTGAGAGGGCTGCCTCAGGTATTTGTAGGGCCATTGTGAATGTTGTCAATATTTGCCATTTCATGGGTGTGATGCATCGAGATCTTAAGCCTAAGAATTTTCCATGATGTCTACTAAGGACGAGGGGGCAATGTTGAAAGCAACTGATTTCAGGTTGTCTGTCTTCATTGAGGAAGGTGATTTCTTTATCATGTTTCATATTTTTTTTTGGTTCCTTAACACTCTTTAGAAGAAGTTGGAAGCTTTTGAAATTTTGCATTTTCCATGGCCAAAAAAATATGGCAATTAAACAAACGCAAATGTTGCTGGAAGAGAGAGAGAGAAAGGACTGAGGGTTTTTTTTATTGGTTTAGTTGTAGGTTGATTGGTTTTTCAATGGTTGATTAATATTGGGCTCTTTGATTTTAGCACCATATTAACTCAATTGGCACAAAAAGTCTAAAAAAATTTAGATGAGACAAGTGGAGCAAAATTGGACTCCAATTGAAAAATCTAATTGGATTTTCTCTCAACTTTGGCTTTATAAATAAATAAAAAGTGTGAAATCTAATTGAATGTTGATTTGGTTTTGAATTGATATATATCTTTTTGGATAAATAATGAAAGTTCATTAATCAAAATACCTAGGTACGCCAGAAGTGTACATGGATAGCAGTAAGTTGATAATAACATTTCTATTCAAAACCCTCTGAACTGAATTCAGTTGCAAAATGATTTCAATAGCATGTGAGCATCGTGGAGAGAGAAAACATTGCTGAAATGATTAGAAGATATCTTTAGATGATGTGCTGCTGCCATAATCTGTCAGTCAGTTGGAGCATCGTTGTCAAATTACATTTGTTATATTTCCCTGGTTGGGAAGTTAAAATAAAATGCTGGACCATCAAATTTCTTCATCTTCGATCAGGATACATGCATTATTGTGTTTTAGATTCTACCCAGTTCTGTGGTGTTGTTCTGGCAATTTCAGAGCCATGTCTATCCTTCTCTCTCAGTTTCTTGGTTCTTTTGCTGAAGTGGTAATGGCAACATAACCTCTTCTTGTCCAGAGTGGCATGCTTTGGTAAAAAAAATCTTATATATAGTGGTAGAATGTCCAGGCTGCAAGATTACTAAGAGCACAAAGAGTATGGTTAGAAAGAGAATAAAAAAAATAGCATTATTTTTCCTGATGCTTAAAGGTTATTTTCAAAGCAAAAATGATTTTTCATTGCCATAAATTTTCTCTATGGAGTCGCGTACTTTCATTTTTTCAAGAGTTTCTTGCTAGAATGAATGTCTGAGATATTGTGCAAGTGGCACTTTCACCCCCATAAGCATGGGATGGTGGGTATGGTGGGGGTTCAAATCTCCCCGGGTGCATGAGTGTCTGGGATTCTGTACACAACTTGAAGTCTCACAAATCTTACTTTATCATCTTTTCTTTAGTCCATTTTCTCTCTACAAGTAAACTGAATAGAATTTGCAATTACAAACAATTTTTTTAATATCTGTTACTTTGGCAATTTTGTTACTTTTTTCTCTTTTAACAAGCCAACTGCCTGAAAGGCATTCCCCTAGTGTTTGTATTGTTTGTTTATCTTCTTTTTCTTTTTATTTTCTTTTTTTAATAAAGGCAAGCAGGAAAACATAACAGAGTTGCATTGGTCCGGTCTTGAAATTATGTTTTTAGTGTAATTTTGGTATTACTCGTTGGCCATGCCAGGAGCCCTCAGGGCCCTGTAAGCAGTTCAATAATGTGGAAGTTTAGGATATGTCTATATCATTGGACTGACGATTATGGATGAAACACAGTGATTATATGATGTTGACAGCCTTTAAGTTTGCAAACCCACCCACCCCCCCCCCCCCCAACAAAAAAGGCACAGTTCTGGGATTTTGTGTTCCTTTTTTTTTTTTTTTTGTCAGAGAAATTGGACCTGTGTTTTGATGTTATGTTTTGTTTTTCATGGGTTTAGAAATGCGTACAACATGGTGCTTCACAAATTTGGCGATAAGCTTTACTCAGGATTGGTTACAACTATGACTTCACATCTCAAAGAAATATCAAAATCTATTGAAGATGCACAGGGAGGTTTGTTTCTGGAAGAACTGCACAGGAAATGGGATGATCATAACAAGGCATTGCAGATGATCCGGGATATACTTATGTACATGGACAGAACTTACATTCCAAGTACCCAGAAGACCCCTGTTCATGAGCTTGGGATGAACCTGTGGAGAGATAACATAATCCACTCCGGCAAGATTCAGACTAGACTGTTGAACACACTTCTTGAACTAGTACTTAAAGAACGGACTGGTGAAGTTATTAACAGGGGGCTGATGAGGAATATAATTAAGATGCTAATGGATTTAGGTTCTTCTGTTTACCAAGGAGACTTCGAGAGGCCTTTTCTTGAGGTTTCGGCTGAGTTTTACAGGGGTGAATCACAGAAGTTCATCGAGTGTTGTGATTGTGGAGATTACCTAAAGAAAGCTGAGAGGCGTCTAAACGAGGAAATGGAGAGAGTGACACATTACCTGGATGCCCAAAGTGAAACAAAGATAACTAATGTAGTGGAGAAGGAGATGATTGCTAACCACATGGTGAGACTAATCCAAATGGAGAATTCTGGCTTGGTAAACATGCTTCTTGACGATAAGTATGAAGACCTGGGAAGAATGTATGTTTTGTTCCGTCGGGTTCAGGATGGCCTCTTAAAAATAAGAGAAGTAATGACTTCTCACATCAGGGAGACCGGAAAGCAGCTAGTTACTGACCCAGAAAGGCTCAAGGATCCAGTGGAATTTGTCCAGCGGCTCTTGGACGAGAAAGACAAGTATGATAACATTATTACGTTATCATTTAACAATGACAAGACTTTCCAGAATGCCCTGAATTCGTCCTTCGAATACTTTATTAACTTGAATGCTCGTTCTCCGGAGTTTATTTCATTGTTTGTGGACGAAAAACTCCGCAAAGGTCTGAAGGGGGTTAGCGAGGAGGATGTAGAGATTATACTTGACAAGGTGATGATGTTATTTCGTTACTTGCAGGAGAAAGATGTATTTGAAAAGTACTATAAACAGCATTTGGCGAAGCGGCTTTTATCTGGGAAAACTGTCTCAGATGATGCAGAGAGAAGCTTGATAGTTAAGCTCAAGACAGAATGTGGGTACCAATTTACTTCAAAATTAGAGGGTATGTTTACAGACATGAAAACCTCTCAGGATACAATGCATGGGTTTTATGCCAGCCACCCTGAGCTTGGGGATGGCCCTACACTGACGGTCCAGGTTCTGACAACAGGGTCTTGGCCAACACAGCCTAGTGCTACATGCAACCTGCCAGCTGAAATGTCAGTACTTTGTGAGAAGTTTCGGGCATTTTATCTGGGGACTCATACTGGTCGGAGGTTGTCCTGGCAAACTAACATGGGTACAGCAGATATAAAAGCGACCTTTGGGAAGGGTCAGAAGCATGAGTTGAATGTCTCCACTTATCAGATGTGTGTACTAATGCTGTTTAACAATGCTGATCGGCTTAACTACAAGGAGATTGAGCAGGCTACTGAGATACCTGCTTCAGATTTGAAGAGGTGTCTCCAGTCCATGGCTTGTGTGAAGGGAAAGAATGTACTTCGAAAAGAGCCTATGAGTAAAGACATTGGCGAGGATGACGCGTTCTTTGTTAATGACAAGTTCACAAGCAAATTCTACAAGGTGAAGATAGGAACTGTAGTTGCACAGAAGGAATCGGAACCCGAAAAACAGGAGACACGGCAGAGGGTGGAGGAGGACAGGAAGCCCCAGATTGAAGCCGCAATAGTTAGGATCATGAAATCAAGGAGGCAGCTGGACCATAACAATATAATAGCCGAGGTTACAAAGCAGTTGCAATCCCGGTTCCTGGCAAATCCAACAGAAATTAAGAAACGGATTGAGTCCCTAATCGAGCGGGATTTTTTGGAGAGGGATAATAGTGACAGGAAATTGTATCGGTATCTTGCCTGAAGCATGACTTGATCTCATGTTAGAAAAATAGCATGGCGATTGCTATTTTAACTTTTTTTAGTAAGTGGAAATTGTTTCTTCTCTTTCATTTTAAATTTCTTCTTTGTTCTATTGGTTTTAATGAAATGTCATTGCTGCTTTCCCCATTTGTTGTACTACTTCATCCTGGCAATTATTCATGAGCACACTCAAATACTCGATAGTTGGCATAGGTCTCTCGTATTAAATTGCAAGGAGTCTCGGCTCTATTCCTCAATGGTCACTAGTAAAAACACCCAGCTAATGATCCCATGTGTTAAGAGGCTCACAGCAAAACACTTTGAAGTCTACTTGGGAGGTCCTGCTCTCCAATTCTCTTACGGATTATTTTATGTATCTAACAGTGTTCGCTAAAGCATGAATGGAGAACATTGTTTTTCTTTTCTTACAGAGTCTTCCTTTTTTTTTTTTTGGTTCGTTGTCTATTTTGTTTTTTCTTTTGGCTCTTTTTACTGACTCGTCCAACCTATCTAAGGTTTTTTTTTTTTTTCTTTTTGAGAAGAGTCCAACCTAGAAGTAGGTATATTATTAACCCAAGGTTTTGAGAAGATGTTTCTCCCTTCAATGTTTTTTCCTTATGTAATGTGGGGTTGAGGAATCCGTCCTCAGACCTTGAAAGCATCTCTAAAGCTCTAACCCTGACCTAACATCTACTTTGATAGCTCCTCACTCACTTTCACCTGAGCAAAAGTATGGAATGTCATTATATGGATGTTTAATTGCTAAGCTCAATTCCAAAAATGATATCCGAGCAAAAGAAATTTTCCACCGATTAGAGATGCATTGGGTCACTAACCCAGACGACACTCTCCATTCACACATGGACACTTCTTGGGTATCTTGTCACCAAGCCCTTACAAAGGCAGAATCCCTTAATAAGAGAATCTTATCTGAAATAATACCAACTAATCCAGAAGTTTGTAAACAATAATGGCCACATGAAGATCATTGAGAAATGCTCAATCCTTTTATTAGTTACGATGACCCCTATTATCATAACCATGACCCAGACACTAACGTTGACGAAGAATGGTTCCAAAGAAGAAATGAATGAAACTAGACAACTTTAACACTTAAAAAAGAAAAAATAAAATAAAATAAAATCCTAGAGACATCTTGAAGCAGGTCAGTTTTATCCTAGATTACTTATTACTTTTGCAGAAGCCTATCTAAATGAAGATTTGTTTCCACCTAGACCCCTACTCCCTTCGACACTTGTCATTCATAATATTCACAAATTAGCTTCTGGTCTCATACATGGGCTTTAGAAAATAAAAATTACAAAATTAGTGGACCCATGTATCATAAATGAGTCAGTAAGCTAATTTCAGAAAATCGTACATTCTTATTGTGTCCCTGCTTTATTATAAACTAAGCGTTCCTGTATAGGTTCAACTTTGTGGCCTTGAAGAAGTATCTGGAAGGGCTTGGGGACAATTTGGGCTTGTGGTTCGTTGGGTTCCTTGTGTTCCTTGCGGGAGCAAAGGCACTACAGGCATCGACCGCTACATGTCGTTCGCCAAAAATAGCATGTCGCCCAACGCAATTATTTTCAGTCCACACTGTAAGGTAGAGATGTAGAAGAGAAATGATTTTCCCATTGTTTAACAGTTTTTTTTTTTTAATTTAAAATTGCATAGGAGGTGAGGTGGCAACCTCTACGCGCACAGAGCAATTTATATAACAATTTAACCTAATATTATAATTCAATCAAAACTGAAAAGGAACTTAAATATGTTTCACCGGTCAATGTGCTCAGATGTATGAAATTATGAGCTGGTGTTATTGAAAGTAGTATTAATGGAAACCAACTACCAGAGGTACAGAAAGTAAAGGCCATAAACTCACTGTTGTAGTCAGCATGATGCTAAAACCTTTCTGCCTTCAAGCTTTATTAATGGACAACTAGAATCTATTCACCAAACTTTTTAAAGCCTCATATTTTCTAATTACAACCATATTTTAACCAACTTTTAGTAAAACACCAATAAACTGGTTCCTTAGTGGATGCAATATGCTGTCTAGCAGTTTTCTGAAAGAGCAAAGCCAGGGCCGAGGGGCAACATTTTTAACGACCATTTTCACAACTTATTAAGATGGCAAATTGTAATTGAAACATCACTTTCACATGGACTAACTATTGACATATTTTTATTATAACACCAATCACAACATACTACATCGAATAGTAGTGAAAATATGTGCACATTGGACTTTCTGTTTCCAAAAAGCCTAAGAAAATAGACTTAACGTTGTCATTTTCAGAGATGCAGCATCTCAATTGGGCTTATTTTTACCTTGCCAGTAAAGAATTTGAGGATTAGTTGCACTTGATTAATTCAATTCTTGATGATTCCTGAAGAAATTTCAAGAATAGTTGACAAGTAATAGCACTAGACTGGATGAAAATGACAGAAATGTAATCCATCAAATCCTAACTCAGGAAAAAATCCATTGTGTATCCACAAATCTATTAATAGTTGGGAGATATTACAACTCGCTTATTCAATACAGAAATTTCTATATCATTCCTCAAAATATCCAATACGTTTAGTTTTTGTCCTTTGAAGCAACTGAAGTTGTCCAACCATCACACCTGCAACATATTACTAAACATTCAGGTCAGGTCCATGATTTTTATCAAAGCAATGGTAAATGTTAAGCACTGAAGACATCAAAGCCGCATTCATAATATGCAGAAAGACAATGAGCAAAAGAGGATCAAAGAAATTTATATTACTTTTAGCAAATATGCAGTCTGGTACTCAGATCCGTGGAAGCTACGACTCAGAAATGAGTATTCGGTTTCCTATGTCAGAGAATGACTTTACATCAATTCCCCATAACCTGCATATTAAGATCAATGGAATGCATTATGGATAAACCAAGATAATATTATTTTTAATGCCATGCATTTACTACTCCCATGCTGCCGACAAATAAAATCTTATTACTTTGACTCACAAGAAGAAGGGGTGTTATGGGATGCAGCCAATTAACAGCAAATATGGGGCTGTTGTATCAAAAAGATTTTCTATCCTGAGCAGTGATTGCATACGAATACAAAAGGTGCTTACCAGCAATCAATCCCAATGGCATTGGCCCCTTCCTTATCTGCCTTTTGATCATCTCCAACGTGTACTGCTTTGCAAGCCTCAACATTAACTTGATCTACAGAAACAGCACATTGTGACAATGGATTGATATGTTTAAGCATTTGCACAAGATAAAACGATCTTGTCTCAGACACAAAAAGATATACAGCAAAAGCAAAAAAAAAAGGGTACTAACATAGGCTTGATTTCATCTGCATGTAGTTTGGTATGATTTTGAGTGAATGGTATATTTCATAACTAGTTGATTCTTGTTAGGCTTTATGAAAGTACAATTAATCTATTTTCTCTTTTAGCAACACTTGACAATGTTCATGAAGAAAAGAAGAAAATCAACTTCTATAAAGATAGTTCCCTTCTTCTTCCTTTTTTTTTTTTTGGAGGGGGGGGGGAGTTCATCATGAAAAGGTGACACTAACAGCATATAAGGGCCCGTGAAATTTTTCACACTGTTTTTAATATAATCTTTGACTTATAGCATCATGGTAAATGGGGCCATGATAGGCTGGCACCCCGTGAATTCTTGAATTGTAACTCCAATGGTAAAGATGCTCAGATTGGCTTCAGTATTCTATTATAAAAGTAAATTTTTTGTTGGAATTTCCTACATGATGCACCAGGGTCATTTCATTTACAGAGGGAATACAAAAACCATATCACTGATGTTTTGACCCAAACAGATTTACTACCATACAACAATGAAACAAATATTTGATCATTTCTCAAGTTTCCCAAGCACAGACAATATGGATACACACGGTGGTGACTAAGTCAAAATTTAGGTGTGTACCACATACACTTAAAAGGTGATTTGGTGATTCTATGTACCTAAAGCAGCTTTAAATATCTTTATGTCTGGTTTTTCATATCCAACTTCTGAAGATATGATAACAGCATCAAACCTGACAAGAAAAGCAAGAAAAACGTTTTAATAAGAATTAAAAATTGTCTAGGTATCCCTGTCCCTTCCTACATGGTAGCATTCCAACCTTTTCTTAGAGCAAATGGGAGACATTTGTAGTAAACTTATTCAATAACCCAAATTTGGTAAACTACCCATTTATGGAAAAAATATTCTTAATTGTTTATATTAAGAAACAGCAAACAGAAGTGCTAATACTTACAGATCTAAAACATTCAGGTCTTTCAATAACTTCCTTAGACGGGTATCAAAATTGGAGACAACGGCGATCTTAACTGTATCATAGCACATCACATTAGAAATAGAAAATAGCAAGAAAAACATATATTTGAGAACACTAGACTTCATTAGTATTAGCAATAAAAGATAAAGAAGGAGAATACTTTATGAATATGACCTCCAGCATCCTTGAGAAGGGTTATTGTTTCATAAGCTCCATCTGGAAGGTGCCATGCATCGCCTTTTGCATAGTACTGACAAGAGCAACTACTAAAATTCAGATATAAGTGTCCGTTATAATATCAAGTACTGCATCAATTATACACAGTCCCAGCACTATGGTTAGGAAACAAGCACTTTGAGCAATTGGTCTTAAGATATATCACCTCATAGACTTCTTCAAAATAATCATTATCAGCACAACCAGTGGCTTTGGAAACAACCAATTTCCAAAATGGTCTCCCATCTCCCTGTCGATAATATAAATAACTACAATCAACACTTTTTCTATATCAAGGGAACTGGTTTCTTCATTAAAGTAGCAAGTGAAATGAATTATTTTTCAGATACCTAATCAAAAGGCAATCAGGAAAATATAAAGAGATGCAGAGTCTAACAGATATGAAAATCATTCCTTGAAAAGGGGAAATATTACAAGAGTGACTCTAATTACTGACTGTAAAGGTCTTGTTTTCTGCTTCATATAGAACTGTGATAGTAAACATGGTCCACCATTTATGTAATACAAAAACATGGCTACTTTCCATGAAAGAAGCTCCTTGTTAAAGTGTCAGTTGTATTCTGCAATATAAGTATTTCAATGGTTTATACTTTATGGCATCATACTCATAGTGACACAAATACATTCCTATTTGAAAGCATCAACATCCTCTTCTTTAAGATCTTTTTTTAAAAATTTAAAATAAATAAATCCTATAGAGAGACTCTAGAGAAAAATACATGAGTGTTTGACTACAGAAGGAGGGGTATCATCAAAATCGGTATGCATCAAAAGTATTCATGTGTTGTAAGTACAAGAAAGTAATCAAGTGGTTGCTTGAGAAACAGCATAGCCAGAGTGCACTAATTTGAGACGCAAAACTCGATGGAGAAACTAAAAATGATTCAAACATTAACTAGAGTAGCACAATCAAGGATCAGTCTAGAAAAATGAATACCCCCTTTCTTCACTTGGTCAAATTCTCGTGAGGTTGTCTCTAGGTCGAGATTGGATAGATTTCTTGTGACACCAACTTGGGAGGTTAAGTTTCCTTCTGTTTGTCAAAAGCGGTTGTCTAGGTTGCTATCAGACCACTTCCCAATTCTTCTAGAGGGAGGCAATTTTCATAGAGGAAGGAGGCCTTTTAGGTTTGAGAATATGTGGTTAAAGGATGAGGGTTTTGTAGAAAGGATACGCTCTTGGTGGGAGTCTTATCAGTTTTATGGAACTCCTAGTTTTGTTTTAGCAAATAAATTGAAGGCTCTGAAGGTTGATCTGAAGAGATGGAATGTGGAGGAGTTTGGTAATGTAGAAGAAAAAGGGAAGAAGTTGTGGAGTGATCTTAGGGGGTTGGAGACTATTGAGGAAAGACGTGATCTTACGATAGAGGAAAAGCTGGATAAGGAAAGGATTAGAGGAGAGTTGGAAAAAATGACGTTGTTGGAAGAAATTTCTTGGAGGCAGAAATCAAGAGTTTTTTGCATTAAAGAAGGTGATAGGAACACAAAATTCTTCCATCGTTTGGCCAACTCTCACAGACGGTTTACTTCTATTGAGAAGCTTATGGTGGATGGGGTAATGTCTTCCGACCAGGGATCTATTGCGGAATGTATTACTCATTTTTATAGAAGGCCTTATTCTGAAAATGAGGTTCATCGCCCTGTTATAGATGATGTGGAGTTTGGAAGAATTTCTGAGGAAGATGCTGTGTGGTTGGATAGACCTTTTGAAGAGGATGAAGTGTTTGGGGTGGTTGGTGGATTCAATGGTGATAGGTCACCAGGTCCGGATGGTTTCTCCATGGCTTTTTTTCAATCTTGCTGGAGCATTCTAAAATCAGATATTATGGCTGTTCTTCATAATTTCCATGAGCAAGCTATGTTTGAAAGAAGTCTTAATGTGTCTTTCCTTGCCCTTATTCCCAAGAAATCTGATGCTGTGGAAGTGAAGGATTTTCGTCCTATTAGTTTGGTGGGAGGGATGTATAAGATTATATCTAAGGTTTTAGCTTATCGTTTGCTAAGGGTAGTGCATAGTATTATCTCAGATTCTCAAAATGCCTTTGTTAAAGGTAGGCAGATTTTGGATTCTGTTTTGATTGCTTCCGAATGTATAGACAGTAGGATGAAGGATTTTCGTCCTATTAGTTTGGTGGGAGGGATGTATAAGATTATATCTAAGGTTTTAGCTTATCGTTTGCTAAGGGTAGTGCATAGTATTATCTCAGATTCTCAAAATGCCTTTGTTAAAGGTAGGCAGATTTTGGATTCTGTTTTGATTGCTTCCGAATGTATAGACAGTAGGATGAAGATGGGGTTGCCAGGTGTCATTTGCAAGTTGGATATTGAGAAAGCTTATGATCATGTGAATTGGAATTTTCTTACGTATTTGCTTAAGCGGTGTGGCTTTTCAGAAAAATGGAGAAGGTGGATTATGTGGTGTCTATCAACTGTTAAATTTTCCATTCTAATTAATGGAACTCCAGCTGATTTTTTTGGAAGCACAAGGGGTGTTCGTCAAGGGGACCCATTATTTCCGCTCCTTTTTGATATTGTCATGGAGGCTTTGAGTCGTATGTTGGATGCAGCTGCTATGAGGGGACAGTTTTCGGGATTCTCAGTAGGTAACTCAGCTGGAACGTTGATAACGATGTCCCATCTCTTATTTGCAGATGATACACTTATTTTTTGCGATGCTGACTCACATCATTTAGCTGCTTTACGTGGAATTCTAGCCAGATTTGAAGAGGTATCAAGGTTAAAAATTAACTTACTGAAGTCAGAATTGGTACCAATTGGTAATGTGCCTAATATGGATGAATTAGTGGAGATTTTGGGTTGTCAGCAGTCTTCACTTCCTTTAAAATATTTGGGCCTTCCGTTGGGTGCTTCTCATAAAGAGGAGACAATTTGGAACCCTGTTTTAGAGAAGATGGAGCAGCGTCTAGCTGGATGGAAGAGGATGTATTTATCTAAGGGGGGCAAAGTAACTCTTATTAAGAGTACTCTGTCCAATTTACCTACTTATTTCCTTTCTCTCATTCCTATTCCAGTAAAAGTGGCAAATCGTATGGAGAAATTACAAAGAGACTTTCTTTGGAGTGGTATTGATGCTCCTAAGGTTCCTCTGGTGGAATGGGCTAAGGTTTGCATGCCGGTGCAGAAGGGTGGTTTAGGGATTCGACAGCTGAGAAGTTTTAATTCTGCTCTATTAGGCAAGTGGTTGTGGAGATATAGAACGGAGAGATATGCCCTTTGGAGGAAGGTCATTGAGGCTAAATATGGGGATGAAGGGGGTGGTTGGTGTACTAAACCAGTGTTAGGGACCTATGGTGTTAGTGTATGGAAATCCATTAGAAGTGGCTGGCTGGACTTTTCTAAATTTCTTCGGTTTGATGTGGGTGATGGTACTAGGATAAAGTTTTGGGAGGATGTATGGTGTGGGGACTGTTCCCTTAAGGAAGCATTTCCAGAATTGTATAGTTTTAGTCAAGCAAGGGAGTTTTTTGTGTCAGAGGTGATGTGTTTCTCCAATGGGAGGCTTCATTGGGACATTCGGTTCCGTCATCCACCTCAAGATTGGGAAGTAGAATCATTTGATCGTTTTTGGGTTATGCTTTATTCCATGAATGTGCGAGGTGTGGGTAAAGACAAACTTTGCTGGAAGCCAGCTATGAGGAGAGGTTTTGAGGTTCAAGGCTTCTATCACTCTTTATCTCCTTCTTCTGTCATTGATTTTCCTTGGAAAATGGTCTGGCAATCTAAGGTTCCTCCTAAAGTAGCGTTCTTTTCTTGGACTGCTGCCTTAGGTAAGGTCTTAACAACGGATAATCTTTGGAAGAGGCATATTGCAGTGTTAGAATGGTGCTTTATGTGCAAAAGGTGTGGGGAATCGGTGGATCATCTTCTTCTTCATTGTCCTATAGCATATGAGTTGTGGTCTATGGTTTTTTGTTTGTTTGGCATACGTTGGGTTATGCCGCATATAGTTAGTGAGGTATTAGCTTCTTGGTAGGGGAAGTTTGGTAGACATCGAAATATAGGTTTATGGAGGTTTGTGCCGCATTGTTTGTTTTGGTGTTTATGGCGGGAACGGAATGCTAGATGCTTTGAGAGTTGTGAACGATCTATTCTTGACATTAAGTCTTTCTTTTTCCATTCTCTCCTTGAGTGGAGTTTAGTTTTGCCTTCCTATTCTTGTTTTTCTCTCCCCGATCTTATGGATCATTGTAATCTAGGTTGTTGATTTGTACCACTGTAGTACACTTCCAGTGTACTTTGGTTGGTCTTTTTAATAAAATTTCTTACGTTACTTATCAAAAAAAAAAAAAAAATGAATACCCCCATTCAAAGTAAGGAAAAGATTGTACACCTTAAACTGTCTCAAGAGTCAAGACACATACAGACCTGGTAACGAAGCTTCTCAGGCCATGGAGCAGCAAAAGCTCTCCTAAACCCTTGCTTTATTTCAGCTGATGTTGCAGACAAACCTGGAAATGTTTCAAAATTGTTATCAAAATTTTAAGATACTAAAAGTACTGGAATCATGATTAGACTAATGAAAATTATGTACAAAAATAATTAAAGTCAATTGATACCAGGATGTGGTTACTCCTAGTAAGAGAAGCAAGCTATAACAAGGAAACACATCCAACAAAAGTGCCAATGGATGACCCTCGCAGTAAATAATCCAAAAATTCCCAACCACTAATACTATGACCTACAACTTCCAGAGTGGTTGAACGAAAGCTGAAAGCTCAAGAATTATAGCAATTGGACAATATTTACATAACTCTGCTCAAACATTATGAGCCTTGGAAGTCCTATGAGTAGTTACAACTTACAAATGCCTTTTAGTTCATCGGTTATAAGTCCTGGAACTTAGAAGACAGTAGAACTAGCATAAATCAACACACTCCAAGCTCTCACACATATTGTCTATCTAAATGCATTCTCTTCTTTTGACTTTAACCGTCCCTAATAGTAAGTTATGCACTTCAATTAAAATGAGGATTGTAACAATAATTTAGTGTTCTGTTAATCAGTTTACACTTTTTTTTATAGGTCTGGTAATCAGTTTACACAAACGTCACATAAACAAACTCACACAATCCCACCACTTGAGCTAAAGGGTAGAGTTTTTGCTTGGTTGCTCAGTTAGAATTCCTACAAAGCTCAATAAATCATAACCAAAATTGAAAATACTAATCATATTCACAACCCCAAGAGGTAGCACAATCAGCTAGAGACCACAACCCATGAAACATATTTATCTCCCCTTCCAAAACTAACTCAAAGGTTCAAGTTACAATTGGTCTAACACTTTGCAATGTTACACTGCTCCATAATATTTTATTGAACAAGTATGTTGAAAAATCATCAATTGGATTACATTGCCTTGTTATACTCTTTATGCCTTCAAAATATCAAGATGATCAGAGATTAATAACTATCTCATCATAAAATATTACACTTAAAGTATTTTAACTTAAAAATTATATGCAAAACACGAGTTTATGGATGAGAAGTAATCAACATCCGCTAACACAAAATTTGAGGTGCACATTAAGAACAAAGAGAAATTTTAATCCAAAGGTGAAATTTTCAAAATATTAATCTAAATAAAAAAGGTTAGGAATCCTCTATATATATGTACGTATGTATGTATGTATAAAGAAACTAAACTAACCGTATTTACTGCCAATGGTGGCGTAAATCTCTTCCACGGGCTTTGCCAACTGCAAAAGGGTACCTCCAGCATCCAACAACAATGTATCATATGCTCTCTTAGTCCATCTTCCCCCATCTACCCAGAAAAACCAAAAAAAAAAAAAAAAAGAATCAGAATATACAACCACCCCATATTAAAATAGTGCCCCCAAAACCTTAAATCACATAAAGGCTCAGCACACTAAAGGCCAATTTAACAAATACCCATGTCCCATTTATTCATATTAGAGCATAATTCAGTACGTGAAGAAGAATTCTTTAGCTTGAAAACTAAGGCAAAGATAATAAAGTATAATTCAATAATGGTGAAAAGAGAGAAATTTAAGAGAGCCTAACCAGTGTGGATGGCCATGGATGAGCAATGAATGGAATTGGAAAGCTTCAAACTGAGAGGTTTGAGGGCTCTGAAAAGAGCACTTCCATGAGAACATTTCATCAAACATGTTTCCATTGCTGACGGAGCTGAGCTCTCTGTGTTGGATTTTGGATATTCCTAGGTGCTTCATGTTCTGGGCTGCTATATATATAGACAGCCCAATTAAACCAAAACCCTTAGAATGTGAGCCCATACCGGCCTAATGGGCCCTTTCTCTTGGCCCAAGTTCTGTTATTTTAGGCTGGGCTGAGCCCTTGTGGACTATGGCCACCATCTTGGTACCTTGCCTTTTTTTTAAATGATACTTATAACTTATACTGAAAGTTATACCAAGCATGGGCTAAAGATTCAAACACTAGTTTTTCTCATAAAACAAACAAGAATATCACTAAGCTACAAGAACTTGGTTACCGTACCTCAATTTACTTGCTGAGCAAACTAAGAATGAAGTAAGAAAAATAATTAAAGCATTTTAGTTAAGGTTAATTTAGCAACTTGATTCTTCAAATGTCATCGAATAAAAGACTTATCTTCAAATCTCTCCTACTACCAAAAAAAAAAAAAAATCAATTAGTATCTTGACATAATGAAAAAGAATAATTATCATAAAGTGGACACTATAAGTCCAAATCCTATCATATCTAACCCAAAAAAAAAAAAAAAAAAAAAAAAAAAAAAAAAAAAACTATTGGGCAAAACTTAGTTTAATCGCTCAATTAAAAAAAAAAAAATTCAATCTCATCTATAGGTCACTCAATACCAAAAATCAACTTGTTTTTGACACACTTTGATAATGCCTTCTTTTTTTTCAGTTCCATAATGACTTTTAACAAGTTCTTTATTTTTTAAAATTAAATGAAATTAACTTCATCTTTTTTTCTTTTTCTTTTTTGAGAAGTAAATGAAATTAACTTGAATGTGAAAATTGAAATAATTATTTAGTTTTTAATGAAATAATCCACCTCATCTGTTTATCCATGTGTATAAGAATAAGGCTCAATTTAACGAATATAAGATATTGGCGAAAAGTAAACATAATGCACCAAATAATGTCAATCTATTTAGTTTCCTTCAATCCTCACATACGACTTTGACATTATCAATTTGCATATTTATTCCTTGGTAAGACTTGGATGATACATATGAATGTAATGTTGGACATAAAATATTGGAGAAAACTAAATAGAACGTACCAAATAATGCCAATCTATTTAGTTCTCTCCAATCTTCACATTCAACTTTGACATTATCAATTTGCACATTCATTCCTTCAACAGGACTTAGATTACACATACGAATGTAATGTTGGACATGAAATATTAGAGAAAACTAAACAGAATGTACCAAATAATGCCAATCTATTTAGTTCTCTCCAATCTTCACATACAACTGTGACATTATCAATTTGCACATTCATTTCTTCAGCAAGACTTAGAATACACATACGAATGTAATGTTGGACATGAAATATTGGAGAAAACTAAACAGAATGTACCAATAATGCCAATCTATTTAGTTCTCTCCAATCTTCACATACAACTTTGACATTATCAATTTGCATATTCATTCATTCATCAGGACTTAGATTACACATACAAACCTAATGTTGGACATGAGATATTGGAGGAAACCAATGAAATATTGGAGGAAACCAAATAGAAAGCAGTCAACAATGCCAATCCATTTAGTTGCCTTCAATTCTCACATACAACACTGACACAAACAATTATTTACTCACTCTAAAAGAGATCAAGGAAACTAGTGGAGCAAATATATTAGATGGCTAGAGAGAATTGGCTAATTTGCTTTATTGACCGATCAACCTAGTGCTTAAAGCTGGTATTTATAGATGGTCTCGGTGGTGGAGCAATAATGCATATCACACGAATAAACAAAAGCATGCAAATTGCATGACTTTCATTGTAACAAACAGTGACAAATCTCACTTTACATATCAAAGATTGGGAGTTCAAATCTTCATAAAAAGCATGACTTGCAAACATTCAAGTCGTTAGGCTCTCTCTCACACACACAATCAAGAAACATCAAAACAATAATTATGCAATAAATAAATAAAAACAAAAGAGAAGGCATAAAGCCATGTATTCATTCAGTTATGGAGTAATTTTTTAAATATATATTCACAAAAAGTAATACAAAGTAGAATGGGAAAGGCTCCCTAACTTTTTTTAGCCTTCCTTTATCCTTTTAGGCCCCATGATTATGATAATTCAGAGCAAATTAAAACCTAATACAGTCTGCCCTGCCCTCTTAAAGAATCTCATGGGAATCAAACACAATTATATTTATCTTCCCAAACTACAACTCCTGACAAGTTATATTACTATTTTGTAAGGCCAAAATTGAATCCCATCGCATTCTTATGCAATAGGATAGTCTTGAAAGTTGAAACATTCATTGCCAGCAAGGAAAGAAGCTAGAGAATACGGCTTGGTTATGGTCCACCCTGTACCAAAGTTGATTCTGGGAAGTGGGAAAAGGAAAAAGCCACTCAAGGTACAGCCCAATATACATTCAGTATACATCCCTGCATAGACAAAATAAGTACTTCATGAACTTTTATAAAATCTGTAAATAGAAACTATTTGGGCCTATATAAATAAATAAATAAATAAAGAAGTCATGCAATAGTATCCATCAGCCATGATATCTCAAACGCATACACGCATTGCTGTTGCTTCTAAGGATTGCAGATAATATAATGGTTCATACCCCTACCAGTTTAGTTCACTATCTGATCTTTTCTTTCATATTCTATTTCTTTTCTTAGTTCTAATAGCCAGTAGTCAGTTTTTGCTGATTGAATAAATAGAATGTGACGACAATATTCAGTCTCTCATCATCAGCAAACCACTGGAATATTTGATTTTTTTTAGTTTGTTATTCCTTCCCTTCCCCATTGCCTTTGATTTTAGAGGAATCGATATGCAAAGATTTGATTTCCATGTGATCCAAAAGCAACAATAAAGGCGTAAATTCCTATTAGATACAATTACTAGTTAATTGGTGTAAGAGGTTGGGTCTTGGTGCGATGGCAATTTCCTTTTACCAAAAGCAAAAATTTGCAGATTCAAGTTTGGAAATTAGCCTCCCAAAAAAAATTAGGGTTAATGCTGCCTACCAATTATCTCTTCAGCTCTTCTACACCCCACAAAAGTGATAGAATATTTGCATTTTTATTTTATCAAAATGATATTTGCATTCTTGATTAAGCATGAAACATGCCTATACATCAATCACTATATCATACATTATTAAACATACTAAAGGTTACAAATTTTTGTCAAAAAAATTAAACTAATAACAAAGTGCATATGTGCAGAAACTCTACTAGTTGAGTTTAAATAGTGGTGCTAATTTGGAATCCATTCTTGAAATGACGCTTGAGACTCCACCAAAGTCCAATCATAATAATCCTATTAAAATAATCTTATTGTTCAATCATAAAGGTTTGTTATGACAACACATAAGAACAGAATAAAACACGTCTCAAAGCAATCAGAATTACAAAAAGTAAACGGAAATCAACTCAATCTTACCAGGCATAACCTCAAAGAATTTCAAATTTTCAATTGATCAAGGAGGTGGAGGAGATGGTGCAGCCCTATGTCGAAATAACTTTGCTAGTGATCTGCGCTCACAATCCTGCATACATTTTTAAAAAAATAAAAACAAAATGCATTACAAGCCAACTACAATATTAGCATGCTTATAGTTTCAAAGATATAAAAGCAACAAGTTTAAAGAGGTTAATTAGAAGTCATTTTCATTTACAGTTGCTTCCAAGTTCAAGCGCATCCGGGAAAACATCACATTAAAGATGTATCATTATGTGTTTGCTCAGATCTTACAATCCCAGCAAAATCAACATATTTCATACACATTAAGCGTTTGCTCAGATATTACAATCCCAGCAAAATCAACCTATTTCAAATGTATGATTAGAGTAGCCCTAGGAACCATTTTAGCCACAGCTCCTGAAAAAAGTAAATTACTTAATCTATGACATAGAAATTATAATAATAAAGAGACAACTACAATGAATCACTAAAAGAAAATGTGTTACCTTAAACATATTTAAGTAAAATGGTCTTTCTAAATTCATTCTCCTCAGCTTCAAGTAAGTATATGCAAAGCTTAGTTGATCACGTGAAGTAAATCGGTCAACTTCATTGAACCAAAGACAAGAAAATAAATTTGACATTGGTGTATGTGCCCGTACTATAAAGGAACCTTCAGGAACATCTGCAAGGTAAAGGACACCATATTAGCACACAGGTTGATGGTGACTTTATCGCAAATCAAGGTAAAAGACAATCTCCCAATGAATAGAAACATCAATGACACGCACAACTTGGAAGAGGAGTATTTGGGTCTGAAGGGTCAAACTTGGTGAGGCCATCAGATTGGTAAAATGTAAACTGTTCATCAATGGCCGTGTGATTGTACTTATTTAGACGCTTATTTTGGAGTACCTCCTCCCAGACACAGTGGCGATCATAATGGTTTGAAATGGCATATTCTGATTTTGTTCGCCACAAAAAGTGATCAATAATCAGCATTGGATCAATCTGAAGTCGCATCTTGCTGTCAAGCCAAATTGAGTACCTTCAAACAAACACCGTATATAAGAAAAACTTGGATTTACGAAGGGAAGGACCAAAAGTAGATGGCTATAACATGGTTCAAATCAACAATGCTAAAGACAACAAAAAATTTACAACTTATTGAAGTGGCAAATTGTGATTAATACAAGATCACTTTCACATGGGAATCACAACCTACCATCTCAACAGTTGTGAAAAACAATTGTGAAATTTGTTGTGTCCATAGACTTATTAGGTTTAAATTACCTAGAAGAAGGGAAGAGGCGATGTGACAAAAACTTTGGCACCTTTCCAGTTTTTCGCATGTCCTCATATGGTAAGTTCCTCACAATAACAATTCTCCATAGACCAACAAATCCTCTATCATCAGGAGTATTTCCTTCTGATGATAGTTTTTTGAACGTTTGCTCATCCACAAACATAACAAAACAAACATTTTTTTGAGAATATTCACTGATCTGCAGCAAAAGAGAATATTTGAACATCACTGAAAGGATATAAGATAGGCATATTAACCTAAATATACTACAAAGTAGCCAAATAGAATCCACATTTATGATTATGACATACTCAAACATTAATTTGCCCATGATCCTCAGCACAATAAGATTATAGCATATAAGTAAGCATATATCAACCGTTAGAGCTCATAAATCTTTGAAAATAAAATAGAAGATAAAAATGTAAATAAATAAAGATTTCATCCAGCACACAACCAGAAACATCTGAGAAGGGATTAGAGCCAAAACGAAATCAATTATCCAAGAATCATACATATATAAAGTTCAAATTAAGATCAAAGGTTTCTAGAAATGGAAATTTCCAGTTAAATGAACTTTCCATCTCGATTCTTCAAGGGAAATCTCTCTTGTAGCATGTCTATCCTACTTTTCAACTCTCTCTGGAATGGCATTAAGTAAAGCTTCATAAAGACATGTTGAACTGTCTACCTATTAGTTATTACCTCCAATTGAAAAGAATGGATATATAAACTAAAAAAGCCTACAGAAGCATAAAACTGCAGGAAAGCCTATTGTAATTCATACCAATAGAACAGAACCCGAAAAGAAAGCAAGAAGTAATAGATGTAGTTGAAACATGATGAAAAAACGGCTGTTGTTAGCATTTCAAGAAGAAAAATTGCAACATAACCAAATTTCAATACTTCATAAATTTTACAATAAAGTTTCATGATATTAGGAAAGTAGAATTCACTCATTTCTTTAATGGAAAATGAGATTTTTATTGGTGGGTTTGAGGATTATTTTTGGGGAGGGGAACTCATCTCAAAAAAACTTGGTAGAAGAATAATGTAATATCATAATTTGTAAGAACAAAAACTTTCTTTTTCCATCTTTGATGCAGTTTCAAAGTTAAAGATGGTGCTACTAATTGAATGTTTGCTGGATAAATAGAGAAAAGTGTGTATGATTCCCACACAACATTTGGTGCAGATGCCAGATTAATGTTAAATTGATTCCACTGGTCAAGATTATTGAATTAATTTGAATTACGGGATTTGGATTTATTTGAATTTTATTTATTTTGAGAGTTTTACGGGATTTGATTTCCCTTCCTTATCTAATGTAATTTGGAACTCTATTTACAGTCCCCTAAGGAAACATTATTGTCATGTTGATTTTTTTTTTTTTTTTTTTTTTTTCTAGATAGGTAAGAATAATTTTATTGATAAGAGACTACTTCATGAATAAAAGGCATGAAGTAGTCTAAAGAATTACAATCGGAAAAATATCAACATATGAATTGACTCTATGAAAATCTGAACAAAAGTACTCTCTATAAGACCCACAGCAAAGGACCCATTCATAAAAAGAACTAATGAAAGATGTTAGTAATTGAGTTGATGTAAACTCCACATCTTCAAAAGTATGTCGATTTCTTTCCCCCTAGATAGTCCATAGCACACATAAGGGAATAAGGTTCCAAACTGCTGACAAATGATTAGACCCCCCAATCCACCATCCACATAATAAATCAAAAACCTTCTCCAGTAATAACCACTAAATCCCGAACATCCAAAAAACAGAACACCATAAGTCAAAAGCCACACTACAATGTATCAAAAGGTGGTCCACAGTCTCCCCATTGCATCGACACATACTACACCAACTCACCATTCTATAGCCCCCATTAATAAGGTAATCACAATTAAGAATTTTTCCAAAAGTCGTTGTCCACACAAAAAAGGAAACTCTACAAGGAGCCTTAAGCATCCATATGGCTTTCCAAGGGAAAGACACTGAAGATGACCCCCCATAAGGTCTCGTAAAAAGATCTCACAGTAAAATTCCCATTACACATTAGTTTCCATCTCATCCTATCATCCCCCTTCCTAGTGGGAATAAAGATTCTAGCAAATGAAGGAAGGAAGCCACCCCCATCAATCTCCAAATCATTAAAATTTCTCATGAATCCCACATTCAACTCCTCATCCCCCTCTCCTCCTGTCTCTCAAATAAAGATTCCACAGAATATAAGATTTTAATGAATAATATGGAATTGAGATATTTTCTCTCTAGCTTGGTGATGATTCCAAGCCTCCTTAGGTGGTGAAGCCTAAGGTTGCTCTGTTTTTTGCTTCTTCTTTTTCTTATCCTTGCAGCTTCATACTGCATCAATGTTGATAATCTTTCAAGTTCAAACAATAACATCATGTAGATTATGGTTTCAATTAAGCTCAGTTCCAACCAAGTAGAGGTATGCTCATGTGGACTACAAAAAGATGATTACATCCTCAAGTTTAACTCCTCTCTCTTTACATTAAGATTTTTTTTTTTTTTAATAAGTAATAATATTTATTGATATCAAAAAGGGGACACCCTAGTTCATAGGGAGTATACAGGGGTACATTAAGATATATTTTTTCCAATTATAATTGAAAACAAGAAAGGTTCAAAGGAGTGAAATCTGAATGGAATATGATTATTGATTAAAATGAATGTTGAGCCTCAAATCTCATTTCTTATGAGTAGTCGTTTTTCATTAAAATATGTATACTTTTGGTGGACATAGTTTGTATGATATTACAGATTTAGAAAGAAGAAAATAAAATGATGCTTAGTTGAATGAAATAGCTAAATGGAGTAAAATAATTTAAGTAGCAACCAGCTACTAGAAAAACATAAGTTACTAAGTGTTTGACTAAAAATTGTTTTAACTTCATCTTATCATGATAGAAACAAAATAAAAGAATAGCTCATTTACCAGTTTGCGTGTGGGCCTCCTCAAAAAGTCGGAGCTACCAAAAATGCAAGAAGATACTACAACCTTACAGGTATACATGTATGCCTTGTCCATCTCATCTAAATCAAATCCAGTGCTTGGGTACCCAGGTGGTCCTCTGACAAAACCACAATGAAGCGTCTGATTTCTTGCATAGAAGGATTTCTCTCTTTCTGCAAGAGTTTGATGACCTCCAAATCTGGGTTCAAAAGAATGGTTCTGATATATTTCTTCTCTGTCAACATACTCTAGTAAAAACTGTGTGAAGTTCATAAGATCCTTGGGTTCAACAAGATCATCAACTGATTCAGCAAATGCAACTTCGCAAGGAAAAACTGAATGATGAATAAATGGAAGAAATGTCACAAGGATCAAGTCAAATAGAGGGAATGATGAGGCACTAGCACTAAACATCAATATATATGCTGAACATAACTGAATTAATTCCGCTTCCCATCATTTGCATCATTATAAGAATATGGGCATATATTAATATGACTGCAAAGAGGAAATGTGTCAATGCTGATAAAGTATTTTCAATTTTCAAAGAAATTAAAAATTGAAGTGATAAGATTTACTTTCTGTCAGGATGTACCATTAGATCTATTATCTAATTAATGCAGCAAACTTTGGCTAATCTGTAGGAAGCTTGGAAGCAGCTGGACAGTCTGAAATATATGGGTAAAAGTGTACTATCAAGCTCCATCCCTTCTGGTGCTACATCTTAATTCTCGCATTCCAACACCATTTTGTCATTTCCTAATACTACCCCACACCCCCACACCCCCCAAAAAAAAAAAAAAAAAAAAAAAAACTCAAAAGATCAAAAACAATTGCATGCGCACACACACAGAGGCGCACAATTGGAGGGGTGGAGGGAGGGACACACACCATTTGAACTGTCAGAAGGATACCACTAGGTCATGAAGCCAACTATTCGCTAACAATCATCGCTTTAGGTTCTCATATTAAGCCTATAATCCCTTACTTGGCAAAGAATAATAAATTTTATTGGTTTTCAGCAGAACAATTCTAGTAATATGAGCAGAGCAGAAGAAGGTATCAATTATCTTCTAAGTCCAGTGCTCTGTGGCCACATGGGTCATTTGAAGGTCTTATTTAGAATGATGATACAGACACAAACCTAACCTCTACAAAAGCATGCATTATGGTTTGTGTGTCTTCTCTTTTCTTGTCCCTTACTTTTTCCCCCTTTGTTAAGGCCAAGCCTTCCTCTTCTTTTAATTTTTACATGGAGATACAGATTTCTTGACTAACAGTATTAAATGATTCTCTTTTTCTGATAGAAAACAAGTAACATAATTATAATACAACATTAACAGATTAGCGTCTACTGTCTGTGGTTACCTCTTGTGTGATTGTTAAATTTTTCATTTATAGGCAAGGTGTGATTGGCAGTAAAGATCCTATAGTTCATGATCCTTTTTAAGATTCTCCCCACATGCACTCTTTGTAGACTGAAATCATCCACTTTTTTCAAATGTAATCAAAAACAAAAACTATCTAATGACTTTGGTCCACGAAAAATCTTTCTAAGAAACTTAAGAGCATTTAGTACTTTTTTTCCCAAATGAGTCTGCCTTAAGAGTAATTTAACATTTGATAGGCCCCTCTACAGTTCAATATCTTCTCCCACATGGCACTTGAGAGACAGAATGCTTATAAAGATCACATATATCTTATATCACATGTATATGTGAATTCCAATTATTAGCTTTGTTGCTGTGTGGATGTGGGTGATGCGAAAATGACAGCATTTAGATGACAGTTAGGGCAAAGTGGCTGTTCGTTTGCAATGGCAAGATTATCTTTTTTTTCCTCTTTCTTTTTCTTAAAAACCTATCATGCAAGATGCCGTTATTGGAAAAACAATGATCAAATAAAATGATGTTGCACAGCTTGAAGTAACATTATCGCCATACACGATAAACACGTGTTGAAAATAATCACACAATTTTCATTTCGTTCAAGTATTTCCCATTAACAGGGTCATCCTAAAGCTTCATTTTCAATTCAACAATTGAACACACAAAAATTAAACTCATTGAACCTAATAACACCAACAAAAACTATGCAAAGCCAACAATTCTTACACTTTTTACGACGGTTGCTTTTTGGTGGTGGTCTTTCAGAATTAGACCCCAAAATTCCATCTTCTTCTACTCCTCGCAATATCAAAACCCTTTTATCTTCCACATTACCTAAACAACAAGTAACACACAACACATTTATACACACAAACAAAATGTACATTGCACAAACAAAGCTTCTAAGTCCTAAAAACTCACCAAAAATCAACATCCTTACGCCAGAAACTACCAAATAAACTATAAACAGCAATGCAAGCGCGAAGACCCAACGCGACAACCTTTGCTTAGTAATTCGACCACCAAACCTTCTTCCTCGCCGAGGAACACCACCGCCGCCGCCGCCGCCGCCACCGCCACCGCCACCTCGTCTCTCAGGTAACAATTCACTAGTGTATCTATACAAACCCATCTTCATAAGCACACTCTCATTTGTGTGAAACTTTGTTCTAACGTTGGATTCAGACAACAATAATAAACAAAGTTAGAGACTTTTTACAATAGTAGTTTTTTTTTTTTTTTTTTTTTTTTTTTTTGTGGGTTCGAATGTAAGAAAATTCAAAAGTACTGATTGACAAATTTTGAATCTTGACAACGTTAATTTAGAACAAGAATTTAAGGAAATTTAGAGGGTTATATAAATTTAGATTAAAAAATAAATTTTGGGGAATAAAGGGATTTACCTGATCGGAGATCAGACGGCCCAAAATGAAGGGAAGTGAGAAAAAGCAAAATGCAGAGAAGCGAGCGTGTATCGTCAGTAATGCAGCGTAGAGTTAGTTTCTTTTGTCGGCAAACTATTTTACGTATCCCGCGTTGCCTTCGGTGTGTATCGATATATGGATAATGGATTCAAGTATTTATACGATTCTACTTATAATAGGGGAACAATTTTTTTTTTTTTTTTTTTTGGTTTTGAAGTTCTACTCTATAGATGAATCATTTAATGACCTGTTTGGATGTAAAAAAAAAAAAAAAAAAAAAATGAGAGGAGTAGCTTAAAGGAAGGGAGAATAATTTAATTATCTTGTTTGAAAGTTTTTTAAGGAAGGAGGGGGAAAGGTTCAACTCTCTGTAATCCTTAATTTTTAATTTCTCCAAATTAGAGAGATTTAAAAGGAGAGTAGAGTAGATAATTTATTGTCTAAGTAAATTTTCTAATTTACTCTTTCTAAAATCACAAAATTACACACAGATTATATAAAATAAATAAATGTTACTATTATTTACGTAATTTCTCTCACTTAATTTCTCTACAGTCTCAAATTTCTCTCAACTCTCTCAACCTTAAAGACTCCTTTGCCTCTCTCTCACACGATTTCTTCCACACTCCACACTGCCTCTCTCTCACACAACTTCTTCACAATCAATCGTCTCTCACACCTGGGTTTTCTTTTAGATGTAAGCTCTGTTTTTCTTTTTGTTTCATGGGTTTCTTTTGAGTTGGATCAAATAGCTATGTTCTTAAAATTGTGATTTTATTGGGTGATTTCTTATTAATTTTGATTTTATGGGATAATAACATGTTATTTGTGGGTGGGTTTCAGATCTGATTGCTTTTTTTTCTTAAATTTTAAAGTTTCAAAGTATTGCTCAGAACATGTTTGATCAAGTGCTTGAGTGAGTCTAGATTGTGAACTTGCATAAATTTGTATATTGTAGCTATATATGGTGGATCTGTGTTTCTTGTTTATTTTTATTGTGTAATTTCTTGTTTTTTGTGAATGGGCTTCTGATTTGGGTAATTTCTTGCTTTTTTGTGAATGGGTTTCTAATTTGGCTCCTCCTAAGCCCCAACCAAAATGGTACTCTCTCAACTTTGTGATGTTCAAGTTTGAACTGGAAAATGGATCTGATTTATGTTTTTGGCATTTGGGTTTTGAGAAAATTGTTAGCTTTTAGCTTGAAATCATGTTTGCTTTCATTTTTCCCTATTGTTTGGTTGCTGAGAAAATAATAAAGGAGAATTTTGTTTGTTTGTTTGTTGTTTATGTGATGTTATTATGCTTACCCATATGCTGGTTTAGCTTGAATCTGATGAATTTTTCCTGTTTGGATATTATTATATCGTTTTTTTGAAAATATTTGATTTGAAATTAGCTTAAGCAAACCAATTGAAACAGATGGTTTAAGTAGCTTAGAGGCTTTGAATCCTATTAAAAATTTTCTGGGTTGTTTATATTTTGTTGGAATTTTTAATTACCGAAGTATTATTAAAAGAAAATAACTCAATCCTATTTGAACAATAGTATTATAGATGATTGTCTTCTTTTTACCCAGAAGACAATGGTTTAAGGTTTATATGTTTCAATGTGCTATGATAGTGTGTATTGGAGTATAGGGTAGTTCTGTTTGTAATGGTATGGAGATCCAATAATCTTGGTCATGCTATGTTGGGTGGTAACTAAAGTTGTGATTCCAATTTGGTTGATATGAGTAGGTTTAACCATTGAAGCTATTGAAGTTTTGGAAGTGTAGTTTAGGCTTCACTTCTAGGATTACTTTGTGAATGGTCAACTGTCCTGGGTCTCAACGACAGTGAAACTATCACTAAGTATGCTATTTGATATCCTTTAGTTTTAGTCTTTACTATAACCATGAAGTGGCATTTCACTGGCAAGCCAAATACTTTCTAAGTTTTATATTCTTATATAATAGATTACATAAAACACACTGAATTGTAATAGCTTAGTGTATTTATGCATATAATGGATTGTAATAGCTTTGCTGTCATGGGATAATTTTATTAGATGGATAGACAAGAGAATAAAAGGAGACGTGTATTGCAAATTTGGGAATGGAGACGTGGATTATGGGATTGGGAATGGAGACATCAAATGGCAATTGCTTATGTAGTTTGTCTTGTTGCCTATTGGTTAATACTTCGAAGGAGGCCTCAAAGGAGACAAGTAACTTACTCAATTAGTAAGTGAGAATAACAGGGGATGCAGTGTGAAAAACACCTTGGCATCCATCAACTGCAGAATCAAAAGATCCTTCTTCTAGTAAATCTGCTTTGAATATCTGAAGTCTTTCTTTAGCTCCATCAAGTGAAAGTAAATGCTCTGTTTTCTTGGGATCATTTGTGGAATATATATGCATAAATTTCAATTGGAAGCTAAATTATTAGTACCAAACACTGCATGAAAAATATAGGTGAGAAAAAAATGGGAAGTTAAAAGCAATATGTGCCTGCCATAGGAAATTTCAAAACTCTGCCTTCAACAGAAGCTTATGCTTGGGATGGGGTATTTCTACAAAAGTTTTTAATAAAAAATATTAAGAAGGGAATTGATCAGTGGTTTGTTTTGAAGAAGTTCTATTTTCCTATGTTGTAGAACTTGAGTGTTTTTGCTGTTGGTGGAGTGGGGTAGTACTGTCTCACTGATATTTGTGTGTGTTTTTGGAAAGATTTAAGTTGGCTTTTGTCTTGAGGTAATGAAGGGGTGATTAGAGCTCTTTAGCTGTGTGGTTTTGTACTTTGTTGCTTGTTAATAATATATGTCTTTAATAAAATAAAATAAAAAGAATAACAATGCACTACATATCCAATATTATTCAAGTTTGTAAATCTACTATTAGATCCTATTTCAATTCTTATATTTGTGACATAACTTACCACAACTTGGACACGGTCGATTGTGAGTGATAGACAACCACTTTCATTTGGATTTATTACTTTTTCTCAACCACTTATAGTCTATCTCACGTCTAAGTTGTGGCAAAAATTATGTCCATAAACTGTCTATATCCTATCATTTGGGATGACAATTTGATTATTCAACACAATTTTTTGGGGGAAAAACATGTTTACCTAGTTTGTGTGCCACTTTTTTGTGAGCCTCCTGTGCACAGAGTCACTATGGTCACATGATAAGCAATTTATAGGTTTTTGAAACAGTACATGTCCAAGGTAATAAAGACTTCCAGTGTATCATTTTTCACGGTGGATCTTTGTGTAATATATAATCAATATAAATTCATGTACTAAGAAAAATAAAATAAAAATATTAAAACTAATAATAATAATAATAATAAATGAAATAAACACTCAAAATTCAATATTTTGTTGATTTTTTCAGTAAACAAACAAACCAAACATTTTTTCTTATTTTAATTATTATCAATTAAGGATGGTTTTTTTTAGTATAATAAAAAAGTAGAAAAAATATTTAATCATAGACCAATGTTGATTATTTAATTCACATAAAAAAATTATAAAAAAAAAAATATTACATGCTATAGTCATAATTATTGAATCTAACAAATTAATCATAGACCAATGTTGCAACTCCATTTTCAAATAGGGATAAATTTGTCTATTTTAATTATTTCCTCTCCTCTCCATCCTAATTTTTAAAACATTCAAATAAGGGGAATGGCTAATTACTCCCTTCCCCCTTATTAATTTTAAAAACATCCAAACAAGATGGAGAGGAACCATTCCCCTCTACTGTCCTCCCTCTCTAAACTTCCAAACAAGCCATAAGTTTGTTTTAGCTATTTTTGTTTGAAAAAAAAAAAAATCAGTTTTTCTATTTTGGGCTTTTTAGAAAAAGTGGCTTGCTACTTATGGAATGCAACACGAAAATGCACATATATTACGTATACAAGATTGAAAAGCTTATCTTTAGTGTGATGATCACTCTATAAGTATAGGTGTTTGTAGAGTGTTGGGAGTAAAGGCCGGAGTTCAAGTCTTTAAAATGAAGTTTCACACCCATATACACTTCCTCCTTCACACCTATATACACTACCAACGTAATTTTGGCTTGAAAAGTTCTAACTTAATGGACACAATAGGTAGCAATTTATAAGATGATTCACTTCAAAATATATATATATATATATAACATTGTAAGGTTAAAGGCCCAAATGGTATATTGGGTCTTAGGCCTTGGCCGAGAATATGGGTGATCCGAGGATGATTAAATAGAAGTAAGTGGTTTAAGCTCAGAGTTTCATGAGTATGATATGAATGGGAGGGTGGTCTGAGGAGGAATACCTCCTCGGATAAGCTAAACACAGACCTGATGTAGATCCTAATGATCAAGGCGACCTTCCAGGAAGCTCCAGTGACAAAGATGTACATCTCGAGTGTACCAGAGAGTGAAAGCTAGGAAATACCTAAGGAAAAGCTGCTGTCACCGCATTGAATGTCCTGCAGCTAACTTTCTGGCCGTATTTATATGGAGAAGACCCCTGAACAGTGCTGTCTTGGCTACGACAACTCACAAGAAGCTAAAGAGAGTGTCTGATGGGACAGACACTTAAGTAGTGGCTTGAATGGTTAACAAGTGAAAGGCCAAGATCATGGGGAGGGAGATATATAATGTAAGAGACTTCTGAAGGAAGGGGGATCAGAAAATTAAGGAAAGAAACACTTTAGCAACCAGGAATCAAACTTGTAATCCAGCTTTAAAAGCAATATATAAGAACCAGTCTCCTCAGACATTGCCGATGACGTATTTCCTTAGTGTAAATTTGTTATCTTCATCCTTTTGTCATCAAGAACTACTTACTTGTTGCATTAATTCATTAAAACCTAGTTTTTCAACTCATTCTCTACAAATTTATTGTTTTGGGCTCTTTGGTCTTAAGTCCATCCATTATTTGGGCTAGGAATCCACAGCTGGTCCTTACAAACATAATTCACTTGTATATGACATGATTCATTCATAAGGAAAGTTCTAAATGGACATAATAGGTAGTAGCTTATAAGATGATTCACTAAAAGAAAAATTATAACATAATTCACTTGTATTAAATGACATGATTCATTCACAAGGAAAATTTACTATTGCTTGACAATTGAAATCCTCCAAATCATTTTTGAAGAAAATCTTTTCGACCCACTACATAACAATTAAAGTCTACATGTATTTGTAGTCACATAACAATTTTATATGGTTTTATTAATTGTGTGAGTTTAAGGAGGTTCTTCCAAACCTTTAAGGGTGTCCAAGCCAACCGGAGACCTAACCCACCCGCCACTCTCGACCATATTCAACCAACTTGCCACCTGAACCAACTACTATAGTGGTTGGTGGTGGGTCCCCACCCTTAAAATCCGAAACTGGCAAGTTAGTTGGCGGTTTGCTCCTCCAAAACTTGAGCTAATTGACCCGACCATGAAAACCAACAAATCCAGCGAAGTATAATAGTTTTCCAATGAGAGATCGGTGGAAAACCACGAAATGGTGGAGATCTCATCGGATTTGGTGAGTTCTCACCATATTCGGTGAAACCTCTGTCATATCTAGCGAGATCTCGCCAAATCTTGACTTATTTTTTCATTCCTTTGCTTCTGCTGATTTCGACCAAATTGATCAACACTCGACACGCAATTTGGCCAATCTGATTTGACACTCTCATTGGTTGGCGATGAGTCTGAAAATTTTCCACCCAATTTGGTCGGGTCAATCACAAGTTGGGCACAAATTTAACCCGAACTAACCTGTAAACATCCTACAAACCTTGGTGCAAAACTTTGTCCATTTGTTAAATAATTTAAACAAGTCAAATGACCATTAAATTTGTACACATGATTAATTTTGTAAATTAGTGCATGACGGATTGGATTTTCCATTTGGACTTTATAAAAAAATAAAAAATGAAGTACTTGGTTTTTACTTTACTTTACGGGGTCAAACTATGACCGACCAAGTTGTTTGCCAAGTTGTAAAAACATTTAAACATTTTTAATTTTGTATTGATTCATTTTCAATGTATATCTATACATTCAAGTTATATCATGTTTGTCATGTCGTATAAGAAAATGCTAATGACATCACGCTTAAATTTGATGTGTAATTTCTACTTCTTTTTTTTATGTGTAATTATAAAATGTAAAATTTGAAGTGTTGAATCTAGTACTAATGTTTAGTAGGTTATTATTATTATTATCATTATAGATATCCTTCTTATTTTTATTTTTATACCTAGAACAAATTTTTTTTAAAGCTATATGCATTTATTAAATTTTATTGGTGATTTAACTTTGTTTTAAGTTTCATGTATAATATGAATAAAAAAAAAAGTTTCATGTATAATAGGAGTATGTATTTACCTTCTTATTTTGTGGAATTATTGGACTAGTAGACTACTAGAACTAAAGTATAAACATGAAGTCTCGAATGTTGTTCAACTATCATTATTGAGTGTTTTTCTTTATTTATTTATTCATATTGAGTGAAAAATGAAACAAAATGTTAAAGTAATTTTTTTTTTTTTATGTGACAAAAAATGTGAGTCATACCAAATTGATTTGACCTATCAGCGGTTGGGTAAGGGTGAAAAGAATTGTATTTTTTTATATTGGTAAATTACACATGTACTTAGTGAGTCTTGAACCAATAGCTCACTATTCAACCACCCATTGGCAAGTATAGTATTCAATTTTCAACTCAAACCATATATGATTTGATTCCCACTTAAGATAATCACACTTGTGCCCATTAACATGACTCATTTATTACATATATCTTATTAAAGAAGCCCACCTCTCTCTCTAACTGGGAGAATGGTATCTCATATTTCCAATAGTACTTGTGGTACAAAAGTAGTGTCCCTAGACTTTCTAAATTGTTAGTAACTTTTTTTTTCCCTTAAAAAGAAAGTTTGTGTAGGTCTGGTTAACGTATGCCTTAATTAATCATCAATTTTAAGAAACTTTTAGGAAACTTTTCAATTTGCCAAATTTTTTTTTCTAAAATAGTTTACTAATGTATGTCTTTAGAGCATAAATTAGTAAAACTCTTATAGTCTTATCTAACTCGAAAACGAGGACTAATGAGGCATTGCTTGCCCAACAACATGATTTTTGAAAATATTTATAAAAATAGCACAAACTTGAATTTATTTAGTTATGTAGCATGTTTTTTGGAACTCGAGTTTCCAACATTATAGCAATCTGATTAAACATATTATTTGGAACTCAAGTTTATCCTCAAGTTTTACTTGGAATTCGAGTTTGACAAACTCGAGTTCCAAAAATATGCTATATAACTAAATAAGTTTAATCAGTGTTATTTAGCAAATCTATATATTATTATTATTATTATTATTATTATATAAAAGTTGAGTTTAGAAATCGTGGTTATGCCAAGTGGCTTCACTAAATTGCATATTTTTTTAAAAAAAATTTAAGAAAAAATAAATATAATTTTTCTTCTCCTCTAATTTCTAAGTTGATAAAAATATTAATTTGATTATAATCCAAATTTTATCTTAATTTGATTACAATCCAAATTCTTCATCTAATCATTTATTAAAAAATCTCAATTAAAAAACAACAACAACAACATACCTGATACTACACAAGCATAAATTTTTTTTAGATTTTTTAAAAAGAAATAGATATAATTTTTATTCTCTAATAATTTTTAAGTTGATAAATAGATATATATTTTTTGTTCTTATATTCTTTTTCTATAATTTTTAAGTTGATAAAAATCTTAATTTGATTACCATCCAAATTCTTCATCTAATTTTTTTTCTTATTATAATATATAAATTGTTAAAAAAATCTTAATTAAAAAAAAAAAAGTAACACGTTTTAGATTTTTTAAAAAAATATAATTTTTATAATCTTCCTATCCTATAATTATATAACTACACGTTAGAAGAAAATAGCAAATTGAATAGGTTTGGTGTATTTTTTTGTCTAGTGTTTAATCTAATTTCCTTAAGTTGTATTTATATGATTATTGTTTGAGAATGAATCATTAAATATGCTTCATCCTCTCAATTTTGATTTAGAGTACAATTTTTTTTTTAGCTTATTATTAAGCATGTCTTAATATAAATTTGATGATAAATCATTCATAACAATTTGATTTTTTTTTTTTTTTTTGTTATCAATCATTAAATTTTTTATTAGAGAATTGTTTTGGGTTGCATACTTTTATTTTTGTTTGTATTTAATTTTTATTATTAAAACGTTAGGTTTTATTGTTGAGAAAATATATAAGAAATTGATTAAGATTATAATTCGTCATAGTAATTGGCTAAAATTATGAACCATTCGAAAGTTCTTCATGTTTGAAACGTTAATTATGAAATAACCGAAGATAGTTGATTGCATATATGTATCATTCTCTTTTGTTTTTTAAATCTAATTTTTTTAATGCAATTTATTCATTCGTTATTATAATATATATAAGTTTATGCTATAGTATTTACATACAAAACGGCGTCGACTCAAGAGTTTTACAAAGGCATTTGGATACGCCTTCTTGTCTCCGCAGAGCCGCAGAGAGAGCGAAAAACAGAAGAAAAATGGCGAACGAATTGGAGGAATTAATCGGCTTTCTCTCGTCCCCATCTCCTCAAGTAAGCTCCCTTCATAGCCAAAAAAAAAAAAACTCAAATAATTTCCAACCAACCAAACAGCCCACAAAAGAAAATTTGTAACAATCTCGTATTTGTTGTTTGTGTGTGTATAGATTACGAAGGCAGCTGTTGATATAGTTCGGGGATTAACAGGCTCAGAGGATGGGTTGAAGTCTCTTGCCCACTATGCCAACACCGTGCTACCGTCTTTGTCTCGACTCTTAGCGGGACCTAAGGTAAGAACAATCATCACGGTGTGCACGCTATAAGTTTAAATTTTATTATCGTGGTCCTACTGTAGGGACAATTTGATGTTATATATTATGATTTGATGTTAGCGCGTAAATAAAAGTGATGATAGTGGTGGGTCTTAGAGTTTATGTTGTTTTAATCTCAACTTGACATAAAAAAAAAAAAAAGGGTTTTTGTACCAAGCATTGCTGTTAGCCAATTAGCTACAGCTCAAACTATACTTCCCAGTTCTTGTTTTCTATAATGATGGGATAAAGTGCAAGTTTGTGGGTTCAATATCAACTGGGTGTGTTTGTAACTTATGAATTGTAATGATGAAAGTATAGAATGGATGGCTATGGAATTTGAGTGTTTGATTTGGTGCCAAGAATAACTAGTTGTGTTTGTAATTTAGTGTTTGTTGAGCAATGAAGTGGAGTGATATAGTTTTGGTTTGATATATAAATGTAGGAGGTGTCAGAGCCTGCAGCGGAAGCTCTTGTGAATCTTTCACAAGACACGGATCTAGCGCGGAAGATGGTTGAGATGGGAATGGTTAAAATTGCCATGGAAATTTTGTACAAGCCAGAGTCTGGCATTAGTAAGTTGCTGGTTATGCTGCTGGTAAATCTCACACAGTTGGATGCTGGTATTGCTTCGTTGCTTCAGGTGTGTTTTGTGTAGTTTATTATGTGATATGCCAATTGTTTTTGCAGTTTGTATCGATAGAAATCGTAAAGCATAATTTTTGAGGCAATTGCAGTCTACCAAAGAATTTTCTGCTATTTTTGGCGAAGCATAGCAATTATTTATTTTTCTTGTCAGTAGTGCATGATTATATCATCCTGTGCCTTGATATAGAAATATCTCTTACTGATTGTGGGAATTCTGCTTGTTGTTAGACTGAAGATGAGAAGATGAACGGACTGTATATTATGAAGCTTGTGAGATCATTCTGTAGATCTTCCAGTGAAACTAGCGGTTTGTGTTCATTTTTTATTTTTTCAACTCAAGTTGTTTCATATGAATATATGATTTTTGATGAATAAACTTTTTTCCATGTGGTGGTACTGGATCTGAGTACTGGCAATACTCCCAGTTGGTACACAACAATGGAAGAGAATAACCATAGTTATACATAGAATCATATATGGTTTTTCCACAAAAGGTTTCTAGGTTGTTCTGAGACCACCTTTGGTTATTGTTATAAGCCAATTAAATCTTGGCAATGTCTTAGAAAGTATTAAAAATTAAATTTTCTGACCTCATTTTATGGGCTTTATCTTTCTAGTTGAAGATTACATGATTATTAGATTATTCCTCTTTGAAGTTCACAGAAAAAGAGTACTGCTGTTTAAAAAAGTTCTAAGTTTATTGTCTTTAATACATTCTTTTGTGTTATAATTTTTGTTTATCTTGGTTTGCAAATTTGAACTTCCATTTTTTTACCCCACAGTGTTGGTCTGAGATTTTCATTGCACATCTACCAGATGATCCATTTGAACATGTTGCTTCCATACTTGTAAACATATCAAAGCAGGAAGCAGCAAGGAAACTTTTACTAGACCCTAAGCGAGGGCTTCTGAAGCAGATTATTAGACAGTTTGATTCGAGTAGTCCATTGAGAAAGAAAGGGGTATGTTCCATACAAAAGGACTAAATTTTTCCTTGACAACTTTAAAATGGAATGTTTTTTACTCTTAACATGCATATTAGGAGGTATATATAATCCTTTTGATTGGTTACAATTAACTATGAAAGAAGCAGGAACTAGAAAATGAAGATCCTCACTTTTTGCAAAGAGCCAATTAGCATTGGTTTCCCTAAGCAGATAATAGTTACAACAAATCATGACCCCCCGAAACTCTTGCTTGTTGTATAAGCAAACCTATCTTTTTTATAATCTTGTAGTTTGAACTTGTGCATGATAAACTTGATGCATGTTTAGAATAAATAGTCTTAAGTTACCTAGTTTTTTTTCTTAAAGTAAAATTTTATTATAACAAAGGAAATGACAACCAGCACACTGGAATCAAAATTATGTAAAAGTACATAAACCTAAAAATCTATGAAGCACGGGTGTGTTTCCAGATTCGGGTGCGGGTGCGGGACTCGGCAATTTTTGAAAAAGTAGAGTGGTGTGGCGATTAAAAAATTATTAAAAATATTTTTATTTATATTTTCTATATATTTTTACTATTAAAATATTCTTAAAAAACACATTACTATGCCTTGATTCACAAAACAGAGAAAGAAGAAGGCAAGAAACACAAAACAAAAAAGAAAACACAAAAGAAGTAACAAATATTCAGAATAAAATTGAGGAATGACAGATTTAGGATGTTTGGGCATCATTCAAAGCCAATTTCGGCCTGTTTCGGTTGTCGGCCGATACGACCCGATTCGGTCAATACGGCTCGATTCTAGCCGAATCTGCCTAGTCCGGCGCGAATCAAGCCAAGTCGTCGTGAATCCAAGAGAAAAAAAAAAAAAAAAGCTCAGACGCGGCACCGACGCGCGGTGCTGCACGGGCAGCCATGTCAGACGCCACACCCCGCGTCGGGCCGCATCGGACTCCGGTGCGGCACCCTCCCAGCTGCATCCGTGCTTCATAGCTAAAAATTCTAGCAAGCTAGAGAAAGAATGACCACTCATAGTAGCCATCCACTCATATAAAGTGCGCAAAGAGATCAGCTTCACTGCCAGCATGGTTCATTCATTGTCTTCAAATGTCCAGCCATTTCTTTCCCTCCAAATGATCCACGTTATACAAAGAGGGATAGCATTCCAAATATCCCCATTATGTCTAGCAAATCACCCCTTCCAGCAAGTCAATAAATCCACCACCCTCATAGGCATATCCCAATGTACCCCAAATAAAGAAAGAGCTAGGGCCCAAAGTTCTCTGGCCATAGAGCAATGTGACAATAATTGATCAACAGAGTCTCCATCTTGATTACACATACACCACCAATTAACTAGAATGACACCTCTCTGCCTCAGATTTTCAGTTGTGAGAATCTTCCCTAAAGCGGCTGACCAGGCAAAAAAAGCTACTTTGAGAGGAGCTTTTACCTTCCAAATACTCTTCCAAGGAAAATCAGCGTCACCCCCACCACGCAGCACTTTATAGAATAACTTGACTTAAAAGAGCTTGATTCTTATTGGCTTCCAACAGATAGAATAAATCAGAGAAAGGAAGTCTGTTATCATTCCTTGCTCCCTATCATGCAAAGCTCTATAAAAGGAAATGTCCCATACAATCTGATCCGCCCTCCACCTCATTAAATCTGCTACTGCAGCATCCTTCCTATGAGCAATAGTATAGAGCCTTGGAAACATCTCTTTAAGAGCTCTATCCCTGCACCAGGTAATTTTTATTTATTTTTTTAGTTTTAAAGTTTCCTGGTGATAAAATAAATCATGTATATATTGTTATACATGATTTATTTCCTGGCTATTTCTGAAAAACTTTGGCTTGGCTTGTTAAGAGGTTTTTTCCACCTTTTAGAAAGACCAAGCTTAATTAGAGACAGCTTATACATACAGTGTGACAGCAAACTCCTTGTGATAATATTTCCAAGAAAACAATAAGCGACAGACATATATATATATATATATATAGAACTAGTAAGTTATGAGAGGGCATTTCTTATCCTTCTGGCGGATCATAGATTGGGTGAATAGTGAGCTTGGTTCAGCTTGTGGAACTTGAGCAAGCGTTTGTAACAAAGTTTTCTGTGGCCACATTTGAGCACCCAACATCAATGCCTATTCAACCAAATTTAGCTTTAATACTCCTCTTCTTAGCAGCTTATGTGAAGTAGGATTTTCCTTTTTTGTCTTACAGGTTTCTGGAACTATTCGCAACTGTTGTTTTGAAGCTGAGAGTCAGCTACAAAATTTGCTTTTAATATCAGAGTTTCTTTGGCCAGCTTTGCTTCTACCAGTTGCTGGCAACAAGGTAATTTTTATCTTTTCACTTTTCTTGACTCTATAAAGCATTCATATTTTATTAAATTGGAAGCACTTAACTCTTTAATTAGTTAACTATTAAAATATGGGCAAAACTTTCTAATTTTCAAAATTTCTGTGGTATTGCTTTATATCCAATTGTACCCAATTACAGGTTACTTCATTTGTTTCTAAATTCATCTTCAATGACTAAGTTCCATGGATACAGAAAGAAGGCCTCTAGTATCTTTTGCTCAAGTAGAAGCCCTCTAGTATCTTAATGCCGTTTTTGTGGACTGGAAGCATGTAATTACTCAAAACAAAACTTGATTATCATGATTGATTGCTATACAAACTTGCAATATGGAATATTTTGTACTGAGAAAACATAAGAATGACAGTATTTTAAAGTGATAAAAACCATATAGTTTTTCACTTTATTTTGCTTTATCTTTTGCAATCATTTCTTTTAGAATTTGCTAGTTCTACAAATTTAAATTGATAGGGTTTACTGAAAACTTCTTTTATAATTACAAAACCATATTTACTCTTCTTGTGTTTTCCATTTGCAATCTTCAACTTTTTCTTTTTCTCCCTTTTGCTTTTTTTAGTATACTAATAAGTTGCTTTATTTCCATCAACCTGCTGAATTGTTCCCAGATTTATAATGAGAAGGACAGATCGAAAATGCCACTTGAGCTTGGGAGTGCACTCTCGATTGAGCGTGAACCAGTTACGGATCCTGAAATTCAAGTCCAAGTACTAGAGGCTATATACTTGATCACATTACAGGTCAATTAAGGACCATCAATTTTCCTTTTCAGATGAAATGTGTCAGTATATTTATCTATGTAGATTCTACCAGCATATAAAATTGTCTAGAACACCACTTCAACTAAAAAACTCAGACATCTATAAGAAAAAATTATTATTATTATTTTCCCAGTGTTCCAACAAGAATATGTGTAGCTTTTTTTTCTTACTGCTATTGAGATTAGAGCTGATATATAGTTGGTTTTACATTTTAATAGTCTCAGGTTTTTGGCTTTTTAACCAAAATCATCAATAGATCTGAAATGGCTTCATTACTTGCTTTTAAAATTTAATCCCAAGTATAATGCATTATTATATATTTATTTTGACATTTTAAATTTAAAAGATTAGGCAAAAATTTTGGTTGCAAGCTCATTCCCAGCATCTGCTAGTGAAGTGGTTCTCCTATTGTGCTATTTTTGTTAAGTTAATACATAATATGAATCCTTGGAGCTTTATATGACCAGCCTATGTAGAATGGTTATAAATCTAGGCATCATCCTTATTTGGAGAATTCTGGATGCTTTCCAAGAAATGCTAGTTTCATTGTCCTTGCTGATTTCTAGCTTGTTACAACCTACTGGCAAACAGTAATGCTCAATCCATTCTTTCATATATTTTCAGGATGCAGGTCGAAGAGCTTTTTGGTCTGTCAATGGACCAAGAATACTTCAAGTGGGGTATGAGGACGAGCAAGACCCGAAAGTAATGGAAGCCTATGAGCAAGTTGGCTCCTTGGTATGCAAAGTTCTTTCCCCACACATTCTTTCCCTTCTTTCATTACTATGGCTTCTTTCGTATGCATTTTCAATATTTCTACTAATATTAATTGCCCTCTTATTGTTTACCAGCTGGTTGATAACAGTGGCACGGAGGAACCATCCACTGAGAAATCAAATTAGCAGCTGTTTATGTTCATTCATACATGAACTCAATGCTGGTATTGAAGGGTAATGCAACTCATACCAGTCAGTCATTTTATGGGTATAGGTGTCAGCATAACAGTTAGGAAAGTTGTCCACAACATGTATTTTAGATATTTGAGGCAATTGCCAGTAGCTTTTGAAGAAATCTGCCTAATCAGTTTCTTTTTGTTTTTTTTTTTTTTTTTGGTTAGGTCTTTTTTGTTTGCCCCTTACATTGGTTTGTATTGCCCCTCAAACCAAACCCAGTTTTCTTTTTGGTGTTTAAATTAAATACTATCTAAGATTTTGATCCACAGGCATTTGTGTTGGTTTGGTGCCACAGGTGGTTTCTTTTCTTCCATGCCATTCCCAATTAGTAAGAAGAATCATTGCGACCATATTTACAGCTTTATTATAACTGATTTGGGTCTGGATCAGGCATCACTCATCTAATCAGCCCATTTTGACTCCATTAGTCTTCTGCTGTTTGTGCCATTTGTCTTTAGACTAGACAAGTGAGTCTGATTGGGTGGGTTCGGGTATGACTCTGCCTGATATTGTTTAAATGGATGGACTAAAACAAGTTTAAAACATTACTCATACCATGTCCTTAATGGGTCATACCAATCTGGCAAACTCTTATGACCCAAACCCAAAAACAAAAAGACTTGGATAATACATAAAACATTACAATATGATAATTAAGTTTAACACCTCACTATCATTGAGTCCGTTAATTTCATTAAACAAAAAAATAAAAAAATTGGATGCCATATTCCAAAAAATACTTAATTGGGCTTTTTATCATCTTGGTGTCAGAAATATTTTTGTGTAATACCTCCATTGCAATATCGGCTTTGCAATAGAGTTTAGCCACCAAGTAGCCATCAAATTCAGATGGTCTGGTTCCTCAACACCTAACTAAAACACCAAAATATCGAATCATAAACCAATAAAGGCGTACACATGTTAAAAAAATATAATAAAATCTATGACTAATATTGTTTTTGATGGGTATGACTAAAAGCTTAATAAGCCACCAAGTCATCAATATATTACTATCAAGAGCTTAGTGGTTGTTTGGATCTGTGGGTTTTCATCACTCATCACCCAAAATAAGTGGGTCCCACGGAGAAGGTGCTTGTTTGGATGGGTTTTGGGGTTTTGTTTTCATCACTTAGTTCTCACCAAATTGGGTGATGAGTAATGGGTGGCAATTTCATAAATACCCTCACATCAGTGAGCCCTACTGTTAGAGAATAGTCAAATCTGCAACTCCTTTTTGTATTCCCCACCAACGACTCTAATGAGCATTTGCTTCCACATTTCTAGCCCTCTTTTTTCATATTGAAAGCAATGAGAATGAGAGGTGTCAATTGTCAATTGTTTTATCATCTTGGTGTCAAAAATATTTTTGTGTAATACTACCTCCATTGCAATATCGGCTTTGCAATAGAGTTTAGCCACCAAGTAGCCACCAAATTTAGATGGTCTGGTTCCTCAACACCTAACTAAAACACCAAAATATTTAATCATAAACCAATAAAGGCGTACACATGTTAAAAAATTATAATAAAATCTATGACTAATATTGTTTTTGTTGGGTATGACTAAAAGCTTAATAATCCACCAAGTCATCAATATATTATTGTCAAGAGCTTAGTGGTTGTTTGGATTTGTGGGTTTCCATCACTCGTTGCCCAATATAAGTGGGTCCCACGAAAAGGGTGCTTGTTTGGATGGGTTTTGGGGTTTTGTCTCCATCACTTAGTTCTCACCAAATTAAATGATGAGTAATGGGTGGCAATTTCGTAAATACCCTCACACCAGCGAGTCATATAGACAGAGAAGAGTCAAATCCGCAGCTCATTTTCGTACTCCCCACCAACGACTCTAATGAGCATTTGCTTCCACAACTACAACCCCATCTGCATAGCCACATCACTAGGTCAGAGCGTGGGTCTCACATTTTTGAGTTTTTGGATTTGAAAACATAATCAGGTTTAGGTGCCAAATCGGGTTTAGTTGATATTTGAGGATTTTTAAGTGATAGGAAATGAGTTATAGTATGATGAGTGATAATATTTTTTTCACCCAAACAAGGCCTTAATAATCCAATGACAACAACAACAACAACAACAAAAAAAAAAAAAAAAAAAAAAAAAATAGAAGAAGGAAGCTACAATAGCCAATCCATATTTCTTTTCTTTTTTTGTTGAGAAAGTTAGTCAACTTAGAGTGTCAACATTAGTGGTGCCTAAAAATTTAGCTTTTGGCACCATAAAAAATTATTTTTATTTATTTTATCATCTCACTTTACCAAACACCTAACATCAATGGTTTTATTTTAGCATTCAACACATTAAAATAATATAAACAATATAATAAAATAACGCATTCACTGTAATAAACAATAATGACAACCACAGCTATCATCACAACCACATACAATATTTTATTATGTTTTACCATTTGAGCTATAGTGCACAACTATAGATGGTTGTGCACTGTAGCTGATGAGTTAAATTATTTACCTATACCACCATCAATGTAGTACACTTTTTGTATATTGTGGTGTTGAAAATAGCATTTTAGCAATTTCACACAACCAATGTGGATGCTCTGGAGATTTTTGCCACTCATTTTTTATTTTTATTTTATTTTATGGGAACTCATTTGGTAAATACCAATTAGAATCTCTCACCAAAGCATTTAATTTCTCGCATGTTATATGGGAGTATTTTCTTTAATTTTGGCACACATCATGGCTCCACAAAATAATGACATTAAATTTCTCGAACAAAAAAATAAGCTAGGAATATTTAATTAGCCCAAACACCCTCCAAAAATTTATGGTAAATCTATTAATTAGAATTTAAATTTAGAATGCAAATTCACGCCGAGAAAGAGTCCCATAATTTTTAATTAATTCGCTTTTACCGCCAAAAAAAATATATTTTCCCGGTAAAATGAAAATCCCGTTAATTCCCGCCAAAGTAATGAAATATTGAAAATCCAAATTTCGCATTCCCCGCTCACTTTATTACTATCAAATGTCTTCTTCTCCATTCTCAGTTCTCACTCTCTCTTTCCATTTCCATGCAAATTCCAAACCCAACACTCTAATCCCCGACCCGACAACCCTCCTGACCCGACTCGGAAGAAATGGATCTCTCAGACATTGCAAAGAAGCTGGACCTCTCTGACTCCAAGTACTTGACCCGGAAAGCCGCGGAGCTCCGCCGCCTCTGCGATGTCCAGTTCGACTCTTCCATCATCGGCGTCGTAAGTTTCACAATTCACATTCACACTTCGATTCAGTTGAAATAAATTAATAATTAACAAAAAAATTAATTGGGTTTGTATTATTTTCTTTGTTTTTTTTGAAGGGCGAGGTTTGCAAAGCTATAATCTGCTTAGAAATCGTTGCTACAAGGTTCGTTTCTTTACTACTTTAATGGGTTTTTTGTTTTTGGTTTTTGGGTTATCGTTTTTTTTTGTTGAGTGTGTTGTCATTTTGGTTAACAGGCATGGCGCTTTGTTCGATCGGCAAAGCGCTATAAAGCTGAGTGGCATGTCGGAGAAAGCTTACAACAGGTCCTTCAATTTGTTGCAGAACGGTCTCGGTGTCAAGTGGGTTTTTTTATTTGTTGTTTATTTAGTTTGTTTTATTGTAATGTTATGGTAATGGTGACTGAGACTGAATTGGGTTTTGCAGGAACAACTTGGATGTGAGAGAATTGGCGATTCAGTTTGGGTGTGTGAGGCTCATACCTATTGTGAACAAGGGTTTCTCTCTGTAAGTCCAAATTCCTTCTATGTTGTGCACATTTTGTTTTTCTTTTGTTGTGTAAAAATATCAGTCGTATCTGCTACGTGTTTGACAGAATGCCTCAGAGAGTTGAGTTTGTTACATGTTTTGCTACATAGTTCACTAATTGAGCTTATGTTAATTGTCTAGTGCCCTTTGACAAATTTGTTAGAATGCTAGTGTTTTGATATTTCAATGTCAATGATGGTGTAATGTTTAAGAATTGATGAATCAGTTTGTAATGTTTATGTAATAAAACTTGTAGTATTGTAAGCATCACTCATGGTTTTATGGTGTTTTGTTTTTTCAGATATAGGAGCAGATTTCTTGCATCGCTGCCAGCTTCTCGTCGTGCAAGTGCTGACTTCACTCGCCCTGTGTTTATTGCTGTAGCATTCTATTTGTGTGCTAAAAAGCATAAGGTGGGTACATCAATGAACAACGATCCCTATCTCTCTTTTTCTCAGTCAGGGAAATGAGTCACCTTTTATTGTTTTTAACTAATTGGGATTTGATTTGCTTGTTTTGCAGCTCAAGGTAGACAAGCTTAAGTTGATTGAGCTCTGTGGTGCATCTGAAACTGAATTCTCTAGTGTAAGAAAAACATTTTTCTATTATACATAATTGACATGTGTTGCCAACTATAGTTTTCATTCTTTACTTCTAACGTGCTTGATATTGATAATGGTTTACTACTGCAGGTTTCTACTTCCATGAAGGATTTGTGCCATGATGTTGTGGGAATTGAGGAGAAGAAAGACCCTAGAGATGTAAAGGGAAATCGAGGTTTGTCTCTTTAGGTGTTTATGTTTTCACTTCTTAGTGTGTTTTACTTGAAACCTTTTTTTTTTTTTTTTCTTTCAATATTGTTAAGCACATTCTTTCTTCTTTGACTTGCAGAACTTTTGGATGTATTACCTGAGAAAAGGAAAATTGAGGATGGTGGTTATTTATCGGATGATGGACCAGAGGTACTATAACAGCATCACAAATTGTTTATTTTTTGTTGGTTAATGTGTCAATCTTGTTTGGTTCTAGATCATGCTGATGTTGAGTGAGACCTTTCTAACTTCAATTGCATTGTAATCATTATTCATCTGTTCTCATTAATTTGATAACAGTTGGGCCATTGTCCTTGCTGTTGCCACGTTGATAGTGCCTTGTTCAAAAGGAATTCTGCTTTTGCTGTATGACATAGATGGTTTTTTGTGCCACTGTTAAGAGTATATGAATTACTTCTGTAGTTCTATGCAATGTCTGTGCCCACATATCAAATAGGCGATAGTGACTGTTAAAAATCATCCAAAAGTGGGGAAGGAATAGCTGCTAAAAACCATCTTACTGCCTCTCTCCCATTTTAGCCCTTTTCACTCTTCAGATTACCGTTGTACGTATCTATCTTTGAATTTTGTTTTGCCTAAATATATGAAAGTCTTCAATACTACGGTTTAAAGTGACCTGATTAATGCAAGAGTTTTCAATAAGTTTTGAAGTTTTTTTTTGCAGTATACATTATCTCTGTATATTAAGAGGATTTAAAAAGTTAGTTATTGTGTTTTCAATTTACAAAATACCTCTAATTTAATTAGCTTATTTTTATTCCTAAAAAATAAAAAATAGAGTTAAAATGGTAAATTAACCAAAATTAATAGAGTAACATTTTGTCAAAAAAAAAAAAAAAACCAAAATTAATAACAAAAAAGTGAAAAAATAAAGACTCTCCATAGCCCCCACTTTCTCCTAAAAAAAAACATCCGACCTTAAAAAAAAACCACCCTACGGTTTTCTATTAAAAAACACATATCCCAAGTTCTGTAAAAAAATAAAACTACCCCACCTTTTTTTTAAAAAACCCACTCACGGTTTCCTATAAAAAAAAAAAAAAAAAAAACTGATGCATATCACGTCAAAAAAAAAAAAAAACTAGTAATTTTTGTGAAAAAGTAAGTGTAAATCTCTATTAAAATAAGTGAAAAATTACAATACTAATCCAAAAAAAGAAAAGAGTCTCGTTGCACAGACGGAGCACGTGTGATGAGGCTAGTTTTATATTAAATCCACTCCTAAATTACATTGTAGGCAATCAAATGAAGCCAATGTGATGCATTTGCAGGTTTCAAGTTACAAGAAGCGCAAAAGAACGGAAAAGCATGCTTATGAGAAGTGGAAATCTTCTGTCATTGAATCTAATGACAAAAACAAGGCTAAAGGTTTTGAAAACATTTCCTTAGTTTTTATGCTTACACATTGCACATCAAGTAGTCCAACCTTTCTAATTTTATCTATTTGCATTTTCCAGTTCCTTGCAAGCAAACCAAGCAAACACGCCTCAACTTTCCCAAGGAAGTTACAGAGACACAGGAATTGGAGGCTATGTAAGAGACACCAATGTTTTGTCATACTGATTTATTTTGGGTTTACTATGCTGGAAGTTCATGGGACCAAGAGATGAAGATTTAACATTTTTGGTCAATGTTACCTAAACAAGTGTTGAGCCTGCCTAGTTGGTTGGTTCATTATATTAATTGCAGTTTCATATGCTGCATGGATCATGAAAAAAAAAAAAAAAAATGGCTTGCATACAATTTTGCAACAACTCATTGTACAGAAAGGCAATCATTATTGTCTATATTGAAATATCATTTCTTTAATTTCAAATGGTTTATGTTTAAATTTTAAAAATTTTCAAAGCATATTTTGTACTTTCCGTTCAATGACCAATTTTTAAACAGAAAATGAACACGTGAAAACAGAAATCTGGCAAATTTCCATATCATGCTGGTGGATTTTATTTATAGTTTATAACTGCTATTGCGTGTGCTGAATGGCCTATAAATGGAATTGCCTGGCATAAATTATTGCAGCAAGCCAACTCATACAAATAATAATAATACAGAACCTCAATCATTACTCCATATTTTTAAATATTTAAATATCATTTCAAATTTTAATTTTAAATTTCAAAACTGATAACGATAAGCATTTTCAAAAATTTTATAGTGTATATTGTGTTACACTTTCTAATTCCATAAAAAAATAATACTATAATATCCGTTCGCAAAAAAAAAAAAAAAAAAAAAAAAAAAGCCAATAACAATCAATCATTCAATCCTAAATTATATGCATTTGATACAATTCAAGTCTCTTATTTTCTTTTCCCATGTGTTAGCAAGTTTATAAGTATAGTTGCTAAGGTCTTGTAGTTGAATTAGTATCTTGTAGTTGAATCAGCATCTCTTCATGTACAAAATGCTTGGGGGTTTAAGGGAGAAAGGGTTCGAGTTACGGAGTTAGCAACATGTTGTAATTATTTCTCAAAAAAAAAAAAGTTTATAAGTATAGTTTCTCTATTTTTCGTTCTCAGCTTGCTAAATAATTCATTATAAGTCTTAAATTTAGCTTATTGGATAACTTTTTTTGCTTCCTTTATTTGTTACTTTGTAATTTTTATAAGCAGCACTGTCCATACATTTGGATAGGCTTTTATAGCTTTCTCTTAGTCTAATTGTTGTTTGAATTTTCTCAAAAAAAAAAAAATTGTTGTTTGAAGTTTGAACCTCATTATTTCATTGCCAAGTATCTTCGGTTGGTCACCCACATGCTTTAGATTCTCCAAATAAAATGTTGACTTGATAACATATCTTATCAATAATTTTATATAAATTTCACTTGCCTTCTTTTTTTTCAAAAAAAAAAAAAAATCACTTGCCTTGTTCGACCATTTTATCTTTAAACGTGTCTTGTTTCTCTCCCTTCAAACCCCACCCATCTAAGTCTTGGGTATTTTTGTCTAATAACTTTTGTCCCACTTTTATGTGTAAATCCCACTTCTTAAACCAAATATTTGCTAATATAAGATTATATGTTGTTGCAAAGTTAGAATATCATCCACTAATTCATTCCTTACACCATCTCCCTTACTCCTATGAACTCTTTAAAAATCCCCACTATCATTTCCAATATCACCATTTAGGTTTTCTCCAATAAAAAAACTTTTTCTTGTTTGGTAATCCTTGAATCAGTTCATCCATTTCCTCATGTAAATTTTGATTAATAGATACTTCTAGTTCTAACCCTATTTGAGGAGTGTATGTACTAAGTATGTTAATTGTCTTGTATCTTAAAACAAGTTTTATTAACATAATTCTATTCCTAATTGTACGAAGTATAATAAATTTTATGAATATAAAAAATGTGATGATTGATATTTCCTATTTATCTATAAAAAAAAAAAAAGAAGCAAATATCTTTTTTCCAGCTAAAATGTAAGAGTTAGTGTGTGTATGGGTTAGAATTAAAAATTAAAATTATTTCACTATTTAACTTATTTTTGCTACTATTCATAGACCCCACTTCACTTTTTAGCATTATTCATAAACCTTATTGTACTATTTCAACTAACTTTTACTTTTATTTATAGTACTTTCAATAATAATTTTTCAGTTTCAGCAAAATAAGTGGTATCCAAACACACCTTTATAATTTTATCATTTGAAGAGGACTGAATTATTTATAGAAACTGTGATTTTCGGGAATTATAACAAACACTATGAAATTTTCACTGACCATGTTCCCAAAAAGAAAAAAAAGAAAAAAAAAGGAAAGCAAAAAATGATAAAAACAATTATTTTTTGTCAGAAGTGGGATTTGAACCCACGCCCTCGTTAGAGGACCAGAACTTGAGTCTGGCGCCTTAGACCACTCGGCCATCCTGACTTGCGTGTCTGTAAGATGTTGATTTTCTAACATAACGTTTGTATTTCTCAATGGTATTGGTTGGCCTTCACCCTATATTGACTTTTGAGTTCTCTTAACTCCATTAGAAAATAGTACGATAACGAATGAGCAGACCCTATAAGGCTGATTTGTCAAATGAGCTTGGCCCAGACACCAAATTTGACTGTTATACCAAGGACTCGGTCAATGAATTTCACATTGACTAATGGTCTTCCTCTATGGAGAAATTCCGAAAAGACAAGGATAGGGAATCCATAAGCTGGCCCCATTGATGCTGCAAATATTTTACATGATCTCAATTGAATTCTCATCTAGAAGAACATACATGGAATTTGTCATCAACAATTCAACAAAAAGGCAATGTGTGCAGCCTAGAAAGCATGGTCAAAATGATTGGGAAAAACAACTTTACAGTTTACACAAAATGATGTGTTAATTGTCTAACTATTTCAACGTTAATTAAGCATTCTATTAAGAACCGTTTGGTATGATTATAATGATATAATAATTACAAAGAGGTAAAAATTGTTTTCATTTCCGTAAGTTTTGTTACGTTTTGCATATTCTGTAATCTTGTTCCACATGGAGTTAATGACAAGGCAGACAAAAATTGTAGAACATCACTGTTGTCACTTGTTAAATAATGACCAGCTTGTCCGAAAAGAAGAGAAATATATATATATATATATTTTTTTTTTTTTTTTACCAAAGACCAAAGCTGCAAAGCAGTTTATTAATCATTATTTTAAGACAGTTAGAAATTGTTACGATGGAAATTCAATAGTCAATGGAGTGATGTTTTCATGTTCATTGAATTTATGCACGTAAAACTGATGTTACACAGGGCGGAGTTAGAAATTTTGGTTTATAAGGTGAAGTTGTAATACTAATATATTAGTTAAGACAAACTTCCACATATATACATATATATTATACATATTAATTTACTAAGAAAATCATCTTCTAAATTTTAATGATTATATAAAAGTCGCGTACTTCTTACATTTGACATGTACAAAAATATATGGTAAAAAAATAACATAGTTTCTCCTATCAAAAATATAAATGATGATCTTTCATATAATAAAATTCATCTTTTAGCATCTCCATAATGAAATTTTGAAAATTTTCATTTTTAATATAAATTATTAAATTGTCTACTAAAGTGAATAACAAAATTTCAATGGAACCAATAAAGTCTTCAAGTTCAAGAATGAAGTAATACTTTAACACATACTAGAGCATAATTTACAATAAAAATTAAAGTAAAAAAAAAAAGTATCTTGTCTCTATAACTATTAGACCAATTAGCTTAACTAGTAAAATCTCTTATAGTTAAATAAGAGATCTAAAGTTCAACTCTGCCAACACCAAAAATTGATTAGTGTCTTGGTCTGATGATAAATAATTATAGTTTAAAAGTAACAAATTATAACTTTATAGTTTCAAAAGTAATAAATTAAATTCTTCGGTTTCAAGAAATAATAAACCCTCAACTTATATTAAATTTCAAATATAGTAGGTTAAAGTTTAATTTGTTACTTTCTGAAATATCAAGGTTAAACTTGTTGCTTTTGAAACTACGTAGTTTACTTTGTTACACCTCATAATTTATATGATTTTAAATATAATTTCTTTCTTTTTTAAGAGCACTATTGAAATGGCTCAAAAAAATTTTTTTTTTTTGGAGAGGGGGGGGACTTCAATTTTTACAAGCTACATTTCTTAAAATGTAAATAATATATACACTATAAAAGAAATTATTTTAAAAAAATTTTGGGAGGGCCATGCCCCCTCCCCACCCTTGTGTGTGGCTTCGCCACAAATATTACTGATGGATCTATGTGTTGGGAAAGTTAATTGGGTTTTCTAATTGAAGAAGGAAAAATTAATTTAAGTTTCCTTCATGTGTGGAAAGAAAGTTTATTTCTTGTTAAAGAAGTAATGATTCCTTGTCCAAGAGGGAATATGAAAATAATTTTATAAGTAGACAATGCTACAAAGAATTAATGGTTTTGGCCTAAGAGTCCTTCACATGGGAGAGAGAAAATAGAGCGTGAAACCAAAAGAGAAAAAAAAGATTTTTGCTTGGGAGGTAATGCAAGGAGAGAGACAATAAGCACACAAATCAAGGAGAATTAGTGTGGATACCGCATAGAGAGAGATAGCCAAGGAGAGCTACGACACCAAAGAAAGAGGTGCCGCATATAGAGAGAGATAGTCAGAGAGGAAAGAGCAAAGTGTTGCCGCTTTCGAGATAAATAATTAGTGTGTGTGAAAGTAAAGCAAAATAAGAAGAGTTTTTCTTTAGTCATGAGACACAAAGAGAGTATGTGTGAGAGGCCGTAAGACATACACAAGAAGATTTTTAATTGTATTTGGTGGATCTCAAGTTATGCATAAACTTGAGAATTATTGTAATTGATTTGATAATAATGAATTGATTTGAAATTTGTCCTGTGATTTTTCTTCTATGTAAATATTTGTGTTTTTGTATGTGATTGTTATTTTAGATTGATATAATATTGGTAAAAATATTATTTGAAACCCAGCACTGTGTGAAAAGAGTAATGGAAGCGCACACCTTTAAGTATTAAGTACCTTAATAGTCGTTGAAACGCTTTTATCAATAACTTGTTGATTTAAAACCAATTTTATACCAAATATCACTTGTCCGTCTTCCAAATTGTAAAGAAACTAAAGTAGGACAAAGCTTATGTAAGATTTCTTAGGCACTTTGCCTTAAGTTCCTTAATTAAAATTAACTATATAATTTATTGGCTAATATAACCACACAATTGAATTTGATTGAAAAATCTATTATACATTACCCAAAAGATTAGAATTCTTTATAAAAGTTTGGGTAAACTACGTATTTGATCCCTAACATTTCAGTACTGTGTCAATTTAGTCTCTGCTGTTATATTTTAGAGGGAAATTGCTGAAATGCTTAATAACCAAAATAAAAAATTAGTTTCCGTTGATGTGGCAAGAAACTAGCTTTTTATTTTGATTGTTTATCATGTTAACAATTTTCATCCAAAAAATAACAAAAGGGACTAAATTGACATGGCAATAAAAAACTTAAGACCAAATTGACACAATTAAAGGTAAGGGACAAAATTAAAATATGGTGTAAAAGATAGGGACCAAATACTTAGTTTACTCTAAAAAATTTTAAGGTAACTACATCAATTTTAAAAAGATTCCATTGACGTGGCAAGAAACTAGCTTTTTATTTTGATTGTTTATCATGTTAACAATTTTCATCCAAAAAATAAGAGAAGGGACTAAATTGACATGTCAATAAAAAACTTAAGACCAAATTGACACAATTAAAGGTAAGGGACAAAATTAAAATATGGTGTAAAAGATAGGGACCAAATACTTAGTTTACTCTAAAAAATTTTAAGGTAACTACATCAATTTTAAAAAGATTCAATTAGTTTGCAAAAAAAAAAAAAAAACAATTCAATTAGATTTTATTATATCATTAATAATTTAGTCGATGTTAAAAATTCGATAATCCACTTTTCAAAATGTGACGGTATAGATAAATTTCAATTAACTATTTTAAATAGACGAGTAAGATTTAAAAACCTCCAACTTTTGAAACCATCCAAAACTCTATAATAAGACAATTATTAATTATAGTAAAAAAAACTCCACCTTTTGATATCATCAGAAAACTCTAGAAGATATCAAGACAAGTTAGTTTAGTTTTATCTATACCAGCAGAGTTATTCTAGAGAACGCAACTAATTCTATACTAATTTTCAAAACTATTCTATGAGCGGCAATCAAGCTATTTGTCACTTCCAAATACACCCACAATTTTTATTGTAAATTGTTGCCAATTTTAATTTAAACTCACAATTAAAATTTTTTTTCCAAGTAGTGACGGTTAATAATAACGTGTGTCAATTAGAATTTGTCGTTAGAGTATTGAATCCATGCTGGCATTGATCTTCCTTTTTTGTAAATGTAAAAGTGTGTAAGTTTCGTACCACAATTAGTTTCACAATTTTACCATAATTTTGCCTCGTGACAATTAGTAAGTGGTGGAATTATGGAACCACGTGAATCTATCATCTTATTTCTATGAGAAATGTTAACGAGTGCCGTTGGGGCATTGGTTAAGAATTCATTTTAAGAAAGTTTTGATATAACTTTTATGGGAAATGAAAAAAACTGTCAAAACATTAATTACTTTTTTTTCTTTTCCTATAAAAACTTTCTTGAATTGGATTGTTAACCAATGCCCTACGGCACTCGTTAACATGACCCTATTTCTATCACTTATAACTCGTCACGTAAGTAAATTGTGATAAAAGTTGTGAAATTTGTTACGGTAGTAGACTTGCTGTTAAAAACCATGTGTCTGAAAAACGACATGCACACGCGGACACGGTTCCGCCCACAACTTTGTCGGCAACCAAAGTCAGTCAGCCAAATCCGGCGTCGTTTGCAAAGTCCACGACAACACGCGGAGAGAAACACACAAACTCGACAACAATCGATTCAATCCCCTACAACCTACACTCGCTGTTTCTACAATATAAGCCAATCCCAACATGCCACGTGCCAATTTCACACAATCTAATACAAAACCGACCACACTTAATTACAACCCTCACAATATTCAAAACCAAACAACAAAGTTTGAATTTTCTGGGTCTCTCGCTCTCTCTCTCTCATCAATGATCTCTCCGATTTTTCTTCTATACCAAAAATAATTCAATTTCATTAACAACCCATAATTTTATAGTAAAAAAAAATTCAAAATTAATTTGTGGGATAATCAAAAAATCAAAAATATCATTCATTCAAACACGTTCAATTTTCTCTAATATATAAACAAAGCCTGCCTAGCATTGTGTGAAAAGGTCAAAGGTCCCCACTTTCCCATTTAGAGAGAGAGAGACAGAGAGAGAGAGAGTTAGGGTTTTATTTTTTTTTGGGGGGTTTTTAAATTTTCATGCAAATTTACCATCTTTCCTTCAAATTCTAACTCTTTTCACTGTTTTCCAAAATGGGTTTTGAGATTTCAGATGATTTGTTGGGAACTTTTGTCCCAATCTTGGTTTATTGGTTGTATTCTGGGATTTATGTTTTGTTAGGGTGCTTTGAGAATTACCGGTTGCACTCTAAGAAAGATGAGGACGAGAAGAACTTGGTTTCAAAGGCTACTGTGGTCAAAGGAGTCCTCCTTCAACAAACTATTCAGGCTATTGTTGCAATCGTATTGTTCAAGGTAACTTGTTTTTGGTTACTTTTAATTGAGTTTTGGGTCTATTAGGACAAAAATATTGATTCATTTGGTTTTTCAGATGAAACATTCAATTGGGTTATTGACTTTATAACTTAGGATTTGTTTTTAAAAAACTGTGTTTAGTGTCTGTTTTTTAATAGAAATGTTTGACAATTTATGTTAAGTAGCTGCTTTTGTATGAGAAAATTGGTCACATGTTGATAGGACACTCCTTTTTTTTTTTTTTTTGTTGGGTTTCTATTGATTGTTTTGTTATTGATATTGATGTCTGTGCTATGGTAAGTAATATCATTATTCTTGTTGCTGACCAGGATGTTTAGTTTACGACATTCATATGCATAATCGTTAATTACCATATTTGATTAGGCGGTGTAATACACTAATACTAGCTTATTCTTATAACAATGATTTTGCTGGTTATAATAATAGCTTTTAATTATTGGATTTTCTAGTGTCTTTTGATGTCTTTCTTGACTATAACCTTTCACCATAGATTGTTTTGGTGCTGGCTTATTGTTTATTTTTTTCCTTTTCTTCTTCTCTACTTATTGTGTTCTTGTAATACATTTTTCTGTTCACTTATCAAGAAAAATTCTGAAATTGTATGAATTTTTCCCTTATGGGATGACTTGATTAATTATACTCTAGGGCTTTATATAATTCTGGAACTTTTTCATCTGTGAATAGGGATGTTGTAACTTAATATGTTAAGAGATTAAATTTTATAAGGATGTGGTGTGGAATCCAAGTTTTACCCCTCCAATCCCAACATGTCACATCATTATATTATATATTATAGAATAGGTACAACTACACTCAATCAATTTTAATATCTATTTGAAAATCCAACTTAATTGTGAGTTTATTGAGGTGTTATTATGTGTGGTTAGGTGTATTGAGTTTTAAGTAAAAAATTTATGTGGCAATCTCTTATTAGACGGTGTAAATGTTTTACAACCCATCCATACCAAATTTGGACTCATATGTTAAATATGGTTTCCTTGGGTTAGGAAGCAATATATAAGTATAAGCCAACCTCACTATGGCTTTGCACCTCCATGCGCTTCTATTTTGAACCTATCCTATAAGGTGGTTCCGGAATCATGTCACTTGGAATTCCTAAAAGCACTTCAAAGTGTTTATAGCTTTAGAAATATTCTTATTGGACAGTTCAGTTTTATTACTTTTATATTGACATGATGTAATGCAAGCTCTCTATGAGGCAGTGTGGGTGACTGGTTGTATCCAGGTACAAATAAGGAAATGGTTTGTGACTTACTATTGATCAACATAAGGTCATAAGGAGCACACTTGAGCTAGTTATGTCTAGTTAGGGATCAAAATTTTCCACATCTCATAATATAAGATGGATGGTCTGCTTAGGGCCAAATTGCCACTCTTTTGGTGTCCTGGTGTTACACTAACCTTATGACGAATGTGTGTACGGCCACTAGATGATTAATTAGTTTTGCATCACTTGTATGCGACTATTATGTAATATATTATGACTAATTATATACTTATCGACGATTATCCAATATATATATACTGATTGACACTGTGTGTTTCAACATATACTAATTTCCTGGCGTCAAGAAAATGTTTTTACCTGAAAACAATAGGGAAATGACTTGTTTAACTGTGTTAGGTTGCAACCTTGAAAATGATCCTAAAAACTCTTTTTGCTGTTTGTCCCACATGGAAAATCTTTACTATTGCATGTAATGTGTGAGAAAGAGAGAAGCTTATTATTGAGACTTTAGAGTTTTTCCCCCTTCTGTTCTATTCTATTGAGAAGGGAAGCTGTATAATGTGGAAAATATTCCACATTCTTCAGCATCGGAAAACATTTAAGCCCTTTTTGGGTTATGGAAAAGCTTCTATTAACAAAGATTTATGGTTGCACCATTAGAAAATGTTGGAAGATATTTTCCATTAAAATAACATTGCATGAATTACTTGAAATGGCAAGGAAAAGTATTTTTAGCCTGAAGTAATTGGGGCAAGGTAACTTATAAAAAATTTATATAAATAAATTACAGGGGCAAACTAATCGTGAAAAAAGGTTATAAATTAATGTGCTATATGTTTTAGTTGATTATGATGTAGCTTTGGTTAAGAAGAGTTGGGTCGAATGAAATTTTTTATTGATTTATCTGATATGTGGAGAATTTTATGGAAACCTTGGCTATCTGATTGGTGAAGGTATGATCATGTGGAGACTGTTACTTGTATGGTATTTATGTTTATGTTAACCAGAGGTCAGTTGTTTTCTCACTAAGTCTCTTTTTCTGTTATAACATGAGCTCTGTAGTCATTTTTTTCTTTCCTATTTTTCCTGTCACTGTTTCCCTTTGATATTGATGATCATTTGGCTAGTAAATCCATACATTTTCCATCATTTTATGCTGCCATAATTTTCAGCTGATTTGTGCATATAGTACTATGCTTAGACTCTATTATCAATTTGTAATGTAGTCATGGTATTATGTAGGTGACAGGAAATGATGGCAGTGATGCTTCAGTTCCACCGTCATCCTTAATCGCTTTAGCTAGACAATTCATCACTGCTATGTTGGTCTTGGATACTTGGCAATACTTTATGCACAGATACATGCATCACAACAAGTTCTTGTACAAGCATATCCATTCTCTACATCACCGTCTTGTTGTACCCTATTCATTTGGAGCTCTGTACAATCACCCCATTGAGGGGCTTCTCCTTGACACAGTTGGTGGAGCTTTATCTTTTCTTCTCTCGGGTATGTCTCCTCGAGCCTCCATCTTCTTCTTCTCCTTTGCTACCATCAAAACAGTAGATGACCACTGTGGGTTATGGCTTCCCGGAAATCTCTTCCACGTCTTTTTCAAAAACAATACTGCTTATCATGATGTCCACCATCAGCTGTATGGCAGCAAGTACAACTTCTCACAGCCATTCTTCGTTATGTGGGATAGAATTCTTGGAACCTATATGCCTTACACGTTAGAGAAGAGAGCGGGTGGGGGCTTTGAAGCACAGCCTACTAATGACTACAAGGATGACTGATTGTTGAGTGATAAGCATTCATTGTTTGTACCAGTATTATTTTCCCCCTTGAAGAGTCACACTGTTTACGTGATTTGTATATACATATATTGTTGTGCCCTATACTTCTATTTCTTTTTTTTTTTTTTTTTTTTTTTTGAGAAACACTTCTATTTCTTTTTGTTAATATAAGTTTTCAAAACTTATATGTCATTTTGAGAAGTTGTGTACCCAGATAAAATTGGCATTCTATTAGAGGTTTTATTCTATATTGGTTCCAAATGGCAATGGATTGGCTGGATGTTTGGGCTTCGGTCAGAGCCTGAGAGGCTTGCATGCTTGCTTGGTTCCAAACTCTTTCTGGGCCGTTGACTTATTCTCGCAGAATGTAGATAATGATTGATGCTATCTTATGTAATTAGAGTTTCTTAGGTTTTGTATCTTTATGTTCTTCAATTGAATTTAACCATGTGCTTGTATTGCCAATGAACCACATGGTTGACTTTAATTGTTATTTATTTATTTGTAAAAATAATACTGTTTTTGTTGCATTGTCAGTCAAATCATGTGGTTAATTTCAATTAGGAACCTAATGTACAACAATTAAGGAATTGTAATTAAACGTAGCCCACTTAAAATGTACTTATGTTGCGGATGTTTATTTATACATAAACAAAATAAAACTTCTTACTGAAAAAGAACCACGAGGAGGACCATCCAGTCCTAATCATACATTTATTAGAACCAACGTACCATTTAAATTTCTTTGCTCATGATGATATGGAAACCAAACCAAACAACAACAATACGAATGTCCTATTCATATTTTAATTAGAACAAACATACCATCTTAATTTCTTGACTCATGATGGTTTTGAAATTAGAAAATGAATAGGGTTGTACGTATTTGTCAGTCCTCATTCATCTTGCTTTCTCCTTTTAATCACTTTATACAAAACTTGGATGGCTCATCTTACTCCAATTATGTTGCTAGCGACCTATTTAGATAACATTAAATGCCATCTTGTCCAGCGGTCCATGGGTTATGAACAAACCTTATCAACCATATCATAATGCAGATAGATACATAAAACAGACATTATTAGATCGTTCATTCTGAATATCCAAATACGACTCTTTGCATAGTTTTCACACCAGTGTTTTCCTCTACAGCAATAAGTTCTGTGACATTTGATTTTCTTTTGTATTTTAATTTTTTAATGAATCCATTTTATATAATTAATGGCACATCTACTTTGGCCTTTTGGTATTACTATTGGACCCCATCAAGCACATGGTTGCTTTCTCAGCCATTATCTGCTAAGTGCTAATGGCTCTTCAATTTCTTTGTTAGCATTAGAAATTCTAAAAGAGTAGCATCCACTCGATAAGGACTTAAATGGTCACACATTTAAAGAAGATGGTGCTTTTTGCCAAAAGCCTAGAACCCTTTTGAGCTACCATTTTCACTTGGTTTTAGGAGTGGTGAAGCTGCTTTAAATGTTGGGAAATTGTCTCAAATTTCTGTGGTGATTTGGTTAGCTAATTGGGTTTTCTTGACAAAAAAGAAAAATTAATTTGGTTACCTTCGGGTTTCCTTGTCAAAAAAAGATTACCAAGTATTGAAGTTCTTGTCCACCAAGAACTAAGAATTGGAACATTATTGTACCTGATTTTCTTATTGTTCAATTTTTTTTAGGGTTGGTCCCATGATGCTTCTCTTAAAAAATGTTTTTCTAGTACATTTTGGTGTTTTGCGTGTCATTGAATTATTTTCTTATTGATTTGATCATTTTAGTTAGAATAGTTTTTGGGATTGGTTAAAATTGTTGGATGGATTTCTTTATTCAGATAAAACTAGATTGTGGCCTAACATTAAAAGGTAGTAAAATCATTGCATCAGTAGCTTCATATTTTGCATGCTACTCTTAATCTAAAACAGCATGAGTTATTTACTCTGTCCATTAGTTTTACTTGTTCATAGTTTTTTATCCTAAAAATCCAAAATTTTCTTGTAGCAGACTAAATCAATTTTGTATTGAAATCCATCAGATTCTGAGACAAGTTACTGTGCTAATATGTGGACTACGATTTATCATGGACCACCTCATTTATTAGGCGGTTATGGAATTGATAGGAGCAGTCTCCATTTCTTCATATTGTAGCAAGTTGGTCGTGTCATTTTATAGGACATTCCTTTGCTAAATATAATTTTTTTGGTCTATTATCGACATTCCCTGATTGAAGATTATAATTTCATCATCAACAGCTGGATTGACAATGCTCCTTCACCATACCCTTCATTAATACAAGTTGAGGTTTTGAGTCAGGGATGAAGCAATTACTGTGTGATTAGTGATGTGATAGTGCAGAATACTGAAGAAAATTAGGATAATGTGCAATTTAGTGGTGATTTGCAGAGTTTTCCTGAAATAAAACTAGATTAGAATTCTCTGCAATTATTTTGTGTGTGCAATTTTGTTATTGTGAAGGATGAGAGAAATTTAAGGGATGATGATTACATGATAAACCTGAGAGTTTGATCTTACTTCCAATAAAATTACTTAGAAGTTTTAATTGAGTTAATGTTTACTCTATAGTTTCAAAATCGTTATTACTGAATCCTTAATGATTCTTATTAAGTAATAGTAATGGTTTGGAATAACTCTATGTGATTCACAAGTGGTATTTTGGCACCTAAAGGCTTGCAAAACAACTTATTCATGCCACAAAAAAAAAAAAAAAAAAACTAACAAATATACCATTTTAATGAAGATGCCATGGTTTTATGGTTGGAATTAAAATACCTCTTGATGTTCATGTGAAGAAGTTTTTAGTTCCTAAATAGGTTTCAAGTATAGCTTAATCCTTATGTTTGGTTAACAAAGGCTCACAAAGGATTGAGATTGTAATGATTTTGAAACAATAGGGTGTAAATTGTTGTGATTGAACTTTAAGATTAAATTAAGGTCAAACTCAAAAATTTATTATGTTATTACCCTTGGACTTAAAAAATGATCCTCTCCATTTCAATGACCTTTAGGTCAATTGGTACTTCCTACCATTCCTAACAAAGACGTTTATGGTTTAAATCCCCGTTCTCTACTTAAGATATATTTAAGAAAATGGAGAGAGTCAATTTTATTTCTCTTGGATCCAACAGGTGTTTTCTATGTAGGGGGTCCAATTACTTTAATGGTGGTTAAATGCACAGGTTTTCAACCGACAAAATTCGAAGGAAATTGTAGTGTTCCTAGAGCTCTCTCATGTTTCCTCCTGGTGGTCCAGCACATAAAACATCCACAAAATACTTGACAGATTAACTATTTAAGTTCAGGTTAGTTGAACTTTCTAAGTCAGTTAGATGTTATAATTCTCAGGTTTAGATCCACAAAGCCACAAAACAAAAGGCAAGATTTGTAGCCTTGTTAACATGCCTGCAAAGAGGAAGCACTTCAAAACCAACTATGCATGCATGGACAAAGCAGGAAACCTCTAAACACACAAAGACATTTGCAACACACAAAGATATATAATAAATCCAAATAATGCATTTCCTAATACTCATGCTTGTGGCTCAAGAAAATAAGTAGAAAAGAAAAGAAAAAGTTACACAAACAGAAAGATAATGAAACAGAGGAATGTAGGTATATATGGCTTTTTGAGGTGGCCTTAATCCCTGGATGCTCTCTTTATTCCTTTTGGACTGTGAACTTTCTAATGACAGAAAAGATATACGGCTCATAGAGCACCTTGTCAGATTCACTAAAAAAGAAAAATTGTGAGATAAACCTTACATCATACTCAATACAGATTATAGAACTAAAGCATACTTCTACAAAGAAAATTTAGATTACTAAATGTGCAAAACATTTGTAGCATGAGGTGACTGTGGCCGAGGGAGTGAGTGTGAGCGTGTGCGTGTGGCAATGGCAACACTGGAATTGAAACCTGTTAGCTTGGTCTCAGCTTGAAACCTTGTCACTGGTGTGAAGGAATCCAAGCTGCGTTGCATTTGTGGGTAAACATTTGCCTTCTCAATCGTTTTGTAGGCATCTCCTGCAACTCTCACAGCTTTGTGACTCTTACAACCCAACAAAATGCCTGAACGCCGCTTCTGTATCTCTTTGTTAGTCTTAGTTTTGGCATCAATAATTGCTGATGAAACAGTTTTTGTTGGCCTTAGCTCTTCACAATCTGACATTACTGAGACATCTGCAGCACTAGCAGTGACTACACTCCACTCTATACTTGCCTCACTTGGTGCATAACAAGTCGTTGGGGTGACACAGCCAGAAGTGGCATCTGATGCTTGCCTTGCAAGAAAAGGGTTGGCTTTGCCTGTGAGGCTCTCTATCTCAAACAAGTCTGAACTTGCATCACTCTCAGTATCATTGTAATTTACACCAGATGGTACAGAAAATTCATGATCCTCCACTCTTGGAGCAGCATCCCAAGACAACATTGTTAGCCTCCTCTCAAGGCTTAAAGACTTGTTTCTCCTTTCCAACACAGGCGAGCCAAACACTTCTAGTGACTTTCGTGGTATTTTCTCCAGCTCTTCTTGAATCTGACATTTAATAGGCATAGTTCCCACACCAGAATTTAAAGTTGGGAAAGTAAAACAGTTTTCTCTGTTTAACCCAATTCCCAACTCGTCCAATTCGTGGGAGTGCATCTCCTCCTCGACCTTGTTGTCCAGGTGAGGAGTACGTACTTGAACTGCATCAACAAGTTCTAATTCGGTTTTCCTAGGCTCTCTTTTATTTGCTTTGACTTGGACTACACTAGGGGTAGCACTTTTGTTGAAACTGATTTCACCAACTTGTTCTCTAATTTCAACAGCATCTTTATCAGAGCATTTGCAAAGAATAGCAAGAATTCTTTTTCCGCGTACCTTCTCTGCCTTAGTCCTTGAAGGGTTTTTTAAACCAACCTGCAATAATGCGCTTTGGCTATTCCAACTTGATTCAGAATGAACACTCGGAGTTTGAGGCTGAACTTTGTACTTCCTGGTGCCTACCTCATCTCCTTCTTCTTTCTTGTGTTGGTACTTCCTTGCACTACTCATGCTAGCAGTTGATGCACTTTCATCATCCATTACTCCATTGAAGTACTTCTCAGCACCAAATACTCCAATTTCTTCTTCATCTTCCTTTTTTGTTCCCATTTGAGTTTGTTGCTCTTCAGCGGTATTGACAGGCACAAGGCTTCCACTTGACTCAGCAAGTTTACGGATAAAGATTTCCTCTGAGCCGTTCAGATACGAAGAATATGAGGCATCCCGGAGGTTGTTATTGTTGTTGTTTCCAAAGGGCAAAGTTTGTGAGAGGCTCCGATTGCAAGCTGTAGTTAAAGTAATCATAGACATGGGATGGCTGTTCTTTTAGTCTAAAAGAGAACTTGTGCCGGACAAAAACAAAAAGAAGAGAAAATGACTAAAGAGGAGTTCTTTTCTCAATGGGGTTGGAACAAACTGGACAAGAAGCACAAAACTACAAAAACAATATGAAAAAGACCCTACACTAGGAACAGAAAAGAAAATTAATCTCAGGAGAATCTAGAGGAACAAGTTCTCTGCAGACAAAATACTTAAAAAGATTTGGAGAAACCTGAGGTCCCTATGATATAACTAGCTGAAAGAAACTTGACCTGTGCTTTGATGAAATCCAAACCCGAAATCAGATGGATGGAGAAGACTTGGATAAAAGAAGAGGGTCTGAATCAATTTTTAGGCTCATGGCTGCTTTGCTTATTGACAACAAGTTCTTTAAGTAGGCATGTGCAGCATGCAAAATGTTAATAATGTAGGGCCATATGCTTTGAGGCCTATCAATGTTAACAAATTGGTAAAATTTCACCCAATATGAAATTTTTCTTGAGTTTATTTAACATTATCTGATGATAATCCTTAGATCAACCCAGCCTATTTTGATATGATAATTTTATGCTAAAAAAATTGGATCTCCTGAAAATGGAACTATCTTTGACATGTTGCTTTTCAAGTGGGGATAACTTGACAATTAGTATGGATATTGACAAGATAAATAACTTGATTGGATTACCATATCACGCTTAAGTCTGCTATTTAAACAAAAGGGGAAATAATGGAGTGGGTGGTCCACATGTGGATTTAATTCTTCATTTCTACACAAAAACTTTCAAGCATTTTCTTACAGCCCCAATAATTGATTTTGAGTTGGTAATTTGAAATGGTTATTACACAAGCAAAACATTCCTATCCCTTTAATTGAAGATGCTTTATTCTGTCAGATACAACTGCAAAATATGATTGGTGTCATGGTCCCAATAATATATTTTGAGTAGTTTATTTGATATGGTTTAGTCACACAAGCAAAACTTTTTGAAATTCTGGTACCTTTGTTCTATTCATATGATCCTCATTGATATGTCCTTTATCAATGTTGATCTGTCTGGAAAGTGATGTATGAAATGTGAATAATCTTAATAACAAAAATGAAAAGACCCCAAACAAATCTGTAGTGTGTTTTATTAATAGGCAAAACTTAGATTTTTCATTGAACTTAATCTCATAAATATGTCACATGGGTGACTTTAGAAAAGATAAGGCATTTTTTTATTATATTGGTCAATGAAACTGTGTGATTAAATTTAATTGGAGAATCTAACGTATAATACCCAAAACTGTAACTAATACTATATTTACCCTTTATTTAATACCTTGCTGGTTTAGCAAGAGATGCCAAATTACCAATACTGTAGTACTTGTATCTTGGTCATCTTGGGAAATAAAGAAATAAGAGGCTGAGAATATTTCACCCGTAAATTGTACCCAATTATCCATGCTTGAATTTCAAAGCCACAAACTATCACATCCAATCACATTCGTGTACCATAGATCTACAGGCTTCTTACTTTGTGCATTTTAGAGAGATGTTGTCCACACAAAACCCACCCTACCATAAACAACAATGGCATTGACTCACCCTTCCTGTCGACTATATAAGTCCAAAGCATTCATTTAGTACGACAAAATTCACAATGTAAGGCAGCTAATGAAATAAAAGAGGGAAAGAAAAAGCAAAAGTTTCAAGTAACTCATAGACAATCAAAAATCCTATGCAACATTGAGTAGCTCAGCAGGCAGGGCTTGGTTATCTGGCCCCTGATCCAAGCAAAGAGTTTGAGCCATGGGGCTTGGGCTCAAACTGGCATTACGGATTGGGGATTAGCTTACGCTCGTCCATGGTGGATGATGGCTAGTTGTAGAGAGGCCCGTGGTTACCTGAAATGCCTAGCTTGATTGAGCAAATTACTTTATTATTATTATCATTATTAAAAAAAAAAAAAAAAGAGAATCTTTGGACGATAAAAACTGAGTTATATAACTCAGATTTTAATCACCCAAAATTCAAAAACCATGGACCCCACTAAAAACCAAGGTGTTTGGATTGATTTTTGAGTTGAGTTTCCATAACTCAAAATGAAAATTGAATTTTGAGTTAAGAGTTACGAAAACTGAAAACAAAATTTGGATATTTCCAAATTTTGAGTTAGGTGTTTCAGTGGCATTATTGTCAATAACTCAGTTATAGTGGGTTTGCGTGAGTGTATTGTCAAATCAAACCAGTGTAGTGTGTGATCATTGGGAGCTAGCTCTTTATTCTTTTATTTTCTTTTCAGGAAACTTCTCTTCATTAAGTGGGCCCCACCACTTGATGCATTATTAGAGTTTTAGACATGAGATGTGCAACCAAGATATGAACCCAAACAAATATTTTCTAGAGTGAGTGAAAAAGTAGAGTTAGAGATATGAATTATGAGAATTGAGTTTGAATCATATAATTTGAGTTATGGGAACTGAGTTATGAGTGATGTTCAAACCAAATACCCTCACAGTTTTCATCTTTCTATTTTCTTTTCCCAAGTAAGGCCATGCATTTTGTCACCTCACACCAATTATTATTATGCTCTTCATAAATTGTTGACTATTGAGGCTTCAATTAATATCTTAATATAAAGATATAAGGACACCAATCCAAAAGCTTAAGCTTAAATTTGACTTCAATTATGTTATAGTAATTCCTGACGATCTTTATTTTTTCTTCACATAAGCAGGACTCTCTTACATGTATATACCCAATATATATATATATAGCAGTAATTATATTGGTTTCGATATTTATAGTCTAGCCTCGGCCTCCCATATCTTCTCATGCTTTCACTTCATGGCAAAAGATGAACTCTTAAACAATCTTGTTAAATTTAAATTTGTACAACTATAGTTTCTACGCATAAATTTGTCAACAGAATGAAGATACTAGATTATACCTTCTTCCTCTAATTAATCTTTCTCTGATCTTTTCTCACATGTCTTTCGTTGCTGTGCTCTACTTTGATAGGAAACAAGTTAGCAACTCAACATACCTTTTTGTTGCCTTGATTCTAAAACATGTGCAAAGAGAAATAGCAATGGTAAATCTTGAAGTTGGGCTAGGAAATTCTACAACTTGAACAAAACACAGGCTTTCTCAGCCAGAAGAATGCACCCAAATAACTTGATTTTGGCAGGAAATAAATAACTAACAAATCTTCTGGCCAAAGGGAGGGGGGAGGGGGGAACTAAATTACACTTTTGACTATTAAATTTTGGGTTTATTTTCATTTTAATCTTTCAATGACTATTAAATTTTGGGTTTGTTTTCATTTTAATCTTTCAAGTTTGAGATTTTTTATATTGGTTCATCAAGTTTGATTTTGTCCATCTTCATGAGTCAAGTGCCAATAAAACTACATCATTTCTTCTCTCGACGGCCAAATTGGTCACGGAAAAAGAAAAAAAAAAAAAAAATACCACTTTAAGAAACGGAATCGAACTTGGTACCCCCAAAAAATATCTTAAAGCAAGGTAACCAAAGTAAAAATAACTTTATACTTCTTGTTCAAACGTGTAATTATTTTCTTTTTAACCTTAGCACTTTGACCGGCTGTGAATGATAATGTTGACACCCATCTAGAAAGACATTATCTGTAGGTCCTTTTGACCATAACATCGGACAACAACACAGTTAATGGATGCCAAAAAATGAATAATGCCACAAAGGCATAAACCTTACAAGCATAGCTTTGTAGCTTGTCTGTTTATAAATTACTACCAAAAAAAAAAAAAAAAACATTGGGCCAAGTAAAGGTTAGTTGAACAGAAGTCCTGCAGCCCTTTCCCTATGCTTAAGTACTCATGCAGTGGAAGTGCTCATTGTGAAATAAACAAATTTTTTGCAGGGACTTAGTATAACAAAAAGCGTTGCCAGCCTAACCCATGTCATGGTTCAACTTCAACATTTTCCTCTTCATAACTCAATGTGTAGATGTGGAGTTTCCACCTGCAACCCAATACTGCTTCACAGCAACCAATATCTTCTCAGGAACAAGGGGACCATCCTCATGGTCCACCATTTTAGTATCCCACCTCATCCCGCTGACTATCTTCTTCACCTTGATTAGCACATCAACTTCGTCACGGAATATGACTGCTCCTTCAGGTCGCAAAATCCTGTCCATCTCCAGGAGAATATCCTCCGCATCACATCTGCATTCATATAATCATCAAATACAAGTTATAGAAGCGCAGGGAACAATAAACTGAATCTGAAGCGAAAATTGTTAATTCTACTGATGGTAAGTCTGACTCATACTCATCCAATAGGAAAGTTATAACTCATCTACAAAATTTGTAAGGTGCCTAAAACCAAGCAGGATAATTATGCACCATCATAATTGGATTCCTTTAATGGTTTTTTTTTTTTTAAATCAAAGATTGGTCTTAGATGTAAATGCTCAGCCATAATGCATTTACATAGAGCCACTAAAGCACCAAATTGGAAGTGCTCTACATAGGGTGCACTAAGCACAAAGTTGCTAGGGAGTTACTCCACTTCTGCTCAAACAAGACTCTGACAAACAGGGAAAATTATAAGGGCTGTTCTAAGAACAAAGGTGCGAGGGAGCAACTGAGCTTCATCACACTAAAAGACTTGAATAAGAACTCACCAATTGAAGATCCAAGGTCAGACAACATTTTTTCAGACAAGTATCCAAGGGAAGGCCACATTTTAAGCTTTGAATAATCAAAAAGCCCAAATCGATTACATACAAGCTCATGCAATTGTTTTGGCATTGCTTATGCAGTTAGAGCGACATAATTCCACTAGATGTCTTGCCAAAAGAAGGCACTACATAAGAATTGCTAGACAAGCTACATGAAGCCACTTGACTATTGAGTTGTGATGAATAATTGAGAAAACTCTTCTGACAATTATAGATTACAATAAGAGCATCAAATTCCAACATGCTCTTCTTCTTCCTTTTTTTTTTTTTGGCATGTGTATGGAGGCATGGAAGAGGAAAGAAAAAGGAAAAAAGCGGGGGGGGGGGGGGGGGGGGGGTGTGGGAAGAGAGGAGAGAAGGGTTTTAGGCAAATCATACAGGCTGATCTAGTTCAAGACGTTATTAAGCACAGTCCAACTTCAACCTTACTAGGCTTGAATTGTCCCACTTATGGCTCAGTAATGCGTCCAAAGCCAAAGCCAAATGGTTTATGTCACATAGGGGAAAATATAAATGTTTACGCATGACCTGATCTGGAGAATAAGAATAAGCTTCTCCATACTAACTATAAATTAGCAAGTGTATAACATCCTTCATACATAATGAAGGCTGGAACTACACACTTAAGAGTGGGCAGAAAACTTGAATTCAGGGATTTGGGTGCACAAATATTTAAGGAAGTAACATACTTGTCCTTGTACAAACTGAAAACACCATGCGCATGAATGAGATCGTATGTCCTTGGGTATGTGGAGAAACCTTCACACCTGAACCAGCAAAGATATTAAAAGTAGTAAGCAAACTCTGCAACATTAGGCACGTTGTAGTTACTTAGAACCCTACACAAGATGAGCCATAATAAACATGTTGCAAAAATAAACCTCCACCAGCAACCAAAAATTTTATGGTGAGTATTCAAAGCTATCTACGTTAGAACAAATGCATAGGGTATTTGAATAAGAAGCAAAGGCCTTTTCCAAAAATACCAAAATAAGTACACTAGAATGATGTTTTTCAGCTAAGATAATTAAAAGCACCAGAAAATTGAGAAAATTGTACCAGTCATGATAGATGCCAATCAATCCTCGCTCATATATGACTGCCAGCGTATTTTTCTCAGCTATAGTGGGCACAACATTCATGACCCACAATTTGGAAGATTCAAGAGCTGCAGCAAAACCTCCAAGACCAGCATTCATATCCATAATGTTGCGATACCTTCCTGAGTCGATAATTTTATTGACTTTCTTATAAGCCTTCACATGCTTCTTCCATTTACTGTTGTCCTCCTGGTATGTCTCAACAGAAACTCCAGGAATAGATCCACTAGCAACTCTAGGAGGGACTGAATAAAGCCTCTCTGGAAACGCCTTCAGTTCACCACCAGCAACTTCATCAGAACTTCCAGCACCAGGATATGGAGTTACGCATGCCTCCATTTTCTTATACCTAAAAACCATCAAATTAAAAGAAAACTTAATAACAGAATGGCCAAGTGAATATGACCAAGCCTGAAACCCATTGAAGCAAAAGTTTAATGTTAATATTGTTCAGCCATTTCTTTCAGAAATCATAACAATATTGGTAGGTTAATAATCCCAAGGCCATTAGTCTGGTTGATACTTGATAGCAAACCTAGGTTACTACCAAAAGTTTTCAAAGAAATAAAAGGAATATTGGTATAAGTTAGATAAATTGCAACACTTTGTTCCTTAATTGAATGCATACCAGACATCATCTGCTTCAACTGAGTTGCAAAATGTAGCCTTTCTGCCACGACATGAATCAGCATTTACTCTCTTTCTCCAAATGGCAATTTCACCCTTCTCGGACTTCTTCTCCCAGCAAAGAAGCTTAGCAATCTCTTCTATCTTTCTTTGCTCCTCCTCAAGTTCCTCCTTGGGACGTTGCCATGCTTTGTAGTTATTCCTCCAATTGATTGGAGGACCCGAAAGAACCCAGTAACCACCAGGTCTAAGAACTCGGTCAACTTCCATCAGATACATTCCATCTACAAAAAGAACAATAAAAGACACAATTTCAAGGATTGCTGCCATCACAACTTTGGTACAATGTGGAGATCCTATATTGGGCAGGATACAGGGGGCAAAGGAAGACAAAATGGCAAAACTGCAAGTCCTTTCTAATAAAATCTTAATGCTTCAAGCACAAATTAACAGTTACAACATATAATTCTCACCATTCGACCCCCATGGGATTAAGCAACGAGAACAGTGAGCCATGTCAAAGGCCCTAGATGGATACGGTAGCTTTACAGTACCCAGGACACCTATAACAGCAGGTACACCCCTTTCAAGAGCAAATTGAACCTGTGCTTCATGTGAGTCTCTTGGTGCAAATGACATGGCAAGAACATTTCTACTCATAAGGTATGCCCCCCAACTGGCAACCTGAGCAAAACATCCTATCGTTAGAATCTTAAAATCACAGATTAAAAAAATAAGTTGATCAGCCTCCCAGAAAACAGATAAAAGGCTTGAACAGGTAACAAAATAAGTGAGAATTTTGAGAACTTAACATACCCCGCAACCAGTATCAAGTGCAGTTCTAACCATCCCATTTTTAATCGGTATTACTGAAGCAAGCTGATCAATGTATTTATCAGCACCTTGAGGAAACTGTGTTCCTCCACCAGGGAACCTGAATACATTTCCCTCGTATTGAATCCAGTTCTGAACAGCCTTCTCAACTGTCAAGCTCTTATATGGTGCATTTGCATAGGGTACATAGTCACGACTCTTAGGCCAGGGGAACGGAGTAACATATCCCTTGGGTGCTGGTATTAGGCAATGTAACTTCTCTCCCTCAGGAGGACAATGTCTCTCTCGATAAATCATATTTTCCCTTGGGAAAGTCATTGCACGCTTCTGATCTTGGCAGGGTGTGTAATCAGTGTAATGAGGATTGCATGGTTTAAAAGATTTGGGTTTTGATTCAGATTCATCAACTGCCACAACTTCACCACCATGATGTGACTCAAAATTTAAATTTGAGACTATATTGCACTCTGCCTCACCTTTAGTGATTTGCATAGCAATACTATCTCCCTTCCCAAAACCGCTTCTTTGCCATGCACCCAGTATATAGAAAAAACAACACAAACCAACTACAATAAAAATCTGTATAGAGCTCCTAGTCCTACCATCGGCTGAATTTGTTTTTGTTGCCATCATGCACCTGGAAAAAGTGCCCACATTCTTTTTAGTACCATGGAAAAAACCAGACACATGCACACAAGCATGGAAGTAAATATGTGTATCGGTGTGTGTCTTCCACAGTTAAATTTAAAATATATATATATATATGGCCTTTTACATTTTAGAAGTTTACTATCACATATTAAAGAAATGACAAAAACCCATATCAGGGAAACACAAAATCAGCATTGGGTGTCTTCCATTCAACACTAATTACAAACCAAAGCACTACAGAAAGCCATGAAACCAGAACTAGTGAGTTCGGCACCAATGTATAAAAAATTATAAATAAACTGTCAATTTAATGAGTCAGTTGTCAGTTTAAAGTGCAATAAACCATAAAACCACTCAAAATCACAGGGAATTACATACACCATGTCCCACAATTCCTAAATATCAAGGTAAAGCAAGTATTCCAGAATCACATACATCTATCAATTAAAAATCTAGCTTTAGATCTACTTCAACCCAAAAAAGGAAAACCCTTTTTGCTCAAGAGTCAAGCAATGAAAAACAAAAATCCATACTTAAAAAAAAAAAAAAAAACATTTGGGTGCTAAGAGAAAATTTTCCATCTTTTCAATCTTAAAACTCTTTTCACCAATTGAGATCCCCCAATAAACAAAGCAAAACCCTCCATTCACACAGCTGAATTCAACTACTAGAGTTCAGTTCACTCACCACCCAAAGCAGCCAAAAGATTAACTAGTTAAAAAGAAAAACTTTATCATACTAGTAAGCAATAGATCCAAGTCTAATTATAAAAAAAATAGCAAAAAATAAAATAGAGATCTCTTACAAATGGCATGAAGAGGAACAAGCAGAAGTAGAAGATCTCACAATCCAATCACAGAGTGTTAAAATATAGTTTCTGGGGTTCTGTTTTTCTGAAAAAAAACAGTGATGGAAGCTAAAACTAATGAGATAGAAGTGGAAATGGGGGGATCCAATGAGAGTGGAACGTGTTGTTTGGTAATAAATCTCCTCTGAGAAAACCTTGAAAAAAAGCTTTTTCAATCAAAGTAGTTTTGTCTTCCCAGAAAGGAATTTCTGGTTATGCGTGTTGGAGTTGGATTGTGTTTTGGAGTCTCGCCGAGAATTAATGCGTCTTTTGCTTTTGTTTCGAAGTGTGATCATGTTATGGACTGACGATAAATAATAATGTAGTGAGGAAAGAACATGTTTTTGTGACCCCTTTTTTTCTCACAATCTGTGTGTATTTGTTTTGTTTTGTTTGTTTGTTTTTATTTTTATTTTTTTAATGAGATGATTACAATACGCGGTTTACTCGAACCATTTATCTGCTAAACTTTTGAGGACTTTGTATATTAGAAGGTGTCAATTCAGCTATATTAAGTCTTTGACAATTTACATGTATTGTTGATTTTTTTGTTAGTACAATTATTATTACAATAAGGATATTTTTTTAAAAGAGAATAATAATAATAATAATAATAAGAAGAAGGGTCATGCTAACGAGTGTCATAAAGGCACTCCTTAATAATTCATTTTAAGAAAGTTTTGATACAACTTTTATGAAAAATGAAAAAAATTGTCAAAATATTAATTTTTTTCATTTTCTATAAAAACATTTTTAAATGGATTATTAACCAGCGCCCTAAGGGTCCTCGTTAACCTTTCCTGATAATAATAATCCCTATGGTTCAACTATGGAAATTTAAAGTTAAAACTCTATAGGTATAGGTTGTTTATAACAATCAGGATATTTTTTTTTAAATGAATAATAATTATAATAATAATCTTTCAAGTTCACCTGCACCTTGTATTATTTTTAACGAAAATTTTTAAGGTTAAACTCTATAGATTCTTTGTAACGTGTTCAATCCAAATGGATTCTTAAGAATATTTGGGTTTTTTCATGTACTTAAAATCACTTATTTAGTTAGTATTTTATAAATTATTTCACATTTTTTTTAAAGAATAATACTACAACAATAAAGAAATAAGAGATGCTACGTCTACAACAATTTTATAACATTTTTACAACTAATCACAGGTGGTTAGTTGTTATTGGTTCAAATTTGAAATTAACACTAAAATTACTTTTTTGCCCCTAACAATAACAACCAGTAACAACCTACCACTTATAATTTGTTGTAAAAATATTGTAAACACATCATTTCTCTAAAGAAATCAATAATACACTATCTTTCATGATTTATTTATGCTTATTTCCATATAATGTGTCTCTTAATTTATATATATATATATAATTATTGTGGAGAAAATTATAAACCTTCAAATGGCATGAATTATTTTCATTTTAGATTTTTTTAATAATATTTTTCTCTAAATTAGTTATTCCTAATTATATTTGTGTTGACATTCTTAGTAGCTATCTAAGTTTTATTTCACAATTATATCTTTTAATTATAGATATTTCCTTAAAAAGTTAAACTTTATATTCTTTTATGACTTATCATTTAGATGATTGTCGAAATAGATTATATATGTGTGTATAGTAAAATAAAGCAATTTTTTCATAATGTTTTGACAAACTGAAACAATCTAATATTTATTTTAATAAATGTTATAGATAAAATATTTAAAAGATTGAGTTCTTTTATTTTTATTAGTTAATAATAAGCGGTGACTCTATAAAATTTTTCCAGGGTGGTCATGAAGAAACTTAAATTTTTTTTTTTAAATCTAATAAAAAGATAAATTCATATATTGACAACAACCAAAAATAAAAGCCAAAAAAAAAAAAAAAAAAACTCAAACATATGAAGTCTTACAATTTTCTTCTACAATTTTTTTTTTATTTTTTTTTATTTTGATATTGTTGCATGATAATCTCATTATCAATGCTGCAAACTACATCTTTTTCAAAAAATTTCTTGGATTTTTCTTTTTATTTATAAGGGCTCAATATATTGTTAAGAGGAACAAAGTTTGGAGACAGAATTTGACTACAAACTTAGTTGTAGCTTAAGACTACAACTTTTACTAAACAAATTAACATGAGTACATATTTTGAAAATCTAACCATTGTTTTGTGTATTCTTAAAACACATGTCAAATTTCATGTCAATCGAATGTTATTTACTATTTGATCCATAAACTTATTTTTTGCGTATAATTTTAGAATACAAAAACTCGAAATTTAAACATTGATTAATGACATAAGCTATTAATCTTTGATCTTCTTGAAGTTTTGCAAGCATGGAGGATATAAAATAAAAAAAATGTAATCTAATTGTGGATTTGTTAAAATTCGTATCCAGTAAAAAAAAAAAATATCGAGCGGAGTTGTAGCCTTAATCTACAACCAAGTTAATTTGTTGCTAAACTTTGTCCAAATATTAATTATATTAAGTTTAAAAAAATTTAGGGTGGTCACACATTTTTTAAGAGTAAAAAAATCATAAAATTTTTAAATTTTATATATAATAATTTTTTTTTCCAAGTCATGGTGGTCCTATGACCACCCTGGCTCTAACATGGAGCTGCCAGTGTTAATAATTCAATATTACTTTAAAAAAACATTTGATTATATTTTTTTAAAATAGGAGTATATTAATTAGAAGCTTAAGTTAATTTTTTAGATTAAAAAATTATTCAATTTTGTAATAAGTGGTACAAATAAGTACTATTCTACTCCATACCGACAATCCAAACCAATTATCGAATAGGGTTGGTTTTTTTTTTTTTTGATAGGAGAATATGATTGATTTGATTAGTTGTTATTCAGTTTCAATCAATTTGACCATTCTTATACGGCCAAAAAAAATTGGTGACTCTCGATTTCAATGAAGTCATGTTTGTGAGTTTTGTAATTTAACGTATTTTTCAATTATCTCTTGTTAAACAATATTGAATGGATCACTTTTTTAGTGTAATGGTTACTCCACTATTATAAATGCTTGTAGGGTGAGGAGAGTAAGAGTTAGGATTCAAGTTTTTAAGGAGTTTCATACACATATATACTTAGATTAACCTAAAGTAGAATTTCTATATTGTATAAAAATTAAAAAAAATATTAAATTGAATCCAAAATCATATAAATTTAATTCATTTCCAATTGAGCCTTAAAAATTCGAACACATATACTTCAACTATATAATTATTTGCATAATCAACAATAATATATATATATATATAACTATTTTCGGTTACAATCATTATATATTTTTATAAAAAATTAAGAGCCTCTAAATATGTGCATTATTTGATTTTATATTAATAATTTGATATGATATAAAACTATAGGATGAAATCTTAAGTATATTTTCATACTCATATATTATAAAATTAGCAGTAACTTCAAAATAGCACATTGGAGTAAACCCATATCAAGATATTTCATTCAAGTAAACAAAAAAATAATAATAACCATTTGAATAAAATTGACAACTTTGTTTGAATCCCCTACTTACACTCTCCCCCACATATGTTTGTTTGGAATTTAAGGATGAGCTTATTTGAACTTACTTTCAGTGGGTTATAAATAAGGTCTAAAAATCTAAAAGTCATGTAAAAAGAAAAAGTACTTTCAAAAGCTAAATTTACAAAAGCCAAATTAGAAATAATCTAAAAATAAACATTACCAAATAAGTCCTGATATTATTATTTTTAAATAAATAATAAATATAAATTAAAAAAAAGAAAGAAAGATATTTTACCAACTACCAAAATGAATGAAAGAAAACTAGCCAAAACACACAAAAAAAAAAAAAAAAAAAAAAATCATAAGATCCAAATCCAAGCATCTCGAAGTTCGAGACAAGGATCTCTGTTTTCAATCGATTAATAATTTAATAGTAAAATAATTCATCAAAAATATTTGTTTACTAAAACAAAAATAAATAAAATAATTAGACTCCGTGTTTGCTAAGGCTGTGGAAGGGTGCGCAATGCGCACAAACGTACTGGGATTCTGAAGGGAATGGGACCCACGCGCCAATTTAAAAAAAAAAAAAGCTGGGTAAAACTGGACATGTGGGTCCCACCACACTCTTGCCGGTGGTGTGTGTGAGATTTTCTGAGTTATTACGACCGTGTGTCCTACCTGTTCACGGGTCAGTGCCCTTCAACAGCTGTTGATCAACTGGCTCTAATGATTGCTGATGATTATTTTTTTTTATCATGCCACAATTAGTTTTTAGTATAAAATTTTTTATTATTAAATAAGAAATCTGAATGTTAAGTTGTTACAATTGATGATGAAATAATCTAGTAGACTGATATGAGAAGTAATAACATCTTGTCAATTCAAGTATTATTAGTGTTTCAATGTATTGAACGAACACGATATAAACTCTCTTGCTTTATTCTCCATTTTTTTGGTTTTAGAGAATCCTTTTTTTACCGTGTTTTCTTGCGCATGTAATTGTTATATTGCAGTCATTGTGACTTGTGCAATCAAGACTTATTGGTGGGGTTGTCCATAGTTGATTGGCACTTGAGAAGTTGACAGAACCATTTAGGCCCAATCTACTCAATGCAGTGATTTACGACAGTTATATCCTTTGAAATTCGACAGCTTCTAGGTTGAGTTTCAAATTGTTGCAAGAAAACCCAATTTAAATCGATCTTACCGATCTCCATTGTTAAAATTTTCTATTTTCTACATATATAAGGGTTTCTTTGTTGTCTTCTACTAGATTTTAGTTAGATTTCATCAATATTGCCACCATTCCGGTCACACACCTAACAAGATATCAATCATATCTAACAAACTCTAATCTCCCCACCTTTTAGCCAACTTTGATTGCAACCTGGACTTGACTTGAGCTGTTCAAACCAATGTCCCTTCACGATCAATGGCGAATTCCATTCTTCTTCACTCGAAGTTCAGGTCAAGTTTGAGTTGAGCACAAACTCAACTCGTGGACATGAGATAGCCATACTTGTTGGAAGAAAATAGAGGACTTAAAATAGAATGAAACTTTCAAACAGTGTTAAGAGTCATTTATGTAATTGTGTTTAAGGAGTTAATTACATATTTTTAAAAAGTCTTGATAATACTTGGTATTAACTCAAAAGTTGAACTTCAAGAGTGAGTTTTTTTTTTTTTTTTTAAAATTTTTTTTTATATAATTCTTTTGAACTTTTTTTAAACGTGGATATTAAAGCTCCTTAAACCCCTGACCATACACATTAAACAATTTGGATAGAAATCAGTTTAAAAATGATTGCAAAATACCGGTTAAGAACTTAAGAGTTTTTATAGCTAAACTACTCTTTAGTCTTTACTCAAGGTAGTTCAACCCCAAGCATGGTAGTCCATGTCATTGTTACTGTTGTCTGGTTGAATGTCGCTATCAATGATAGGTTAGTCATATGATTTGCCCTGGAGGTCCTAGAGTAGTATAAAATAGTATAAAATAGAGCAAGAGCATAGGACATCTTTAAGGATGCGTTTATCATCGCCTTAAAAAGTTTTTTATTTTTTTATTTTTTTTTAATTATTTAGTTTTTTTTATACTATTTATGCACCTTACATTTTAACTTATGTACAATATTTTTAGTAAATTTTTTTTTTAGTTTCAACTAAATAAACTATTTCTGAACTATAGTTGTCCTTGTTTGTTGTATAGTATTTTCATGTTTTTCCCCTCTATTTGGTACAAGGTCTATTTGTTATTTTTTTAATAATAATAATAATGACTTATCAAGGGTGTGTCTTGTGTTCAGTAGAAGTTTTTATTGGACACGTTGGATAGTAGACATGTATTCACTCTTGGATATATGTCTGAATCTAGACATGTCCAGTGAAAACTTCCATTGAACACAAGCCGTGTCCACTTATCAAAAGAAGAAATGGGGATAGTTCATCTCTAACTTCGGAGAAAGGATTCCAGAAGGAAGAGAAGAGATAGAGAGGTCTATTATGTCCCATGCACGTGTGGTGTGGAACCAAAAGATGCAGTTATAGCAAATAGTGATGTTGAAATAATGATAATGCCTCAAGTATTAGCTAGTTGTTATTTGAATTTCCTTTTTTTTTTTTTTTTTGAGACGGGAATTTCTTAATTTATTATTCGAATTTATTATTCGAATTTGAGTTGCGGATTAGGATAAAATAACATCTTATGATAGGAATCTTATAGGTAGGGTTAGATGATTAAATTATTTTATGTCATTTCAGTCTATTATGTATTTAAATATTTGCCATCTCGAAATTCGAATAAACTAACTGTCTTTCAGTTTTAGTAAGAGAAATGATATGTCTACAATATTTTTACAATAAATCCTAAGTGGCAAGTTGTTACTGGTTGTTATTGTTGAGGCAAAAAAGTAATCTTAGTGTTAGTTTTAAATTTAAACCAATAACAATTAACCACCTGTGATTTATTGTAAAAATATTATAAAATTGTTATAGACGTAATATCTCTCTTTTAGTAATTCATATCAGCTAATTCATGTTTTGACTTTTAAGACATTAATTAATTAACTAGACAAACTTTGTATTGGTAACCAAAAAAAAAAAAAAATACTAGACCAACCTTTACAAATGGGAATTGTGGGGGCAAAAGCTCAACATCATGTGTTGAGCCGGGGCCCTATTCGAACATTATTGTGCGTTTTTACATTACATGTTGGGCCTAGGGTCCTATTCGATAATTATTGTGTGTCCGAAGAGAAGAAAATAATTGAGAAGGAGTTCGTGCGGAAGAGATATACCTGAAAGTGGATGAAGAGTACAGTCCGAAGAGGTCATTCTCCTTGGGTACCAAAAGTCTGGATCAAACAAATATATGGAGGTTCAAGTGATCTTTCTAGCAACTTCAATGATAAGGATAAGCTTTGGTCATGTCTGGAGGTGATAAGAACGGAAAAATATTTAAAAGGAAAAGCTGCCACCACTGTGTTTAATGCACTGCAGCAGTTTTCCTGGCCGCATTTATGAGGAAAAGACCTCTAAACAGTGCAAACTCAGCTACCACCACTCAGGAGAAGCTACAGAAGATACTTGATGTGATATATACTCAAGTGAATGCTTAGATGAAAAACAAGTGTACGATGAAGATAGAAAAGAAGAAGATATATAAATGGAATGTGCCTCTAAAGAGGTGGGGGATTTTTGTAAGAAAGAAAACTGTATGAATCGAATTGACCTTTTAATTAAGAAAAGACCTCTTCGGACTTCTGTCTGATCTCTTTTATACGTTTTTACGTTGGCTCATTCCTGTATACCATAACTAACTGTCGCTAATCTTATCACTAGCCCAGCTCTTTCACCCACTCTCTACAAATTCATTGTTTCAGGGTTTATTGGGCTCATAATCCAAACCTTTTGGGCTTGGACTACAAAATTTGACCCTATAGGGATAAAAATAAATAAATAAATATATTCGAATACTAAAGAATACGGAACTTCAAAAAAAAAAAAAAAAAATACTAAAGAATATGGGATCACAAAATCACAATGCAACTGACATTTTGCCTCTTGCATAGAGTCAAAACTTGGACTTGTCAAGCCTTAAAGGAACATGTTCTAGCGATCTTGGCGCCCATAAATCATAATTATGATTTATTTAGTATGATTAATTGTAATTTTCTATCCTAAATTATTGGGTTATCTGTAATATCCATCACAAATATATATTTTTTCCTTGGCGACCAACACACTAATTCAAGAATTTTTCACAACATTTACTTATTATTTTATTAAGAATGATTTGCAAATTGCAACAACACCCAACCCATATCCTAAATCTGTGGGTTCATTGTCACAGAGATTATAAATTAATACATCCAGCCACCAAATCAGTCTATTATATATATATATATTCTTTCTCGTTTATGTACCACGATCTTGCTGCTTTGTCGGCATGGTAGTGCTTGTTCAAGGATTATTATATATATATATATATATATATCTATCTTTTCAATATTCACCATTGATTTAAGATCAAGGAATTCTTTTGCTATTCATATTGGTCTACTGTCCTACACAAAAATCAACTCATTATTCTATGAGTAGTATTTGTTACACAGTCAATTTTTAACTAAAATTGTGAGTGGAAAACATTATTAACTTTTATCGTGTCTGTTACAACTTACATACCCTCATTTTTTTAATTGAAATCGTGAGTTAAAAATGCAATTATAATTAATCGTGTTTTTAACTCCCAATTTCAATTCAAAAAATGAGTATATATCAAAGAGTGTGCAATAGTTTTGAATCTTTTGATCCTTATTATATATGGGGCAAGCAAGTTTGGAGGGCATGGCCCATTGTGTTGAATTTTTTATGTTGTTTCAAACATGAATGCAACTTATTAGGCACCTCTTATCATCATTTATTTTTTTAACAAACTTTATATCTGAATAAAAGGTAGGACCAATATATAAACAATAACTATAGAGACACTGAAAATTTTCACAATTGTTAATGCAAGTTGGTGTGATTTTTCCCTTGTTTTTTTGGGTGTGTCTCATGGATTTAAAAAATCTGGCAGAGTTTGCTGGATTTAGAATTAGATCCGATCAAGCATCTCAACATAAATTTTTATTATTAAAGTAAGAGGCAAAAGTGTGCTAGTTTAAGTGACTAAAAAAATGGGAAAGTCAGCTTTCCATCATTTTCTAAAATAAACTACAAAAGAACTTGCAGGAAGAGCTCAACATGAGGAAGATCAAAGATGGACCGTATAATTGAGCCAACGAGATAAAGGTCCATACTCTGACCTTAAGGCAAATATCTATTCTCTGCATGTACAAATAATGCTCTTCCTTGCGAACCATTTTTCTGACTTTCTACAAAATTTGTCAAGATCAAATACCTTATTTATGAAATATAAATAAATGTATATATCCTATCCAAGAATTAAAAAAAAAATGGTATAGAAATTACAAAGTGCCTCATGAGCATGCCCAATGAACCATCATGGATCTAAAAATAAATAAATTTGATCATGGGAGCATCAATAGGCTAGTTAATTGTTGTGTTTGACTTTTGTGAGTCCAATACAATAAAAAAAAAAAAAAAAAAATACTAAGGCCAACAATAGAATAGATTGGGTTTTGTCACTTTTGTGGGTTTCTCGACCTAATAGTAAGGGCTTAGGGTTTTTTAAATTGATTCATGATGGGTATGAGTTCACATGTTTTAACCCATTAGGACATGTAAATGGCCTTAGTTTTATACTTTAGGTACTTGAACTCAACCTGATTAGTAATTTAATCATTAAAATACCTCTAATTTTAATTTTCTTTACATAAAAGACTAGGTTTCTATGATAAAAGTATATATGCCTCTCTTTATCTCACGAAATATTTATTTTTGTTAATAGGAATGAAATATTTACTTACTTTAGTATAAAAGTGTTTATTAATACTTAAATTTTGTTAAATAATATTTGAGATGTTCAATTTTAGGTTAATTCGACTTGACTTGACTCATTTTGACCTAGGTCATGATAAAATAAATGAGTAGGATTAATACGATTTTACGTTTTAAAAAAAATATATAAACTGTATGAGTTTGAGTGTAATTTTTAAAATTTAGTACTATTAAACGAGAGTTTTGTATGTAAAATAGACTGAATATTTATAGGTTTAAAAGTTTTGGTTCTTCCCATCCCAAAACTGACTTCTTAGTTCTTGCCATTTGGTAAGCTACAATAATAAAAATCTTGGTCACATTGGCATGTAGGAATGAACAATGCAATGGAATAGCTATTTCTACAATACTTGTTACAAATGTCCACATGCATGTTTTTTTAATAAACATTATGGGTTTATTTGGTAGATACGAAAATAGGGGGAAATTGTGATTAAGCTTGCTGGGTCTATGAGACTATGACTGATTGTTAGTGAAGGCCTTCAAGGACCATGGGTGGTTTTTGGTTGTTGAAGGTTGATTATCTAGAACCTAGAGGTGCAACCGTGAAGGTCCTCCACGGTTGTGGCCATTAGGGTGAAGGCCCTTCACATTGTGGTTGATGGTTGCTAATGTTGGCTAATTTATGGTGATTTATAAGTGATTGGGTATGTTGACGTTGGTTGTATGTAGCTTGTGAAAGAGTTGATTAAAAAAGAGTGCATGCACACACATATAGAGAGAGAATTATACTATTCCAAACACATTTCTTATTTTTGAAAACATATTATTTTGTCAGTCTTTCAAAAACACTTTTTAAAAAATGCAAACCAAACAAACCTATGATTTTCCATTTTCTTCACCACCAAACACAATTTTACCCTTTTTTTTTTCTTATCAATTGTATAACATGATTATGAACAAATAAAGTTTACTATTGATTTTCCTAAAATAAAAAAATAAAAGCAATCCCTTTCAATTGAAGTAGAATGATGTCATTTCCGTTTACAAACGTGAGTTTGATTTCTTTCCTCCTTTCTTGGTGATAGCCCAATCTCAACATGCAGAAACGGGCCCACTCTGGAAATAATTGACATAAACCTTTGGATCCAAAAGTTTGGCAAGGCGGCGTCGGTAGCAGTAATCAGCATTCTCAGATAAGGCCCACCATGGTGGGCCTTCCATTCACATCACACACGAACTCTTATTTCTACCCTGATCCAAAAGAAGATTAAGAAGGAAAAAAATTGATATGTGATATGTCCTTGTATCACCAATTAGGTTTAGGTGTATCTTAATTCTTATGAGACTCTCTTATAACTTATAAGATCTCTCTCACAATGTATGAGATTTTGACTATACCCATAATTCTATATGTTATTTACTATAACATTATAAATGTCTAATTAATTTAAGTTTTTTTTTTTATTTTTTTTTTAGGATAATTAATTTAAGTTGAAGGTATATAAAACTCATCAATATTAAGGTCGTGACTTCGTTAAATAATATCTCTCTCTTTATATATATATATATATAAATAATTTTAATTGGAATTTAAGAGATATTAGCTCAACTATTGTTAATAATTCATAATGAAATTCTGGATCAAACAAGTTCACCTATAGTAGATAAGGGGCAAAGCCAAAAGTAAGGTTATAGGCACCTCTATATGTTTGGGGGAAGATTGCTGTGTGGCATCTGGGCAAAAGCTAATCACAGGCTAACTCAGCCGTTTCAGACAAGCAGTTGAACCAATCATAAAATCTTAACACAACCAAACTCCCCTAATGGGAATGTACAAGTTGAAAATGTATTTGAGATTTGACTAATTGCCAAGATCTTTGAATTTCCATTCTCATCCCTACCGTTATTAGATTTTTTTTTTTTTTTTCATAATAAAAAGGAGGCATTACGATTTAAATTTCAAACTCAGTCTCAAAGTCAGAGATAAAGGTCCATACTCGGACCTGAAGGCAAATATCTATTCTCTGCATGTATATACAAATAATGCTCTTCCTTGCAAACCATTTTTCTTAATTTCTAAACAATTTGTCAAGATCAAATACCTTATTTATGAAATATAAATAAATGTATATATCCTATCCAAGAATAAAAAAATGGTATACAAATTACAAAGTGCCTCATAAGCATGCCCAATGAACCATCATGGATCTAAAAATAGATAAATTTGATCATGGGGAGCATCAATAGGCTAGTTAATTGTTGTGTTTGGCTTTTGTGAGTCCAATGCGCAATTAAATTGAGGTTGACAATGATTAGAATTTTGTAACTTAGTGATATTACTCGGTCTCTTTTATTAGAAAAGTATGGACTAAAATCTTCCTCTCCACCCCTCTATTTCTTGTAATAGTTAAATTATATATTAAAGAAAATAGTAAAATACTAAGGCCGACAATAGAATAGATTGGGTTTTGTCACTTTTGTGGGTTTCTCGACTTAATAGTAAGGGCTTAGGGTTTTTTTAATTGATTTATGATGGGTATGAGTTCACATGTTTAAACCCATTAGGACATATAAATGGCTTTAGTTTTATACTTAGGTACTCGAACTCAACCTAATTATTAATTTAATTATTAAAATACCTTTGATTTTAATTTTCTTTACATAAAAACTAGGGTTTCTATAATAAAAGTATGTATGCCTCTCTTTATCTCATGAAATATTTATTTTTGTTACTAGGAATGAAATATTTACTTAATTTAGTATAAAAGTATTTATTAATACTTAAATTTTGTTAAATAGTATTTGAGAAGTTCAATTTCAGGTTAACTCAACTTGACCTGACTCATTTTGACCCAAGTCATGATAAAATAAATGAGTAGGATTAATATGATTTTAAGTTTTTTTTTTTTTCTTTTTAAATATAAACTATATGAGTTTGAGTGTAATTTTTAAAATTTAGTACTGTTAAATGAGAGTTTTGTATGTAAAATGGACTAAATAGTCATAGGCTTAAAAGGTTTGGTTCTTCCCATTCCAAAACCGACATCTTGCCATTTGTTAAGCTACAATAATAAAAATCTTGGTCACATTGGCATGTAGGAATGAACAATGCAATGGAATAGCTATTTCTACAATACTTGCTACAGATGTCCACATGCATTTTTTTTTTCCAATCTTATAGGGTTATTTGGTAGATAAGAAAATAGGGGGAAATTGTGATTGAGCTTGTTGGGTCTATGGCTAATTGCTAGTGAAGGCCTTTAAGGACCATGTGTGGTTTTTGGTTGTTGAAGGTTGATTGTCTAGAACCTAGAGGAGAAATCGTGAAGGTTCTCCCCGGTTGTGGCCCTTAGGGTGAAGGTCCTTCACACTGTGGTTGTTGGTTGCTAATGGTAGCTAATTTGTGGTGATTTATTAGTGATTGGGTATGCTAATGTTGGTTGTATATAGATTGTGAAAGAGTTGATTAAAAAAGTGCACATGCACAGGCATGTGTGCACACACACACACAAAATTATACCATTCCAAACACATTTCTTATTTTAAAAGCATATTTTTTTTTCAGTCTTTTAAAACCACTTTTTAAAAATGTAAACCAAACAAACTTATGATTTTCCATTTTCTTCACCACCAAACACAATTTTACCTTTTTTTGTCTCTTCCCAATTGTATAACGTGATTATGAACAAGTAGACTTATCGATTTCCCTTAAAAAAAATAAAAGCAATCCCTTTCAATTGAAATAGAATAATGTCATTTTCGTTTACAAACGTGAGTTAGATCTCTTTCCTCCTTTCTTGGTGATGGCCCAATCTCTACATGCAGAAACGGGCCCACTCTGGAAATAATTGACATAAAGCTTTGGATCCAAAAGTTTGGCAAGGCGGCATCAGTAGCAATAACTGGCATTCTCAGATAAGGTCCACCATGGTGGGCCTTCCATTCACATCACACAAGAACTCTTAGGCTTTGTTTATTTGGAGTGATTTTAGGAAGGATAGAAAATGAAAGGGAGAGAAGTGAAGAGAAAATGATGATTTTGATTGTTTGGTCGAGGGAGGAAAAGATGAGAGATTTTGGTGGGATTTACAAGGTTTCTTTCTTCTCCCTCCAAAACACAATCTCTCCAAATTGGAGAGAAAATGGAAGTGAAAAGTTGACAAAAATATTTAGACAAAATTGCCCACATTTTCTTTTTATTATTATTATATTATTTTTTTTGGCAACCTCAACCTGGCGTAATAAATGTGGCTTGCCTACCATTTTTTTTTTCCTTTTTTTCTTTTGGGTTTCACTGGATGCTGATTTTTTTTTTTTTTTTGATGATGTGCATCAGTGCATGAATCTGTGATTCACCATAGTACCATACAGTGCCTTTTTTTTTGGACGTTTTTTCTTTTTAATTTTTTAAATTTATTTCTTATTTTTTATTGGACATGAATTTTCATTTTTAATAAACTTTGGATGATTGCATTTTCTTTGGTTGGTTGTTTGCCTTTTTTTTTTTTTTTTTTTTCTTAATTGGGCATTTTTTTAATAAGAATATATGAGTAAATTTCTATAAACTCTATTTTCTATCCTCCCATTTCTCTTTCCAACCAAACAAAAAAATTTCCCACCCCTCCACTTTTCCACCCTTCCAATCATACATAAATAAGGAAAATTAAAATCTTTTCTATGCTCTCACTTTTCCATCCACTGAACCAAACGGACCCTTACTTCCACCCTGACCCAAAAGAAAAAGAAGTAAAAAGATTGATATGTCCTTGTATCACCAATTAGGTTTAGCTGTATCTTAATTCTTATGAGACTCTCTTGTAAGATCTCTCTCACAATGCTTGAGATTTTGACTATATTTATAATTCTATATGTTATTTACTATAACTTTATAAATGTCTAATTAATTTAAGTTGATGGTATATAAAACTCATCAATATTGAGGCCGTGACTTCATTTAAATAATCTCTCTCTCTATATATATATATAAAATTTTAATTGGAATTTGAGAGATATTAGCTCAACTATTGTTAATAATTCATAATGAAATTTCGGATCAAATATATTCACCTATAGTAGATAAGGGGCAAAGCCAGAGGTAAGGTTATAGGCACCTCTATATGTTTGGGGGAAGATTATTGTGCGACGTCTTGGCAAAAACTAATGAAAGGCTAACTTAGCCATTTTCGACAAGCAATTGTACCAAAGCATAAAAGCTCAACACAACCAAGCTCCCCTAGTGGGAAAGTATAAGTCAAAAATGTATTTGAGATTCGATTAACTGCCAAGATCTTTGAATCTCATTCTCATCCCTACCACTATTGGATTTTTTTCATAATAAAAAGGAGGCATTAAGATTTAAATTTCAAACTCAGTCTCAAATGTTAGAGCAGATCCACTCCCTTTAATGTGCATAAAAGGAATTGTTTATTTATTTATTTTTAAAGATGCATAAAAAAAAAAAAAAAAGGAAGATTGCTAGCAAAAATATGAGAATAAAGACTCCACCAAAATTGGATTGAAAAATGTTCTCTGTCAAGAATATCTCTGCTCACTTAAGCACAATAGAGTATCCTTTTAATATAATCTTACATACCATCATGTATTTTTTATTTTTTCGTATATATTTATAAATGGGTAAGTAATCAATTACATTAATAATATATTTATATGTATAAACACAAATACTATTGTTTTTTTAATTGGTGGATTAAACTTGTTTTTAAAATTTATTAGAAACATATTTGTAAAAAAAAAGTAAGAACAACCTAGTTTTCTCTAGATTTAAGTTTAAGGAAAAAAAGAAAGAAAAAGAAAAAAAAACCTTATCCTACCAAGCAAGAGGCCACTCCACTCCTGTGCTCTTGCTTTAGTCTAAACACTCTTTAACACCTGATATTCTCAAGAAGAGAAATGGTGTCGATGGTACTTTCCTCGCTAGCTGCTCACTCTTCTTCGCTCTACCATTACCATCTATTCCCAGATTCTTCACCCAAACAAACTTACACTGGTTTTTCCCTCCAATCTAGTAGACCCATTTCCAAGAGAGCTTTACGCTCGGTCTGCTTTTTCAAAGCCGGAGATGATAAGTCAAAACCCGATATTCAAGACAAGGTAACCCTTCTCAACTCAACTGCAACTCACTACAATGAATCTCTGTTATTAGTTTTCTTTGGTTTGAGCACAGAATTAAGTACTAAAATAGAAGACCGGTTTCGAGTTAGTTCAACTGCTAAAGTCTTTTCTCTAACGACAAAAAAAGATATGGGTTCAGACCCGTCTACATGAAAAACTAATTAGTGTCTTAGCGTGATGATTGGAGAATTATATATTAGTACTACTAGAATAGACAAACAAAATTACATGTTTGAATTGACACTTGATTGCTAATTTACTATCATATCATTGACTCAGTGTGTGTATAAGTAAAAAATTTCAACTATAAGTTGGAGAAGTGACATTAAAAATGGCCTAGAGTTTATGCCTGTATCAAATTAAGTCCTGTCAATCAAAGTCTTAATATGGAACCCTTTCAATTTGAAGTCCCAATTTTTAACTGTTATTGATTGCTATATAATGTAAGCGTTTGTACCTTGGTGCGATGACAAGTATCTTTCACCAAAAGTGACTTTTCGTCACAGGTTTGAGTTCGGGAAAGGTAAGGCTGTCTACTCCCAAACCTGCGAAAAGTGGGAGTTTTGTGTACGGGGTACGACCTGGATATAATGTACCAGAGATAAAAGTTCTCATGCACTAAGTGAAACTTTCTCTATCTGCACTCTCTATTTAATGGCTGTCAATTTGTTTATGAACAAGTAGAAGGTGAAACACAGAGTTTAAATCAATATGTTTCTGATTTTATCTGGCTTGTAATTGCCTAGAATAGCGGAAATGAATAATGGAGATAGAACGAGGTCTTAAATTGGAACGATTTCATGAGTTTGGGTTTTGATCAACAGAATTAAAACCCTGCACCTAATCTAAGACATCGTATAAATGTTTGTCATTTTTTGTAATTTTCTCAGCATGGCTTGAATTTCTATTATTTATATGAAAAATGAACTGTGATTTATTTTAATGAAAAATATTTCCTTCTTGTCATTTTATTTTAGGAAACTGGATTGGATTGGCCAATTTTGAAGAGATGGGATGTGCCCTGGGAATGGCAAACTGTTTCCTTGACTTCACTTGCTTGCGGATTAAGGTTTCTTTCACTCTCTCTCCTAATTTTATATTTCCAAATATGAAAATAACTTTACCTAGCTTATTTTTAGGCAGAGCTATAAATTTTGATTTTAGTCTGTGAAATTCAAAAAGTTCATTTTTAGTTCTCAAAAAATTGTAAATGTACCTAAGTATTGCCTTGTGTGGAAAAATTCTACAAAGCCATGTGACGCCTTGTTATAACTGCAAGGTTACAGAAGGTCTAATTTGTTACATTTACAATTTTTTCAGGACTAAAAATGAACTTTTCAAATTTCAGATACTAACTTAAGACATGATCCAAATTGTGTGTTTTCAATTTATTTATTCAATTATTTTTAAAAAGAATTTAAACACACTCTTAGTTATTGAATATCAAATAATTGTATTTTATGAAACAAACTGCCTTATAGGTATTGGTTAAGTATGTATTACTATTAGCTCAATTATGCATATAGGGAAATTGTTTATAGGTTTTTGGTATGGAATGAAATTAATTAATTTTGTCCCAGGCAGTTTTATTTTGACAGGGTTGACAGAAGCAGTGGCTATACCATATCTAGGAATTCGCCTTGAGGACCTAAATTTGGATGAGAAGGCGGAGATATTGTTCTTGGATCAGGGGTATTAATGGCTATCCTTTTAGTCTAGTGTCAATTGTTTGGTTATTTTTTGCACATTGTAAACTATGAGAGCCCCTTTTTGGACCCAATCTTTGAATTTGGGTCCATCATTGCACATACATGTAACTTGGTCATTCATGTTTGGAAGCTAACATGTTTCCCGACACACCTAAATTGTATTGGAACTTGTGTGTATTATGCTGCAGAACTTAAGACATTGCACAAGTACTGTGTGCTTGTGGCAGATGTCTTAACATGTATATGTAGTTAATGTTTAGGATTGTTGGTTTTAGTTGTTTTTCTTTAAATTTATTTACTTTCTAGAAATCATGTCGATGCTATGGATTCAATGGCTGTGCTCTTACTGTTGGTCTTTTTTTGAGTTCATGGATATCTGATCTGGGATAAGGATATCACATGGGATTCATAAAACTTGCAATGGTTTAACCTGTAAATTGTTTGTATGCCAACTTATTACCAAATTGCCTATCTATCACTGCAGTAGATAGTGACCTTTGTTTTTAAGCTGACTTGTTGTTTTGGTAGCATTACTACTGCAGTTGTACTTGGAGTTCTGTATACAATTGCCAACAAGTTTCAACCACTTCCTGAAGATGTTTATCACTATGGTATCAGTCTTTTCGGTCTTGTTATTTCTCCAATCTCATGCACAAACAGCTTTCTTTTTTACTTTCGTTATGTTGATTGACAATATGCCCCTGAAATGTTTCCTCATTGAACTAGGCTGCAAAATCATGAACTAAAAAAAAAATTGGCATGATATAATGCTTTTATACAATCTCAATTATGTGTCTCAATGAGATAATAGTAAAATTCATCCTTAGCAACTACATATGATTTGTAATTAGTTAGGCTGTAGGTTTTGGATCCATATGCTTGATCTTTTGAAATGATATTGATCAATTGTTTCAGATTTGAGGGAGCCTTTTAATCTACAGAAAGGATGGCTGTTGTGGGCAGGGATTGGCCTTGGTGGCGCTGTAATGGCCGTTGGGTTAACAGGAGCTGCCCTGTCCTTCAGTGGTGAGAGCCCACAAAGAGAGGTTAGGAATTAGTCTGGAACCTTTTTATAATATCTTCCTTTCATTTTCTGGTGCAGAGGATATAAACTCATTAACTTTTCTGTGTCTATGTAGTGAGCTACGTGTGGTAAATTAGTAGTACAATGTCTCCTCTATTCCTGTATCATACCTACTAATATGGATTTTTTTCTACGATTCAATTGCAATAAAACTTTAGGGAATATTTCTTGCATCTACAAAATTGTGTGCTGTCTGAATGAGAAACCTTTTTCGTTTATTTAAAGAGAATTATTCATTTTAGGTGGATTAGATTTCATTCAATACAGCTACTATGTTTATTAATATACTAGGAAGTTACTTGGTGATATTCAGTTAGACATAGACGGATATTTAAGCTTATAGAGATTCCTTTATAATTATTTAACTTGGTTTCAGACTGATGCAATAGTCAGTTAGACATAGACGGATATTTAAGCTTATAGAGATTCCTTTATAATTATTTAACTTGGTTTCAGACTGATGCATTAGTTCGCTTGCTGCCACTAATTGGATCTTCAAGTATCAGGTATCTCAAGTCCTTCCATAGTTGTGCATGTTCTGGCAGCATCCATGTCAAACTATTAAAACAATTGCTATCATTTGGCGTTTAGGATTGACCACTTTAATTGATTGCATTAATTTGTAGCACTGCTTGCTTGGTGGGCATCACTGGTGTCTTTGCTCCACTTCTTGAGGAGAATGTGTTTCGAGGGTTTTTTATGGTGTCCCTAACTAAGTGGTATGGTTCCCTTTTTGTTTCTCCATCTAAATATTAAGTTGTCATTTTAATGTTGCACAAAAACTTAGTGTTTGAAAGCTGACAGTTTATTCTATGCCTAGCACTATTGATCATTTCTTTGCACACGCCACTCCTAAAATCACGCATGATATTTAGTAACAAACTCTCAGGTTAAAGAATTTAGAAAATTTTCTTGCTTTTAAATGCCAATAATTTTTTGTGGCCTATGGTTTGCAGCTTTAAATTGAATTGGCAAACCCTTGGTCTAGGCTTTATTGTGTACTATAATCCAGCAGTTAATAATGTAATAGAAGTTGCAGATATATGCAACAGTTTGTGCTACTAAGCCTTGGCTTAAAGGGGAGCTCCTTCCCCCATAAGAACAAGGTGGAAGGATTGCAGGCCACAACCCACTGGGTGCATGTGCAAATTGCTGTTTAAAGGGAAAAAAGAAAGAAAAGATAGGCACTTCTTAGAAATTATGAATAAGCTGAAATTTGATTAAAGAGTGATGGAGAAAGTGTTCCAAGATTTTTTTGTCAAGTAAAAATGTTCTCTGAGATTATAAGGCCAAGTATTTCTTCCAGAACATTTTACTATAAAGGAAGACCATGCTCGTAATATGAGAATGGTGGAACATGGATGGATGGATAAATGGCAATACAATACAGATAAACTAGATATGATTGCTTTTGAAAGAAACTGTACTCATTAAGAATTAGACCAAAAAAAAAGGTTGAGATGGTTGTGTTCAGTTAATGAAGACTAATGGTTGAAGTCGTTTGATGTGATGTTGTCTCAGTTGCAGTCAGACTGAGAATATGAAAGGACATATTGCAGACAACTGCGGGCATGGCCCTTATAAAGTAAAATGAAATAAAATGTTATGAGATAAATTCCAAATCATTTCAAATAAGCGTTACTGGAATTTGATTTGGGTTGTCTATCTGTTTTCATGTGTTTTCTGCACATTCTTCCATCTCCTCTTTCCATATAAAAATCTTCTCCATCTTTTCTAATATCTCATCCCCAAAGCCTTGCTGCCATATGCCTGTAGTGAGGGTGAGTTGAACACGAACTTGATTTAATTTGTTTGTTGTTAGGAACATAACTTACATTTATTACTTGTCAACTTTTAAACGCTGTTCTTTTTTGTTTTTATGCTTCTTCTACTCTTTTTGCAGGGTACCTACGCCAGTAGCTGTCTTTATCAGTGCTGCTGTATTCGCACTTGCACATCTCACTCCTGGAGAGTTTCCACAGTTGTTTGTTCTAGGTAGCATGCTTCCCTTTAAATAGATGCAAAAGATATATAAAAGTGTTTTACATGGCTCTTTTAAGTTTCCCTGATGACAATTCTCAAAAAAAAAAAAAAAAAAAAAAAAAGTTTCCCTGATGACATTATTTAAGTAAAAACTTCATTTAGAATGTCAAGTTTATTGCTCTCTGGTAGATATCAAACTTGTCCACCTACCATGAAGCAACCAACAGTACATTGTGATCCCTGCAGGCATTGCTTTGGGATTTTCATATGCCCAAACCCGTAATCTTTTAACACCAATCACAATACATGCCTTTTGGAACTCCGGAGTAATATTGCTTCTCACCTTTCTTCAGGTATAAGTTTATTATTTATTATTTTTTTGCTAAACAGGTACATGTTTTATTATGTGGGTGCATAAGTCTGCTTGATTTGCCCTTGATCACGACCTTTTCTACTGTTATTATTTTGTACTGGATCTCAAGAACAACAAAGCATGGATGTATTTCGTTTTTGAGTAACTTTACATGTATAATTTATGTATCAAGTGTTAAAACTAACTGTGGTTGTTTGCAGCTTCAAGGTTATGACATCAAGGAATTGCTACAAGCAACCTAATAGGGATTTTTATTGATTCTGGAGCTTGTACAGGCTGCCTTCTAGGTTTATTAACCGTATAACCATACAGGCTGCCTTTTAGGCTCTCTCTCTCTCTCTCTCTCAACCAAAAATAAATTAATAAATGAAGGAAGAAAAAAAATCCTTTTCTTTTCTTTGTTCTTTGTTGTATAAAGTGATTAAAACTAGGAGAACAATTGATGGAAGTCAATTATTGAGGAAAATTTTTGGAAGATGATTTACTACTTCTTTCATGATTACTTCATAATGGGTATATATGTTTACTTAATTTTTAAGATGATGATCTCTTTCTCAATGAATAAGAAGTTCATTCAACAAATTGAAAAAAGTTCATGGAAACTGCTCCAGCAGTTCAAATCACAAGCAGCTAAATGCTGCAAACCGGAAACATTGACCCAAATTTCTGTACTTGAAAGCCTTAAAACAGAGCTAGCTACATAAATCTGATATATCATATGGCCAAATTTCTGATATAGAGGCCCTTCTGGGTTGGTTGTTATGCCAATGAAAATTGAATGGCCTTGACTTGACCTACAACACATGCTTAGGAACTGAAACACACAGCTTTTTGGTCTTTCTAAACGGTATCTGAATTTTTGGTTTATGTATTTACTGCAGCATCCTTCCAAGGGGGATATTTGATTTTGGATGCCAAAATATTTTTGTCTGTTTTGTTTTAATTGGATGTGTTACTTAACATCAGTCATGAGTCATGCTTTTTCCTCGACCAGCCAAGATCAGAAAAGCAGACTGATCTCTGTTGGCAAATTGTTAATTTTATCGGTTCTTCTAGGACCATAATTTTTGTGCCACAGCTCCTACTAAAACTCTGATGTGGTTAATTATGAGTGCTAGACCATCACTTTCACAAGTAAGCAATGCACAAGTAAGCAATGCACGGACATGGATATTAGTTCACTTTTAAAAATTTGTAATATTTAATGTGAATCATAAAATGAATCCATTTGGAATGAAAAAGATCATTATTCATTTTCAATCACATGATGTAATTAAGAATAACAAGAAGAAGCCCAATTACTCTCGTAGTCTCTAATTTGACATTATCTGAACATATGAGAATATTTCATGCCCATAATGAATTTAATTCTTTTTGATTTACACGCTCATAAGTTTGTAATGATTATTGAATCCACAACCTTATCTTAGACCCTATTCTTATTATTAGAGGAACTCATTGACAAAATGAATTTAACTTTTTTTTTTCCCGCTTATTTAATACGCTAAAATATTATTTTGGTTTGAGGTTGCTGTCAATTTGGTCTATGTTATTTTCTATTTGCAGTTAGTATTTTTCATTAATAAGTTGACGATATAGACCAAATTGACTGCAAGTTGAAAATAATATTGATTAAATCAACTGTTACCGACAAGAATCAAATTGACAATGACTTTTGTTAATATTGATTAAATTGACCGCTGCTAACAAGTAAGGATCAAATTGGAAGTGACCCAAAACATAGGGACCCGTAGTAAAATCAAATTTACAGCAAGCCCCAAAATGTAGGGACTTGTCCAGTTGTCCTACCGAGCAGGCCACTCCACTCTTGTGCTCTCACTCTAGTAGTTTTTTTAACCACAAAACGTTCACAGCATCTGAAATTCTCAGAGAGCAAAAGAAATGGCGTCAATGGCACTCTCTTCCTCCCTAGCTGCTCAATCCTCTTCCCACTATCGTCACCATGTTTTCCCACCCAAACGTTGTTTCTTGTCCGTAGACTCAGCGAAACAAACCCACCACATTGCTCTTTCCCTCCATTCTAGCACACCCATTTCCAAGAAAACTCTAAGGCTTAGCTCAGTTTGCTTTTCCAAAGATAGTAATAAATCAAAAGCTGATATTCAACCCAAGGTGACGTTTCTCACATGGGTCTTCAACACCGATTGGCTTTTGGTGTAGGCAGGTTTTATACCCCACGAATTGAATTATAGGCGGAATTTAAATCTCATATCTCTTATTTGACACGATAATTTATTAAGATAAATGAAACCACAACACTAAGGACTAAAATAGACAAACAAATTTAGATGTTATAATTGTATGTTATCATTGTGTTTATAATAAGGAAATATTTTGACCCCACTAAATATTCTCTTTATAACTTTTAATTTCTATCATTTTGATAAAAAAAGCATAGTAATCTTTTATTTATAAAAATAACTTGGTAATTTTATTTCAGGAAACTGGATTGGACTGGCCAATGTTGAAGCGATGGGATGTGCCCTGGGGTTGGCAAACGGTTTGCTTGACTCTACTTTTATCGGGCTTAAGTTTGTTTGTTATATTTAGTCTCTGAAATTTAAAAGTTCATTACTCTAGTACTAAAAATTGTAAACTTATTATCCAAGTTAGTCCTATCCTAATATTGTCATCATAATTTTATTTGTTTGTGTGCAAAATTCGATATAGACATGTGGTACTATATTATAATTGCAGGGTTAAGGAAGGTTTAGCACTTTAACTTGGAAGTACCGACTTGGGTCTAGTGCACGGGAGCACTGGACTTGTTGAGATGCTGAGATGTGTCAAATATTTGCCATGTTTCAATGTCTCAATGAGTCCAGTGCTCCTGCATTTACATTTTTTCGAGGGCTAACAATGAAAATTTCTGGTTTTAGGACCAAATGTATATTTTTACCTTGTTTTTCTAAAGAAAATAAGTCAATGAAAATAAGCACATCCAAAGAAACTCTTAGCAATCCAATGTCAAATAATTGTATATATACTATGCATGGAATTTATGAAGCAGACGGTCTTATGGGTATTGGTTAAGTATGTTTTATAAGCTAAAATATGCGTACATGCCAATTGTTTCTAGGTTGTTGGTTTGGAATGAAATTAATCAATTTTTTCCTAGACAGTTATATTTTGGCAGGGCATACACTGTCAGCGGCTCTTCATAAGCTAGGAATTTGCCTTGAGGAACTGAGTTTGGACAAGCAGACGGAGATAATGTTCTTGTCTCAGGGGTATTAATGGCTGTCCTTTTAGTTTATTTTCAATTGTTTGCTTATCTTTTGCTAATTGTAAAACTATGCCAGCCAATTTTTGGACCTAATCTTTATATTTGATCCATCATTGCATTTAACTGTGACATTCATGTTTGGAATCTAACATGTTTCCTGAAACACCTAAATTGTATTGGAATTTGTATGTACTAGTCACAGACCCACGCGATGCGTGGGAATATATATTTTGTAAGATGATACAATTCATAATTTATTCTCTAAAATTTATTGAAGATAGTTTTCTCCTAAAAAATTGAACTATTTCTAAAATTATTTTCCAACTCTCTATCTCTACAAATATATCATTATATTATTTTGGGTTATTTTTATTTTTTAATTTTATAGATATGATATTTGAAAATCAATAATGGAGGGACATGCCAACACAACATTAGATTTCTATTTTTCTTCCCATGATGAGATTGTATCATATTTTAATTCTTCTAAATTTTGAGGTGCGACCTTCGTACCAGTTGCTAAATCCTTAATTCCCAAAAGTGATGTCTAATTAGTTGCCAACAAAAAAGAATAAGACCACAAAAAAAAAAAAAAAAAAGAAAAAGAAAAAGAAAAGGAAAGTGAAGTTTTATAGGTTAGAATCATCATGTACAAAAACTTATTTACAATAAGGTAAATAAATAAAATACATATTAAACAAACCTTACTTCAGCAAAATGATCAAATTTAATAGATCTTCACTTATATCAATTACCATCAAAGACCAAATTGTCAAATAGTAATGTGCCATTGATTCCACCCATGTCTACTACCAACATTTATCAATGTGTCCATATACAAATCACTCAATTATCATTGTTTTGAATTCCCACAGAAAATTAAAATAGAGCGTATACGAATTGTAAACTTGCTAACTCGGCTAATTGTTCTTACCTCGGAGAAGATGTCTATTAACATTCCAGGTTATGAATTTCAAATGGCTACAGGAAGTTATCAGATTGTATCAATTGCTATGCCCAAAAATAGCAATTGCTTCTGCCTTCATTGGAACACATCAGCTATATCATATTGTGTTTAATAAGGAAAGAAATAGTAAAATCCAAAAGAAATAGTATTGTTAAGATTTGTCTAAAACTCATGCACATAGTATTCTAGATATTCAAGAAGAGAAAATTCTAAAAAGAAAATCAAATTGTTGAAAAAATAGCATAATTCAAAATCTAAAACTAAAAACCCAATTATTGTTCATGTACACAGTATTAAAGATAGGTATTCAAAAATCAAGAACCAATTAATTTTTCTATCCTCACAACAGTTAGCATAGAGCTAGGTACTAATGGAATTTAAAAATAACTCAATTCTTTGAATTTCGTCACTCCTAAAATACCAAAAAATTTCTCATAAGCTAAATAATCCTCAAAGTTATTCGTCAACCAAACAAACCAACTAAGGTCCCAAACACAAAAATTTTAGCCACAACACAACAATCTACTTAAGTTGATGTACTTTGAAGAATTATAGTTTCCTTTAAAAGGATTAAGATAAAAAAAAATTTTAACTATTACATCCCAAGTTCCATACACAAAAAAAAAAATTTAAGATTCAAACTTTACTCTCTTTTCTCTTCCATTTTCCCACAATTTCTGGGACACCAAATAGTCAAATTAAACAACAAAAAACAAATTGTTAGTATAAGGAAATGAAAATCTAATATAGCTAATGTGTATTGAACCATAAAAAGCAAATTATCAAGCACCACCCAAGAAAATCAACAAATTTATTCCTCTTTCCTTTAAAATGTTCTTAGAAAAGAATGGTTACCAATTGATTAGCATGACCTTCAATAGATGAAAAAGCCTCCAATGATTGCGTGTCTTGATCATTGACATCTGTCAAATAATTGACAAACAAAACAAAGATAAAAATGAAATTTAGTTCAGCATATAAGATGACAAGAAAAAGAGAACAATAACAATTTCTCTTTGATGAAAATGAATGACACTCTTACTATAAAACAAAGACCAAAATAAAAACATCACATTGAACAAACATATTGAGAGTAACATTCCTACAGTCTAGAGAATGGCACCCATAAAACAATTTATAACAAACATGATCAAATTCCCAACTCAAATAAATTATATATATATATATATATATTTTAATAGTTTTAAGACCATGAAAACTCAATCTCGTTCACAATGAAATCTCAAAATTGAACTACGTTTTTTTTCCTAATAATGAGATGGGAATATAAAAAAAAAAAAAGAATAATACAAATAATAGAACTCATTTTCAGTTTATACCCTTTGGACCTGGGCTACCAATGTTCACCTCTCATCTGCTTCAGTTTCGTTTGCAAGATCTAGAGTCATTATCTATCTCTTGCACTCACTTGATTGGGTTTTGGTAGATGAACTTGAGCCATGACCAAAAGAATGGAAAAAACACTCAAGAAACTATCGCATTGAAGACCATACCGATCAATTTGTAAACAGAGAACAATTGAAAATTTATAGAAAAAATATGAGAGGTGAGGAGGTGAGAAGGTTGCAATCTATCGGTGACTATAAAAATTCCATATAATAGCGACATCTCAAGAGTCTGGGTTAATGGAAAGACACACGATAGATTTGGAGATAAAGTATCAGTGACTATAAGAATTCCATATAATAGCTGCATCTCAAGAGTTTGGGTTAATGGAGAGACACGCAATTGATATGGAGATAAAGTATTGGTGACTATAAGAATTCCATATAATAGCGGCATCTCAAGAGTCTGAGTTAATAGAGAGACACACGATAGATATGGAGATAAAGTAACACCTGAATTTAAAAAGAGACTCAATAAATGGCAATCAATAAAACAAAAAATAAAATAAAATAAAATAAATGATGACATGGCGTTGACGTGGCTTAACTGGAGCGTAGCAACATTAAATGCTACGCTTCAGCTTTTAGTAATATATAGAAAATTTATAGAAAAAATATGAGAGGTGAGGAGGTGAGAAGGTTGCAATCTATCGGTGACTATAAAAATTCCATATAATAGCGACATCTCAAGAGTCTGGGTTAATGGAAAGACACACGATAGATTTGGAGATAAAGTATCAGTGACTATAAGAATTCCATATAATAGCTGCATCTCAAGAGTTTGGGTTAATGGAGAGACACGCAATTGATATGGAGATAAAGTATTGGTGACTATAAGAATTCCATATAATAGCGGCATCTCAAGAGTCTGAGTTAATAGAGAGACACACGATAGATATGGAGATAAAGTAACACCTGAATTTAAAAAGAGACTCAATAAATGGCAATCAATAAAACAAAAAATAAAATAAAATAAAATAAATGATGACATGGCGTTGACGTGGCTTAACTGGAGCGTAGCAACATTAAATGCTACGCTTCAGCTTTTAGTAATATATAGATTTGCTGGAGATTGTAAGACATTGTACAAGCAGTGGGTTGCTTAAGGCAGCTGCCATAATCTGTGTATGAAATTAATATTTAGGATTTTTGGTTTTTGTTCTTTTTCTGGAAGCTTATTTACCCTCTAGAAATCAGGTCGATGCTATGGATTTAATGGCTGTGCTCTTAACTGTTGGTCTTTTTTTTTTGTTGGTTTCATAAATATCCTATCTGGGATGTCACATGGGATTCATAAAACTTGCAATACTTTTACGTGTAAATTGTTTGTATGTCAAATTATTACCAAATTGTCTATCAGTGTAGTAATAGTCACCTTAGTTTTTAAGCAAACCTTTTGTTTTGTAGCCTTCCACTGCAGTTGCACTTGGAGTTGTGTATGGCATTGTGAATGGGTTTCGAGTCTTCGACCACTTCCTGAAGACATTTTTTGCTATGGTATCTGTCTTTTTGGTCTCATTCACAAACGGTGTTTTTTTTTTTTTTTTTTTCTTAATTATTATTTTATGTTGATTGGAAATGGTGTGATGGCAAGTGCCTTCTACCAAAGCAACATGTTGTGGGTTTGAGTCTGAGAATCAACCTCTCCCAAAACATAAGGGTATGGATGCCTACCAATCACCCTCTCCAGACCCTGCAGAATTGGGAGATTTGTGCATTGGGTAAGACCCATGTTTATTGACCATATGTCCCCTTAAATATTTACTCATTCGAATAGGCTGCAAAATCATGAACTAAATCAAAATTGGCATGATAGACTATAGTGGTTCTTATACCAGCCTCAATCTATCTCAATGAGGCAATGAATGTAGATGGTAAAATTCATCCTTGATTTGTTATTAGTTAGGCTGTAGGTTTTGCATTTATATACTTGATCTATTGAAATGATATTGATCAATTGTTTCAGATTGGAGGGAGCCCTTTAGTCGACAGAAAGGATGGCTATTGTGGGCAGGGATTGGCTTTCTTGGTACTGTAACAGCTGTTTACTTAACAGGAGCTTCTATGTCCTTTCTCAGTGGCGGGAGTCTACAAGTAGGGATTAGCAATTAGTCTGGAATTTTGTTATGATTTCTTTCTTTTACTTTTGGGTGCAGAGGACAAAAACTCCTTGATTGTTTTAGTTTAGTTTATTGAATTACTTGTTCTAAAGTAGTATGACCAGATATTGAGGAGTAATATCTCCTCCATTCTTGTATTATTAGTTATTTATAACTACTAAATATGGGCTTTTCTATGAGTCATTCAATTGCAATAAAACTTCAAGGAATATTGCTTGCAATACCTTTTTCATTTCTTTGAATGGTATTATTCATTTTTGGTTGATTAGATTTTTATTCATTCCGGCTACCGTGTTTATTTTAATATAGGATTTTTTTTATGGGAAAAAATTAGGAAATTGCTTGGGTAATTTTTGTTAAACATAGATGGTTATTTAAGCTTATAAGGATCGCTTTATAATTATTTACCTTGGTTTCAGACTGATGCTCTAGGTCGCTTGCTTCCACTAGTTGGATCTTCAAGTATCAGGTATCTCATGGTTGTCCTTAGTTGTGCATGTTCTGGCTGCATCCATGTCAAATTGTTAAAAGACTTGCCATAATTTGGTGTTAGGGATTGACCACTTTTATTCATTGTATGACTTTGCAGCTCTGCTTACTTGGTGGGCATCACTAGTGTCATTGCTCCACTTCTTGAGGAGACATTGTTTCGAGGGTTTTTAATGGTGTCCCTAACTAAGTGGTAAAGTTCCTTCCTTTTTATTTTTGATTTTTCCCCCTACATCTAAATATTAAGTTTTTGTTTTCGTTTTAATGTTGCAGAAAAACTTAGTGTTTGAAAGCTTACGGTTAATTTATGCCTAGCACTATTGATAATTTCTTTGCACAAGAATCACGCATGATATTTAGTAACAAACTCTTAGGTAAAATAATTTAGAATTTTTTCGTGCTTTCTAATGCCGATAATTTCTTATGACATATGGTTTGTAGGTTTAAATTGATTTAGCGAAGCCTTGGTCTAGGCTTCATTGTTTACCATAATCTAGTGGTTATTTATTTTTTCTGAATAATCTAAGTGGTAATTAATATAATAGAAGTGGTGGATATATGAGACTTCATGCTTCTAAGGCTTAGCCTAAAGGGGAGCTCCTTTCTCCATAAGAACAGGGTGGAAGGATTGTGATCCACTGGGTGCATGTGCAAAATACATTTTAAAGGGCAAAAAAAAAAAAAAAAAAAAAAAACAAGGAAAGGAAGAAAGAAAGGATAGGCACTTCTTAGAGATTATAAGTTGAATTTTGATCATGGAGTGATGGAGAAAGTGTTCTGAGATTTTTTTTTGGGTAAAGAAAGTGTTTTGAGATTACAGGGCCAAGAATGCTATTTCTTACAAAACATTTGACTATAAAGGAAGAACATGCTCATAATATGAGAATTATGGAACATGGATGAGATGGATAACTGGCTATACAAGACAGATAAAGCTAGATGTGATTGCATTTGAAAGAAACTGTAGTATTTGAGAACTAGATAAAATAAAAGGTTTGAGATGGTTGTGTTCTTGCTAATGAAGACTAATGGGTGATGTAGTTTAATGTAATGTTGTCCCAGTTGCTAACAACTGAGACTGAGAAAGGACGTGCTGCAAACAACTGCAGGCATGGCCCCTGCAAATGTAAAATGAAATAAAATGTTCATGATAAATCCGAAATCATTGCAAATAAGCATTACTGGGGTTTAATTTGGGCCATCTGTTCTCATGTGTTTTCGACACATTCTCCCAGATTTTTCCATACAAAAGAATTCTCCATCAAAATCTATTATTGTTCCATTTATATCTCATCACAATGCCTTGCATCCATAAGCCCCATGAGGGTCAGCTGATCAACACTTGAACTCGATTGTTAAGGAAAATTAAGTACATTTATCACCTGTCAACTTTTAAATGCTCCTGTTTGTTTTCATGCTTCTTCCACTCATTTTGCAGGGTTCCTACACCAGTAGCTGTCATTATCAGTGCAGCTGTATTTGCGCTTGCACATCGCAGGCCTGCAAAATTTCTGATTCAGTTTGTTTTTGGTAGCATGCTTCCCTTTAAATATATGCAAAAGATGTAGAAATGTGTTCCAAATGACTATATTTTAAGTTCCCTTGATCACATTGTTTAAGCATATAACTTTGTTTAGAATGTCAAATTTATTTCTCTCAGTAGATATCAAACTTGTCAATCAACTATGTAGAAACCAACAGTACATTGTGCACCCTGCAGGGACTGCTTTGGGATTATTATATGCCAAAACCCATAATCTTCTAATGCCGATCACAATTCATGCCATTTGGAATTTGGGAGTACTATTGCTTTTCACCTATTATAAGGTATTTGTTTTCTTATGTGGGTGCATAAGTCTGCTTGATTTGTCCTTGATCACTACCTTTTCTACTGTTATTATACTGGATCTCAAGGACAACCAAGCATATTTCATTACTGAGTAACTTTACATGTTTAATTTATGTATCAAGTGTTAATACTAACTGTGGTTTTTTGCAGCTTAGAGGTTATGATATCACAGGATTCCTGCGACTACGCAAATCTACATAGGGATTTTCATTGATTCTGGAGCTAGTACAGGCTGCCTTTTAGTTTCTCCACTCCCAACCCCTCCTCTCTCCCCCCCACACCCCCACAAACCCCCCCCCCCCCCCCCCCCCCCCCCCCCCCCCCCCAAAAAAAAAGGCACCTTTTCTTTTCTTTGTTCTTTGTTGTATAAAGCTATCAAAACTAGGAGAGCAATTGATGGAAGCCAGTCATTTAGGAAAAATGTTGGAAGTTGATTTTTAATTGACTTCTTTCATGATAACATTCACAAACAGAGCTCTGGTCTGCTTTCTAATCATGGCTGAGTAAGGAAATAGGCATCACTGGCTGGCAAGAAACACGTCCAATTTAAAAACAAAACAAACATAAATACTTACGTAGCTAGCCCTGTTTTAAAGCTTTCAAGTGCTTCCGGAAAGAACTTCATCAGTGTTTTTGGTTTGCGGCATTTAGCTGCTTGAGAAGTTTCCCTTTTTTTTTTTTTTTTTTTTTTTCCCAATTTTGTTGAATAAAATTTCTAGAGGTGATCAGATTGAAAAATAAGTAAACATATGTACTTCAAGTTTCAGATACAAGTCCATCAAATCATTGAGGAAAAAAAAGTCCATCTAAATATCTAATCACCATTATTAAGTTTTGCAATTCATCAACAAAACGAATTGTCTTCAAGAATTCCATATATAAATTTGCTCATTGTACCATCTATTTCTATAATAGCACAGGAGAAAAACTTAATATTGCTTGCTTCGCATGTTCTGTGAGTCATCCCTCGGACAGTACCAAACATAACAAACAAACTTCTCTTATTTTAGTATCTGCTAACTTGCAATTGGACCTAGTTTTTGCGTGAATGCCACTTTAATTGGATGTAATCAAGGTTGTCAAAATTGGGATCTTACGTAGGATCGCAGGAGGTAGGTAGGATCGTGGATTGTAGGATTGGATTGTGGATGGTAAGATCCTACCTATTTTCAGATTTGAAGCAAAAAACACATTGATAGTGACTTTGTATATTGAATAATCTTATGAATCTTCCATAAAAAAATAAAGATTTTGATCATATGATATAATTTGTATGTCCTACATCGCTACGTCTATACTAATGAAACAAATATATTTAAGTTTTAACACAATGTATTTAAAAAGTTTAGTGAATGTTTAATTAGATACCAACCAAGTACCAAAAATAGTAGCACACTTTTTCCTTTAGCAGCAGCTCTTGAACTCTTATTATCACCTAACATTGATAACCAAATGATACAATAGTGATCACACATTCACACTATACACATGTAACTTTTATTTTTTAGTTAAAAATCTATAAAGGAAGGCATTAGAATTGTCACTTCATTATCTTCATCTTCTTCTGGTTGACGTCCTTTGCTAACCACTCATTATCTAAAGACAAGTTTTTCAAACCAATTTCTTCTTTTGCATTTGATGGTTTAGATATTTTCTCTCTTATCTTCAAGTTTTACATAACAAATACCAACTCATTCATTTTTCTTTTTTTGGTTTAAACAATTTTCTCCTTCACTACAAAAAAATCGTCCTGTCCCAGCGTTTTTTTCCCGGCGTTTTTTCAAATCGTCGTAATAGATTAGCCTGTCCCAGGACTTTTTGAAAATGCTAGTATAGGAAATCCTATTACGGCGGCTCAAAACCAGCGCTTTACAAAGCGCTGCAATAGGAGGCCTATATTTTTGAGTGTACTTAAAGGTGTACAAATTTTAATAGAGAATTCTCAATTGGGGGATAATATACCAAAGTCATTTGGTCTTATTTTTCCAAATGTACTCTAATTACTTTCACAACCTGAAGAGCTATATTTTAAGCTCAATATTCTTATAGCAAAAATTTTCAATTCAAGAAAGTCATTTCCATATGAGTCCCACCACTTGGTTATACATTTATAAAGTACAATGTCTTAGTCTTAAGATTATAAATTACAACTTATAAAGATGAACTAAAAAAAAAAAAAAAAAACTGATTTTTACGTTTTGGTAGGATCGGTAGGATCCCATACGATCCTATACGATTCTACACAATCCTACAATATTTATGTTGTGCGATTCTAAATGTTTTGGTGAGGTGAGATCGTTGTGCGATTCTACGATCAATATCGCGATTTTGACAACCATGGATGTAATAATCTTTATTTAATCATGTTAAATTCATTCTTTTTATTTTTTACTAGTCGCAATCCCGTGCAACGTGTGGAAATTTTTTTGAAAATTTGTTTTTTGTTAAGTGAAAAAAAAAAAAATAGTAAATGAGACTTATAATGTGTTAGTCCCAAAATCTACTTAAAATGATGTGATTATTTTCTAATAAAGTATAGTTGATACAATATATTAGATTTTCTAAATTAAACTATCTATATTTGTTATTTGAAATTGAAAGTGTTTTAAATTTAGTATTATTTTTAAGGAAACATAATATATTTTACATTCAATTATTATATAAGGCAAGAAGACATTTTTGTAAATAATGTAATGTATGACTTTTATTTGTTTTTAATGCTCCTTACAAACATTTTATCCTTTATATTTATAAGTTTTGAATTTCCTAAAGAAGAAGCCTATTTAAGTAAATCCATCACTTATATTAGAAAAAAAATAATACAAGACTTTAGTAAGATGTAAGAAAAATGTAATTTTATTAAGAACCTACCAACATTATGCTAAGAAGGTGACATGATTGTCAATAAAGTAACTCCACTTTTTAGTTTCTACACAAACCTCTTCTCTTAAAGTATCAACGAAGTGGACTAAAGAGGATCGAAATAGCCTGAAGTGCACCAAAATAGACTAAAGCTGATAGAAATAGACAGAAGTGAACCGAAATAGATTGAAGTGGATCAACGTGGATTAAAGTGGACCAAATGGACCAAATAGACCAAATTGGATGAGTAGACCGAAGTGGACTGAATGGACCGTAGTAGACTGAAGTAGTTCAAAGTGGACCAAATGAACCTACATGGACTGAATGGACTGAAGTAGACTAACATTGACTGAAGTGCACTGAAATGGATAGAATAGACCGAAGTGGACTGAAATAGTCCGAATTGGACAGAAATTGACTGAATGGGTCAAAATAGACTGAAATGGACAAAATTGTACCGAAATACACCAAATGGACTGAATTGGACCAAATGAACCAAAGTGGACCAAGCATGACAATAATAAATAATAAGCTTCATCTTTTAGATATTATATAGACTTAGGAAGTGGAGCTTTAGTCTTTATTTGGTCACTAAGGGTACGTTTGGTACACTGAATGTGGATTACGATAGGAATTGTAATCTTTATTACTAGTGATAAAGTGTGTTGTAATGTAATAACTAAACCTATTCATTAGTTTGGTTGTGAGTTATAACATTAGAATGAAACTTAACATTTATTTTAGGAAATATCTTACTCATATAATTATATCTTCTTAAAAAATTTTATTTTTAAATTTAAGAGAGATTTGTGTTTTTTTTTTTTTTTATGATTTTTTATTTTTATAATTGTTAGATTTATATGGAAAATTTGTTTATTTAGAAATATATTAAGTTTTGAAATTATTATACTTAGTAAGAAATAGCTAATACAACCTTTTAATGAGGAATAATTATTATTCATTTTGAAGAATAGCTATTCATAAGGAATACATATTTCTAGTAATAAAAATATTACCAAACTAAAGAATAACTAAATCAAAGGAATAATTATTACATTACAACGTCTACTACAGTCTACCAAATATGCCCTAAATAAAAAAGATTAAAGGCCTTTTAATGGGCCATTAATGCTAAAAAGATATCAAATTTAATATTAAGTTTTAGATTAACCAAAGTGTAATGGAATTTCAAGAATAAGAGGGTCAAAGTAATAACAATTATAAAAATTTGACCAATTTAAGAAAATCATATAAGAAATATGAAAAGTTTGGGGTCATTCTCATCTATATATCTTTGTAAACTTTAACTAAATATAAGTGTTAACAAAATTGATTGCTTGAAAAGATTTTTTTTTTTTGGTTTTCCTTGGGGTTTGGATTTGCATTAGGAGGGAAAAACGATCTCTAATAATGGACTAAAGCTCTTTAGCAAAATTTGCCATCTCTTTTACATTTTTGTTAACGAGTTTTTTCTCCATCTTAAACTTTGAAAATAGCTTTTAAGTTAAAACTGGAAATTTCAATCTTTAATAAAGGCTTTTTAGAATACTCTATTCTAGTTTTTAATAGAAATAGTGAATTGACAAAAATAGTTATATTTATTGAGTCAATACCCACCCATTTTTAGAGAGAGAGAACCTAATCTTATAACAACACCACTGGAGAGAACCTAATCTTAGAACAACTCCTGTTACACCACCAACAAAAATGAAATGCCAATGGATCAATTGGATTATTAGTTTGATCCATTGGCATTGTGAAGGTAATATCTTACAGAGTTGTTGTATGTAGTGGCTTCCTCTTATTGGTTGAGATTCACAGGTATGTGGGACCCACATGCATATTAATTAAGAGGTAGTTACTCCATACCATAGTTTCATAAGATTATTTTTGCGACATTGTTAGTTCAGATTTAGATTAACTTATAGTGTATTGTTTTTATGATACATTTTAAGTGGAGGAAGGAGGATTTGAATCTTAGATGTTTCTACTAAAAACACCAAAAAATGATGTTTGTTTGTGTTTTTTTATCAGTCACAGGCTCACAGCGTAATGTTGTTAAGCTTAAACGTGATTTATTTATGACCTTAGAATAATATTTTTCCTCTTAATCCAATAATATTCGTTCCCTTATAAAGAAGAAAGTCTGAAGTGCGGTGCATGATACTAGACGTTAGACATTGATTAAAAAAACAAAAAGCTAAAATCCAAATTAACCCATAGAGTTTGTGTGTTTTTTTAATTTTACACCCTAAAATTTTATAATATGGATTTTATTATCTGAAGTTATATTTCGTTTGCATTAGTAACTTTTCTATTTATATTTTTTGTTAAGTGCTACATAAGTTTATTATGCGTGTTTAGTTTATTCAATAAAATAATGTTACGTCATTTTTATTATGTCACATAATTTCTTTTTTGTTTTGTTTTGAGTTTATTGTGTGTGTATATGTTTTTCGTTTTAAAAAATTTATTTTAATTATTTAAAGGTTTTTTAGAGTGCAAAAATGACGTGATATCATATTATAAGAAAAATTAAACAAACTCGACAAGTTTATGCGACACTTAACGAATATGAAATTACTCACTATTCACTTAGTTTTGGGGCCATAATCATTACTCACTATAAAATATAGATAAAAGGGTTGTTGATGCAAATCGAATATAATTTTAAGAAGTAAAATCAAAATTTTAAAATTTTAGGGTGTAAAGTCTAAATACTCTTAGAATGTATAGTTTCATTTTAGCCGGAAAAAAAAAAAAAGGTGCAAAATGAAAGTTCACAATTAGCATAGAGTCTATTAATTCTATGACCCACCACCACCACCCTAGCATCTTTGAAGACAAGTTGGGATTAATAATGTGAGGCCACGACATTACATGACTTAAAACGATAATGAGGCACCCACGTCACTGAATTTGATTCAAATTGGGTACCAGCTCGGTTTTATCTACCATATTGAGTGCACTTGCCACCTAGGTGTTTATTTACTGGTTCATGTTCACGTGGACAGAGGTATAGATGCTTGAGCTCGAAGAGTTTGACTCATTTTTAAAAACTTTGGTTACACGTTTGGGAAGCAAACCCTAGGTCAAGAAACAGACAGAAATGGTTCCAACCGAGGGCTAGATTTTGGGAGTTTCACTGATTTTTGAGTCCCAAGTTTGGCATTTGACTCAGTGAGAGCTTGAAACATTAACTGCACAGTACTTCACTCCCTAATTGCTATCCAACCAGTAGACATTGTTAGCAAAGTCTAGTATGAAAAATTGGACCTTGTTAAGTTTAATGAGGGTGGGTTTTGAAAGGCAATTCAAAATTAATTTTGTAATAATTTGGTTTACTAAAAGCAAGAAATTGAGGAATTCCATAGTTTAGCTTTTCCAAAGTCCACAAAATTAGAGCTATTTGACTTTGGCCTTTTAAAATGTCCAAAAACCCATGTCTTCCTTTCAACACTTTGGGAAGTTTAGATAGAGAAAATAATACCAACAATGCTACTATGCTAGGGACACAAAGAATTTATAACTTGTTGAGGTGAAACTTATTAAGAAATATAACTTTTATGGGAAATATAATAAGTTGTTAAAAAAGTTAGTTATTATTATTATTTTTTAACTTTATTTTGATAAAATTTTTTTAAAAATATTTTCTAAATTAATACCCTTAGAACATTCGTTAATTTTCTTAAATTATTATTAACGATCACTTTTAAATGTGAACATCATCATCGCACACTCTTGGTGTGATTGTCACTATATCCATAAGTATAAGTGCTTGTGGAGTGTGGGGGAAAAGGCTGGGGTTTAAGTCTTCAGGAGGGAGCTTCACACATATATATACTTAGATTAGATTAGAGTAGAATTCTATCTTGTATCTAAAAAAAAAAAAAAGTGAACATCACTAACAATTTTTTATTACACATCAATCACAACATGTGATTTAAATGGTTATAATAAGTGTTTGAGACGGCAATGTTCATACAGTATCACCATAATTTAACTTAAATTCATTCTTTTTGGATACAAATATTAACATAACCACTTTTACAAATTTTAACACTTGCCAGCAGATATGTTTTTTACTAAAGCATTTATATATTCCACGTTAACATAGTAATGTAAAATAATTCCCCAAACCCATTAAACTATATTCATTTTCTTGAAAGTGCGTATTGATTATATGGATTATGAATGATTGTAGTGATTAAGACTGCAAAGTGGCGATAGAGACGATTCTAAAGGTTTTATTTTATTTTATTTTATTTTATTTTTTATTTTTTAACACTTCTACTTTGTGTTACATATATACATATCTTATCTACATACAAATTATATTTTAATACTTCTTTCTGTTATTTCTTATATTGTGTTTTTCTTTTGGTGGTTTTTTTTATTCAACATAAGCCTGAAAAAGACGACTTCAATAACCTTGTACCAGAAATGATTATATATGTGACATATGGACATGACTAAAACAAAATCAAAATCCTAGACTTTAGAGTTTAGACCACAAAGATATTGTATGAACATTGCCGTCTTCAAACCTCAAGAACGTCGGTGCCAACCATTGTGTTCATCTAGAAGTGGAGTTGGTGGATTTCTATGAAAGTTTTTGTCTTTATTTTATTTCATGCATGTTAGCTGGAATCGTACTTAATAAATATTGCTTTTTTTAAACGTATACGATAACCCTTTCTTGTACTGTTACGTTGCTCGTGGCAATTGCTTATTTTCTTTAAATTTAAGTTCCCTTCCATCTCAAACATGCATGTATTGATCAATAATATATGAGATGGAAAAATATATAAAAGTACAAGAAAGACAGTGACACATAATATAGGTTACAACGTATGAATACATAGATGATTATCAATTAATCCACAGTAAATTAAAACGAGCTGAAATTAATAAGGTTTGAATTCAATCATGAGATATAAATATTCACAACAAGTTATGATTTTTTTTTTTGTTGAGTTTCGATTTCTTAAGATTTTTGGATTTTACTGTTTGTGGTAGAATAGATAGTTAAATGAAAAAAAAAAAAAAAAAAAAACCCTAACAATGATTCGAATACCTCACTCACAACAATCAAATTATCAAAAAAAAAAAAAAAAAAAAAAAAAAAAAATCTTGGGGATAAATAGTAGTTCATTATGGTATTAAAACTTGTGTGGTCTTAGTTTGAGCCTGATCTATGTTGACAACTTAAGTTTATAGAATAAGAGCTAGCTTATAAGTTTGTAACCCATGTTTTCTGAAATCATAGTACCGAAAAACAAAAACATTGAACTTACTCCTGTCTGTCCAAGAAATTTTCTTTGCCGAAAAAAAAAAAAAAAAAAAAAACCCCTAAAAGTTGCCGAACTCAACTCACATTGTCAAGAGCAAAATTGTCAAAAGTAAAAGAAACACTTTTCCCAATAGCCAAGAGGGCTAAAGATTACCCATAAAGTCAATTATTTTACTTGGATATGTTTCAACTACTCTGAAAGATAGGTTAGCTAAGATCCTCCCAAATTGGTCAAACAAGAACTTTTCTTTCTCTATGTTCTAATAAGGGTATGTGGTCCCTTTTAACCTTTAGACTTTAGAGTACTTCCTCATCACACGTTCGTTTGGTGTTATCTACACATTTGATACAGAAATATACAATTGTTTCAATCTGACAAAGTCAGTGGAATAGAAGCTCTGGGGAATGGAATAGAAACGGGATTTTCGGATTCTGAGAAACTTGATACAATACTATAATCCTAAGTGGTGTCATAGGAATTTTATAGTTTGAATATATAAATTTATGAGCTTTGTGTTGGAAGTTGGTTCAAGTCTACGTTTCCAAGTAATGGTTCAAACACAAACCATACAATATAAAATTACTTTCTTGGAAGCTTGCTTTGTCTTCATTTGGAGTGTATTTAGCAGAACTTTCATGAAATTAATATGATAATTGGGAAGCTAAACATTGATCCATAATCCCCATAAACTGCAGATTTGGTGTTTCTTGAGATTCCTCAACTTGGATTAAACAAACCCCTAACCTAATGGGTTTTTTCATTAAGGTACAAGTAAGAAATAATACTAGGTCTCTCTTACATATATCAAAATCCATTTTCTTGACTTGGGGTTTTCTTGGTACTTGTTTCTTTTTTAAGAGCTTTGTCATTAGTTTTCTTTGTGAGCCTTCAACGCGATCCTCGCAAAACACACACTCCTTTAAAGTCACCAGAAAAGGCGGCTGATCCTTCGGAGGCAGACCCCTTCACAGGTAGCATATAATGGCTTCAAATTAAGTGAGGTTTGTCCAAGTTGGTGTCTTTGTGTTCTTCTCCCTTTTTAAGTTCATATATTTTAGGGTTTGCTTTGCAGCAAGAAAGTACTTTTCTCTCTTTCTCATTGAGAAGTTGTTCTGGTTTAAGATCTGCAAAGACAATAAGCTAGCTGTCTATTTCAAAGGGGAAAGATCTACTTTAAAAAAAGAAAATAGATCTTATTCCATATATACTGCTTGTTTAGTTTGTAGAAAGGAAAACTAGGGTTAAAAAAAAAGATAAGAGGGAAGGTATGGATGACAGAATTATTGATGGTGATAAACTAGACGAAGTGATGCTACCAGGTTTTCGATTTCATCCAACTGATGAGGAGCTTGTTGGGTTTTATCTGAAGAGAAAAATTCAACAGCGGCCTCTCTCTATCGAGCTCATCAAGCAGCTTGATATCTATAAATATGATCCATGGGATCTTCCAAGTAAGATAAACTAAAGTCTTTACTTTTTAGCTTAATTAGGTCACTTTGCAGGAATTTATTTTACTAGCTTTCATATGTGATTTCATTTGGATGAGCTTATTTTCACCAGTTTCTTTTTATTATTGTGAAAAAGTATAACTGTACCATGAAAGATTTGATTTTTTTTAAAACTGTATATTCCTGTTTATGATGAAAATAAGCGAATCCAAACAGTTAAAAGTGTGACTTTTTAGTAGTGGGGCTAACAGTTTTTGCTGCAAACTTTGTTCATGTAGAGTTTGCCACAACTGGAGAAAAAGAGTGGTATTTCTACTGCCCTAGGGATAGGAAATACAGAAATAGTGCAAGGCCTAATCGGGTAACTGGAGCTGGGTTTTGGAAAGCCACGGGAACTGACAGGCCTATTTACTCCTCTGAAGGTTCCAAGTGCATTGGCTTGAAGAAATCCCTTGTTTTTTACAAAGGTAGAGCTGCCAGAGGTGTCAAAACTGACTGGATGATGCATGAGTTTAGGTTACCTTCACTTACTGACCCAACAGCACCACCAAAGAGATTTGTGGACAAAAGCATTCCTGCCAACGTAAAGTGTCTCATAAAACTGTACTATTCATTTAGATCTTTGCCTATGTTTTAATGATAATATTATAAACACAATTTTTTTTTACCGGTTTGCTAAAATGACAAATTGTTATTTATTTTTTTATATAAATCAACTACAAAAATAATTTGAATCCTAGATATTTATGTTAAAAATACTAAAAAGTGTTAGTTGACTTAAAAATTATTGGCTCCATTATCGTTACTTTATTGTCTATTGTTTCTACCTTGTTGATTTAAAAGGTTGTGAAAAAAGTTATGTCCATAAACTTATTGATGTTTCACTGGTATTCTTGTTCTAAGATATTCTCTCTTTTTTATAACTTACAGGACTCATGGGCAATATGTAGGATATTCAAGAAAACTAATTCCACAACCCAAAGAGCTCTCTCTCACTCTTGGGTTTCTCCATCACCAACTGAAACTAACACACTTGATATGCTAGTGAAAGGTCCACACTGCACTCAGTTTTCTCAGGAGAACATGTCATTGACATCAAAAACCAACTGTTCAGCAGCCACTCATTTCTCTATTAACAATGACATACAACAATTATCTTCCACTACGTTTTCTCCCTTAGATTTTGTGTGCTACAAATCCTTAAATCAATTAGCAGATAAACCTTCTCAACTGACTGGAGACCTTCCCTCTAGCTTCTTGTTTTCACCTCTAGAAACTTCAACACCAACAAAATGCACAGTTGATATTTCTTCCATGCTGTTAAACATGCCCTCTTCAATGCTTGGAGATTTTGGTACTAAAGTCAGCGAGAGTATAGACTACAGTGGGGCACAAGAGCATTGCAATGGCTTCTCATTCAGTTTACTTCAAGACATGCAAGGGAACATTGGTAGTGGAGGTGAGCAAGCCAATGCCTTGATGAAGAATCCTAATCTGACACATGCTGATGATCAATGGGAGACCGTCCGATCCATTGGATTTCCATTCAGTTTGCCTTCGAATAATGATGCTTGGAAGACAAACTTAGCGTGGGATTCTTCACCATGTCCAAGTGAAATGTCCACAAGTTTTTCTACAACCAAGAGATATACTTAATCAGAAAGTAGAGATTAACAGTCAAAGGCATTGTTTTCTACCTTTTAGACTAATTCAGCTAGTTGAAGTTCATTTTGTAGAATCTTTTTGTAGGCTTTTGTAATGTTTAACGAATGAATAGAATGTAATACCTCGTTGATTAATTATGGAATTGAAAATTTGACAGCCATATGTAAAGTCCAAATTAAAGAACAAAAACATCCAGACAAACACACACGCCAAACAATGGCCGGCGAACCGTGTAACAAGTAAACTAGGAAACCCTTTTTCTCGTATATCCGTATATATAACATTATAAACCTATTTTAATTTCTTTTTCCCTTTTTGTTGGCGGACTAGAAACATATATACTTTTTATTTATTTATAGATCCAATTGAATTTGAATCTAAATTGGTTATTTATTGTCAAGTGTGATTTTTTATTTTCATGTCTAAACAAGAATCGATCCAAATTAAGTTTCTTATTTAACTATAGAAACTTAAGGATTGACAGAAAACCTACTTGAATTAACGTGTTTGACCAATAATGCTAAGCAATGACCATTCAATATTTAAGCCTACTAGTATAACTAAAACACCCATGCAAATACATTAAAAAAACATACACACACATATATATATATATATTTATTTTATTTTATTTTATTTGAGGTAGAAATCCTACTCTTGTCAAACCTTTTTTTTTTTTTTTTTTTTTATTTTATGTGATAATTACAACATACATACATTTTTTTTATCTAATCTTTTTTTCTTGAGATAATTACAATATACATACTTTTTATTTTATTATATTTATTTGAGATAGAAATCCTACTCTTGTAATATATATATATATATATTTTTTGTGTGTGGAGATAATTACAATAAGTTGCTAATCCCCAAGCATTTTGTGCATGGAGATGTGCCAATTTAAGTATAAGGCTCTTGTCTACTCTTATCAAATCTAAGGGCACGTTTGGTAGACTGTAATAGACACTATAATGTAATAGTTATTCATTTGGTTTAGTTATTCAATAGTTTGGTTATGTTTTTATTACGGAGAATAGTCATTCCTTATGAATAACTATTCTTTAAAATGAGGAATAACTATTCCTCTCTAAAAGGGTTGTAATAGTTATTCCTTAGTAGATGTAATAATTTTTAATATTAATATATTTCCAAATAAATAAGCTTTCCATATCCACCTAACAATTATGGAAATAAAAAATCATCAAAAAATAACTCATCTCTCTAATATATTATTTTCTGGGAAATATAATTGTACTAGTCTCTAACCCGTGCGATGCACGGGATAGTTAAATAAAAGGACAATTAACCAACATCACGTTAAGGTAAAAGAATTAGTGAGAGACTGATTTGCCCACAAAGAATTTAAAAGAAAAAAAGATTGATATAATAAAATCTAAGAAATTTAGAAATAGAAAATCGGGTTAATAATATGCATATTATAGACATTTTGCTAGTTAGCGTTTAAAAAAAAAAAATGGATCTGTCATAATTAAATAAAATACAATGGGAATAAATATTTAACTTCTATGTTTTTCTATAGCTTAGAAGTGTTGTCTAACGTAGAATGTTATTTGGTTGTAAGAAAGATTTTTATAAAATGTTAATACCATATATATATGCTTATATTGTCAATGTCTCACTGTAGGTGCATAGTTACTGAAATCTACAAAGTAATTTACAATTCTTAAATTAATAAAGCAAAATTCCCAAAAGTTATATATATACACACATTCAAAACTGATATAAACTACAAAGATAAAAACAAATCTTATTTAGTCGTATTAATAACAATATAAACAATTCAAAACATGGAACATTATCAAATTTATAACATATAATTCCATTATCTTTTATGTTGAATCCAAACAAATAATTAATTGAAATTAATCCAAACAAATAATTAATCAACCAAAAATCAAAACTTTAATTAAGAAAACAAAAAATCACATGAATCTAAAATAAAAATTCTCAATAAAGCAAAAACATATAAGGTAAAGAATTAAGATCAACCTACTAAGACGCAAATACCAAAAACCCCAAAACTTAAACCTTCCAAATTTTATAAAATCCCCAAATTCTATTTCAAAACCAAACAAAACCCTTCAAATTCAAAAAATTCATATATAATATACCAAATAAAAATTTACCACACCTTGGGTTGGAAGACATAGGTTGCAGTTTTGATTTTTCTCCAAAAAATAGAGATACTTTATCTGCCGTATACAATATAAAATAATTATTAGAAATTTCAACCCAAAAACCAAACCCACAAAAACACTATCAAAATATAGAGATTAACCCAAATACTTAGAAGAAAATAAATTCTAAACATAACAAAACAATAAGATAGAATGGAAATTTCAGGCACATATGAAAGCAAATAAAAAAGACAAAACCTACGTTTTTTTTTTATTTTTATTTTTAGTTGAGTCTCTCTCCTTCTTATTTTTTTAATTTTAAAGTGATCAAAGTTAAGTTTAGGGTTTTGAGATGGTAATTGCTAGGGTTTTAAGGAGAGAAGAGAGAGTTCTACCAGGAGTCTAAATAATATAAACAATTTAAAACATGAAATATTATCAAATTTATAACATCTAATTCCATTATCTTTTACGTTGAATCCAAACAAATAATTAATTGAAATTAATCCAAACAAATAATTAATCAACCAAAAATCAAAACTTTAATAAAAAAACAAAAAATCACATGAACCCAAATAAAAATTCTCAATAAAGTAAGAACATATAAAAATTTACCACACCTTGGACTGGAAGACATAGGTTGCAGTTTTGATTTTTCTTCAAAAAATAGAGATGCTTCATTTGCCATATACAATATAAAATAATTATTAGAATTTCAACCTAAAAACCAAACCCATAAAAACACTATCAAAATATAGAGATTAACCCAAATACTTAGAAGAAAATCAATTCTAAACATAATAAAACAATAAGATAGAATGAAAATTTCAGGCATATATGCAAGCAAATAAAAAAGACAAAACTTACATTTTTTTTTAATGCAAAAAACGTTATTTTAGGTCTAGGTGATTTATTTCCTTGTTTTTAGGTTTTTTTAATGTTTTTTTAGGTCAAATTTGGTTCCTATTATGGTTACGTATTAATTAGGGCTTATTTTAGAATATATTTTCTTGTCCATCAAGTTTTATGGAGCCCTTAAATAGGCTTCCAAGTTTATATACATTTTTCAATATTATTGATATTAATAAAAATTCAAACTTTTGTCTATTGTTTTTCTAGTGAATTCTATATAAGATATAAAACCTAAAATAAAAAGAATCTAAAATAAAAAGAAAAAGAAAATAGTGATGATGTGGAAAATTGTGAGAGCTTCAGAGATTTCGGTTTTATATATAGAATATATATAGATGAATGAGATATTTCCTAAAATAGATCATAAGTTTCATTCTAATATTACAACTCACAACCAAACTAATGAATATGTTTAGTTATTCCATTACAATACATTTTATTCCTAGTAATAAAAATTACCATTCTTGTTGTAATTCACATTCAGTGTACCAAACATACCCTAAGTGTATATATGTATAAAACTGTCTCTTAAAGACTTAAATCTAGACCCTTATGACAACACCATCACATCAATGGAGGAAATCACTCATGATGATCCCAGCACCATTAAAACAGAGGAGGATATCACTCATCCAGATTTCCAAAAGTAATATAGAGCTGACTTAGTTATTCTTGGAAAGTAGCCAATTGTGTTATTCTTGGAAAGTAGCTAGCTGTGTGTGCATAATTATCTCCTATATTTCCTCTTTGTCTTCAACAATAATTCCTGTAACTTTATGTATATAATAAATACAATTCTTCTCTCTATCTCATCAAGTGAGATAGAATTTCTCAAAAAGTCTTTATGGTATCAGAGCCAGCGGGGAGATAAGAGGTTTTTTTTTTTTTTGCACACAATATGTCAAACTCTTCAAACTCCTCTCAAAGCATGTCAAACTCTTCTAGTTCTTCCCTTCCCTCTACCCAAATTGATGAATATCCTTACCCAATGACCCAAAATGTTGCTAATTTTGTGTCAATCCATTCGTCATCCATAAATTTCCTCCTCTTGAAAACAAAGATGCTTAGCATTCTTGAGAGTTATGATCTTCAAGGATTCATTAATGGTGAAACCAAACCCCCGCCTTAACTCATCCTTAACGATGAGTTTGGGTCTTAACAAAACATTTTATTTGTGAAGTGGCGTAGGTCTGATCGCCTTGTAAAAGGATGGCTTATAGCCACTCTCTCAGAAGAAGTCCTTGTCATTATCGTAGGCCTCAATATTGCAGCTGAGGTCTGGAATGCATTGGTACATGCTTTTACCTCTTTAGATTGGAGTCTTGCACTCAAGCGACGACTTGCCTCCATCACTCGAGGAACTGATACCTTGAATATGTATCTGAGAAGGTTCAAAACTACTTGTGATGAGCTTGCAGCCATAGGCAAGCCAGTACCAGACCATAAGAAGTCATGGTGGCTTCTTAATGGTCTCGGCTAGGAATATGAGGTTTTTATTGCCATTATGGTTAAACCTCCAGTTCCACCATATTCTGAGGTGGTCACACTCCTTGAAAGTTATACTGAACGGCATAAACTTGACACTCAATCAGATCCTCCAATGGTGTTCTATGGTCAAAAGACCAACAAGCCTAAGAAGAATAACCGTTTTAATCATTTGTTCACTGCTGATAATATACCATAAGCATTTACAGCCATGACCATCGTTGACCCCCAAGACCCTGCTTGGCACCCAGACACTGGAGCTACAGATCATATGACTGGTAACTTAGGTAATCTTCAGTCCTTGATTCCTTATCATGACACTGATGGTGTAATGGTAGGAAATGGTGAAACTTTGCCAATTACAAATATTGATATTGGTCAAGCAACAGTTGGTACAAGTGATTCTTCTATCATACTCAATGATGTCTTATTAGTTCCGACGTGTGATCCTTCTCTCTATTAGCAAGTTAACCACGGATTACCCTCTCACTTTTCAGTTTGATGGCCCTGGTTTTGTGATAAAGGACAGGATCACACATCGGATAGTGGCAAGAGGAAGGAAAGGGAAGGGCCTATATATTTGTGATGAAGGACCAATAGGTGCTGCATTTGATGGAGATCTAGCAGCCTTTTTCTCAAATTGATTTTAGCAAGTCAATAAAGATTGTTGGCATCAACGTTTAGGTCATCCACATCATCGGATCCTAGAACATTTACACTCTAGAAAATTTATCTCTTTTGATTCTCATTCTAAATCTTTAGATGTTTGTACGAGTTTTAAAATGGGAAAGTTATGCAGATTACCATTTTTTCCTAGTACTAATAATATAAGTATCCCTTTTTATAAGAATCATTGTGATCTGTGGGGACCAGTCCTAATCACATCTAGAGAAAAATTTCGGTATTATGCAATCTTTGTTGATGACTTCACCAACTTTACATAGTTCTTTCCAATGCAAAACAAGTCAGATCTATTTGTTTGCTCTGATCAATTTCACAAATATGTTAGCTGTCAATTCGATGCTAAAATTTGTGTGTTTCAAAGTGATGAAGGGGGTGAATTTGAAGCTCGAAAATTTATTGAACATTTGGCAAACAAAGGAATACATCATCAATCTGCCTGCCCTAAGACACCAGAACAGAATAGAAAGACTGAAAGAAAACACCGCAGCATCACTGAATCGGGGTTGACCATGATGTTCCATGCCAAACTACCACCACTTTTTTGGGTGGATTGTTTTTCCACAGTTGTATTTTTGTTGAACCGACTATCGTCTTATACTCTTGGCATGTAATCACCTTTCTCTCATCTCTATGGGAAACATCTAGACTATGGTTTGTTTCGAATATTGGGTACTAGCTAGGTGTTTTCCATACCTTGGTGACTATAGAACACACAAGCTGGAGCCCAAATCTCTTCCTTGTGTTTTCATTGGTTACAACACAAAACACAAAGGCTACAAATGTCTCTATTCACCAACCAGTTGAATATACATCTCACGGCATGTTGTCTTTGATGAATCAATTTTCCCATACTCTCAACCTACACGGCTTTATGATCATGATCCAATTGAGGGAAAGCTTTGCACCTTTTCTGATTGGCAAGAAAAGTCCTTTAATATAGCACCATCACACAATGGTACACCTATTTCAGCCTTTGCACCTCCACAAACACTTGCTACAAGTTTCTCTAACCCCTTGTCACCTCTACCCACAACTTTAACCCAACCCATACCTGAAACCAACGCTACCTTAGCTGAACCTACCTTTACAAATAGTCATTCCTTCCAAACAGATTCACTTCCTTCTAGTCATACTATCCTAGCAAACTCACAACCCAATAAGCATACAATGGTCACTAGGTCCAAGGCTGGAGTACGCAAACCAAATCCAAAGTATGCTAATTTTCATGCTGAACGTACTCCATATGACATTCCTGCTGTACCAAAGTCAACTATGGTTGCAAAACGTCATGCTAGTTGGTCAGCTGCAATGAATGAAGAATTGGTTGTGCTTGCTAAAAATAAAAAATAGACTCTTGTCCCATATCGTCCTGAGATGAATGTGGTAGGAAGTAAATGGGTTTACAAAGCAAAGTTACAGCCAAATGGTTCACTTGAACGTCTCGAAGCACGACTGGTAGCCAAAGGATTCACTGAAGTTGATGGGATTGATTTTTCTGAAATTTTTTTTCTGCTTTCATCAAACCTGCTAGCATTTGTGTTGTCCTCACAATTACTATTGTAAAAAGTTGGGAGCTCCGACAACTTGTCGGGAAAAGTGCCTTCTTGCATGGCTATCTTGGTACTTTAGTACTCTTGTATAAATGCAACAACCTCCTGGATATGTTCATCCAGCAAATCCAATCCATGTGTGCAAATTACACCGTGCTCTATATGGCCTTAAACAAGCCCATAGAGCTTGGTTTGATAGACTTAGTGATTTTCTTCTATAGCTCGGTTTTTTTTTGCAACACTCCAGATCCAAGCTTATTTATTTGTCATTCCTCATAGGGTGTTCTTATTTTTCTTCTATATGTTGATGACATGGTGGTCATAGGTGATAATCTACATCAAATCAACTGGCTTATTTCTCAGCTGCCCAAAGAATTCTCTATCAAGGACCTCAACTTCCTCCATCATTTTCTTGGCATCAAAGTTCATAAGGTTGGACAAGTTCTGCATCTCTCTCAACATCGTTATGCATTGGATCTTTTAGCCTGAGCTGATATGAGTGATTGGAAATCCATCTCATCACCAATGCCTTCCAAAGGTCGACACCTTCCAAATTCTAAAGAACTATTTTGTGATCGAACCAAATATAAAAGCCTTGTGGGTGGATTGCAATATCTCACCTTTACTAGGCCTGACATCTCCTATAGTGTTAACTATGCTTGTAAATATATGCAATTAGCCACTGTGGCTCATTACCAACCTGTCAAACGGATATTGCGATATGTTCATGGCATTGCTCATTTTGGGTTCGAATTTTGGCTGCAAGCACTCTTGACCTCTTTGGTTTTTCCAATGCCGATTGGGCCAACTGCCCTACAACCAGGTGTTCCACAACAGGTTTTGGTACATTCCTTGGCAGTAATTGTATATCTTGGAGTGCAAAGAAGCAAACCACAGTAGCTCGGTCTAGTGCTGAAGCAGAGTATAGGTTTATGACATCTACAGCTGCTGAGATTACTTGGCTCTCATTTTTGTTATGTGAACTTGGTATTGCACTGACTATGGCTCCCATTTTGCACTGTGATAATATCAGTGCACTATACATGACTATTAATCCAGTGCTTCGTGGAAGATCAAAACATATTGAACTTGATTACCATTACGTATGTGAATGAGTGGCCCTTGGTCCCTTGGAAACTCGTTTTGTGTCTTCCCCAAACTAGCTGGCACGTATCTTCACCAAGCCTCTGCCTAAGCCTCTTTTTCAACCTTTGTGCATCAAACCTGGCCTTTGTCCACTCCCATGGCCATGTTTGAGGGGAAGTGACAGCACCATCACATTGGTGGAGGAACATTGGTGGAGGAAATCACTCACCATGATCCCAACACCATTAAAACAGAGGAGGATATCACTCATTAAGATTTCCAAAAGTAATATAGAGTTGACTTAGTTATTCTTGGAAAGTAGCCAGTTGTGTTATTCTTGGAAAGTAGCTAGCTGTGTGTGCATAATTATATCCTATGTTTCCTCTTTGTCTTTAACAATAATCCCTGTAACTTTTTGTATATAAGAAATACAATTATTCTCTCTATCTCACCAAGTGAGATAGAATTTCTCAGAAGTCTTTATGAGCGATATCATCCTCTATTTTAATGGTGCTGGGATCATGGTGAGTGATTTCCTCCACTAATGTGATGGTGCTGTCACCTTACCCCCTTCATCCCACAAGAACCTGTACTTGTAGAATGACCATTATAATAACGTGCGTAGTGGTAAAAAAAACATACATACATAATATTGTGTAGTTGTTTAATAATTATCTAGGTGGTATAATGTCTTGCGCACACCCTATTTTGTAACATGCATTTATTAATCTCAACCAGAAGCAAAAGTGTCATTCCGCACATTGGGCATAAGATCATGATTTGGACAATTTGATTTCAAATTACATGATGTAAAATAAATCTTAAAGTCACAACGATCAAAATGATAGGTTACGGATCTCAATCGTACAATAAAATTGAAAGATATCAAAGAATCAAATTTCAAAGGTAGAGGTGCACTCACATTATAGAGGTTGATCACACATCATTATGAATATTTAATTCTAATTGGTCATATTTATGATCAATTTGAAATTGATGATGTGTCATAATCCCAGCTGTATATAAAATAATAGGTGAAATTGAGAGAAACTCATATCTATATATATAATAATAGGTGAAGCAGAGAGAGTGTGAAATTGAATTCCAAATTAGAACTCTAATTGTGCGTCACGTGTACACACCAAATTAGAATTCCTAATTAGAGTTCTAATTTTGTGCCATGTGTCTAGAATCTGAAATTGAAGTTGAATTTTGCATCATGTGGCTAAATGTATGTGAGCTCATTTTCATTAAAACCACTTCTATGTATCGGGTCAAGTGAGTTACTGTGCTAATTAAGTTTTTCTTGATTTTGCAGTCAAACGTGTAAACCAAAGAGATTAATATCAGTGAAATTGAAGTTGAATTTTGTATCATGTGGCTAAATGTATGTGGGCTCATTCTCATTAAAACCACTTCTATGTATCAGGTCAAGTGAGTTACTGTGCTAATTAAGTTTTTTCTTGATTTTGCAGTCAAACGTGAAAACCAAAGAGATTAATATCGGTGATAAGAACTTGGTTTGGGTACATTGCATAATTTCCAAAAAGATAGCAAAGCCAGAGTTTGCATCTTTATTATAAATTGCTTACAAAGTTTGCATCTTTACATTTGCACTGAGTTTCAAATTAAAGTGCTTTCTTCTTGGTTCTGACACTGAGTTTTGTTTACTATTTACTTACAAAGTTTGCATCTTTACATTTGTTATAAATTGCTAATATGTGATTAGTTGCACATTATGCCTAAATTCACTACCCTTATATTTGGCTTTTTATTCAGGTTTGACACCTATAACAATGAAGAAAGCACTGTTGTGGACCGATGGATGATATTTTTTGCAGGCTGCAAAGGAACTTAGTGATCAATGGAATCTTACGCGAATTGGAGAGGACTCGGCTGTAGATGTCTGGATGGCAGATGTGAGTCACTATGTTTTTAAAATTTTCAGTGAAAGTAAAGGTTATGAATAATGTAAATTTTCTGGAAAGAGATTTATTATTCTATATTTACGCAAGTTTGGTGGCCTTATTAGAGTGGATCACTCCACCCTGTCTTTCTACTAGAATTTTTTATTCAGATTGTTACAATTTAATCCGAAATTTTGTTTGAATTTTCCTATTATTGTTACTATCATATATTATCATTCCAATTATTCAATTAGAATCTGAAATTAGAGTCAAATTTTACTATACACGTGTACAATCTAATTATTTTTAATTTTGCTATCATGTGTAGAAGCCAATGAGATGAAATTAATAACACATTAAACACTCATGCTTTGGGAATCAGTAGTACCAATCTAAATCCATTGGACCTACTTCGTGATAATACAACTATGAAGGATGTATAAAAACACGCACAAACCCATCTCTTTATAAAAAGAGATTGGAGAGAATTTCATTTATCAGCCATGGAACTTTAGAAGTTTTTTCTTCACACAAATGCCCATCATGTTACAAAATGACTCATCGTAAAACTACAAAATGAGTGCAACTCTGAGGGTTTTTTTTTTTTTTTTTTTTTTTAATTTAAAATTTTTTAAGCTACAAAAATTTCAATCACCAATAGAGATTGAAGATTCAAAAGCGTGAATGGATTTTTTGGATAAACATTGTCACCAAGGTTCATCTTTCTGTGTAAAATATATATACTGCTAAGTTTTGTTAATGAAATTTTCTGGTTAATAATATGAATTTAGACTTAATTGTGCCTTTTAAATATGAATAAACTAATGATTAATAATATATTCATTCCCGTGCGGTAGCACGGGGCTACATACTAGTATATAATAATAAGTGAAGCTGAGAGAAACTCAAATTAGAATTCCAAATTAGAGTTTTAAATTAGAGTTTCAATTTTGCACCATGTGTTCCAAATTATTTATTCTTAAAGAATTTTTTTTCTTAATTTTAGAATTAAATGTGGGACCGCATTACAAATATTCATCCAAGTGAGTTATTAAGTACAAAAACCAAAGAATCTAGAATAAATGAATCGTAAAAAAAAAAAAAAAAAGTGTTTCACAATAATTAAAAAAAAACATGGACAATTTACATTATATACTTAATAATATTCTTAAAATTTTTTAAAAGAGTTAACAAAATATAAAAATGACTATCAATAGTATTTAAATTATATATATAGGAATTATATTATGCATTTTATTGTATATCTTTAAGTGTATCCATACATATGCATGGGGTTACAAGCTAGTATATAATAATAAGTGAAATTGAGAGAAACTCAAATTAGAATTCCAAATTAGATTTCCAATTTTGCACCATGTGTTCTAAATTATTTATTTTTAAAGATTTTTATTTCTTAATTTTAGAATCAAATGTGGGACTACATCATAAATATTCATCCAAATGAGTTATTAAGTATAGAAACCAAAGAATCTTGTATAAATGAATCGTAAAAAAAAAAAGTGCTTCACAATAATAATAATAAAAAAAGGATAATTTACATTTTATAATTAATTATATCCTTATAAATTTTTTTAAAAAGTTAAAAAAAATATAAAAATGACTATCAATAGTATTTAAATTATATATATAGGAATTATATTATGCATTTTATTGTATATCTTTAAGTGTATCGATGTATACGCATGAGGTTACAAGTTAGTCAACAACAAAAGTAAGGTTGGACAAATATTAATAATTTGGATGGTCAAACATTAATCATTCCTTGGTTTTGGTTGTAATTGATTGGAAATTATAATTAATTTGAGGCAATCAAGCTTTATTAATTTTTGATTAGGGGTTAATTTGGAAAAATACCAGAAGAAAATCAATGTATTTCAATCTAATTGGAGCCAAAAGAAGAAGAAGAAGAAGAAGAAGAAGAAGAAGAAGAAGGAATTTCTTCACTATTGTGTCTCAATACCGATTGACACTTGGACAACCATTCCATTTGTTGATCGACAAACATAATGGAATTAGTAGATTTTGAATTGGATAAAGTTTAGTTACAAAATTAGTTGTAGCCTTAGGCTGCAAACTCACTCAATAAAAAAAATATTACTGCATATTTTGAAAATCTAACCGTTGAATTGCATGTTCTTTACGCTTTTAATAAACATGTCAAATTTTGTGTCAATTGGATATTATATGCTATATAATCTATAAACTTATATTTTATGCATAATTTTAAATTACAAAAACTTGCAATTTAAAAATTTATTGATAACATAGCTATTGGTTTTTAATTTTCTTAAAATTTTGCAAACATGGAGACTATAAAAAGAAGATGTAATCCAATGGTGGATTTGTCAAAATTCACTTCTAATAAAAAGATATTGAGTGAGTTTATCGCCTAAGGCTACAACCGATTTTGTAGCTAAACTTTGTCCTTTTGAATTTTGACTCTCTTCTTGCCCTCCAATCTCTCTAGACCATCCCCCTTCACTATAAAAAAAGGGTGAAATGCAATTTTAAATTCATTTCAACTTAATACATTTAGAAGAATCTGTGTTAGGGGAGGAGGTTTGGTTGTTTTGAGAGAAATATATGTAGGATTTCATCCAAAATTGCATTAATGTTATTAGCATCCCATTAAATTTTTTGTTTTTAGGGTTAAAGATTGCACAAGTACTCCAAAAATCTCGACAGCCTTTTAGTGATAATTTCTTAAGTGTTTTTGTTTGATTACAGTTTTATTTCTTTATGTTATATAGGCTTGAGCTATGTTGTTTTGATGAACAATAAAAATACTATATATGGTGTTGTTGTAATTGCAAGTTTCATTGTTTGTACTTTGGATTTAACTTGTTAATTTATGTCTATATTGTGCACTCACCCAATCAAAATTTTAAATAAATAAATAGACAATACATTATTCAACTTGTAGTTAATGTATTAAGATGTATTCTATCTATTAAGGGCAACACTTCATTTAAGCTAAACATAAACATAAATAATATATATAAAAGAACATAAACATAACAACAAAACTAATAAGGACAAAAACTCAACTTTTTTTACTCTCATCATCTTGTTCACTTTTACAAATATTTTTTTTTTAAATTTTTTTAATTTTAAAATTTTTGTATTGCATATTTTAGAAAGAAAGTCTAAGTTTATTTTTTTACTTGAAGAAGGGTGTCTAATTTGAATTTAAAATAATACAATAAATGTTTTACATACCTCTAACAGGAATAGCAAAGATTGTGAGAAGCACTAATAAAAATTAGTAGCAATCAAAATAGATGTGTAGCTCTCAAACCAACTAGACCTCATCCCCTAACCTAGATTCTTCTAATTGTTTGACCCACATCTATTTTATTCTTATATAGTATATACATATTTGAACCATGGAATAGAAATATACATACCTTCTTTATAAACCAAATGAGAATTTCTAGCATCGCACACATTAAGTGCAATGACCAAGCATACATTACTGCTTATTCTACTTCCATATACCTAATGTTCAAGATTGTTATTTGACTACTACAGAAGGTAAAATGTATAATAATTTCATGGTTCAAATTTATTTATCATATATTTGAGAGAAATATATGTAAAAAATCATTTGCAATTGTGTTGATGTTATTAGTGCTAAATTAAAATACGTTTATGGGTTTAAAGATTACATAAGTATGCCAAAATTCTTAATAGCCTTCAATGATATTTTATTGAGTGTTTTTGTTTGATTTATGGTATTATTTTTTTTATGTTATAAAGGCTTAACCCATGTTATTTCATGGAAGAATAAGACTACTTTATATGGTGGTGTTGTATTGCACTTTGCATTTGTTAATTAATTTATGTCTAGACTGTGCACTCATCGAATCAAAATTGTAAATACATAAAATAAAACTCAAAATAAACTCAATAGATCTTCAACCTTTTAATTGGTAGATGTGATTTGCTTTACAATGCAATACTAAGGTTGTATTTTATGTTTGAAGTCGAATTCTATCTATTAAAGATATCAATCCAATTAAACTATACATAAACATATATTATTGTAAGTGCTCAATTTGTAAAGAACCCTTAACAATAAAACTTGTAGAGAAGTGGGTACACGGACTTGGCATCATAGAAGTGAACAACGGTTAATTTGGTATTTTCGATAAGTAATAGATGACAAGAAATTAATAAGAATCTCATCAAATGAATTCGGTTAAGTATTTTTTTGTAGGGAATGATCATCACTTTGGCTATGTAACTGAAGTGCCTGTTGGTCCTCGGACTAGGCCGAGGATCTATTTTTCTTAGAGTTTTCCCTCTCCATTTTTTGGTGGGAGTCATCTTGGTTATATAGTGTCGCTCTAGTTAATCTCAATCGTCCATTTGTCGGTTATTCGCTCATTCTAGATGAGAGTTTATCCCATCATCTGTTTTTGCAGACTTTACGTTAGTTCTCAGCCGTCTTTGCAGGCTTTTCTATTAGTCGGCGCCCACCGTGGGGCCGAGTTGTGCGCTAGCAAGTGCAACGATTAGTGTAAATGAAAAATCATCAGTCAAGACTAATATGGTCTGTAGTGGCAACATTCATTCGAAGATATATAACTACCAGAAACGAAAATATAAAAAGAAAACAAAGAAATAAATAATACAAAACAGATCTACTTCTTTTATTCATACTTGAAGAAAAATTACATCTTTTACAAGTAAAGCCCAGGGGGCTTGTTCTAAAAGCTAACTGTAAAGGCAGACGCTTGGTAAAGCCGGCAGGGGAGCAAAGGGTAGAAAGCAAAGCTGGCTGAAGATCAGAAGATGGAAAAGAAGTGAAGCAAGAGAAGAGGAAGGAGAAGAGAGAAGAAGGATTAGAAGGAAGGAAGGCAACCTTTAAGGCGGAAGAGGCCGAGGCACAGGACGGTTCCGCTTTTAGGTTCCGCCTGGTTCCCCTCCCGCCCTCTAGGCAGCCGGCTTGGGGGGTCAAGAACCCAGACCCAAGAGAGGGAGGTTACGTTCTCTCCGGATACTCCTCCTAGTGGTGAGGAGGGCTCTGTCTCCGGTTAGGTTGAAAAGAAGGAGAATCTTCGGATCTCCACTACACCCACCCCAGCGTGGCGCCAAGGGTTGAGGTGACATCCTCAGCTCCTGATAGGGGCTGTGCATTCTCAGGAGTGCCCTTTTCTAGGGCCAACTCATTTGAAGAGGCTCAGATGATTGTGTCTTGACGGTGTGTTTTTAGGAGAAGTTTAGAACGAACGATTATCAGGTGTGAAGGGGAAGGATGCCCTAGGAGCGCCTTTTATAGAGGGTGGAACATTAATGAGGGCCAATCCACAATAAATCCCAGGGAGCGATTTCCGGAGACCTTTATTCCGCCCCAAATTCCAAAGGGCCTAACAGCCGTTAGATCCTCGTAGATCCACGGCTAGCATTAATGAGGAGGCGCCCCATTAAATGAGAAGGCACCGAAGCGTCAGCACACGTTACCTGGACAACCCAAGAGACGCCTCGTAATCAGAAGAGTCCCATCAAAACGCAGAGGCAGAACACGGCAGGGTCTTATCCTTCACCAACTCCAACTTGTATTTATTATTATTTCTGCTTGAAAAGTGTAATTATCTATGGCTTATTGTAAACTATAGCAATAAAGAACCAAACGGCTACGGATAAATAGCTAAAATAAACGAATAAAATGAGAAAACTAGGTACTGGACAGAACCAAGGCCTTGCATGGTCCTCGGACCCAAGCCTCAAGGTAAAACCAGATACTTCAGATGATTCAAAAAATGAGAAAACTAGGTATTGGACAGAACCAAGGCCTTGCACGGCCCTCAGACCCAAGCCTTAAGGTGAAACCAGATACTTCAGATGATTCAAAAATGAGAAAACTAGGTATTGGACAGAACCAAGGCCTTGCATGGTCCTCGGACCCAAGCCTCAAGGTGAAACCAGATACTTCAGATGATTCACAAAATGAGAAAACTAGGTACTGGACAGAACCAAGGCCTTGCATGGTCCTCGGACCCAAGCCTCAAGGTAAAACCAGATACTTCAGATGATTCAAAAAATGAGAAAACTAGGTATTGGACAGAACCAAGGCCTTGCATGGTCCTCGGACCCAAGCCTCAAGGTGAAACCAGATACTTCAGATGATTCAAAAAATGAGAAAACTAGGTACTGGACAGAACCAAGGCCTTGCATGGTCCTCGGACCCAAGCCTCAAGGTGAAACCAGATACTTCAGATGATTCAAAAATGAGAAAACTAGGTACTGGATAGAACCAAGGCCTTGCATGGTCTTCGGACCCAAGCCTCAAGGTGAAACCAGATACTTCAGATGATTCAAAAAATGAGAAAACTAGGTACTGGACAGAACCAAGGCCTTGCATGGTCCTCGGACCCAAGCCTCAAGGTGAAACCAGATACTTCAGATGATTCAAAAATGAGAAAACTAGGTACTGGACAGAACCAAGGCCTTGCATGGTCCTCGGACCTAAGCCTCAAGGTGAAACCAGATACTTCAGATGATTCAAAAAATGAGAAAACTAGGTACTGGACAGAACCAAGGCCTTGCATGGTCCTCGGACCCAAGCCTCAAGGTGAAACCAGATACTTCAGATGATTCAAAAATGAGAAAACTAGGTACTGGACAGAACCAAGACCTTGCATGGTCCTCGGATCCAAGCCTCAAGGTGAAACCAGATACTTCAGATGATCAAAAATGAGAAAACTAGGTACTGGACAGAACCAAGGTCTTGCATGGTCCTCGGACCCAAGCCTCAAGATGAAACCAGATACTTCAGATGATCAAAAAATGAGAAAACTAGGTATGATTCAAAAATGAGAATACGAACGCTGAACGAGACCGAGGCTCCTATACGGATCACGAGTTCAAAACTAAGGCAAAGCCAACTCCCTTTCAGGCACTAAGTGAACGAGCCCCATCAGGGACAAAAATCATGAGAAATTGAATGTTATAGCACAAACAACCCAAGCCTAACCATCCTCGGACGACACTCTGCGCAAAAAGAAAGCTGCAAAAACAACCGAAGTAATGATAAACACTGACGATAAGATAGAACCCAACAGGCCGAGAAAACATGCCGAGGTAGTCAAAATCCTCCTCCCCGCCCAAGGGGACGTGCAGCAGAATTTTGAGGGGCTATTGTGGGGCCCTATTACATTAATCACGCTGGCCCACAACGAGCGGCCCAAGGCCCGCGCCGAGGATATTACTGAGGCCAAAGACAACGGGAAAGAGCCCACAACATCTAAGGCCTAAACCGAGGATGACCTGTCCTCGGCACACCGACATCACTAAAGGAAAATATCCTACATCCATCGAAAATATCCCACCAACATCCTGACCGCTTTAATGATGATGCGACCAACGAACCCAGTTGCCTCGATTACTCCGACTAATAGAAAAGCCTGCAAAGACGGCTGAGAACTAACGTAAAGTCTGCAAAAACAGATGATGGGACAAACTCTCATCTTTGTCCCATCATCTGTTTTTGCAGACTTTACGTTAGTTCTCAGCCGTCTTTGCAGGCTTTTCTATTAGTCGGAGTAATCGAGGCAACTGGGTTCGTTGGTCGCATCATCATTAAAGCGGTCAGGATGTTGGTGGGATATTTTCGATGGATGTAGGATATTTCCCTTTAGTGATGTCGGTGTGCCGAGGACAGGTCATCCTCGGTTTAGGCCTTGGATGTTGTGGGCTCTTTCCCGTTGTCTTCGGCCTCAGTAATATCCTCGGCGCGGGCCTTGGGCCGCTCGTTGTGGGCCAGCGTGGTTAATGTAATAGGGCCCCACAATTATAATATAAAAAAAACATAAACATAACAATGACCAAAATAAGGATAGAAACTCATTTTTTTTCCTCATCATCATATTTACTTACACATATATTATGTTTATTTTTTTTTATTTTTTTATTTGTTTATCGTTTATTGAAATATAAGGTTAAGTATTTTTTTCCCCTTTGATGGAGCATCCCTAATTTGAATTTAAAATATCACAAAAAATGTTTTACAAACCACTAAACGAGAAAAGTAAAGATTGTGATAATCACTAACATATATTAATACCAACTAATCAAAAAAGAAAAAGAGAAAAGAAATTACATTAGAATTAACAAACATGGAACCTTCTTCATAATATATAGAGTTTTTAAAAGTAAACTTTTTCTCAAAGTGGAGCAGTGAAGGAGGCAAAGATGTGTTCAAAGGAATCCTATGCTTGGAGGAGCATTCTAAGAGGTAGACCTATTATCAATCGGTGTATTGTTAAATTGTTGGCTTCCTTTGATATCTCATCCACATGTCTTACACCATCAAAGGGAAGCTAAGATCAGTTGTTTGATTGATTCAGTTTCTAGGTGTTGGTTGGTTGAAAAAATTGATGCCACCATTCTATATTTTGAAGCTACAATGGTCAAACAAATGCCACTAAGCTTTGATTACTTGATGAAGAGGGTACAAGTTTTCACAAGAGGAGAGAGAAAGCAATATTCGTGAATAAAAATTAAGAAGTTCTTTCTAAAATAAGGTGAATATAAACTCTAATTATTGAGTCCAACCTCTTGGATGTCAACAATATGACTATTCCTTTATTAGAGAATAAGTTCTTTACACAGTTTCAAAGGCCAACATATATGTCTCACAAGTGAAAGATCTAGTAACAGAGACAACTACAAACCCCTATACCAAAAATAGGAGAGAACACAAAGTGGAATAACTCAAACATGAGACCTAACAACAATAAAAGAGTTAATTCTACCTTGAACTTTGTCTAACAATGGCTGGCAGTCCTGGAATATTGATTTGCCAGATAGAAGAGGAAGCCCCAAATATCTGATGTAGGACAGAATCTACTAATTTAGTATTTTTATGTAATTTTCGTCATTTTAGGTTTAGGTTATTTATTTTCTTGTTTATATGTGCTTTTAATACTTTTTAGGTCAAATTTGGTTCCTATTATGATTAGTTATTAATTATGACCTTTTTTAGATTATATTTTCTTGTCTGTCAAGTTTTATAGAGCTTTTAAATTGGCTTCTAAGCCTGTAAACATTTTTAAGAGTTTATTATTAATAAAAATGCAAAATTGTGTCTATTGTTGGTAGATTCCAGTCTTATCACATTGTGGATTCAAGGAATCCATTGTGGATTTGCGGTTTACTACTAGAAACTAACAGTTTCCTCCATCAAAAGAGAATATTGTGTATACTTTCCTCAAGTGTGATATCAGTTGGTATCAGAGCCTTGACTTACCTTGGGCTAATGGCTATCCGGTAGGATGGTAACCACCATAACGACGACAACGAATAACTAGGAAGTATTACGTGACGTACAATAAATACTCACAAATATCTTTGCTAGGATGGTGTTGTTGAAACATGGAAACAATAGGGATTAGTGCAGCGGAGACGTAACACACGAGCGTCCTATTGGTAAGAAAATTTCATATAGGTTTTATAAAAGAATTGCATGTTGTTTTAATTGTTATTTTTATAAAGAAGATTTTCTTAATTGGTTACTTGATCTAGAGGATTTATTTGACTTTGAGAATATTCATGATGAGAGAAAAGTTAGACTTGCTCTGTATAAACTTAGAGAGTATGTCTTACGTTGGTGGGAACAAGTACAATTTGATAGAATCTGACAAGGCAAAGACAAAATTCGTCCATGGCCAAGGATGAAAATGATGCTTGCTAACAAATATTATCCTTTAGATTGTGATGAACTTTTGTTGTATAAAAAATAAGATTATTATTGCCAAGAAATTCATTCCTAAATTATTTTGAAGAGCCATATATTCCACCATTAAAGGAGGAATTGCGTGTTAAAGAATATGTAAAAGTGGAAGAAGAAAATATAGAGATTTTTGAGGAATTTCATGAAGACCTTATTATAGAAGAAGATTCTAAAATCAAGATTAATGTGTAGGAGATTAATGAAGATCCTAGTATACATAAAGATCTTCAAGTAGAGATGGTAGAGACCATTAAAGAAGAAATTATAGAGTTAGTTGCCAACGATCTTGATGAAGTCAAGTTAGATGATTGCAATGTTTAAGCTCCTATTATTTTGATAGGAGACAGTGAAACAAAGTTTATTGATTTTATTGGGGTTGAAAGATTTGATTTGATCATTGACTCTTATTTGGTGAATATTGTCAATAGCATGAAGATCAAGGGACAAGAAGTTCAAATTGCCCAAGTAATGACTTTCAAGTTAGGCAAGAAGACAAAGAAGATGAAGTATTTAAAGTATTTCTTCTCTTGGCATGGAAGATTTCAGATCTCAACCATCAACTCGAGGACAAGTTTGTTTCAAGTGGAGGCGTTTGATGTAGGACAAAATCTATTATTTAATTTTGGTATTTTTATGTAATTTTTGTTATTTAAGCTTTAGGTCATTTATTTCCTTGTTTTTAGGTACTTTTAATGCTTCTAATTCCACATACTTTAATGTATGTTTAAGTGGAAGAAGAGAACAACCCACCTATGACCTAACTATTATGGTAGGTGATATCTAATAAGGAAAGTTAACTAATTGAAAGTTTAACTGAAAGAAAACATCCTACGTGACCATTATGGGAGGTGATACCTAATAAGGAAAGTTAACTAGTTGAAAGATGAGACGTTGAACAGTGTAAGGGTTCAAGGAAGCCCATGCATATTATCAAAAGTACTTAGGGCCTTTGTTTTTAGTCCAGTATAACCCAGGTGCAAGCCCACTCCGAGACATTGCAGTTTGAGCTAATTATCATGCATAACCTCCGGATTGCTAGCCCAGTTAAAGTGCAGGCCCTGTAGTTCTTTTTTGGTTTTGTTGACAAGTGTAATCCCCTGGATTCTCATCTTATACAAATTAGGTAATTATAGGGAGATATCATGGTTTGAGTCCTTAAATAAAGACTTGGTTTGAATCTAATGCATCAAGTACATTGCACCCGTTGGAATGATGATATGTGGCAAAAAATGGATATGTCTCATCATAACGGATCTAGTGTAATCGGACGCTAGAGCAAAGTTTTTCTTGTTTAATAACAGACTAGATTCTAAGATCTCATGAATGATGTAAATCTAAAAACCATTTTTGATCAATTCTCTAAGGATGCATGCCCAGACATGTTTGTTACTAAACATGTAAATCCCTATGCATATAAAATAGTTTGGTAAAAGTTTATTTTTTATTTATTTTTTTTTATGCTTATGTTTTTAAAAATGAAAATGTGACTCAAAATCACGTTTTCGGTTTATAAAAACAGTGTACTGTGTGAAATAAACAATGTGTAACATACTGCTATTGTTTTTTTCTTAATTTCTTGTCACCCAAATAAGGCGAAGCTTGCTATGCCACTTTTACAATCCTATATGTTTGCCACAACTGGTAAAAGACAGTGGTTTTTCTCAGTGCCGGCTCAATGGTAAAAACAATTGATATGGTTACCTAAGGTTCCAAGTTAAAAAAAGCTCTAAATTTTAACCAATAAGGTTATTTCTATCAATGTAATAGTAATAATTAAGCTCAAATATTAGTTAACAAATTAAATAATATTTTTTATCAAATGAAATACAAACAAAAAAGAGAGAGAAATGCTACGTTCACAACCTTTTTCACAACACTTTTACAACAAATCATAAATGTGGGGCCTGTTGCTTAACAGAGAATTCATAGAAAATGGGTTTGAGGCCCAACGGCCCATTCTGAGGACACTCACCTGTCCGAGGACACTCATCTGTCCGAGAATGAGTGTAATTCCTCAAACCAGCGTCCGAGGTGGATATAAGTGTTGTAATTATCAGGGAACTTCACAGAATTACATGCAAACCAATTAATGAATATTGAACAAAAGAGGAACCGGGAAAGGTAACAAATATCTCCTAAAAGCTGCTACCTCCACATTAAATGCTTTCCAACTAACTTTTTGGCCGCATTAATGTGGAGGTGATACCTGAACAGTAACCAAGCAGCCTTATAACCACTAAGCGGAGGATTCGGGAAGTTCTGGATGGGACAGAAAAAAGTTCTCAGAATGGAACTTACACGTGTATGGTGAAAGCAGGACGGAGAAGGTAGTATATAAGGTGAAATCGGAGTACACTAGAAGGATTGCTTCTAAAAAAAAAGGAGGAAAGAAGAGAGAGAAAAAGAGAGATTACAGTGGACTTAAAATATCCCAGTAAAACCTAGCCGAGAAGGAGAAAGGTGGGAGAAAACTAGTTTAAGGCTTTCTTTACTAGAGAGTGATCATGTCATTTTTCTACTCATAGGGCCCAGCTCTTACGCCTGCTCTCTAAAAATTTTATTGTAAAGGGTCCATTACAATTTGAGTCCCTACAATAAATAACAAGCTGTTATTGATACAAAAAAAATAATTTTAGTATTGGGTTCAAATTATAACCAATAACAACTTAACACTTAGGATTTGTTGTGAAACATATTGTGAAGGTAGGAATTAAAAAAAAAAAAAAACAAAAAAGTAATACACAAAAAAATTTACAATATTTTTTACAATAGTTGAGTTGGCAAATTTTTACTAGTTTTTATCTAGGTCCACCATTAACATCACTTTTTTACTTACTGCTATCAATCTGCAAATCAACAAGCGTGAAAAGTTTTGTCAAATTTTTTGTGTTTATAGACTTTAAAAAAAAAAAATTTATATGATTCATGTTAATTAATAATAATTTTGTATCTAAAATAAGATAATCAATTTCTGAGTTTGGCCCAAATGCATCAAACCACCCATGATTTTTCTACTACCCTAGGGACAGGAAATACAGAAATAATGCACGTCCTAACCGGGTAACTGGAGCTGGGTTTTGGAAAGCTACAAGAGAACTGACAGGCCTATTTACTCCTCTGTAAGTAGTGCCAAAGGTGTCAAATCCGATGGATGATGCATGAGTTTAGGTTGCCTTCACTTACTGACCCAGTAGTACCACCAAAGAGATTTGTGGACAAAAACATTCCTGTCACGAAGTGTGTCTCATAAAACTGTATTATTCATTTAGATCTTAATTTGCCTATGTTTTAATGGAAATATTAGAGACAAATTATTTTTTTCCCAAATTTGTTAAAGTGACAAATTGTTATTATTTTCATATAAACCCCTACTAACATAATTTGAAACTTGGACGTCTAAGTTGAAAGTACCAAAAAGTTTCTATTGACCTAAAGGTCATTGACACTACTATCACTATTTTATTGTCTATTATTTCCACCTTGTTGATTTAAAAGTGGAGAAAAAATTTGAGTCCGTAGACTTATTCACGTTTCATTGATATTCTTCTACTAAGACATTCTATACTTCTTATACGTGTTTGACCAATATTGCTAAACAATGATCATTTAGTATTTAAGCTTACTAGTATAACTAAAACACCTATGCAAATTAGTTATAAAAACATACATACATTTTTTTTATCTAATATAAAAATCCTACTCTTGTTACATCTATTTTTTTGGGAGATAATTACAGCATACATACATTTTTTTTTTTATCTAATATTTTTTGTGTGGAGATAATTACAATATACACATTTTTTATTATCTGAGATAAAAATCTTACTTATGTCAAAATTATTTTTTAGAGATAATTACAATTGTTGGGCTTTGTGGAGTCTAGTTGTATTTGATTCGAATGATGACCTGACTTGAAATAATGTTGTGTGGTTTTTAATGAGAGATTTTCTGAGGCTTAGTTCATGGAGCGGAGGCTTGGGCCAACAAGCCCAAGCCTGTGCGTGTGATTATTTTTCTTTGGCATATGTTTTCTCTATTTTTGTTTCTCACAGGTTTGGGAATTCCGTGCTAATTCCCTACAACAATAAGCTGCTAACCCCCTAAATACTTTGTGCATGGGGAGGTGCCAATTTAACTATAAGACTCTTGGATACTCTTGTCAAATTTAAAAGTATATATGTGTGAAGTTGTCTCTTAGAGACTTGATCTCCGACCCTTAACCCTTCCACCACACAATAACTTGTATTTGTAGAGTGACAATCACACCAAATGTGCGTAATGGTGAAAAAATCATACATGTATAATATTTTGTAGTTGTTTAATAATTATCTAGGAGATATAATGTCTTGCACACACCCTATTTTGCAACCTGCATTTAATCTTAACCCAAAAAAAAATGGTCATTCCATGCTGATATTTCTTCCTACTTGTATTAGCAAAAGTTTTGACAGAAAACCTACTTGAATTAACATGTTTGACCAATATTGCTAAGCAATGACCATTCAGTATTTAAGCCTACTAGTATAACTAAAACACCTATGCAAATACGTTATAAAAACATACATACATTTTTTTTAGCTGATATAAAAATCCTACTTTTGTCAAATCGAATTTTTTTTTTTTGGGGAGATAATTACAACATACATACATTTTTTGTTATCTAATATTTTTTGTGTGGATATAATTACAACATACACACATTTTTTTATTATATGAGATAAAAATCTTAGTTTTGTCAAATTTTTTTAAGAGATAATTACAATAAGATGCTAACCCCCAAGCAATTTGTGCATGAGGAGGTGCTAATTTAGTTACAAGACTTTTGGCTACTCTTGTGGAATTTAAGAGCATATATGTGTGAAGCTATCTCCTAGAGACTTGATTTCTGACCCTTAACCCCTCTAGCCCACAAGAATTTGTACTTGTGGAGTGACCATCTTGGGATCTCATAAGGGAAGGGAATGGAATGGAATTGAATGATTATAAGGGAATGTAATGGAATGGAACGTACTTAAGTAAGGGAAAGGAATGAAAAAGAATGGAATAGAATGGAATTAAGTAACCTTGATTGGATGTTTTAAAATAAAGAAATGGAAAGGAATGAAAATGAATAGAATGAAAGTAATCTTGTTTGGGAGCAGTATGGAGGGAATGGAATGGAATCATTTTATGACAATATTACTATTAGACCCCTATTTGAAAATTAAGAGTTGAATATATAGGGGTATTTTGGGAGTTTTAGTAAAAAAATCATTAAATCTAATTCCATTCTCTCCTATTCCTCCAAATTTCGGGGGGAATGAAAATTTGAGGTTATAAGGGAATAGAGAGAAATGAGTGCTCCCTCCTACCCATTCCATTCCCTTCTACTTAAACTTTCAAACAAGGGAATGAACTTTCCATTTCCTCCATTAAAACTCCCAAACAAGGGAATGGAAGAATATTCTAAAATGATTCTTTTCATTCCTTTCCATTCCATTCCCTCTTCCCAAGCGAGGCCTAAATGTGTGTAATAAAGATAAAAAAAACATACATACATACATACATACATAATATTATTGTATAGTTGTTAAATAAATATCTAGGTGATATAATGTCTTGCACACACCATATTTTGTAACCTGCATTTAATACAAATATTAATAATTTTGATGGTAAAAAATTAATAATTCCTTGGTTTTGGTTGTAATTGATTGGTAATTATAATTAATTTGAGGAAATCAATTATTTTATTTTGTTTTATTTTTTTATAGATAAAAGATCGAAGTATATTAAATTAGAAGAAGAAAATGTATTACAGAGCTATTATCTTTGGCCCTTGTGACCACATACAACCACAGCCCAATTCTATTATATCTCCCTAGTCCCGTGGCATGATCCATGATTAACCTTGGCTGCATCTAAACCTTCTCAGAGTAGTATTTATTGCGAGCATTCCAGATTGACCATGACGTCGAGGCCCACTGTTCAAGCTCCTTCGTTGTTAGCTTGTCCTTCAGCGTTCGAAATAGATGAAAAAAATCTTGCACCTGGTTGCTACATTTCTACACCCTACCTTTTGATATTGCCCACACATTTCGTGCCATAGGACATTCCCATAGCAAGTGAGAGTTTGTTTTAGGCTGTTGACAACAGATGTCGCATCTCGAGGCCACCTTCACCCTTCTGTTCTGCAGATTTTCCTTAGTGGGGAGAATGTTTGAACACGCTCTCCAAATAAAATTCCTAACCTTCGGTGGTACCTTTAGAGCCCAAATTGCCTTCCACACCTTACCATCCATACCAGCATCCGAGTGTTTAGCACTATCTTGTTGTATGAGGCGAAGAGCAACTTGGTAAGCCGTTTTAACTGAAAACCTCCCTGCTCTATTCACCTTCCATACTAGCTCATCCCTTCTGTGTGTTGCATTCAGTAGTATAGCAAAGATCTCACTCCGAGTTCTGGGTACAAATAAATCATGGACCTTTTGTCTGTTCCACTGGCTTGTGTCTTCATTAATGAGCTCACTGGCCAGCATGGTGGTCTGGTCTTCCCCAATGAATACCGGTTTGTGTGTCAGCCATTTATCCACTGCCACTTTAGTTCTTCTGCCATCCCTTACCTTCCATTGTGCCCCTGCCCTTATAATGTCTTGTGTAGCCAGTAGGCTACACCAAACATATGAAGGATTGTTTCCCAATTCAGCCTCCATAAACGAACAAGTTGGGAAATACCTTGCTTTGTAGACCCGGTAGAAGAGGGACTGAGTGTTATGCATCAATCGCCACACCTGTTTTGCTAGCAATGCCTAGTTGAAGGCTTGGATGTCTCTAAAGGCCATACCCCTTTTTGCTTTTGGTGAGCATAATTTTTCCAATTTATCCAATGTATCTTCTTCTCCTCCTTTGTTTGTCCCCACCAATATTTGGCCATGGTGGAGTTTATAGCATCAAACAAGGACTTTGGAATTTTAAAAATGCTCATGGAGTATGTTGGTTTTGCTTGCGCCACGATCTTAATTAGGATTTCCCTTCCTGCCTTCGAAACCAATTTTTCTTTCCATCACATCACCCTCGTGATCTTTTCTTATAGGTCTTTGAAGGTATTCACTTTAGACTTTCTGCTAGCCATTGGTAACCCAAGGTACTTTTCATAATCCTTAATTATTCTGGCCCCCATTATATTCCGTATGTTTTTCTTTATATCTATTCTTGTATTTTTGCATATCTATTCTTGTATTTTTGCTAAAGAACAAGGTTGTTTTTTTCCTGTTTATAGCTTGCCCCGAAGCTGCCTCATATTGCTCTAAGATGGCTAATAATCGTTGGCATTCCTCCATTGTAGCTTGGCAAAAGATGAAACTATCATCTGCAAACAAAAGGTGGGATAGGCGGACCCTTCCATTGCTGGATAGAAAACCTTGCAAATTTCTAGCTTCCTCTGCCTTTCTAATCATAGCGGACAAACCTTCAGCACAAAACAAAAATAGATAGGGAGACAACAGATTATCTTGTTTTATACCCCTTGTGGGGGTGACAAAACCCTTTGGCTCTCCATTTATGAGGACTGAGTAGGTAGCTGTGCAAACTGCTTCCATGGCCAACTGTACCCATTTTTCATCCAATCCCAGTTTGAGCATCACCTTTCGAAGGAAAGCCCATTCTACTCGATCATAGGCTTTACTGATATCAAGCTTTACTGCCATCTGCCCCTTTTTTCCCCTCATTTTATTTCGCATCCTGTGTAAAACTTCAAAAGCTACAGTAGTGTTATCAGTAATAAGCCGGTTAGGAACAAAAGCACTTTGGGCATCAAATATCACATTTGGTAGGATAATTTTTAGCCGGTTTGCCATAACCTTTGATACAATTCTAGAGACCACATTTTCCAAGCTAATAGGGCGGTAATCAGACTTATATTGAGCTTTTTTTTTTTTTTTTTGTTTTGGAATCATAACAATATGAGTAAAATTCATTTTCCGTAAACAGTGATCTGAGTGGAGTATTGATAATACAGCTTCTATCACATTTGGACTAACAATATTTCAATATTTTTGGAAAAAGAAAGGAGATATACCATCCGGTCTAGGTGATTTTGATGGATGCCTCTAAAACAAGGCGCTCTGAATCTCATCAGGTGTGTAAGGTTGAAGAAGCATGTGGTTCATATCTGGGGCGACCACTCTATCTACTGCATTAAGAACATTGTCCATATTTGAAGGATTTGTTGTAGTGAACAAGTCTTGGAAATACTTTTCTGCCACAGTTGCTATTCTCACATCAGATTCCCACCACACCCCATCATTATCAAACACTCCACCAATATGATTTTTCCTCCTCCGTTGACTTGCTTTTTGATGAAAAAATTTGGTGTTTTTGTCTCTCGCCTTTAACCAAATGGACTTGGACCTTTGGCGCCAATGAAGTTCATCATTGTAAAGTCTTGTATTGATCTCTTCCTTTACTCTTTTAATGGCTTTAGCATTCTCCACGTTATTCAGCCCCATTAGCTCTTTCAACACCCTATGTTTTTCTTCCAAAAATGCTTTTGAGTTCTCAAATGTATTTCTGCTCCAATCCACCAATGCTACTTGGCAGCTTTTTATTTTTTTTCAAAGAGATTGTACATCGGACTACCCATGGAAACCGCATTTGTCCATGCTGCTCTAACAACCGTTTCACACTTCGGATGGGCTGCCCATTTCTCTTCGAACCGCTTTGGTACTCTTCTCATTCTTGGCAGTTGCCGCCCCTGTGTTGTTAGTAGAATGGGTATGTGGTTCGAATATGAGGCTGTAAGATGACATACTTGTGCTTGAGGGAATAATTCTCTCCATTCTAGTGTCGCACAAGCCCGGTCCAGCCTTTGTTGTACATATGCATCACCCTCACGGCCATTATTCCATGTAAATCGGTTTCCTATAAGCCCCAAGTCAATCAATCCACAATGTAGCAGCACACTTCTAAACTCTTGCATAAGGTTTTGGGCTTTTGGTAGTCTGCCTTGCTTTTCCTCTGAGACCAAAATTTCATTATAGTCCCTTATACACACCCATGGATGGGAGTGTCTAGTTTGTAAGTGCCTCAATAAATCCCAAGTCTCATGCCTGAGATGTTCCTCCAGTCTACCATAGAACTTTATAATTCTCCATGGCTTCATCGGGTTGGTGAGTATAAGAGCATTAATATGGTTCTGGGTATAAGTTTGGATATGCAAATCCACTTCTGCTTTTGTCCACAACATTGATAAACCCCCCTTTCTCCTTAGGCAAGGGACTGCTAGCATTGCATCATACGGTAATTCTGCTTGAATACTTCTCATTTCTTCCACCGTTCTTTTTGTCTCCATAAGAAACAATATTTTGGGAGCTTTTTCCCTCAACAAGTGAGAGAGCACCTTCACTGCGCATTGGTTCCCAAGCCCCGGCAGTTCCAACTTAGGATTGTCATCGCGTTCAGTGGGGCTGATTAACAGCCACCACCATTGAGGGTATATCAATGCTGTCCTCCAGAGGCTTTTGTCTTTTATAAGCCCCATTGATTTCAGATGAGTCATCTTCATCATTTTCCTTGTGGCTTCCTTTCATTCCTATGCTCATCCCACCATTTGGTTCTTCATCCATGGAGGTTGTAGTTCGGTCAATCTTTCTCAATGTTGCTTGTTTTTTGGTTTCCTGTACTTTTGGCTTGGGTTTGTGGTTTGGTGTTTGTTACTTTTGTGTTTATGACACGTATCTAGAATTTTGATCTTCCTCCACTACGTACAAGATTGGTACACTGACCAAATTACCCTCAGTTGGTGCCGTGTGGGACAATAACTCTCCACATTTAGTGTGCGCATTATGTATGGGAGCTACTATTTCAGAGCCAGCTTTATTTGGAATAGATACTCCCATATCGGTTACGTCCATGATACTTGTGTGTGACATATGCGTTACCATAACGGTCCCTAGAATTTCGGGATTTCTCTTTCGATGTTGAGGACTTGGCTCCGTTGGTGGCTGTTCAGATTCTGCAGAAGTTGTGGACCGTGTTTCTGAGTTCGCCTCCGCATTCAATCGTGGTGGGCTGTAGTGGTATTGGCTCTCTCCATTATTCTGTTTTCGATAACCCCCTTTGAGCCAATCCCCATATTGGTTTCCGTTGCCTTCCATATCCTTAGGGTTGCCACAATATTTCACTTCATGGCCCAACATACCGCAGGTAAAACATAATCCAATCAATCTCTCATATTTGAAGGCTATCCACATCGTGTCACCTTTCGGACATTGAATTTTGCTGCCTCTACGGATGGGTTTATCCAATGGAATCTCAACTCAGATTCGGAGAAAGCGAGCCTGGTCCGAGGCCATCGCTTTTGCGTCTACATCAACCACACACCCCAAACCTTTGCCGATATCAATTCCAACCTCTTCACTGAACAAGTCGAAAGGCAATCCCCATACTTGCACCCAAATCGGATGGGTTTATCCAATGGAATCTCAACTCAGATTCGGAGAAAGCGAGCCTGGTCCGAGGCCATCGCTTTTGAGTCTACATCAACCACACACCCCAAACCTTTGCCGATATCAATTCCAACCTCTTCACTGAACAAGTCGAAAGGCAATCCCCATACTTGCACCCAAATTTGTAGATGCGTGAAAGTTATTGAATTTGCCGTCATGCCTCTCTCCCACCTTTGGAGTAGAAGTAGGTGGTTATCAAAACTCCAAGGTCCATTGTTTGCCACCCATATGAGCTGGCTTTCCATGGTGAATTTGAACTGGAACAGCCCATCACCCACCTCAACTATTTTTAAGTCTTGTCCCAACTTCCATGCTGACCGTAAGAAAGTCTTCGCTGCCCGTTCGTTGTAAGTTCGAGTTGTATGGAATTTCCCCAGAAGACTAAGGGAGTACTCCTCAAGGATCTGCTCACGCTGGCTCGGCCGAACTTTGATAACTTCCCCCTCTTCTGCTGTTAAATTGATACGTTTTAGTCTTTCTATGACTTCTGGCTCCATTTAAGCCAAGTACAAAGTCCACCACAAGGGTGGTAGGGTTTTGTTGGTGAAAGGATTTTTGGCTGTTAAGGTAGATAAGAAAACACTCACCTCCCGTGAGAAGAAAAGCTCCTAGCAAGAGGAGAGGAAATCCTATAATACTTTTTAAAAAAAGATAAGTTTGATTGTGTTGAGGGAATCAAGTTTTATTAATGTCTTAATAGGGGTTAATTTGGAAAAAATCAGAAGAAAATCAATGTATTTAAGTTTAATTGGAGCAACAAAAAGAAAAGAAAAATTTGTCACTATTGTGTCTGAATGCTAATTGACACTTGGACAACCATTCCATCTATTGATTGATAAACATAATGGAATTCAATAGATTTTGAATTTTGGCTCTCTTATTTCCCTCCAATCACACAAACCTTGAATTAAAAGACCTTATCTCTCTAGAACCATCCCCCTTCACCATAAAAAAAGGGGGTGAAATGCAATTTCAAATTCATTTCAACTTAATACATTTAGAAGAATCTATGTCAGGGGAGAAGGTCTAGTTGTTTTGAGAGAAATATATATCGGATTTCATCCACAATTACATTGATGTTATTGGTGCTCCATTAAAACATTTTTCTAGGGTTAAAGAATACATAAGTACTCCATAAATCTCAATTGCCTTCAGTGATAGTTTCTTAAGTGTTTTTGTTTGATTACAGTTTTATTTCTCTATGTTGAATAGGCTTAAACTATGTTGTTTTGTAGAACAATAAAACTACTATATATGGTGTTGTTGTAATTGCAAGTTTCATTGTTTGTACTTTGTATTTAACTTGGTAAATTTCTTTCTAAAAAAAAAAAAAAAAAAAAAATTTTATGTCTATATTGTGCACTCACATAATCAAATTTTTAAATAAATATATAAATAATAAATTATTCAGCTTGTATTCAATGTATTAAGATGTATTCTATCTATTAAGGGCATCACTTCATTTAAACAATACATAAACATAAATAATATATATATATATATATATGTATATATATAAATAAACATAACAACAAAAATAAAACGGACACAAACTCAACATTTTTTGCTCTCATTATCTTGTTTAACTTTTAAAATGTTATGTTTTTTATTTTTGTATTGCATATTAGAAAAAAAAGGCAAGTTTATTTTTTACTTGAAGAAGGGTGTCTAATTTAAAATATTACAATAAATGTTTTGTATACCACTAATGGGAATAGTAAAGTTTGTGATAAGCACTAATTTAAATTATTAGCAATTAAAATAGACGTGTAGCTCTAAAACCAACCGGACTTCATCCCCTAACCTGGATTCTTCTAATTGTTTGGCCCACATCTATTTTATTTTTATATAGTACATGCATATTTGAACCATGGAATAGAAATATACATACCTTCATTATAAATTAAATGAAAGTCTCTGGCAATGCACTCATTAAGTGCAATAAACAATACTTCCGTCCTCTTTCCATACTCTTTAGTATAATGTATATTACAGTATGTTATACTAGAGACTCCCATTTTGCTACTACAGAAGATAAAATATATAACAATTTCATAGTTCAAATATATTTATTATATATTTGAGAGAAATTTATGTAAAAATTTCATCTGCATTTGCATTGATGTTATTAGTGCTCCATTAAAATATGTTTCTAGGGTTAAAGATTACATAAGTACTCCAAAATTCTTAATAGCCTTCAATGATGGTTTCTTGAGTTTTTTTGTTTGATTTGATGTTTTATTTTTCTATGTTATATAGGCTTAAGCTATGTTGTTTTGTGGAAGAATAAGACTACTCTAAATGGTGGTGTTGTAATTGCAAGTTTTGTTGTTTGCACTTTGTATTTTATTTGTTAATTAATTTATGTCTAGACCATGCACTCATCTAATAAAAATTGTAAATGAATAAAATAAAACTCAAAATAAACTTAATAGGTTGTAAACCCTTTAATTTGTACATGTGATTTGCTTTACAGTGCATTACTAAGCTTGTATTCTATGTATGAATTTGTATTCTATCTATTAAAGATATCAATCCAATTAAGATAAACATAAACATAAGTTATAATATAAAAAAACATAAACATGACAACGACAACAATAAGGATAGAAATTCATTTTTTCTCCTCATCATCATATTTACTTATACAAATGTTATGGTTTTTGTGTGTGTGTGTGTGTGTCATTTATTGAAAAATATGGTCAAGTATTTTTTCACCTTCGATGGAGGGTCTCTAATTTGAATTTAAAATATCACAAAAAATGTTTTGCATACCAATAAACGAGAAAAGTAAAGATTGTGAAAATCATTAACATATATATATTAGTATTGACTAACCAAAAAAGAAAAGAAAAGAAGATACATTAGCATTAACAAACATGGCACCTTCTTCATAATCAGTGGTCATTGTTTTATGAAGTTTTTAAAAGTAAAGTTTTCCTCAAATGGAACAGTGATGGAGGCAAAGATGTATTCAAAAGAATCCTTTGCTTGGAGGAGCATTCTTAGAGGCAAACCTGTTGTCAATTGGCGTATTGTTAAATTGTTAGCTGCCTTTGAAATCTCATCCACATGTCACTTCTCCAATCTTACACCATCAAGGGGAAGATAAGATCAGTTGTTTGATTGATTTGGTTTCTTGGTGCTGGTTGGTTGAAAACATTTACGCCACCTTTCTACATTTTGATGATACAATGTTCAAAGACATGCCACTAAGATTTGATTACTTGATGAAGAGGGTACAAGTTTTTGCAAGAGGAGAGAGACAGCAATATTCGTGAATAAAAATTAAGAAGTTCTTTCTAAAAAAGGTGAATATTAACTCTATTTATGGAGTCCAACCTCTTGGATGTCAAATATGACTCTCCCCTTGTACGTAAATTGATAGCATTTAACCCATGTATGATTGGTATCATGGCCATGCCAGTGCCCAATGAGTTGACTATGATATACACTTTTTTTTTTTTTTGGTGGGGATAAATTAGAAAGATTTATTAGAGAATAAATTCTTTACATAGTTTCAAAGGCCAACATATATACCTCACAAGTGAAAGATCTAGTAACAGAGACAACTACAAACCCCTATACCAAAAATAGGAGAGAACACAAAGTTGAACAACTCAAACATGAGACCTAACATCAATAAAAGAGTTGATTCTACCTTGAACTTTGTCCAACAATGGCTGGCAGTCCTTCAATATTGATTTGCCAGATATAAGAGGAAGCCCCAAGAATATAACAAGCAAAGACCCCTTTTAAATTACAAAGCTTCTAGGATTTGCTTCTTATGGCTTGAGGCACAGCGCAACAGAGAATAAAACTTCACTTTTGTTGGGATTTATAGACAAACCAGACATGTACTTGAACTCTTCAAGGCTTCCTATCACTAATTTAATTGAAAGCTTTGGTAAGTTATCTTCAAATCCTTGCAATGAGGATGAAACTTTGAATTGGCTAGGCTCCTGAATCTCTTTTTTGCATTGTTCTTGTTCTAGTGAAGACCTCCAGGACAATGACAAAAAGAGATAAGTGGAAAGTGTCTCCCCTTGTTTACGGCCTTTGCCTCCCTTGAAGTACCCAACTATGCGTTTTACACACGAAATTTGTGGTTGCTTCTAAATCCACTAACTTGAACATATGTTTAATTGGAAGAAGAAAATAACCTACGTAATCATTGTGGTAGGTGATATCTAATAAGGAAAGTTAACTAATCGAAAGTGATACTTTTTTTTTTTTGGAGAAGGATGGTAGGTGATACTCGATAAGGAAAGTTAACTAGTTGTTAGATAAGAAAGATGAGACGTGGAACAGTGGAAGGGTTCAAGGAAGCCCATGTATATTATCAAAAGTACTTGGGGTCTTTGTTTTCAGTCAAGTTTAACCCAGGTGCAAGCCCACTCCGAGACATTGCAGTTTGAGTTATTTATCATGCATAACGTCCTGATTGCTAGCCCGGTTAAAGTGCAGGCCCTGTAGTTCTTTTTTGGTTTTTTTTTTTTTGAGAAAGAATCCCCTTGATTCTTGTCTTATACAAATTAGGTAATTATAGAGAGATATCACGTTCCGAGTTCTTAAATAAAGACTTGGCTTGAGTCCAATGCATCAAGTGCATTGCACCCATTGGGATGATGATATATGACAAAAATTGGACGTGTGTCATCTTGACGGGTCTAGTGTAATTCGACACTAGAGCCAAGTTTTTCCCGTTAAATAATAGACTAAAATCTAAGATTTCATGAATTACGTAAACCTAAAAACCATTTTTGATCAATCCTCTAAGGATGCATGCCTAGAAATGTTTGTTACTAAACATGTAAATCCTTATGCATATAAAATAGTTGGGTAAAAGTTTTTCTTTATGCTTCTGTTTTAAAAAATGAAAATGTGACTCAAAATCACGTTTTCAGTTTATAAAAACAGTGTACTGTGTGAACTAAACAATATGTAACATACTGCTATTGTTTTTTTCTTAATTTCTTGTCACCCAAATAAGGCGAAGCTTGCTGTCATGCTATGCCGCTTTTCCAATCCTATATGTTTGCCACAACTGGTAAAAGAGAGTGGTTTTTCATTTTTTCTACTACCCTAGGGACAAGAAATACAGAAATAATGCACGTCCTAACTGTTAAAACATATGTGATTCACTTGTTAGGAACATATGTCACTATTTTATGTAATTGGCTAATTCTTTGACAAAACGCACTTTACTTGTAATTGGGTAGATCTAGGATGTGTTTAATACTTCAAAGAACAAGAGTTCAAGTCTAGTATTGAAGCCATGCAAGTTTGTCCAAAAAACAAATGAAGAAGTGCTGATTCATTAAAGCTTGACAGCTGCTCGATAGATAGCTATCGAGGTATCTATCGAGGTTACGGGAATTCAGTTTTCAGATCTAATTTTTGGCCCATGTTTATGTATTTGTGTAGGGTTTCTTTTCTCACAACCCTAGACATATATAAAGCTTATTTTAAAGGCCGTCACATAAGAGAATACAAGGAGAACATATGCAAAAGGTGACCGATGCCTTATTCTCTCTAAAAAAAGTTACTGCGTCTTTGCGCCTTAGGATTTTGTAACCAAGTGCTTCTTGATCTTTATTCTTGATGAAGTGAAGAACTTTGCAGCTAACGTCTTCTTCAAGTTGGTGTGTTAGTCACGTACTGGGAGCCGTGCATCTTTGGTTAGTCATGTACTGGGATCCGTGCATAAAAAATGGTGGCATTCAAATATTGAAGAGTTCACAGATTCTGAAGCGGTAGTAGGTTTCTACTGTGAATTCATCTACGGGGATTGTAGAGTCTAGGGATAAAGGTTTTATATTAGATCTGAAACTTCTCTTAACTATAGTGAATTGCTTTTCGGGAAGGTTTTCCCCTAGGTTTTTTACTGTGAAACTAGTTTGTTTAATTGGTTTTCTTGAGTCATCATATCTTGTCTTATTTAATTTTCCGTTATGTATGATTTTGACATGATATTGATATTTGTTTGTTTTAACAAGTTTTATTCATAATAAATCTAATTAACAACTTGGGTTTAAAACTTGTTAATTTTATTAACTGAGGTCTAAATTTCCCAACACTAACCGGGTAACTAGAGCTGGGTTTTGGAAAGCTACAAGAAAACTGACAGGCCTATTTACTCCTCTGTAAGTAGTACCAAAGGTATCAAAACTGATGAATGATGCATGAGTTTAGGTTACCTTCACTTACTGACCCAGTAGCACCACCAAAGAGATTTGTGGACAAAAGCATTCCTGCCATGTAAAGTGTCTCATAAAACTGTACTATTCATTTAGATCTTTGCCTATGTTTTAATGAAAATATTAGAGATACATATTATTTTTTTCCAAATTTGCTAAAGTGACAAATTTTTATTGATTTTCATATAAACCCCTGCTAACACAATTTGAATCTTGGACGTCTAAGTTGAAAATACCAAAAAGTGTCTATTGACCTAAAGATCATTGACACCACTATCACTATTTTATTGTCTATCATTTCCAATTTGTTGACTTAAAAGTTGTCTTATAAACTTATTGATGTTTCACCGATATTCTTGTACTAAGATATTCTATATTTTTTTATAACTTGCAGGACTCATGGGCAATATGCAGGATATTTAAGAAAACTAATTCCACAACCCTGAGAGCTCTCTCTCACTCTTGGGTTTCTCAATCAGTAACTGAAACTAACACACTTGATATGCTAGCCAAAGGTCTACACTGCACTCAGTTCACCCAGGAGAACATCTCATTGACATCAAAAACCAACTGTTTAGCAGCCATTCATTTCTCAGTTAACAATGACATAAACAATTATCTTCCATTACATTTGCTCCCTTAGATTTTGTTTGCTACAAATCCTTAAATCAATTAGCAGATAAACCTCCTCAACTGACTAGAGATCTTCCCTCTAGCTTCTTGTTTTCACCTCTAGAATCTTCAACGCCAATAAAATGCACAGTTGATATTTCTTCCATGCTGTTAAACATGCCCTCTTCAATGCTTGGAGATTTTGGTACTAAGGTCAGTGAGAGTATAGACTATAGTGGGCCACAAGAACATTGCAATTGCTTCTCATTCAGTTTACGTCGAGACACGAAAGGGAACATTGATAGTGGAGGTGAGCAAGCCAATGCCTAGCTTGATGAAGAATCATTCAGTTTGCCTTCAAATAATGATGCTTGGAAGACAAACTTAGTGTGGGATTCTTCACCATGTCCAAGTGAAATGTCCGCAAGTTTTTCTACAACCAAGGGCTATAGTTAATAAAAAAGTAGAGATTAACAGTCAAAGGCATTGTTTTCTAGCTTTTAGACTAATTCAGCTAGTTGAAGTTCATTTTGTAGAATCTTTTTGTAGGCTTGTGTAATTTTTAACGAATGAATAGTGTTAGAGATTATTAGACATAATAGTCCAATGTAATAAGTCCAGGTCTACTCCTACTTGTATTGGTAGTCTAGGATTTAGTTACCTATATATACTTATGTTATAATTTATTGTAATACAGGTTATTGTACTACACTCTTACATAATAAAGATGTAGTCTTTAAGGGGTTGAATAACATAACCATTGTGTTTTCGGTGTTCTTATTCTATATTTCCCATTCCACATCCATTCTAGCATATATAAAATGGTATAATACATCGCGTTGCTAATATATTTGACAAATAAAATGTAATACCATGTTTAATTATGGAATTGCAAATTTGACAGCCATATGTAAAGTCCAAATTAAAGAACAAAAACATACAGACAAACACACGCCAAACAATGGCCGGCGAAGCGTGTAACAAGAAAACTAAGAAGCCCTGTTTCTCGTATATATAAGGATAACCTTATAAACCTATTTTAATTATTTTTTTCCCTTTTTGTTGGGGACTAGAAACATATATGCTTACGGTAGAATTACCCTATTTAGAGATTCAAATTGAATTTGAATCTATCTTAATTGTCAAATGTGGTTTTTTATTTTCATGTCTAAACGAGATTCGATCCAAAGTTTCTTTATTTAACGATAGAAACTTAAGGTTTGACGGAAACCTACTTGAATTAATGTTTTTGACCAATATTGCTAAACAATGACCATTCAATATATTTAAGCCTACTAGTATAACTAAAACACCCATGCAAATACGTTAAAAAAATATACAATTATTTATTTTTATATGAGATAGAAATCCTACTCTTGTCAAATCTATTCTTTTTGGAGATAATTATAACATACATACATTTCTTCTATCTATTTTTTTTTTGGAGATAATTACAATACACATACCTTTTTTTTTTATTTTTTTTTATTTTTTATTTTAAATATGAGATAGAAACCCTACTCTTGTCAAAAAATTTTGGACATAATTACAAGAAGCTGCTAACGTCCAAGCATTTTGTGCATAGGAAGGTGCCAATTCAGTTACAAGGCTCTTGACTACTCTTGTCAAATCTAAGTGTATAGATGTGTGACCATTACCACAAGAACTTGTATTTGTGCAGTGACCATTACACCTTGACTTTGGTTGTAATTGATTGGTAATTATAATTAATTTGAGGGAATCAAGTTTTATTAATGTTTGATTAGGGGTTAATTTGGAAAAAATCCAGAAGAAAATCAATGTATTTAAGTCAAATTGGAGCAAAAAAATAATAATGAAATTTTGTCACTATTGTGTCCAAATGCCGATTGACACTTAAACAGCCATTTAATCTGTTGATTGACAAACATAATTGAATTCAGTAGATTTTGAATTTTAGCTCTCTTATTTCCCTCCAGTCACACCAACCTTGAATTAAAAGACCTTATCTTTCCAGAACCGTCCTCCTTCACTATAAAAAAAGAGGATGAAATGCAATTTCAAATTCATTTCAACTTAATACATTTAGAATAATCTATGTTAAGGGAGGAGGCCCAGTTGTTTTGAGAGAAATATATGTGGGATTTCATTCAAAATCACATTGATGTTATTAGTGCTCCATTAAAATATTTTTCTAGAGTTAAAGATTACACAAGTACTCCAAAAATCTCAATAGCCTTCAATGATAGTTTCTCAAGTGTTTTTGTTTGATTATAGTTTTATTTATTTTTATGTTATATAGGCTTGAGCTATGTTGTTTTGTAGAAGAATAAAACTACTATATATGGTGATGTTGTAATTATAGGTTTCTTTCTTTATACTTTTTATTTAACTTGTTAATTAATTTATGTCTACATTGTGCACTCATCCAATCAAAATTGCATATATAAAAAAAAATATATGACGAAATAAAATTTTAAAATAAAATTAATAAATCTTCAACATTTTTGTAGATGTTCTTTGCTTTACAATACGATGATACATTACTCGTTTATTCTATGTATTAAGTTGTATTCTATCTATTAAGGATATTAATCTATTTAAGGTCTACATAAACACAAATTATAATAACAACATAAACATAACAATAACAACAACGTAAACTCAATTTTTACTCTCATCATCCTATTCATTTATACTGATCTTATGTTTTTTTCTATTATATACTAAACATAGGCCAAGTTTTTTTTTTACTTGATGGAGGGCCTCTAATTTGAATTTAAAATATTTCAAAAAAATGTTTTACATACCACTAAAGGGAAAAGTAATGATTGTGAGAATCACTAATATACATTAGTACCAATTAAAATGGGTGTGTAGCTCCAAACCAACTAGACCTCATCTCCTATCTATATGTATATATAAATATATTTGAACCATGGAATTATATATACACAACTTTTTATTAGCCAAAATGGAGTCTCTGGTATCGTGCACGTTGATGATATTATATAACTGGAATTATCAGCTGGGCCAAACATTTGCCTATTTTGTTACCTTCGTGCTGTTGTGCTTCAACGCATGTTGTCGTGCAAGTACTGGAGACTACTTTTTTGGTTAATAAAGAAGGTTTATATATAATTTTGTAATTCAAATGTGTTAATATATATATATATATAAAGAATAAAATAGATGTGAGTCAGACATCTAGTAGAATCTAGGTTAGGGGATTAGGCCTGGTTTGTTTAAGAGAAATAGATGTAGGATTTCATCTACAATTACATTGATGTTATTAGTGCTTCATTAAAATATGTTTATAGGGTTAAAGATTATATTAGTACAGAATTCTCAATTGCCTTCAATGATAGTTTCTTAAGTCTTTTTGTTTGATTTCCAATTTTATTTCTCTATGTTATATAGGCTTGAGCTATGTTGTTTTGTATAACCATAAGACTACTATATATGGTAGTGTTGTAATTGCAAGTTTTGTTGTTTTTACTTTGTATTTAACCTGTTAATCCATCTTCTCAAAATAAATAAAACTTGATAATCCATGTTTATATTATGCACTCATCCAATCAAAATTGTAAATAAATATTAATAGATGAAATAAAATTAATTATAAACTTAATAGATCTTCAACCTTTTTTTAGATGCGTTCTGCTTTAAAAGACATTTCTTGTATTCTATCTATTATGCATATCAATCCATTTAAGCTCTACATAAACATGACTAATAATAAAATATAAACATAACAACAACAATAATAAGGACAACAACTCAATTTTTTTTTCTTATCATATCCTATTTACTTATACAAATATTATTATTATTATTATTATTAGAAAATATGGTCATGTTTATTTTTTTTACTCTTGAAGGGTCTAATTTTTTTTTTTTTTGAGAATGTTGAAGGGTCTAATTTGAATTTAAAATAACACAAAATATTTTATATGCCATTAAACGAAAAAAAAAGAGTAAAGAATGTGAGAATCACTAATATAAATTGGTAGTGATTAACCCAGAGAGAGAGAGAGAGAGAAATATACATAAGCATTAAAAGCAAGCATTTAATAAATTATCTTAACCTCATAAGTTGATATTCTTACTATAATTTCAACTACAAAGATATGTCAATGTTGTATTTCAATCCTTGTTATATTACAAACTTTATTGCCTTCTGTTAGAGATATATTAGACATATTAGCCCAATGTAATAGGCCCAAGCCCACTCCTACTTGTACTAGTAGTCTAGGGTTTAGTCGTCTATATACACTCATGTAAGAGTTCATTGTAACATAAGTTATTGTACTACACTGTTATATACTAAAGATGTAATCCTTAAGGGTTTCGTTCATAGACGTAGGCCGATAAGGCTAAACCATGTAATCCTTGTGTTCTCAATGTTCCTATGCTATGTTTCCCCTTCTGCATCCATTCTAGCATATACAACATAGTATAACACATCACGTTGCTAATATATTTAACACTTTTTGACAAGTAACAACTATACCAAGTGAATTTAACTGCTTATGCAGCTATGCTAAGCTCACCTCTGCTCAAATGGTTTCTCTTTCTATGAATGGTGATGTAGTCTCTTCTCCAGGCTGTGAAATTTTCGTTTCCTCCTTTTGCAAAGAAAATTCTTCCCCTCTAGTAACACAATCACTAGTAGAGCTTGTAGGGTCTTTCTTTTGGGTTGTTGGGAAACAGTTTGAGAGTGAAGATGGAGAACTTGACAAAGAAGTGGAGTAAACTCTTACTATCTGAAAAGGAATTAAAGAGTTTTTTTCTAAGGTGTCAGAGAGGGAATCGAGAAGTTATCTTAGTAGCAAAATTTATGACTAGACGGGTGTTGAGTCTAGATGCAATTGCTAGAAGATTCAAGCCAGTATGGAGAAAAAGAAAGGAATTTCAAATTTGAGATATGGGAGATGGATGCAAAAAGAGTTTTGATCAATGAGCCTTGAGTATTCGACTTAGTTGTGTTCCAAATATATGATGATGCCACTCAATATGCAACATGAAATTTGATCAAGCTACTTCTGGGTTCAAATTCATGATTTACTATTATGAATATGAAGCTAGAAGTGGAGGAGGATATTGGTGAGACATTGGGGATAGTAGTCCACTATCGAGATAAATCAATTGAAGCCCTCTATTTCTTTCCTTCTTGTTTAATTCATTTTCTACGTGGGTTTTGGATTTTATCTCATCTTTCTTTTTCCTACCAAGGAAATATTTTCACTCTCATATTTAATTAATTCTAGATTCATGATTCTTTGATGACTTTCAAAGATTGATTATTTTTTTAAGTCAAATTAATGGCAGGAATAAATTGGATTCAGTGGGAGATATTCTCTCTAGCAGTCCATGTGAAAAACATGTCTCAAAATAACTCTTTGTCACTGCACCATAAGTGACAAAGAAATATGTGGCAAATGAAAAACGTATTGGGAGTGAGGAAAGAAATATTGAGGCTATGTTGCTTGAGAGTTCAGCCACAAAACATGGTGCAAATGTCTTTGAAGATGCCCTGGAGTTACCAACAAAGAAGAGATTGGTTTCGATACATAGCAACAATGATCGTGAGCACTGGCGGAGCCAGAGGGGGGCGAGGGGGGGCACCTACCCCCCTTGCCCCCTCCTAAAATTTTCTAGCATCAGTACTCTAAAGTACTTATTGACATGGAGGAAAAAAAATGACTTCTACTTGGTTGAAAGTGACTCTCAAGAAAAAGAAAGGAAAAAAAAGTTCACAAACACCAAACCATGCTCAGGGACGGAACTAGGATTCAAACTTAGGGGGGGCTAAAGTTCTTTGTTCTTAGATTTTAACAAACTAGAATATTGATACTAGAGATCGACAAAGTTGCACTATTAGTATTAATTTATTAATTATTATTTGTATTTTTTCTTTTGAAGAAAAATTTAATAATAGGATTTTATAATCAAGAGTTTTGCATGGCAAATGACACGTCTTAATATTTTCTAAGTCTAATTGATGTGTGGATGAAGCAATCAATATATGCCATAAGAGCTGTCTCTATGGCTATGAGGGTGGAATCCTTTGAGAGGGGCATAGAGCTTTCAACTGAGAGGGAGAAATTGGGTTTTTGTGATTTTTTTTTTTGCTAGGATTTGTAATTAATTTTTTGTTATTATTTTTGCTTAGATCAGATTTATGATTTGTCCAAAGATTTTTCTTATTATCTAGATATGTGCATTTTTTTTTTTTTTTTAAAGATTTTGCTTGTTATCTATTTGTTGGATTTCTTGGGTCAATTTGTAAATTTTTTGGGGAGGGGGGCAACTATACAAATTTAAGAGCCAGAATTAAAATTTTTTTTTTTTTGAACTGAAAATTCTTTTTGTTAATAAACATGCTAGAATTTTTTTTTTCAAAGGTTTAGGGGGGGGGGGGGGGGCGGTGGCCCCCCTCTGCCCTTGAGTAGTTCCGTCCCTGACCATGCTATTGTCTTGTCCTACGTGCAACTTGCACCTATTTCACTATTTTTTTTTATTTATTTTCTATTTTATATCATTATTTACACTATTTTCACTATTTATAATACTTTTCACAGCATTTTATTCTTAAATGATGCTAGAGATACTTCAAATTTTACTACTTATATCTTACAAATTAGCATGTCACCAATCAAAAAAAATAATTTCAAACATTTATTCATTCTGTTTTTTAAGTAACACTAATCACATTTTTACTCCATCAGTTTGTAAATTTTTTAGTAGCTATGAATTGGTTATTTTTGTTTATTTATTTTAATAATATGAAATATATTCATATTTGCTTATAATTATTTATTTATTTTGTTATTATTGTTGATTAATATTTTTTAGATTAAATTCACTTTTAATATTGTCTTTTAATTTTGCCCCCTCTAGACTAAAAACCAAGCTCCGCCACTGATAGTGAGTAATCAATAGAGGATGGTTTCCAACCCTACCAAATCCAATGAGTTTCTTAATTTGTAAGTGTTGTGGGCTTGAGGTTAGTCTCCAGAGGTTTGCAAATGTCCATGCTTTGCCCTCTCTATAATTCCTATCCAGAGGCCATCATCCATCTATTGAGGGACTGTCATGTAGCTGTAAATTGCTGGTAGAATCTTGGTATAGGGGTCTTTACACCTGAGTTTTACTCCTTGAACCTTCCTATTTGGCTGGAAAATAATTGCAAATCTATTAAAACCTCCAACCATCTTCAAATTCCTTGGAGCACAATATTTGCATTCGGGATATGGACTATTTGGAACCACCGTAACAGTGTGGTATTTAAAAACAAGCCAATTAGCCACTCCATCCACAAGGAGATTATTCACATAGCAACAGAGTATTCATTCATTGCTCAAAATTTCTCAAGTTGCAAGTCTCGGATTGAAAGAAGCATTCGATGGGAGAGGCCTAATAGAGGCTGGCACAAGTTAAACACGAATGGATCTTCCTTAGGTAATCCTGGTTTGGCCAGTGGAGGTGGTACCCTGTGAAATGAGGTGGGTGGTTGGATAAGAGCGTTCACCAGGAAGATTGGTATAACCACCAGCTTTGTAGCTGAGCTTTGGGCACTTAGGGATGGCCTTAACATGTGTGTGGATATGCAGATTCCAGCTCTTGAAGTTGAATTAGATGCTAAAGTGGTCGCTGACTTGATGAACAATACCATAAGTTTGAATGCTGATTACGCGGCCATTGTGGCTGACTGCAGGCAACTCTTATCTCAAATTCCCTAAGTTAAAGTCTCCCATTGTTACCAAGAAGCAAATCGTTGCACCAATGCCCTCGCGAGACTAGGCTGCTCCACATCTCTGAATGTTATGTTTTTCAATTTATCCCCCTAGTGTTTTGAATGTTTTTCTTTTTGATTTGTATGGTCTGACTCAGATCATATTCTACCCTGTAATTGATACTCCTATTTCTCTTTAATGAATATTTTCCCAGGTTACCAAAAAAAAAAAAAAGTGTTGTGGGCTTGGAAACCTATTGATAGAGAGCTCATAGGGTGGGTGTGGGCAAAAGGTCTGTTGGGGGGGACCACAATTTGACTCCCTACAACCACTCTAAAAGCAGGCCCACGTGGTGTGATGTCGAATGCCATAAAAGATTTGAGTATGTCTTCCTCATCACCAATTGGTTTTGGGGTGGAATGGCATAGCTCACGATTCGACAAATGGTATCAGAGCCAAGGTCATGGGTTCGAGTCACGGGAGTGTCATTGTGAAGGAGGGATTGTTTGGGGGGGGGCACAATTTGACTCCCTACAACCACTCTAAAAACAGGCCCACACGGTGTAATATCGAATGCCATAAAAGATTTGAGTGTGTCTTCCTCATCACCAATTGGTTTTGAGGTGGAATGGCACAGCTCATGATCCGACAAGGTCATTCTGTCGTGTTTTAGCTAAAACATGGGTAGAGGAAGTGAGTCTAGAAACAATTATAAGACTGAAATTTGTGATTTTTAAAAGAAACAGAGGTGGGGACTTGGTATGATATCGGAGATCAGATATTGACTTAATTATTGAAAGCTATTCAATCAACCATATCGATACTAACATCATTAAGAATTTAGAGAATGCATGGAGATTCACAGGGTTTTAAGGTGAACTGAATACTCACTAGAGACATGAATCATGGAATTTGTTGTGACATCTCAACCAATACATTCTCTACCCTAGCTTTGCGTGAGGGATTTTAATGAAATCATTCAACTCACAAAGAAACAAGGCCAATAATTTTGGTTCCCTAACCAAATGTAGCAATTCAGAGATATCCTGGAAGAATGTGGATTTATGGATGTTGGGTATGTTGGCTTAACTTTCACTTGGTGTAATAATCGTCCCATAGGTATAGTGTGGGAAAAAATTGATTGGGTTGTGGCAACAAATGAGTGGTTTTCTCTATTTCTTGTGTTAGGTTTTAGACCCCTTAAAAACAAACAAATTGATTAACCTAGTTAATTAGCCAAGTGATTTACTTAGTCCAATTTCATGCAAATCTAAGTTAACACAATTAAATAATCATATCAAGATATAAAGCAGCGGAAAATAAATAACACAAGATATGATTACCTAGGAAAACCAAACCGGTAAAAAACCTGGGGAGGATTTTACCTACCGATCTTCAAGGCAAAACTGAATTCACTATGAAAGAATTGAAGTTCATACAAAAGGACTTACAAGCTCCCTGCTTGACTTCCTAATGCTACCTACCAGTAGAACTTACTGACACGACCCCGTGCAAGCTCCGAATCCATGGACTCCTTCTTTCTTGAATTCTTTGATCAAGTACAAGCACCCACGCTTGTTTTTCTTTAAGCTTCAATGGCGGCAACCTTGTTAATCATCAAGATGTAAAAAATATCTCTACCTTGAAAACCCTAAGTTTATGTGAAGGAAAGCTCCTCAAAAATCTCACAAGAGATTCACATAAACAACAAATATGAGCAACAAAGACTTAGAGAGGTTTGGGTACAAAACCCTAAAAAATAAAAGGAGGCACAAGAGGCACTCTAATCTCTCTCTCTTCAAAAGTCCCAAAAACGTTCTAGGGTTTCCCTTATATATAGGAGTCATTTACTTGATCCCCAAGACGTTTAAATAGAGATTGAGCTGAGTTGGAATTCTGCAGAAAAACGTTCTGGCCGACTTTCGATCGATTGAGTCTAATTTTCGATCGATCGAGCCAGGCCGAAAGTAACTAATACTTCTGTAGCCACTCGATTCCAACTTTACAATAATTAATCAACTTTGAGCAAGCCTAAACAAGACTAAACATATTGTTTTGATCATGGTTTGCCAACATTACACATTAGAGTTCTAAATACATAAAATCCTAAGTCTTTAGAACCTAACATCTTGGAACTAGAGTTTTCCACTTGGATAATAGCACTTCAGATCATATATTGATTTGGATAGTTCTAGCCGAATTATAGAGCATTGACCTTAAAGGAAACCCAATTCATGCTACTATCAACAGTTGTTCTCCACTTCAAGCTCAGGTTGGATGGAAGAAGGGCTTGTCTCAATCCCAAGGTGACCTCTAACAAGATGAATGCATAGATGGCCTCAACAATATGCCCCTCCCCCCCCCCCCCCCCCCCTTTTTCTATCAAAGTTATTGGCATATGGTTGGTCATGATGTTACACAAGCTATTTCATCTTGCTTAAACTCAAGAACCCTCCCTAGTCCCATGAACCATACATTCATCATCCTTGTCTTGAAAGTAAAGAACCCTAAACATGTCACTAAGTATAGACCTATTAGCTTGTGCAACTTCCTTTACAAAAATGGGTGGCTCTTATGAGAGAATGCATTACTTCTATATCATATTCCATTTTGGTCAATGGAGAACCATGAGGTTTTATAAAACCAACAAGAGGAATTCATCAAGTAGAATCCCACTCTTCCAATTTTTCTTACTATGTATGGAAGGGTTGCATGGGCTTATTAGTAAAACTACTATATAGGGTGACATAAAAGGTGTATCAATTATTCGTTAGGGCCCTAGAGTAACTCACATTTTTTTTTTTAATATAAAAAATCAAGACATTCTATCTTTATATGAAATGGCCTCAAAGAGAACAAATAGATCGAGAGAAGACTACTTTGTTTTAGTAGTTCAACCCTAACAAAAAGGCAAATGTTAATTAAAAATTTATTGAGAGTTCTGGATGTAAAGCAAAAATGAGAGGTATTTGGGCCATTCATCTCTCTTGGGAGGAAATAAAAGGGAGAGTTATTTCGCATATATAAAAGAGAGAGTTTGGAGAATTTGCAAGGGTGGGAGGAAAAGCTCCTGTCACAAGCGAGGAGAGAGGTTTTAATAAAATCCGTTGTGCAAGCAATTTCAACTTTCATAATGAGTTGTTTTAAAGTCCCATTTAGCCTTCGTCAGTATTTTAAAGGATTAATCCAAAAGTTTTGGTGGGCCAAAGTGGTGAGGAGAAAAATCCATTAAGTGAAGTGGGAAAATATTTGCCAATCTAAGATGTTTGGTGATATGTGGTTCAAAGATTTGTCAATGTTCAACGAGGCTCTTTTAGCAAATCAAGCATGGCACCTACTTCATAATCTGCAATCTTTGTATTATAGAGTTTTTAAAGCAAAATTTGTTCCAAATGGAACAATAATGTAGGTAAAGACAAGTCAAAAGAATCCTACTCTTGGAGGAGTATTCTAAGAGCCAGACTTAGAGAGATTATCAAATGAGGAACATCTTTGAGAATTGGAATGACAAATCAGTCTGTATATGGTCCAATAATTGGCTCCCTTTGAAATATCATCCAAAAGAAAGCTAAGGTCAGTTCTTTGATTGATTTGGTTTCTAGGTGTTGATTGGTTGAAAAAATTGATGCCACCTTTCTATATATTGAAGCTAGAATGATAAAAAAAAATGCCACTAGGCCTTAGTTGGCAAAAGGATGTCTTGATTTGGCCATTAATCCAAAGCTTTGATGTCTTGATGAAGAGGGTGCAAGATTTTGCACGAGGAAAGAAAGAACCAATATTCTTGAATAAAAATTAAGAAGTTCTTTAAAAAAGAATGTTGAATTTAACTCTAATTATGGAATCCAACCTCTTGGATGTCAACAATATAATTCGCCCCCCTTTACATAAATTGATAACATTTAATTAACCCATGGTATGATTGGTACATGGCCATGCTCAATGAATTCACTATGATATACTTTTTTGTGGGATTAAAGTTGAAGGATTTAATCTATCTATATATTACTAAAAGTTGAAATGTAGTATTTAATATTGCTACGCTCACGTTGAGCCACATCAGTAGCTACGTCATCATTTTTTGTTTCCAATTTTTCTTATATATATATATATATATATTTTAAACATTTTCTCATTTAAGGTGACTTAAAAAATCTTTTAACCATTATTTTTATTATTAATTTTCCAAAACTCTCCCTCCCTTTTACCTCTTCATCTCCCCACAACTTTCTTTTTCTACCTTAATATCATTCTTTCTCAACCTTTTTATCTTCCTTTATTTTGAATCTTCTTATTTTCAACATCTTACTATAAATTTGACATTTTCTTTTTCATTATATGCATAGTTTTCTCACACAAAAAATGTTACTTCTCTCTCTCTCTCTCTCTCTCAATTTGTTTTTCATTTTTTGTTTGATTTTTTTTTAAATTTTTTATTGCAGCAATTCTTTAGGTTGATGAATTTTTATGTTAATTAGAATTCTACTTTGGGTTGATGCAATTTAGTTTTGTGTTTTAAGTTATTATCTTTGATTAAATATTATCCTACTGCATTATACATATAGTATATGTTAGGTTTTAAGAAATTATGAATTAATGTATTAGAACTTCAATATGTATATGTTGGCAAACCATGATCAACACGTTTAGTCTAGATTTAGGTTGCTCAAAGTGTGTGTATGTGTAAAGTTGGAATTGAGTAACTGCAGGAAATTACTATTCAATTTTTGCAAGACTCGATCGATTGAAAATTAAACTCGATCGATCGAAGCTCGTGCATATTGTTTTTCTGCAGAATTTTTTAACTCAGCCCAAGCTCATATGACGTGTAGGGTTTTATGTTTTGCTTTAAGTATAATAGGAAAAACCTTAGCCACGTTTTAGAGGTTATTGATATGCTGTGTGTATGAATCTCTTGTGAGATTTAGAGGTGTTTGTCTTCATACACACTTAGGATTATCAAGATCAAGATTGATGTCGAGAGCTTGGTGATTGCTTCAGTTGCTGTTTTAAGAGCTTAAAGAAAAACATAAGTGGGAGTACTTGAGGTTGCTATGGATCAAGGAAAGAAGTAGTCCGTGGACTCGAAACTATCACGTGGTCGTGGTAGTAAGTTTTCTACTCGAGGTAGCAATAAGATGTTAGTGGTTTAAGTCGCTATTGTAAAACTTTAATTCTTTCATAGTGGATCTATTTTACCTTGAGGATAGCTAGGTTAAATCCTCCCTAGATTTTTTACCGGTTTGGTTTTCTTGGGTTATCATATCGTTGTGTTCTTTATTTTCCGCATTGTTTACATGATATGATTTATTTGTGTTAACCTAGATTTGAATAATTTACCTAAGTAATCACTTGGCCAAAGAACTAGGTTAAACAACTTGTGTTTTAAGGGGTCTAAAAATGTACAGTATATAATAATATAATGTTATTATATTAAATAGAATGACTTGGATAATTTGATGTTTATTGTTATATATTTTATTTTTACTCTTTTTCCTTCTCATCTTATTTTATTCAACATTTAAATCTAGTCACAACCTCCATACTATTAAATTATGCAGCATAAATCAAGAAAATGGCTAGACACAAACTTGCCTTCCTTTACCAGAGATTGGGGGAATCAAAATATTTGTGTGATAAAGGGTCATATAATTTATAATTTAGATAGCACTCTTTGAATGTGTTTAGGCCTATAGATTGAGCAATTTGTAGACTTAAAAGACTATTGAGAATGAACTTTTTGAATCAAGACTAAAAAAATATGAACTACTATATATCATTTAGATAAAAACTTTTATCATAGATACATTAATTTTTTTTTTGCCATAAATTTAAAGCACGCAAACTTAATAATTTTATATTATGTGTTAGCATTGTCTCTACTTCTTCTTTTTCTTCTTCTCAAAAATATTATGTATCGTCTTTAAAGATTGCCAACAATATTGATCTTAAGGGAAAAGTTACATAAAATATTGAGAAAAAAATGTTTTATATTACAGTCTACTAAAAATGCTTTTTAAATATTTAAACCTTTCTATTTTTCATATCATTGACGTGTTCTACAACTATCATATGTGTTAACTTAAGTCTTAATATTCTTAAGTTGTTTCGGCAAAAATAAAAAAAAGAAAAGAAAAAAAAAAGTTATCACAAAAGAGAAGTTCATGTAAAGTTTTTTTCAAAATGAAAAATCTGTTTTGTAAGGCCACCAAACTTGATAATTTGCAAATGATGAACCATTGCAACAATATTTGCATAGTTATATAGTTCCAGCTAAAGCAATCGAGTATACTTTTAGTCTTCAAAAAACACATATCTACCAGTGATTAAATGTTTATCTTGGGTAGTTTTAACTTTTCATATAATTTTACCTTTACATATTCATCTATTTTAATTTATATACTTTTAAAAAAAAGAAGAAGAAAACTTTAGTTTAGATATTCATAAGTTAACAATGAAATAATGATTCATGAATAATCAAAAAAAAAAAAAAAAATTATCTATACATATTTATCTTGTGTAGTTGTAACTTTACATATAATTTTGCATTTATATATTCATCAACTTTAATTTAGATGTTTATAACTTAATAATGAAATCTATAAACAAGGTAATTAAAACAATTATATTTCTAAAATTCAAAAATTCAAAAAGTCACAATTTCTTTTTTTTTTTTTTATTATAAAAAAAGGCCTTTTACATTTCTTTGGAATTATTTTTAATAAAAACTTTGACATACTACTGACCTAACCACTTCATACATTAAAAAAAAAAATTAAGGCTCATTATTACTTCTGTTAATATATTATGGATATCTAAATTGATTGAGACCAAACTTGGGAAATGCCTTTCATATTTTCTTGAAATTCAAGAAGGAAAAAAAAAAAAAAAAAACTTTGACATACTACTAACGTAACTACATCTATACCTATTTAAGCTATCCATGATATCTATTTCTTATTGATAACCATAAAATTTACAACAAGCAAAGGAACATACAAAGTAATAAAGAATAAATGAAGGAAGAATAAAAGAAATGATATCAAATGTCAATTAATAACCGTTATTTGGAAATTAAAAAGGTGGTCAAGAGGAGTAAGAAATAAAATAGAGATGGCTATACAGTGGACATTGAAAACTTTATAGTGTAATAAAATCAACCATTACATTCACTTAATTAAATCAATAATCACAATTAAATATAATAATACAAAATTTAAACTTAAAACTAATCAAACTCTAACTAGAGATATTATATTTCCTATTATAACTAAAAATGAGATGTTCTTCAGTAATTTAGAAATTATATTAGAAATAAGTTGGAAAATTTTATAATCTCATTTTTTGACATTTCATTTAACCTTATATATATATATATATATAAATAAAATCATAATCTTCATACACCATGACTTAAAAAAATCTAATGAATAGTTCTTCCTCTTATTCAATGTCTATGCTATACAAATCATCAACCAATAAATATATGATAATCGTAAAAAACGATATAGACAAGATTATAAAAAATATGATAAAACTATTTTTTTAAAAAAAGCTCTTTATAAAGTCTAGGAACTAAAATAGTATTTTACCTAAAAATTTATCACATTCAATGTGCAGGCCTGCGACTAGTACAAAATAAATTCTTAACACAGTTTCTAAATTCAACGTATATACCACACAAGTGAAAGATCTAGCAACAGAGACAACTACAAGTCTACAAGCCCCTATACCAAAAACAGGAGAGAACACAAAGTGGAACAACTCAAACACGAGACCTAACAATAATAGAAGAAAGAAAACAATATCAGAATAGCCCAGCAGGATCAATCCCCCAATTAGGCTTTCTACCACTAATTTAATTGAGGATAAGCTAGTAGCAGTGAATATTAAAAGAATATCTGAAAGCTTAGGTTATTTATCTTTTAATTCTTTCAATAAGGGTGAAACTTGTTGGTAAGTATGATTTACTTTCTAAAAATTAAAGACAAAAATCAAGGAATTGAATGCTTAGAGAAAATCAGTGGATTGGAGCAATCAATTGGTTTGAAATAAAATTCAAAATTTCCATCTAATTGATTGATAGTTGACCTATTTTTAAATTTTGTAACTCCCATTTTAAGTATGGGCTCTATTGTGTTGTGTTATGCAAGTTAAGTAAATCAAGATTTAGTCTTTAGGTGTTTAGTGGTGTGGTAGGCAGTAGGCCATTAGGCTAAGCTCCTAAACCTTTTTTGGCATTGTACTAGTGAAGACCTCCAGGACAATGACAAACGGAGATTAGGGAAAGTGGCTCCCCTTATTTAAGGCCTTTGCCTCCCTTGAAATAGCCAACCATGCTTCCATAAAGGTCAATTTAACATAATGTGTTTGTGATGCACTCCCTCACTCAGATGACTTAATTAATTGGGCAGGCAGCAGCTATCAAATACATCAGGATAAATTGCTAATTGACAATATCATAAGTTTTCCTCAAATCAGTTTTAATGGCACATCTATTAGGTGCATTATTCTTATGTCATGATAACTCTTTACAAGTTCATGGGCTAGCAACACATTTTTTGAGATGTTTATTCCGTTTATAAAAGCTGTTTGATTAGGGCTTACCAAGAAGCCAAATAATCTTTAAGTCCATTAGAAGGATTTTAGTAATACATTTCTGGACTACATTACAGAATGCAACTGGTCTAAAGTCAAGCAGTGTTGAGGTATTAAAAGACCTTCCCTCTCCAGAACTTTCATATTCATTTCAGCTTAATAAATTTAGAAGAATCTAGGTAATTAGGGGAGGTCCAGGAGGAGGTCCAATTAGTTTGGCAGAAAGATACGTAGGATTTCATCCATAGTTGCATTGATGTTATTAGTACTCCATTAAATTATGTTTCTAGGGATAAAGATTACATAAGTCCTCCATAATTCTCAATTGCTTCAATGATGGTTTCTTGATTTTTTTTTTTGTTTGATTTGCAGTTTTATTTATCTATTTTATATAGGCTTAAGCCATGTTGTTTTGTAGATCAATAAACTACTCTATATGGTGGTGTTGTAGTTGCAGGTTTTGTTGTTTGTACTTTGTCTTTAACTTGTTAATTTATGCCTAAACCGTGCACTATTTGATCAAAATTGTAAATAAATAAATAAATATTAACAAAGTACAAAATCAAATTGAAAATAAACCTAATAGATCTTCAACATTATTGTAGATGTGCTTTGCCTTACAATACATTACTCAACTTGCATTTTATGTATTAAGTCGTATTCTATCTATTAAGGACATCAATCCATTTAAGCTATATATATATATATATGAATGTTCAATTAGCGTATAAAACACTATGAACGTTTAGACCCCAATTACAAAATTATCAATTCAAGCTTAATATCAAACAATAAATGTGCGGAACATGAACATAAGCTAATAACCGAATTGATAAACAATCTAAACCATAAATAATCACAATCACAGCAGTAATTAAATAGTAAAGATAAAGGGAAGAGAGATGCAAACACAAGGACAACACTCGATGTGTTATCGAAGAGGAAACCGAAGCCCTCGGCGTAAAACCTCTCCGCCGCCCTCCAAGCGGTCAATAATCCACTAGAAAATGTAGTTGGGATACATGAACAACAATAGACCCTCCAAGCCAAATCTACCTAGTGTACCTAAGCCTTCCAAGTTTCTTGCTCTAACGAGGTTGCGCCGAACCTTTTTCTTTTCTAGCTTACTGGATTCCGCTATAGCCCATAGCATCAACCAATATGATTTGGTCCCTTCTTAACTGCTTCCCAAAACACCAAATAAACATTCTCATAGATATGGGTATGGTGAGAAAATGATTTGGCTAAGAACCTCTCAAAGATGTAACAATGGAGAGGGTGAAAGTAGAGGAATTTGAAGAGTCTCTATGTGAAGATTGTGGATGAGTCAATCTTGTTTTTCTTTAGGGTTTCTCTCTCAAAATTCTCTTTGGAAGCTCTCTACATTTCGTGGGTATAAGGGTCTATATATAGTGGTGTGTGTTTGGAATGCGAAGAGTTAGTTTTTCCCAAATAGGGTGGTCTGGCGACTTGGCCTCGCGACTGGACTGAGTCGCAAGTTCAAGCTGCGAGCTAACGGCCTGGTCAGCCTGGGACTTTTGTCCTGTAGTGCAACAGCTGGCGTGACTCTTTAGCTCTCCTGCATGCTTCACACGTGTGCTGCAGTTGGCGGCTTGCCAGTCGCGAGTCACTCGAGAGTTTCAGCCGTGAGTCTCTGCATCCTTGCACAATCTTGAGCATTTTTTCACACTCTCTCACACACTACCCTTACATGATTTCCACATAAATACAAGGTCACTAATTGCTAAAATACAAGCAAATTTGGCACGGAATAAAGCCAACAAGATGGTTGATTAAATTCAACCTTACAATATATATATATATATATATAAGTAGAAGCATAACATTTATTGTTACTACGCTTCTGTTGAGTCACATCAACAGCCACATAGGCACCTATTTCCAACCATTTCTCTCTTATTTTTTTATTAATTTTGTACATTACTATTACATTTCCTCCATCATTTTCTCTTCCTTTTGTTTTGGCTCTATTTATTCCCGTCCTCATACTATAAATTTGCTATTCTCTCTTACATTCTATATATATTTTCCCCACACAAAAGAGGTTATTACTCTCTCTCTCTCAAACCTTTTTTTTTCTTTCTTTTGTGGATTTTTAAAATGTTTTGTATCTCTACTTTAGGTTGATAAATTTTTGTGTTTTTTTACAACTCTACTATTGGTTAATGCAATTTGGTTGTATGTTTTTAAGTTATTCTCTTTTTTACTTTCTTTGATTTTATTTTATTTTATAAGATTCTTTGTCTGTAAAATATTATCATATTACATTATAAAGTTAGTTCATAATAATATAAAGTTATTCTATTACATAGTATGGTTTGGATAATTTGGTGTTTATTTTTCATGACTATATATTTATTTTGCCTCTCCTTCTTCTTATCTTATTTTCTATAAATTTACTATTTCCTCTCACATTCTCTCCCAAAAAATGTGATTACTCTCTCTCTCTCTCTCTCTCTTATTTATTCTTTTTTGCAACTCTACTTTAGGTTGATGAATCATTGTATCTTTTTATAATGCTATTTTGGGTTAATACAATTGGTGGTGTGTTTTTTTAGCTCTCCATCACAAGTCTTCTCTCTCCCTCTTATACTTTTTGCTTGACTAATACTTTTGAAAGTGAAAATTTTAATTTATATCTAAATGTAATCTTGGTTATGCATTTAAATGTTTATGTCAACTATTTGAGTAATATCAAATCTAATTTTGTAATGAGTTTTAACTTTATATATATATATATATATATATCAACTCATTTGAAAAGTGGGTTGTTGAAAATGGCAAGTGCCTTTTAATGAAGTGAAAAACAATAAATAAGGGGAGAGACAAAAGTGGAAAGCAATAACATTTAATGGTGTCTTTTTTAACCGTTAGATCTTTTAGAAATCTACGGTGTAAAAAATATGTAACTTTATAAGAGTTACACCAAGTGTAACTTGAACCCATCTCTCTCTCTCTCTCTCTCTCTCTATATATATACACACACACACACACACACATATAACGCACCATAAAATAATTTTTAAAAAATATGGACCAACTCAAAAAAGAACAATATCAATCAAATATGTCCAAAGTAATAAAATAATATATTTGTAGAGATGAATAAATGGAAAATAATTTTAGCAATTGTTTAATTTTTAAGGGGAACAAATTACCTTCCACAAAATTTACATAACTAATCATATATTATATTACAACTAGCATGTAACTCATGCTTACGCAGGAAATGGAAATATTACAAATGGGGATCACTTGGCGCTAAAATTTTTAAAAAATAAAAATTAAATTAAACACGTGGCACAAAATTATACTACAACTAATTTTGATTCAATTTGAATTCTAAAATTGTACTTCAACTTTATATATATACACACTTCTAACAAATTAACAAAATCCTACTTTAAACACGCTAAAAATGCACTATTTAGAGAAGTACATGAATTTAGAGAAGCAAATCCCTTGTTTGAAACAATTATATCTATCACACTTTAGAGTTTGAAAATATCTAAACAAAATAAACATAAACATCCTACGAAAACTAAAAGAAGTGGCTCTACAATTATAATTTAGCAAACCGATTTGGGGCATATTAGAATTGAATTATGCTAACCTTGCCATCAGGATTGAAGTATGGTCCTGCAGGCAAATAGTTAGAAAAAGACAAAATGGCATTTGATTGGAACAAAGTGGGGACTCTTTACTTCTCTTCTCCCCTAAATGCTTTAGATAGAAAGATACAAACATTATGTTCATTGAAATATACCAGTGGGACATGCAACCGTTTGTTGTGTCCCTAAGAGCATGCACATGGAAGCCATGGAGTCCAGGTATAAAGGCCATAAATATTTCCAGTTGCTGTAGCTAGGCCTGAAAGTTTTTGAAACGAAAATTATCACTTTAAATAAGAAAATAGCAATTTACATTTCCTTAATAAAGTAACAGCAATTTCAAGTTACCATCTTCTTCTTGGGTGAAGTAAATAATGCCAGACACCCTCAATGCTGCAACTAATCCTAGATTCATTCAGAGACACAACATTGAGTGAATCAAATTTTGCTATAGAGTAATTAAATAAGAAAATGGAAGAAAAAAAAATCCAACTCCAATTCTACATTTAAATTTTGATTTTTTTTTTTCCATCAAATTGAGGTCTAAACGTTGATTGCATGCATTGACAATCACGACTAGTTTGATGGAAGGCTTTGTACTTTGTGGTTCCACTTTGAGAGGACAATTTAGAATCCAAGAATGACATTGTTGCAGTAACATATTTGGCTTCAAACACATAAAAACACACGGAATCAACAGATAGAATCCCAAACATTGGACCTAAACTTTGTCCCCGTAATATAAATATAAAATTTTGAGGGACATTAGACTTATCTTCTTCTTTTATTTTTATTATTTTTTTGTTGAGTGCTGGAAATTTCTTTCATTGAAAAATGAAACTGAAAACCAATTACATCAAATCCTTTTGAACAACGTCTACAATAGATAAGGGGGTTGCCTCCAACCAAACATTTTAAGAACTGTGTATTAAGGCCTTTCAGGCCAATATATGTACTGCTTGGTTTGCTTCACGCTTGACATTGCAACCTACCTAGCATCTTCATTGACATGGACCAGTAAGGATGAATTCTCTGTAGGATTCCAAAGAGCTGTAAGCCTGTAACTACCCTGTAGAGAATCACTCTCAATAATAGCTTTTGTGAAACTTGTTTCGACAATAAAGAGAATACCCATTCTCAGTGAGAAGTCCTCACCACCAGAGTTTCAATTGTTTCCACGTCTTAACCAAGAGCTTTGACAGAAGGCCAGCTTAATGGTGGTGCAATTCAGATCTCTCTCTCTCTCTTTTTTTTTTTTTTTTTTTACTGAACAATAAACTCAGTGCATTTCATCCTATAAAACGCAGGATGTGTTGTACCCATGCGAAGTTCTTATTGTAGTCTCTTTAGTTTTCACATTTAGCAATAAAATTAAGAAAACTTAATTGATATAATAACTCATTTAGCACAAAAATTCAAAAACTTATACGGGACACGTGGCACAAAATTGAGAATTCAATTAAGAAGAGTGATGTTAATGAGGATGTGCCCATATACATTTAGTCACATGGAGCAAAATTGAACTTCAATTTCAGATTCTAATTGAACAATTGGAAGGATAGTTATGGTGTGGTCCCTACATAAATATTGACACATGGCACAAAATTGGAACTCTAATTTATAATTCTAATTTGAGTTTCTCTCAGCTTCACATATTATTATATATATATTGATTATAAAAGAATTATCTATCACCACGCATTGCATGGGTCTATGACAACTAAACATAAATAATAATAACATAAATATAAACATAACAACAACAATAATAAGGGTAGAAACTCAACATTTTCTTTCTCGTCACCCTATTTTCTTATACAAATGTTATGCTTTTTATTATTTTTGTATTGTAGTTAAAAAATAAGGTCAAATTTATTTTTTTACTTGATGGCTGGTCTCTAATTTGAATTTAAATAATACAATTTTTTTTTTTACATACCACTAACGGGAATTGTAAAGATTGAGAGAATAACTAATATAAATTAGTACCAATTAAAATAGATGCATAGCTATCAAACCAATCAGACCCACATTTATTTCATACATACATAAATACATACATACATAAATATTTGAACCATGGAATTATTATATCTTCTTTATTAATCAAATACAAGTTTTAGGCATCTTGCACTATAGCTAGAAATATTAGCTTGTTCCAATGCTACAAGATGCAATGATGTTTGTAATTATAGAATCACCAAATTTTTTACAGTAAGTACGTATTAGGAAGCAGCATATGTTGCAAGGATATTTGTGATGCTAGAACCTCTCAAATGGACTGTCTATAAGTTTTGTATAAGGGAGCATGTGCATCTGGCTTTAAAAATATATGTACGATTTCATCCTTAATTTCATTGATGTTATTAGTGCTCCATTAAAATATGTTTCTTGGGTCAAGGATTACATAAGTGCTCCAAAATTCTCAGTAGTCTTCAATGATACTTTCTTGAGTGTTTTTGTTTGATTTGCAATATTATTTCTCTATCTTATAAATGTTTGAGCTATGTTGTTATGTAGAACAATAAGACTACTCTATATAGTGGTTTTGTAATTACAAGTTTTGATGTTTGTACTTTGTATTTAACTTATTAATTTATGTTTACAATGTGCATTCATCCATTCAAAATTGTAAATAAATAAATATACATTAATTTATGAAGAAATAAAATTCAAAACATACTTACTAAGCTTGTATTCTAAGTATTAAATTGCATTCTATCTATAAGGATATCAATCCATTTAAGCTATATATAAACATAAATAATATTTTTAAAAAAATACAAAAAAAAAAAAAAAAACACATAAACATAACAACAACAATAAAGAAACTAAAAAAAATGGCAAATTATAACTTACCCACCTATGGTTTGCCCGAAATTCAACTTACCTACTTGCAATTTGATTTTTGACACTTTACCTACCTATGGTCCTTTCCGTTAGTGGTTCGTAACCCACCTCCCCACTTGCCTTTAGACCAACACATTTTATGCCAAAAAACATAACATTAAACAGATCAAACACTCTCCCTCCTCAAAACCTCTCACGAGAGCTCATATAGATATTGAATGGGTGGTTCTAATGATTTTGATTTGGAATTAGACTGTTCTTCCATCACAGCTTCCTTCTCCACTACATCCATCGTATGGGTTGTTTAGAAATCGAGTCAATTAAAAAATTAGTTCGTAGCATATGGGCCGTGGAGGAACCCAACAATAAATCTAATATGGGTTGGTCCAACTCAATTACAAACAAATTAAACAAGCAGCATATTCATGATTCATCCATTTGAACATGAACCTGAACTTGAACCTAAAAAGTACATTCAACTAAAAATTGATTATAATAAATTGGAAATTACATTACATGCAACAACTGGTGCCTAAAGAAGCCACTAGGAGATTCTCCAGTTTTTTTGATGTCTCAGAAGTCTAAAGAAAGTACACACGAAACTCTCTTTGGTGGAATAGAGACTAAATTGTTAGTTTCTGGTAGTAAACCTCGAATCCACGAGGGGTTTCTTGAATACACAATGTGATAAATTGGAATCCACCAGAGAATGAATTTGACAAAAAACTTTGTATTTTATTGATAATAATCTATGAAAAACGTTTATAAACTTAGGGGCCTATTTAAGGGCTCTGTAAAACTTGATAGACAAGAAAATATATTCTAAAATAACTCTTAATTAATACCTAACCATAATAGGAACCAAATTTGACCTAAAAAGCACTAAAAGCACCTAAAAACAAGGAAATAAATAACCTAAACCTAAACTTAAAATAACGAATTTTACATAAAAATACCATAATTAAATAATTACAAAAATTAAAAAGTAAATTTTGTCCTACATCAGACCCCTTCACTTGAAAAAAACTCGTCCTCGAATTGATAGTTGAAATCTGAAATCTTCTGCTCCAAATAAACAAATACTTTGAATGCTTTAATAACTTGATCTGGTTTTGAAACTTGAATCCTTCATAAAGTATAGCATAAAATTTCTTCTCATCTACCTTCAATTTATTTGCAACATCAATTAACGAAAGGTTAATAATAAAATTAAAATTTTCTACTCTAAGAAAATCAACATATTGTGTAGTCATCTTCAACAATTCAACCGGAACCTGGTGATTCTAGGTGATGGATTCATCCTCATTTTTAATCTCAATTGGATCTTCCACAATATTCTCAAAAATTACCATCTCTTGATTTTTATCATTATCTACAATTAACTCAACCTTCTTTTCTTTGACATCTTCATCATACTTTTGATAAGTGGTTTCTTCCATTTTTAATTTAATAGCTTGTTGCAAGTCTTGATATTTTTTAACCACTTCAAAATTTTCTTTAGAAATAGGCTGCTTTTTCTCAACCCTCAAACCCTATCCTTTACTGGACACATGGACTTGACTATGATAATTTTAGTATTGTGGTTGACCTTCATGTTTTGAACATATTGCCTTTCATATGAATTGTTAGGATATATGTGTTTCACTTATTAAGAATATATGTCATTCTTTTATGTAATTGGCTAATCTTTTGACAAAACGCACTTTACTTGTAATTGGGTAGATTTAGGTGTTTTTAATGCTTCAAGAAACTGTGTTTCAAGATCAAATGTTGAAGTCATCAAGTCTATCAAGAGAAACAAGCTGAGAAGTGCAAGTTCATTAAAGCTCGATAGTTAGCATGTGTTGAGGTTTAAGAAGCTGTTCAGCCCGTGTGCTCGTTACCTGCTCGACAGCTGCTCGACACCTCCTATCTGTCGAGGTTTAAGAAAGAAACAGAAATTCTGATCTGTTTTCTTGGGATTAGTGAATATGTCTTTCGGCCTTCTTTTCTCCTAACCCTAGACATATAAAAGGATTATTTTGAGGGCCGTCAAAGAGTTCACAAGTTGCATAAGCATTGAGCAAAGTCTGTTCAAGCAAATTGTGACTGGAGACAAAGTTTTGCCCTAGTTCATCATTCTTGAAGAAGTTGTTGTGTATGTGCACCATAGAGTTTTGTGACCAAGCATTTTCTTGATCTTCATCCTATGGATGAACTGAAGAACTTTGCAGCTAACAAACTTCTCTAGTTAGTGATTGAAGTCGCGTACTGGAATCTGTGTAATTGGTTAGTCACGTATTTGGGAGTTGTGCATCAAAAGGAGGAACTGTCACTACAGAACAAGTTTAATTGGGTATTGGGGTAAGGGTTCAATTGTAGGTTGGTATAAGGTACTGGGATTCCTTTACTTGTAACCGCTTGTTGTGATAATAGTGGAGTTTCGGAAGTGGTGACTTTAAAATCATCCGGTGGGGTTTTTGCCGTGTAGGTTTTTCCCATTCGTAAACAAATCACCATGTCAAATTTATTTTCCGCTGCACTTAGATTAATTGGTGATTTGTTTGTGCTACCACGCACTTTGCATGTTAATTTGATTGATTAATAATTGGCTAATTAATTAATTAATTTAATCACAAGGGGTCAATATGTTTTTGGCCTATCATGAATATACAGATTTATAATCAACACTTGTATAATTTAGTGTATCATAATAATTATTAGGAAACCATAAATCAATTAATAACTTTTTCATTCTTTACCAAAAGTAGATTGGATGCTTATCTTGCCGCTTTCTATCGATTTGAATGTCTTCCCACCATTCCTCTACTTCATCATCTAATTTATTAGATGCAAGCCGCACTTTTTCTTCATCACAAATCTTCCAAAAATTAAAATACTCTTCCAAATCAAGAAGTCAATCAATAAAATCCAACTTACACATATCTCCATCAAAGAATGAAATTTTCTTGTAGTTAGGAGTGCGTATTTGAATATATTGATCATAGTTATTGTGAGATGATTTTATAGCAAGAAGAGTAGCAATCTTTTGCTCGATTTCACCTATAATTTGCTGACTCTTTTCAAGAAATTGTTGATTCTCATCACGAGCCTCTTTACGAAACTCGTGGAACTCAGCCCTAGTGAGGACTGTGTTGTCGATGTCGTTGCTGTTGCGGTGGTCACCGTCTCATTGGTTAGCCATCATACTAGGGTATGACAAGGCTCTGATACCAACTGATGTCGCGGAAGCCTGAAAAAAGCACACATGATGCTCTCTTTGATGGAATAGAAACTAAATTGTTAGTTTCTGGTAGTAAACCTCGAATCCACGAGGGGTTCTTTAAATCCACAATGTGATAAACTAGAATTCACCAGAGAAAGAATTTGAAAAAAAAAAAAGTTTGTATTTTATTGATAATAATCTATGAAAAACGTTTACAAACTTAGGGACTCATTTCAAGGCTCTATAAAACTTGACAGATAAGAAAATATACTCTAAAATAACTCCTAATTAATACTTAACCATAACAAGAACCAAATTTGACCTAAAAAATATTAAAAGCACCTAAAAATAAGGAAATAAATAACCTAAACCTAAACCTAAAATAACAAATTTTACATAAAAATACCAAAATTAAATAATTACAAAAATTAAAAAAGCAAATTCTGTCCTAATCATTTTGAATGCCAAGAAAAACATGCCGAAGGTCATAGGATACCATCTCCACAGCACAAGCTCACCAAATCCAGCAGTGTTGAGTACAACACATCTAGGGACAAATGGCCTAAAAACTTCTTATATTCTGATGCACCATCAGAAATATCTATATGACGTTTACTCTCCTCATTGAAACTATCCTCCATAACCAACCACCAGGAAATGCATCCTTGACCTTGAGTATCTTCTAGGTCCACGTGTGCCACCAGGCTAAGTGTTTCGCCTTGCTCCAGCTCAAAGGATAAGCATAAAAAATCTCGATTCACCTTTATTCCAACCAAAAGAACTTCCTCATGAAGCCAACCAATAATTTGGCTTGCAACTACACAGAGAGTATGATCCGTGAGAGGTTTTGAGGAGGGAGAGTATTTGATTTGTTTAATGTTATGTTTTCGGCATAAAATGTGTTAGTCTGATGGCAAATGGGGAGGTGGGTTACGAACCATTAACAGAAAGAACCACAGGTGGGTAAATATCAAAAATCAAACCACAAGTAGATAAGTTGAATTTCGGGCAAACCACTAACAGGTAAGTTGTAATTTGCCAAATAAAAATTTCTCATGATCCTATTGACTGATAAAAATGTTATTTTATTTTTATTTTTTTGTATTGTTTGATAAATAATACGATAAATTTTTCTCCTTTTTTCCCCTCGATGGAGGGTCTCTAATTTGAGTTTAAAATGTCACAAATTTTTTTTTTACATATCACTAAATGAGAAAAGTAAAAAAATATGAGAAATAATAATATAAATTAGTATTAATTAACCTAGAAAAAAGAAAGATACACAAGTATTAACAAACATGGCGAAGCTACTCCATAATCATCAGTCCTTGTTTTATAAATTTTTTTTTTTAAAAAAATAAGGTGAGTTCAAAAGCATCTTATGCTCGGAGGAGCATTCTAGACAAAGATGCTATCAAAAGGGGAAAAACTTATTGCGTACACTTTATTGTACACACACATAGTATTGGTTTAGATAAAGCTGAAAGTTGCGTTGCGTTTCTCCTGTGTTGCGTTTTCTCCTTTTTTTTTTTTTTGGCCCACATTTGTTGACTTTGAAAGACAAAAAGTACTGTTTACGCACTATTTATGTACTGTTCACGCATTAAAAAATGTTAAAAATAGGTCTCATAGTACTATTCATACATTTAAAAATTATTTTGCTACAGTGTTTTTAGCAACAATTAGTTTTTAGTAAGAATAAGTTGTATCCAAACATACCCATAGAATGCAATTTGAAGTCACGATTTCCAAGAAGAGCATCTTGTTGAATTGGGAATGACAAATCAGTATGTATATGGTTCAATAGTTGGCTCCCTTTGAAATCTCAACCACGTGTCACTTCTCTAGTCTTACACACCATCAAAGGGAAGCTAAGGTTAGTTCTTTGATTGATTCAATTTCTAGGTGCTGGTTGAATGAAAAAATTGATGCCACCTTTCTACATTTTGAAGCTACAATGATCAAACAAATGCCACTAAGCCGCAGTTGGCTAAAGGATGTCTTGATTTGGCCATTAACCTAAAGCAGTGATTACTTGATGAAGAGGGAGTTAGAGAGCCAATATTTAAGAAATCCAACCTCTTGGATTTCTTTTTTGAATTAATAAAAGACTGAAGAAAACAAAACTACACAAAAGGATCAGCCTCCTTTACGATCTCACCTTCGACACTGGGAGGACTACCAAAATAAAATTGACTCAAGATAGACCCAGCTAAAGGATACATAACCAATTTCAATAGATACAGAGTTAATAGCCGATACAGAACCAAGACCAACCTCTTGGATGTCAACAATATGACTCCCCCTTGTACATAAATTAATAGCATTTAACCCATGGTATGATTGGTGTAGTGGCAAATTAGAAAGATTTATCTAACAGGCAAAACCCCTCTTTAAATTACAATGCTTCTAGGATTTACTTCTTATGTGGTGTACATAAATTGATAGCATTTAACCCATGGTATGATTGGTGTAGTGGCAAATTAGAAAGATTTATCTAACAGGCAAAACCCCTCTCTAAATTACAATGCTTCTAGGATTTGCTTCTTATGTGGCTTGAGGCACATCACAACACAAGAGAACTTCGCTTTTGTTGGGATTTATAGACAAACCAGACATGTACTTGAACTCTTCAAGGTTTTCTGTCACTAATTTAATTGAGGATTACTCAGTAGCAGTGAATATTAAAAGATCATCTGTAAGCTTAGGTGAGTTAACTTCAAATCCTTGCAATAAGGGTGAAACTTGAATTGGCTTTTTCATTGTTCTAGTGAAGACCTCCGGGACAATGACAAGGAGAAAGGGGAAAGTGAACCCCATTGTTTAAGGCCTTTGCTTCCCTTGAAATAGCCAATCATGCTCCCATTTAGGCCAATAAAATGGCTTGTGTTTGTTATGCACTTCCTCACTTAGATAACAAAATTAATTGGGTAGGCAGCAGCTATCAAATACATCAGGATAAATAGTCACAAAGTGACAAAAAACATAAGCCTTCATCAAATCAGCTTTGATGACACGTCTACTAAGGGAATTATTCTTATGATAATCCATTACAAGTTCGTAGGCTAGCAACACATTTTTTGAGATGTTTCTTCCTTTTATAAAAGCTGTTTGATTAGAGATTACTGAGGAACCCAAGCAATCTTTAAGTCTATCGAAGTATTTTAGTAATACATTTGTAGACTACATTACAGCATTCGATTGGTTTAAAGTCAGCCATTGTTGAGGGATTTGTAACCTTAGGAACAAAGGCAATATGGGTTGAGTTTACCCCAAAGAGAAGCTTTCTAGAATTGACAATAGGATGTAATGACAGCCACCACATCAGGTTTGACAGTCTGCTAGACCTGCTTGAAAATTTTTGCAATGAAGCCATCTGGTCCAGAGGCTTTATCATCTCCCCTGAAGAATAGAGCCTACCCAATTTCATAGTCAGTAGCCTCTGCTTATAGCCATGAACTCTGATTCTCAGTGATATAGCATTTGGAGTTCCAAGTAGTCCTTGGTAGAAATCCACTACTAACTGCTTAATTTGCTCTGCATCCTCCAATCTTTTTCTTTTATTATCCAGAAAACCTTTGATACAATTCTTTGATTGCTTAATTTTAAGAAGGTAGTGAAAATATGGAATATTTTGATCACCCGGATTAAGCCAATTGTTCCTAGTGGATGTCATACTACATATAAGCTTATTGTCACTTTTTTACAATTACAAATACAACAGTTCTCAAAATTACTATTATCTAGGTGATATATGTATACCGTATTGTTCACTTACCATACTAACACTAACTTTCCTTTTCTTCGTTTTTTTTCCTACACTGATATTTACTACACCAAAATTCTAATATGATCTTGTCTTTCTTTTTTATATCATTTATTTGTTAATCTGGAAAACCAATTGAAGGGTAAAAATAAGAAATTCTGAGTTATGCAGATTGTGGAAAATAAATTTAACAGGTTTTGAACATTGTCAAGCATTCAAAGTATCTTTTTATTTGAAGTGAAAGATTTCAATTTCCATACTAACTTGAGGTCCAGTTTTATTCAAGTGGAGGGGTTTGATATAAAACAAGATGCAGGGCTTAATTTTTATTGCTTGTTCATTTTTGAATTTATGTGTAATTTTCGAAATTTTAAGAGAGATGATTTTATTTTCTTGATTCTAGGTGTTTTAAGGGTTTGTTAGTAAAAATAAAGTCCAATTATGTTATTGTATAAATTACGATATCTTTAAGAATATTTTTACTTGAAAAATAAGTTTTGTGAAGCCATTAAATAAGCTTCCAAAATGTAAAACGGAAGTAAAGTTCTAAATATCAATAATATTTTCGAAAGTGTTATCTCTTCTGTCTTCAAGATCGCTTACGAATTTAAGGGTCTCGAGATCTAGATCATTTCAAGCCGGCATCACGAGCTGAGTTTTTGAGGCATAAAAAACTCCGAAATGAGTTTCATCTTCTAGTTTCTTTAAGCCATGAGGCCCTCTAGAAGATTAAGCAGAATAGTTTCTTTAAGCACTAGCGGCAGGATATGTTCATCTTCTAGTCCCTCCTCTCCTTCTCCAAATATAAAAAAATGAAAGAAAGAAAGAAAAATTTTCCTTGCTTTGTAGTATACTTTTAATTTATTCGTATCAACCACAGGGAAGTATATAAACTTTTAAGGCTTTGCCTATAACACAATTTGGGTCGTTTGTGCTGTCAATTATTTTGGTTCCTAACTGTTTTCTTTTAACAATTTTCAAACGCTTTCCTTATAGTTTCAACTTATAGAACCCTTTCAAAAAAAAAAAAAAAAAACTTATAGAACTATCTTATTTTAGTACAGGTACCATATTGTTAATACATACATGACGATTACTACTGGTAGACTTGCATCATTTCTAATTCATAGTCGAAGCCACAATGCCAGAAATTCATATTGTAGGTGATTATAAAAGGATGTTCATCTACAAGTCCAATATCAATATAGTTCACAAAGATGTTCATTACCATCTACAACAGATTAAAAGAAATGCAGAACAGAGATGCATTTCATAATGACATTGTTGCAGTAGAAGAATCTACAGTCGTTCTTGGTGGGGAAGACAAGAAAGGCTTGGGAGAAATTTGCAGCGAGTCGAGGCTTCCTTCCAACATATCCACCACTTTACTGATTGATGGTCGGCTTGAGGGATCAGTCTGTATACACCACAAACTCACTATTATCATCTTCTTTGCAATTTCTTCATCCTCTTTGCTAATGAGGCCTTGCAGTCCTAGTTCTTCATCTTGTTCAATGCGCTTGTAAATCCAGTGTGGAAAATATATTTCATTGACATGATCAACACTAACATCAAAATTCTTTCGTCCCCCAACCATTTCTAAAACCATCATTCCATAGCTGTAGACATCTGACTTATGAGAGACCCCACCAAAATTTCTAAAAAATACTTCTGGAGCTATATATCCTGCAGTTCCTCTTGCTCCCAATATTGATATGACACTCTCTTCTCTAGGGCATATTTTTGCAAGGCCAAAATCAGAAATCTTTGGACAAAAGTTTTCATCCAAAAGAATGTTGTGAGGCTTTATGTCAAAATGCAAGATTCGTGTGTTGCAACCTCTATGTAAGTACTCTAATCCTCGAGCAATGCCAACAGCAATCTTGTATAACATTTCCCACCCCAATTGACGGTCAGCAATTGAGGGATTTTCTTTATATATGATTTTTTCAAGAGATCCATTTGGCATAAACTCATAAATGAGAGCTCTTTTAGATTCTTCAAAGCTAAAACCCATAAGAGTGACAATGTTAACATGGGAGGTCCTACTAATAATTGCAACCTCATTAAGGAATTCCTCTCCATTGCCCTTTGATTCTTTCAAAACCTTCACAGCCACAAAACAACCATCTTGTAACTTTCCCTTATATACACCACCATAGCCCCCTTGTCCTAATTTATCCTTAAAGGAGTTAGTCATTTTCTTTATATCTGAATAACTGTATCTTCTAATTGCTAGTGGTTCATTTTTCCTTAGAAAGGCCTCTACACTCTGATAGGTTAAAGTTTCCTTCTTCCAAAAATAAATAATTTTCTTAGATGACAGCTTTCCACAGAAGTAGCAGATTATAACCACCAGAACTCCAATTCCAGCAAATGAAGTGACTGTAATCAAAGAATAGAGATCACAAAGTTATGCAGCACATAAAACAGAGTAGCTCAAATTATCCCTTGAGATCTCTTGAACCTTATAAAATTTACATTTTCTTGTGGTGACAACAGACTAACAATGAAGAAAAAAATTGAAAGAATGGCTTGGCATGGGACTTGGGTTACCTTAGGCAAAATAGAGTAGTTAGGTTTTGATTGACAGGCAGACTGGTTGCCTTGGAGAAAAATCATGAATTGTGAAACTTATCTATCGTAGGTCAATGAAGTAATTTATGCATCATTGTAGTTGAAGTTTTAGAAGTCTTCTTATGGATTCTGTATAATACAATCACATCCTTTTGAATGATAAAAAATAGGCAAAATGGAGCCATGACCAAAACTAAAATAGAAATTATTTGAAAACTTTTCATTGTATGAGATAAAAAATAAGTGCAGTATAGCTTTGATGGTTAGCCATATCCAGTCAAGGAGAAATATGGCTTGGAACTGTACCTTACGTGTGTTGAAAAAACAAATGTCACTTTTAAGATGGAATAATTTAATTTTCCACATACTGTCCAAGCACACGTGAATATCGATTGCAACAAGAAGTATGATTGTAGAGGCATCTTACCTAATGCTATCACTAATACCCTTTTGTTATTTCCTGCTGCAAGATCCATACAAACATTGAGTTAGTTAAACAGAAAATATCAAAATGACGCAGCTAAATTGGCATGCTTTAAAATCTTAGCAGCCTTACACAGGCACTATGAAAACCAGTTCATGTCTCTTATATAGTTTTCATTACAAAGGAGCTACTTTTATGACTCGTAACCTAAATTTATAAATTTTAAATCAGGAGAACCGGTTGCAGCAAATCTATTAGGAACCACTAAAACACACTTGTGGTAGCTCGTGTGCGCGCACACGCACAAATTTTGATGAGAATAATTTGTTATCAAGTAAAAAGTAAGTAAGATTATGTTTGGTAACAGTTTTTGTTTTCTATTTTAAAAAACTTGTTTTTGGGAATATAAAGAAAAAAAAAATTCTTGTATTTTTGAAATAAAAAACATGTTTGGTTATTTAAAATTTAAAAAGATAGTTTTTTGAAGAAAAAAAAAATACTAAAATATATTGTTATTAGGATTTGAACTCTAATGCTAACTCATTAAATGAGATAGATTCATTAAATTAAATGCATGCTTTCACTGACTTTTGAAAATTAAAAACTTAAAATAGCTTTTTGCATGTGTTCAGTTCCCTTCATAAATTGAGTTTTGTAAACAGTTTTTATTTTCTGACTATTTTGGGTTGCCAAACAAGTTTTTAAGTCTCAAAAATAGAAAATGTTTTTGGAAACAGAAAATAAGAAGAAAAAACAGTTACCAAACATACCCTAATATTCTTTTGGAAAAATTATTAGTACTTAACGCCGTGATACTCCCCTTTTTAAATAAATAGGGAATCCCACCATTTATTCAATTGATGGACTTATAATTCATATGAGATGATGAAATGCCATGTAACGACAATTGCATATATATATATATATATATATTTAAAAGCTGAAATGTAATATTTATTGTTGTTACCCTCCGATTGAGCCACCTTAAAGCCACGTCATTATACTTTTTTGTTTTTAATTTTTCCTATATATTTTTTAAAACATTTTCTCATCTAATAAGGTGACTTAAAAACTCCATTATTTAAAAATTAAAATATCTTTTAACCATTATTTTTACTATTAATTTTTCAAAACTCTCTCTCTCTTTTACCTCTTCATCTCCCCACTATTTTTTACCTTAATATCATTCATTCTCTATCCTTTTATCTTCCTTTGTTTTGTCTCTTCTTACTCTCAACATATTACTATAAATTTGACATTTTTTTTTCATTCTATGCATAGTTTTCTCACACAAAAGGTTACTTCTCTCTCTCTCTCTCTCAATTTGTTTTTCATTTTTTTATTGCTTCCATACTTAGGTTGATGAATTTTTGTGTTAATTATAATTCTACTTTGGGTTAATGCGATTTAATTTTGTGTATATATTTAAAAGCTGAAGCGTAGTATTTATTGTTGCTACGCTCCGGTTGAGCCACCTTAGCAGCCACATCATTATACTTTTTTATTTCTAATTTTTCCTATATATTTTTTGAAACATTTTCTCATCTAATAAGGTAACTTAAAAACTCCATTATTTAAAAATTGAAATATCTTTTATCCATTATTTTTATTATTAATTTTTCAAAACTCTTCCTCCCTTTTACCTCTTCATCTCCCCACTACTTTTTACCTAATATCATTCATTCTCTATCCTTTTATCTTCCTTTATTTTGTCTCTTCTTATTCTTAACATATTACTATAAATTTGATATTTTCTTTTTCATTCTATGCATAGTTTTCTCACACAAAAAAGGTTACTTCTCTCTCTCTCTCTCTCTCTCTCAATTTGTTTTTCATTTTTTGTTGTTGCATCTGTACTTAGGTTGATGAATTTTTGTATTAATTAGAATTCTACTTTGGGTTAATGAGATTTAATTTTGTGTTTTAAGTTGTTATCTTTTTTATTCTCTCTGATTACTAAATATTATCCTACTGCATTATACATATAGTATATAAAAATATAATGTTATTATATTACATAGAATGACTTGGATAATTTGACGTTTATTGTTATATATTTTATTTTTACTTTTTTTTTTCTTATCCTATTTTATTCAACATTTAAATTCAATCACATCCTCCATACTTATGTAGCACAAATCAAGAAAATGGCTAGACGGACACTTGCCTTCCTTTACCATACATTAGGAGAATCGAAATATTTGTGTGATTAAGGGTCATATAATTTATAATTTAGATAGCACTCTTTGAATGTGTCTAGGTATATAGATTGAGCAATTTGTTGTTTTATAAGGCTATTGAGAATAGATTTTGAATCAAGACTAAAAAAATATGGACTACTAAATATCATTTAGATAAAAGCCTTTATCATAGATATATTAATTTTTTTTTGCCACAAATTTAAATCATGCAAACTTAATAATTTTATATTATGTGTTAGCATCGTGTCTGCTTCTTCTTCTTCTGAAAAATATTATGTATCGTCTTTAAAGGATGCCAACAATATTGATCTTATGGGAAAAGTTACAAAAAATTATTGAAAAAAAAAATGTTTTATATTACAGACTACTAATAAAGCTTTTTAAAAATTTAAACCTTTTTATTTTTCATATCACTGACATGTTTTATACTTACTTCATGTGATAACTTAAGTTTTAATATTCTTAAGTTGTTTCAGCAAAAAGAAAATTTTTTTTTTTCAAAAAGTTGTCACAAAACAGGAGTTCATGTAAGGCCACCAAACTTGATAATTTGAAAATGATGGAACCATTCACAACAATATTTGAATAGTTATATAGTTCCAAGTAAAGCAATCAAGCAAACTTTTAGTCTTCAAAAAACGTATATTTACTAGTGGTTAAACATTTATCTTGAGTAGTTTTAACATTTCATATAATTTTATCTCTACATATTCATCTATTTTAATTTAGATTAAAAAAAAAAAAACTTTAATTTAGATGTTTATAAGTAAACAATGAAATAATGATTCATGAATAAAAAAAAAAAAAAAAATCATCTATACATATTTATCTTGTGTGGTCTACTATAATTTAGATGATTATAACTTAATAATGAAGTCTATAAACAAGGTAATTAAAACAATCATATTTCTACAATTCAAAAAGTTGCCATTTCTTTTTTCAAAAAAAGGCCTTTTACATTTCCGTGGAATTTTTTTAATATATATATATATATATACTTTTTTTAACTTTGACATACCACTAACGTTACCGCTTCATACATTAAAAAAATTTAATGCTCATTATTACTTCTATTAAGATATCATGGATGTCTTAATTGATTGAGACAAAACTAGAGAAATGTCTTTCATATTTCCTTGAAATTTTAGAAGGAAAAAAAAAAAAAAAAAAAAAAAAACCCTTGATATACCACTAACGTAACTACATCTATAACTATTTAAATCATCCACCATAAAAACTACAAAGAGCGAGGGAACATACAAAGTAATCAAGAATAAATGATGGAAGAAAAAATGAAATCAAATCAAACGTTAATAGTATCCATTATTTGGAAAATAAAAAAAGTGGCCACGAGAAGGAAGAAATAAAATAGAAATGACTATACAGAGGATATTGAAAACTTTATAGTACAATAAAATCAATCATTACATTCACTTAATTAATTCAATAATCAACAATTAAATATAACAATACAAAATTTAAACTTAAAACTAATCAAACTCTAACTAGGAAAATTATATTTCTTATCATAACTAAAAATGAGATGTTCTTCTGTATTTTAGAAATTATATTAGAAATAAAGTTGGAAAAATTTATAATCTCATTTTTTGACATTTCATTTAACCTATATATATACACACACACACACATACCATGACTTAAAAAAAATCTAATGAACAATTCTACCTCTTATTTGATGTCTATGTTATGCAAATCATCAACCAATAAATATATGATAATGGTAAGAAACGTTATAAACAAGATTATAAAAAAAAATATGATAAAACTATTTTTTTTTTTTAAATTCTTTACAAAGTCTAGGTACTAAAAAATAGTATTTTATGCGCAATGCACGGATTTGCAATTAGTATATCTAAAAGCTGAAGTGTAGCATTTATTGTTGTTACGCTTCTGTTGAGCCACATCATTGGCCACATCATCTACCCATTTCTCACTTCTCTCCACTACTTCCAACCATTACTTGTCTTTTACTTTTTCATCTCTCCACTACTCTCAACCTTAATGTCACTCTTCATCTATCTCTTCCTCTTCCTTTTATTTTAACTCTTTTTATCCTTATTCTATTACTATAAATATGACATTCTCTATCCCATTCTATACATATTTTCTCACATGAAAAAAGTTATTACTCTCTCTCTCTCTCTCATATTTTATTTTTGTGTGAATTTTTTTATTTTTTGTATCTCTACTTTAGATTGATGTATTTATGTGTTCTTTAGAATTTTACTTTGGGTTGCAATTTGGTTTTGTGATTTTAAGTTATTATCTTTTTTTTTTCTTTCCTATAATTGTTAAATGTTATTTTATTGCATATAAATATAGTTTACAAGAAAATAATGTTATTCTATTATATATCATGGCTGGAATAATTTGGTGTTTGACTTTTGACTATATTTTTTATTTGATACTTTCTTTTCTCATTTTATTTTCTATTTCTCTCCTGAAAAAGGTGATTTCTCTCTCTCTCTCTCTCTCTCTCTCTCTCTCTCTCTCTCTCTCTCTCTCTCTCTCTCTCTCTCTATATATATATATATATATATTCTTTTTTACAACTTTACTTTAAGTTGATGAATCATTGTATTTTTTATGTAATAGTATTCTGGATTAATACGATTTGGTAGTGTGTTTGATTTTTAAGTTTTCCGTTACAACTCACAAGTCTTCTCTCTACCTCTTTTAGCTTTTGTTTGATTTTTTTTTTTGGACATAGTACTTAATTAGTTATTTTGGAAGTGAGAATTTGAATTTATATCAAAATACGATGTTGACTATGTATTTGAATGTGTCTATCAACTATTAAAATTAAACCCTCTCAAAAAAAATATATCAAAATTAAACCACCCAAAATGAATATGTATAGACAATATTTTTATTTTTATTTTTCATTGATTTATTATTTAGTTATAACATCAAAATTAAAGAAAATGAATATGTAAAGTTAAAATTGCCTAAAATGAATTTATAAAGCCAATATATTTATGTATTTAATATTTGCAAAAAATTAAAAGTAAAAAATAAGAGTAATGATGTGGTCAATGATGTGATAGATGAGAAGGCTCATTAGGAGCGTAGTAACAAAAATGCGATATGAAGATTCAGTGAAAGACAATTAAATCTTAATAAATAAAAGTGTATGTAGTAAAAAAAAAAAAAAAAAAAAGATCATGTCCTCTTTATGTTATACAGATTATTTTCCTTCATTTCGATAGGTGAAGTGTTCAATTTTAGACATAAAGTCTACTTTTTTCCAACATAATATTTTAAATATTAAATTTATAATATGGTATAGTCTCTTAGGAATATTTAAGAAATATGACTACCGTGCACCTTTGGTTCAGTGGTCACTCCAAAAGTATAAATGTTTGTAGTGTGTGGGGGGGGGGGGGGGGCAAAGGTCGGGGTTTAAGTCTCCTGGAGAGAGTTTCACACACATATACACTTGGACTGGGCTAGAGTAGAAATTCTATCTTGTATAAAATATATATATATATATATATGTAGTTCCAATTTCATGTATCTATATTAGTAAACGAAAATCAATCAATAGTTTGAAACTACTCCTACAATAAGTAAAATTATAAATATAATAATCTCTTTTTCAGAGAATGAAAATTTTGAATAATATATTTGAAACTCAAATAGTTTAGTTGTATAGGAAAAACAAATTAGGAAAATATAATGCACAATAACATAATTTATTAAAATATGGACAACCTAAAAAATGAATAATATCAATCAAATAAATACAAATAATAAAATGATGATATATTTTTTGAGATAAATAAATGAAAAATAATTTTAGAAATTGTTTAAGTTTTTGGGAGTACAAATTATTTTCCACAAAATTTAGAGAACAAATTATATATTATACCATAACTAAAATAGAATTATTTGTTCCCACGCATCGCGTGGGTCTGCGACAAATAAAAATAAAATGTTTTACAAACCTATCAAAATAAAATGGTCATTGTAAGGTTGAATTTATTCAATTATGTGTTGAATTTATTCTGTGCCAAATTTGCTTGTAATTTAGCAATTAGATACCCTGTATTTAAGTGAGAATTATATAAGGGTAGCGTGTGAGAGAGTGTGAAGAAATCTCAAGAAGTGTGCAATTCAAGGGAATCTTGCGACTGGATCTCGTGACTGGCAAGTCACCAGAATGGCACATGTGAGAAGCACGCAGAGGGAGCTGAAGGGTCACGACAGCTGGAGCACTACAGGACAAAACTTCCAGTATAGCCAGACAGTTAGCTCGCGACTCAAACTTATGACTCGTTCTAGTCATGAGCCCGAGTCGCCAGAATGCCCTGTTTGTTGAAAACTGACCTTTCACATTCCTCACACACCCTACTATAAATACCTTTATACCCATGAAATGTAGAGAGCTTTCAGAGAGAATTTTGAGAGAAAAACCCTAGAGAAAAACAAGATTGATTTATCCACAATCTTCATCCATATCAGTGAGGAGGTATTTTGGTGCTTGGGAAGCAGTTCAGAAGGAACCAATTCATTTTGGTTGATGCAATGGACTATTGCAGGATCCGGTAAGCTAGAGAAGACAAGATTTGACATAACCCTGTTGGAGCAAGAAGCTTGGAAGGCTTAGGTGAATTGGGTAGATTAGGCTTGGAGGGTTTTCTGCTATTTATGTATCCCAACTTTATTTTCTAGTGGTTTATTGACCGCTTGGAGGGCGGCGGAGAGGTTTTTCGCCGAGTACTTCAGTTTCCTCTTCAATAAAACATTGTCGTGTTATCTTTGTGTTTGCATCTTCTTCCCTTTCTCTTTACCTTTTAATTACTGCTGTGTTGGTTATTAATTATGATTTAGAGTGTGTTACCAATTTGGTTATAGCTTATATTTCATTTTCCGCACATATATTGTTTGATTATAAGTTTGTGTTGGTATTTTTAATTTGGGGGGTCTAAACATTCATAGGTGTTTTACACACTATTTGAACTTTCAGTCACCTACTCACATTGACAATAGATAATTACAACTGATGATGAAATATCATATAACGATTTCAAAAAATAAAACTCCTAGAAGAAAAATTATAAAACTTCATGTGTGTGTGTGTTTTGTTGTTGATAACTTGATATATTCAAGTTCTCTTTTTATTAAATTTTGTTTAATTTAAGTTTATAAATGTACAAAATTCCTAGAGCCATCGCCATTATGTGTGGGTAAAATAGTAGACATGAAAGAGTGTGATGGAAAAATTTTCCTTTCCACTTTACACAATTTGAGATGAGGGAATTTTATTCTTTTTAACTCATTTGACAAAAGGAACGGTAAGGGACAAAGTTTGGCTCATGGCCATTTTTACTCCTAACCAATAGGCTAATGGCCGCCAATTAAGTTTCAAATGTTTCATTATATATGCCTTAGACTAGACTGAGAAAGAGAAAATTTTAGAGAAAAATTGACCAGTACTACAGCTCCAAACATGAGGCCTATCTAGGCAGAAGCACTTGAAATGGTATTCGATGTAATCGAATCCACAATTCCCTCCACTTCCCTCGCAAAAGCTGCAGTTGCTGGCTTTCCATTTTAGCACAAACCCATTTCTCAACGACTCTCCAATCCCACCTCCAAAAGCTTCAATCGGTTCTAGAACCGAAGATTTGCACTATATTGATACATTGGTCAGCTTTGGGTCCTGTCTAGACAGGGCTAGAACGGTGTCGTTTCCACCATAACAACTAGGATAAAACTCTAAAGACCAACTCTCGCGCATCGAAGAGCTACAGTTATAAAACAAAAATAGATTGGTTTGGTTTGGTGCTAGATCGAACTGGCCACCCGGAAGGGATATGCTGTTTATAAAAGGTATACAATTGGACTTTGGATTTGAGAAAGCAGAGTTTGAGACTCTTAGGCGTCTTGGTGTGGTAGAAAATTTCATGGATAGTGTAATTGTTATTGGATATGTTGGAATGGCTTGAATTGTAATGTCCACAGATTGACATTAAAGCAAGCAATTATTGTTGTCTTGCATGAATTGCCAAAAAAGGCAAGGAACAACGTCTGACATGCAAACCAAATTTTTTCTTTCTTCTTGTAGCCGAAATTGATGACTACATTGGTAATAAATGCTGGTCATCTTCTTTGAATTGGTAAGTTTCATGTGCTGAAACTATTGACATTTGGGCTGAACATCTGGCTATAAATAGATGCTGAGTTTGAGTGAAGATGCAAGAGAGCTCTTACGTGAGATAGCAAAGAGAAATAGCTTCTTATGTGTGTGCACCAGAGATAGGAAGTTAGAGTGTCATACAACTCTTGTCTAAATACAATAGGGGTTCTCTGTTTATCTATGAGAGAATCAAGGGAGTATTTAGGGTCTGGATTTGTGTGAGTGTTTTCAAACTATTGTTGTAATCTCCAAAGTTATAGAGAAACTTTATTTTGTCGCCTCCCGTGGACGTAGGCATATTGCCAAACCACATAAATTCCTTGTGTCATATTTTTCTCTTCTCTACTCTTTAATCTCGTGTAAACAGATTATTTCACAATTTCCACAACAACTGGTATCAGAGCTCCAGGTTGATTTATTCAATGGAAATCAACGCTTCTATTGCCAAGATAGAGGTAGTTAAATTTGACAGAATTGGTAACTTCAGGTTATGGCAAAGAAGGGTGAAAGATATGTTGGTACAACAAGATTTGGTGAAAGCTTTGTACGGAAAAGCAAAGAAACCAAAGACGATGACAGATGATGAATGGGAAGAACTCGGTATGAAGGCGATTAGTAAAATATGAATTAAGAAAATCAAGTTTCAAAGTATTCAACAATATTGTGGGCAAACATAAATATTATACAACAAAATATATATTATATGTAGGTCTTAATATACATAAAAATGGTTTCAAATGAAATTGTAAGGTAGTTTGCATCGCGTGGGACATCATCTAGTATATCTCAAAGGCAGGGAGAGAGACTTTATTCAAAACAGTCACTTAAGTCATCCCTACCTACTCCATGGGTACTATTAAAATTCCTAAGACTCCCCGTGACATAATCAACTCCACTATGGCAAAATATTGGTGGGGCAAACAAAGGATGAGAAGAAAATTCACTGGATTAATTGGAAGAAATTATGTGATCCTAAGGGTATAGGTGGTATGGGGTTTAAAGATATTCAAGCCTTCAACTTGGCCATGCTCGCTAAAAAATCTTGGGGTTTGATACATAACACACACTCACTATTCTACAGGGTTTATAAATCAAGCTACTTTCCAAATTGCTCATTTATGGATGCAATTTTGGGAAATAACCCTTCCTACGTGTGGCGGAGTCTAGTTTTGGGGAATAACCCTTCCTATGTGTGGCAGAGTCTGTTGACAGCTTAGGGTATCATTCTGGAAGGATCTAGGTGTGGAAGGTGGGGGATGGGAGTAGCATTGAAGTCTCTACTCATGATTGGTTACCCCATAAATCAATCTTCCTTAGGGAAAATCAGCCAACTTTGCTTGTCCGATATTTGATTAATAGTGACACACTGTAATGGGACAGAGAGAAGGTTTTTGACTTGTTTGCTCACTGTACATGGATGGAGATCTTGGCTATTCAATTACCAAGAAGATACATGTGAGACACTTTGATATGGAAAGAAAATAAGGCCCAAGTCTTCTCTATTAAGTTAGCATATCAAGTTGCAATTCAGCTAAAGGAAGGGCCACGAGTTGAGCACTCCACTGCAAGCATGGACAACCTACATGGCAGAGGATTTGGTCTCTTAATATCCCTCCAAAGGTTTGTACTTTCATCTGGAGAGCATATTTTAATATAATTCCAACTAGGGACAATCTACACCGACGAAAGATAAGGACGGACTCACGCTATGAATTGTGTTATTAGGTGCCGAAAACTATTAGAGCAACCGCATCATCTCATGCAAATCTTGCAAAATACAAAAAGTAGTCCATTTTACACATTTTGAGCAAAAAAACACCTACATCAGTGGGTGTAAAATTGTGCATAAATGCAATGCACGGTTACTGTAACTCGTGCAATTAATATTTTAGTATTTTTTGATAGTGTTGGGTTAGTGAGACAGAGGGGTAGTGAGTGAGGAAATAATAAAAAAAAAATTGTAAAAGAATGAATATTTAATTGAATAGATGTGTAGAATAGATAGACTGATGTGGGTGTTTTGTAAAAATAGGTGTATAAAATAGAAAAAGTAGTTTTTTTGTGCAAAATAAACCAAAAGTTTGCAATGACTGATGCTTAGCTACCTCTTATGGGAATGCCCCTTTGCTAGAAATGTGTGGGCTCTTTGCAATGGTAGGATTAAAAAATGCTCCAATGCAATCCAAGATTTCTTTGCACTTTTTCGCTCTATGACTGACAAACTTCCTCCAACTGATGACCAACGATGGGCGATAACATCTTGGACTATTTGGAATGCTCGAAATAAGTTTTATTTTGATAAAGTGCAAGTCCATCTGAGTGTCATTCTCCAAGGAACTCTTGGTTTCTTGGATGAGTATTAAAAGCTTATGTTTGCCTAGACTAGCCCCTAGCATGCCAGTGGTTTTTTCTCCTTTCCTCTATAGTTTTTTGATTGGTCTCGTAGTCTTTTTATTTCCCCAACAGCGTGGCTTGCTAGTTTTTTCCCCTGTTGGTCTGTTTGGGACTCAGGGTTGTAACTTGACTTTCTTTTTAAATATGTTAGAAAAACTAAATTCAATAGTAATGTATTTCATAGTCAAAGAATATATATGAGTGCCTTTATATAGGAGGCATATGTGTGCAGTACAAGTAAGAGTGTAGTACAAGTATGTGTGCTATATAAGTAATCTAGATGAGCCTAAAGCCCACAACACTATACACGTTAATAGCCCCCCCAGACTCAAGGTGGGTGTGAGACCAACTTAAGGTTGTCAACCAAATCACGAAGGCGTCCATTAGGATGTGATTTGGTGAAGATATCTGCAAGTTGATCTTTGGACGAGACTGAGAAGAGATTGAGAGCACCATGGACAAGATGACAATGAATAAAATGACAATTAATTTCAATGTGTTTAGTTCGTTCATGGAAGACATCATTATGAGTAATATGAATGGCACTCTAGTTGTCACAATAAAGAGAAGTAGCAAAAGATGTGGACACACCTAAGTCCTTAAGAAGCCATCGTAGCCAAAGGAGCTTAGATGTGGTATCAGCAAGGGCAAGATATTCTGCTTTAGTACTAAAGCGGGCCACATGGTCTGTTTCTTGCTTCACCAAGAAATCAAAGAAGAACAAAGGAGAAAATAATAACTAGTGGTGGATTTGCGATCAGTGGGATCTCCTACCCAATCAGCATTAGAGAATGTACAGAGAACAAGAGGAGACTGAGCTAAGTAGAAAAGGCCATGGAAGAGAGTGTCTTTCAAGTATAGAAGAATGCACAGAACGGTAGCATAATGAGTCAATCGTAGAGCAGACAAATACTGGCTCACCTGATGAACAGCATAGGAAATGTATGGACGAGTAACAGCGAGATAAACTAGGCTGCTAACCAATCGTCTGTAAGGGAGGGATTAGACAAAGGTTTCCCCCCCGAGGGTGTCAGATGCATATTAAGTTCAACTGGAGTGTCAACAGTCTTGCTGTCAGTGAGTCCAGCTCAAGACAAAAGGTCAAAAGCATACTTGGCTTGAGTAATATAAAGACCATCTGTAGAATGAGTGATTTCAAGACCCAAGAAATAGCTAAGATGTCCAAGATCTTTCATCTCAAACTGCTGACTGAGAAAATCCTTGAGTTTTTGAATGCCACTGAGATCATCACTAGTTATGATCATATCATCCACATATAGGAGAAGCAAAATAGTGCCTTTGTCAGTGCGCGGAAGAAATAAGGCAAAATCATAAAGACTGACAGTGTAACCCAAGCGAAAGATGTTGGAGCTGAACTTGGCAAACCAAGCTCGTGGAGCTTGTTTAAGGCCATAAAGTGCACGTCGAAGGCAACAAACCTTGTTTGATTCAACAGAGAGACCAGGAGGAGGTTGCATATAAACTTCTTCACTCAAATCCCCATTAAGAAAGGCATTTTTAACATCCATTTGAAAAAAATCCCATTTACTAGCAGTGGCAACAGCTAAGAGGGCATGAATAGATGAGATACGAGCAACTAGAGCAAATGTCTCTTCATAATCATTCCCATACTCCTGTGTAAAACATTTTGCAACAAGACGAGCCTTATAGCGCTCAATGGACCCATCAGAGCGAGACTTGATCTTGTAGATCGACTTACAACTAACCATAGATTGTTCAGGAGGGAGAGTAACCAAATCTCAAGTATGATTTTTGGTTAATGCATCAAGTTCCTCTTTCATCGCAATCTGCCATAAATGGTCAGTAGAGGCCTCACGATAGGTGTGAGGCTCGTGGAGTGTACCAAAGGCAATGTAACAATGATAGTTAAGTAAATGTACAGGAATGGATCCTACCCAAGTTAAGTGACAAGGTGAAATGTCTTGTGGAGGATCTTCAGGTAGAGCAGGAGCAGGGGACCCAGGCTCAAAGTGGGGTAGCTCGTTATCAACCTGTTCATTTTCTACATATCCAAGAGAAGCATAAAAAATATCTGGAGGTTAGATAGAGAAGTCCAAAGGAGGATCAATAGTATTTATAGAAGGAACATGAGACTCGTTTGGAAAGATTTCTAAAACAAAGGAGGTAGTCAGGGAAGAACAAAAGTGAGAGAGTTTCAACAAACAAGCAGTGTTTCCAGAAGACAACATTACAGGAAACACGAAGACGATGAGAGATAGGATCATAACACCGATACCCCTTTTGAGTTTCGTCATAGCCAAGGAAACAACAAAGTCTAGATCGAGGCTTAAGTTTGTTGTGTTCATAAGGCTGAAGAAGAACCAAACAAGCAAATCCGAAGGAGCAAAGGTGATGATAGTCAGGGGGTAACCTAAAAATGCGTTCATAAGGAGTTTGATTATGGATGAAAGTGCTTGGAATGCAATTAATAGCATGAACAGCATGAAAAGCAGCTTCACCCCAAAATAGGATAAGAACTTTAGCAGAAAAAAGAAGAGCACGAACAACGTCAAGAATATGACGAAATTTTTGTTTGGCTCAACCATTTTGTTGAGAGGTACCTAGACCAGTTAGATAATGTACAGTGCCATAGGAATGTAGCAGAGCTTAAAAAGCATATTAAGTATATTCAAGAGCATTATTAGATCGAAAAATTTTGATACGTTTGGAGAATTGTGTTTCAACCATTTTTGCAAAGTTACTGTATATTGGTAAAATTTCAGAATGAAATTTCATAGGAAAGATCCAACTATAACAAGAATAATCATCAATAAAAACAACAAAATATCGAGATCTACCAATACTAGTAACAGGAGAAGGTCTCCAAACATCAGAATAGATTAACTCAAAAATACTATTAGAGATAGATTCACTATTATTGAAAGGAAAAGCTGGCTGTTTTCCTAATTGGCATAAAGTACAATCAAAATTGTCTTTGGACATAGAACCTAACAGACCCTTAGAAGCTAACTGTTGTACCTGAGAAGAGCGTGCATGACCAAGAAGAGGGTGTATGACCAGGATGAGAATGCCAAAGTGCAAGAGAAGGTAAGGAAGAAACCACAGCAACTGTAGCAGCAATAGAAACAGAAGCAACTGGTGGAAGATGAAGATTGTTCACGAGAAACATATGCCCAACTCTAGGACTGGTCCCAAGCTCCTACCTTGTCCTCAGATCTTGCACAGTATACCCAGAATAGTAAAAAATAAGGCGATATCCTAGTTCAACTAGTTGTCCCACAGAGTACAAATTATAGGATATGTTAGGTACATGGAAGACTCTAGGAACAGAGAGGTTAAAGGTCGAAACAAAACCTAAACTATTTCCATGCATGGTGGAACCATTAGTTATATGAATATTAAAAGGATGTGGTGCAGGGTCAAGTTTGGAGAATAAGGACGAGTGAGGTGTCATGTGATTGCAACAGGCTGAATCAAAAAGCCAAGTGTGAGACTTACCGGGTAAAACTGAGAGAGCAATGAAAAGAGATGCATTACCAGCCATACGAACAGCCTGAGCTATGATGTCTTGTAGTTCAGTGGCAGAGAGGTTGATAGTAGATCTAAAAGACTGGAACTCAACTAAAATGGAAGGCATCGGCATAGTAAACTCAGTATTAGCAACAGCAGTAGTAGATTTGTTGCGACAGTAACAAGTCTTAATAGTGTGGCTAGGACGCTTGCAATAGTTGCAGAACTTTTTGTTGGTCTACTTGCGACGATTGCTAGAGCCATATGAATCACCTGATTGCTGAGTTTGCTCTATGGGTGGAGTAGAAGGAGTAATAGCTAGAACATTAAGCTTATTCTAGACTTGAAGGGTTGTAAGACGAGCTTTTTCTCTAACCAACTCGTTTACAGCAATATCAAGAGAGAGAGGAGGACTGTGATTAAGAAGCTGACCTCGGATGGGCTCATAGTCCTTGTGAAGTGATATCAAGAATTCATAGAGACGAAATTCATCTGTAATAGTAGCATATTGCTGAGTATCCTTTGAGCATGCCCAAGTTGGTTTAGAAATGTTAATTTGGTCCCAAATGAAGCGAAGCTGATCATAGTAGTCATTGATGGATTGCCTTGGTTCTTGCCTGAGTTGATGCAGTTCAACCACTAACTGATATTTCATGGATCCATGAGTAGTGGAGTATCATTTAGCCAACATATCCCATGCCAATTTTGCATCATCAAAGCTGCCCAATAGATTGGAGATGGAGGAAATGGAAGTGTTCCGAATCCATGTGAGGATCATGTGGTTGTGACTATCCCATTTAATTATGCGACTGAGGAAGGCAGCATCTTCTTCACTTGGCCCCTTGACAGGAATAGTGATTGCACCAGTACAATATTGCCAGAGCATGCAACCCTTAAGAAAATTGCATATAGCTTAAGACCAAAATAAGTAATTCTTATTCCCCTCCAATATAGTATTGATGGGGTGAGGAAGAAAAATATCATTTTTGTCCATTTAGAAACATAATATGCAAAAACAGATTGCAAAAATGAAATCTACGGGAAAAACTGAGTAAGGAGAACCTAGACTACAAAAGTCAACTCTAGAGAAAAGTCAACATTTGGTCAAAGTCAATACTGGTCAACAGTCAGGTAAACAATCAGAAATGATGACATCAGCTGATTGAGGCGTAGCTTCTTTAGGTGGCGTGTGGGTGCGTGTGCGAGCTCTGATGACAACAAGACTTCCACAACTGAGTAGATCAAGGCGGAGCGATCACTGTGGTACTTGCAAAAAATCAATTGGAGCAGTATTCACGACAGTGATGAAAAGTGTAGTGGTCTTTGCGATGTGGGACTCCTCAACGACGGCGGTTGCAGGTCTGGAACCCAAGGACAATGGCTGGAAGACGTCGTAGGTTCAACGACGAGAGACTGCGACGGCTATTGTGACGACGAAAGCAATGTTGAGAATGGAGTAACACTAATAAAGACAAGGCTGCTAAGAAAAGGTCAGAGTAGTGGCTCTGATACCATATTAGAAATACTGAATTCAATAGTATTGTATTTCATAGTCAAAGAATATACATGAGTGCCTTTATATAGAAGGCATATGTGTGCAGTACAAGTAAGAATGTAGTATAAGTATGTGTGCTATACAAGTAATCTAGATGGGCCTAAAACCCACAACACTATACACATTAACAAAATATATTTCTATCTTTTATCTAAAAAAAAAGTAAAAAATTAAATCAAATTAATCTGAATTTTGAGCTAGAAATAGCTTTTCGTGGGTATTAACTTTTGATACAACGTAAAGAGCAATCTAAAGTTGGAAGTCAAGTCCAATTGACATTAAAATAATATACCCATATTACAGTTATCTATGTTCCTCTCACATTATAAAATTGGATCAATGTTCTTATCATTGGACTAGCGTTTGTACTCGTTGTACTTAAGGCCCCGTTTGGTAATATTATTTTAATAACGTTATTTAAGTATTGTGAAAATACGTGTAAGTAAAAAGTGTTGTGGAAATACGTATTGTGTTGTTTAAACAGCGAAAACTGTTGCTCAAACAACATTACCAAATAGACCTTAACTTACAATCTCTATTCTCATAATAAAATAAGATCACGAGTTTCAATTGTATTTTGCTTGTTTAACCTAGGTTGCACCGACATGGAAATTTTAGTGAAGTACCGATGTCTGACACCAATACTGATAAGACTTGCTGGACTCCGATGTCCAAGCGGTGTCTTTTTTTTTGTTTTTGCTTCTTCGACGTGGTGCCGACGTGACGCTGACACGGTGGACATGCTAGCAGTGAAAAAAAAATCACAGATTTTGACAAATGGACTTACCAATATCGTTGATTTTGTGATATACCCTAAAACAAAAAAGCCTAGAGTCTGAGAAGTCATTACTGTGAAAGTTGAAACCCACAGCTTAACCCTCTTTCTGCCTCTGCTCGTTGCCCTTTATCCCTCGCCAGTGATAGATCGGGCCAATCGGCGAGTCGGTGAGCTCCATAGACATCGACGTCGTGCCTTGTCCCTTCCGATTTCTCTCTCAGCGTGATAGGTCCGACCTGTTCTCTTCTTTCTTTCACTTTCTGTTTTTTTTTTTTTTAGGTGAATGGGTGTACTGTTACTCTATTAGTGTTACTTATAACGCCTTTTTTTTTAATCTCACTCTCATTGTCACTGTGTTGTACTGTATATATATATATATATATTTTCTTTACTCAGCCTTTTGCCTTATAAATTATAATGTTTATTATGAATATTTAGTGATTTTTGTTTTTGTGTGTCCTGCTATAGTTTTATTTATTTATTAAAGTTAAATATTGTTGGTGATTTTACTAAAATGAATACTGAAAGTGAACTGAGCCAGCTGCTCCTCTATGGAAATATGTCTAAAATAAAATTTAATTAATTATTTTATGTCTAAAAATAATTAATTATTTAAATTCTAGACATAAATGTATTTTATGTTTAAAAATATTTAAAAAATATGCTTAAATATAAAATTTAATTAATTATTTAATTGCTATATTCACGCCGTATCGTATCCTTATTTTTTAAAAATTGCTATATCTCGTGTCCGTACTCTTGTCGTATCCATACCCGTGTCTGTGCGGTGCAACTTAGTGTCTTATTGTAAACCATTTGACAAAAGGAATTGAAATTGCAATAAGAAGTTTCTATAAAGCTCATCTTCCAGTAAAATTTACTGTTCTACTGTTCTTCATAATGTTAGACTCATCAGTCAGAAGTCTTTTCTTTTTTGGCCGACGGGATCGGCAACCACTTCTAAAAACAGGTGGATATGCTAAGCCTAGCATGCGACACATTTGGCTATGGACATTAAATTTCAAATGTTTCATAATAATGTTACGACTAGACTGAGAAAGAGAAATTTCCTATTACCAAAAAGAAAGAGAAATTTCTGGAGAGAAAAACTGACCAGGAAGATACTCAAGACGAGTAGTATTAGAGCAGTTCAGAAAACGAGGCCTATCTGGGCAGAAGCACTTGAATTGATACTTAATATAATCGAACCCACATTTCCCTCCACTATCCTCGCAAATGCTACAGTCGCTAGCTTTCCACTTTAGCACAAGCCCATTTCTCAACGACTCTCGAATCCCACCTCCATAAGCTTCAACCGGCGCTAGAACCGAAGACTTGCACTCCATTGATACGTTGCTCAGCTTCGGGTCCTGTCTAGACAGGGCCAGAACTGTGTCGTTTTTGCCATAACAACTAGGATAAAACTCTGAAGGCCAACTCTCATGCACCGAAGAGCTACAATTATAAAACAAAAATAGATTGGTTTGGTTTGGTGTTTGATCGAACCGGATACCCGGAAGGGATATGTTGTTTATAAAAGGTACACAATTGGAGTTTGGATTTGAGAAGGCAGAGTTTGAGACTCTAAGCGTCTTGTTTTGGTAGAAAATTTCTTGGATGGTGTAATTGTTATTGGATATGAAAATAGTTGGACGGCCATTATTGTTGCAAGAGAGGTTGAATCCAGGGTAGCCACAAGAGGAGTTTTGCTTGTCTTGGATGTAGAATGGGTATCTTATGGCTTGCCCATCACCACAGGTTTTGGGCACACTGCAGGCTTGGAAGTATGGGTCCACAGCCCCTAAGGATTTTTTTGGTACAAGGGAAAAGAAGATTATAATAATATGGTGACAACGAGAAAGGAAACAGGGCATGAAGTATATTTGACGCATTTGTGGAGCTTGAAATTGTGGAGGGTAGAGATATACAGAGAAAGATTATTATAATATGGTGACCGAATGTCTGAAAGAGGGTTTGTGGGGTGGAAAGTGGAGAAGGGATTATAATAGTAGAGACATAAAGATAAGGCGGCTGAATGCCTTTGAGGCTACTTCTGAGTTATGACAACTTAGACTTTTTTAAGTTTAAAAGTTTTGGAACTGCCAACTTGACCCACTGTCCTTAAATCCAAATCAATCAGTTATTTCTTGGTCCCCACGTAAAACTGGTTGGGCTAAGATTGGTCTTCATGTTGCAATCTGACCCCACTCTTCTCTAACAGCGGCATCATGCCATAATGAGTTTGGACTTTGGAGATGCTGTCTTTAACCACTCCATCCCGAACCCATGGGTACTTGCCTCAACCATTTCTAATGAACGGGTTTTACCCACCCTGCATAATAATGGGGAAGGATGGGAGTAAACATTTCGGCCCATATTTACCCGTTTATATTTAAATAATGAAAAAAATATAATTTTATAGGTTTTTTTTTTTTTTTTTTTTTTATAAAGAAATATGTGTGTTTTTAGCTTTCTAACTTAAAATTTATGTTTTTTTTTTTAATATTATATTATTGAATTTATACTTTTATGTTTTAATATTTACATTGTTTATATTTTTTTAATTGTTCTATATATGTTTGAATTGTTTTTGTATTTCTTATTACTATTATTTTTGTATTGTTATGCTTTGAGAAGGTTTTATAATGTCAGAATTTGGTTTTTAATGTTTTATAAGTTTTAATTTAATGGGTTCAAAATAAGCTTTTAATAAATTATATATAATAAAAAAATTGTGTGTAGCAGGATGGGTACTTGCAGGTACCCACTAGAATGGGATGGGTAAAAAAAAAAACCGCCCCAAATTAAAAGTGGGGCAGGGGCAGGGAATAGGAAACCGCCCAGTTGCCCACACTACTTTCCAAGCCATCAAACTTATGTTATTTTTTTAATGGGATTCCAAAAGTGTCATTGAAGCCTTGTTGAACCTACACTCCTCGTCTTGGCTTCTAACTTCCTTCTTCACTAAATTGAAGGATGCTTTGCCCTCCCTTTTTGGTTGGTGTTTCATTTTTGTTCCTTAGAGCAATTGCATCAGCCATGCTAAAATACAAAAAATGATAAAATTTACACAATATGGCACAAAAAGGACCAGCATTTGACTTTGTAAACCTTTGTAAATATAGAAGGTTGCTACAATAATTGTGTATATTTACACGGTTATTATAGCTTTGTATCTATTTGTTTATTCTTTTTTTTTTCTCTCACCTCTGCTCTCTTGTCATACTCTCTCCCCAAGCTTTCTTATCGTGAAGAAGAAGAAGAAGAGACCCAACATCAACCTCCACCACCCAACCACCACCACCGCAACCCAAAACCACCCAAATACCATCAGCACAACAAGACCCATTACAACACCTTATAATCCAAACACAAAATTGACCCATAATCAACAATCAACAAAAATCCAGACCAAATTCAACAAAAAATCACAAAAGCACTTCTCCTCAACCCAAAAAACCCATTTCACCTCAACTCAAAAAAACCCATGTTTCGTGATTATTGTTGATGATTAGATCAAAAGAGTGAGTTGCTAATCAAGATTGAAGAATCAAAAGAGTGAAGTTGCTGATCAAGATCGAAAGAGTAAAGTTGGGTCTTGGATGTGTTAGATCGAGAAAGGGGTAGAGGATGGTGGTGGGTTTGATGGTGGATCAAATTGAGAGAGAGAGAGAGAGAGAGAGAGAGAGAGAGAGAGAGAGAGAGAGAGAGAGAGAGAGAGAGAGAGAGAGAGAGAGAATGGCGATTAAAGAGAGTAGAGAGGAGAGAGGCATTTGAGATGAGAGAACACAAATAGGAAATAACATATAGAAAAATGAGAGAGCAAAGTCATGAGAGAGAACAGAAGTTAAAGTAAATGTGAAAATGATAATAATAAATGAATATTTAAATAAAAGTGAGTGTATAATAGACAATCTAACATGGGTGTTTTGAGTGGTTATGTAAAATAGAAAAATTATGTTCTTTTTGTAAAATAGACAAAACTTTTAGAAGAGCTGATGTGGATGTTCTTAGCATGTAAATTGTTTGTATAATAATGTAGCCCAATGAGCTGCCTTTCGTAATTGAAATGACCCTATTTCCATCTCTTTTTTCTTTAATATATCTATTTTTCATAAAAATGAAAATTAAAAATAAATAATTTAGTAGCATTGCAATAAGTACACAACAAAATTTACAACTTCATAAGATTCCTAAATTACCCATCCAACCCATGCCACTGAACTGCTTCAACACTTACTTCTCACTGTGGAACTCAGTAGTCAGTGGTTAATAGATGGTAATACGGGTCAAAATTTTCTGACCCGCCCGAAAAATACCTGACCCGAACTCGATTTTTTTTACTCGAAGCAAAAACGGGTTGACCAGTGACCTGACCCGTTAAAAAAAATTCGCTAAAAAAATATTTAAACTACGTCCTGATATTAGGTGCATAAAGAACAAAGTACCAAAACTAATAGTCAAATTATTATAGATATAAAGTTATAAACAAATAAAACTGTTGTCAAGACATGACATGAGGGAATGACTATTTGAGCTTTTTTTTTTTTTTTTTGATGAAGACTATTTGAGCTTCATCAGTCATCACAAGTTAATAGTAAACAGGTTTTTTTGTCACCGTCCGATTGGTGTGATAATTGGGAAAGCGATGAATGATGACTTGGAAAGACTTTCATTTTCGCAACTATTGGAAAGCAAGTCTCAACAATTCTAGGTCCTTATTTGGTATAATATCAGCCAGGCATTTTAGCGAAGCTGAATTGATTGAAGAGTAGGTAATTTATTAGGAGAATGATTATACTAGATTTGTCAAGGTCCGATTAGTGTGATAATTGGAAAAGCGATCAATGAAGACTTGGAAAGAGTCAAAATTGTTTCATTTTCGCATCTATTGGAATGCAAGTCGTTCAACAATTCTAGGTACTTTATCTATATCTATATATATCTAATTAAAAGGTGAAGTATAGTATTTATTATTATTACGCTTCTGTTGAGCCACGTCAGCAGCCATATGACCTACTTATTTTCAACCATTTCTCTTTTATTTTTTGACTCTTTTTATTTATTTATTAATTTTGTAGGTTACGGTTACATTTTCTCCAACTTTTCCCATTCCCTTTTATCTTTTCATCTTTCCACTACTATCAACATTAATATCACTTTTCCTTTATCCCTTCATCTTCCTTTTATTTTGACTATTCTTATCTCCATCCTCTTACTATGAATTTGCTAATCTCTTTCACTCTATACATATTTTATCACACAAAAAGGTTATTACTCTCTCTCTTTCTCGTGTTTTTCTTTTCTTTTGGTATTTTTTTATTTAAATATCTTTTGTATCTTTACTTTATATTGATGAATTTTCATGTTCTTTAGAACTCTACTATTATTCTCTCTCTCTCTCTCTCTCTCTCTCTCTCTCTCTCTCTCTCTCTCATGTATATTTTTTCTTTTTTGTGTGGATATTTTTATGTTTTATATCTTTACTTTAGGTTAATAAATTTGTGTGTTCTTTAAAACTCTACTTTAGGTTGATGCATACCACTACAAAAAATAAATAGGATTGAATTGAATTTCACGCTCCAAACTTTTTGATTTTGAGTTATCAAGTTGTTATTATTTTCCCTTTTATTATTATTATTATTATTTTTTATTATTATATTGTCAAAATGCTATCATATTGTATTATAAAGATAGAATATAAGAATATAATGTTATTCAATTAAATAACATGACTTGGATAATTTGGCGTGACTATATCTTTTATTTTGACTATTTTTCTTCTTATCTTATTTTCTATAAATTTATCCAATTCAAGTCTCTCCAGAAAAAGGTGATTCTTATTTTTCTCAATTATTTATTCTTTCTTGCAACTTAACTTTAGGTTGATGAATCATTATATTTTTTTTATAACACTATTTTGGGTTAATATACAATTTTATGTGTGTTTTTGAGTTCTCCATCACAAGTCTTCTCTCTCCCTCTCATAGCTTTTGTTTGATTTTCGTTTGATATAATACTTAGTTATTTTGAAAGTGAAAATTATAATTTATATTAAAATACAATCTTGCTACATATTTGAATGTGTTTCTCAACTATTTGAGTTATATCAGGTGTAATTTTGTGATAAGTTTTGATTATCCTGATATCTTATTTAAGAAATGAGAAATTTGAATAATGTATTTGAAACTTAAAGAATTTTTTTTTTTAGTAAAAAACTTAAAGAATTTAGTTGTAAGAAAAAAAAGGAAAACACAACTTACCATAATATAATTTAGAAAAATATGGACCGCCTCAAAAAGAAATAATTTCAATCAAACACACCTAAAATATTAAAATGATATATTTTTAAAGATGGATAGATGAAAAATATTTTTAGAAATTTTTTTATTTTTAGAGAAAATATATTATACATCGTATCACAATTTCAAAATAATAATATATTCCCACGCAAAGTGTGGGTCTACGACTAGTTGGTATAATATCAGCCACAAAGATTGCTTCGAACATCGAAGGTCTCGTACTCCTCTCTCTCTCTCTCTCTCTCTCTCTCTCTCTCTCTCTCTCTCTCTCTCTCTCTCTCTCTCTCTCTCTCTCTCTGATTCCTTTTTACAACTATACTTTAAGTTGGTGAATAATTGTATCTATTTATAAAACTATTTTTGGTTAATACAATTGGTGGTGTTTTTTTTCAGTTCTCCATCACTATTCTTCTCTCTCCCTCTTATATATATATATATATATATATTTGACTAATACTTAGTTATTTTGGAAGTGAGAATTTGAATTTATATAAAAATAAAATTTTAGCTATGTATTTAAATGTGTATGTCAACTATTTGAGTAATATCAAATGTAAATTTGTAATGAGTTTTGATTATCATTATAACCTCCTTCAAGAGAATGAGAAATTTGAATATTATATTTGAAACTTGAAGAGTTTAGTTGTACTAAAAATATATATGTATAACACACCATAAAAAAATTAGAAAAATATTGACCACCTCAAAATGGAATAATATCAATCAAACACGTCGAAAATAATAAAATAATATATTTGTAGAGATAAATAAATGAAAAATAATTTTAAAAATTGTTTAATTTTTATGAAGAACAAATTACCTTCCACAAAATAAAGAGAACAAATCATATATTATATTACACTTACAAAATAATTATCTATTCTCACCAATCACATAGGTCTGTGACTACTAAACATAAATAATAATAATAATAATAATAATAATAATAATAAGCATTAACAAACGTGATGAGGCCTCATAATCATCAACCTTTGTTTTATAAAGTTTTTAAAGAAAAACTTTTATCAAATGGAATAGTGATGGAGGCAAAGGTGAGTTCAAAAACATCCTATACTTTTTTTTTTTTTGATTGGAAACTGCTGAAAGATTTTATAACAAATTGAGAGCAAGAGATACATCTTGGAGAAGAGCTTGCTCAATAAAGCAAGGAGTCTCTTCGATCCAAACAGAAAAATCATCAATGCCGAAGGCATGTTTAGCTAATAAGTGAGCAGGCCTATTGCCTTGCCTCCCAACATGGTTAAATTCGACATGGCGAAATACATGTGAGGCAACCAAGGAGTTGTAAACCACAGCAGCAACGGCGATAGGGGGAGGGGAGAGCTCCTTCAGAGCATTTACCAAAGACAAAGAATCTGATTCCAAAATGAAATCCTGGATAAGAAGGTCCTTAGCCAACTGCAAAGCCAGCTCAATAGCTTTAGCTTCAGCCTCGATAGCACCAAAAGGAGCCCAAAACTTTTTGCAACAAGCCCCAATCACACAACCATTCCTATCACGAATAAGAACCCCCGCACTAGCGGCTCTTTGTGTTGCGAAAACCGCCCCATCCACATTGATTTTATACAAGTTTGTGGGTGGTGGGGCCCATACGGCCTGCTTCTTCTCCACAAACATCGTCTTGGCTGGCACACAAGCATGGTATTCCTCTAGGTAATTCAAAGCCCCGGAGATGAGGCTCACCTCGTTTTTCCTTATTCCGCCATTTCGAATCTCGTTCCTGTGCGTCCAAAGCTTCCACGAGATCATGATTATCTTCTCAGTAGTCTCCTGTTCCCACTTTGCCACCATCACCGAATACCACATAAGGTCCATGAAAGAAGGAAAATGGAGGTCCTTCAAAGCAGGGAATAAGTTTGACTTTGCCCATATTTTTCTTGCCCATGAGCATTCCCAAAACAGGTGACCTGAAGACTCCACGTCCATCTGACATTCCTCACAACTGCCCTCAGACACAATCTTTCTCCTCATTAGATTGTCCTTGGTAGGCAAAATGTCTCTACATGATCTCCAAGTGAAATGGCGGACTTTGTGAGGGACGTTCAACTGCCAAATGAATTTCCAGAATTTCCTTAAGTTGCAATCATCCGACACGGTTTTGTTGGCATCCCCCACCCTCAACTCCATGGCAATCTTATAAGCGCTTCTCACGGAGAACAAACCATTTTCCGTAGGGGCCCAAATCAATCTGTCATCTGGCAGGTTGGAACTCAAAGCAATTCCATGGATTGTGTCCCTCTCATGGGGAAGAAATAATTGTTGGATGAGCGCCGAATTCCAAGTCCCACCCTCAGAATTGATTAGTGTATCCACCGTAGCATTCGAGGATAAAACTGTGGGAGGAGAAACAACCTTATAAGTAGATGGGCACGGCAACCATTTGTCCTCCCAGATTCGTATGTCTTGTCCATTGCCCACCTGCCATCTCACGCCCTTCTTCACCACTTCCTGAGCTGCCATCAAGCTCCTCCAAGCAAAAGAAGGGGAAGACCCCATGCCCGCATGAACAAAATCACAACTAGGGAAGTACCTCGCTTTGAAAACCCTGTACAGCAGAGATTCCCGGCCAGATTGCAACCGCCATCCTTGCTTGGCCAGTAAAGCCAGATTGAACTGTTTAAGTTGCTTGAACCCCATGCCTCCGCTGGCCTTAGGAGCGCAGAGCTTTTCCCAGCTGATCCAAGCCGTCTTCCGCTCCACATTGCGTTGCCCCCACCAAAAGTTTCTGATCAGGCTAGTCATCTCATCACAAAGGGAATCGGGGATCTTGAAACAGCTCATAGCATATGTGGGAATCGCTTGTGCCACAGCCTTGATCAAGATTTCCTTCCCGGCTTTTGAAAGAAGCTTTTCTTTCCATCCCGCCAACTTCCCTGCCAGCTTCTCTTTTATTTCTTTGAATGACTTCTTTTTGTTACGCCCTATCAAAGAAGGGAGCCCCAGGTACTTCTTGTGCTGTTTTATCACTTGAGCCCCGAACCTACTCTTGATGTCATTTTTAATTGTTTCTGAAGTATTGGGGCTGAAGAACAAAGAAGTCTTGGACCGGTTCAGTTGTTGGCCAGAAGACCTCTCATACACACACAGAATCCGATACAGGGCATTACATTCCTCTGTAGAAACCTTGCAGAAAATGATGCTATCGTCTGCGAAGAAGAGATGGGAGATCTTAGGCCCCCCCTTGCAAATGGAAATGCCATCCATTTCCCCCAAATCCACTGCTTTTTTAATCATAGCAGATAAGCCTTCTGCGCATAAAAGGAAGAGATAGGGGGAAAGGGGGTCGCCTTGACGAAGGCCGCGGGTCAGAGCAATATGACCACACTGCTTGCCATTAATCCTGATGGAGTAGGTGACCGTGGAAATACACTGAGACATTAGGCTTCGCCATCTGGCATTAAAGCCCAGTTTCTCCATAATCTTATCTAGACAGCTCCATTCAACCTTATCGTAGGCTTTGCTCATGTCGAGCTTCAAAGCCATCTCACCAGAGACCCCACCTTTCTTCTGGTTAATGTGATGCATTGTTTCGAAAGCCACCAACACATTGTCTGTGATAAGCCTTCCATTTACAAAAGCGCTCTGGGACTCACTAATGAGGGAAGGCAAAATCTTATTGAGCCTATTAGCCAAGGTTTTTGACGCCAATTTGTAAACCACATTACATAAGCTGATTGGCCTGTATTCGGTCACATATCTAGGGTTCTTAGACTTAGGAATCAATACAATGTGAGTATCATTAAATTTTGGCGGAATGATCCCTAAGTTTAAGAAATCTAACACAGTTCTAGTGACTGTCCTACCCACCACAGGCCAGAAATGTTGAAAGAAAAGGGGAGGCATACCGTCCGGGCCGGGCGCTTTCAACAGGTACATTTGCTTAAGCGCCCCGTGAACCTCCTCTGCTTGAAAATCCCTGGTCAGCCTTCCATTCATTTCCTCAGACACCTTTGGTTGAACCGCCTCCATTACTTCATAGAAATCTGACGGGCTTGAAGAAGTGAACAAATCTGCATAATAGTCCACAAACACACTCTCAATGCTATCCCCTTCAACTTGCCAAACCCCACTTTCGTCGCAAACCCCTTCAATCAAATTCTTTTTAAAACGTGAAGAAGCTTTGGCGTGGAAGAAACCAATGTTGCGGTCTCCCGATTGAAACCAGTTCAACCTAGCCCGCTGCTTCCACATCGCGCATTCTTTCTCAAGCTAACAATTAAGCTCAACCCTTGTCTCTCTGAGAGATTTATTATTGATTGGGGATGATGGTTGTCTCTCCAACCCTTCGAGCTCCTTTTGCAACTGGGCTATTTTTTTCCCCACATGCCCGAAAACATTAAGGTTCCAAACCTCCAATTTCGCTTTGCACTCCTCCAAACAGCGCACCAATGGGAAGTCGGCGCCCGAGATCATCCCTTCGGACCACGCATCGGAAACCACTTGATCACACCCAGCATCGTTCAGCCACATGGACTCAAAACGGAAGAGCTTCTTCTGTTTTTTCTTCTTCGGCTTGTGGTGGAAAGAAAGAAGCAGAGGGCTGTGGTCAGAGGCAGAGGAGGACTTGTGAAAAAGCTTCGCAGATGGGAACAGGGAGAACCAATCTTGTGTAGCAAGCGCCCTGTCCAATCTTTCTCTGATTTGGGTTCCATCACGTTTTTGATACAGCCACGTAAATTGTGGACCCACAAACCCCACCTCTCTCAAGCAGCAATAATCTATGGCCTCCTTGAAACGGGCCATCTGTCTAGTGGGCCTTACAGCGCCCCCTTCCTTCTCACTAGCACAAACTATTTCATTGAAGTCTCCAATGATGAGCCATGGAAGAGAATTAAGCCCACTAAGGCCCTTTAACAACTCCCAGGATTCGGCCCGTTGTGCTGTGTCTGGGTTACCGTAAAACCCAGTAAGATGCCACTAACCAAAAAAGCCTACCCCATTCACAACATCATCAATATGAGACAAGGCAGAATTTTTAATATCCATTTTAACTCCGTCCTTCCAAAAAAACGCCAAACCACCACTAAGACCATTACTAGGAACCACAAAACTCTGTTTAAAACCACATTGATCACGAACCAATTTCAACCAATCTTCGTTGGATTTTGTTTCCATTAGAAAGACGATTGTGGGGTCTTCTATCCTAATAACCTTTCTCAAGGCATTAACTGTCAAAGGGTTCCCAAGCCCTCGACAGTTCCAACTCAAGAGACTCATTGGACCCGGCGGGGCTGCTCCACAGCCTCCGCCGATCCCAGATGTGTCGCAAACAGCACACTTAAATTTTTTGTTTCCTCGTCTATCTTCATCTTCTTAGCTTTGTTTTCTGTTACTTTTCCCTGACTGCCAGCTCTATTCTTACGTTTTGGGCCTTCCATCTCCTCCAAGCTATCCACCATCATATCTTTGTTGGGCCTATTAGTCACACGGGCCCATTGACTTTTTTTCCTCAGAGTATTTAGAGAAAGCTCCTCATCACTTTTGTCTTGGAGAACGGCCACCCTTTCTTTCTTTCCCTTTCCAGCTTTCGCGCCTTGCTTTTTCTTCCCACAGTCCGCCCAGCCCGCCGTAAAACAGATCTCCCCATTCTCCGAGGTCTGCACTCCACCTTTCTGAGGTTTCTGCTCCACGATTTGACCCTCAGCACCCTTAGTGAGGTCATCTAGAGGCCTGTGGGTTCCAGGTTTTGGACTACTGCCCAAAACCCCTTGGATAATGCCCTAAACTAACGGATTAAGGGATTGTTCTGTGTTTGCAATCTCTCTATCAATATCCGCAATGATAGCTTCGAAGTCCGAAGGATTTGTACCTTCCTTTTGCGCGCCAGAACTCTCCCCTTGGTTTGACGTGCCCCGACCCTGCGACAGCGTCGTTTGTTGTGTCCTTTCTGTCAGCGGTTGGTCCCCAACCCCATTAACACCCATCTCTTCCTCATACCCAAGCCGTTCAAGGTGGGTAGTGACTTTGCCTCCCTGGGAAGCACCCTTGTTTTGACCCCTCCTGAGGGTGGAGTGTGGTATCGTTGAGGGTTCGAAGCCTTTAACCTCAATCACTTGTCTTCTCCCCGGTCCAAAAGAAGATGCCCTAATCCAATGCCCGAACTGTTTGTGCTCATCATCCAGTGTGCCCTTGCTCTTTAGCCAAACTTCACAGTCTTTTTCATCGTGTAGAAGCATTCCACACCAAAAACAAATGTTTGGGAGTCGTTCGTACTGGAATGAAACCCACCTATCCACCCCTTCTTCAAACTTTACTTTCCTTCCCCGGCATAGAGGTCTAGAAATGTCCACATCTACCCTTACTCTCAAGAACGTACCCCCCACAACTTCAGAAGCTTCTTGATGCTTGCTGATCCTCCCAATAGTCTCCCCAATCTCGACCGCTGTCTTCGGCGTCATGAACTTGAAAGGGACATCATGTATTTGTATCCAAAAGGAACAAGTCTTGAACTCAACTTCTTTTAGAGCTTTGTTCTCATCAAAATGTTGGAAAATAACCAGGTGCCTATCATATGACCATGGTTCCCCAAGGATGACCTTCTCCGCGTCAACCTCTAACTCAAAGTTGAATAGCAGAGTGTTATCCCCAGTATTGGAGATATTGAAGTTACCTTTGGTGCGCCACAGAGGCCTGAAAGTGCGAGCCACCGCCTCCACATTAATAGCACGCTTGGTACAAAACTTCGCAGCTAGTATGAAATCCACAATCTGATTCTTTTTTGATAACACTACTTTTTTCCCCTCCTTCACTGACAGGGAAAGGTTGTCGCACCTATGAGTGATTTCATCCATCCTGTTCTTTAACTGATTTTCCAACCCCAAAAGGCAGGGACCCAAGCCCTACTAGTAACGAGTTACTATAGGGGACACCCTCGTCTTTCTCGAAGAGAAAGGGAACGGAACTACTACAGATGTTCGCTAGTTTGGAAACCTAGCGGGAGCGTCTGAGAACTCTGACGATGCCAAGAGAACTTGTGAGGCCCTAAAAGCATCCTATACTTGGAAGAGTATTCAAAAAGAAACAGAATCGTTATCAAAAGGGGCAAAACTTATTGCACATACTTTATTGTACACACATTTACACATACATAGAATGTAACTTGAAGTCACAATATCCAAGAAGAGCATCTTGTTGAATTGGGAATGACAAATCAGTCTATATATGGTTCAATAGTTGACTCCCTTTGAAATCTCATCCACGTGTCACTTCTATAGTCTTACACACCATCAAAGGAAAGCTAAGGTTAGTTCTTTCATTGATTCAATTTCTAGGTGCTGGTTGGATGAAAAAATTGATGCCATCTTTCTACATTTTGAAGCTACAATGATCAAACAAATGCCACTAAGCCTTAGTTGGCGAAAGGATGTCTTGATTTGGGCATTAACCCAAAGCGGTGATTACTAAATGAAGAGGGTACAAATTCCTGTGAAACAGAGAGCCAATATTCTTGTATAAAAATTAAGAAGTTCTTTCTAAAAAGAAAGTGAATTAAACTCTAATTATCCGGTCCAACCTCTTGGATTACTTTTTTTAATGAATAAAGGACTTTATTGAAGAAGAAAAGAAAACTGCACAGAAGGGTCGGCCTCCTTTACAATCACACCTTTAACAGTAGAACTACCAAAATAAAATTGACTGTGAGACCATTTAGCTAGTTCATGGGCCGCTGAATCCATTTCAAGATAGGCCCAGCTAAAGGATACAGAACCAAGATCAACATATGTAGAGCTAACAGCAGATATAGAACCAAGACCAACCTCTTGGATGTCAACAATGTGACTCTCCCCCTTATACATGAATTGATAACATTTAACCCATGGTATGTATGATTGGTGTCGTGGCCATGCCCAATGAGTTCACTATTATATACTTTTTTTTGTGTGGGGGCAAATTAGAAAGATTTATCTAACAGGCAAAACCCATCTTTAAATTACAATGCTTCTAGGATGTGCTTCTTATGGCTTGAGGCACAGTACAACTGAGAAGAAAACTTCACTTTTTGTTGGGATTTATTGACAAACCAGACATGTACTGGAACTCTTCAAGGCTTGCTGTCACTAATTTAATTGAGGATTATTCAGTAGCAGCGAATATTAAAAGATCATCTGTAAGCTTAGGTGAGTCAACTTCAAATCCTTGCAATAAGGGTGAAACTTGAATTGGCTACTCTTCTGAACCTTGTTTTGCATTGTTCTGGTGAAGACCTCCAGGACAATGACAAAAGAGAAAGGGGAAAGTGGCCCCCCTTGTTTGAGGCCTTTGCCTCCCTTGAAATAGCCAATCATGCTCCCATTTAGGCCAATTAAATAGCTTGTATTTATGAAGCACTTCCTCACTTATAACAAAATTAATTGGGTAGGCAGTGGCTATCAAATACATCAGGATAAATAGTCACAAAGTGACAAAAAACATAAGCCTTCCTCAAATCAGCTTTGATGGCACATCTACTAAGGGAATTATTCTTATGATAACCCATTACAAGTTATAGGCTAGCAACAAATTTTTTGAGATGTTTCTTCCTTTTATAAAAGCTGTTTGATTAGAGCTTACTGAGAAACCCAAGCAACCTCTGAGTCTATAGAAGGATTTTAGTAATACATTTGTAGACTACATTACAGAATTCAATTAGTCTAAAGTCAGCCATTGTTGAGGGATTTGGGACCTCAGGAACAAAGGCAATAATGATTGAGTTTACCTCAAAGAGAAGCTTTCTAGAATTGACAATGGGATGGAATGACAGCCACCACATCAGGTTTGACAGTCTGCTAGACCTGCTTGAAATATTTTTGCAATGAAGCCATCTGGTCCAGAGGCTTTACCATCTCCTGTGAATAACAGAGCCTACTCAATTTCATAGTCAGTAGCCTCTGCTTATAGCCATGAACTCTGATTCTCAATGGCATAGCATTTGGAGTTCCAAGTAGCCCTTGGTAGAAATCCACTACTAACAGCTTGATTTGCTCTGCATCCTCCAATCTTTTTCATTTATTATCCCGCAAACCTTTGATACAATTCTTTGACTGCTTAATTTTAAGAAGGCAGTGAAAATATGGAATGTTTGGATTACCAGATTAAGCCATTTGTTCCTAGTGAATGTCATACTACATATAAGCTTATTGTCACTTTTTTACAATTACAAATACAATAGTTCTCAAAATTAATATTATCTAGGTGATATATGTATACTGTATTTTTCACTTACCATACTAACACTAACTTTCCTTTTCTTCTTTTTTTCCTACATTGATATTTACTACTTATGGTAGGTGATATTTACTTCACCAAAATTCAAATATGATCTTGTCTTTCTTTTTTATATCATTTATTTGTTAATCTGGAAAACCAATTGAAGGGTAAAAATAAAAAATTCTGAGTTATGCAGATTGTGGAAAATAAATTTAACTGGTTTCGAACATTGTCAAGCATTCAAAGTATCTTTTTATTTGAAGTGATAGATTTCAATTTCCATACTAACTCGAGGTCGAGTTTTATTCAAGTGGAGAAGATTGATATAGAACAAGATGTAGGGCTTAATTTTTATTGCTTGTTAATTTTTGAATCTGTGTAATTTTCGTAATTTTAAGAGAGATGACTTTATTTTCTTGATTCTAGATGTTTGAAGGGTTTGTTAATAAAAATAAAGTCCTATTATAGTATTGTATCAATTACAATATCTTCAAGAATATTTTTACTTGAAAAACAAGTTTTGTGAAGCCATCAAATAAGCTTCCAAAATGTAAAACAGAAGTAAAGTTCTAAATATCAATAATATTTTCAAAAGTGTTATCTCTTCTTTCTTCAAGATCACTTACGAATTTAAGGGTCTCGAGATCTAGATCATTTCAAGCCAGCATCATGAGCTGAGTTTTTGAGGCATAAAAAACTCCGATATAAGTTTCATCTTCTAGTTTCTTTAAGACATGAGGCCCTGTAGAAGATTAAGCAGAATTGTTTCTTTAAGAACTAGCGGCAGAATATGTTCATCTTCTAGTCCCTCCTCTCCTTCCCCAAAAATAAATAATAAAAAAATCCTTGCGTTGTAGTATACTTTTAATTTATTCGTATCAACCACAGGGAAGTATATATATAAACTTTTAAGGCTTTGCCTGTAACACAATTTGGGTCGTTTGTGCTGTCAATTATTTTGGTTCCTAAAGGTTTTCTTTTAACAATTTTCAAACGCTTTCCTTTTAGTTTGAACTTATAGAACTATCTTATTTTAGTATAGGTACCATATTGTTAAGACATACATGACGATTACTACTGATAGACTTGCAACATTGCTAATTCATAGTCGAAGCCACAATGCCAGAAATTCATATTGTAGGTAATCATAAAAGGATGTTCATCTACAATTCCAATATCAATATAGTTCACAAAGATGTTCATTACCATCTACAACAGATTAAAAAAATGCTGAACAGAGATGCATGTCATAATGACACTGTTGCAGTAGAAGAATCTACAGTTGTTCTTGGTGGGGAAGACAAGAAAGGCTTGGGAGAAATTTGCAAGGAGTCAAGGCTTCCTTCCAACATATCCACCACTTTACTGATTGATGGTCGGCTTGAAGGATCAGTCTGTATACACCACAAACTCACTATTATCATCTTCTTTGCAATTTCTTCATCCTCTTTGCTAGTGAGGCCTTGCAGTCCTAGTTCTTCATCAAGTTCAATGCACTTGTAAATCTAGTGTGGAAAATATATTTCACTAACATGATCAACACTAACATCAATATTCTTTCGTCCCCTAACCATTTCTAAAACCATCATTCCATAGCTGTAAACATCTGATTTATGGGAGACCCCACCAATATTTCTACAAAATACTTCTGGAGCTATATATCCTGCAGTTCCTCTTGCTCCCAACATTGATATGACACTCTCTTCTCTAGGGCATATTTTTGCAAGGCCAAAATCAGAAATCTTTGGACAAAAGTTTTCATCCAAAAGAATGTTGTGAGGCTTTATGTCAAAGTGCAAGATTCGTGTGTTGCAACCTCTATGTAAGTACTCTAATCCTCGAGCAATGCCAACTGCAATCTTGTATAATGTTTCCCACCCCAATTGACGGTCAGCATTTGAGGGATTTTCTTTATATATGAATTTTTCAAGAGATCCATTGGGCATAAACTCATAAATGAGAGCTCTTTTAGATTCTTCAAAGCAAAAACCCATAAGAGTGACAATATTAACATGGGAGGTCCTACTAATGCTTGCAACCTCATTAAGGAATTCCTCTCCATTGCCCTTTGATTCTTTCAAAACCTTCACAGCCACAAAACAACCATCTTGTAACTTTCCCTTGTATACACCACCATAGCCCCCTTGTCCTAATTTATCCTTAAAGGAGTTAAGTCATTTTCTTTATATCTAAATAACTGTATCTTCTAATTGCTAGTGGTTCATGTTTCCTTAGAAAGGCCTCTACACTCTGATAGGTTAAAGTTTTCTTCTTCCAAATATAAATAATTTTCTTAGATGAGAACTTTCCACAGAAGTAGCAGATTATAACGACCAAAACTCCAATTCCAGCAAATGAAGTGACTGTAATCAAAGAATAGAAATCACAAAGTTATGCAGTGCATAAAACAGAGTAGCTCAAATTATCCCTTGAGATCCCTTGAACCTTATAAAATTTATATTTGCCTGTGGTGTCACCGACAACAGACTAACAATGAAGAAGAAAAATGACAGATTGGCTTGGCATGGGACTTGTGTTACCTTAGGCAAAATAGAGTAGTGAGGTTTTGATTGACAGGTAGACTGGTTGCCTTGGAGAAAAATCATGAATTGTGAAATTTATCTATTGTAGGTCAATGAAGAAATTTATGCATCATTGTAGTTGAAATTTTGAGGACAAGTTTTAGAAGTATTCTTATGGATTCTGTATAATACAAGCACGTCCTTTTGAATGATAAAAAAATAGGCAAGTGGAGCCATGACCAAAACTAAAATAGAAGTAATTTGAAAACTTATCATTATATGAGATAAAAAATAACTGCAGTATAGCTTTGATGGTTAGCCATACCCAGTCAAGGAGAAAATCATGATGGCTTGGAACTGTACCTTAGATGTGTTGAAAAAACAAATGTCACTTTTAAGATGGAATAATTTAATTTCCATATATTGTCCAAGCACACATGAATATCAATTACAACAAGAAGTATGATTGAAGAGGCATCTTACCTAATGCTATCACTAGTACCCTTTTGTTATTCCCCGCAGCAAGATCCATACAAAAATTTTGTTAGTTAAACAGAAAATATCAAAATAACGCAGCTAAATTGACATGCTTTGAAATCTTAGCAGCCTTACACAGGCACTATGAAAACCAGCTCATGTCTCTTACATAGTTTTCATTGCAAAGGAGTTACTTTTATGACTCGTAACCTAAATTTATAAATTTTGAATCAGGAGAACCAGTTGCAGCAAATCTATTCGGAACCACTAAAACACACGTGTGCTGGCACGTGCACACACAAATTTTGATGAGAATAATCAGTTATCGAATAAAAAGGAAGTAATATTCTTTTGGAAAAATTATTAGTATTATTAGTACTTAACTAGCCTCATCACACGCGTGAGATGAGGCTTTTTTTTGGGTTTAGTGTTATAATTTTTCACTCATTCTAATTTGAGATTTATATTTATTTTTTCCACAAAAATTGTGCATTTAAGACTACTAATATAGCTAGAAGTGTCACAAGGTTAGCTACAAACCCATTTCTCAATGACTCTCCAAAGTCCAATCCCACCTCCAAAAGCTCCAACCGGTGCTAGAACCAAAGACTTGCACTCCATTGATACGTTGCTCAGCTTCGGATCCTATCTACACAGGGCTGGAATGGTGTTGTTTTCGCCATAACAACTATGATAAATCTCTGAAGGCTAACTCTCATGCACTGATGAGCTACAATTATAAAACAGAAATAGATCGGTTTGGTTTGGTGCTAGATCAAACTGGCCACCCGGAAGGGATATGTTATTTATATAAGGTATACAATTGGATTTGGTGGGGGTGAGATGTTGGTGGTGGTGGGTTGTGGGTTGTGGTGGTTTGTGGGGTGGTACGTATTGTAGGCTTGGGGTTTGTTTTGTAGATTTGTTCACCTAGGTGTGATTATAGTAACACTTTACCCGCTAGACTTGGGCCTGCAAGAGCAGGGGATCTGAATGAGCCATAGCTAAACACCCAATTCCATCAAGGATATTAGTGAGTATAAGTTGAGAGCATGGAGTTATTTTCCAAGCGCTTTCCATCGCGGGTTTCGAACCTAGGACATCTACCTCTCAAACCCTTAGAAGTGAGCCCATGACCACTATACCAACCACCTTCGGTCATGAAATTTGAAGGCAGAGAATAACCTACCCTAATACCTTATAATAGTAATTGTATGTTATTGACTTCCACCCCACATTTTCTAAAGACATTTTTTAATATCAAGACTATTCATTGATAAACTAATGTCTATTTGTTTCGATGGAAAACCTTCTGTAAAAATAGCTTTTCGTGTTTTCCAAGTGTTTTGTACTAAAAAAAATGAGTCAAAGGAAATCTATCTTTGGTCAACAAAAAAAGTATAGCTTATTTTTAGAGATTGTTATCTGTTAATTTTTTTTGGAAAACTACTCTATCTTACAACAAGTTAAATAAGGAAAGTTAGAAGATTATTTTTCAACTTATTTAAAGTAATTACCAAACATAAGAAAATGAGATAGTTTTTTTACGGAAAATAATTTTTAGAAAATAACTCATTTATTAAAAAATAGTTTTGCCTAAACAAACAGAGTGCAAATATTGAACCACAACACCTTTTGATAAAGAAATGGACCACTATACCACCGAAAAGATTACATGATGTAGTTAGGTAATATAATTTTTATTGGGAAAATTATAAAGAGGTTTAAATATTATATATATATATATATATATACTATAAAGATGAAACCATTGACTTTTGTTTGACTTTTTTAGAGCTTGCCATATAAGCTTTGCACTAAGCACAATTTTACACATCAACAATATATACATATTGTTTGGAAATTTAGACCCCAATTGATAGAATTAACAAGTTTTAAACCCAAGTTGTTAATTAAATTTATTATGAATAAAACTTGTTAAAACAAATAAACATCAATATCATGTCAATATCATGCAGTGGAAAAATAAATAAGACAAGATATAATGACCTAGGAAAATCAATGAAACAAACTAGTTTCACAGTAGAAAATCTAGGGGGAACCTTCCCAAAAATCAATCCACTATATTAAAGAGAAGTTTCAGATCTAGTATAAAACTTTTGTCCCTAGACTCTACAATCCCTGTAGATGAACTTACAGCAAAAACTTTCTACCACTTTAGAACCTCTGAACTCTTCAATATATAAACGCCACACTTTTTGCACAAATTCCAATACGTGACTAACCAATGATGCATGGCTCCCAGTACGTGATTAACTCACCTACTTGAAGAAGATGTTGGCTGCAAAGTTCTTCACTTTATCAATAATGAAGATCAAGAAGCACTTGGTTACAAAACCCTAAGGCGTAAAGACGCAGTAGCTTCTTTCAGAGAGAATAAAGCATCAGTCTCCTTTTGTTTGTGTTCTCCTTGTATTCTCTTATGTGACGGCCTCTAAAATTAATCTTATATATGTCTAGGGTTGTGAAAAAAGAAACCCCACACAAATACATAAGCATGGTCCAAAAATCAGATCTGAAAAACTGATTTTCGTAATTCTCGATAGATACCTCGATAGATAGCTAGTATCTATCCAACCTCATTAAACCTCGATAGATAGCTATCTGTCGAGCAGCTGTCGAGATTTAATGAATTAGCACTTTCTCACTTGTTTTTTGGACAGATTTGCATGGCTTCAATACTAGACTTGAACTCTTATTCTTTGAACTATTAAACACATCCTAGATCTACCCAATTACAAGTAAAGTGCGTTTTGTCAAAGGATTAGCCAATTACATAAATTATGTCCTTAACACACACACACACACACACACACACATATATATATTTTAACTCTATTTTTCTCCAAAGAAAAAGCCTGATAAAAAAAATTTAAAAAAGAGAGAATTTGTATTGCAACTCACGACTAGAGTGAATTACAACATGTACTATTGGTGAGAATTTTAAGATTGTGGCATGTTTTATTCTAATTTAAACCCTGTTTATTTATAATTCAAACCCTGTTTATTTATATAATCATTTCTATGTGATACTGTGATTAAGATGTTTAATATTTTGGTAATTGATAATTCTCAAAGTTAAGTTGTATTACATATTCTTTATAGGTCTTTGCTAATTTCTTTAAGTTATAAATTTTCTTATATAGAACTGCTAGTGTTTAGGTGTATTTTGTGTGTGGTTGTCTTTAGAATGAATAGATTATGGCTTTGGGAAGTTACTTTTTGAATAAGTAGTTTATAATTTTTGGGGCCATGAAGCTTATTTCATTATAATTTACTACAAATCCATTATGTATGACTTATTATCTACGCCTTTAAAAGAAAAGGTCTGTGAAAGAAAGGGTTATTTTTTGCCATATTTGATGCTTTGTCAATGGATATCATGACAACAATCTAAAATCTAATTGGCATGTATAACTTATAAGTCAGAAAATTAATAGATGATGAAATTAAACCAGCCGCATCCCAAAGAAGCCATGAATAAAGATTAATGTAAGCTTGAAAATTAAAACCCAGCAGCGCTATCACTTTTTTTTTTTTTTTTTTTTTTTGATTCGTTTGAAGGGATAGACAAAAAACAATGGTGTTCCTAAGGTAGTATTTGATAAAATGACTGATATTTTGTTAATTGATAGTTAATAAACCTAGCAACACAATCACATGTTTTTATCGATTCATTTATATTATTTTGTGCAATTTTTGCAGTGGATTTTCTTATTAGATATGTACTAATTTGTAGTGTCTGATAAGAGTACTAAAGATTCATAATGATATCACTCAACTCTTTAATATTGTTATTCTTGATGTGTTGCTAATTTAAAGTAGTGAGAATGGGAATTGGAATTGTGCATGTTGATCTATAGAACAAATGGGGTTTGATGGATAGCATAGTGTCATATTTTTATGTCCTACTCTTTTGCAGGAATGTTGAATAATAAAAACACAACAAAATGCATATCATTTATTTTGTGGTGGGTTTTTGCATTGAAATTAGAGCTTGGGATTCCTCTGTAAATTCAAAATTTATAATGGAGAACAAATTGTGGGTTTTGTGAATTTGGGTCTAATTTAAAGGTGGCTTGGTGTTTTTGAATGTATAATGTATATTTGGAAAAGAATTATAGGCCTGAGAATATGAAGTCTTTTACATTGGAGACTAATATAAAAGACTTGGAATTGGTCTTAGCGATAGTATTTACCCTTTTCAATTTCTGTGAATGAGAGACGTTTATATAGTAGATAGGAGATGAAACCAGAAAAAAAAAAGAAAAAAAAAAAGCTCAACATATATTCCTTCTTTTTGTGACATATATAGGGGCAATTCTAAGCTTCTAACCATTTGGTATCTCAAAATTCTCTAATGTGATGACCACTTTTTTGGTTACTAAAATGGCAATTTGACTTGGTTGTGATAAAGCTTTGTCATTTTTTTTAAGGCATGTTTGATAATGTTGATTTTGAGATAACTGGTAAAGAAAACGATTATTTGTTTAATGACAGGCATACATTGGTTTTGAAATATTAGAGGGTGAGTTCGAAAGGACCAGGAGCTTTATGAGAGATTCTTGGACAGGTTAAAGCACCTGAATATATGGATAAGCTTTACAAAGTTAGAATATAGTGTTTAACAAACTTCAGAATTGCTCCATATTGATTTATTTTTCTGGGTTTTAAAGTTTCTGTTGCTTGCTTGGGTGGTGCTATGCGGGTATTAGCATTAGGACCTAAAATAAATATATTAGCCAGGAAATTGACTAGATGGCCAAATCACTAATACACCAGCACTAGACTAGATAGAGCAGCAACCTGTGAATAGTGCAGCAACATAGTAACAGGGAACCACTAATGATCGACTCTGTCACACACTAAACAACTTCCAAATGAATTTAAAAGGCCTCCACAACGACTGTTTTAGGATAGCACAGCACATAATATTCAGCTATATAATCCTAGGATCAAAATCTATCACGATCAATAGGAATTAGTACTAGCAGTACAGTTTTAGAGGAAATGATTTAAATTAAATTTGAGAAGTCACTCTACCACAACAAAAATATTCCCACTAAACCTTTCAGCGAAAGCAAATTTTAGATTCTTGCATAGCTCCTAAACAAGGTAGCATCTTAAAAAACCAATAGTGGGCCATGTCTCCAAGGTAGAAACAGCATACACAATTTTTATTCTTCTATTGGACATTTAAAGCTTTCAATATAGAGCAATTTGTTAGGTTATGTGAATGAATTACACCAGTTAGGAGTATTGTTTTACTTAATGCTTAAGAATTCTAAAATATATTGTGTCGCTAATCCGTTATATTATATTGTACAAAGAATTAATTTGGGATTCTCATTTGAATAAAGCAAATTATCTACAAGGAAAGCAATGTTACGGTGAAGTGAGAAAGTTTTTAATTTGAATACTTTGACTTGGCTTTTGAATTCTTTGAGCATATTTTGATATGATTAGGCAAGGTTGCTGCTCAGAATCCATTGTGCCATTTAGAGTACTTAATATTTACAAATTCACTCCATAGAGTGCATTTGATTTATGTGTAGGAGCTAAGGGCAGTGGCATCTAATATTGAGCCAAAGCACGCGAATAAGGTCATGTCATTGATGAATAATTACAAGATTTGAAATCCATTGAATGTAGTCCATTTTTTCTCTATCTCTCTTGCCTTCCTTTTTTGTCTATAAACTGTATGTGGAGGCTGCCTTGGACCTGTCCAATGCACCACTCAAAAATTATGAAAATTGACTGAGAAAAGAGTAAAATAAAAACTCTTCCATTTTTATGGACCATACAATAAGGGTAAGTTTGTCTCTTTAAGATTTTTCTTTGCCGTTATATCTTTTAGATTATTCAAGAGAGATACAGTTATCTCAACGCATTATTTCTAATACCTTTCAAAAATTAAGAAGGATTAGGATCTCTATGTACTGATCTCAAAATTCCAAAATTTTGTACGTAAATCAATTAATTGACTAGAGTTTTATGTGTAGATTACCATGTAGAAGTTTAGTGAAGCAACAATTGGACACGGGGAGAATGGAAAGATTGCAAAAAAAATTGGTTCAACTATTTAGTACTCTTTGTTTCTTAGTCAAAACTCACAACTATGAATGCACGGACACAATCAGTAGAAAAAAAATGCCAAATCAGGCTTTTACGCGCTCAATTGAGCTTTAGATTAAGTGTTATAGTCTATCTCAATGCTATATAATAATACAAGTGTTATCAGTAGAATTTTTCTTTTCCTCATGGCTGATGCTTTAGCAAAATTTGTCAACCACTTCTAAAAACAGGTGGCTACGTCAAGCCTAGCATGCAACACATTTGACTAATGGACATTAAAGGTGCGTTTGGTTAAAAGAGTAGAAAAGTAGTAGAATAGAAAATATTTAATTTTTTTTTAATGTGTATTTGATTGAAGGGGTAGAAAGGTGAAAGAGTGGAAAACTCTTTTATTCGATTGAAGTAAAAAATAAGAGAATAAAAAACATAATTTATCTAAATTGAATCTTATGCTCTTGTTATATAATATGTAAGAAATAATTTATTTGTACTAGTTAAATAATATAAAAAATTATATTATCAAAATATATATATATATATATATATGAGTTGAGTTCAAGTTACACCTGGTGTAACTCTAAGTAATGTTACACCACCCAATAACTTGTTATTGAATTAATATTTTGAAAATCCAACCGTTGAATTACATGTTTTATATATTCTTAACATACATGCCAATTTTCATATCAATCGGATGCTATTTATCATTGAATCCATAAACTCATATTTTATGCATTATTTTAAACTACAAAAATTTGAATTTTAACAATTGATTGATGACATGGATATTAATTTTTGATCATCTTGAAATTTTGCAAGTAGATAATGTAATCTAACGGATGATTTGTCAATATTTGCATCCAATTAAAAAATATTGAATGGTGTAACATTGCTTAGAGTTACACCAGGTGTAACTTGAACCCAATCATATATATATATATATATATCATATTATATATAATAAAAGTCGGGCTTAGATGCCGTGGTTCTACCAAATGGCAGCATCAAATTATAGAAATTTTCTTAAATTTTTAGTTTTAAAAAAAATATATATATATATATATATAAAATTTATCATAGATTCACAGCTCACGGATTAGATAGACACGTATGTAGAGATGGTAAGGCATTTTTCCGAAAGAAAAGGCTGATTTAACACAAAGAAAGGGCCACAGAGCCCACTTTAATTAGAGTCCCTCACATTCACACTGCATTCACAAAGTGTGAATGTGAGGGACTCTAATTAAAGTGGCTAAGGCCAACTGTAAAACCGTATATATCCCAAGGAAAAAAAAAAAAAAAATTTGGTGAAGATAAGAAGTTGACCGGTAGAGAAAAACTTTAGTAGATATAATATGATGATACAAAGTGTCGTGCTTCACATTGTGGTTTAAAGTTTAATTAGCTTTAGACTTTTTGTTCATATAAAATTCTTCAATGTGGAGTGTGTATGTATATATATATATATATATCAAATAATTCATAATTAATATCCATCATACGGTTTCTTTGCGCTATTATTCTTTTCTTCTACCTACAATCTCTACTATTCTCTTCTTCTACCTACAACTTTACAAGTACGTATTTGAGTTTAAGTTGATTTCCTTAAGTTGAATTGTCAATTGATTTTTTTATTTTTTATTCTAAATTGTTATGAATTGTCAATTGATTTTTTATTTTATTTTTTTTATTTTTTTATAATGTTAGTTTGATTGTTAAGAAATTATATAAGAAATTGAGCTTTCATGTCTAATTAACTAAGAAATTAATTTTTTAGTTTTGCGGTAACTCAGTCTATGAATCTGTGATTGATGATTATACTATGTTTTTTTCATTATATATTATAATATGTTTTTAATTTTTAATTGCCGCTAAATGGCTTGAATCAGGTTAGTGCCTCCATGGAACCATTACTTGCACAGACCAATGAGGCTGCATATAAAAAATATTATTTTTTAAATCATATCATATCATATTATATATAACAAAAGTTGAACTTAGACACCGTGGTTGCGCCACGTAGCTTCACCAAATTGCAGAAATTTTATTAAAATTTTAGATTTTTAAAGAACTAAAAAGGAATAGTATACTACAAGGACTCTAATTCATTCTTATCATTAAATAAAATTAGATTAACATTATTTTTTTATTTGTTAGGATATATTTCTTAAATTAAGGGATAAAATTTAACATACAAAAATTTAATTTAGATAATATTTATCATCTAATTAACATTATTTTTTTATTTGTTAGGATATATTTCTTGAATTAGGGGATAATATACAAAAATTTAATTTAGATAATATTTATCATCTAAATTTTCAAAATTTTAATATTATTAAATTAATATTATTTTATCAGAATTTCAAGCTATAAAACTTGATTTTTTTTTTGTTAAGTACAAAACTTGATTATTAAGGGATAAGCACAATCCAAATTCTTCAAGAGGTGATTAATATAAATCTATCCCAAGAAACAGTATATATCTCCAATAATTTGATAATTTCTACGTTGATGACATTTAAAAATATATATATATATATATATATCAAAATTCCTTATAGCTATCAACCACGTTCTCTTTCTCTCTCTCTTTTTTTTTTTAATTTTTTTAAAATTTTAATTTTTTATATATTACGTTATATTGAATCAACTCTTTTTCATTTCTTTTCTTTTCTTTTTTTTTCATTCTATTCATATGACCTTTTTTTTAAGAGGAATGATATGTTTACAACATTTTTACAACATTTTTACAACAAATCTTAAGTGGCAGGTTGTTACTGGTTGTTATTGTTGGGGCAAAAAAGTAATCTTAGTGTTAATTTCAAATTTTAACCAATAACAACTAACCACCTGTGATTTGTTGTAAAAATGTTGTAAAATTCTTGTAGACGTAGCATCTCTCTTTTTTTAATTCCAATTTTTATGGGAATAAAACAAACACATTGATTAGATATCTTTACTTTCAATAAGATTTAAATGAATTATATTTCAAATGGAACTCTACCAACATATATAACCCTATATATCCTTTTTGGAGTGAGGCTCGTTTCAATATGTGAATGCCTAAATCCCATGACAATGCAGGTATGCATTCTTTCTTCTTTTATTATTATTATTTTCATTTTGTTTATTTTCTTTAGTGTTATTATTGGTTTTTTGTCTTCATGTGATTTTAATTAATGAATTTAAAACATTCGAAGACATTGTCAAGTTTCTAAAGGCTCCTTCTTTGTTTTTGTATTTTGTTTTTTTTTAAATTGATTAGGTTTTGTGTATTGGTTGCCTTTTGTTTAAACTAATTTTCTTAGCTTTGATCTAATTTATATTCTTAGGGTTAGGGTCTTAGAATTAATGATTAAATATGGTTAGAATTAATATAATAATTTTAACAATTTTCTTATTTGATTTTTATATTACATCAAATTATTAAGATGTTCTACACGTGTATTCTTGAATTATCAACTTTAATTTTAATTTATAATATTATCAAGATTATATTAATTTTAGATTTATCAATTGTTTAGTACATTTTTTAAAATATAATTATCAATTTAAAATTCAATTTGGAATTATCAATTTAATTTAGTTTTAGTAAGAAATATTACCCCTTATTTTAGTAAGATAATTATTTACACTTGATAATTTTTTCTTTTATCTTTATTGAATCTATTACAATATATAATTATTTATATATTTATTTTATAAGTTTTTTCATAAAACCGTGCAATGCACGGGCCTATAACTAATATATATATATATATATATTTACTCTTATTTTCTCTCTTTTGTTTTTCGTCCACCGTGTCCTGCTCCTTTATTTTCAAATGTTTCATAATAATGCCAAGACTGAATACACTGTAGCAAAATAATATTTAAATATGTGAATAGTACTATGAGACCTATTTTTAATGAAAAAGTTAATAAAAATTGAGAATTGTAGGACCCGTGAACAGTGCTCGGTGCACTGTTCACTTACTGAAAGTCAAATAATGCGATTACTGTTCATTGAACAGTAGCCGCACCACACCTGAAACTCTTGAAAACCAAAAAAAAAAAAAAAACAGAAAATGCAAAACTCACCAAACGCAAAACGCAAACGCCACACCCAAATGCACACTGAGAAAGAGAAATTTCCTATTACCAAAAAGAAAGAGAAATTTCTAGAGAGAAAAACTGACCAGTAGTATTAGTACAGTTCCAAGCATGAGGCCTATCTGGGCAGAAGCACTTGAAATGATACAGAACATTATCGAACCCACAGTTCCCTCCACTATCCTCGCAAATGCTACAGTTGCTGGCTTTCCATTTTAGCACAAACCCATTTCTCAACGACTCTGCAATCCCACCTCCATAAGCTTCAACCGGAGCTACAACCGAAGACTTGCACTCCATTGATACGTTGTTGATCAGCTTCGGGTCCTGTCTAGACAGGGCCAGAACGGTGTCGTTTTCGCCATAACAACTAGGATAAAACTCTGAAGGCCAACTCTCATGCACCGAAGAGTTACAATTATAAAACAAAAAAAGATTGGTTTGGTTTGGTGCTAGATCGAACCGGCTACCCGGAAGGGATATGCTGTTTATAGAAGGTATTCAATTGGAGTTTGGATTTGAGGAGGCAGAGTGTGAGATTCTAAGCGTCTCGTTTTGGTAGAAAATTTCATGGATGGTGTAATTGTTTTTGGATATGAGGATAGTTGGATGGCCATTATTGTTGCAAGAGAGGTTGAATCCAGGGTAGCCACAAGAGGAGTTTTGCTTGTCTTGGATGTAGAATGGGTATCTTATGGCTTGCCCATCACCACAGGTTTTGGGCACACTGCAGGCTTGGAAGTATGGGTCCACAGCACCTAAGGAATTCTTTGGTGCAAGGGAAAAGAAGATTATAATGATATGGTGACAATGAGAGAAGAAAGAGGGCATGAAGTTTATTTGACGCATTTGTGGAGCTTGAAATTGTGGGGGGTAGAGATATTCATATACAGAGAAGATTATTATAATATGGTGGCCGAGAGAGTAGAAAAACTGAGAGGGTTTTGGGGGTGGGAAGTGGAGAAGGAATTAAAATAGTGGGCATAACTCATAAGATAAGGCGGCCAAATGAATTTGACTTGCTGACTAGAGGCAGCTTCTGAGTTCTGACAACTTAGACTTTTAGGTTTGAAAGTTTTGCAACTTGACCCACGGATTCACATCAGGGTATTGCACCTGCAATACCTCTACTTCCCTTACAAATTTTTTAATTTTTTAAATTTTAATTTTTTAACTTTTTTTAATATATTTTATTTAATGACTTTTTAATTTTAGTCATTAATTAGATATTGCACTAAATATAATACCCTTAAATATTGCACCTGATGTGAATCCCTTGACCTTCTATCCTTAAATGCAAATCAATCGGTTATTTCTTGGTCCCCTCGTAAAACTGGTTGGGCTAAGATTGGTAATAAAAGTCGCAATCTGACCCCACTCTTCTTTAACAGCAGCATTATGCCATAATGAGTTTGGAGAAGTTGTCTTTGCCCACTCCATCCATGTCCCTCCTTGTCCTTGTGACCTGCTGGGAGAAGCCCACTGGATGGCTATTTTAACCCGCACTTGCAAGGATCTTGGGGCTAATGTGTGCATCAATTAAAAGACAAAGGAGACTTTGTTAAAAGGGTGGAGGAAGAAACAGATGGAAAATGTATTTTCTTTAATATTAAAACCTCAGTTTTCCTCAATGTTTATAGAGATTAATGTCTTTTATTATTCTTTTTTGCAATAATTATTATGTGATAAAAAAAGAACAACTAACTAAATGTTCAAATCAAACTTGAAAGAGTTTAATCAATTTTGGGTATATACGTAGTAGGTGAAATCTGTCTCTGCATCATACATTCCTACAATCAATTCAAACTTGTCAGAACAAAATAACACAAAATTGAAAACATAAAGAAAAGGGACCTGGATGAGAAATTTGCTTTTTAGTGAATCCCCCATTTTCAAAAGCACGGGGTCTAGCTTATTATGGTTGAAACTTTTGCAATTGAAGTCTATTGAATCAGAAAAAGTTGAAGTTTCAGTAGCCAAAGACTTGGGGCAACATTGATATGAACAGGTCTTTGGGTGGAGGATTTTTCTCCCTTGGCTGGAGGATTCCAAAATAGACTTTGGGTTGCTTTATTGAAAGCAAGCTGGTGGATGAGATAGGTGTCTAATGACTCTAATCTTATCCAGGTGTTTTGTAGGAAATCTTTAGCAAACCAATACGTGAATTATGGATAAGAAGGATAGGTCTTCTAGGATTGAGATAGGGTATTGCAACTGATGCAATTGCTCGCAATGGTTGAGATTGAGAGTTAAAAAAACCAATTTTCAATTTAATCAAATAAGTGAGAGGAATAACCATGTGATTGTGCTACTTAATCATCATTAAATATTGGTCTTGGAAGTTTTTCTGTGTCTAGAAGTTGGATTTTCTCTCTAATTTCTCCTACACAATAGAATTAGGTGTGCCTTCTTAGAAGGTGCTTTAGTATCCTTGGAGTAACACTATTATTCCTTGGCTTGTTGGGTTATTTTTGGGGGTTTGGGAAACAGGTTGAGCGAGTGTGAGGATGGAGGATTTGGCTCAATCGTGGACTTGGCTTACTCTTTCAGATAGAGAGGGGTCAGGTTGTTGTCTGCTTGATGAAGATAGAATCGAAGACTTCTCCATAGTTGCGAAGTTTTTAACTAAGCAAGCCATCAATATGGAGGTCATCACTAAGACCTTTACCCCGCTATGGAAAGCCAAAAACGGTTTCAAGTTTCAACATTTCGAAAACCATAAAATCCTTTTCACATTTGACAATAGGGAGGATGTGGATAGAGTTTTAGAAGGCGAACCATGGAGTTTTGACAAACACCTGGTGGTAATGAGTCGATATGAGAATGAGTCCCCGATCCAAGATATAAAATTTGATAAGACAAAGCTATGGGTTCAGGTTCACGGAATTCCGATTAAGTACATGACAATTAAGGCAGCAAAGAAAATTTGTAGTGTATTGAGGGAGGTCTTCATGCTGATGGCTCCAAAACTATATGATGGGGGTCACTTCATACGGGTTCAGGTATCCATCAACATGTCGTTTCCTCTGTGCCGTGGAAGACTAATATCAGTGGGTGAAGGAAAGCAAGTGTGGATTTCCTTTAAGTATGAGAGATTGCCTAATCTATAATACTGGTGTGGGTGACTTACTCACGATGACAGAGACTATGAGCTGTGGATTGACAATGAAGGCACACTCACATCAGAATAGCATGAGTTTGGACCAAATCTAAGAGCACTTCATTTTGTTGCAGTGAGAAAGAGTGTAATCAAGGTCCCCGGATTCTATGCCGCAAAGAAGAAGATGAGCTCAAGTACTCCGGTTTAGCGTGAGCCATGCCGGAATGATGGTTTTGGAAAAGGAAAAGCATTAGAGCAATCTCAAAGTGTAACATCTAGCAGTAATGATAGCATTAAAGTCGAAAATTTTTCCTCATCAATGCATACTAATGTGGGCGCAGTTATTAGGGAGGATATGGTTTTCCAAAACCAAACTGATAGGGTAATCATTGAGGAAATAAAGACTCCTACAGAAACTGAAACTAAGTTGAAAGCAAATAATGAGGACATAAGCTTGGCTGAGGAGTTTGGTGTGGCTAGGTTATTAGGTTCGGGTAAGAGTACTATCAAAAACACTAGAGCACGCGACTACTTAAATGACAAACCATAACTTAATAAATCACATGCTCCTTATGAAGCTAGGGTTCACGAACAACAAACTCCTCATGCATCTCCAACCTGGACCTATAGAGAGAGAAATAAGTCTAGGGACAAAACAATAGTAAGTTCTCAAACTTCAAGAAAAAATGGAATTGTAGGTGCAGAGGCAAACCACAATGAAGTGTTGGCAAAACGGTTTTAGGCCTCTCTTAGTGAAGGAAAAACACCTTTTGTAGTGGCGGGAGCTAGTGTTCAACCTTGCCAATAGCAATGAGTTTTTTAGCATGGAACTGTCGTGGGCTTGGGAACCTACGTATAGGTAGAGAGCTTGTAGAAATCATATGGGCAAAAGATCCCACTATGATTTTTTTAGCCGAGACACTTACAGATGATGCAAGGATAGATTTTGTTCAAAGGAGTATTGGTTTTGATCATCGTTGGGTCGTGCCAAGAGTGGGAAGGAGTGGTGGATTTGTTCTCTATCGGAGAGCATCCATTAATTTAATTGTGGAAGGTTCGAAAAAAACTAACAAAGCATACAAAGCCGAAGAGATAGAAGCTTTGGCAACACTGAAAGCTCTATTGTTTACGCATGAACTTGGTTTTTGAAGCATTATTCTCGAAGGTGACTCTCTTGGTCTGGTTCAAGCATTGAAGTAAGAGAAGCATTCTCTGTCCCCAATGGGTCTGCTTGTAGAAGATGTGAAGGTGTTTGCAAAAAAATTTGTAAGATTGTTGTATTCTCATATTAGGAGAAACGGCAATGGTGTAGCTAATAGTCAGGCAAAACATGCTATACGCATACTAGATTTTCAACTATTGATGGAAGATGTCCCATCACATATTGTTTCTATTTTACAATCGGATGTAGTTGAGTTAAGTTAATAAAATCATATTGATTCCTTCTCAAAAAAAAAAAAAAAAAAAAAGTAAATGTTCAATGGTAGGAGTTGATGTTATTCTAGATCATATTGGAGCATCCTACTTAAAGCAAAACCTTGAGAGCTTAAATTTTGATGGGAGGCTTTATATTATTGGAACTATAGGTGGCTTTGTTATAGAGATCGATCTCCATTATCTGCTATCAAGTCGCCTTACAGTGTAATGTATGACACTTGATATCAGGTCTTTTTTTTTTTTTTTGGAAATGAAACCTATCATCTTTCAATAAGAAGTGAAACTGAAGTACAACAAGAGATAGAAACATCAACAAAAAACATAGCTAACATTTTGATCTATCTATCAAGAGCTGCTATTGTAGCATTGGAGGCTCAGTTCCTAACCAAAACTAGGTAATCCCAGTGTCTCTAGAAATCTGAGCTAATCCATAAGCCACTCTATTGTAGTCCCTTTTCAGATGCTTTAGCTTCCAATAGTCAAACATGGGAAATTCTTACCTAGTCCCAGTCTACAAGGTCTACAAGGTCACCATGCTGACCTTGTAGTCCCAGCCAATAAGAATAAAACATGTAAGATAAAAATGTTAACATCATTTAAATATTACAGCTCATAACAATGACTAAATGCTAGTCTTCAAGCTCCCAACATTAAACAACCTTGTTAACGTTAGTTATTAAAAAAATAAAATATAAAAAAAGAAGCTAGCCAGCTGTTTTCCAATTGGGACTTAGGACAAAAAGAACCTTTTAGAGTTCTCACTCTTGTGAACAAAAGCTAGAAGGTCCTACTTCTTAGTGTTGACAAGAGATAGAAATTGAAACCTATCATCTTTCAATAAGAAGTGAAATTGAAGTACAACAAGTGATAGAAACATCAACAAAAAACACAGCTAACATTTTGATCTATCTATCAAGAGCTGCTGTTGTAGCATTGGAGGCTCAGTTCCTAACCAAAACTAGGTAATCCCAGTGTCTCTAGAAATCTGAGCTAATCCATAAGCCACTATATTGTAGTCCCTTTTCAGATGCTTTAGCTTCCAATAGTCAAACACGGGAAATTCTTACCTAGTCCTACTCTACAAGATCTGCAAGGTCACCATGCTGACCTTGTAGTCCCAGCCAATAAGAATAAAACATGTAAGATAAAAATGTTGACATCATTTAAATATTACAGCTCATAAGAATGACTAACTGCTAGTCTTCAAGCTCCCAACGTTAGACAACCCTGTTAACGTTAGTTATTAAAAAAATAAAATATAAAAAAGGAAGCTAGCCAGCTATTTTCCAATTGGGACTTAAGACAAAAAGAACCTTTTAGAGTTCTCACTCTTGTGAACAAAAGCCGAAAGGTCCTACTCCTTAGTGCCAACAAAAAACAAGTGCACAATGCGACTAGAAACAAATGTTACTATGAGTGATTTTAGTGAAATCAAGTGAAAAGTTCTAGTGTAAAGAGACAAAATCTTGTTCACATAAGCATGGAAGAATCCAATTTTCAAAGTAATAGAGGTATAATTTATTTTGTCTTGTTGTGTTTTGTTTCATTTTTTAAAGAATCTATTATGATTTGTTGTGATACGTTTGCTCCTAAATAAAATATATAGAAACGTAATGAGGTATGAATTTAATGCTTTTTTTTTTTTGGTGAAAAATTTAATGCTTTGTTGTGATATGTTTGCTCCCAAATAAAACATACAAAAATGTATTGAGGTATGAATTTAATGCTTTTTTTTTTTTTTTTTTTTGGGGAAAAATTTAATGCTTTGTTGTGATATGTTTGCTCCCAAATAAAACATACAAAAATGTATTGAGGTATGAATTTAATGCTTTTTTTTTTTTTTTTTTTTGGGAAAAATTTAATGCTTTGTTGTGTTTCTTTAAGCTCCTATAGCAGCAACTAAATGATCATCAAGATGTTGAAGTAATCTCCTTCTTGATAACCCTAAGTTTATGTGAAGGAAAACTCCTCAAGGATCTCACAAGAGACTCACACAAACCGCAAATATAAGCAACATGAGCATCAAGAGCAACCTCTAAAACATGGCTAGGTTTTGCCTAATATACCTAGGGTAAAAACATAAAACCCTAAACGTTTTAGGAGTTAGGGCTAAGTTGGAAATTCTGCAGAAAAAACAATTTGGCTGACTTTTGATCGATCGAGTCTAAGCTTTGATCGATCGAGCCAGGCCGAAAGTAACAAATACTTCTGCAGCCTCTCAATTCCAATTTTACATAAAAGATACAACTTTGAGCAAGCCTAAACAAGACTAAACAAACTGTTTTGATCATGGTTTGCCAACATTACACATTAGAGTTCTAAATACATAAAATCCTACGTCTTTAGAACCTAACAAACTCCCCCTCTGGCAATCCGTGACAAAACATAAATTAAAAGCTCAAAGTTTACAAATAAAAAGCCCTTTATAAAAATAATGCTCATAACAATAAATTCAATCCTAACTACTATCCATCAGTTGCAAGTGCTGACAGCAGTTTAATTGAATCAACCTGTATATTCCTGAAACACTCAACAAACGCATAAATGCATGTGTGACAAAAAAACAGTAATCAACAAGTATTTAAACTAACTCTCCCCCTAAGTTGGATACATCAAAAACAATGTTAACTCCCCTTTAAGCAAAGCATTCTTGTATTTTTCACACAACACACAATAAAGACATATATCAATGAATAACTCATAAATATAAATCAATAAGTAGTGAACACAAGAATAAAAAAAAAAAAAATATATATATATATATATATATCAAAATAAATGTATCTCCCCTAGCCCCAAAAAAAAAAAAATAATAATAACAAAGGAAAGAATACAAGTGAAGCACCTAGATACAATCTAATATCTCCACTAGCTTTGCAAAATGCAAAAGAAATCTCCCCCTAACTACAAAATCTCCTCTACAAGTGACAAACCTCTACTCCCCCTTTTTTGACGGAATGCCAAAGGGCAATCATAAGCCATCATCAAAAGGAGGTGGTGAGGGTGAACGACGAAAATGCGCTAAATCGGCTCGCAACGCACGTAGCTCATCAAGCAAGTCCACCAAAATCTGACCATGAGCCGCTTGAACGGTCATGACAATCTCCAAGGTACGACGAATATTGAAGTCATTCGAAGGAGGAGGAGGAACATCAGCAGCAGCGGCATCACCAACAGGATCAGCAACATCCTCACCAGAAGGATCTGTAGAAGTAGAAGGAGGGGGTGCAGTACCAGAAGGCTCAAACCTAGAGTGTTTAGAGCCAACTTGAAGATGAGCAACCCTCTGCCTAAGAAAAGACGCACCTATGGGAGCAATAACATGAACGGGCTCAGAAGAAGGGAAGTCATCTAGACCAAGATATAACAAAATCCTATGAATAAAAATAGGATGAACAAGAGCATGAGCTGAAGATGAACTCCTATAAACTTCGTTCAAAGAATGAAGAAACAGATGAGGAAAACTGATGAGAGCATCAGTAACAAGAGCGTACAAAAACACACACCGCTTAAGAGGAATGGTGTGAAGATGAGTAATGGGCCGCACAGAATGACATGCTATCCTAAAGAAGAGATAGTGCAACTCAGATAGCTTAGCAGTGGTGATCCTAGGGTCAGAACCCCACTAGATAGAAGACCCAGTGATGTATGACATAACATCATCCAAGGGAGGAGACTCATCATAGGGATAGATAGGGTGCTGGACCAACAGTACCCCAAGATCATCAGTCGCTACATCAGGAGTAATGGTGAACTCTACACCTCGTATCCAACTCTTTACCAAAGTGTTGGAATCATAGATGCGGATAGAGATGTTCGAAAAGAACTCTCTAATCAGGGTAGCTAGAGGAAGACGATCAAAAATATCCAATAAAGGTAACTTGCCTCGACGCTCAAAATTTGCCCTAATGGCAGGATCAACCTCATCTAACACAATAGAACTCTCAGCCCATATCTTTCTCTTAAGGTTCAGTGTCTCAAAGATCTCTTGATTTTTCTCACTTGGAAACTTTGAATGGTCAAAGGAAGGAGGAGAAGGTAGGGGAACAAACCTATTAGCTTTAGTCTTCATACGCATGATGCTAAGGAAAAGGACAAAGACATAAAGATAGAACCAAAAAGATCAAAAAAAGAAAGAAAGCAAGGGCAGACTGTAAGTTAGCACAGAAAATATATAATAAAAATTTATATGATACATGAACAATTAAAATGTCATGATGCATGATCTAATGCAGTAAAACTAAGTTCAATTTGAGTTCACATTCATAAAATTGGCTTGAGCATAGAGTTTCTAAGCAAAACCCCAAAATTTGAAAACCACTTGTTTGTTTTTATTAAAAAAAATTGACTAATTGACCATCACACAAGCTTGAACACACATTATAATGATCAATTACAACAGTTTAACAACCCAATTTCACAAATTAAACCCAATTTGAACAAAATCCTTAATTTGGATTAATTTCAAGCCCTAGAAAATTCAATTTCTCACAAAACCCAAAATTGATCAAATTAACTCATCAAGATCAAGTTTATAACATCCTAGAACAAAAACCCAATGATCAATTTCACAGAAAAATGTTTGAATCATCAAAAACCCCAAAATTTTCTAAGTCCGGAAATAACCCTTAAATGCATGAAAAACTAAAAATAAAAGAAAAAGAAAGGGTATAATGGACATGCCGGCCCTTGGAGAGAGAAATCTTGCAAAAGGAATGATTGAAAACGACAAAAAATAGGGATTGAGCCTTGACCGAGTAGTATGGAGAGAGAAAAGAGAAAAACTTTTTGAAAAAGTGATTTGACTCAACTGAAAATCAGATTTTTGAAAAACCTCTCATATGATTTTCGATCGATCGAACCAACTTGAGACTCATTTAGACATTTTAAGCACAATTTCGATTGATCGAAAAGCTTCCTCGATCGATCGAAATTCTGGGAAAAAACAAAATTTTGAAAAACAAGGCATTTTTGCAAGAGACTTCTCAAAGCATTGAATTTTTCAAACAAAAATGCATGAGTATGAGATGAAATGCTTTTCAAAAAACACAAGTTTAAAACCCAGATTTTCCCAAAATTAAGATTTTCAAGCATTCTCTTAAATTCTCAAGCAACAAATATGTTGTGAATAATACGCAAGATATTTTCAAACTTGGTTGGTCAGACCAAAAACACACACAATAACATGTACAAAGTTTAGCTAAGAGAAACTTGTGTAGTGTGTGCAACTAGCAAAAACTTAAGATACATGTGAGGTGATATGTGAATTGAAATCAAACACAAAGTCTACAAAATTCATCACATAGAATTCAAAAGAGATTATCACCAAAAGAGTTACATCATATAACTTTCACATCTCCTAGAACAAAAGCTTGCAATGATGTAAGTTTCTTGAATTTTGCCTGATAATATACATACCAATTTTTAATTGTTCAGAAACTTATTAAATAGCCGGGATAATGTACACACCAACTTTAATTATGTGATTTGGTATCAAGCCTAATAGTACACACCAATTTTAAGCATTAAACAATTAAACTGAGGCTACACCTTATGTTCTTTTTGTGCATGTGCTACACTTTCTCAAGCACTTTCTCAAGCACAAAATCTTTCGATATGCACTAAGGTGTTCATGATTGGCTAGTGAATAGTGGTGAGATGGTTATTTATGCCTTTCTCAAAAGGATCAAGTCCGACAATCAAATAGCACGTGACTTCAAGATTAAGACAAAGTGATAAACACCATAAACATTTTTCCCACACAACATGCACTACAAAGCTTCAACTAGTAAAGTGCAACAAATAAGCTCATAAAAGCTAAACAAGGTACATAAGACATGTTATGTGAAAATAAATTGACCAACCTTGATTATAAATCCAAGATGTGAAATACAAAATACAAAAATCTTTTTGGTTTTAAAAACTATATGACCAAAAACAAAAAAAAAAACATATATTATGCTAAATGAATAATGCAAATGCAATGCATGACAGTGCAAAACTAAGCTATAGAGGGTACACAAACAAGAAATATAAATTTCTTAATTAACCCTTGAGTACATGTACAGATTAGTACATACTCACACAAAATCATAAAAAGATTAGTACTTATATAACACATGCTATTAAGTTTCTCCACAATGTCAAGCATGTTCTAAATCAAGAGAGAGATATCATAATTCATGTAATCCTCAAGAAAAATAAAACAAGACTCAAAATAAAATATTTTTGCCTTTTTGAAAATTTTCAAAGTTTTTGAATTTTTTTTAATTAAAAAAAACCTAAAAATAAAACAATCAAAAACAAAAACAAAAACATGCCCACAAACAATTGAAAGAATTAAATCAGGGACAAGTCAACAACACTCACTTTAAAGGATCTTTTCTCACCCATATGCACGAGTTTTCAGCTTTGTAGGTGAAAATCCATAAGAAGCAAAGTGTATTTGAGGGATTACACCAATCTTCTGAGAAAGACTGAAATCCTGCAAATTCCTTTCACAAGCCAACAAGTTCAAATTTTTCAAAAGCATATGAAACAATTTATATGGACTTATGGCAGGAGAAATATCATCACATATCTTAGATTGACATACAGAATGCTTAAATTTCAATTTATGACAATTAGGACGAATGTGACCGGAGACACCACAAAACTGACAAACAGGAACAAATTTAGGAACATCAGTATTCCTAACAGCAAATCTAGTCTCAGATTTTAGTTTTTGCCTCAACAAAGAACAATTTGGTCTAATATGACCAATAACACCACAAAGGTGACAAGTAGGCTCAAAAACAGATTTATTATGCTCTCTAACAGTAGGTTTAGACTTAGGTTTAGAAACTTCAGCGTCTACAGCAGAACTTTTACCTTTGTCTAACCTAGCAAAATAAGCATTTTCTTTATTATTCCTCTTGAAATGAGGGATATAAACTTTCTCAGTTTTAGGCTTAAGAGAAACAAAAACACTTCTGTTATCAACAGCAGGCTTGATACTAGTCAAATTTTCAATTTTAGCTTTAGATTCAACTAATTCTTGTTCCAAGATTTTCATTTTCTCATCTTGAAAGGAAATTTGATTTTTCAAAAATTCATTCATTTTATTAGAATCATCTAATCTAACAACCAATTCCTATTTTTCAAGATTAGCCAATTTTAACTCTTCTTTGAATTTCTTAGCAATTTTCATAGATTTCAATAATTCCTTACGAAGATTTTCACAGGCATCAATAAAATCAACAGAAGCATGATCAGAAATATGATCAGAAAGACACTTCAAATTATCCATGACAACAGGGGTCAAGGATCAGCTCTTAGATCAAAAGATCTAAAACAGAAGAGCTACCCGCTCTGATACCACTTGTTAGAAATTTAGACCCCTTAAAACAACAACTGGATTAACCTAGTGAATTAGCCAAGTGATTAACTTAGTCAAATTATGCAAATCTAGGTTAACACAAGCATATAATCATATCAAATATAAAACAGCGAAAATATAAAGAACATAAAGATATGATCACCCAGGAAAACCAAACTGGTAAAAAACCTGGGGAGGATTTAACCTAGCTATCCTCAAGGTAAACTTGAATCCACTATATGAAAGAATCAAAGTTCATACAATAAGACTTACAAGCCCCTACGCTCGACTTCCTATTGCTACCCACCAGTAGAACTTACTAACACGACCACGTGCAAGCTCTGAATCCACGGACTCCTTCCTTCTTGGATTCTCCACAAGATACAAGCACTCCCGCTTGTGTTTCTTTAAGCTCCTATAGCAGCAATTGAATGATCATCAAGATGTTGAAGTAATCTCTTTCTCGATAACCCTAAGTTTATGTGAAGGAAAGCTCCTCAAGGATCTCACAAGAGATTCACACAAACCACAAATATGAGCAACATGAGCATCAAGAGCAACCTCTAAAACGTGGCTAGGGTTTGCCTTATATACCTAGGGTAAAAACATAAAACCCTAAACATTTTAGGAGTTAGGGCTGAGTTGGAAATTCTGCAGAAAAAACAATTTGGCCAACTTTTGATCGATCAAGTCTAAACTTCGATCAATCGAGCCAAGCCGAAAGTAACAAATACTTCTGCAGCCTCTCAATTCCAATTTTACATAAAATATACAACTTTGAGCAAGCCTAAACAAGACTAAACAAACTATTTTGATCATGGTTTGCCAACATTACACATTAGAGTTCTAAATACGTAAAATCCTAAGTCTTTAAAACCTAATAGAAAATGATGTGTGGAGGGTTACTGCATTTAATCCAAAGCATAATCATGAACTTGCACTACCATCAAAGAGACATTTGTTAAGATTGGGTCGTCATATTTCAAAACCTGAGGCAGGTTTAATTGATTCCATGGTGAATGTTGGTATAAGTACAAATAATACTTATTCGTATTTAACAAAAGAAGTTGGAGGGAGTGAGAATGTGGACTTCACTAAAAAAAAATTGTTATAATTATGTGAACACAAAAAATAATGTCAACGACTAATGCTGAAGATGCTTAAAGCCTATTGAATCATTTTAAGAAAAGGTAGATAGAAGATCTCATGTTTTTTTACATGATTCAAGTAGATTAAGAAAATCGCATGACAAATTTTTTTTGGAAAGATGGGAGATCAAGGGTTGATTATGATTGTTTTGGAGATGTTGTGGTATTTGACACTACTTACCGCGCCAATTGATATAATTTGATTTATGCTCCATTTGTAGGTGTTAATCACCATTGGCAAAATGTAATATTTGGATGTGCATTTCTTTTGGATGAAACCACTGCTTCTTTCAAATGGTTGTTCAAGTCATTCTTAGACTCTATAGGGAATCGATCTTCGATAACAATTTTTACTGACCAAGATCAAGCCATGTCAAATGCTATTGAGGAAGTGTTTTTGAACACACATCATCGACTATGTTTGTGGCATATTTCAAAAAATGCACCTTCCTACTTTGGAGAGTTAAATTCTAATTTGGAGTTTCAGTCCTTATGGAACAAGTGTCAAAAATATTGTGATTTAGAATTGGAATTTCAAAACACATGGGATAAAATGATGCATAAGTTTAATCTTGAAGATCATCACTAGCTTAATATGATGTACAAAACTTGACATAAATGGAGCACTGCATTCACTAAGGATAGTTTCATAGCCGAATTTAAAGCTTCCTCAAGGAGTGAAAGCGCAAACCATGTTTTGAATAACATAGCAAATACAACAATAAGCCTCAATTCCTCAAGGAGTGATCATTTCAATAGCAACATTTCTTGTTCTTGTAAGAAATTTGAGTCATTGGGAATTCTTTGTTGTCATGCATTGCGGGTCTTCAATTTTAAAAATTTGACTAAAATTCCAAGCCAATACATTTTGAAATGTTGGACAAAGGAGGCTAAGAAATGGATGATGGCTTATGAACAAGACAATCATTCAAGTAGCAATGTTAAAGAGGCTGAGATAGTGTGGCGTAATAGCATGTAACGTATAGCTAATACAATCATATCCAAAAGCCAAGGGGGTGATAGCCTTAAAAGCATTTGTCAAAAGATACTATTGGGACTTGATGAAAAAATCGAAAGAGAGTCATCAAAGTTGGTTTCAAATGCAAATTTGGAAGAAAATGAAGTTGGGGAGCATAATATAGCTAATGGAATGCTTGGCTTATCAAATCATGTGTTATTGTTAAATCCCCTAAGTGTCATTTATCCTGACACCAAGTTTCTTTTGTTTGTTATTTCATTTTTGAGGAGTACATTTGTTCTCTTTGGATTTATTTTGACTTGTTGCCAAGTGAAAGTTATGTATTAACTGTAGTTTTAGTGTTAATGGAGATAGGAGTATGGAATTGTAGTAGAAAATTGTGATTTGTAGTTTGCATTATCAATATTACGCTCAAGGTTAAATTCCATGTCATTAAAATAGCATGTGTACAATTAGTGATTTGGCCCCAAGTTCAGACTGTAATTACATTATAGCAAAATTGATCTTTTGTTTGCAACTTCTATACAATGCTTATTTCAAGGCTTATAAGCTTAAAAGGAGTAAAGAACTAAAGATAACATCTTAAGCTTTAAACTTGTAGTTGATGCTTATTACAAATGCAAATAGTGTTCATTGTTCATAGCTATTGGTCACATCAAAGAGAATATAAGACACCTAGCAAGTCAGGTAAGAAGCTTGCCCTTTTAGCATACATGTAGGGATGTGAATTATGCACCTCATACACTTGCAAGACATGCACAATTCTTGAATGATGAGGTCATATGGCTAGAAGATATTCCTAATTGTATTGCAAATGTTGTTCATGATAAAAATTAGAAATCACTAATTTTTATTTGAAAGTAGAAACACAACCAACACCAAAATTTCTATAAGAATAAGAATGTAAATAGGGTACATAGGATACAATTATGCAACATTATTTTTCATTGATTGGAAATACAAATCTAGATAAAACACGGGTAAAATTCTACATCTTCTACGATTTTACCATTGTCTCTATCCTTGGTTGCTCAATCTTCACAAATTCTCTATTTTTCTACCTCTAGCATATTTTATCAAGAATGACTTCTAGACTGCTTGCATTGCTTTGCTTGGATTAGCTTTAATTGAGGTTGGCAGCTTCTAAAAACTCCTGCTCTCATATTTCACAAATACGCCCTTTAAGCACCTATGATTCCATGAAAATGGTGATTGCAACTTAAATTTGGCATCATGTTTTTGCAATTGAGCATCTATTTCATAGAACCAAAACAATAATTGAGCACCAATTTCAAATTTTCATTCCCCTTCATTAAAGCACAAATAACAATTGAGCACCACTTTGGCAATTTCAAAATGTGACTCCCCATCAAATAAATTCAGAGCTAAAGTCCAACAAACCAAGTAACGAGGCAAAATTTTCTAACAACCTTCTCAATATGAAATAATAGGCCTAAGAGAGATTGGAAAATTATAGTAGAACTATAGAAATGAAGCATACACAAACATTAAACAGTAAATATTTTTCAAAAGGCTAACTTTTTTAGAATTAATTGCTAATTGAATTAGAGGTCAATGCTAACTGACTCCTTTATGGACAAAGATCAACTTCAAAATTCAAATTTTAATTTCTATCAAATAGTTCAGTCAATTTCCATAAGGAGCAACTAAATCCTTCATAAGACTATATCCAATTGGAAAAAGATAAATTTGATTTTAGTTCATCAACACTTTTTTCCTTCTATTTTCTATGGAACCAAACAGAGGCTAAGAACTTCATTGATGATTTAGAGTAGTATAGACAGAAATTTTTTTTTTTTTGAGCTTTTTGAGCTTCTGAAAGGAGAAAAAAATTTCGTACAAAAATCGAAATAGTGGTTAATTAAGACATTTACAATTCTCTTCAAAAAAAAAAAAAAAAAAAAAAGACATTTACAATTGATTTCACTGTAAGAGGCAAAATTTTAAGCCAATTATAAAATGCCACATCAAAGTATAGTGGCAAGTTCTGAATTAAACTTGTTAAATTAATTAAATCAAATGATGACATGTGTCGTCCAAATTGACATCGCATTGGCATATCAAAATTCGTCACGTGTCATTTGGCTCACAAGATAAAGATAAATTTCCTATTCAAAATTTATGGATAATTATCTTTATAAATAAATAAAATAAAGATAAATTTTCTATTCAAAATTGATAGATAATTATCTTTATTAAAATAAATTAAATAGAGATAATTATTTATCTTTATTGATTATTATCTTTATCAAAATATGATATTTATCAAAATAGATAAATAGAGATAAGTATCTCTAAGAAGAATTTGGGCCAATCAAAAGCCTACTACATGCTTTCAAGTATATCAATTCGGAGTAGAGCTTATCCTCTAAAATCACTATAAATAGAGGACATCCCCTCTCATTTTCGGGGACCAAGTTTTCAAGAGGATCAAGCTTTGGAGAAATTCTATCTCAAGAATCTTTGAAGAACTTGAAGAACATTCAAAGGGCTTGAAGAACTTGAAGAACAATAAATCTCTAATAAGCTCAAAGCTAGAGATTTTTTGTGAAGACCGTTCAATCCTTCTTCCAATCAAAATCAAGGAGATCTCTTGTTCGAGTTCTTTGAAGTTCTATTGGAATTAAGCTAAAAAGCCTCCATAAACTCCAACAAACCTAAATCTTTGAAGCTCAACGAATCAAGCCTCCAAAGCCCCGAAGAACTTCAACCTACGAGCCTTCACATTCGAAGACTTGAAGAACAATAAATCTCTAATAAGCTCAAAGCTAGAGATTTGTTGTAAAGACCGTTCAATCCATCTTCCAACTAAAGTCAAGAAGATTCCTTGTTCGAGTCAAGTTCAATGAAGATAGAATCAGAGGATACTCTTTTGTAAAAGAATTGAAATAGAGATTGTACTCATTATACATCAATACAAATTTATATTTGCAAACCATATTTCTTTTCAATTGTTTGATTTTCTGCAATTGAGAAAAATTTGTGTTTACAAATTTTTGGCACACCCGGTGGGACAATCTTTACCTCTCATCTCTTCTTCATCAATTTGTCATATCTTTTAAAGTCTTATGGCTTCAAAGAAGATTCAAATCAACAACCCTCTTTTTGGAACAAGTGAAGTTGATCCTACACTTGATTCAAACTCTGATATTCCTTATACTGGACCCGTGACAACGGGAAGGATAAAAGCCCTTGCAGAAGTCTATGCTCAAACAACACCCATACCCCAATCTTCGTCTATTTTCAACACTTCTGAAACCAAGAAGTCACAAACAGCCTCATCTACTCAGGGGGCAAGCAAAGATGAAGCTGGCCTCGTCAAAGAAATGCTGTCTCAACCAGCTTTGTCACTAGAACCAACACAAGAAGCTCCGATTGTTGACGAAGAGGATGAATCACTTGATGGCTCTAAATTCTCTTTTTCAGACGATATTCCTGCTTCCAAGCTTAGGGATTCTCCTCGCTCTGTTAGCTCATTTGCCATGCCAGTCATGATGACTAACATAACATCTCTGGAGGAACAAGTCTCGACTATAGCCCAAACTTTAGAAGAATTAATGAAGTCTATGAAAGAAAGGGAAGCAATGAGAGACGCACAAATAACTCTCCTAATGGATAAGATGGGGAATACATCTGGACTGAATCGTGAAGGTGAAATCTCTAGGCCGAAACAAACTCATAATGACAAACCCGAGAGTTCAACAAAGGATCTCAATTTCTCTACAGAGGGTTCTATCTCTCCTGACCAGCTCAAGGAGTTAATCAAAGAAGATATCAAATACCAAGTTGGGGGTGGAAGTCAGGCGTCCATTACCTACGCTAAACCATACACTCAAAGGATAGATCTCTTGAGGATGCCTTAAAATTATCAACCACCGAAGTTCCAACAATTTGAAGGTAAAGGCAATCCAAGGCAACATGTAGCTCACTTTGTGGAAACTTGTAACAATGCTGGAACTTATGGGGATCTCATGGTCAAGCAATTTTTTCGCTTTTTGAAGGGAAATGCGTTTGATTGGTATACTGATCTAGCACTTGGCTCCATTGATAGTTGGAACCAAATGGAGTGAGAATTCCTAAACCGCTTCTATAGTACTCGACGTACTGTTAGCATGATAGAGCTCACCAATTCAAAGCAGTGGAAAGAAGAGCCGATCATTGATTATATTCAACGGTGGAGAAACCTTAGTCTTAACTACAAGGATCAATTATCTGAGTCGTCTGCAATTGAGATGTGTATTCAAGGAATGAATTGGGCTATAAGCTACATCTTTCAAGGAATAAAGCCCAAAACATTTGAAGAATTAGCAACACGTGCCCATGACATGGAGATTAGTATTGCTTCCAATGGTCACCAAGGCCCGCCTGTTCAAGAACCCTGCAATGGGAGAGAAAGACAAGATACTCGCAAAAGGGGCAAATTCCCTCTTAAACCGGAAAACAAGCAGTTTTTTATTGTAACTACTACTCCTCTCAAAGTTCTAGTTAAGCCCAAGATGAAAGAACAGATGTCTGCTCTCACTCAAGATAAGAGAAAAAGAAGACCAACATTACAAGAGATGCAAGAAAAGCAATATCCATTCCCTGATTTTGATATCTCCAATATGTTAGATCATCTACTTGAGTTGAAGTTAATTGAGCTGCCACAGATGAAATGTCCTGAAGAGGTTGACCAAACAAATGATCCAAAGTATTGCAAGTATCATCGCCTCGTAGGCCACCCCATAAAACAATGCTTTGTGTTGAAAGAGAAAATCATGGAGCTAGCCCATCAAGGAAAGATCACGTTTGACGATGAAGTTGCAACTGCCAATTTAGCCATGGTGGCCTCAACAACTATTTCTACTGTTCTCACCATACAATTTGGTTCATTTGAGCCTATTGAGGTGAAAGACCCTTCTCCCCAATGCCAGTTCTCGAGAATTATATCTTTTCATCTCTTACATGTTATCAAGTAAGTGGTGAAGAAGACTCTTCAGATAGGGAGGAAGAAACGGAGTGAGCTATTGTGTATAGAGCATATTGGTCTTCAATCATTTTCACTAATGATGATCGTTTGTTGGGATCCAAGATTCATAATCGTCCCTTATTTGTAACTGGCTACATTCGAGAACAAGAAGTCAATCGTATCCTTATTGATGGTGGATCTGCAGTCAATATCCTTCCACTCAAAATATTGAAAGAACTTGGAATCTCCTTGGATGAACTACTTCCAAGTAGGTTGATGATTCAAGGCTTTAATCAGGGTGGACAAAGAGCTATTGCAAAGATTAGACTTCATATGCTCATTGGTGAAATGGAATCAAGTGCACTCTTTCATGTCATTGATGCCAAGACCACTTACAAGCTGCTTATTGGAAGACCATGGTTGCATGAGTATGGTGTTGTGCCATCTACGTATCACCAATGCTTTAAATATTTCCAAGATGGACAAGTTAAGAAGATAGTAGCTGATCACAAGCCCTTTACTGTAACTGAATCACATTTCGTTGATGCAAAATTTTACTTTGAAGATGATATGCAAGAAGAAGCACAAGTCATTGTTTCACCATCTAGCAAAGAAGTAAATCTCCACTCCAAAACTTCAAGGATTAACTCTCCAATTGAGGAGAAGGAAGCCAAGTAAACAAAGACTTCCACAAAAGAGAAGAAGCATCAAGCTTTTAAAGCAACTAAAGCAGCTCCTGTGTTATGCTATGTCCCAGTCACCAAAAGAAAAGAGGGCCAATCACCCTTTTTAGGAGATAGAGAGTCAGTATTGGAAGATTTGCAGGGACTAACTCTCCCAATTGCTAAAATCACAAAATCAATAATTTCAAGCTAACCATTGAAAGGGTTCACAAGACCATCCCAAGGACCGATTGTTGAACATGGGTCTTTGCCCACCAAACGAACCAAAGAGGGTTTTGACCCTAATGCATATAGACTCATGGCTAAAGTTGGTTATGACCATGAGAAGCCGAGTGGTTTGGGTAAGCTCATCCCTGAAGCCTCCGAAAAAGAAGAATATAAGGTGTTGAAGGCTAAAGGTTTCAGTGTAACAAGTTCTAAGGCTGGAATTGGATACACCCCACCAACTTCTGTCTATATTCCCATCCGAAAAGCTAGTGTTTCTGTAATTTCGGCAAATTATGAGGAAGAAGAACAATCTTCGAATCTATCAAAGAAATCATCTGTCTTTGACTGCATTGGGCGACCCACTTCACATATCTCAGTCTTTGATAGGTTGGGGACACAAGAAGATAACTCTGTTGTTGGCACTCAAGGCTCTATTCTCACAAGACTCAGTCACTCAACTCCTTCTCAAGTTGGCACTCGAGGTTCAGTTCTCACAAGGCTCAGTCATTTAATCCCTTCTCAACTCTCAAGAGATTTAAAGGCAAAGCGAAAGCAAAATGAAAGGACAAATCTCCTCCCTAGAGGTGCTAATGACACACTTATTGTTGATCAAGATTCAAATGAGATTCGAAGCTCGATTCCATCTCGTATGAAATGTAGAACCATTTGGAAAGTGAATACTGGAGAAGCCTCAACTGTAAAAAGGCGAACAATGGTGACCACAAACCAAGAAGTCGAAGATGATGTTAAGGATGCTCCGCCTATATTCGAAGAAGGCATACGAGCTATAGTTGATGAATTGGAGGAAATCAACACTGATACAACTAAAGACGTTTTGAGAATTGGCCTTATCAATGGCGAGTTCTTGAAGCATTACTATGATTGAAGTTTGAAATGCTCCTTGGTAAGAGCCTAAAACTGCCTACCTCAACACTCAAAGGGTACATGATGTTTTCCCATTACTCTTGAAAGTGATCTAAAAAAAAAAGAGCCTGCTAGGTTGAAAACCTTTTCTTTAGGCGGCCTAGGCAAAAGTTAGGGCATAAAAAAAAAAAAAAAAAAAAAAAAAAAAAAAAAAAAAAAAAAAAAAAGGCCCGCTAGGTTGAAAACCTTTTCATGAGGCGGACTAGGAAAAATTTAGGGCATAAAAAAAAATTAAAAAAAAAAAAAAAAAAAGAGCCCGCTAGGTTTCAAACCTTTGTATAAGGCGACCTAGGCAAAAGTTAGGGCACCAAAATAAAAAAAAATTAAAAAAAATCCCCCTTTTGAACTACGTGTTGACTTGATGCCTTTTCGGGTATGTAGGCAACTTGGTATCATTGACTGAGTTCAGTCACATCCTCAAAAAAAAATATCCCCTTTTGAACTACGTGTTGACTTGATCCCCTTTCAGGTACGTAGGCAGCTTGGTATTATTCACTGAGTTTAGTCACATCCTCAAAAAAAATATCCCCTTTTGAACTACGTGTTGACTTGATCCCCTTTCGGGTACGTAGGCAACTTGGTATCATTCATTGAGTTCAGTCACATCCTCAAAAAAAAAAAAATCCCCTTTTGAACTACGTGTTGACTTGATCCCTTTTCGGGTACGTAGGCAACTTGGTATCATTGACTGAGTTTAGTCACATCCTTAAAAAAAAAAAAAAAAAAAAAACCCCTTTTGAACTACGTTATGACTTGATCCTCCTCAAAGGGTACGTAGGCAGCTTGGTATTCTATACTAAGTTCAGTCACATGTCAAAAAAAAAAAAAAATTTTCTTGATCCACGTGATGACTTGATCTCTCTCAAGTGCTACACAGGCAAAACTTAGTATGTCACACTAAATGCAATCATAGTTTTAGGGCGAACATCACTATGAGAAAGTCGCTACAAGAAGACAATGCTACCATATGAAGGTAAACATCACTACAAGACATTGCTACCAAAAGGAATGCAAAGTCACCATGAAAGCAAATGTCATTGTGAGAATGATGCTTGGCATCTCTAAAATGTGATTTCTCTCCTGTCTTTAAAGTCTAAGTAGTTCTACCTTTCATGTTTAAAGTCTTGGTGGTACGTATCTCCACATCTTCAAAGACATGGTGGTATCTCCTTGCATTTTTGAAGTCCGGATTGCAACCCTTCAAAGTCATGTCACCTTGCATTGTCAAAGTTGGCATTGCATCGCCTCTCTTTTGAATTTCATTGCCTTCCTTCTAAGTTGTGTTACCTTACATCTCTAAAGTTTGCATAGTGCTGCCTCTTATCTTCAAAGACTTGATGGTATCTCCTTGCATCTTCAAAAACTTGGTGGCATCTCTTTGCATCTCTAAAGTTTGGACTGAATTGCCTTTCTGTTGAGTTGGTGCACCTCAAATCCTCGAAGTTTTGGTGTCAACTTCTCGCATATTTAAACTTTGAATGGTGTTACCCCGAATCTCTAAAAGTTTGGTATTCATCATTTTATACCTTTAAAAAGTAGCATAGCAAGAAGCCAATGCACGTCCATTGCAAAGATGCCAAAGCACGTCCTTAGATGGTTGCATCGACAGTTGCTTCATTGCAAAGATACCAATGCACATCCTTGCATGGACAAAATCCGTCTTCAAGATTGTCTTCATCCTTAAGATAGTCTTCATCTTCAAGAAAGTCTTCATATCCAAGACAGACTTCGTTGTCAAGATTGTCTTTGTCTTCAAGAAAGTCTTCGTATCACAGATAGACTTCGTTGTCAAGATTGTCTTCATCTTCAAGGAAGTCTTCGTATCACAAATAGACTTCATTGTCAAGATTGTCTGCATCTACAAGGAAGTCTTTGTATCACAGATAGACTTCGTTGTTAAGACTGTCTTCGTCTTCAAGATTGTCTTCGTCTTTAAGGAAGTCTTCGTATCACAGATAGACTTCGTTGTCAAGATTGTCTTCATCTTCAAGGAAGTCATCGTATCACAGATGGACTTCATTGTTAAGACTATCTTCGTCTTCAAGATTGTCTTTGTCTTCAAGGAAGTCTTCATATCACAGATAGACTTCGTTGTCAAGATTGTCTTCATCTTCAAGGAAATCATCGTATCACAGATAGACTTCGTTGTCAAGACTGTCTTCATCTTCAAGGAAGTCATCGTATCACATATGGACTTCGTTGTCAAGATTGTCTTCATCTTCAAGGAAGTCTTGTCAAGATTGTCTGTGTCTACAAGGAAGTCTTCGTATCATAGATAGACTTTGTTGTTAAGACTGTCTTCGTCTACAAGACTGTCTTCATATTCAAGGAAGTCATCATATCATAGATAGACTTCGTTGTCAAGATTTTCTTCGCCTTCAAGGAAGTCATCGTATCACAGATAGACTTTGTTGTCAAGATGAAGTCTTCATATCACAGATAGAATTCATTGTCAAGATTGTCTGCGTCTACAAGGAAGTCTTCGTATCATAGATAGACTTCGTTGTTAAGACTGTCTTCGTCTTCAAGATTGTCTTCATCTTCAAGGAAGTCATCGTATCATAGATAGACTTCGTTGTCAAGATTGTCTTCATCTTCAAGGAAGTCATCGTATTACAGATAGACTTCGTTGTCAAGATTGTCTGCGTCTACAAGGAAGTCTTCGTATCATAGATAGACTTCGTTGTTAAGACTGTCTTCGTCTTCAAGATTGTCTTCATCTTCAAGGAAGTCATCGTATCATAGATAGACTTCGTTGTCAAGATTGTCTTCATTGAACTCTTCATCTTCAAGGAAGTCATCGTATCACAGATAGACTTCGTTGTCAAGATTGTCTTCGTCTTCAAGATTCTCTTCGAGATTGTTGTCTTGGTAGCTACTTGGCTTGAGGAACAAAATAAACTCTTGCAAGTCCTTCGTAGTGCCACTAAGTCATCATATTACTTACTCTAAATGGAGGTGGAACAATACCAAAAAAAAGAAAAAAAAAAAAGAGACATTCACAAGTGAAAAGTGTTGATCAAGAATATACCTCCAAAGTTCTGCGTGATTGAACTCTTGCAAAACTTAATGCCAAATCCTTAAAGATGGATCTGCTGCATGCAAAGAAAATCATCAAATAGTGAAGATTATATGAAGAAACTAGTGTACATTGGATCTGTCGAACTAAATATCATACATGCATGATATTAGTTTAGAAAGGTCAATCAACATCCGTTTAGATCCGATGAATTAAGATGATCAATGCAGGACCACTACGTTGTTCATTATGGGCGACACGCTTCCTTTGAATCAAAAGAATTGTTATACCTGATGGTGGGAAAAAATCTCCGCTTCCTGTACAGCGTGGATGACTTTGGGAAGGTTGAAATCAAATCTGCACTAGCAAACATGAGTCAATATATTTGAAAGCCTACAAAGAAAAGAGACGGTTTACAAAGATGTAAACATGAAGGTAAAATCATGAGAAAAGAAAATTATTCTGTTACCTGATTAAAAAAAAAAAGAGAAAAGAAAAATCTGGTGCCTCCTTTAAAGAATTATTTCCTTGGAGATTTCCGAACTTACACACTAAAAAAAAAGTGAATTATGTGCAGCTAGGGCTATCCTTTTATAGTACTGGTCAGAGAGAGTTTAATTGCAACTAAAACTCATCTAGTCAAGACTAGATTGGCCAGGAAAAAAAGTCAAAATAAAGAAGGATTCTTGGAAGGGATAAGACATTGCGAGTTCCCTTGTTCTAATTGGAATTAAACTCATAAGGACTTTAAGTAGGATAGAGTTTCAATTCTTATAGGACGTTGGCTGTTGATATCAGACCAATATTACTTTAAGTAGGATATGAATTCTCCTTATTGAAGTTATCTTCGCAAGACTACTTCGACTAGGAAACGAAGTCCATCTCGGGTCCCATATGGTCCAATATCCATATTCACATAGAGCAATTGGGAAATTATGTGCACATGGAACTATTGGAAAGAAGATCTCAATGACTAGAAGTTTCCCATGAATATCACATGAAGATTTGGATATGCATAAGTCAAAGCATTATATACATCATAGCAAGTTTCCTATGCTTTGTAAAACATGTCTGGGGGTACTTCAAGAAGAACCAAAACTACGAGCTAGACATTTAAAAAAAAAAAAATATATATATATATATATATAATGGTCTGAATTCACAGTGGGAAAGTTTGGATCCTGAAACTGAGAGAATGCTGTATACAAAATTTAACACCATGCAGCAAGTCGAGACTTCGCCCACTTTCCACACTCAAAGTTGTGGACATGTCCAAGTCTCGAGGGGGCATTTGTAAGAGGCAAAATTTTAAGCCAATTATAAAATGCCACATCAAAGTATAGTGGCAAGTTCTGAATTAAACTCGTTAAATTAATTAAATCAAATGATGACATGTGTCGTCCAAATTGACATCGCATTGGCATATCAAAATTCGCCACGTGTCATTTGGCTCACAAGATAAAGATAAATTTCCTATTCAAAATTTATGGATAATTATCTTTATAAATAAATAAAATAAAGATAAATTTTCTATTCAAAATTGATAGATAATTATCTTTATTAAAATAAATTAAATAGAGATAATTATTTATCTTTATTGATTATTATCTTTATCAAAATATGATATTTATCAAAATAGATAAATAGAGATAATTATCTCTAAGAAGAATTTGGGCCAATCAAAACCTACTACATGCTTTCAAGTATATCAATTCGGAGTAGAGCTTATCCTCTAAAATCACTATAAATAGAGGACATCCCCTCTCATTTTCGGGGACCAAGTTTTCAAGAGGCTCAAGCTTTGGAGAAACTCTGTCTCAAGAATCTTTGAAGAACTTGAAGAACATTCAAAGGGCTTGAAGAACTTGAAGAACAATAAATCTCTAATAAGCTCAAAGCTAGAGATTTGTTGTAAAGACCGTTCAATCCATCTTCCAACTAAAGTCAAGAAGATTCCTTGTTCGAGTCAAGTTCAATGAAGATAGAATCAGAGGATGCTCTTTTGTAAAAGAATTGAAATAGAGATTGTACTCATTATACATCAATACAAATTTATATTTGCAAACCATATTTCTTTTCAATTGTTTGATTTTCTGCAATTGAAAAAAATTTGTGTTTACATTCACATCCAATTTCTTGTAGATATGCTTTTCTTTACAATACATTACTAAGCTTGTATTCTATGTATTAAGTTTTATTCTATCTATTAAGGAAATCAATCCATTTAAGCTATACATAAACATAAATAATATTTTTACAGAAAAGATAAACATAACAACAACAATAGTAAAGGCAGAAACTCAAAAAAAAAAAAAAAAAAAAAAATCAAATCGCATGATCCTATTGACTTATAAAAATGTTATGTTTTTTTTAGTATTGTTTATTAAAAAAAAAAAGGCTCAATTTTTCTCTTTTTTTTCCCACAATGGAGGGTCTCTAATTTGAATTTAAAATATCACAAAAAAATGTTTTACATACCACTAAATGAGAAAAGTGAAGATTTTGAGAATCACTAATATAAATTAGTATTAATTAACCCCCCCCCCAAAAAAAAGATACATAAGTATTAATAAACATGGTGAGGCTACTTCATAATCATCAGTCCTTGTTTTATTAAGTTTTTAAAGAAAAATTTTCTCAAATGGAACAATGATGGAGGCAAAGGTGAGTTCAAAAGCATCCTATGCTTGGAGGAGCATCCTAAAAGAGGCAGAGATGTTATCAAAAGGGGCAAAATTTTTGCACACACTTTATTGTACACATATTTACACACACATAGAACTGTACTCTAACTTGAAGTCATAATTTCCAAGAGGAGTATCTTGTTGAATTGGGAATGACAAATCAGTCTGTATATGGTCCAATAGTTGGCTCCCTTTGAAATCTCATCCACGTGTCACTTCTCTAGTCTTACACACCATCAAAGGGAAGCTAAGGTTAGTTCTTTGATTGATTCCATTTCTAGGTGCTGGTTGGATGAAAAAATTGATGCCAGCTTTCTACATTTTGAAACTACAATGATCAAACAAATGCCACTAAACCTTAGTTGGCAAAAGGATGTCTTGATTTGGCCATTAACCCAAAGCGGTGATTACTTGATGAAGAGGGTACAAGTTTAGAGAGCCAATATTCATGAATAAAAATTAAAAAGCTCTTTCTTTAAAAGAAAAATTAAAATTAAAAGGTGAATTTAACTCTAATTATCAAGTCCAACTTCTTGGATTTCTTTTTTGAATTAATAAAAGATTGAAGAAAAGAAAACTACACAAAAGGGTCAGCCACCTTTACAATCTCACCTTCGACACTTGGAGGACTATCAAAATAAAATTGACTCATGATAGACCTAGCTAAAAGGATACATAACCAAAATCACTAGATGCAGAGTTAATAGCCAACACAGAACCAAAACCAACCTCTTGGATGTCAACAATATGACTCCCTCTTGTACATAAATTGATAGCATTTTTAACCCATGGTATGATTGGTGTCGTGGCCATGCCCACTGAGTTCACTATGATCTTCTTCTTCTTCTTCTTCTTCATTTTTGTGTGTGTGTGTGTGTGTGGGGGGGGGGGGGGGGGGGGGGGGGGGGGGGGGGGGCGCCAAATTAGAAAGATTTATCTAACAGGAAAAACCCCTCTTTAAATTACAATGCTTCTAGGATTTGCTTCTTACGGCTTGAGGCACATCACAACACAAGAAAATTTCACTTTTGTTGGTATTTATAGACATACCAGAAATGTACTTGAACTCTTCAAGGCTTACTTTCACTAATTTAATTGAGGATTATTCAGTAGCAGCGAATATTAAAAAGATCATCCATAAGCTTAGGTGAGTTAACTTCAAATCCTTGCAATAAGGGTGAAACTTGAATTGGCTACTCTTCTAAACCTTGTTTTGCATTGTTCTAGTGATGACCTCCAGGACAATGACAAAGAGAAAGGGGAAAGTGGCCCCCCTTGTTTGAGGCCTTTGCCTCCCTTGAAATAGTCAATCATGCTCCCATTTAGGCCAATTAAATCGCTTGTGTTTGTGATGCACTTCCTCACTTAGATAACAAAATTAATTGGGTAGGCAGCAGCTATCAAATACATTAGGATAAATAGTCACAAAGTGACAAAAAACATAGCCTTCCTCAAATCAGCTTTGAGGGCACATCTACTAAGGGAATTATTCTTATGATAACCCATTACAAGTTCATAGGCTAGCAACACATTTTTTGTAGACTACATTACAGCATTCAATTAGTCTAAAGGCAGCCATTGTTGAGGGATTTGGGACCTTAGGAACAAAGGCAATAGGGGTTGAGTTTACCTCAAAGAGAAGCTTTCTAGAATTGACAATAGGATGTAATGACAGCCATGGCATCAGGTTTGAGAGTCTGCTAGATCTACTTGAAAATTTTTGCAATGAAGCCATCTGGTCCAGAGGCTTTATCAGCTCCCGTGAAGAATAGAGCCTACTCAATTTCATAGTCAGTAGCCTCTGCTTATAGCCATGAACTCTGATTCTCAGTGATATAGCATTTCGAGTTCCAAGTAGTCCCTGGTAGAAATCCACTACTAACCGCTTAATTTGCTCTGCATCCTCCAATCTTTTTCTTTTATTATCCTGCAAAACTTTGATACAATTCTTTGATTGCTTAATTTTAGGAAGGTGATGAAAATATGGAATTGTTTGGATCACCCGGATTAAGCCATTTGTTCCCAGTGGATGTCATACTACATATAAGCTTATTGTCACCTTTTGACAATTACAATAGTTCTCAAAATTACTATTATCTAGGTGATATATGTATACCGTATTATTTACTTACCATACTATCAATAACTTTCCTTTTCTTCTTTTTTTCCCCCTCATTGATATTTACTACTTATAGTAGGTGATATCTAATCCTAAAATAAAAATAAAAATTTGCTTTTTGGCCCCCTAAAATAAAAAATTTAACACTTTAATCCTAAATTTTTTTAAAACATAGTTGAAATAAGCTTGAATTTAATCATTTTAGTGTTACTTTCACAATAATTTTACAATAAAGGTTAAGTGGCAAGTTGTAACTGGTTTTTATCTAGACACACAACTGACATCACTTTTTTACATACCTTTAGTAACTTGTCATCTAGATTTTGTTGTGGAAGTGTTGTGTAATTTTTAAAATTGCTCCTTCATTAAAATAAATAATTAATTAATTAAACTTCTTTATGGACTTTGGCTTACTTTGCCATTGACAGAGAAATGAAACAATTTTTTCTTGCACTTTCCTTCTTCTTTTAGCAAAAAAATACACCACTTTTAACAACAACAAAAAAAGTAAAGAATTATACCACTTGTACAACCAACCAATCTATATCTACATCTATGATTTTTTCATAATTTTCTCTATCTCTCTTTCTCCCTTCTCTGTTTTCTTTCTATCTAATCAAGTAGTTTGATAAGTGCTCTACAGATTTCCAAGTCCAAGAAATCTTTTTGTGCTTGCTCTATTTCCAAGAGAATAAGCAGTGTATAAAAAGTTATACACTTCAAAAGCAAAAACTTATATCAGTTATTATATTTTTTATTAGTTTCATGTTTGCTCTCAACCCACTTTGAGGTGTGTTACTATTCTTCTTTATCGTATATTTTTATTTATTTGATATTACATATAAATATAATAAATTATTATTAATTTGACAAAAATGTATGTTCAGTTATTTAATTATATTTATTTATGCATTCAATGATTGTTGTCTTGCCGATCTTTAAACTATTAATAATTTTTTTAGACTATTGTAAAATATAGTTGTATTGTATACTAAATTGCATTTAGAATACTATTTTAGATTAATGTATTGAATATGAAAGTTGTATGTACAGGAAAAAAATCATTTTTTTTACACCCCCAACAACAAATTCCTAATTCCAACACTTAGAACCCCTAGAAAAAAAAAAAAAAAATCTTAGAGCTGCCACTGATTGCAGCATATGAAAAATCAAAGATTAGGAAATACTAGATATATGGCCCTAAAGCTCAATGTGAGCAGCGCATATGAAAAGGTTAAGGGAGTTATGTATAAAATGGGCTTCAATGAAAAGTAGGTGGCTCTTATGAGAGAATGCATTACTTCTATATCATATTCAATTTTGGTCAATAGACAACCACAATGTTTTATAAAACCAACAAGAGGAATCCATCAAGAGACTCCCTCTCTTCCTATTTGTTCTTATTGTGTATGGAAGGTTGCATGGACTTATTAGTAAAACTGATACAGATAGTGACATAAAGGGTGTATCAATTAGTCGTTAGTGCCCTAGATTGACTAACTTTTTTTTTTTTTTTTTAAGATGAAAGTCTACTATTTTACAGGGCTACTCCAACTGATTGTTGAAAAATTGAAAACATTCTATCTTCATATGAAATAGCCTCGAAAGAACAAACAAATCAAGAGCAGACTACTTTTTTTTAATAGTTCAACCCCTAACAAAAAGGAAAATGTTAATTAAAAATTTATTAGGAGTTCCGAATATAAAAAAATTTGAGAGGTATTTAGGTCTTCCATCTCATGTGGGAAGGAATAAAAGGGAGAGTTTCACAAATATAAAATAGTGAGTTTAGAGAAAGTTGCAAGGATGGGAAGAGAAGATCCTGTCACAAGTGAGGAGAGAGGTTTTAATAAAATCTGTTATGCAAGCAATTCCAACTTTCACAATGAGTTTTTTTAAAGTCCCATTTAGCCTTTGTCAATATTTTTAAGGATTAATCCTAAAATTTTGGTGGGGCAACATGGTGAGAGGAGAAAAACTCATTGAGTGAAGTGGGAAAATATTTGCAAATCCAAGATGCTTGGTGGTATGGGATTCAGAGTTTGTCAATGTTCAGTGAGGCTCTTTTAGCAAATCAAACATGGCGCCTACTTCCTAATCAGCAATTCTTGTTTTATAGAGTTTTAAATGAAAAAAATTTCCCGAATGGAACAGTAATGTAGGCAAAAACAAGTCAAAAGGATCCTATGCTTAGAGGAGCGTTCTTAGAAGTAGAGAGATTATCAAAAGAGGAACATCTTGGCAAACTGGGAATGACAAATTAGTCCGTACATAGTCCATGGTAGCTGGCTCCCTTTGAAATCTCATCCAAAGGGAAACTAAGGTCATTTTTTTGATTGATTTGGTTTCTCGGTGCTGGTTGGTTGAAAAATTTGACGCCACCTTTTTTATATTTTGAAACTACAATGATAAAACAAATGCCACTAAGCCTTATTTGGCAAAAGGATTCTTGGTTTGGCCATTAACCCAAAGTTTTGATTACTTGATGAAGAGGGTACAAGTTTTTGCAGGAGAAAAGAGAAAGCCAATATTCTTGAATAAAAATTAAGAATTTCTTAAAAATAAAAGTGGATATATATATATATATATATTATTACTAAAAGCTGAAGCGTAGCATTTAATGTTGCTTCGCTCCCGTTGAGCCACAATAGCCGCCATGTCATTACCATTCTATTTCCTAAATTTCTCCTATAATTTCAAAATATTGTTTTCTAAACTTTTCCCTTAATTTTAAAATACTATAAAAAAGAAAATAATTTCTAGCACTATCTCAACCATAAAGCCCAATCTTTAAAGCTTTAATTATATGTAACTTATGTTAGTGTTGTCCACCATAAAGCCCAAACCTACATGTACCTTATGTTCAACCCAAGTTGAAAGTATTTACTCTTTAACGCCAACGTCTTTTGGTCTCCCCTCCTTTTGCTCTACCTGTCTTCATAGTTTCAAAACTTCAGACCTTTAGCTTTCTAACGCCAACCTCTATCTCTTCCAAAGACAGTTTCAAAACTTCCGACTTTCAGCTTTCTATCGCCAACTTCTTTCTCTTTCAAATACACTTTCAAAAATTCAGACTTTCAGCTTTCTAACGCCAACCTCTCTCTCTCTCTCTCTCTTCCTTCCTTCATCTCTTCTTCAGGTATCTCCGAATCTCAATTGTAAATAAAATGAAATGGGTATTGTAAAATAATTTTCAGTTGAGGATGCGTTGATGGGTCTCCATAGTTATTGAAAATTGATTTTAGAAGATTTTTTTTTTAATTTTTTTTGGTGAAATTACTTCAATAGTGTTATCTGTCTATTGTGAATATTCCAACGCAGTGGCTTAGGCTCCAGGAAAAAAATATGCAGGAAATATTAGAGATTCCACAACCCAAAATCCCAATGGAAATACCACAGACTACCTCTAGTAGTCATCCAACAGCGTTCGACAGCCCCAAAATCCCAGTATAAATACCCACAAAAAGCCTCTGGTAGTCTTCTAACATCGTTGTTTCAATTGTTTATTAATGGATTGCCTACAATGTGTTTGATTTTAGTTGTCAGTTTTGATTGTTTATTAATGGTCTGCCTACAATGTGTTTGATTATAGTTATCAATAACGTTCACACTGCTCTGTTTCAAAAAAAAAATCCTCTTGAAGCAGCCAAGGTTTAGAAGATGGGAAACTTCAAGTCTTGAAGGATGGTCTTTCAAGTTAGTCAAAGGTGATTCAAGTGGGAGGAATTGGTGGATGAAGGTTCTACTATTGATAATGCCTCTTTCTACATTCAGATCGATGTTCCATTCCTCAATATATTTGTCTCTTTCAATATATGTTGTCAATACATCATCTGTTTTTATGTACCTTGGTCAAATTATTGATTAAACTAATTAGACACTTCCCAAAGAACTTAGCTCCAAAAGCTGAGAAATCAATGCCTTATCATAGAAATCTATTGAACTTGCTCTCAATCTGCTTGATTATCTTTGTTCCAGAACAAACATGTTGGTCCAATAGACGTGAATACCAAACAACAATACAGCACTTATTGGATGTTTGGATTTGTTGAAGTCTACCATCAAATGACAAAACATTTGCTATCCATGAATTGATTCTCACCAAAATTTATCGGTTACAGGGCTGCAATCTTATCGCCTATAGTTTCAAACAATTTGTTAAACTTGATTTGGTTTGTTATTCACTTATGATTTCGACAATATTTGATTCATGAAAATTGTGGCTATTTAAGTTTTCTTATGAATTTTTTTTTTCAATGGCAGATTATTATTTTCTTTAACTATGAACTTTGTTTCCCTTAACCCCCTTTTTTTAATGGCAAATTATTATTTTCTTTAGTTTATCAATACTATGAACTTTGGTTTTTTCCCCTTTGTTTCTTAATTCCTTTCAAAGTTTTAGAAGAGGTGCTTGAATCAAATGTGTTTGATTGGGTTTTACAGATTTTGTAGATTAGCTTTGGCTTTGGGAACATTTTTTTTTTCTATTTCAAACCAATGTCATTTGGGTTCTAAAGTTTTTTCCTTGTATATCACATCCTTTTCTCGAAGAAAGTCACTCTCAAAATATTTTGGTTGGTAAGTGATTTATATATATATATATATATATATAGGGTTGGGTTCAAGTTACACCACCCAATAACTTGTTATTAAATTAATATTTTGAAAATCCCACCGTTTAATTATATGTTCTATATGTTCTTAACATGCATGCCAATTTTCATATCAATCAGATGCTATTTACCATTTGATCTATAAACTCATCTTTTATGCATTATTTTAAACTACAAAAATTTGAATTTTAACAATTGATTGATGACATGGCTATTAATCTTTGATTACCTCGAAATTTTGCAAGCATGAAGAATATACAAAGATAATGTAATCTAATGGTGGATTTGTCAATATTCGCATCCAATTAAAAAATACTGAGTGATGTAACATTGCTTAGAGTTATATCAGGTGTAACTTGAACCCAACCCATATATATATATATATATATGTGTGTGTGTGTTTGTGTGTGTGTGTGTGTGTGAATTCTATTGACAAAATTGTAAAGCCTTATATTACTACGAAGAATATCCTCCTAACATGCAGCTGAATCAACCTAATAAAGCATTTTTCTTTTTATTCTTTCAATTATTATAAAATGTATGGAATGTAGGCTATTTAAAAAGAGAATTTGCGATTTTCCTTATATGACAAAAAGCTTTCAGTTTCGCTTTTGAAGCTTTTATTTCTTTTGCATGCTTAGAGTTTTACACATTGATTTTGTTTCAAATTTGTTCACTTTATTGAATTAACATCATCTTATGTTGATGTTGTTTGACGATGTGCAGTATTATAAGATATCAAAATCCAAGAAAGTCTAAGATCTTTTTTTTTTTTTTTTTGGGTTTCTACATAGTAAGAGCACATAAATATGAAAGACAAAACCTACACGTATTATGCATTTTAATGAGCAAGAGCTTTGTGCGTTGAATACGACCTTTTAATGAGCAAGATGCTATAGCTTAAGATGAAATTATAAGATGTTATCAACTTAATTATAAGACCAAAAGTGAGTTAGGTTGCTTAGATTATGTGTAAATGTGATTTTTACTTGAAATCACTTTTGACGACTTTCTTACTTAAAATTGTTGACGTGCAGGTTTAAAGAAAAGATATAAGATTCTAGAAGGAGAATGCTTGGATCAAGATTGTCATAGCATTGAGCAACTGTGATAATTACTCCTATTCGCTTATGTGTAAATTAAATGCCTAAAATAGAGATAGATGTGGCAATAGTGTTTGTGGGGTCTAAATTTGTTGGGCCAGGCACCAACTCTCTGTATGGTGAGCCCACCAAATTTCCAACAATAAATTTGTAGAGAATGGGTTAAACAACTGGGCTAGTGGTGGATTTAGCGACGGTCCAGATGAACAAAACCAATAATGAAAGAAAAAAGGATTAAGTCAGGCATCAACAAGATAAATCCCTTTAGTCCGAAGGTTTACTATTTAAAGGCTTAGTGAATACAAATTTTTCTCCCCCTCCCTTTGTGAGACTTGCTTCCCTTATATATACACCATTTTCCCATCTTCACCGCACACTTGTCCTCCATCTAGGCACCCACTTGAGTACTAGTCACATCAGTCGTTTGCTTTAACCTGCAGTGAGTGGTGGTGGGTGAAGACGCACTGTTCAGGTGTCTTCTCCACATAAATGTGGCCAGGAAAGTTGTTGCAGTGCATTAAATGTGGCGGTGGCAGCTTTATTGGCAAGATATTTCGTGATAGCTACGCACTTAGACATGCCCGAAGCTCAGCCCTGGCAGGGAGATCTTTAGCATATCTACTCGATCAAGTTCTGGGCTGCTCCGTTGGGTAGGGTCCTTTCGGCCCGACCAGGTTGTCTTCGGACGGAGCGTTTGTCCCTTATGGATTGCACTTCCACCAAGATGGCAAAGCATTGATACTTTTAACCTCTTCGGACAGGGAGTCGTATTTGAACTGGGCCACAGGCCCAACATGTGGCGTTGGGCTTTCTCACCCACAATAGCCCCTCAAAATTTCACTTTTTACCTCGCATCCGAAGAGAAAAAGTGGGGTTTTAAACTTTTGACAAATGAGGGCACTGAGTTTTGACTCCACACGTGTGTGCGCATGAATTTATGCGCCTTCTTTATAACCACTGCTGTCGTGCCGTTTCCGAGGCATCATTAATTGCTCCAGGCGGCGTCTTGTCCCCGAAATCTAGCGGCTCATTTCAAATCAACGGACGAGATTTTCCTCAAAATTTAGGGCGGGATAAGTCCCACCAATTTTTTTGCCATTATATAAAGTCCCGGATGGGATTGTCTTCTCACTTTGCAAACTTCAGAACTCCCAGCGAACTCAAGCGTTCAGACTCTCAACGCCCTTCCTATCATCCGTTTCAACTCATTCCAGAATCCGCTACGATCTCCCCGCAAGGCCAAGAAAATCACTCTTCGATTCAATCCTGCGTAAGTTCCTTTCTTCGAGATTTATTCAAATCTATTCAGATTGCCTCTTCGGCCATTGGTAGATTTTCTTCAGTCGTCGTTCCACGTTTCCCTCACTTTAACCTTATTAACAATGGGTAGATTTGAATACCTAGTGGACAGTCCCACCCAGATAGAGAAGTTTAGGGAGACGTATCGCATCCCTCGGGAAGTGGGATTGAAGTACTGCTCCACGGAGGGGTTATTACTGGACCGAGAGGTGGGTGAGGTGATAATCCCCATTATCGCCTTCCTGGAGGGAGGAATGACCATTCCCATGGGTCCAGTCACCAGAAGTTACCTTACCGCCCATAGGATTAGTCCTGACCAGTGCGCACCCAACACATTTAGAATTTTAGGTGCAGTTGATGACCTAAACCGCCATTTAGGCTTGGGATTAACCTGGTACGATGTGGTACACATGTACGAATGTTGTACCAAAGAAGGGGCGGGATACTATCTAAGGTCCCGATCCGATGTTGTCAGACTCCTCTCCAGTCTCCCCAAGTCCAACAAAGGGATGAAGGACGATTATCTGATCGTCTCGGGTGCCTGGCATGACGGGATTCATTGCCCAACCCAGCTAGGAGCGCCAAGTGGGACATTCCCCCTTGAGCTTTTCTAACTTTTTTTTGCTTCTAGCTAATCAGACTTCCTTTCGCCATATTGCAATCCTCTGACAGTTCCATCGCTATGTTTACAGATAGAAGGTACGTATCTCCTCGGCTGAGTCTCACGAATACTGCGGCCTTGAACTACCTTCTTCGGTCGGAGATTTTCGTGAGTGAAGATGGACAGCTTAGGTTTGTTCCCCTCATCCTCGGCTACACCCCGAAGTCTGAACTCCAGCCGAGAGGTAACGCAATAACACTCGGGGATCGCCGCATAAACCGCATTGACGTGGCACGAAAGAACTTTTTAGCCCCCTTCGACCTCGCCCCGATGCCCCATCCTAATCCGCAAGGTATACCGGTGCTCGTCCAGCCCGTTCAACAAGTTCCTCTTGAACCGGTAGCAGAGGAGGAAGGAGCTTCCTCTACCCCTTCGCTTGATCAGCAAATTGACCAGTTTAAGTTCGAAGAGGAAAACTCGGGGGAAGTCGAAATTTTGTCTGCCGAAGAGGTGCTTGATAGGCACTCAGCTGCTCCGCTCTTAAATCTAGCCCTGCCAGACGATTCTGAAGAAGACATGCAGAGCCTATCGAACTTGTTGAAAAACCGGAAGCCGAAGGATGTGGCCAAAGGCACTGGCACTTCCTAGCCCAAGGTCAATCTTCCACCACCACCCCCTCCTCTAGCCCCAAGAGATCTTGGGCTAAAAGCGCTACCCGATCTGAAGAAGAAAAGGGTGGTGACAGAGGTGACTGATGTTGAGGAGGGGGAAGTGGTCCCTCCGAAGGGCCCCAAGCAGCAGAAAACGTCCCATGATACTAGGGGCAAACGGGCGTCTTCTACGGAGAGCCGAGAAGAGGACCAAGTCGCAGACGTGCAGCGAAAGACTCGGGCGTGGTCTCCAAAGCTCACATTGGATGGCGCCGCCATCCCACACGATGCGTCCCTGCGAAACTATGCTGGGGTGAAAGCAGGGCGCGTAGCAGATGCGTTGGAGAAGCCTCTCCTCCTTCCGAAGGACATGGAGTCCTATCGGCGCTTCCCCGAACAGGAGCTTTTTCTGTCCCTAAAAAGGGATTTAGGCATGGTGAGATAAGTGATTATTTTGTAGCCTTCATGTGCTTTCGCGACTTAACGCAAAATTCTTTGGTTGCCATGCAGATCGCCCAGCAAATTTTTGTAGCCGAAGAATGGAACAAAGAAAAAGATATCAAAGTGCAGGCTGAGGCTCGATCCAGGGAGGAGGTGGAGAAGGCATTGGGCAGGGCGAAGGACGACTACGCCCGCATCTCCGAGGAACTGAAGAAGAAGGTGAAAACAAGGAGGAGTGTGGAGGCAGGCCTGAAGAATGCCAAGAAGCAGGCCGAGGATCAGCGACAGAAACTATACGTCACCGAGACCAATCTGGAAACAAAGAGGGTGCTGGTGAAAAAGCTGCGGTCTAAGCTAGACAAAGCCAGGGATGCTGCTAAATTGGCCAAGGAGGACGCTCAGTTGGCCAAGGAAGCAGTTGAGTCCGAGAAACAGGCTGCCTACATGCTGGGGGTGCAAGAGACCCAATCTAGGCTGACCGAGGAGTTTGCCAAAGTGTGCAGATACTACTGCGAAATTACATGGGGCAAATGCCTTGATGCGGCTGGAGTCTCCGCAGAGTCTGCCCTAAGGCAACCTGAGAGCATCTATTATCACCCTGACATAAGTGACCTGCCAGATGCCCCGGAAGCTCCCTCGGCCGGTCAGGATCTCCCAGTCCAAAATGAGGCAAACCCAGCACCCCTTCAGACTGGAGATGCGGGTAGTCCACCAAAAACGGATCCGACGCCTCAAGACAAGGTTTAGGATGTTAGGGTTGTGTAATAGTTAGGACCCTGTATCGCCTACTTTGTAATGAAATTGCCCTTGCAATGAAATAGTTTGCTTCTGTTCCTTGTTGCTTTTATAGAATATGTTACTCTGTCATTATGGTTAACAATGATAATTATGTTTGACGTAACTTTTACCTAAGTCTGCATATTCCGTTAATCAACTAATTGTGTGGGCGGGTGTCAACTATACACCTGTAAGAATCGTTCGAAAAGTGTTAACTAACCCAAATCATAAGGGAGTGTTAATTAACCCAAATCATCTGGTCCGAGGACTACAGGCATGATTAGATTTAATTTTAAACACTTGAGAAATCGTAAGGAAGTGTTAACTAACCTAAATCATCTGGTCCGAGGACTACAGGCATGATTGGATTTAAGTTTAAACACTTGGAGAAATCGTGAAGGAGTGTTAACTAACCCAAATCATCTGGTCCGAGGACTACAGGCATGATTGGATTTAAGTTTAAACACTTGAGAAATCGTAAGGAAGTGTTAACTAACCCAAATCATCTGGTCCGAGGACTACAGGCATGATTGGATTTAAGTTTAAACACTTGAGAAATCGTAAGGAAGTGTTAACTAACCCAAATCATCTGGTCCGAGGACTACATGCATGATTGGATTTAAGTTTAAACACTTAGAGAAATCGTGAAGGAGTGTTAACTAACCCAAATCATCTGGTCCGAGGACTACAGGCATGATTGGATTTAAGTTTAAACACTTGGAGAAATCGTGAAGGAGTGTTAACTAACCCAAATCATCTGGTCCGAGGACGACAGGCATGATTGGATTTAAGTTTAAACACTTGAGAAATCGTAAGGAAGTGTTAACTAACCCAAATCATCTGGTCTGAGGACTACAGGCATGATTGGATTTAAGTTTAAACACTTGGAGAAATCGTGAAGGAGTGTTAACTAACCCAAATCATCTGGTCCGAGGACTACAGGCATGATTGGATTTAAGTTTAAACACTTGAGAAATCGTAAGGAAGTGTTAACTAACCCAAATCATCTGGTCCGAGGACTACAGGCATGATTGGATTTAAGTTTAAACACTTGGAGAAATCGTGAAGGAGTGTTAACTAACCCAAATCATCTGGTCCGAGGACTACAGGCATGATTGGATTTAAGTTTAAACACTTAAAGAAATCGTGAAGGAGTGTTAACTAACCCAAATCATCTGGTTCGAGGACTACAGGCATGATTGGATTTAAGTTTAAACACTTGAGAGGAAGACTACCATAACGAAATGCAATCATGGCTAAGAGAAGAATTCATTTAATAATAGTACCTTTTGAGGTTATTTACATTCTACGGCCTGAGCACTACATGATTATCCAGGTCTTCTAGAAAGTATGCTCCAATGCCGGCCTTTGAGGTGATACGATATGGACCTTCCCAATTCGGCCCCAGTTTTCCCCATGCTGGATTCTTTGCGTTACCTACCACCTTCCTTAGGACCAGATCACCAGGCTCAAGGGGTCTCAACCTCACATTGGCGTCATAGCCCTGTTTGAGTTTCTGCTGGTAATGCGCCAATCGGACCATTGCGTTTTCCCTTCGTTCTTCAATCAGACCCAAACTCTTTTCCAGCTGCCCATCGTTGTTGGCTGGGTCAAAATAGCTAGTCCTGTAGGTAGGGAATCCAGTCTCGAGAGGTATAACAGCTTCAGCCCCATAGGTCATTGAGAAGGGGGTCTCCCCAGTGGACCTACGAGGCGTAGTCCTATATGCCCATAATACGTGGGGTAGTTCTTCTACCCATCTACCCTTTGCATCATCTAGCCTCTTCTTTAGCCCGTTAACAATGACTCTATTAACAGCTTCGGCCTGCCTATTTCCCTGGGGGTAGGCGGGGGTGGAGTATCTATTTGTGATTCCCAGCTCATTGCAATAACTTCTAAAAGCTTTGCTATCGAACTGAAGCCCGTTGTCCGAGATGAGGGTATGTGGGACTCCAAATCTGGTGACGATGTTTTTCCAAATGAACTTCTTCACGTCTACGTCCCTGATATTTGCAAGAGGTTCGGCTTCTACCCACTTGGTGAAATAGTCCGTCCCGACCAGCAAGTACTTCCTATTTCCTGCTGCCTTAGGGAAAGGGCCTACGATGTCCAGACCCCATTGAGCAAAAGGCCATGGGCTGGATAGTAGATTGAGGTTACCGCCTGGCTGATGTATGTTCGGCGCGAACCGTTGACATTGGTCGCACTTTTTTACGTATTCGTGGGCCTCTCTCTGCATATATGGCCACCAATAACCCTGCGTGATGGCCCGATGGGCCAAGGACCTACCTCCCGTATGGCTCCCACATATCCCTTCATGCAATTCTTCCAGTAGTGACTCAGCCGCTTCAGGGCGCATGCACAGTAAGTACGGACCCGAATAGGAACATTTATAAAGTTTCCGTTCCTCGGACAGCCAGAACCTTGTGGCTTTTCTTCGTATTTTGTCCGCTTCCTCTTTTTCTTCGGGCAACACATCATCTTTCAAGAACTTGATGATGGGATCCATCCAGCACGGGTTGGCTCTAACGTAATGAACTTGGAGTGACTTTTTTCTTATTTTCGTAGGCTCCTGCATGTCCTCAATGAGGATAACCCTCGGCAATGCCTAGGCCGAAGAGGTGGCGAGGGTGGCCAATGAGTCTGCATGTGTGTTGCCACTTCTGGGGATGTGCTGCAGGTTAAAATATTCAAACTCTGATTGCAGGGACTTAACTAGGCTCAAGTACCCCTGCATCCTCTCGTCCTTCGCCTCAAATTCTCCCTATACTTGGCCGACGATTAATCTCGAGTCCGAGAATACTTCAACCGACTTTCCCCCTAACCTTCGTACCATCCTCATCCCCATCAGTAGAGCCTCATATTCTGCCTCATTATTCGTTGTTGGGAAATTCAGCCATAAAGCCTTTTCGATGGTAATTCTTTCTGGGGTTAACAGCACAAGCCCCACTCCAGAGCCCCTTTGATTTGATGCGCCATCAACGTACACCTCCCAGGGTGAGGGGCTCCGTGAGGAGACCATACCAACGGTCTTACTCTCAGCGGCCAGTGTTGGGGTTACTTCGTCTAAAGGGGGCTCTGTGAATTCTGCGACCAAGTCCGCAAGGACCTAGCCCTTCACCGACGTGCGGGGCATGTACTTAATATCAAAAGCCCCAAGCATCGTCCCCCATTTGGCAATTCTTCCTGTGTAGTCCGCACTTCGGAGTATTGCTCTAAGTGGGAGCTGGGTAAGGACTATGACGGTGTGAGCTTGAAAATAGTGGGGTAGCTTCTTAGTACCCAGCACAATAGCCAGAATGGCCTTCTCTAGGGGCTAATAACGAGTCTCAGCTTCTTGCAGCGATTTGCTCACATAATAGACTAGTTTTTGCACGCCACAGTCTGTCCGGATCAGCACCAAGCTTACAGCACTAGGAGCCACAGCAATGTAGGCAAACAGGACTTCATCTGGCTCGGGACTGGACATGATGGGAGGTCTAGCCAGGTAGTCCTTAAGTTGCTGGAAAGCAATAGCACATTCCTCCGTCCATTTGAAATCCTTCCACTTATTGATTAACGAGAAAAAAGGCCTACACCTGTCGGCTGATCTGGAAATGAATCTGTTAAGGGCAGCAGTCATCCCAGTCAGCTTTTGAATTTCCTTGGGGTTCCGAGGAGCTCGCAAGTCGTTGATGGCCTTTATCTGGTCGGGGTTAACTTCGATTCCCCTGTGAGTGACCATATACCCCAGGAACTTGCCCGATCCAACACCGAACGAACATTTGGAGGCATTCAAGCGTAGTCTGTGTCCCCTCAGAATTTCAAAGATGTCCCGAAGGTCCCCAATATGTTCCGTGATAACCTTGCTTTTAACCACCATGTCGTCAATATAAACCTCCATGCTTTTGCCCAACTGTGGCTCAAATATCCTGGTCATCATTCTCTGATAGGTAGCCCCAGCATTCTTCAAGCCAAACGGCATTACCTTGTAGTGGTAATTTCCTACAGGGGTTACAAAAGCCGTTTTGTTCTGATCGGCGAGTGCCAGTGGTATCTGATGGTAGCCTTGAAAGGCGTCCAAGAAACTCATCCGAGGGTGCCCAACGGTAGCGTCAACTAGTTGATCTATCTTTGGCATGGGAAACGGATCCTTCGGACAAGCTCTATTGAGATCAGTGAAGTCCACGCACACCCGCCATTTCCCACTTTTCTTTTTTACCACCACTGTGTTGGCCAGCCATTCGGGGTAAAAGATTTCCTTAATGGCCCCTGCCTGCTTGAGCCTCGTTACCTCCTCCCTGACTGCATCTGCGTGTTCCTTCGATGGTCGCCGGAGCGGTTGTTTCTTGGGGACTATGGTGGGATCTACGTTTAGATGGTGACAAATGAAATTTGGGCTTACCCCCGGGGCTTCCGCAGGGTCCCATGCAAATACATCAACGTTTCCCCTGAGGAATTCTATCAACTCTCCCTTCTCCTGAGGAGGCAGCATAGATCCGACTTGAAAGAACTTCTCTGGATCGTTATCAACAACTATCCTTGTTAAGCTTTCGCACTCTGCTTCTCCGGCCGAGGTTCCGGTGTCCGACGCTGAAGATTTTAATTGCTATAAACTCTCCTTGTCACAGTTTGAGGGCTCGGCATGCTGCTCGTGCTGGATGGCTGCCACTAGACATTGCCTGGACATAGCTTGATCCCCTCGAATTTCTTCAACTACCCCCTCAAAGGGGTACTTAACCTTCTGGTGTAGTGTGGAGGATACAGCCCCAAGGGTATGAAGCCAAGGTCTGCCTACAATAGCGGTGTAGGGTGAGTAGGCATCCACCACTATGAAATCTACCTCCACAATCTCAGTACCGGTTTGCATAGGCAGTCTGATCTGCCCCCTCGGAATGATCACGTTTCCATCAAAATTGACTAAAGGGGAACTGTACGGAGTCAAGTCTTCGGGGGACAAGTTCAGCCCCTTATATAGATCTGGGTACATTATTTCTGCAGCGCTGCCCTCATCCACCATCACCCTTCTGACGTCGTATCCGCCTATTCTCAGAGTGACTACAAGGGCATCATCATGCGGCTGTACAGTTCCTATTTTGTCCTCTTCTGAAAAGCCCAAAACGGGGACGTCTGTCCTAGGCCTCTTCGGCTCTCTGTTAACCTTATCCGAGGGTACCCGAGCAACTGACAATATCCTAGATGGGCAAGACCCTGTCCTCCCTGGTGCAGCAAAAATGACATTGATCGTTCCCAAGGGAGGTTTTACAAAATCACCCATCCTGGGCCCCGTGCTGGTTTGATTTCCCTGACCATATGAGTGGTGTAGGAGGTGCTTTAACCTGCCTTCGCCAACCAGCTAATCTAAATGATCCCACAAGCTCCTGCAGCCCTCAGTAGTATGGCCATGGTCCAGGTGATACTGACAGTAAAGATTGTGGTTGCGCCTTTCAGGGTTTCCCACCATCTTGTTCGGCCTTTTGAAGAATGGTTCGTTTTTTATCTTATCCAGGACTTGGTGCACTGGTTCGCGAAAAACTGCATTGACCGTCTGGAAGTTCGCTGTGCTTTGTCCGGCCCAGTCCTTCCTCGGCCTGTTGTGATTCTGCCTGTCCGACCTGAAATCCCTCCCCTCTTGAGGGATAACCTTCTCCTTTCCCTTACTCTGCTGCTGATCTTCCTCAACTCTTTTGTACTTATCGATCCTGTCCATCAACTGGCGTATACTGGTGGCAGGCTTGCGCGTCAAAGACGTTCTCAAGGGATGTTCAGTGGGGAGGCCCAGTTTAAAAGAGCTAACAGCCATCGATTCACAGTCTTCCTCTACCTCATTGTATGTTTCCCAAAATCTATCCGAATATGACTTCAGAGTCTCGTTCCCTTTCATGCTGACGGACAACAGCGAGGCCACGGACTGAGGAACCCTTCGGCAAGTGACGAAACGGGACCCAAAAGTCTGGGTTAGCTCTTGGAAAGAGCTAATAGTGTTTGCCTTCAAACTATCGAACCATCTCATGGCTATTGGTCCCAAACTGGAGGGAAAAACTTTACACATCAGGGCTTCGTCCCTGGAGTGAACTGCCATTCGCTGGTTGAAATGACTCACGTGTTCCACTGGGTCGGTCCGGCCATTGTAGATGGTGAATGTAGGTTGGTGGAAACGCCTGGGAAGTCTGGCACCCTCGATATTACGTGTAAAAGGAGACCGGGAGATCTGATCCAGAGCTTTGCTCATAGCATCGTTCCCTGCGCCCCTCGGTAAGGGATTCTGAAAGTTCCTCTCGTCATGACGCATTTCTTCATAGGTAAAGAATTCGCTGACCGGCGTTCGATGTTTCTGTTTGTAGCCAACATCCTGTTCGTCCTCAAAATCTTCGTCAGAATGCGAGGGGCTGCGCTTCCTCTTCGCATGGCGCAGCTCCCTTTTGAGCCTGTCTATTTCCCTCTGCATGTCTTTGTTCTTCTCTGCATGAGACATGTGGCTCTCCCCATGTGACTGGTTTTGATCGTCACGTGCGATGTGTGCACTTCCCTTACGATCCTGCCTCCGCTCCAGATGAAGAAAAGGATCGGTGTGCTTAGACGACCTGGGTTCAGCTGGTCGTTGCCTTGGTTCAGCCATCTTTTGAGGTGTTGCTTCCACCTTTGCTCAAGTTGTTCCCCACAGACGGCGCCAATTGTGGTGTCTAAATTTGTTGGGCCAGGCACCAACTCTCTGTATGGTGAGCCCACCAAATTTCCAACAATAAATTTGTAGAGAATGGGTTAAACAACTGGGCTAGTGGTGGATTTAGCGATGGTCCAGATGAACAAAACCAATAATGAAAAGGATTGAGTCAGGCATTCAACAAGATAAATCCCTTTAGTCCGAAGAGGTTTACTATTTAAAGGCTTAGTGAATACAAATTTTTCTCCCCCTCCCTCTGTGAGACTTGCTTCCCTTATATATACACCCTTTTCCCATCTTCACCGCACACTTGTCCTCCATCTAGGCACCCACTTGAGTACTAGTCACATCAGCCGTTTGCTTTAACCTGCAGTGAGTGGTGGTGGGTGAAGACGCACTGTTCAGGTGTCTTCTCCACATAAATGCGGCCAGGAAAGTTGCTGCAGTGCATTAAATGTGGCGGTGGCAGCTTTATTGGCAAGATATTTCGTGATAGCTACGCACTTAGACATGCCCGAAGCTCAGCCCTGGCAGGGAGATCTTTAGCATATCTACTCGATCAAGTTCTGGGCTGCTCCGTTGGGTAGGGTCCCTTCGACCCGACCAGGTTGTCTTCGGACGGAGCGTTTGTCCCTTATGGATTGCACTTCCACCAAGATGGCAAAGCATTGATACTTTTAACCTCTTCGGACAGGGAGTCGTATTTGAACTGGGCCACAGGCCCAACATGTGGCGTTGGGCTTTCTCACCCACAGTGTTTATTGAAATTCTTGATAGTGTCTGATTTGCAAAATAAATTAGAGCAAAAAGTGGATTTGTGTAGAGAGGCTGTTGTATGTTCTTTTTTTTTTCTTTTTTCTTTTTTTGTTGGTTGTTGTTGCAAAATTGAATTTGAATTTTGGCTTTGAGCCAAGTAAACATACTAATGATGCCAAAATCGTATCACATACAAAGGTTGCAATCCTCTTTGCAAATAGTTTCCCCATTGTCTTTAATGTTGCTTTAGTTTCAAACATTACACTTTTTTTTTTCTTTTTTCTATTTTTTGGTGGGCAAATCAGTCTCTCACTTATTATTTTAGCTTTTTCTTTAAACTTTTAAGGTAACATTACAATTTTTTTTTCTTTCTCAATCTCTTCTCTTCCTTTTTCTTTTTCTTGGTGGGCAAATTAGTCTCTTACTGATTTCTTTAGTTTTTTCTTTTAACATAAGATTGGTTAATTATCCTTTTATTTAACTATCCCGTGCATCGCACGAGTTAGTGACTAGTTTATATATAAAATTTGAAGCACAATATTTATTGTTTCTACACTTATGTTGAACCACATTAGCAATCACATCATCCACATATTTCAAACCATTTCTCTCTTATTTTTGAACAAAATTTAGCTACAAAATTAATAGTAGCCTAAGGCTACAACTTTACTTTATAAAATAAATATTATTACATATTTTGAAAATCTAACTATTAAATTACATGTTCTTTACGCTCTTAATACACATGTAAAATTTTGTATTAATCAAATATTATTTACTATATGATTTATAAATAATTTTAAACTATAAAAACTTTCAATTTAAACAATTTATTGATGACATAACTATTGGTCTTTAATTTTCTAGAAATTTTTCAAGCATGGAGGATATAAGAAGAAGATGTAGTTCAATGATGGATTTATCAAAATTCATCTCCAATAAAAAGATATTGAGTAATGTTATAACTTAAAGCTATAACCAATTTTGTTGCTAAGTTTTTCCCTTATTTTTTTACCCTTTCTCTTTTATTAATTTTTTACTTTACTGTTACATTTCCTCTAACCTTTCTCCCTCACTTTAACATTTTCATCTATTTACTGCACTCAACCTTAATGCCACTCTTGCTCTATCCATTTGACTTCATTTTATTTTGGCTCTTCTTATCTTCATTCTCTTACTATAAATTTGCTATTTTCTCTTGCATTCTATACATATTTTCCCCACACCAAAAATGTTATCTCTCTCTCTCTCTCACATAACTTTTGTTTGATTAATACTTAGTTATTTGGGAAGTTAAAATTTGAATTTATATCCTAATACAATCTTTGCTATGTATTTACATGTGCCTGTCAACAATTTGAGTAATATCAGTTGTAATTTTGTGATGAGTTTGATTATCATGATAATCTCTTTTAAGTGGTTGAGAATTTTGAATAATATATTTGAAACTTGTAAAGATTTTTTTTTTTTTTTTTTTTTTTTTGAGAATGTGAAACTTGAAGAGTTTATTTGTACAATAAAGAAAAAAGAAAAATATAATGCACTATAACATAATTTAGAAAAATATGGACCACTTCAAAAATGAATAATATTAATAAAACATATCCAAAATAATAAAATGATATATTTGTACAAATGGATAGATGGAAAAGAATTTTAGAAATTTAAGTTTTTTATTATCTTCCACAAACTTTAAAGAATAATTATATATTATACCACAATTATAGAATAATTATCTATTTCAACACATCGCATAGATCTGTGACTACTAAACATAGATAATAATAAAAACATAAACATAACAACAACAATAATAAGGGCAAAAACCCAACATTTTTTCTCTTATCATCCAATTTGCTTATACAAATGTTACATTTTTTTTTTTTTTTTTTGGTATTGTTTATTAAAAAATAAGGTTTTAGTTTTTTTTTTTACTCAATGGAGGATCTCTAATTTAAATTTAAAATATTAAAAATATATATTTTAATTACCACTAACAGGGAAAGTAAAGTTTGTGAGAATCAGTAATATAAATTATTACCAATTAAAATAGATATATAGATCTCAAACCAACCAGACCTCATCCCTTAGGCTAGATTCTTCTAAATGCTCGACCCATATCTATTGTGTGTGTGTATATATATATATATATATTTGAACCATGGAATTAACATATACATATTCTCTTTATCAACCAAATTGGAGATTCAAGCATCCAAAATATTGTTGCATACGTGTACCTTTTAACATTGGAATGCGCTAATATTTATTAACTATAAAGGAGATTCGAGCATTTAATACACTAACATACCAAGTACCACAAATTACTTTGTACCTATAGAATATGCTAATATTTTTAGCTCTTTAAGTTTTAAATATATTATTCAAAATTCTCAACCTCTTAAAAGAAATTTTCATGATAATCAAAAACTCATTACAAAATTACACTAGATATTATTCAAATTGTTAACAAACACATGTAATACATAGTGAAGATTGTATTATGATATGTTATTTGGTTAATGAAGAAGGTATGTATATAATAATTCAATGATTCAAATATGGGTCAGACATCTAAAAAAATCTAGGTTAAGGGGATAAGTCTAATTGGTTTGAGAGAGAAATATATGTAGGATTTCATCCATAATTTCATTGACATTACTATTGCTCCATAATTTCTAGGAATAAAAATTACATAAGTAATCCAAAATTCTCAATAGCCTTCAATGATAGCTTCTTGAGTGTTTTTATTTGATTTGTTGTTTTATTTTTCTATGTTATATAGGCTTGAGTTTTATTGTTTTGTAGAACAATAAAACTACTCAATATGGTGGTCTTGTAATTAAAAGTTTTGCTAATTTATGTACTTTGTATTTAACTTGTTAATTTATGTCTTCATCATGCACTCATCCAATCAAAATTGAAAGTAAATAAACAAACATTAATATATGAGAATATAAAATTCAAAATAAAATTAGTAGATCTTCATCCTTTTTGTAGATGTGATTTTCTTAATAATAAATTACTAAGCTTGTTCTATGTATTAAATTATATTATATCTATTAAGGATATCATTTCATTTACACTACACATAAACATAAATAATAAACAAAACATAAACATAACAAGAATAATAAGGGCATAAAATCAAAACACAATCTCATGATCCTATTAACTTATACAAATGTTTTTTTTTTTTTAATTAAAAAATAAGGTCAAATTTTTATTTATATTTTATTTCCTTGATGGAGGGTTTCTAATTTAAATTTTAAAATATCACAACCAAAAAAAAAAACGTTTTACATACCACTAAATGAGAAAAATAAAGATTGTGCGAATTACTAAATATGAATTAGTATCAACTAATTCCACCAAAAAAAAAAGAAAAAAAGAAGAAGCATTAACAAACATGGTGAGGCTACTTAAAAATTAGCAATCCCTGTTTAGTAGAACTTTTAAAGAAAAATTTTTCTCAAGTAGAACGGTGATGGAGGCAAAGAAAGATGAGTTCAAAAGCATCCTATGCTTAGAGGAGCATTCTAAATGAGGCAAAAATGTTATCAAAAGGGGAAAAACTTATTCACACACTTTGTTGTACACACATTTATTTAGGAATGACAAATTAGTCTGTATAAGCTATCTATATTTGTTATTTGAAATTGGTTTAAATTTAGTATTTTATTTCTTAAAGAAACATAATGTATTTTACATTCAATTATTATATAAAACAGGATAATTTGTAAACAATGTAATGTGTTGTTGAAATTTGTTCTAATACTCTTTACAAACAGTTCATTCTCCATATGTCTTGAATGACCTAAAAAGAAATCAAATTAATATAGCTAAATTCATCATCTATATTAGAAAAAAAAATTAAATTACTTAAATAACATTAGAAAAATGTAATTATATCAAGAACTTACCGGCATTATGTTGAGAATGTGACATAATTGTCAATGATCAAAGTGGACCGAAATTAACCAAATGAACCGAAATGGACCAAACTGGACTGAATATACCAAAATAAACTATAAACCAAACTGGATAGAAATGGAGCAAAGTAGACTGAACGAACAAAAGTGGACCAAAATAGACCAAATGAACTGAAGTAGACTGATATGGACCACAGTAAACCAAATAGACTGAAGTGGACTGTAATAAACTAAATGGCCTAAGTGGACCAAAATAGACCAAAGTAGACCAAAAATGGACCAAATAGACAAAAATAAACCTAGTTGGACAAAGATAAACCAAAATAGGCTGAAATAGACCAAAGTTGACCAAAATACTATGCTGATGTGGGTCAATTGGAACGTGATAATAATAAATACTACACTTCAAAAACATATACATAAATGGGCATAGCCAAGAGCAGTGGCAGAGCTAGGATTTCAATTTAGGAGGGGCAAGATTGAAAAACAAAACTAAAAAAATTAATCTAAAAATATTAATCGATAATAATAACAAAATAAATAAACAATTGTAACTACAAGTATATATTTCATATTATTAAAACAAAGAAACAAAAATAATCAATCATAGTTACTAACAACCAAAGTGAGAAATTAATTTAAATACATTAAATTTAGACATAATTTGATTGCTTAAAATAAATAAAATAAATAAATCAATTTACAAAAGTTAACTATAGAACCTACTAATTGAATTGTCATATAAACACAATTTTTTTACAATAAATTTTAAAATTGTTAAAATAGTGGACTATGAGTTGTGAAGGAAATAAAGTGGTTGGTCCATCAATGTAAGTTGTTTACCCTTCATAGTAATCATTTTCACAATTGTGAAATTTATTGTGAAAAATGTTATGTTTATAGTATTATAATTAAAGTAAGAAAAGAAAAGAAAAATTAGAATAGGGAAGAAAAGTATTGTAAACAGTATAATGGATGGGACTAAATCAAAACTGCTTGAAATAAATACTATTTAAGAATAGTAAAATAGGTGAAAGTGTGATTGTGTGAGAGAATTGAGAAGTTTTTTTTTTTTTTTTTCCATTCTTTCTTTCTAGTGTCAGGGCTGTTTCATAATAGTGGGAGTGCTTTTTCTATTTTTTCCACTAATAGGGGGCAAACTACTTAAATGCACATCACATAGTAGGTATCAAGGCATTTAAAGGAGTCAGGAGAGGCAATTGCCCCCTCTCGCCAAGAGCCAAGAGCCAAGAGCCTTATGCTGATATGGGTCAATTGGAACGTGATAATAATAAATACTACACTTCAAAAACATATACATAAATGAGCATAGCCAAGAGCCTTATAGCTCAACCGACACCTCTCAATATATCTAACAAAGATGCTTATGATTTGAATCTCTCTTCCTAACTATCAAATTAAAAATATATATTAATTATTTATTTATTTAATTTATAAAAAATAAAATTAAAATAAATAAATAAATAAACACCAATATGAGCGTGCATGATCACTCAAAAACAAATGGTAAACATTCCTTCGACTACAAGAGCACTCTCCATGGCTGAGTTTTCCATGTGGACTCAATAGAAATGCTTTTTTTTTTTTTTTCTTTTCCTGAAATTGGACGAAGGCCAAAAAGTATAGGAGGTTTTTACTCAATGTGACCTTCACCATGACTTATTAGCTGCCTGGGCTCTCTGTAAGTTCATTTCCACTGTATACACATTAGGCTTATCTTTACTAAAAACCATTATAATAATGAAGGTCAATGATCTTGCGTAAGCCTTTACCTGCTACTTTATCCAATTATTAAAAATAATAATAATAATCACGTAAACACATGGACCTGAGATCCCAAATGGGGGTCAATCTTATCAATTTCCTTGTCAGCTTCCTCAACCAAATATAAAAAGACCAAATAAAAAAAACTTGTTGACTGACCAATACGATGAAGATGATTGGAAGAAATTTCTCGTATGAGCTCAATAATTAAGGCTTCACGGTCTAATAGAAAGCCAATTGAGAAAGAGAATGGAGGAGAAGAAAGGTGAAGTTGTCCTGCTTGGAACATGGGCCAGCACATTCTGCACTAGAGTTGAGCTAGCCCTCAAACTAAAAGGCATATCCTATGAGTATGTGGAGGAAGATTTGACAAACAAAAGTGAGTTGTTCCTTAGCCTCAATCCAGTCCATAAGAAAGTACCTGTGCTTGTTCACAATGGGAAATCCATCGCTGAGTCCCTCATTATCCTTGAATACATAGAACAGTGCTGGAATACCGCTCCAAAACTATTGCCTGAGGATCCTTACCAAAGGGCAAAAGTCCGCTTTTGGGCCAACTATTATGATCAAAAGGTGGGCTCTCTCTCTCTCTCTCTCTCTCTCTCAATTCTAGTGCTTCAATGCACTAAACGTGATATGATCATGATATATGTTCAAAATCGGTCAAGTGTTGATCTTGTATTCCGTCCAGTGCACTAAAACATTGGGCGGAAGCTTTGCCTCTTGGTTGATTTGCCAATTCAATAAAAATTAAATTAAATTAAAAAACAAAAATTTGTATCCTCTTCTTTGTTAATTTGCTACTTCTACCAATTACGTAGCATTTGTGTACGTTAGGTATTGGCTTAAAAAGTCAGTTTATTTTACTATTTAGCTTATTTTTACTATTATTTACAAATCTCACAACGTACTATTTATGGATCCCACTATACTACTTTAGCTAATTTTTACCTTTATTTATTGTACTTTTAGCAATAAGTTTTTAATTTCAGCTATATAAGCTATTCCAAACGGACCTAACAAAAGCATTTTGTGTCATCAGATTGTGCCAAGCTTCTACATCATCTTCGGGTCCAAAGACAAGGAGAGAGAGAAAGCCATTGAAGACTTGAGCCAATTGCTTAAGGTGTTTGAAGAAGGTATTGAAAAGGATTTTCCAGGGCAGTCTCCATTCTTCAATGGCAAGATCCTAGGGTATCTTGGTATCGTTATTGGCTCACATGCATGCAACTACCAAGCTGTTGATGAGGCCATTGGTGTGGTACTTATATCAGAAAAGAATCCAGAGTTTCTCTCATGGGTCAATCCTCTGAAGAACTGCCCTCTGATGGGGAAGACACTACCACCTCATGACAAATTGGTTGCCAGATTGAGTGCTAGGTTTAAGTCTACTTAAGTTTAATATTGAAGCTGAAAGAAAGGGTTACCATACATCAAGCTCTGATTGGAGATGGTTACACCTTTAATTGTTTGGAATAAATCCTTGTCTCTTAGCCAAATAAAAAAAATTAAGTGTAAGCAGAACTATGATGCTACCGTCTGGTTTCTATAAAGGGTTGCCTATGTGTTTGTTTCTACTGCATGTTCACTTCTTAACACTAGATGTTGCTCAAATGTAAACTAGAGCAAATGAAAAAAGTTGGCTAAAATGCCTTTTACACTCTAAATTCGTGGTTGCTTCTAAATCCACAGAGTTTGATGTATGTTTAATTGGAAGAAAACAACCTAGCTGACCAATATGGTAGGTGATATCTAATAAGGATAGTTAACTAATTGTAAGTTTAACCGAAAGAAAACAACCTAGGTGACCATTATATAGGTAATACTTAATAAGGAAAGTTAACTAGTTGTTAGATAATTTCTCATCACAACACTAGAAGATTGAAGATGAGACATGGAACTGTGTGGAAGGGTTCAAACAAGCCCATGTATATTATCAAAATATGTTGGGCATGTACAAGGATGGACCCAGGAAGGGGCCTAAGGAGGCCCAGGCCCCCCCTGGGTCTAAAAAAAAAAAATTAGCAGCTAAAATTTTTCCCCCAAAAAAAAAATATATATATATATATATATATATAAGCTTGGGCCCCCCTTAGTTTTTAGCTCAGGCCCCCTCATGAATTCCAAGCCCAGCCGGCCAGTCCAGGAGGCAAGAGCCCATGACCCATGTAAAACACCAAAAAAAAAAGAAAAGAAAACTCAGCAGCAAACCTAACGGAGAAAGTGATAGAGGAATTGAGGAAGGAAAAAAGAAAAAAAAAAAGAAAAAAGAAAGGAAACAGAGAGATAGTGAGGCATGAGACAGAGAGATAGAGAGGTGAGACAGGGAGATAGTGAGCCACTGAGCCTAGAAGCCGACGCGACGCAAGACTCTTGCCTAGTAAGGCAGTACCCACGCTGGTGCGAGCGCCAGTGCCAGCGCGCCATCATCACGAGAGCCCTTAGCTGTCGCCGCCGCCAGTTGCTCGAGCCTTCACACTGTTTATGAATCAACTATTTTAACAAGTATTTAATCTATGATCCTTTCCTTCAAGAATAAAAACCTAATAAAATGTTTGTGAATCAACTGTTTTAACAATCTGTGCTTGTGGAGTGTTTGTGTTTTTACTGATGACTGATGAGTGATGAACTGATTATTGATGTTGGTGATTGTGAATTGAATCTGTGCTATGGCCTGTGGTGATTTTTTTTTTTTTTTGGCTTTTTGGCTTTTTGGCTTTGTGACTCTCTATCACTCTGTGTTTGTTACTCTCTCTCTTGTATTATATAGATAAGAGAGATAGTGTAACGCCCCAAAATTATAAGCAATAAAAGTCTATTTAATCTGAATAATCCATAAAAATATTAAATAAAAGAAACCAACAACCTTAAATCTCATCACAAATATCAGAGCTCTAATTTACCAAAGACAAAACATTCTCAAAATAATTCTCTAATACAATGTTTAATTCCATAAAAATAATAATAAAATCCTCAATTCCACAAAATAGTTCATAACTGCTGTCTCCCAAGAATCTCTATCCTAATAATCCCTCTAATGTATCTGTAATGGGAAATAAAAGGGGGTGAGATAAATTAATAAGTGGAATTCACTAACATTAAGGCGTGGGAACAAACCTTTCAAATAAATAATTCTTACAACAATTTCATAACTTGTAACTCATCAATATTTATCATCAAATACTTCATATATATTTATATATATATATATATATATAATATCTTTATATTGTGAGCCATCATAATATATATATATATATATATTAATATCATCACATAAACAGTTTCTTAGGCTTTTCTAGTGATCAACGTTTACGACTCGTTGACAGGGTTGTGCTGTCCCCTTTTTAGGACTGGAACCTCCTTTTCATCCCCTTTCTTAAGGATGGTTCCTTTGGAACCTAAAGGTGCACTCCCTTGCTAAGGAGCCTTCCTTTTGGATCCTCAATAGTATACTCCCTTGCTAAGGAGCTATCAAATGTGCATTGTCCCCTTTTCTGGGATCGTCCCTTGTTAAGGACTACTTGCAATATGATTGTCCCTTGCTAAAGACTAAATACAATACTGAGCTTTTAATCACGACTTGTCATAGGTTTTCAAAACATATTCAATATGTTCACAAAAATAATCCATTCAAGATGCTCACAAAAATAGTCCATTCATAATTCTCAAAAAAAAAAAAAATGAGGATATATTCACACATACAAGTTTAAATAAATTTAGGTTGTCCCACAAGTTTTTCATAAAACGAATAGTTAATGTGCACATCAAGCATTTATAAAATATCAATTTATATATATAATATCAACATATTTATTTGATAGAAAATAGTTTAATAATCAACACTATTTGGGAAAACCCCAAAAATTAGTAAACTCCACCTACCTCTTAGTTGCAAAATAAAAGGAATCAATCACCCTTGAGTCACAATGAATTAGTAGAATTAGAGCATAGCAATACCAAAAATAGGTCCATCAATACATGAATTTCCTACTAAAATCTGTTTTCATACTTAGACAATATAATCTTAGACAACACTAATATTTCCAAAATTTTACTTCTATTTACATAACTCTCTAGTTCACTTTCAGCTTTAATCTAATTGTTCTATTTCATGTATTTTTACTATCCATTAATGAGCATGATTGTACTACAACCCTGTAAAACTCTAGCAATTCACTATAGGTCTAGCCATCATATATTCTACTATTCCTTAGAAGCCACATGATATATAAACCTATTTGATCAACCTAATATTTATATCTATTAATCAAAAGTAGAAGCCACATAATATAGTTCTGCCAAATTAATCTTAGAGCCAATGGAGGACCATATGGCTATACATACTATTTATACGTAATCAATTTCAAAGCCTGGACCATATGGCTATATATAAACAATTCCTATTATAATATTGTAATCATCAACCCAAAGACCCATAATCCTCTTGATGCCATAAAGCATAAGGACACTGCTGGACACTTATTTGGACAATGACAATGGCGGTGAAAAGAGTGAGACTATAAACAATTATATATAAACCACAAGCAACCTTTTTTTCCTTTCACATGGTGACAAACTTGAATTGGCAAGTCCAAGCCTATTACTCTATTAGGCACAAATTCAAATCCTGTGGCCCTTTCTTGACATATTGACCATCCTTATCTAATATAATACAATTATAGGAGCCCTTTTCTATTAGTATAATGATAGTCTAGGTATATGACAATTGCTTGCTATTGACTATTCAAACTTCTTAAATTTAGAGCAAGACAAACCATACTTGAACTACTTGTGCACAGCCGTAGAGGAGAACAGAAACAGCTCACTCATGTGTTGCGTCTGAAAACAAAAGGAACTTTTTTATGTACATACGCGTGTAACTTAAAAGGTAAAAGGATAGGGTTATCAAGGCTCATATATTTACTTATGCCACCTTACTTAGGCTTCATATTTCATAGTATTTATCTTATTTTTAATATCTTAGGCCCAAATCAATTTAATCCATTTAATTGTAGGCCTCCTTTATAATTTGCGTATAATAATTTAATTGGTATCAAAATTATGGGGTGTTACATCCATCCCCCCTTAAAAAAATTTTGTCCTCGAAATTGTACTATTATTATAGGCAAATTCCACTAAAGACAAGTATTTTTCCCAACTCCCTTTGAAATCCAATACACAAGCCCTTAACATATCCTCCAAAGTATGAATAGTCCTTTCTGATAGACCATTTATTTGCGGGTGGAAGGCTGTACTAAAGCTAAGATTAGTACCCAAAGCTTTATGCAGGCTTTCCCAAAACTTTGAGGTGAATCTTGGGTCTCGATCAGACACAATTAATGCTGGAACTTCGTGAAGACTCACAATCTCGTCAATATATATCTATGCTAGCTGATCAAGTAAGTCATCTTAACCGGAATAAAATGTGATTTTTTTGTCATCCTATCCACAATTACCCAAATGGCCTCATGTCCCTTAGGAGATCTTGGCAAACTAGTCACAAAATCCATACATATACGCTCCCACTTCCACTTGGGAATGGGAAGTGGTTGCAGCAATCCTGAAGGTTTTTGGTGTAGTGCCTTAATTTGTTGACAAGTCAAGCATTACTCCACAAACTGAGCTATCTCTCTCTTCATGTTATTCCACCAATAAGTTTCTCGAATGTCATGATACATTTTAGTGCTACCAGGGTGCATTGAGTATGGGGTACGATGGGCTTCTTCCATAATCTCCTTCTTTAATGCAACATCATTTGGCAAACAAAGTCTTTTTCCAAACCTCAAGACACCATCATTAGACACATTAAATCCTGGTCTCTTCCCTTCTTCTACTTTTTCTTTGATCTTTACAATTTGTGCATCATCAACCTGTGAACTCTTAATCTTCTCAATCAAAGTGGGTTGTATTGTCAAACTGGTCATAAAGACTTGGGAATCACCCATGACAATTTCAATTCCCATCCTCTCCAAGTCCTCAATAATCTCCTTTTGAGTAGTTAACATGGCAACTGAGAAACCGAAAGACTTCCGACTAAGTGCATCAGCTACCACATTAGCCTTGCCTGGATGGTAATTGATTGAGCAATTATAATCTTTAATCAACTCAAGCCACCTTCGTTGTCTCATATTCAATTCTTTCTGAGTAAAGAAGTACTTCAAGCTCTTATGATCTGTATAAATCTCACACCTTTCACCATACAAATAATGTCTCCAAATCTTCAATGCAAACACCACTGCAGCCAACTCCAAATCATGAGTGGGATCATTTTGTTCATAACTCTTTAATTGGCAGGAAGCATAAGCTATGACTTTACCATGCTGCATCAACACACAACCAAGACCTTTTCTTGAAGCATCACTATAAATGACAAAGCCTCCTAAGTTGCTAGGGATGGTTAGTACTGGTGCAGTGACCAACCTCTGCTTAAGTTCTTGAAAACTTTTCTCACATTCTTCTGTCCACACAAACTTGGCTTTCTTACGAGTTAGTCAAGTCAATGGGGCTGCAATACGGGAAAATCCCTCCACAAACCTCCTATAATAGCCAGCAAGGCCCAAAAAGCTTCTAATCTCACTCACATTCGTCGATCTTGCCCAATCAACCATAGCTTCAACCTTACTAGGGTCTACAGAAATCCCTGCCTTAGATATCACATGCCCTAGGAACACCACTTGATCAAGCCAAAATTCACACTTCTTAAACTTTGCATATAGCTTCTTCTCCCTCAAAATTTGAAGAATAATTCTCAAGTGCTCTTCATGTTCTTCCATGCTTTTGGAAAAGATTAGAATGTCATCAATAAAGACAATAACAAAGCGGTCTAAGTACTCATGAGACACGCTATTCATCAAGTCCATAAATGCAGCAGGAGCATTGGTCAATCCAAAAGGCATTACCAAGAATTCATAGTGCCCATACCTAGTCCTGAAAGCTATCTTAGGTATGTCTTTGCTCTTGATTTTCAACTGGTGATACCTAGAACGAAGGTCAATCTTAGAGAAGACTTGTACCCCTTGCAATTGATCAAATAGGTCATCAATACGAGGGAGAGGGTATTTGTTTCTCACAGTAACCCGATTTAACTCACGGTAGTCAACACACAACCTCATAGTCTCATCCTTCTTTTTAGTAAGCGTAATTCCCTCCACCAAGCCCAACACAAATTAGGTAATTATAAAAAGATATCATGGTCTGAATTGTTTAACAAGGACTCGGCTTAGGTGCACTAGACTTGTTGCATGGGTTGATAACATATGGCCAAAAATGGACACATATCACCATTGTGATAGATCCAATGTAATTGAACACTGAACTCAAGTTTTACCCATTAAATAATAAACTAAAATCTAAAATCTCATGAATTACATAGACCTAAAAATCATTTTATCAATCATTTAATAATACGAGCATATAACAATCTTCTTTTGCTCCTTCTTAATTTCTTGTCACCCAAGAAGACGAAGGCTGCTATGCCACTTTTCTTATCCCATATTTGACTATTAAAATCTAGAACAAAGTACAAATTCTTAAGACCCCTTCTCCAAGATTTTGTTCTAGAAACATCTAGTCCAACTCTAATAAAATTTTAAATCTTTCTATTATCACCGATTCACCATTGACTAAAGTGCTCTCTGATCCACCAAACACCACAATACAGTGCAAAAGATCTCACAAAAGGAACTCTATAAATCAATGCCTCAAACAGCCATACATGCATTACACACCAATATTTAAGATACAAGACAGAGAGAGAGAGAGAGAGAGAGAGAGAGAGAAAGATATCACAATGGAGAAGCAAAATGAAGTGGTTCTGTTTGGCACATGGGCTAGCGCCTTCTGCAAGAGAGTTGAGTTAGCCCTTAAAATCAAGGGCATAACTTATGAGTACGTAGAAGAAGATCTAACAAATAAGAGTGAGTCTCTCCTCCACTACAACCCTGTCCACAAGAAGGTACCTGTGCTTGTTCACAATGGCAAACCCATTTCTGAGTCACTTGTAATTCTCGAATACATAGATGAGTGCTGGAATAACACACCAAAACTATTGCCAGAGGATCCTTACCAAAGGGCTAAAGTTCGCTTTTGGGTCAACTATTTTGATCACCAGGTGGGTAGTATCTAATTACTTACGCTATTACATTTTAAAAAAAAATAATAATAATAAGCAGCACTAGAGTCTATATATTTGTCATTTAAAAAAAATTGTAAAATCATTTGTTCAACTTCAATTTGTCCATATAGAAGTTTAGAACTATATATTAATAGACTTTTAACAAATTGGAAATTATCAACAAAAGAAAAAATTGTATCCCACCGCACGCCTAATTAATTATGATATCTTATCTAGGTATGAATATGGTGATAATAACTCTACTTAAAAAAAAATTAAAAAATTAAAAAAAAACAAATAAACGAACAAAGAAAAAATAAACAAATATCTAAAAATAAAGGAAGTGACCGAAATTTATAATTAATATATATTCCAATCATCTTCCTCTCTCAACCCTCCTCCTCTCTGTTCCCTAACTCTCCTTCCGTTCCATACATATTCTGAATAAGAATAAAAAGTCTCAAGTCCTCCTTAAATGGAGAAAGTATTTCATATATCAAATATATGCATCATTTCACACATAATGTGTAGGTCCTACACACTTGTATAACTGTGAGATTAGCACGCACTAAGAGGATAAATGCATATATATCATTACTCTGAAGGAGCCTAGCTTGTATAACGTCAACTATTATTTATTGAAAAATTGGGCTCTCTTTATGATGTTAAGTAAATGTTAATTAAATACATCTTGTTAGCAGATTATGGCAAGACTCTTACCCATCATCATGTCTAGAGGCGAAGAGAGAGAGAAAGCAATCAAAGAATTCAACGAGTTGCTAAAGGTGTTTGAAGAAGGAATCAATAAGGATTTTCCAGAAGAATTTCCTTTCTTTGAACGCAAGACCTTGGGATATCTTGATATTGTTGTGGGCGCACATTTTTGCAACTACGAAGCTTTTCATGAGGTTGTTGCTGTGGTTTTTAGCCCTGAAAAGAACCCAGTAATCATGGCATGGGTGAAAGCTCTAAAAAACCATCCATTGATGAAGGAAATGCTCAACCCTCATGACAAGTTGGTTGCTGAGATGAGAGGAAAGTATTTGGGCCAATCTCCTTGAGTTTGATCCTTAGGCTAAAGGAAATCCTAAATATACTAGTTACTTAAATAAAAGGATTATGAATATCCTATGGTGTTTATCAAATAATGGATATGTAAAAAAGTCACTTCTTACTGTATAATTTGTTTTTAATGAATAAAAGACTTTATTAACAAGTGAAAAAGTAAAACACTGTAGAGGAACAAGCCTCAATCTTGATAACAAACTCAAAACAGGAGGTATAGCTACTCAAATCAAAAGAGCCAAAAACATTACACTTAAGAGACCATTTAGCTAAAGTATGAGCTGCAACATTAGCTAAATTCTTGACATCAGCATTTCATTGTTACAATATAGTTTAAGTTTTAACTATACAAGCTTCTGGTGTATTTCAATTGATAGTTTAGTAATAATGACATTTTTTTTTTTTGGAAGTACTCCATATATATCTGTAAAAAAGACTCTCTCTAAATAGAAACTATCTTCTCATTTATTGAAAAATGAATACAAATTGAATGAAATCAATTACAAAAACATTCTACCTATCCTTATATACACAGTTATGTACAAAAAAACAGAGTAACTACCTCTCCGGATTTTATGGTGAGAATTGTTACAGCTAAGCACTACATCTAAGCACTACCTAGCTATGACACGTGTATATCCACTTGGCATCATTCCTTGTATAGAGTGTATGATCTGATCATAATAAGGAATGGACTCCAACAAATCTTCTAAGTCTTCATCACTTAGGCTTGTATCTCTGTTTTGCTTCTGATACTGAGATGCACGCTGAGCTGCTCCCTGATGCGCACTGCCCTGCAACTCCCCCTGGCGTTTAGTGCTTGTTTCATGCTTGCATACTTGCTACTGAAGACATGCACTTGATTCAGCATTACTTTTAACACTCCCCCTCAAGAGCAAAGCTCTTGCTTCTCCATTATCCTTAGTATATTCTGGAAATTGAATCTTATGACTAAAAATATCAATCATTCCCAGTTTTGACAATAACCTCATAAAACTTTCAACTCCAAGTGCCTTTGTAAATATATCAGCTAACTGATTTCGTGTGGATACATAGAAGGTTTTAAGTGTGCCATCCAAGATCTTATTCCTCACTATATGGCAGTCAGCTTCAATGTGCTTTGACCTTTCATGAAAAACCGGATTTGCTGAGATATGTAATGCTGCCTGGTTGTCACAGTACATCAAGGCTAGTTTATCATGTGGTATGTGTAAATCCCTTAACAAATACAATAACCAGGGGATTTCACAGGTGGTTGTGGCCATAGACCTATACTCTGCTTCAGCAGAGGATCTTGAAACCACATCTTGTTTTTTTGACCTCCAAGAGATTAGAGCATCACCTAAAAAAACACAATAACCAGTTAGTGACTTCCTGGTGTTAGGGCAACCTGCCCAATCTGCATCACAAAAGGTTTTCAGCTGCAAATCTGACTCTACAGGAAAAAATACTCCTTGACCAGGTGTGCCTTTGAGGTATTGAAGGATCCTGGTGGCTGCTCTCATATGTGGAACCCTTGGTTGTGCCAAGAATTGGCTAAGCCTATGTACTGAATAGGTTATATCTAGTCTGCTCAAAGTTAAGTACATTAACTTCCCAATTAATCTTCTAAACTGCCCAGCATCTTTAAGCAACTCTCCATCACCTTTGGACAGCTTTAGTTGCTGCTCCATTGGTGTTCTAGCTGGTTTGCAACCAATCATACCAGCTTCCTTAAGAATATCAAGAGCATACTTCCTTGATTAATACTAATTCCTTTGGGGCTTCTAGCAATTTCAAGTCCTAGAAAATATTTGAGTGAACCAAGGTCCTTAATACCAAACTTCTGATCTAGCAACTTCTTCAACCTGTCAACACAAGCTGAATCATTGCCTATAATGACCATGTCATCCACATAGATTAGCAATGCAGTGAATTGAGAACCATTAGAGTGAACAAATAAGGAGTGATCTGCTTGTGATTGGACAAAACCAAGAGCTAAGATTGTGGCAGAAAGCTTGGCATTCCATTGCCTGGAAGCTTGCTTGAGACCATAAAGAGACTTAACAAGCTTGCACACCATAGGACTTCTTGTAACAGAAATAGAATCAGAACTGGACTCCCCCTTACTGTGATAACCAGGTGGCAAGGCCATATAAACTTCTTCATCAAGATCACCATGGAGAAAGGCATTATTGATGTCAAGTTGATGTAATGGCCATCCTTTGGCTGAAGCTAAGGCAATAAGAACCCTCACAGAAACTGTTTTGGCAACAGGAGAAAAAGTCTCTAAGAAATCAAGACCCTCTCTTTGTGTATAACCTTTAGCAACTAGCCTAGCCTTATATCTGTCCACACTGCCATCAGCATGCAATTTGATCCTATACACCCATTTGCATCCAATGGGTTTCTTACCAAGAGGTAAGGGAGTTAAAACCCAAGTCTTAGTGGCTTCTAGAGCTTGAATCTCTTTGTCCATAGCCTCTCTCCATAAAGGATCAAGAACAGCTTGAGAGAAATATTGAGGAGTTAAAGGACCCCCATTAACATTCATTAAGTAGGACTTGTACGCAGGAACCAAATGGGAATATGTCAAGCAAGCTGAAATGTCATAAGGTGTGCCCGATGGATGAGAAGTGGCAACTGTGCTTGGTGATGCAAGTGCTGCTGTACAAGCATAATCTTGCAAATACATTGGAGTTTTATGAACTCTAGTAGACTTTCTGATTTGTGGTGGATCTGCAAGGGGGTTAGTAACAACAATAGGAACAGATTCTGACAAGGAAATGGAATCATTAGACAAAACATCATGAGGAGAAGAGTCTGAAATGGGTTCAGTGACACAAGGATGAGTAGACATGGGAAAAGACTCTGAGGAATCAAGTGGTACATCAGGTATGCTAACAGGAGTGACAAAAGTACCCAAATCACCTTCAGTAGTAGTATCAACCCCAAGAATAAAAGGATCTGTGAAATCAGAAGTTGAAGCAGAAAAAGGAAAAACATTTTCATGGAAAATCACATCTCTAGAAGTGAAAACAGTATTAGTGGTCAAATCCAAAACATTGTAACCTTTAACACCAAAGGGATATCCTAAGAAAATACATTTCCTAGCTCTAGGATCAAACTTAGACCTATGATTTGAAAGAGTAGAGGCATAACACAGACACCCAAACACTCTCAAATGATCATAAGTTGGCTTAAAACCAAAAAGCACCTCAAAAGGAGTTTTATTTGACAAAACTGAAGAAGGAGTTCTGTTTATCAAGTAAACAGCAGTCAAGATGCAATGCCCCCAAAATTTCAAAGGAATATTAGACTGAAATTTGAGAGCCCTTGCCACATTCAAAATATGTTGGTGTTTTCTTTCAACAATGGCATTTTGTTGAGGGGTTTAAACACAACTAAGTTGATGTAGTATGCCTTTTTTAGCAAAAAAATCATACATGATGAATTCAGTACCATTATCTGTTCTAATGGTTTTAATCTTCTTAGAAAATTGTGTTTCAACCATAGTGCAAAATTGCTCTAAAGTGGATTGTGTTTGAGACTTATGCTTGAGCAAATAAATCCAAGTACACCTTGAGCAATCATCCACAATGGTTAAAAAAAACTTGCAGCCAGCAACAGTAGGAACAGAAAAGGGACCCCACAAATCACAATGAATGAAATCAAAACATTCATTTGAAACATGAGTACTTATAGTAAAGGGTAGCCTTTTCTGCTTGGCCAATGGACAAATGTCACAATTGAACACTTTATTAGCATTGTCAATATGTACATTAGTGTTCCTTATCAAAGCCAACTTGGCATTTGACAAATGCCCTAATCTAGAATGCCAAATATGTGGCTGAACAACAGTATTTACAACAGAATTAACAAAGCCAGCTGAAGAAAAACAAGTTGATGAGGTTGATACACTTGCTTGCAGTAGATAAAGGCCTTTGACCTCCTTACCCAGACCAATTGTGCTCCAATGAGCAAGGTCCTGGATGAAACACATGTTGCCAAAGAAAATTAGACAACAAAGAGTGGTTTTAGACAATTGACTAACAGAAAGAAGATTAAAACTGAATGATGGAACACACAAGACATTGGTAAGAATGAGGTTTTCTGAAATCTTAACAGTTCCCACTTGTGTGACTAAGGTTGTTTCGCCATTAGGCAAATTAACAAAGGTGTTTACAGTAGCTATAACAGTAGTAAAACATGATAAAGAATGCACCATGTGGTCTGTAGCTCCTGTGTCAATCACCCAAACTGAACTGTTAAAGGCATTCCTATCTACAATATTGGCTGAGAAAACCGAATGCTTTAGACTAGGAAGAAAAGGTATATTAGAGTTTATACCTGACATGAAAGTAGCATTGGTATTGAGATTGGGTGAAGCAGAAGTACCCACCACATCAGATGCCATACCAGTCAGCCCTTCCACACCAGTATACATGCAAGAAGAACTTACACTTGCAGCATGAGAAGCATCCCCAAAACCAGCTCCTGAATTAGTGCTTCCAGAGTTGAGAAAGGCTAGAAGTTGCTCACATTGTGTCTTGGAAATAGGGCATTGATTTGTGACAACCATGGCTTTGTCTGCACCATTAACAGAATTACATGATGCTTGATTGGCACCAGACTTCCCTTTAGGTTTATAACCAGGAGGGTACCCATGCAATTTATAGCATTTATCAATTGTATGCCCTTGCATATTGCAATGTGTGCAAAAAGGCCTCTCCTTCTTACCATTTCCTTTATTCCAATTAGAATTGGAGTTTCCTTTGGAATTGGTGTACATAGCCATAGTATCTGACTGAGAGGATCCAGCGGCTCCATGACCAATATGCTTGTGAGATTCTTCTTGAAGCACCAAGGAGTAAACTCTGCTCATTGAAGGGAATGGCTCTAACATGAGAATTTGACTTCTTAGAGTCTCATAATTCTCATTCAAGCCCATCAAGAACCTCATGACATAGGCCTTGTTATGCGAAGCATTCAAGATCTTCATTGCTCCACAAGAACATTCAGGAAGAGGCTCAAAATTCAACAATTGATCCCACAATCGTTTGAACTTTGTGTAATACTCAGTGACTGACATGTGATTCTGAGACATGTGAGAAATTTCCCTCTGTAAATCATACACCTTAGGACCATTACCTTGTGAAAACACATGCTGCAACTCAAGCCACATCTCTCTTGCTGTTTCGCAATACATGATGCTGCTAGAGACATCAACGTGCATAGAATTGATCAACCATGAAAGGACCATGGTATTGCAGCTTTCCCAATCCTCATACAGAGGTGAATCAACATCTGGCTTCTGAATCTTTCCATTGATAAAGCCAATTTTCTTCTTGGCAGTGAGAGCAAGAACCATTGCTCTGGACCAAGACTAATAATTGCGCATTCCAAGCAGTGGCTGAGTTACAAGTATGTTTCCTGGATTTTCATTGGAACTGAGAAAATACGGATTAGGAGCATTAAAATTCCCATTGGAATTTGCATTTGCAAGCGTGGATTGTGTGTTGTGTGAATTTGAGGGAACATCAGTTTCTGAGGACGCCATTGAAGGACCTCGAAGCTGAGAGAAGAAATAGAAAGAGAAAGAAGATTCTAGAGAGAATATTTGAGCTCTGATACCATGTAAAAAAGACTCTCTCTAAATAGAAACTATCTTCTCATTTATTGAAAAATGAATACAAATTGAATGAAATCAATTGCAAAAACATTCTACCTATCCTTATATACACAGTTATGTACAAAAAAAACAGAGTAACTACCTCTCCGGATTTTATGGTGAGAATTGTTACAGCTAAGCACTACATCTAAGCACTACCTAGCTATGACACATGTATATCCACTTGGCATCATTCCTTGTATAGAGTGTATGATCTGATCATAATAAGGAATGGACTCCAACAAATCTTCTAAGTCTTCATCACTTAGGCTTGTATCTCTGTTTTGCTTCTGATACTGAGCTGCTCCCTGATGCGCACTGCCCTGCAACTCCCCCTGGCGTTTAGTGCTTGTTTCATGCTTGCATACTTGCTGCTGAAGACATGCACTTGATTTAGCATTACTTTTAACAATATCTGTCCCCCTCCCCTACTAAATACCTATATGAACGTGTGTGATCCAAAAATAAATGAACATTCCTAGTCAAGAGCACTCCATATGGTTGAGTGGAAATTGTGGAATCAGTTATAGCTTGGACGAAGGCCATAGTTTACTTCCACAGCATTAACATTAGATCTTGGCTCATCTTTACTACTATAACAATTGTAATGCCGAAGCCTATACATTTTTCCTGCTTCTTTATCTAATTATAAAAACTGTATAACACATGGATCCTAGATCTCTAATGGGCAACCTCATCAATTTCCTGGTCAGCTTCCTCAACCAATAGAAAAATCTAGTTGACCTAAAAGATAAAGATGATTCAAAGAAAAAACTGTTTGGAATAAAACCTATTCTCTTAGCCAAATAAAAAATTATAAGTGTAAGCAGAACTATTATGCTACTGTTTGGTTTCTATAAAGGGTTGCCTATATGTTTTGTTTCTACTGTTTACTTCTTAAAACTAGAGTTGGCTAAAATGTAAACTAGAGCAAATGAAAAAAGTCGGCTAAAATGCGTTTTACACCCCAAATTTGTGGTTGCTTCTAAATCCACAGACTTTGATTTATGTTTAATTGGAAGAATAACAACCTAGCCGACCAATATGATAGGTGATATCTAATAAGGAAAGTTAACTAATTGTAAGTTTAACTGAAAGAAAACAACCTAGATGACCATTATATTGCTGACACTTAATAAGGAAAGTTAACTAGTTGTTAGAAAAATTCTCATCACAACACTAGAAGATTGAAGATGAGACATGGAACAGAGGAAGGGTTCAAGCAAACCCATGTATATTGTCAAAATATGTTGGGCATCTACTTGGGTCCTTTCTTTTAAGTCAAGTATAACCCAGGTGCAAGCCCACTCTAGGACGTTGCAGTTTGAGTTTAAGCATGGATAACCTCGGATTGTTAGCCCAGTTAAAGTGGAGGCCCAGATTTTTTTTTTTTTTTTTTTCCTTTCTTTTGCTTTTAGTGAGTGGAATTCCCTCTATCATTGACCTACACAAACTAGATAATTATATATAGGACGATATCACAGTCCGATTTGTTAGATAAGGATTTAGTTTGGGTATACTAGACCAGTTGGGTTAATAATATGTGACCAAAAGTAAACACGTGTCACCATTGTGATGGATTTAATGCAACTGAACACTTGACTCAAGTTTTGCCCATTAAATAATAGATTAAAATCTACGATCTTATGGATTACCTAAACCTAAAAACTAATTGATCAATCCTTTAAGGATGCAGGCCAAAAGTGTTTGTTACGAAACATGTAAGTCATTGTACGTGTAACATACTTCTTATGCTCTTTCTTAATTTCTTGTCGCCCAAGAAGACAAAGGTTGCTATCATGCTAGGCCAATTTTCTTATCCCATATTTTACCATTAAAATCTTGAACTATGTACAAATTCTTTGACTTCTTCTCCAAGATTTTGATCAAGAAACATCTAGTCCAACTCTAATAAAATTTCAAATCTTTCCATTATCACCATTGACTAAAGTGTTCTCTGACCCACCAAACACCACAATACAGGGCAAAAGATCTCACAAAAGGAACTCTATAAATCAATGCCTCAAACAGCCATACATGCAATTCTTGAAATATGAAATTTTCAGCAACAAAAAAGAAAATGGTTTCTTAAAAAATGTTGAAGCAAGATTTATTAAGGAATATAAATTTTGGACAAGTTTGTAGGACCAAAAAAATGCCCTCCAAAATTAAAAAAACTCAATTATAAAAACAAATAGTGCAAACAAAAAAATATATAAGGATGATATAAAAAGAAAAAAAAAATACTAAATAAATCCCACACTCACATCACGTGCAAAAGATGTGGGGTACGTTGTTTATGGCAGCCTAAGCTTACAGTTCACACCAAAAAGAAAAAAGAGATACACGGACAGAGCATTTGCAAGCAGAAAAAAGAAAAGAAAAGAAGAGAGCGAAAAAAGAAAAGAAAAGGAGAGAGCAAGTGAAGAGGAGGAGCACGCAGCAATAGGTTTATATATGAGATTTTTTTAGTCCCTTTCTTCTCTAAATTTCTCTCTATCCCTCTTCCTTAAAACTGAATTTTTGTTTGGTAAAACAAATAGAGTGAAGTTTCATGAGAAGTTCTTTACTCCATATATGAAACTTGAAGTTCTACAAATCAAACAAACAAATAAAGTTTTTGACTTTACCACTTTGAATCAAATTTATGGAATCCTTGATTCTACCATTATATGGAGTCCTTGACTTTACCAATTTAAAAATTGGAGTCTTCGACTCTCCTCCATTTAAACAAGTTGATGGAATCTTTAGTTCCACCATTATACTTAGTAATTCCACCAATTAAACAATTTGGAATTATTGATTCTACCAATTTAAAATAATACACTTAATGGAGTCCTTGAATCCTAAAATTATTTTAAATAAAGTGGGGGTTTTTAATCCCTTCAAAATCCAACAATATGACTAATTCTTAAGATTCAGAATTCCTTAAACAAAATTGGAGTTTCCAATTCACAAAATAAAATGAACATAAAATTGATGTGAGGAAATTTTTTGATTCCCAATTTCTAAAACATGTTCATAAAATTAAAATTGCTTCAAAGGAGTTTTCTTTCCCTTAATTAAATTTGGAAACTTCAATCAAAATATCATTGCTTGTTAAAATTCCTACAAAGAAGCAAATGAAAGAAAGGGAAATTTACTCGGACATTCAATTTCTCAAAAAGAGAATCATTGGTTCAAAATCCATAAAAACATGGGTCCTTGATTTATCTTTGAGATTAAAATAAATTATCTCACCCAAAACAAAATTAAGTCAATACTTAATTAAATACCAAGTCTTTGACTTAAATGTACATCATTTATATCAGACAAAATCATATTTGAGGATTTTAAATCTAAAACCTCAATTTAAGAACTACGAATTAGCTTGATCCCTACTACCAAGGGTACATAGGCCACATATCCCTCCAAACATAAAAATAAATAAACTTATGTACAAACGCAACGTGGTTGGAATGAAAAGATCTCCCCTTGAAACAAAAGATTGTAACTAAGAGATACCTTATCTTAAATGGGCACAACTTTATGGAACTACAAAGCTTTTCATGAGGTTGTTGCTGTGCTTTTTAGCCTCGAAAAGAACCCAGCAATTATGGCATGGTTGAAAGCTCGAAAAAACCATTCATTGATGAAGGAAATGCTCCCACCTAATGACAAGTTGGTTGCTGAGATGAGAGGAAAGTATTTAGGCCAATCTCCTTGAGGTTGATACTTGGGTTAAAGAAAATCCAATCATATACTAGCTAGTTAAATAAAAGCAGAGCAATTGTAGGTTATCTTCAAGGGTTCAATGAACCTCCTGACTTGGAAATTAAAAAATTATATATATATATATATATATAAATTATTAGTTTGATTTACATTTAAAAGTATTTTTCACCTTTGATCATAGCTCAATCCAAAATCAAGTAACAACACAAATCAGCCAATCTCAAAACCCAAAACAATACAAAATACTATCGCTTTCTCTCTTTGATTTGATTTCTAATCTCATTCTCATGAATCTCATCTCATCTTTTTTTTTTTTTTTTTTTTTTTTTTTTAACTATCTAAATCAGTATCTCTCTTTATTATAAATTTATATTATATATGTGTGTAATATTGATTGTTTGCGTTATTTATTTTTTTTGTCATAATATTATTTGTGTGAATTGTAATGTGTGTGAATGTGTGTGTGTGTATTATAAATATAATATAACTTTATATAATTTAATAATTAGAAAATACAGAGAGTTTGTTACATGTGTGTATATTGTTAAAAAAACAAATGATGTTTCAAATATTTGATTGTTTAAGTAGACACTTAGTATATTATTTATGTATAAATGAATGTGGCTATATGGGTCAATAATTAATACAATGCCAATGGATTTAGTTTTGTCATTTAGTTTAAATATTTTTTTATAAAAACAATGAAATATTTTTTATTAAAAAAATGACAAATAGGAAATAACAATTGAATAAAAATAAAAATGTTGTACAAACTTAAGAAAATAAAATGGTCACACTTATCCATATTAATAATAAATAATGACAATTAATAATGAACTATTATATAATAGTTACATATATGTAACTATTTCAGAACATGAAAAATCTTAAAAGGAAATTGTAAAACTTCATATATTTCTTTATTTAAAATAAATAAATAAATAAAACTTCATGTATTTGCATTTTTTTTTGTCGATAATTTAATAAATTCAAATTCTATTTTTATTAAATTATTATTAATTTAAGTTTCTTAATGACAGCCTTGAAAAAGAATTCAAGAGCCGCCACTGAATAAAAGGGATATGAATATCCTATGGTGTTTATCGAATAATGGATATATAAAAAAGCCACTTCTTATTGTATAATTTTTTTTTAATGAATAAAAAATTTTATTTACAAGAGAAAAGGTAAAACTATATATACAAAAGAACATACTTCACTTCTGATAACAGACTCAAAACAAGAGAGACAACTACCCAAATCAAAAAAGTCAAAAACATTATACTTAAGAAACCATTTAGCTAAAGAATGAGCTGCTACAGCTAAATTCTTGGCATCATCATTTCATTGTTACAATGTAGTTTAAGTTTTAACTATATGAGCTTCCGGTGTATTTCAATTGATAGTTTAGTAATAATGACTTTTTTTTTTTTTTTTTTGGCAGTGAAATGAATTCACGTCCCCCTCCCCTATTGAATACCTATAAGAACATGTGTGGGCCAAAAAAATAAATAAACATTCCTACTTCAGGAGCACTCCATATGGCTGAGTGGAAATAGTGGACTCAATTAATGGCTTGGACAGAAAGCCAAAGGCCAATAATCTTGCGTAAGCCAATACGTTTTTCCTGCTTCTTTATCTAATTATAAAAACTGTATAACACATGGATCCTAGATCTCTAATGGGTCAACCTCATTAATTTCCTGGTCAGCTTCCTCAACCAAGACAAAACTTGTTGACCAAAAAGATGAAGATGATTTGAAGAAATTTCTCATATGAACTCTATCAATTAAGGCTTTTCAGTCTAAAAGAAAGCTAACTGAGAGAGCGAGAATGGAGGAGAAGCAAGGTGAAGTTGTCTTGTTTGGAACATGGGCCAGTAATCCCTGCACTAGAGTTGAGCTAGCCCTCAAACTAAAAGGCATACCCTATGAGTATGTGGAGGAAGATTTGAAAAACAAAAGTGAGTTGCTCCTTCGCCACAATCCAGTCCACAAGAAAGTACCTGTACTTGTTCACAATGGGAAATCCATTGCTGAGTCACTAATTATTCTTGAATACATAGAAGAGTGCTGGAATACCACCCCAAAACTATTGCCTGAGGATCCTCACCAAAGGGCAAAAGTCCGTTTTTGGGCCAACTATTACGATCAAAAGGTGGGTTCTCTCTCTCTCTCTCTCTCTCTCTCTCTCTCTCTCACAATTTCGATGCTATAGTGTTTTTTTTTTTTTCTAGGATAAATGGCAGATGCTATGGTGTATTGAACACGAAATGAACATGATATATGTTCAAAATTGGTTTAGTGTTGATCTTGTATCCCATCCAGTGCACTAAAACATTAGATGGAGGCCTTGCCCCTATGGTTAACTAATTCTATAAAAATAAAATAAACAAACATTTGTACTCTCTTCTTTGTTGATTTGCTACTTCAACCAATTATGTAGCATTTGTGTGCAAACACTAATAAAAACATTTTGGTGTCATCAGGTTGTGCCAATCTTCTACATCATCTTCGGGGCCAAAGGCAAGGAGGAAAGAGGGAAAGCCATTGAAGACTTGAGCCAAGTGCTTAAGGTGTTTGAAGAAGGCATTGAAAAGGATTTTCCAGGGCAGACCCCATTCTTCAATGGCGAGAGCTTAGGGTATCTTGGTATCGCTATTGGCTCACTTGCATGCAACTACAAAGCTGTTCATGAGGCCATCGGTGCGGTACTCATATCAGAAAAGAACCCAAAGTTTCTCTCATGGGTCAATGCAATGAAGAACTGCCCTCTGATGGAGGAGACACTACCGCCTCATGACAAATTGGTTGCCAGGCTCAGAGTCTATCTTGCATCTACTCAAGCTTAATATTGAAGAGGAAAGACAGGCTTACCATGTATCAAGCTCTGATTGATGATGGTTGTACCTTTTAATTGTTAGAAATAAATCCTTTGTCTCTTTGCCAAAAAAAATTAATGTAAGCAGAACTATGGTGCTACTGTTTGGTTTCTATAATGGGTTGGGTGAGTGTTTTGTTTCTACTGTTCAATGCTTAAAACTCGCATATGTTAGAAAGATTTCCATTAAAGTTAAAAATTGCAGCTTGTTAAAATTGCAGAGAGAGAAGAGAGACTTTTCTCAAGGATGCCTTTCAATAGTTATTGTGATTGAATGGCTGTAAGACTTTTCTTAAGCTAGAAATCAGTGTATATCCAGCATAAAGCCCTTCTTAACATTCCAAGCAATTATCAACTCACAATGTTCCCAGACTTGGGCTGACCAAGGAAACCGTCCATCTAAGACATCAGTGCAAGAAAGCCCAAATAGGAGGAAGAACGCAAGTCTACGCATAAGCCAACCAAGGAAGTCAATCTCACATGAGGCTGTACTAGTGTGGCTAATGGAACGATATATTTCAATATTGATATATTATTTTGGGTTTATTGCCATTTAAAATATATATATATATATATATATTATTTGTGTATATTTTAAAAATTAAATAAATATTATTTGTATATTTATAACTTTAATTATTTGGTAAAAGTTAATTTGTTAAGCCATTAAACTTGTTAAGCTTATAAGAGTACTAGCATTGGGTGTGTATATACTTTCCAGTTGCTATGTTGCAACTTAAGCCACCCATAATCCACTCCATTGGAATTTGTAAACTTAAAAAAAAATATGCAATCTTACTATTCATAGATTGTAAAAAATATATATTATTTTAATATGTGGTTGTGTGTGAAGAGAAAAAGTAAGTGGGGAAAAAGAGAGAATAATAATTTTTTATTATTTTATTAGGTAGTTTATATTATTTTATTAGGTTGTATGTAAATATAAAAATTAGGATGTAAGGTGAGTTGTAAAATGGGTTGGTAAAATAGATAAAGTAGTGTTTGAAAATACAAAATAAGGTTTTTTTTTTTCTTTTTCTTTTTTTTACATTGTCGGATGCTATTATCAGATGCTAATGCTGTAAGTTTAATATAAAAAATATGAACAAATATAAAATTATAAAACAAAAAATAAAATAAAATAAAAAAGGAGTAGTAGGTGAGAAATGAGATATTACGCGAGAGGGACTTGGTAGAAAAAAGATTAAATAATTAGAAAAACTAAAATGGTGGATGACAAAACCAAAGAACACAAAAAATTTTCCATCTTTCAAGTACCTTTTGTTTGCTTTTTACTCCACACACGTTAGCTTACTGACTAGCCCAACTTCCCATTTCACACAATTTAAACTTGGCGTAAATGCACTTTTAGTCCTTATATTTTGGTTTTTTTTTTCATTTTGGTCCCTATATTTTCATTTCACAACTTTTTGTCCCTAAACCAATTAACACGTATTATTTTAGCCCTTTCCATCAGTCAACAAACAGAAATAACTGAGGTGACTAACGAAGGAATTAAAATATTATTAAAAATCTACTGTAGCACTCATCACTCATGCCATATCATATTATAATTTAAAAATTTATTTCTCAATTTTAACAAAAGAAAAAATATGAGTTAAAAATTTTAAAAAAATAAGAACACACCAGAACATAAGAACAATAACAGAAACCCAGATTAGGCTACGTTTGGCTCAATGTAAAATGATTTCAAAGTGTAAAATATTTTCAAGTGAAAATATTTTTCAGAAGTGAAAATATTTTTCAGAAATGAAAATGATTTCAGGTGTTTGGTCGCATCACAAAAAATGTTCTAGAAAATATTTTAAGGTGTTTGATTGTGTTTCTGAAAATCCTCTAGAAAACACATTCTTTCACATTTTCTCAGCTTCCAAACAAATATTATAATAGGAAATCTGAATATATAAACCAAATCAACAAAAAAACATAACAAAAAAAAAAAAAAAAAATCAATCTTCTTGAAAAATAAGCATCGATCGTGAGAGAGGGAGAGGGAGAGATAGATTAAGAGAAAGAGAGAGGTAAAGGACCACAAATTGGTGGGTGGGTCTGAAGGAGGCGAGATGGACGGGTGGGTCTGACAGTGGCGAGATCAGCGGGTAGGTCTAAAGGAGGCGACGGCGACGAGATTGGTTTGTACATCAGAGATCGTGTTAGCTTCTCAGCTTTGGTTGGTCAGAGGGAAAGAGAGAGGAAGAGAAAAGAGAAAGCTTCCTTGACCAGTAGTATAGATCTGTGGCAAAGACGAATGATAGTCCGGTGAGGCTGAGGCCTGAACCTACGACACAATCATACCGACGAAGGTTGGGTTGTCTTCTTCACTGTCCAAATTTTTATTCTTTCATTTTCTTGACAACCAAACAAAGACTGAAAAAGAACTGAGAAATGATTTTGCTTGGGTTTGAGGATGGGGGCTTTGGAATTTATGATTTTTTTTTTTTTTATGGTGTTTTTATGCTGAATTTTCTTGGTTTATGAATTTGGTTTTTGGGTTTATGAATTTTATTTGCTAGAGGGTTCGTTGTTGATTAAAAGATGAGAAAATCTGGGTTTAAGTTGTGATTTTGTATATCTGGGTTTTGTAGTTTGAGAAAATCTGAGAAGATCTGCTACTAGGTTTGTGTTTGTGTTCTTGCTAGAGATCGATTTGTGTTTGTGTTTGGTTGACAAGAAAGGGCAAAAAAATGTAAGTAAATCTGGGCATGTGTTCTTATGTTTAAAATCTGGGTTTGTGTTCTTTGGTGTTCTTGTTGATGAACATAGATCTTGATGTATTTTTGGATTTTAATTTTGTTTTTTCAATTTTAAATCTGTTAAAAACTTAAGAATGTTAGATTTTTTATTATTATTATTATTATTATTTTATCTTATGGGTGCTATAATGAATTTTTAATAATATTTTAATCCCTCCGTTAGTCACCTCAGTTATTTCTGTCCGTTAACTGACAGAAAGAACTAAAATAATATGCGTTAATTGGTTTAGAGACTAAAAGCAGTGAAATGAAAATGTAGGAACCAAAATGGAAAAAAGCCGAAATGTAGGGACTAAAAGTGCATTTGCGCCTTTAAACTTCCAAGACTCTCTCTATCTCACGTGAATTGCTATATTTCTCTTCCCACCGCACATACTTTCATATTTTTCTCTCCCGCGTGGGACTATTTCCCTTTCATTAGCCAAAACATGTTTTCAAATTTGATCTCTCTCTCCATCTTTCTTAGATCAAGCATTCAACTCCGTTTCACTGCTTCAATGCCGGTGCTGCTATTCATTGCCAGCCAGATTTGCTATCACCAGTGTGAGGCCAAGATGAAGAAATCCCAAATCAGTGCGAGGAGAGTTTCTGAGTTATTGTGTGTTAAATTGACCTCTTTTTCTTTCTTTTTTCGGGTCTAGTATCTAATTTTTGGCCAAAACCTGATATATATCCCTGGTACAGCCAAAACGGGTCTAGTACGGCCAATATTTAAACCAATATGAAATAACAATATTTCTATACTAGTGTACGCACCAATACGCAATATTCCAGCCATACCAGCTAGTACAGTACAAAATTGTCTTTGTTGAGGCCAACGTAGGTCTTGCTAAAATGAACTAGTATGCTAAACAAATAAATAAATTTCTTTAATTGCCCAATATTCCAAAGTTTACAGAAATAGCTTCTACAGTTCTGCTAGTCCTCTACAACTAAAATCCACCCTCATCTTTTGCACACCTAATTATGATTGAATTTGTACTTCAAAACCAAGCACAACTCATTGAAAATTTGCAATATAACTCACATCAGTGAGGAATTGTACCTAAAATAAATAAACGTTTGAATGAGCAGAGGGGATAGCATTTAGGACTAGGGTTATGGCATCACACATTGGAAATCATTAGGCAGAGGTGATTGAAAAACATTAACTGTAAATGGCAAATCAATGCCTATGAAGCATTTGAGCCAGACATTCTAAAAAAAATGCTTGCGATGGAAAGCTAAAAAGACATCACATAGCAACAATATATTTAGCAAGAGACAAATTATAGAAACAAGCAAAATCTTAGCATAATGGATTTGTCAAAAAATACATGGTTCAAACCAAAACAAAAGACGAATCCAAATAAGAAAACCTCAAATTACTTTCCATGTTTCTCCACGCGCTGCAATAGCCAAAATTACACTAAAGCTGCTAGAAGCTTGTAGAGAGGGAAAATTCTCGACCTATCACAAGCTGACACATCATACTACAAAGTCCACAAAATACAACCAATTGCAAAGCTCCACGTATTGCTACTAGGTTTTGCTATCACTACTCAAGTACCAATAGAAATTTGCCAAGTGTCATGCAAAAACCAATCATGTATCAGTGCATGTAAGCGATGACATAAGCAGCCTCGCACGTGTAAGCGACGACAGAATCAGTCCAACACGTGTAAGCGATGACATAAGTAGACCAATCAGGCTGTGACATGCATCACCAATCAGACTCTGCCACGTGTCGCTCATCCACCTCCAAATTCCTATAAATAGAAGCCTTTCTAAGACATTTAGGAGGACACCAAGCCATCTGAAGCACAAGCAGCATCAGAGAAGAGATCTTGAGTTCAGAAGTCCAGAAGCTCTGCTGGAATCAAGCCCTGAAGCCTCCAGCAACTTCAAGAACTTCAACCTTCAAATACAAAGAACATTCGAAACAGATCATCCAAACTACCTATTTAGATCTCAAAGTTCACTGGAATCAAGCTCGAAAGCCTTCAGAAACTCCAAGAAATCACAAATCAACGAAGCTCTACGGATTCAAGCCTCCAAAGCCCCGAAGAACTTCCACCACAAACCTTCGAATACAAAGAACATTCGAAGAGGAATCATTCAAATCACATTCCTAGATCTTAAAGTTCACTGGAATCAAGCTCAAAAGCCTCCAGAAACCTCAACAAACCATAAATCAGTGAAGCTCTATGGATTCAAGTCTCTAAAGCCCCGAAGAATTTCCACCACAAATCTTCAAAGACGAAGAACGCATGAATAACACGAAGAACACACGAAGAATACAAAGAACACGAAGAACAAAGAATTTCTAACAAGCTCATAGCCAGAGATTTATTGTAATTTTGTTTCAAAGATCTTCGATCCATTCCTTAGTCAAATTGAAGGATATTTTATGTTCGAGTCAAAATCACATTACCATAGATCCAATCAACAAATCTTTTAAGGAGATCGAATCAGAGGATCACACTTTTATAATCACAGAGAATTGTACCTCACAATCATCAATACAAATTCGTGTTTGTGCAACTATTTTACTCGTTTGACTCATTTCGAACCGAGAAATTTAGTCGTCCACAAAGCTCACTAAGATCTTGAACTTAACTCTTTGAGGCTTGCTTTTCCTTGGTCTTCTGAATCTTCAAGACCTTTTTCACAATTTTTTGCTCTTCCACCAAAAAGGCACGAATGATCCTGACAAAAAATTAGAACCACTTTAGAATACTTTCTCCAAGCACATGAAAACAAAAAATTCAAGGAGAAAAAACTGATAATACTAGGGTCTAACAAGAACAAACCTTTCCCTGACAGCACTTCTAGAGAGTACACCACCATAAGCCCTGTTAACAGTCCTCCGGTTCCTAGGTAACCTTGACCTCTTATATTCAGCAGGTCTCAAATGAGGAATCTGCAAACACAGCCAAAATTGTATTACAGCTGAAAGTGTAAAAATAATTTAGATGGAGTAGAAAAAATATCACACATTATAGCCACAATTGTGCAAATAACAATAATACAATATCAATCATAATTTTGAATAAAACAAAACTCAATGGATGTTATCAACAATAAAGCTACAAGTTTTTCCGACTGTGAAAAGCACTCCATCTAAAAAAATCTTATATTTAGGAAAGACAAAGATGCAATTTCTTGTCTCACCAAAGTAAACAGTTACTGCAACAATTTAAAACACAGCTCTAGTAGAATCGTGAAAAGTAAATGTTGGGATTTGTGCCCTAGAATCCTATTGTATGATGCTATATATTATATTATGTATGACATGATGTATGACTTAATATTGAAATTAATAAAGTTGTTTTATTATTATCTGAAATAATGGTAACATGAATATTTGGACATTATCATATAGTCCATGAAATGCATAGTATGTGATTTATGTGATTTAGTCACAGAAGATATAAGTCACAAGTTCTTTGTAAACTCAGAATTTGATTCATAGTCGGTGATGAAATTTGGCATTTCATCTGCGAAGACTATAACATATTAACTAAGATGATTTTTCTTAATCATGGAAGTGGTGACTTCTAGTTGATATGTTTTAAGAGTTAAGATATATTGAACTGGACCGCTGTGAGATTTATTATTCTCCTAACGACTGTCAATTGAATAATAAATCTCACGACTTATATTTGCATGAACTCTTAATCCTGAGAGAATAATGAACCTGATCATGAAATGTAGGCTGCTTTGATATATCAGGAGTGAGATCTAAAGTAACGGTCAAAACCTCAGTATGTTGGGCAGCCACATCTAGTGTTGATGGAACATATATTTTCAAGATGAAATTCATAGTCTTTTAACGGAGATACAAAATATTCCCTTGAGATAAGTTTAATGAGTTTGTTATTCAGAGAGTTAGGCCTAACCACTTTGGTAAGAAATTACTAAAGTATATATTTATGAAATTGGATTTCATAAATATATGATGAATAACTTAAAAGGATTAAACTGAGTACTCAAAGATTAAGATGTAGTAATCTTCAAAGTGACAGTCTATATTTATGACTTTGAATTACTACGAATATTTTATGAAGGGGTTGCATGTATAATAAAGTTTTGGGATATAATTTATTAATAAGGCCTAGAGTGCAATTATATTTATATAGTGGTATTAAATATAATTAATGGTAACTTTGGACTTGTCAAGAGTTGACAGAAAAGCCCAAGGCCCATTGAAGCTAGTGTCTTATTGGTCTCTTTTGGTCCCACTCCAAGCCACACACTAAAGCCCAATTAGAAAGGCCCAATAGGCCAGCCCAATTAGATAATCAGTTAGTTATAAAGGGAGAAACATACAAAATTTATTTATTAGTGAATCAGAGAAAAAAGAGAGACACCATTGTGAAATGGTGTGTATGTGCGAGTGAAGCCACTCGTTATTCTCCCTTAGAAACTGATTAAGAGACCACACTTCTCGGCATAAAGTGGAATTAGAGTGAAGATTAAAAGTGTTCTCAAGTACTTCTAATATTTTGTTTTGAATTTCACTACACCAAGGTACGCAATCTTGTTCTTAAATTCTGAAATTTACATAATGCAAGTTATCAATCATGAATGAAATAGATCCATGTTTATTGCTTCCGCTGTGTGTTTTGTATGAGATACAAAACCAGATTTTCCAACAGTAAACACATTAAAATAATTCACTAAATTGTCATTGAACATACAATTGAACCATAATTTTCATCTATTGGGTTTTTAATTTAATTAATTAAAGCTCCTATTAGATTTTTTTATTATCACTACAAAATCCTTGAACAACCATGGCCCCAAGCACAAGGTATATCTCAACATGAATCATCACCATCAGCTGCCACACACACATACTTATGATAGGCAACTAACACATACAGTTTCCCTTGAAACCATAACCTCATCCTCCACTTTCTTCTTGCAAGGGCAGTAGGCGCCATTTGACCTAGAGTTGATCAGCCATACTAAAACAAATGACGAAGTTGACTAAATCTGTCAGTCTCACGGCCAAAGATAAAAGGAACAAGAAAACTAAAACCATGATAGGCAACTTTGCCTTTGCTTTGTCAAGCTATGCTATTGCTATTAAATCAACTAATAACTGAACATAGATTGAGATACTAAATGAACTAAAACTTAATAGGGTCCTGCTAATGAGTGCCTAAAGCACATCTTTTTAAAAAAATTATTGTGGATCTATAAAATGGACAAGAATACACAGAAAGATGTGCTTAAGGCACTCATTAGTCATTAGCTGGATCCTATTAAGTTTTGGTTCGTTTAGCATCTCAATCCATGTTCAGTTATTAGTTGAATTAATGACAATAGCATAGCAAAACAAACCAAAAGCAATTTTCCCCAATCAGATGAGCATAACAGAGATATCTCAACATCCATGCACTTGAGCTACAATTCTTGTAATTTACAGTGGCTAGAATTGCTGAAAATTTCAGCCACCAATCCACACCCAGTACAAAACTGAGTAAATTACTCACACAGTCGTGCAAAAGTGCTCACACCACTTTGTCACCACTTGATGTTCAACAACAATAGCAAATTCAATGTTTATAAACACATGGTAATATCAAAAACCCCATTTGCCAAAATCAACGCAAGAAAGACCAATTCTACTCAAATACCCAAAATATCAGTATCAGTTATAAACCCGACTCCACAACAATATCAATTAATGTTCTTTGGCACTAGATCTATCTTATACCCTACATTCATCAAAACAAAATTAATAAAAGAAATACCATTCCCATTCCCACTCCCAAAATTAATGACAAATAGGAAATAACAATTGAATAAAAATAAAAATGTTGTACAAACTTAAGAAAATAAAATGGTCACACTTATCCATATTAATAATAAATAATGACAATTAATAATGAACTATCATGTAACTATTTCAAAACATGAAAACTCTTAAAATGAAATTGTAAAACTTCATATATTTCTTCTTTAAAAAAATAAAAACTTCATGTATTTGCATTTTTTTTTTGTTGATAATTCGATAAATTCAAATTCTATTTTTATTAAATTATTATTAATTTAAGTTTTTTAATGACAATCTTAAAAAACAATTTTGGAGCCGCCACTGATTAAAAGGGATATGAATATCCTACGATGTTTATCAAATAATGGATATATAAAAAAAGCCACTTCTTATTGTATTTTTTTTTTTTTAATAAATAAAAAGCTTTATTTACAAGAGAAAAAGTAAAGCCATATATGCAGAAGAACATACTTCACTTCTGATAACAAACTCAAAATAAGAGGGACAACTACCCAAATCAAAAGAGCCAAAAACATTACACTTAAGAAACCATTTAGCTAAAGTATGAGTTGCTACATTAGCTAAATTCTTGGCATCGTCATTTCATTGTTATGATGTAGTTTAAGTTTTAACTATATGAGCTTGTGATGTATTTCAATTGATAGTTTAGTAATAATGACATTTTTTTTTTTTTTGTAGTACTCCATATTTGTGACTTGAATTCATGTCCCCTCCCCTACCAAATACCTATATGAACATGTGTGATCCAAAAAAATAAATGCTAAAATGCAAAACTGACCCTCTAAATTTTACCAAAATTTATTTCAATCTTTTAACTTTGTCTTTTGTCAATTCAGTCATCTAAGTTTCAAAATTTTTCAATTCAGACCTTCCACTAACTTCCGTTAATGCTCTATCATTAAGTGTATTTTTTCTTTAAGTTTTTTAAATTAAAAAATGCAAAAAAATAATAATAATAATAATTTAACTATAAAAAAAAATTAAAAAAAATCTCGAAAACACAACAGACCCAACACACGAACAAACAAAAAATGTCTTTACATTTATTACAACCAAAAATGGCATCTGAATACAAAATTTCAATACAACAATTCAAAAAAAAGCACATCAAACTCAAACAAAAGGATCCAACATCATCCATCAATACCACATACAATTTACAAATTCGCTATTTATTCACCAATGAATCAATTTTTTTGGGTTTTACAATTTTGGGGTTCATCTGGTTTTTACAAATAAAATCAGAAATAAGAACAGATTTGACTTAAAATTGAACTTGCAAAACCAAATCAAATCAAAGAGAGAAAGAATCCAAGGTGACCCAGATTAGATTAGAGAAAAAATATATATATCTATAAACCCAGATCTGACCAAAGAGATAGCTCACTAGGTTGTTCGCCAAATCCAAAAATTATGAAACCAACCAAACACAACAGCCCAACGGCAAGTTGGAACACCAATGAGGGTTTGACGAGAAAGGAGATTGACCAAGTCGAACTGAGCTAAGAGAAAGATGACTACTGCCAAGCAACAATAGTCGAATAGTGGCCGGTGAGAAGCAGCGAGCGGTTGAGCTTCGTGGTCGGCCATGAATGAAGCTTGGAAAGAAGCTCCAAGATCCAGCCTAGAGAGAGATAGTGTGTGAGAGATTCAAATTATAGAAAGAGAACCAAGAGAGAGATTCAAGTTCTATTTTTAAAACATTTGTTTCTTCAAAATATAATTTTTAGGAAAATTATTAGGTACTCCATCAATTCCATAAATGCGTATTTCCTCCTCTCACATGAATTATGGGTCCCATCATAAATTTAATTAGTGGAATCCACCATTCATGTGAGAGGAGGGAATACATATTTATGGTACTCCGGGAGTACATAATACTTTTCCTAATTTTTATGCTAATTTAATTCTTATGGCTTTTTTAAATGGAGAAATTAACAAAAAAAAAATTATATATAAATGAAACAGAAGGCCTGAATTGAAAACTTTTGAAACTTAGAAGACTGAATTGACAGAAGATAAAGTTAAAAGACTGAAATGAATTTTAGTGAAATTTAGAGCATTAATTTTGCATTTTAGGCAAAAATAAATATTCCTACTTCAAGAGCACTCCATGTGGCTGAGTGGAAATAGTGGTCTCAATTAATAGCTTGGACAAAGGGCCAAAGGCCAATAATCGTGCGTAAGCCAATACGTTTTTCATTGCTTCTCTATCTAATTATTAAAACTGTATAACATATGGATCCTATATCTCTAATGGGTCAACCTCATCAATTTCCTGGTCAGCTTCCTCTTTAAATTAAGGTTTTTCAGTCTAAAAGAAAGCCAAATGTGAGAGAGAGAGAGTGAGAATGGAGAGGAAGCAAGGTGAAGTTGTCTTGATTGGAACATGGGCCAGCAATGCCTGCACTAGAGTTGAGCTAGCCCTCAAACTAAAAGGCATACCCTATGAGTATGTGGAGGAAGATTTGAAAAACAAAAGTGAGTTGCTCCTTCGCCACAATCCAGTCCACAAGAAAGTACCTGTACTTGTTCACAATGGGAAATCCATTGCTGAGTCACTAATTATTCTTGAATACATAGAAGAGTGCTGGAATACCACCCCAAAACTATTGCCTGAGGATCCTCACCAAAGGGCAAAAGTCCGTTTTTGGGCCAACTATTACGATCAAAAGGTCGGTTTTTTCTCTCTCTCTCACACACAATTTCGATGCTATAGTGTTTTTTTTTTCCTTTTTGGGAGGATAAACGGCAGATGCTATAGTGTATTGAACACTAATAAAATCATTTTGGTGTCATCAGGTTGTGCCAATCTTCCACATCATCTTCAGGGCCAAAGGCAAGGAAGAAAGAGAGAAAGCCATTGAAGACTTGAGCCAAGTGCTTAAGGTGTTTGAAGAAGGTATTGAAAAGGATTTTCCAGGGCAGAACCCATTCTTCAATGGCGAGAGCTTAGGGTATCTTGGTATCGCTATTGGCTTAAATGGATGCAACTTTTTGGGCAAAGCTGCTCATGAGGTCATGGATGCGGTACTCATATCAGAAAAGAACCCAAAGTTTCTCTCATGGGTCAATGCAATGAAGAACTGCCCTCTGATGGAGGAGACACTGCCGCCTCATGAGAAATTGGTTGCCAGGCTCAGAGTCTATCTTGCATCTACTCAAGCTTAATATTGAAGCGGAAAGACAGGCTTACCATGTATCAAGCTCTGATTGATGATGGTTGTAACTTTTAGTTGTTAGAAATAAATCTTTTCTCTTAGCCAAAAAAAATAAATGTAAGCAGAAATACGGTGCTACTGTTTGGTTTCTATAAAGGTTTGGCTGAGTGTTTTGTTTCTACTGTTCAATGCTTAAAACTCGCATCTGTTAGAAAGATTTCCATTAAAGTTAAAAATTGCAGCTTGTTAAAATTGCAGAGAGAGAAGAGAGACTTTTCTCAAGGATGCCTCTCAATAGTCATTGTCATTGTATGGCTGTAAGATTTTTCTTAAGCTAGAAATCAGTGTATATCCGGCATGTAGCCCTTCTTAGAGCATTCACATCACTCTATGTAAAAATTTTCGCTTATTTTAACAAAAGAACTTACTTTTTCTATTTTACATAACTAATTTTTCAGAACACCCATATCAGTCAATATATTTTAGAAGATATTTCAATAAAATATTTATTCTTCATTAATTTTTTATTATTTTCTCTAATGGTTATACTTTTTTAATTTAAACTTATATTTCAAGTAAACTACCAAAACTGGTAGCTCAGCCAATGGAGCCACTTGTGCTAGAGGTCTGGTGGTCAAATCGCCAGAATAGTGGTTCCAGTGACCGTTGCTAGAGGTCTTGTGCTAGAGGATTGGTGCCTCCGCCCACCATACTGCCAACACTGGTGGCCAGACCACCAAAATAGTGGCTCCAGCAATTGCTGACGGATCGGTGTCTGAGTGTCTCCGACCATCATACTACCATCAATGAAATACTTCAGTGTGTTGTTTCAAGGTTACGCACTAGATATATATATTATTTACAATTAGCATACTCATTTGAATTAAAAATTTAAATATAGACTTTAATAAAATTCCAAATAAAATCATCAACTTTGTTTAGGAAAAAAAAAAAAAAAAACTCAATTATGATTCTTTTGTAATTAAATCATATTATAGAGATATTTGCAGACTAAGAAGCTTCAAAGAAGTTTCCTTTCCCTCTCACTTTTAAACCCCACCACATAATATATGATCCTCTTTTTTCTTTTTCTTTTTCTTTTTTCCTTTTTTATTTCACAAAATCACATCTCATCTCTGCTTCCTCTCCCATGATCTTTTCTCTTCTTTTATTTCTTTTATTTATTTATTTTTTTCATCTTTTCCTTAGCTGTAGCTCTCGAGCACTTGGGTTTGGGTTGATGGGTTTTTTGTTGAAAGTTTGATTTTGGGTTCTAAGTTGTTGAGTTTTCCGTTGAAGGTTTGATTTTGGTTTTGGATTGATTTTTGGTTTGATTTTCCTTTGTTTTTGGTTGATTTTGTGATTGGAATATCATGTGTTGTGATGAGTTGTGATGGGTTGTAGTGGTGGTGATTGAGTGGTGGTTGGGCGGTGTTGGGTGGATTTGAAGCAAACTGGGACGGACATAGTTGGGTGGATTTGTAGCAACCTGGGATGGACACAGACAAAGAAGAGTGAGAAAGAGAAAAATTAATAAAATATTGTATACAAAGCTACAGTAACCATGCATATATGCACAGTTACTGTAGCATTTTTGTATATATGCACAATTTTGCAAGCACTGATGTAAGTGTTTTTTGAATTAAAATGTGTAAAATTAACCACTTTCTATATTTTGCACAATTTTACATTCTCTGATGCAGTTGTTCTCAACATTCCAATTATCAACTCACAATGTTCCCAAACTTAAAAGGCTGACCAAGGAAACCGTCAATCCAAGACATCACTGCAAGTGGGGCTGTCCATGACCCGCCTGTACCCGATAAATTGCCCGAAACCCGAACATCTTCACCCGAAAAAGCATTACTAACGGGAAAAGTAAAATTTGTGAGAATCACTAATATAAATTATTACCAATTAAAATAGATATGTAGAGCTCAAACCAACCAGACCTCATCTCTAAGCTAGATTCTTCTAAATGTTCAACCATATCTATTTTATTATATATATACATATATATATATATATAAATTTAAAATATTAAAAAATATATTTTTTAATTACCACTAACAGGAAAAGTAAAGTTTGTGAGAATCAATAATATAAATTATTACCAATTAAAATAGATATATAGATCTCAAACCAACCAGACCGCATCCCCTAAGCTAGATTCTTCTAAATGTTCGACCCATATCTATTGTGAGTGTGTATATATATATCTGAACCATGGAATTAACATATACATATTCTCTTTATCAACCAAATTGGAGATTCAAGCATCCAAAATATTGTTGCATACGTGTACCTTGTAACATTGGAATGCGCTAATATTTATTAACCATAAAGGAGATTCGGGCATTTAATACACTAACATACCAAGTACCACAAATTACTTTGTACCTCTAGAATATGCTAATATTTTTAGCTCTTTAAGTTTTAAATATATTATTCAAAATTCTCAACCTCTTAAAAGAAATTTTCTTGATAATAAAAAACTTATCACAAAATTACACTTGATATTATTCAAATTGTTAACAGACACATGTAAATACGTAGTGAAGATTGTATTATGATATGTTATTTGGTTAATGAAGAATGTATGTATATAATAATTCAATGATTCAAATATGGGTCAGACATCTAAAAAAATCTAGGTTAAGGGGGTAAGTCCAATTGGTTTGAGAGAGAAATATATTTAGGATTTCATCCATAATTTCATTGACATTACTATTGCTCCATAATTTCTAGGAATAAAAATTACATAAGTACTCCAAAATTCTCAATAGCCTTCAATGATAGCTTCTTGAGTGTTTTTATTTGATTTGCTGTTTTATTTTTCTATGTTATATAGGCTTGAGTTATATTGTTGTGTAGAACAATAAAACTACTCTATATGGTGGTCTTGTAATTAAAAGTTTTGCTAATTTATGTACTTTGTATTTAACTTGTTAATTTATGTCTTCATCATGCACTAATCCAATCAAAATTGTAAATAAATAAACAAACATTAATATATGAGAATATAAAATTCAAAATAAACTTAGTAGATCTCCATCCTTTTTGTAGATGTGATTTTCTTAATAATACATTACTAAGCTTGTTCTATGTATTAAATTATATTATATCTATGAAGGATATCATTTCATTTACGCTACACATAAACATAAATAATAAACATAACAAGAATAATAAGGGCATAAAATCAAAACACAATCTCATGATCCTATTAACGTATACAAATGTTATGTTTTTTTTATTTATTAAAAAATAAGGTCAAATTTTTTATTTATGAAGAGGAAAAAATTTAGGCTGATAGATATGGGCCTGACGGTCATCACGCGTGGGTCGATAATGGATGAGCCCAGCCTCTACCCAATCTATTGTGGATTGGACACTTGCGACGCATGCCATCGAATCCAAACCTAAATGGAGTTCTAGCACAAAAAGGATTCTGATTTCCATAATAAATATTCTCTACAAGGAAAAACCTTGTATACCATGATTGGGATTCTACGAGTACTCTCCTATAAGGAAAAGACTTATGTATCAAGGAAAAGAGGTCAACACCTTACTAGTATAAAAGCCTCAATACTCACAAATCAAGGGACGCATAATTCAACCCCTCTCTAGCACTCTAGAGTTGTGAGAATAGTTCTAACTTAACCTTCGGAGGGTATTTGGCCGGCACCACACCGGTGCTCTCTGTTAGGTTTCTCTCCTTGTATTGCGCAGGTTCACATTCGAGTGTGTAGGTATCGTGTGGCTCACTGGTGAATTTCTCGGCCTCATCAGTTGGCGCCGTCTGTGGGAAATGCAGTCGAGATTCGCAAATAATATTAACGTTTCCTAGACAAAAGGGTTGCATGGTACTCACTCGCTTGATGGCAGCCACCAACGACGTTCAGGAAGAGGAACCACACACGACTGCCCTCGAAAGACAAGTTCAAACTCTCACCGCTGCTGTAGAACACCTCACCAAACAAAATCACGACTTGGAAGAACAGCTGCGCCAGAAGAACGCAGCACCGAATGACCAGCAAGGAGATCAAGGGACCAGCGCGGAAAGAAAAAAACCAGGAGAAACCTGAGGGCAACCACGCCCCAAGCAGACTGGAGAGGCAAAATTTGAACATGCCATCCTTCATGGATGCAACTCCGCCACATATTGCTGCAGAGATGCAAGCGATGAAGGAGCAGATGGAGGTTATGATGAACGCGCTCAAAGGATGAGTGTCTAGTGACCTTGACGACTTGGTCAACCGCACCGACTCGCCTTTCACCGCGGCCGTCAACTCCTTCCCCCTACCCCATAAGTTCTGCATGCCGCATATAGACAGTTACGACGGGGTGAAGGATCCACTGGATCATCTAGAGACCTTCAAGACCCTGATGCAGCTTCAAGGGGTAGCGGACGAGATCATGTGTAGGGCCTTCCCTACAACGCTGAAAGGCCCGGCGAGAATTTGGTTCAGCAGGCTGACGCCCAATTCCATCAGCACTTTCAAAGAGCTGAGCACCTAATTCACGTCGCACTTTATTGAAGGACACCGATACAAGAAGTCCACAGCATGCTTAATAAGTATCAAGCAAAGAGAAAATGAAACACTCCGATCTTACATAGCCCGCTTTAATAAGGAAGCACTTTCAATCGACGAGGCCGACGATAAAATACTCGTAGCAGCATTTACGAATGGGCTGAGGAAAGGTAAGTTCTTATTTTCACTATAAAAAAATGACCCGAAAACTATGCCGGACGTGCTTTATAGGGCCACCAAATATATGAATGCCGAAGACGCTCTACTAGCTCGCGAGGAAAAGCCCAAAAAGAGAGAAAGGCAAAAAGATGCCAGAGAGGAAAGAAGGCGAAAGATGGCAAGAACCGGAGAGCGAAGGGATGATAGGCGCTCCAAGCCCCCTACGGGGAGATTCACAAGCTTCACTCCACTGACAGCCCCTATCGACCAAGTCCTCATGCAAATCAAGGACGAGGGGACACTGACTTTCCCTGGAAAGCTAAAGGGAGATCCCAACAAACGGTCCAGAGATAAGTACTGTCGCTTCCATTGCGATCACGAACATGACATAGCTGACTGCTATGACCTGAAACAGCAGATTGAAGCCCTCATTAGACAGGGAAAGTTGTAGAAGTTCGTCAGTAAGGAAAGGACGAATCATCAACATCAAGAGCAACCACCCCGCCGAGATAATGAGCACCCCAGACCACCTATAGGGGATATAAGAATGATCACAGGGGGCACAGCAACTATAGGGTCGTCCAAAAAGGCCAGAAAAACATACCTCAGGATGGTTCATAACGTCCAGCTAACGGGCTCCGTACCAAAAATAGCACGGATGAAAAACCCGATCATAGGATTCTCAGAAGAGGATGCCCGACGTCTTCACCACCCTCATGAGGACGCGCTTGTTATCACCTTATAAGTGGGGGACTTCAACATGCACCGAGTGCTAATCGACAATGGCAGCTCAGCAGACATCTTATACTACCCGGCGTTCTAGCAGATGAGGATTGATAGAGAACGGTTAATACCGACAAATGCTCCGCTGATTGGCTTTGGAGGTACGAGGGTGTTCCCATTAGGCGCAGTCACGCTTTCGGTAACAATATGTGATTATCCTCAACGGATCACAAAGGAGATGACTTTCCTTGTGGTCGACTGCTCATCCGCTTACAATGCTATCATCGGACGACCCATCCTTAACTCATGGAAGGCGGTAACATTAACATACCACCTAATGATCAAATTTCCTACGAAGCACGGGGTGGGAGAGCTACAAGGAAATCAGATGGCCGCACGAGAGTGCTACATTGCTATGATGGAGATGGAAGGGAACCTACCATTTCAAGACGCTGGACGGGCAAAAGCCGCAGCAACCATGGAACACGGAGCACCTACGGAGATACGACCAATAGAGACGACATGAAGAGCATCGACGCCCCCCTAGTTTCCAGTTTATTACTAAGTTTTTATTAGTTTTTTACTACAAACAATTTTTTCTATTATTTAGTTTTGCTATCGCAAGTTTTTACTTCAAACAATTCTTTCTACAAGTGCCTTTTTAAGCCCAAGGGGGCAAGTACCTTTTTCTTCTACATGGTTTTCTTTCAATAAAAGAAATAATCAGACACGTTTGTGTTCTTCCTACTTGATAAACTAAGTCCACAAGCTGGATGGATCATCCCAAAAGGATAAAAAATCCAAAGTCCTCAAGGTGGACGGATATAAAACTAAGTCCACAAGCTGGACGGATCATCCCAGGAGGATAAAAAATTCAAAGTCCACAAGGTGGACGGATATAAAACTAAGTCCACAAGCTGAACGGATCATCCCAAGAGGATGAAAAAATCAAAAGTCCACAAGGTGGATGGATATAAACTAAGTCCACAATATGGACGGATCATCCCAAGTGGATGACCAATAAGGTGACAAGGAAACACTTAGTCGCCTCAAGAAGTCCACAACCCCAAGTGGACGACCAACAAGGTGACGAGGCAACACTTAGTCACCTCAAGAAGTCCACGACCCCAAGTGGACGACCAACAAGGTGACGAGGTAACTCTTAGTCAACTCAAGAATTCCACAACCCCAAGTGGACGACCAATAAGGTGACGAGGTAACTCTTAGTTACTTCAACAAGTCCACGACCTCAAGTGGACGACCAACAAGGTGACAAGGTCACACTTGGTATCGACAGCAAGTCCACGACCTAAAAGTGGACAGACCAAAAATAAATAAAATAATATGAAGTCCATGACCAAAGTGGACGGACAAAAAATAAAATAATAATATGAAGTCCATGACCAAAATGGACGGATAACCCAAGAAATGGACGGAGGTCCATACACGTCCATGAAAATAAATGGACGGACACCACCAAAAAAAAAAAAAAAAAAAGATGGACGGATGCATATGTCCATCCAAGAAGTGGACGGTCCATTAACAAAAAGAAAAAGGTGACGGATGAACATACACCAAAAAAAAAAAAAAAAAAAAGGAAGAAGAAGAAGAAGAAAGATGGACGGATGCATATGTCCATCCAAGAAGTGGATGGACACACACACACACACACACACACAAAAGAAAAAAAAAAGGAAGAAGAAGAAGAAGAAGAAGAAGAAAAAAGATGGACAGATGCATATGTCCATCCAAGAAGTGGACGGACACACACACACACACACACACACACACACAAAAAAGATGGACGGATACATATCCATCCAAAAAAAAAAGAAGAAGAAAGATGGATGTATGCATGTCCATCAAAAGAAGTGGATGGACAAAAAAAAAAAAAAAAAAAAAAAAAGATGGACGGATGCATGTCCATCCAAAAAAAAAAAAGAAGAAGAAGGAGGACGTATGCAAGTCCATGAACAAAGATGGACGAACACGCACAACTAAAAAAATAAAATAAAATAAAAAACTTTGATGATGAGGTAACACTCAGTCACATTGGCAAGTCCATGATCCAAAGTAGACGGATAAAATACCTTAAGAATGGGACGCTAATAGAGGACTACAACGTGTCCCAAAGGTTGAAAGTTCCATCATGCGTCTCGGAGGCAGTGTATCAATGGCTTACCGTGTAGAAGGATGCCTAATCCTACGGATAAGCATAAGACAAACGACAACGCTTCAATAAGACCTCAGAGGGCTAAACACTACAAAAAGGAAGCCAACGGACACCTAATCCTCATCCCAATGGGATGGATCGACAACCAAGGATACCGACGATCAAGGATGCTAACGGCACCTGATTCTCTCATACAAAATTTAAGTCTTCCTACCTACGGGTGGAAGGACGAACCAAGTCACTCACAAATGCCTTGGTACAAAATTTAAGTCTTCCTACCTACGGGTGGAAGGACGAACCAAATCACCTACGAGTGCCTTAGTGAAAATTCTAAGTCTTCCTACCTACGGGGTGGAAGGATGAACCAAGCCACCAACGAGTGTCTTGGTACAAAATTTAAGTCCTCCTACCTACGGGGTGGAAGGACGAACCAAGCCACCAACGAGTATCTTGGTACAAAACTTAAGTCTCACCGTCTACAGGTGAAAGGACGGACCAAGTCACTCACGAGTGTCTTAGTACAACATTTAAGTCCTACTACCTATGGGTGGAAGGACGAATCAAGTCACAAGTGCCTCGGCACAAAATTTAAGTCTTCCTACCTACGGGTGGAAGGACGAACAAAGTCACCCACGAGTGCCTTCGTGAAAATTCTAAGTCTTCCTACCTACAAGGTGGAAGGACAAACCAAGCCACCAATAAGTGCCTTGGTACAAAATTTAAGTCCTACTACCTACGGGTGGAAGGACAAACCAAGTCACTCACGAGTGCCTTGGTCAAAATTTAAGTCTTCCTACCTACAGGTGGAAGGACGAACCAAGTCACCCACGAGTGCCTCGGTGAAAATTCTAAGTCTTCCTACCTACGGGATGGAAGGACAAACAAACCCACCAACAAGTGCCTTGGTACAAAATTTAAGTCCTACTACCTACGGGTGGAAGGACAAACCAAGTCACTCACGAGTGCCTTGGTCAAAATTTAAGTCTTCCTATCTACGGGTGGAAGGACGAACCAAGTCACCCACGAGTGCCTTGGTGAAAATTCTAAGTCTTCCTACCTACGGGGTGGAAGGACAAACCAAGCCACCAATAAGTGTCTTGGTACAAAATTTAAGTCCTACTACCTACGGGTAGAAGGACGAGCCAAGTCACTCACAAATGCCTTGGTACAAAATTTAAGTCTTCCTACCTACGGGTGGAAGGACGAACCAAGTCACCCACGAGTGCCTTGGTGAAAATTCTAAGTCCTACTACCTATGGGTGGAAGGACAAACCAAGTCACTCACGAGTGCCTTGGTCAAAATTTAAGTCTTCCTACCTACGGGTGGAAGGACGAACCAAGTCACCCACGAGTGCCTTGGTCAAAATTTAAGTCTTCTTACCTACGGGTGGAAGGACGAACCAAGTCACCCACGAGGGCCTTGGTGAAAATTCTAAGTCTTCCTACCTACGGGGTGGAAGGACGAATCAAGCCACCAACGAGTGTCTTGGTACAAAATTTAAGTCCTCCTACTTACAGGGTGGAAGGACGAACCAAGCCACCAACGAGTATCTTGGTACAAAACTTAAGTCCCACCGCCTACAGGTGGAAGGACGGACCAAGTCACTCACGAGTGTCTTAGTACGACATTTAAGTCCTACTACCTACGGGTGGAAGGACGAACCAAGTCACAAGTGCCTCGGTACAAAATTTAAGTCTTCCTACCTACAGGTGGAAGGACGAACCAAGTCACCCATGAGTGCCTTGGTGAAAATTCTAAGTCTTCCTACCTACGAGGTGAAAGGACAAACCAAGCCACCAATAAGTGCCTTGGTACAAAATTTAAGTCCTACTACCTACGGGTGGAAGGACGAGCCAAGTCACTCACAAATGCCTTGGTACAAAATTTAAGTCTTCCTACCTACGGGTGGAAGGACGAACCAAGTCACCCACGAGTGCCTTGGTGAAAATTCTAAGTCTTCCTACCTATGGGGTGGAAGGACAAACCAAGCCACCAATAAGTGCCTTGGTACAAAATTTAAGTCCTGCTACCTACGGGTGGAAGGCCGAGCCAAGTCACTCACAAATGCCTTGGTAAAAAATTTAAGTCTTCCTACCTATGGGTAGAAGGACAAACCAAGTCGCACGCGAGTGCCTTAGTGAAAATTCTAAGTCTTCCTACCTACGGGAGGACAGACGAACCATGTCACCCAAAAGTGCCTTGGTCAAAATTTAGGTCCCCTGCGCCATAAATAATTTCGGGCCAACTTGTCAAAGACTAACAAGTCTCTCAGGATCCAAATCAAACCATCACCCCACAAGTCCTTTCACTCCGAGATCACGGACCCATAGGGTGAAGGGGGCAACTGAAGAGGAAAAAATTTAGGCTGATAGATATGGGCCTAACGGTCATCACGCGTGGGTCGATAGTGGATGAGCCCAGCCTCTACCCAATCTATTGTGGATTGGACACTTGCGACGCACGCCATCGAATCCGAACCTAAATGGAGTTCTAGCACAAAAAGGATTCTGATTTCCATAATAAATATTCTCTACAAGGAAAAACCTTGCATACCACGATTGGGATTCTACGAGTACTCTCCTATAAGGAAAAGACTTTTGTATCAAGAAAAAGAGGTCAACACCTTACTAGTATAAAAGCCTCAATACTCACAAATCAAGAGATGCATAATTCAACCCCTCTCTAGCACTCTAGAGTTGTGAGAATAGTTCTAACTTAACCTTCGGAGGGTATTTGGCCGACACCACACTGGTGCTCTCTGTTAGGTTTCTCTCGTTGTATTGTGCAGGTTCGTATTCGAGTGTATAGGTATCATGTGTCTCACTGGTGAATTTCTCGACCTCATCAATTTATATTTTATTTCCTTGATGGAGGGTTTCTAATTTAAATTTTAAAATATCACCCAAAAAAAAAACGTTTTACATACCACTAAATGAGAAAAATAAAGATTGTGTGAATTACTAAATATGAATTAGTATAAAAAAAATAAAAAAAATAAAAAAAAACAGAAGCATTAACAAACATGGTGAGGCTACTTAAAAATCAACAATCCCTGTTTAGTAGAACTTTTAAAGAAAAATTTTTCTCAAATAGAACGGTGATGGAGGCAAAGAAAGATGAGTTCAAAAGCATCCTATGCTTAGAGGAGCATTCTCAATGAGGCAAAAATGTTATCAAAAGGGGAAAAACTTATTCACACACTTTGTTGTACACACATTTATTTAGGAATGACAAATTAGTCTGTATAAGCTATCTATATTTGTTATTTGAAAGTGATTTAAATTTAGTATTTTATTTCTTAAAGAAACATAATGTATTTTACATTCAATTATTATATAAGACGGGATATTTTGTAAACAATGTAATGTGTTGTTGAAATTTGTTCTAATACTCTTTACAAACAATTCATTCTCCATACGTCTTGAATGACCTAAAAAGAAATCAAATTAATATAACTAAATTCATCATCTATATTAGAAAAAAAAATTAAAATACTTAAATAACATAAGAAAAATGTAATTATATCAAGAACATAACAGCATTGCGCTGAGAATGTGACATAATTGTCAATGACCAAAGTGTACCGAAATTAACCAAATGAACCGAAATAAACCAAACTGGACCGAATAGACCAAAATAAACTATAAACCAAACTGGATAGAAATGGAGCAAAGTAGACTGAATGAACAAAAGTGGACCAAAATGGACCAAATGAACCGAAGTAGACTGAAATGGACCATAGTAAACCAAATAGACTGAAGTGGACTGTAATAGACTAAATGGACAAAAATGGACTAAAGCGGACCAAAATAGACCAAAGTAGACCAAAAATGGACCGAATAGACAAAAATAAACCTAGTTGGACAAAGATAAACCAAAATAGGCTGAAATGGACCGAAGTTGACCAAAATGCTATGCTGACGTGGGTCAACTGGAACATGATAATAATAGATACTACACTTCAAAAACATATACATAAATGACCATAGCCAAAAGCCTTATAGCTCAACCGACACCTCTCAACATATCTAACAAAGATGCTCATGATTTGAATCTCTCTTCCTAACTATCAAATTAAAAATATATATTAATTATTTATTTATTTAATTTATAAAAAATAAAAAAATAAAAAATAAAAAAACACCAATATGAGCGTGCATGATCACTCAAAAACAAATGGCAAACATTGCTTCGACTATTTACCTGCCTGGGCTCTCGGTAAGTTCATTTCCACTGTATACACATTAGGCTTATCTTTACTAAAAACCATTACAATAATGAAGGTCAATGATCTTGCGTAAGCCTTTACCTGCTTCTTTATCCAATTATTAAAAGAAAAAAAATAAAAACATAATCATGTAAACACATGGACCTGAGATCCCAAATGGGGGTCAATCTTATCAATTTCCTTGTCAGCTTCCTCAACCAAATATAAAAAGACAATTAAAAAATTAAAAAAAAACCTTGTTGACTGACCAATATGATGAAGATGATTGGAAGAAATTTCTCGTATTAGCTCAATAATTAAGGCTTCACCGTCTAATAGAAAGCCAACTGAGAGAAAGAATGGAGGAGAAGAAAGGTGAAGTTGTCCTGTTTGGAGCATGGGCCAGCCCATTCTGCACTAGAGTTCAGCTAGCCCTCAAACTAAAAGGCATATCCCATGAGTATGTGGAGGAAGATTTGACAAACAAAAGTGAGTTGTTCCTTAGCCTCAATCCAGTCCATAAGAAAGTACCTGTGCTTGTTCACAATGGGAAATCCATTGCTGAGTCCCTCATTATCCTTGAATACATAGAAGAGTGCTGGAATACCACCCCAAAAATATTGCCTGAGGATCCTTACCAAAGGGCAAAAGTCCGCTTTTGGGCCAACTATTATGATCAAAAGGTGATTTCTCTCTCTCTCTCAACTCTAGTTCTCTAATACACTAAACCTGATATGAACACAAGATATGTTCAAAATCGAGCAAGTATTGATCTTGTATCCTGTCCTGTGCACTAAAACATTGGACGGAAGCGCTTGCTTCTTGGTTAACTAATTCAATAAAAATTAAATTAAATTTAAAAATAAAAAACAAAAAATTGTATCCTTCTATTTGTTAATTTGCTACTGCCAATTATGTAGCTTTTGTGTTCAAACACTAATAGAAGCAATTTGTGTCATCAGATTGCGCCAAGCTTGTACATCATCTTCGGGTCCAAAGACAAGGAGAGAGAGAAAGCCATTGAAGACTTGAGCCAATTGCTTAAGGTGTTTGAAGAAGGTATTGAAAAAGATTTTCCGGGGCTGTCTCCATTCTTCAATGGCGAGATCCTAGGGTATCTTGGTATCGTTATTGGCTCACATGCATGCAACTACCAAGCTGTTGATGAGGCCATTGGTGCGGTACTCATATCAGACAAGAATCCAGAGTTTCGCTCATGGGTCAGTGCTCTGAAGAACTGCCCTCTGATGGGGGAGACACTACCACCTCATGACAAATTGGTTGCCAAGTTGAGTGCTAGACTTAAGTCTACTTAAGTTTAATATTGAAGCGGTTACCATACATCAAGCTCTGATTGAAGATGGTTGCACCTTTTAATTGTTTGGAATAAATCCTTGTCTCTTAGCCAAATAAAAAAAATTAAGTGTAAGCAGAACTATGATGCTACTGTTTGGTTTCTATAAAGGGTTGCCTATGTGTTCTGTTTCTACTGCATGTTCACTTCTTAACACTAGATTTGGCTCAAATGTAAAACAGAGCAAATGAAAAAAGTTGGCTAAAATTCCTTTTACACTCTAAATTCGTGGTTGCTTCTAAATCCAGAGAGTTTGATGTATGTTTAATTGGAAGAAAACAACCTAGCTGACCAATATGATAGGTGATATCTAATAAGGATAGTTAACTAATTTTAAGTTTAACTGAAAGAAAACAACCTAGCTGACCATTATATAGACAATACTTAATAAGGAAAGTTAACTTGTTGTTAGATAATTTCCCATCACAACACTAGAAGATTGAAGATGAGACATGGAATTGTGTGGAAGGGTTCAAGCAAGCCCATGTATATTATCAAAATATGTTGGGCAAGTACTAGGAGCCTTTGTTTTAAGTCAAGAATAACCCAGATGCAAGCCCACTCCAAGACATTGCAGTTTGAGTTTAATCATGGATAACTTCGGATTGTTAGCCCAGTTAAATTTTAAAATAAAATATAATGCAAAAATTTGATTAAAGTGCCAGAGTCGGATTGTTAGTCCAACTCTAATAAAATTTTAAATCTTTCTATTTTCACCATTGACTAAAGTGCTCTTTGACCCACCAAAGACCACAATACAGTGCAAAATATCTCACAAAAGGAACTCTATAAATCAATGCCTCAAACGGCCATATATGCATTACACACCAATATTTAAGATACAAGACAGAGAGAGAGAGAGATTTCATAATGGAGAAGCAAAATGAAGTTGTTCTGTTTGGCACATGGGCTAGCGGCTCCTGCAAGAGAGTTGAGTTAGCCCTTAAAATCAAGGGCATACCTTATCAGTACGTAGAAGAAGATCTAACAAATAAGAGTGAGTCTCTCCTCCACTACAACCCTGTCCACAAGAAGGTACCTGTGCTTGTTCACAATGGCAAACCCATTTCTGAGTCACTTGTAATTCTCGAATACATAGATGAGTGCTGGAATAACACACCAAAACTATTGCCAGAGGATCCTTACCAAAGGGCTAAAGTTCGATTTTGGGTCAACTTTTTTTATCACCAGGTGGGCAGTATCTAATTACTCATGCTATTACATTTTTTTATAAAAAATAATAAGTAGCACTAGAGTCTACATATTTGTCATTTAAAAAAATTGTAAAATCATTTGTTTAAACTTCAATTTGTCCATATAGAAGTTTAGAACCATATATTAATAGACTTTCAAGTGCATTCACATCAGCACAGCTCATGTATAAGTGTGAATAATAAAAAAAATGCTCAAATTTTCACATTTTTGAAACAGCCCACATCAGTCCGTTTAAACTCTTGCAAAATTTTCTATTTAGTTTTTTATTAATTTCCGTTCGCACCAATTTTTCTCTGTCTTCTCCGTGCACAACGACCTCAGCTCCTCATCTTCTTTTCCTCAGATGCACGCAAACACACCCACACACAAACACATCCACACAGACAAATCAACACACAAACACACCCACACACAAACAAACCCACACAGACAAACCGAGAGATAGATCGGTGCTCAGAGATCGGTGCTTGCTCGTAGATCGGTGCTTGCTAGAGATCGGTGCTTGTGGTATGGGTCTTGCTGGAGATCGGTGTGCAATGGTGTGTGGTGGCTGTTGAGATCGGTTTCAGCGTTTGGCGTTTGGCGGGTTTCAGCTGTTGAGATCGAAGATTTTTTGTGGGTTTTGGGGATATGGATTACTGGATTTCAGGAGTCGTTTGGTGGAGATGGTGGTGGTGGTGGGTCGTTTTGCTGGTGGTGGATTGTGGGAGTGGGTGACGGTTGCGGTGGGTAGTGGCTGTGCGGCTGAGATTTGGTGGTGGGTCGGATTTGTTGGGTCAGGATGAGTGTGTGGTTGAGATTTGGTGGTGGCTGAGATTTTGTGATGGTGATGGAAGAGCAAGGTGGATGGGTTTTGTGATTTGGAAAAGGAAGGCCAGAGAGATGGGTGTAGAGAGAGAGAGCAAGAAATCAGAAAATGGGTAGAAAGAGAGAAATAGTGCGTATCAGTTAGAGAGAAATAATTAAAAAAATAAAGAATAATGAATATTTTATTGAAATATTTGTAAAAGTATAATGAATAGAGTATAATAAATATTTTATTAAAATAAAGTATAATGAATATTTGTAAAAGTAGATGTTTAAAATAGAAAAAATAAATTTTTTGTGGAAAATAGACGGAACCTTTTAAATGAATGCTCTGATAAATAGGAAATTATCAACAAAAGAAAAAACTGTATCCCACCGCACGCCTAATTAATTATGATATCTTATCTAGGACTCTACTCTTAAAAAAAAAAAAAAACAAAACAAAACAAATATCTAAAATAAAAGAAGTGACCAAAATTTATAAATAATATATATTCCTATCGTCTTCCTCTCCCAACCCTCCTCCTCGCTGTTCCCTAACTCTCCTTCTGTTCCAAAGATACTCTAAAGGAAAGCATTTCACCAATCAAATATATGCATCATTTCTACTATTATTTATTGAAAAATTGGGCTCTCTTTATGATGTTAAGTAAATGTTAATTACATACATCTTGTTAGCAGATTAGGGGAAGACTCTTACCCATCATGTCTAGAGGCGAAGAGAGAGAGAAAGCAATCAAAGAATACAACGAGTTGCTAAAGGTGTTTGAAGAAGGAATCAATAAGGATTTTCCAGAAGAATTCCCTTTCTTTGAAGGCAAGACCTTGGGATATCTTGATATTGTTGTGGGCACAACTTTATGCAACTACGAAGCTTTTCATGAGGCTGTTGCTGTGGTATTTAGCCCTGAAAAGAACCCAGTACTCATGGCATGGGTGAAAGCTCTAAAAAACCATCCATTGATGAAGGAAATGCTCCCACCTCATGACAAGTTGGTTGATAAGATGAGAGAGAAGTATTTGGGCAAATATCCTTGAGTTTGATCCTTAGGCTAAAGGAAATCCTAAATATACTAGCTACTTAAATAAAAGGATTATGAATATCCTGTGGCGTTTATCAAATAATGGATATGTAAAAAAGTCACTTCCTACTGTATAATTTGTTTTTAATGAATAAAAGACTTTATTAACAAGAGAAAAAGTAAAACACTGTAGAGGAACAAGCCTCAATCTTGATAACAAACTCAAAACAGGAGGTATAGCTACTCAAATCAAAAGAGCCAAAAACATTACACTTAAGAGACCATTTAGCTAAAGTATGAGCTGCTACATTAGCTAAATTCTTGACATCAGCATTTCATTGTTACGATATAGTTTAAGTTTTAACTATACAAGCTTCTGGTGTATTTCAATTGATAGTTTAGTAATAATGACATTTTTATTTTTTTGAAAGTAATCCATATATATCTGTCCCCCTCCCCTACTAAATACCTATATGAACGTGTGTGATCCAAAAATAAATAAACATTCCTAGTCAAGAGCACTCCATATGGCTGAGTGGAAATTGAGGAATCAGTTATAGCTTGGATGAAGGCATTAGTTTACTTCCACAGCATTCACATTAGATCTTGGCTCATCTTTACTACTATAACAATTGTAATGCTGAAGCCTATACATTTTTCCTGCTTCTTTATCTAATTATAAAAACTGTATAACACATGGATCCTAGATCTCTAATGGGCAACCTCATCAATTTCCTGGTCAGCTTCCTCAACCAATAGAAAAAACTAGTTGACCTAAAAGATAAAGATGATTCAAAGAAAAAACTGTTTGGAATAAATCCTATTCTCTTAGCCAAATAAAAAATTGTAAGTGTAAGCAGAACTATGATGCTACTGTTTGGTTTCTATAAAGGGTTGCCTATGTGTTTTGTTTCTACTGTTTACTTCTTAAAACTAGAGTTGGCTAAAATGTAAACTAGAGCAAATGAAAAAAGTCGGCTAAAATGCGTTTTACACCCCAAATTTTTGTTTGCTTCTAAATCCACAGAGTTTGATGTATGTTTAATTGGAAGAAAACAACCTAGCCGACCAATATGATAGGTGATATCTAATAAGGAAAGTTAACTAATTGTAAGTATAACTGATAGAAAACAACCTAGATGACCATTATATTGGTGATACTTCATAAGGAAAGTTAACTAGTTATTAGAAAAATTCTCTTCACAACACTAGAAGATTGAAGATGGGACATGGAACAGAGGAAGGGTTCAAGCAAACCCAAGTATATTGTCAAAATATGTTGGGCATCTACTTGGGTCCTTTCTTTTAAGTCAAGTATAACCCAGGTGCAAGCCCACTCCAGGACGTTGCAGTTTGAATTTAATCATGGATAACCTCGGATTGTTAGCCCAGTTAAACTGGAGGCCCAGATTTTTTTTTTTTTCTTTCTTTTGTTTTAGTGAGTGGAATTTCCTCTATTATTATCTTACACAAACTAGATAATTATATATAGGAAGATATCACAGTCCGATCTGTTGGATAAGAATTTAGTTTGGATACACTGGACCAGTTGGGTTAATGATATGTGGCCAAAAGTAAACACGTGTCACCATTGTGGTGGATCTAATGCAATTGGACACTTGACTCAAGTTTTGCCCATTAAATAATAGATTAAAATCTAAGATCTTATGGATTACCTAAACCTAAAAACTATTTGATCAATCCTTTAAGGATGCAGGCCAAAAGTGTTTATTACGAAACATGTAAGTCATTGTACACTGAACATAGTTCTTATGCTCTTTCTTAATTTCTTGTCGCCGAAGAAGACAAAGGTTGCTATCATGCATGCTAGGCCAATTTTCTTATCCCATATTTTACCATTAAAATCTTGAACTATGTACAAATTCTTTGACTTCTTCTCCAAGATTTTGATCAAGAAACATCTAGTCCAACTCTAATAAAATTTCAGATCTTTCCATTATCACCATTGACTAAAGTGTTCTCTGACCCACCAAACACCACAATACAGTGCAAAAGATCTCACAAAAGGAACTCTATAAATCAATGCCTCAAACAGCCATACATGCAATTCTTGAAAAATGAAATTTTCAACAACAAAAAAGAAAATGGTTACTTAAAAAATGTTGAAGCAAGATTTATTAAAAGAATATAAATTTTGGACAAGTTTGCAGGACCAAAAAAATTCCCTCCAAAATTAAAAAATTCAATTATAAAAACAAATAGTGCAAACAAAAAAATATAAGGATGATATAAAAAGAAAAAAGAAAAAAACACTAAATAAATCCCACACTCACATCATGTGCAAAAGATGTGGGGTTGTTTATGGCAGCCTAAGCTTACAGTCCACACCAAAAAGAAAAAGATATACACGGACAGAGCATTTGCAAGCAGAAAAAAGAAAAGAAAAGAAGAGAGCGAAAAAAGAAAAGAAAAGGAGAGAGCAAGTGAAGAGGAGGAGCACGCAGCAATAGGTTTATATATGAGATTTTATTAGTCCCTTTCTTCTCTAAATTTCTCTCTATCCCTCTTCCTTAAACCTGAATTTTTGTTTGGTAAAACAAATAGAGTGAAGTTTCATGAGAAGTTCTTAACTCCATATATGAAACTTGAAGTTCTATGAATCAAACAAACAAATAAAGTTTTTGACTTTATCACTTTGAATCAAATTTATGGAATCCATGATTCTACCATTATATGGAGTCCTTGACTTACCAATTTAAAAATTGGAGTCTCGACTCTCCTCCATTTAAACAGGTTGATGGAATATTTGGCTCCACCATTATACTTAGTAATTCCACCAATTAAACAATTTGGAATTATTGATTCTACCAATTTAAAATAATAAACTTAATGGAGTCCTTGACTCCTAAAATTATTTTAAATAAAGTGGGGTTTTTAATTCCTTCAAAATCCAATATGACTAATTCTTAAGATTCCTAATTCCTTAAACAAAATTGAAGTTTCCAATTCACAAAATAAAATGAACATAAAATTGATGTGAGGAAATTTTTCGATTCCCAATTTCTAAAACATGTTCATAAAATTAAAATTGCTTCAAAGGAGTTTTCTTTCCCTTAATTAAATTTGGAAACTTCAATCAAAATATCATTGCTTGTTAAAATTCCTACAAAGAAGCAAATGAAAAAAAGGGAAATTTACTCGGACATTCAATTTCTCAAAAAGAGAATCCTTGGTTCAAAATCCATAAAAACATGAGTCCTTGATTTATCTTTGAGATTAAAATAAATTATTTCACCCAAAACAAAATTAAGTCAATACTTAATTAAATACCAAGTCTTTGACTTAAATGTCCATCATTTATATCGGACAAAATCATATTTGAGGATTTTAAATCTAAAACCTCAATTTGAGAACTACGAATTAGCTTGATCCCCACCACCAAGGATACATAGGCAACCTAAATAAATTATTCAGTGCAACCACAAATGAATAAAAACACATATCCCTCCAAACATAAAAATAAATAAACTTATGTACAAGCGCAACGTGGTTGGAATCAAAAGATCTTCCCTTGAAACAAAAGATTGTAACTAAGAGATACGTTATCTTAAATGGGCACAATTTTATGGAACTACGAAGCTTTTCATGAGGTTGTTGCTATGGTTTTTAGCCTCAAAAAGAACCCAGCAATTATAGCACGGTTGAAAGCTCAAAAAAAGCATTCATTGATGAAGGAAATGCTCCCACCTAATGACAAGTTGGTTGCTGAGATGAGAGGAAAGTATTTAGGCCAATCTCCTTGAGGTTGATACTTAGGTTAAAGAAAATCCAATCATATACTAGCTACTTAAATAAAAGCAAGGGCAATTGTAGGTTATCTTTAGGGGTTCAAATGAACCTCCTGACTTGGAAATTAAAAAATTATATATATATATAAAAAAATTATTAGTTTGATTTACATTTAAAAGTATTTTTCACCTTTGATCATAGCTCAATCCAAAATCAAATAACAACACAGATCAGCCAATCTCAAAACCCAAAACAATACAAAATACTATCGCTTTCTCTCTTTGATTTGATTTCTAATCTCATTCTCATGAATCTCGTGAATCTTTTTTTTTTAACTATCTAAATCAGTATCTCTCTTTATTATAAATTTATATTATATATGTGTGTAATATTGATTGTATGCGTTATTTATTTATTTTGTCATAATATTATTTGTGTGAATTGTAATGTGTGTGAATGTGTGTGTGTATTATAAATATAATATAACTTTATATAATTTAATAATTAGAAAATTCAGAGAGTTTGTTACATGTGTGTATATTGTTAAAAAAAAACAAATGATGTTTCAATTATTTGATTGGTTAAGTAGACACTTAGTATATTATTTATGTATAAATTAATAATTAATACAATGCCAATGGATTTAGTTTTGTCATTTAGTTTAAATATTTTTTTATAAAAACAATGACAAATAGGAAATAATAATTGAATAAAAATAAAAATGTTGTACAAACTTAAGAAAATAAAATGGTCACACTTATTGATATTAATAATAAATAATGACAATTAATAATGAACTATTATGTAACTATTTCAAAACTTGAAAACCCTTAAAGGGAAATTGTAAAACTTCATATATTTCTTTATTTAAAAAAATAAAAATAAAAACTTCATGTATTTGCATTTTTTTTTTTTTTTTGTCAATAATTCAATCAATTCAAATTCTATTTTTATTAAATTATTATTTCCTACTTCAGGAGCACTCCATATGGCTGAGTGGAAGTAGTGGACTCAATTAATAGCTTGGACAAAGGGCCAAAGGCCAATAATCTTGCGTAAGCCAATACGTTTTTCCTGCTTCTTTATCTAATTATAAAAACTGTATAACACATGGATCCTAGATCTCTAATGGGTGAACCTCATTAATTTCCTGGTCAGCTTCCTCAACCAAGACAAAACTTGCTGACCAAAAAGATGATGATGATTGGAAGAAATTTCTCATATGAACTCCATAAGTTCAGGCTTTTCAGTCTAAAAGAAAGCCAACTGAGAGAGAGAGAATGGAGGAGAAGGAAGGTGAAGTTGTCTTGTTTGGAACATGGTCCAGCAATCCCTGCATTAGAGTTGAGCTAGCCCTCAAACTAAAAGGCATACCCTATGAGTATGTGGAGGAAGATTTGAAAAACAAAAGTGAGTTGCTCCTTCGCCACAATCCAGTCCACAAGAAAGTACCTGTACTTGTTCACAATGGGAAATCCATTGCTGAGTCACTAATTATTCTTGAATACATAGAAGAGTGCTGGAATACCACCCCAAAACTATTGCCTGAGGATCCTCACCAAAGGGCAAAAGTCCGTTTTTGGGCCAACTATTACGATCAAAAGGTGGGTTTTCTCTCTCTCTCTCTCTCTCTCACACACACAATTTCGATGCTATAGTGTTTGTTTGTTTGTTTGTTTGTTTTTTTTTTTTTTTTTTTTTTTTTGAGGATAAATGGCCGATGCTGTAGTGTATTGAACACGATATCAACATGACATATGTTCAAAATTGGTTTAGTGTTGATCTTGTATCCCATCGAGTGCACTAAAACGTTAGATGGAGACCTTGCCCCTTCGGTTAACTAATTCTATAAAGATAAAATAAACAAACAATTGTACTCTCCTCTTTGTTGATTTGCTACTTCAACCAATTATGTAGCATTTGTGTGCAAACACTAATAAAAGCATTTTGGCGTCGTCAGGTTGTGCCAATCATGCACAGCATCTTCAGGGCCAAAGGCAAGGAGGAAAGAGAGAAAGCCATGGAAGACTTGAGCCAAGTGCTTAAGGTGTTTGAAGAAGGTATTGAAAAGGATTTTCCAGGGCAGAACCCATTCTTCAATGGCGAGAGCTTAGGGTATCTTGGTATCGCTATTGGCTCAAATGGATGCAACTACAAAGCTGTTCATGAGGTCATGGATACGGTACTCATATCAGAAAAGAACCCAAAGTTACTCTCATGGGTCAATGCAATGAAGAACTGCCCCCTGATGGAGGAGACACTACCGCCTCATGACAAATTGGTTGCCAGGCTCAGAGCCAATCTTGCATCTACTCAAGCTTAATATTGAAGAGGAAAGACATGTATCAAGCTCTGATTGATGATGGTTGTACCTTTACTTGTTAGAAATAAATCCTTTGTCTCTTTGCCAAAAAAATTAATGTAAGCAGAACTATGGTGCTACTGTTTGGTTTCTATAAAGGGTTGGCTGAGTGTTTTGTTTCTACTGATCAATGCTTAAAACTTGCATATGTTAGAAAGATTTCCATTAAAGTCAGAAATTGCAGCTTGTTAAAATTGCAGAGAGAGAAGATAGACTTTTCTCAGGGATGCCTCTCAGTTGTCATTGTCATTGTATGGCTGTAAGATTGTTCTTAAGCTAGAAATCAGTGTATATCCAGCATGTAGCCCTTCTTAGAGCATTCACATCACTCTTCGTAAAATTTTTCATCTATTTTACATAAAAATCTACTTTTTCTATTTTACACAATAATTTTTTCAGAATACCCACATCCGTCAATCTATTTGGAAAGATATTTCAATAAAATATTTATTCTTCATTAATTTTTTATTATTTTCTATAATAGTTATACTTTTTTAATTTAAACCTATATTTCAAGTAAACTACCAAAACTAGTAGCTCGGCCAATAGAGCTACTTGTGCCGAAGGTCCGGTGGTCAAATTGTCGAAATAGTGGTTCCGACAACCACTGTCGGATTGGTGCCTCCGCCCACTATACCGCCAACACCACCAAAATAGTGGTTTCGACGATTGCTGATAGATTGGTGTCTTCAACTATCATACCGCCATCAATGAAATATCTTAGTGTGTTATTTCAAGGTTACGCACTGGATATATATATTATTTACAATTAGTATGGTGAATGACATAAAATTTTAGTTAAGAAAAAGTACTGATTTGAATTAAAAATTTTAATATAGACTTTAATAAAATTCCGAATAAAATCATCAACTTTGTTTGGAAAAAAAAAATTCAATTATGATTCTTTTGTAATTAAATCATATTGTAGAAATATTTGCAAACTAGGAAGCTTCAAAGAAGTTTCCTTTCCCACTCACTTTTAACCCCCACCACATAATATCTTATCCTTTTTTTATTTTTCTTTTTCCTTTTTTATCTCACAAAATCACATCTCATCTCTTACTTCCTCTCCCATGATCTTTTCTCTTCATTTTTTTTTTTTTTTAAATCTTTTCCTTCACTGTAGCTCTCAAGCACTTGGATTTGGGTTGATGGGTCTTTTGTTGAAAGTTTGATTTTGGGTTCTAAGTTGTTGAGTTTTCCGTTGAAGGTTTGATTTTGGGCTTGGCTTGATTTTCCTTTGTTTTTGGTTGATTTTGTGATTGGAATATCATGTGTTCTGATGAGTTGTAATGGGTTGTGGTGGTGGTGATTGGGCGGTGTTGGGTGGATTTGAAGCAAATTGGGACGGACATAATTGGGTGGATTTGTAGCAACCTTGGATGGACACAAACAAAGAAGAGAGAAAGAGAAAAATTAATAAAATATTGTATACAAAGCTACAGTAACCGTGCATATATGCACGGTTACTGTATATACGTGGTTATTGTAGCACTTTTATATATATGCACATTATTATGCACGGTTACTATATATACATGGTTATTGTAGCACTTTTATATATATGCACATTTTTACAAGCACTGATATAAGTGTTTTTTGAGTTAAAATATGTAAAATTAACCACTTTTTGTATTTTACACATTTTTGCAACCTCTAATGTAGTTGTTCTTAGCATTCCAATTATCAACTCACAATGTTCCCATACTTTTAAGAACTGACCAAGGAAACCGTCCATCGAAGACATCACTGCAAGAGAACCCAAATAGGAGGAAGAACGCAAGTCTACAAATGAGGCCAACCCTACAAATATTAAGGGGGCTTGCTAAAATGAACAAGTATGCTAAATAAAATTACTTTTTTCATTTCTTTTATTGCCCAAATTTTTCATTTCTTTTATTGCCCAAAATTCTAAAGTTTACTAATAGCTTACCTTCAGTATTATTTTAACTAAAATTTTCTTTTGTTTTAATAAAAAACTATTATATCACCCACTAACTAAATAAAAAATAAATATTAAAACTCATTACCATTTGTTATTGTATATTAACTAAAATCTTCTTTTGTTTTAATGAAAAACTACTATATCACCCACTAACTAAATAAAATGTCCAGCTTAAAACTCACTACCAATTGTTATTGTATATTTAAAACAAAAGCACACCTCCAAATATAAAACGTATTAAAGGTAAGCCAAACTCCACAAAAATAGTTTACAGTTCTACCAGTCTTCTACAACTAAAATCCATCACGATCTCTTGTACACCTGATTATGATTAACTTTATACTTCAAAACCATGCACAACTCATTGAAAATTGGCAACATAACTCACATCAGTGAGGAATTGTACCTAAAATAAACAAACGTACGTTTGAGTGGGCGGAGAGAGCATTTGGGAGATAGGGTTGTGGCATCACATGTTGGAAATCATCAGGCAGAGGTGATCGAAAAACATTAACTGTAAATGGCAAATCAATGCCTATGAAGCATCTGAGCCAGACTTTCTTAAAAAAAATGCTTGCGATAGAAAGCTAAAAAGACATCACATAGCAACAATATATTTACCAAGAGACAAATTATAGAAACAAGCAAAATCTTAGCATAATGGATTTGTCAACAAATACATGGTTCAAACCAAAACAAAAGACGGATCCAAATCAGAAAACCTCAAATTACTTTCCATGTTTCTCCACGCGCTGCAATAGCCAAAATTACACTAAAGCTGCTAGAAGCTCACTAAGATCTTGAACTTAACTCTTTGAGGCTTGCTTTTCCTTGGTCTTCTGAATCTTCAAGACCTTTTTCACAATTTTTTGCTCTTCCACCAAAAAGGCACGAATGATCCTAACAAAAAATTAGAACCACTTTAGAATACTTTCCCCAAGCACATGAAAACAAAAAATTCAAGGAGCAAAAACTGATAATACTAGGGTCTAACAAGAACAAACCTTTCCCTGACAGCACTTCCAGAGAGTACTCCACCATAAGCCCTGTTAACAGTCCTCCGGTTCCTAGGTAACCTAGACCTCTTATATTCGGCAGGTCTCAAATGAGGAATCTGCAAACACAGCCAAAATTGAATTATAGCTGAAAGTATAAAAATAATTTAGATGGAGTAGAAAAAATATCACATTTTATAGCCACAATTGTGAAAATAACAATAATACAATATCAATCATAATTTTGAATAAAACAAAACTCAATGGATATTATCAACAATAAAGCTACAAGCTTTTCCGACTATGAAAAGCACTCTAACATCTAAAAAAATCTTATATTCAGGAAAGAGAAAGATGCAATTTATTGTCTCACAAAAGTAAACAGCTACTGCAACAATTTAAAACACAGCTCTAGTAGAATCGTGAAGAGTAAACACATAAAAATAATTCACTAAATTGTCATTGAACATACAATTGAACTATAATTTTCATCTATTGGGTTTTTTAATTTAATTAATTAAAGTACCTATTGGATTTTTTATTATCACTACAAAATCCTTGAACAACCATGGACCCAAGCACAAGGTATATCTCAACATGAATCATCAACATCAGGTGCCACACACACATATTTATGATAGGCAACTAACACATACAGTTTCCTTTGAAACCATAACCTCATCCTCCACTTTCCTCTTGCAAGGGCAGTTGGCGCCATTTGACCTAGAGTTGATCAGCCATACTAAAACAAATGGTGAAGTTGACTAAATCTGTCAGTCTCATGGCCAAAGATAAAAGGAACAAGAAAACTGAAACCATAATAGGCAACTTGCTTTTGCTTTGTCAAGCTATGCTATTGCTATTAACTCAACTAATAACTGAACATAGATTGAGATACTAAAACTTAATATGGTCCCGCTAACGAGTGCCTAAAGCACATCTTTTTAAAAAAATTATTGTGGATCTATAAAATGGACAAGAATACACAGAAAGATGTGCATAAGGCACTCATTAGTCATTAGCAGGATCATATTAAGTTTTAGTTCATTTAGCATCTCAATCCATGTTCAGTTATTAGTTGAATTAATGACAATAGCATAGCAAAACAAACCAAAAGCAATTTGCCCCAATCAGATGAGCATAACAGAGATATCTCAACATCCATGCACTTGAGCTACAATTCTTGTAACTTACAGTGGCTAGAATTGCTGAAAATTTCAGCCACCAATCTACACCCAGTATAGAACTGAGTAAATTACTCACACGATCATGCAAAAGTGCTTACACCACTTTGTCGCCGCTTAATGTTCAACAACGATAGCAAATTCAATGTTTATAAACACATGGTAATATCAAAAACATTTGCCAAAATAAACACAAGAAAGACCAATTCTACTCTCGTACCCAAAACATCAGTATCAGTTATAAACCCGACTCCACTACAATATCAATTAATGTTCTTTGCCATTGGATCTATCTTATACCCTACATTCATCAAAACAAAATTAATAAAAGAAATACCATTCCCATTCCCAATCACTCCAATCCACTACTGTTTCCTCACAGATAACTTAATCATTCCTACTTAACCATCTCTAAATCCACTCTACAATACTCATAAACACTAATTGACAACAAAAAATCAACTGGGTCTCAATAATTTTTTATATTTATCAATAATTATCAATAACACCAATAAGATTCCTCTCAAAAACTCAACATTTCCAACTATTTCCACACATTCAATCACACCATCAAAGCAACAACACAGGCTCAGATCTCTACATATTAAAGAAAACCCAATACACAAAATTGAAAAACTAAAACAAAAAACAACATACCCCTTGGATCCTCTTGCCAGTCACAGGACACTTGGGTCCACTTGCCCTCTTCTTTGTGGTCTGGTACACTAGCTTCCCTCCTAATACCCACCAAAATCATAACAACAATAAAACTAATCAGAAAAAAACAAGAACAGACCCAAAAACCAAATCTTTCACATACAATGCCAATGGATTTAGTTTTGTCATTTAGTTTAAATATTTTTTATAAAAAAAATGAAATATTTTTTATAAAAAAAATGACGAATAGGAAATAACAATTGAATAAAAATAAAAATGTTGTACAAACTTAAGAAAATAAAATTGTCACACTTATCCATATTAATAATAAATAATGACAATTAATAATGAACTATCATGTAACTATTTTAGAACATGAAAACTCTTAAAAAGAAATTGTAAAACTTCATATATTTCTTTTCTTTAAAAAAAAAAAAACTTCATGTATTTGCATTTTTTTGTCGATAATTCAATAAATTCAAATTCTATTTTTATTAAATTATTATTAAATTAAGTTTCTTAATGACTACCCTAAAAAACAATGCTAGAGTTGCCACTGAATAAAAGGAATATGAGTATGGATATATAAAAAAGCCACTTCTTATTGTATAATTTTTTTTTAATGAATAAAAAAAATTATTTACAAGAGAAAAGTTAAAACTATATATACAGAAGAACATACTTTACTTCTGATAACAGACTCAAAATAAGAGAGACAGCTACCCAAATCAAAAGAGCCAAAAACATTGCACTTAAGAAACCATTTAGCTAAAGTTTGAGCTGCTACATCAGCTAAATTCTTAGCATCATCATTTCATTGTTACGATGTAGTTTAACTATATGAACTTACAGTGTATTTCAATAGATAGTTTAGTAATAATGACTTTTTCTTTTTTTCTTTTTGTTGTAGTACTTCAGATTTGTGACATGAATTCACGTCCCCCTCCCCTACTGAATACCTATATGAACATGTGTGGTCCAAAAAAATAAATAAACATTCCCACTTCAGGAGCACTCCATATGGCTGTGTGGAAATAGTGGACTCAATTAATAGCTTGGACAAAGGGCCAAAGGCCAATAATCTTGCGTAAGCCAATACGTATTTCCTGCTTCTTTATCTAATTATAAAAAACTGTATAACACATGGATCCTAGATCTCTAATGGGTCAACTTCATTAATTTCCTGGTCAGCTTCCTCAACCAACACAAAACTTGTTGACCAAAAAGATGAAGATGATTGGAAGAAATTTCTCTTATGAACTCTATAAATTAAGGCTTTTCAGTCTAAAAGAAAGCAAATTGAGAGAGAGAGAGAGGGAATGGAGGAGAAGAAAGGTGAAGTTGTCCTGTTCGGAACATGGGCCAGCACATTCTGTACTAGTGTTGAGCTAGCCCTCAAGGTAAAAGGCATACCCTATGAGTATGTGGAGGAAGATTTGAAAAACAAAAGTGAGTTGCTCCTTCACCATAATCCAGTCCACAAGAAAGTACCTGTACTTGTTCACAATGGGAAATCCATTGCTGAGTCACTAATTATTCTTGAATACATAGAAGAGTGCTGGAATACCACCCCAAAACTATTGCCTGAGGATCCTCACCAAAGGGCAAAAGTCCGTTTTTGGGCCAACTATTTCGATCAAAAGGTGGGTTCTCTCTCTCTCTCTCTCTCTCTCACACACACACACACACACAATTTCGATGCTATATAGTTTTTTTTTTTTTTTTTTTTTTTTTTTGAGGATAAATGGCAGTTGCTATGGTGTATTGAACACAATATGAACATGATATATGTTCAAAATTGGTTTAGTGTTGATCCTGTATCCCATCCAGTGCACTAAAACATTAGATGGGGGACTTGCCTCTTTGGTTAACTAATTCTATAAAAATAAAAGAAACAAACATTTGTACTCTCTTCTTTGTTGATTTGCTACTTCAACCAATTATGTAGCATTTGTGTGCAAACACTAATAAAAGCATTTTGGTGTCATCAGGTTGTGCCAATCTTCTACATCATCTTCTATGCCAAAGGCAAGGAGGAAAGAGAGAGAGCCACTGAAGACTTGAGCCAAGTGCTTAAGGTGTTTGAAGAAGGCATTGAAAAGGATTTTCCAGGGCAGACCCCATTCTTCAATGGCGAGAGCTTAGGGTATCTTGGTATCGCTATTGGCTCACTTGCATGCAACTACAAAGCTATTAATGAGGCCATCGGTGCGGTACTCACATCAGAAAAGAACCCAAAGTTTCTCTCATGGGTCAATGCAATGAAGAACTTCCCTCTGATGGAGGAGACACTACCGCCTCATGACAAATTGGTTGCCAGGCTCAGAGTCTATCTTGCATCTACTCAAGCTTAATATTGAAGAGGAAAGACAGGCTTACCATGTATCAAGCTCTGATTGATGATGGTTGTACCTTTTAATTGTTAGAAATAAATCCTTTGTCTCTTTGCCAAAAAAATTAATGTAAGCAGAACTATGGTGCTACTGTTTGGTTTCTATAAAGGGTTGGCTGAGTGTTTTGTTTCTACTGTTCAATGCTTAAAACTCGCATATGTTAGAAAGATTTCCATTAAAGTTAGAAATTACAGCTTGTTAAAATTGCAGAGAGAGAAGAGAGACTTTTCTCAGGGATGCCTTTCAATAGTTATTGTGATTGTATGGCTGTAAGACTTTTCTTAAGCTAGAAATCAGTGTATAGCCAGCATGTAGCCCTTCTTAACATTCCAAGCAATTATCAACTCACAATGTTCCCAGACTTGGGCTGACCAAGGAAACCGTCCATCTAAGACATCAGTGCAAGAAAGCCCAAATAGGAGGAAGAACGCAAGTCTACACATAAGCCAACCAAGGAAGTCAATCTCACATGAGGCTGTACTGATTTGGCTAGCAGAACGATATATTTCAATACTGATGTACCGTTTCAGGTTTACTACTATTTAAAATATATATATACATATATATATTTGTGTATATTTTAAAAATAAATAAATAAATAAATATTATTTGTATACTTATAACCTTAATTATTTGGTAAAAGTTAATTTGTTAAGCCATTAAACTTGTTAAGCTTATAAGAGCACTAGCATTGGGTGTGTAAACACTTTCCAGTTGCTATGTCACAACCTAAGCCACCCATAATCCACTCCATTGGAGTTTGTAAACTTAAAAAAATATGTAATCTTACTATTGATAGGTTGTAAAAAATATATATTATTTTAATATGTGGTTATGTGTGAAGAGAAAAGGTGAGTGGTGAAAAAGAGAGAATAATATTTTTTATTATTTTATTAGGTAGTTTATGTTATTTTTTTAGGTTGTATGTAAAAATAAAAATTGGGATGTAAGGTATGTTGTAAAATGGGTTAGTAAAATAGATAAAGTAGTGTTTGAAAATGCAAAATAAAATTTTTTTTTTTTTTTTTTTTTTTTGCATTGTCAGATGCTAATGGTGTAAGTTTAATATAAAAAATATGAACAAAGATAAAAGTATAAAACAAAATAATAATAATAAAAAATGAGTAGTAGGTGAGAAATGAGATATTACGCAAGAGGGAGTTGGTAGAAAAAGTTTAAATAATTAGAAAAACTAAAATGATGGATGATAAAACCAAAGAGCACAAAAAAATTTCCATCTTTCAAGTACCTTTTGTTAGCTTTTTACTCCACACATGTTAACTTACTAACTAGCCCAACTTCCCATTTCACGCAATTTAAACTTGACATAAATGCACTTTTAGTTCCTACATTTTAGTTTTTTTTTTCATTTTGATCCCTACATTTTCATTTCACAACTTTTAGTCCCTAAACTAATTAACGCATGTTATTTTAGTCCTTTTCCGTCAGTCAACAGACGGAAATAACTAAGGTGACTAACGAAATGATTAAAATATTATTAAAAATTCACTGTAGCACTCATCACTCATGCCACATCATATTATAATTTAAAATATTTATTTCTCAATTTTAACAAAAGAAAAAATATGAGTTAAAAATTTTAAAAAAAATAAGAACACACCAGAACATAAGAACAATAACAGAAACCTAGATTTAGGCTGCGTAGGCTCAATGTAAAATGATTTCAAAGTGTAAAATATTTTCAAGTGAAAATATTTTTCAAAAAATTTCAGGTGTTTGGTCGCATCACAAAAAATGTTTTGGAAAATATTTTAAGGTGTTTAATTGTGTTTCTGAAAATTCTCTAGAAAACACATTCTCTCATATTTTCTCAGTTTCCAAACAAATATTATAATAGAAAATATGAATATATAAACCAAATCAACAAAAAAAACATAACAAAAAAAAATTCAGTCTTCCTCAAAAATAAGCATCGATCATGAGAAAGGGAGAGAGAGAGATAGATTGAGAGAAAGAGAGAGGTAAAGGACCACAGATTGGTGGGTGGGTTTAAAGGAGGCAAGATGGGCGGGTAGGTCTGACAATGGCGAGATCAGCTGGTAGGTCTTAAGGAGGTGACAGTGACGAGATTGGTTTGTATATCAGAGATTGTGTTAGCTTCTCGGCTTTGGACTGAGCTGCCTCTTGTGGTGATGGGCCCGGATATTTTGAGTAGGAGAGTTAAGACCAGCCCAACTGTAACTCACTTTGGGCCGGCTTGTGCGCAAAACTGGCCTCGTCTGCCAGGAGAGTACTTACAGCAGGCAGAGCTATTTTTTAATAGGTCACGGCAAGCAGATATGATAACAAAGGAAAATCGAATATAGTATTCTTTCCTTGATGGAAAATAACCAAATAATCTCTATTTTTTATGACAATTACAATAATAATAATAATAGGTTTACAAAAGGACTGAAAGCTTAAATGACAACATGAATTAATCAAAGAAGCAATATCAAATTAAGTTTGGGTCTGTAATGGCAAAGACCAAAAAGAAAGAACGCTTCCTCTCAATGAAACTAATCTCCCAGAAAGATATCCTGCCGTGGGAATTAATGACTTTGAGGGAATCGAACCTAAATAATTAGTACCCAAAAGAACCACTATTGTTTAATCGTCTTCCAGAGAGTGGGATTTTGAGGGGGAGAGAAGGGAACCGACCTACTGGTGCATGCCTATTATGCTTCTTTTCTTTGTTTTCTATTTTTTCTCTTATCTTTTCTTTTTTCCTTTCTTTTTCTTTTGTTTTTCTTTTACTTCATAATACCTCTGTTTTCCCCCTCCTTTTTATAGGGCACGACAAGGGTCCTTTTATAGGGCCTGTCGTGACCGAATTTTACCACTTTACCCTCTTAACCGCCTTTATCTGGTCTGGGTGTACTTGCTGACCACCCAAAGGCTCATCTGTGTACCGCTCACTCTCGCCAGACAAAGGCAGGTTTATGTTGTTTGTTAGTCCGCCGTGGCATCTTCTCCTGCCACGGTGTAAATGCTTTTTCTCTCTTTCCATGGCATGCACCCAACAGTTCCTCCCTTAATGTTGCCTCTTTTGGGCAGTCTGTCATCCTAGTAGGACGTACCTCCCAAAAGGGTTTGGGCAAGAACCGCAAAATAGATCTTTTCCCCTCTCCCCACCACCAAACCACACCCCCCCTTACCTCTTACCTCTGACCCATGGCCCCACCATGTCCCATATTGGCTGGGTACAGACTGGTAGTGCCTAAGTCTTGTGTGTGCCTCCCTGTTATATATGTTCAAAATCTGTCTGCTGCTCATGTGTTTGCCACAACCTAGAGCTTTGTTTGCACAGTCTGCCGTGCTTCTCTGTCCTTTTACGTGGGCCGTTTGCATAATTCATTGTTCCCTCTAGGGGCTGGACTTTTCGTGGTACTGGGCTTCTTATTTCTTTCAGCCCACTTCTTAATTACTCTGGCTTCCTACCACATTACTTGACATTTCCTGCCGTGGTGATTTGCTCCTACTGGGCCTCTTTTCAGGCCTACCATTCCATTCTTTCCCCTAGTGGCTTAATATGGTCACTGGTGTTCTTACTTATGGGCTCCAGTGTCCCTTTCTTTTTTCCTTAGGCCTGCGGCCCATTTACTTCTTTTGGACTTCCTCGACCCATTTACTAACTCTGCATTCCCATAGGCTTTTACTAACTTGATTGGGCTTCCCCGGCCTAATTTCCTTATTCTCATCCTTGGGATTCATGGGCTTGCCATCAACGCCTACTTTCTTTGTTTACATTACCTTGGGCCTGCCGCGGCCCATTCTCACCTTTCCATACCATATACTGCCCATGGGTGTCATTTCTCTCTTTCTGAGCCCTTTGGGCCTATTTGCTTCCTCAAGACCCATTTGTTCATGTTATGGGCCTGTGATCCATTATTCCTGCCGCTTTGGCTTAATAGTTTTATTCTATGCTTGCCACTTCTATCTGCCTGCTTTGCTGAGTTAGGCCTGTTTTACAAAAATGACCCTCAACAGTTAGTCAAAAGGAAAGAGAGAGGAAGAAAGAAGAGAAAGCTTCCTTAACTAGCAGTGTAGATTTGTGGCAAAGACGATGACAATCCAGTGAGGCTAAGGCCTAAACCTACGGCACGATCAGACCGACGAAGGTTGGGTTGTCTTCTTCACTGTCCAAATTTTTATTCTTTCATTTTCTTGACAACTAAACAAAGACTAAAAAAGAACTGAAAAATGATTTTGCTTGGGTTTGAGGATGGGAGCTTTGGATTTTTTTTTTTTTTTTTTTTTATGGTGTTTTTACACTGAATTTTCTGGGTTTATGAATTTGGTTTTTGGGTTTATGAATTTTGTTTCTGGGTTTATGAATTTTATTTGCTGAAGGTTTCATTGTTGATTGAAAGATGAGAAAATCTAGGTTTGAGTTGTGATTTTGTATATCTGGGTTTTGTGGTTTGAGAAAATCTGAGAAGATCTGCTACTAAATTTTTGTTTGTGTTCTTGCTGGAGATCGATTTGTGTTTGTGTTTGGTTGATAAGAAAGGGCAAGAAAATGAAAGTAAATCTGAGTATGTGTTCTTATGTTTAAAATTTGGGTTTGTGTTCTTTGGTGTTCTTGTTGAAGATGAACATAGATCTTAATATATTTTTGGATTTTAATTTTTTTTTTCAATTTTAAATCTGTTAAAAACTTAAGAATGTTAGATTTTTTTTATTATTATTTTATCTTATGAGTGCTATAGTAAATTTTTAATAATATTTTAATCCCTTCGTTAGTCACCTCAGTTATTTCCGTCTGTTGACTGACGGAAATGACTAAAATAATACGCGTTAATTGGTTTAGGGAATAAAAGTGGTGAAATGAAAATGTAGGGACCAAATAGAAAAAAAGCCAAAATCTAGGGACTAAAAGTGCATTTACGCCTTTAAACATGTGAATTGCTATATTTCTCTTCCCACCACACATACTTTCAGAATTTTCTCTCCCACGTGGGACTATTTCCCTTTCATTAGCCAAAACATGTTTTCAGATTTGATCTCTCTCTCCCTTTTTCTTAGATCAGGCATTCAACTTCGTTTCACTGCTTCAATGCCGGTGCCGCTATTCATTGCCAGCCAGATTCGCTATCACCCGTGCCAAATTCGCTATCACCAGTGTGTGGCCAAGACGAAGAGATCCCAAATCAGTGCAAGGAGGAGAGTTTCTGAGATACTGTGTTAAATTGACCTCTTTTTCTTTCTTTTTTTGGGTCCGGTATCTAATTTTTGGCTGAAACCTGATATATATCCTGGTACAACCAAAACGGGTCCAGTCCGGCCAATATTTAAACCAATATGAAATAACAATGTTTCTGTACTGGTGTACGCACTAGTACGCAATATACCAACCATACTAGCTAGTACGGTACAAAATTGTCTTCGTTAAGGCCAACCCTACAAATATTAAGGACAACGTAGGGCTTGCTAAAATGAACTAGTATGCTAAATAAAAATAAAAATAAAAATAATTTATTTTATTGCCCAATATTCCAAAGTTTACAGAAATAGCTTCTACAGTTCTACTAGTCCTCTACAACTAAAATCCACCCTCATCTTTTACACACCTAATTATGATTGAATTTGTACTTCAAAACCAAGCACAACTCATTGAAAATTTGCAACATAGAGCAATCACATCAGTCAGTCTAAAAGATTTCGACTATTTTACACAAAAAACTTACTTTTTCTATTTTACACCATCACTTTTATAAAACACTCACATCAGTTTGTATATTATACACACTTTTTTTATTAAAATAATATTTCTCCTCCCTTTTTCTATTATTTCCCACCTACCCTCACCTAACCCCCCCTTCTTTTTTCTCCAAGTCATAATACACTCCATTCTTCAGTCCTCATCTCTATCTCCGCCTCTCTTTCTTCTCCTTCTTTCTTTCTCTTTTTTTTTTTTTTTTTTTTTTTTTTTTTTAGTCTTTTTCTTTCCTCTTCTTCTTTTACGATTTGAGTTTTATGCTTTATTATAGATGATGATTTTGGGTTGGGTTTGATTAAGGGCAGTGATTTTGGGCGGAGAAAGCAAAATTTCAGTTTGGGTTTTTCTTCCTCTTCTTTAGCACCTTCTTCTTTCTTTCTTCTTCTTCTCCTTCTTTTTTTTTCAATTTCGATTTGATTATTTATATGAATTTATATATGGGTTTGATGAATTTGGATCTAGATTTAGAATGATTTTAATGACGTTGTGGTGTGTCCATTATGATTTTAGGCTGGGATTTCCGGTGGGTTTTGTTTTTGGGTTGGGTGGTGACGCTGAGTTTGGTAGTTGGGTGGTTATTTTCTTCTTCCTTCTTCTTATTCTGGCACACTGGGTTGCTATAAATGTTGGGAAAGAAAAGTAGTTTGACAGAGAGAGAGAAAGAATAAAAAAATCGTTTACACATGAACAGTAACTGTGTATATATACACAATTACTGTTATGCATGTATATTTACACATTTTTACACCCACTAATGTGGGTATTTTTTTGCTCAAAATGTATAAAATTGGTATCTTTTTCTATTTTAGAAGATTATAATGGGCTGATGTGGTTGCTCTAACTCACATCAGTGAGGAATTGTACCTAAAATAAATAAACATTTGAGCGAGCAGAGGGGATAGCATTTGGGAGTAGGGTTGTGGCATCACACATTGGAAATCATCAGGCAGAGGTGATTGAAAAACATTAACTGTAAATGGCAAATCAATGCCTATGAAGCATCTGAGCCAGACATTCTAAAAAAAATGCTTCCGATGGAAAGCTAAAAAGACATCACATAGCAACAATATATTTACCAAGAGACAAATTATAGAAACAAGCAAAATCTTAGCATAATGGATTAATCAACAAATACACGGTCCAAACCAAAACAAAAGACGGATCCAAATCAGAAAACCTCAAATTACTTTCCATGTTTCTCCACGCGCTGCAATAGCCAAAATTACACTAAAGCTGCTAGAAGCTCACTAAGATCTTGAACTTAACTCTTTGAGGCTTGCTTTTCCTTGGTCTTCTGAATCTTCAAGACCTTTTTCACAATTTTTTGCTCTTCCACCAAAAAGGCACGAATGATCCTAACAAAAAATTAGAACCACTTTAGAATACTTTCCCCAAGCACATGAAAACAAAAAATTCAAGGAGAAAAAACTGATAATACTAGGGTCTAACAAGAACAAACCTTTCCCTGACAGCACTTCCAGAGAGTACACCACCATAAGCCCTGTTAACAGTCCTCCGGTTCCTAGGTAACCTAGACCTCTTATATTCAGCAGGTCTCAAATGAGGAATCTGCAAACACAGCCAAAATTGTATTACAGCTGAAAGTGTAAAAATAATTTAGATGGAGTAGAAAAAATAGCAAACATTATAGCCACAATTGTGCAAATAACAATAATACAATATCAATGATAATTTTAAATAAAACAAAACTCAATGGATATTATCAACAATAAAGCTACAAGCTTTTCCGACTATGAAAAGCACTCCATCTAAAAAAATCTTATATTCAGGAAAGAGAAAGATGCAATTTCTTGTCTCACCAAAGTAAACAGCTACTGCAACAATTTAAAACACAGCTCTAGTAGAATCATGAAGAGTAAACACATCAAAATAATTCACTAAATTGTCATTGAACATACAATTGAACCATAATTTTCATCTATTGGGTTTTTTAATTTGATTAATTAAAGTACCTATTAGATTTTTTTATTATCACTACAAAATCCTTGAACAACCATGGCCCCAAGCACAAGGTATATCTCAACATGAATCATCATCATCATCAGGTGCCACACACGCATACTTATGATAGGCAACTAACACATACAGTTTCCTTTGAAACCATAACCTCATCCTCCACTTTCCTCTTGCAAGGGCAGTAGGCGCCATTTGACCTAGAGTTGATCAGCCATACTAAAACAAATGACAAAGTTGACTAAATCTGTCAGTCTCACAGCCAAAGATAAAAGCAACAAGAAAACTGAAACCATGATAGGCAACTTTGCTTTTGCTTTGCCAAGCTATGCTATTGCGATTAAATCAACTAATAACTGAACATAGATTGAGATACTAAATGAACTAAAACTTAATAGGGTCCTGCTAATGAGTGCCTAAAGCACGTCTTTTTAAAAAAATTATTGTGGATCTATAAAATGGACAAGAATACACAGAAAGACGTGCTTAAGGCACTCATTAGTCATTAGCAGGATCCTATTAAGTTTTGGTTCATTTAGCATCTCAATCCTTGTTCAGTTATTAGTTGAATTAATGACAATAGCATAGTAAAACAAACCAAAAGCAATTTGCCCCAATCAGATGAGCATAACAGAGATATCTCAACATCCGTGCACTTCGAGCTACAATTCTTGTAACTTACAGTGGCTAGAATTGCTGAAAATTTCAGCCACCAATCCACACCCAGTATAAAACTGAGTAAATTACTCACACAGTCATTCAAAAGTGCTCACACCACTTTGTCACCACTTAATGTTAAACAACAATAGCAAATTCAATGTTTATAAACACATGGTAATATCAAAAACCCCATTTGCCAAAATCAACACAAGAAAGACCAATTCTACTCAAATACCCAAAATATCAGTATCAGTTATAAACCCGACTCCACAACAATATCAATTAATGTTCTTTGCCACTAGATCTATCTTATACCCTACATTCATCAAAACAAAATTAATAAAAGAAATACCATTCCCATTCCCAATCACTCCAATCCACTGCTGTTTCCTCACAGATAACTTAATCATTCCTACTTAACCATCTCCAAATCCACTCAACAATACTCATAAACACTAATTGACAACAAAAAATCAACTGGGTCTCAGTAATTTTTTATATTTATCAATAATTATCAATAACACCAATCAGATTCCTCTCAAAAACTCAAAATTTCCACACATTCAATCACACCATCAAAGCAACAACACAGGCTCAGTTCTCTACATATTAAAGAAAACCCAATACTCAGAATTGAAAAACTAAAACAAAAAACAACATACCCCTTGGATCCTCTTGCCAGTCACAGGACACTTGGGTCCACTTGCCCTCTTCTTTGTGGTCTGGTACACTAGCTTCCCTCCTAATACCCACCAAAATCATAACAACAATAAAACTAATCAGAAAAAACAAGAACAGACCCAAAAACCAAATCTTTCACATACACACACTACAATCATTATATTCAAAAAAATAAAATTTTTTCCATAACCCAATAAAATTGAACACAAATTAGAGTTAAAAGGGTTTTTACCAGGGGTTTTGACGACGCGGTGTTGATTGGATTTGGTGGCGTAGCTGTGCCGCTTGCGGTATGTGAGACGCTGCACCATTTTTGCGAAGCTCTGAGCTCTCTCTCTCTCTCTCTCTCTCTCTCTCTCTCTCTTAGGGTTTTGGGGGATTATAGAGGGGAGGCTTTGGAATTGTTGAGAGAGAAAGAGGAAGATAGATATATTGAGGGTTTCGGAAGTGTTTATTGCCCTAGATCGGACGGTTGTGAGGAGATCTTGACATTGATTGGTTTTTGGACGGTCTAGATTTTGACACCGTGGATCGGGGTTGTCTTTAAAAGTTCCACACGTGCAAACAAATACCGTCGTCGTTTTGTTTTTTGTTAAATTTCAGCCATTTATCCAAAATTTCTTTCATACATATCCTCCTATCTCCAAACTAATCTAATCAAATTGTTTATAAATAGCTTTCGGTTTCACTCATGAAAAATTTATTAATACCACTTTTGTGAAGGTCTAAAATATTATATAAAAAACAATTATTGAAAATTTTGAAACATAAGGGGTCAAATAAAGAATTAAATTAAATATAAAGGGTTAAAATGAAAATTTTAAAACATAAAGATCTAAATCTAATATGAAAATGAATCGAACACAAGGAGCCAAAATGAAAATTATAAAACATAGAAAACCAAAATGAAAATAACCTTAAACTTTAATGACCAGAAGTGTACTTTAGTCATAATAAAACTATTCAAGAAATAAAATGATGACAAATATATATATATATATATATATTCTAATGTTATCATATAAGCTGTGGTTGTACAACCACAACGATGTATGAATTGTTGGGCCAGGACCCCCAAATAATTTGTATAATACTTTGAGTATAGCCTATAATAAGAAGTCCTAAGAAGAGTTTAGCTAGTAACGGTGGCTAAGAACGTTGTGAGATAATTTTTTTCTTGCAAGTCTAACTACCTGAGGAGGATCTCAGATAGTCAAGGTATCCATTAGGTGTCCCAAGCTAGATCACTTCTTCCCAAATTCCAAATTCAAGTTGATAATCTCTCCTTCGCTTATGTTACTCTCCTTTAAAAATGCTCTAAACACCACTTCTCACTTGTCTCTTGCCTTTTATACTCTTTCGTTAGTGGGATTGCAATGATGAGAAGATTCCACTCGTATGTGGGTCCCACCATTTGCAATATCTGGGTGGCTCCTTGGGTCTAGGCTATTGTTTTAGTGTGTCCAATCCCACCTAAGGGGGTGGGTCCTATGACTTTGTCACTACAATGATTCCCTAATAACTTGAACTCGTTATCGAATCCTGTGCTCGGATGATAGACTTCCCTAAGGCATTATCTTCCTTCCTCAGCGAGTAAGTGCAACCTACTTAGGTCTTAATGTGGTCAACTAGTCATTTATGTGATAACCTAGTTCTACCCCATATTTGTGGGCTAGACAATGGGTCTGTGGCTCTTGGGCTAGTCTCGACCTAGGCCAAACTTTGTCTAACTACATAAGTATTTGAAAGCTTACATTATTTTTTCATATCATCATTTTAATATTTATTTATTTAAATATATCAATTTAAACTAATTAAAATTATACCTCTATTTTAAAATACACCTTGATTAATAACTCACATTAAAAACCTTTTCAACTTTAGATTTTTGTAAACACTTTATAGTGATGCAAACCTTCTATAATTGTCTTTTTGAATGAAAAAATTTAGTGCAAAATAATTCTAATTAAATTAAGTTTTATATTTTTCAAAAAAATAATAATTCTAATTAGATTACGTAAGTTTTTAATTTGAGCTTTGAACAATTTTTTAATGATTGCATGGAATTACAACTAAAATCTAAAAATTTTGAATTCTCTCTCTAAAAGTAAAACTAATAACATTATTGTTCAACTTGGTATAGAAATAGAATATCTAATACGTTATGTGCACTTTATGAAAATTTTATTTTTCTTGCAAAAGTCCATGTACTTAAATATTACAGATGGGCCGAATTCCGAACCGAACCTATAAGTTGGTCTACACACTACAACAATTAAGAAAGTGCAACACCTTTTGAGTTGGGCTAGGAGATTCCCGTTTGAAGATATGGAGTGCCCAATATGCAACAGTGATCCAGATACAATGATCTACATTTAAATTTTATGCCCCCTAGCTCAAATTATCAAATTATCCGGGACAATATCAGAATGGACTCATAATCTAACTCAAAGCATCTTGGGCCACCCTAGTGCGACTCCTCCATGTAATAACTTGAGATGTGTGGAACAAAGAGACTGCAAACACTTGAAAAAATAATTAGATACTCAAAAAGATATGGATATCTCTTTTATCAAAATATAAATAAATAAATAATCTAACTCAAAAGCTTTCTAAATCCAGGTGATTTTGGTTAGCGCTAGAAATAAGAGTGCAAGGAGAGGGGTTCACTAGGATTATTTTGCAAGGGGATGCATTAAATATTGTTGATCCCATTTGTAGCTCTCTCTTTTTTGTTTTGTTTTGTTTTTCTGTTTTTCATTTTTTCTTTCTTTTAATGGAACCATTTGTTGCTCTTTAGTACTCCCACACTGGGCTATAGCTTCTGCTGTAGATGATACTAGAGATATTAAAGTTCTACTGTTTTTTGGTCATCTAACCATTTAGCCAGAGAACCATGTAGCCAAACTGGCCTTGGGACTCATGAGTCATGCCTATAAAATCTTTTACCACTCTTTGAGAAATTAATTAACACCAAAAAAAAAAAAAAAAAAAAACCCATAAAATCAAAGGAACGTTGCTCTTTCAAAGGGTTATCAGTGATGAATCAGACTGATCCAAAATCCATATATAAGGGACAAAAAGAATAGAAAAAAAAAAATCCAAGTAGTTTATAAAACTTCACTAGTGAAATAAGCAATTTATTGTATGTATACAGTATCGTAGAATTTCTCTATCAAGGAAGTTTATAAAACTTCACTAGTGAAATAAACAATTTATTGTATGTATACAGTATCGTAGAATTTCTCTATCAAGGAAATCTAATCCCATTCTGCTTTCTTTTATCTATTGCTATAAATCTGTAACCAACATTGTATGCACATAGTTCAAGAAAAATCATGGCACTGCACGCCATTTCAGCATGGAAAAAGTAAAAATGTGGGTTCCATGTGAATCTTTCTGTTAACAATGTTAATTTGGTCTAGTTTTCCATGACACCATGCTAATTGGTCCCTTGTTAATCTTGACATATTTAGCACTCTTGAAACCAATTTCAGTTCAACCTGAGCAACGAGTTGCAAATGATCCAACTGATCATTATTCTGATGTTTTTGGAACCTTTTTACTATGCAATTTCCACTTCTCAGTATGTCCTTGAGCTTTTTCTCCCTCTGCAATACATGAGATTAGAAGGTTTAACATTTTGAAATACAAACCAAAGTAGAAGCCCCAACAATTAGTTATATAGAAATCAAGTAAGCAAACCTTTTGAAGATCAGATCGAGTGTTCATCAAAACCTCTAAGTCTGCAGCGTGTTGGAGATTGATATAGTTTTGCTGAGGACTATTTAGGATCACATTCTTTTCATCTTTATCAGCACGAACAAATTCCCAAAAGACCCGCAGTGAATCCTCAATGATCTTTGCTAACATGCTGCTTGAAATTGCATCTTCCTCCTCATCTCTTCTTACCTTCTTCTCCTTAAAGCAATCATCTAGCAATGCAAATATACATTATTTTATGAAGATGCAAGGTGCTCAAATGACAGGGTCATTCTAAGATACATTTTTTTTTTTATATTTAATGTACTATACCTGCATAATCTTAATTTTACATCTTTTATTATTAAATATATATATTATATAAGGGAATATCCTATATTAACAATTAAGATTTAAGTATGGTAGGTATACAAGAAAAAAGTGTGCAACTTAGAATTCTAGAGAAACGTCATTGTTTACTTCATAACTTTGATTACCTCTGATGGCTGGAATCTGAAGAAGGTTTCGAAGGACACATCGATTGTTGACATAGTTTTGCACTCTGGGACCTTGAAATGGCTCATTCTCCATAAATCTTTGCATGAGTACTTGAAAGAGTTGAAACTCACCGGCAACTTGATTATACCTTTGAAAACCTTGAGAATTGGAATTTTGAAGTTCTTGGACTTTCCCATACTGCCAGTGGAGTATTTCCCAAGAAAGGCAAACATGTCCAACATAAACCAATTCCAAGTTGCTTTGCAATTCTCCAGTGAATTTCTGCATTGGGTCAGCTGTGACCCTTCGTTGTTTACGCGGCCATATGTTAGGAAGAGACTTAGCAGCTGAGGCTGAAGAATTTAGCATTGAATTTGATTTAACTGGGTCTTTCAGCTGAAGAAATCCTATGGATGATCATAAAGCAGATCAGTAAAGTTATTCTAAACAAAAACAAAAACAAAAAGAAATTGATATTTGTTTTTTTGAAAGGAAATTAATCATAAATATTAATAAAAACATTCGTTTTCACTTTTATTAATCAAATATTTGACATGAAACTTGTCTCATCAGTCCAAAACGACTTTTCACGCTTATTCTGTGTTGGATACCTTTAGAACCACAAGAGCAATGGAAGTGGGATATAAAGCCATTATTGATGTTCTGTTGCCTTTAAAGTATTGGTAGGAACGAAGGTAAGGGAAAAGATCAGTTATATGACAATAAACACCTTGGATATTGACTTGCCATTAGTTGTACCATTCTTAATTTCAGGAGTGGACAAGATATCAGAAGATTATGTGCCTATAATTAGCTAAAAATTAAATATGATGGAGACCCACCATGTAAAATAATTCTCTTAAAGTATCTTTCATAAAAATAATAATAATAATAATAATAAATTCTCTTAAAGAATCCTTTTAGAAAAAAATCTTCAACAGAATCAGATGGTACAACCAAATGGTATATTCAACTGTTTATAGCAATGGAAAAAATGATGTAATTTATGTCATGAAATTGTATATAGAAGAGAATTCTTTTTATTACTATTAGTATCAGCTAAAACAGATTATTGTGGTAAGAAATTGGAGTATAATAATTTTAAAAAGTGCAGACTAATGCAAATATATTCACTAACACTGCAAATTGAAAGTCACAGACGTGCCACTAACACTAACAAAATTTTGCAACCTCAGATTTGGTTTTAATCAGACACTAATGCTTTAACAAGCCAGAAATCAAATTAAATGAGAGATAAGTAATTTGAAAACTCACCGATTGCATGCATGGTCTGGCTATTCAACATGTCTAGTTTTCGCATTTTTTCTGCATAGCTTTTGTAGACCTTTTGAATCTCTTCCATTCGATCTTTGAACTCGAACTTTACATCGATCTTCAGTGGCTTTAGACCTTCAACAATGGTTGGAGACTCTGGCTCTTCTTCTTCTAAAATAGTGGGAAGTCCACCAGTTCTTGCATTTCTGAGTTCCAATTTCAGCTGTTCTATTACATCCTCATGCTCCCACATGTAATCCAAGTCATTTTGATCATCAGAATTCGATTTGGATAGTTTCTCCCCCAAGTTAGTTCCTTCAATTTTTTCCAAATTATTTTCGGGTTCCTTCTCATCTTGGACTAAATCTTCCTCTTCATGTTTGTTCACAACTTCACCAGACAAAATTTTGGCTTCCAAGCTGCTTAAATTCTTGAAATGGGGTTCGAATTCTATATATTCTTCATCAGAATCATGTGAATCATCATCGGCATCAATTTCTTCAGGATCAGAAAGACTTATTTCACAGCTTGAAATTTCTTCAACAATCTCACTTTCTTCTTCAATAATCTCACTTTCTTCCTCAATATCTTCTACTGCCTTTTCAGCATCATTAGCCAAAAGGCCTACAGGTTCCAATACTTTATCAACATTTCTATAGGCGAAAAACTCATAGGTAATTGAATCAACTATGTACTTGTTCATTGACAATTCACCACTTGAACTAATTGACTCAGGTTCTGAACCAAACCTTAGTGAGCAATCTTCTGAAACCGATTCAACTTCATCCACAGAGTCTTCCTTACACAAACTGATTATTTCTAAGCCATTAATGTCTCCCTTCTCAGAAACCACATGTTCAGTGAACATTTTCTGCTCTGCTTTCTCTAAAACCATTGCAACACCAAAGCTTTCAACAGAGTCCTCTGTTTTATCTAAACCGACAACCTCCTCTTCTAAATTAACATTTACAATATCTTTGTTTTCTATATTGTTGCAAACAGTGTGATCTTTTGAACCCAGATACAATTCTTGGACACTGAAGCTCATACTTTTTGGCTGTTCCACGAAGCCACTAATACCTTTCCCAATCATAAACTCATACTTATTAGCACTAGCGGCAGCCATGGCAGACATAGAATTCTCACTTTCTCCATTGCTTTTATTGCCACTCTCACTTTTCTCTAACCAAATACCACCCTCATCTTCTCTAAAACCCTCCATATCCAAGTCCCTTGAACCATGGTCCTTTTTGCAATAATTTTCCAGAGATCTGTAAAAAGAAACAAATAAAAAAAATTAAACTCAGTTTTAAGCAATAGTAAAAACCTCGAAAAATAAAAACAATAACCCAGAACATAAAAATGTAAACTTTATTACCTGAATATGAATTTGAATACTAATCCAAAAACATGCAACAAGTATTTGCAGATAAAACCCAATACAGAAGCCATAAAAGCCATGAACTGAACCATCTTCTAGTACACAAACTCATTTGCAAAACACGTTTAATATCACCACCAAATCAGGCAAATCTATATGGCCTTTAAGCGTAAGCAAGTTTTTGGTACCCATCATTTCAATCAAGCTCAAAACTTTTTTTTTTTTTTAAATTCCCCTCAATTCTAAGCAAAGTTAAAGGAGGGTGGAGAGTGACATGGGCACAGAAAATTTCTCAATCAACGTTCATATAAGATAGTGGACATTCCACTTGTAGACAATGAAGTTTGAAAGTTGAAACAAGGGAATTGGAACAAAAAAATTAGGCCATAGTTTTTTGTTTGTCTGAGACCAAATTGGCGAGATTAAAGGGGAAGAGATTGATAGAGAAAATTCTGCAGAGAAAGCAAGAAAGCAACGTCAAGAGGAATATTAAATGTGAAAGAAACTTTCTTTTTCTGGTTCCCTTTGATTGTCCGAGTGTAACAGTTTTCTAGAGTTTCTGTTTCGGTTTTTTTTACACGTTTCAGAACTGAGACAACGGAGAGTCAAAATTGATAGATGACATGGACACTTTGTCTGCTTTTGTGACTTTGTGTGCGTTGAGGATTTTCTTTTCTTTTGATAAAAACTAAAATTTATTGTTGTTTTTTTTTTTACTTGTCCGAAGGAGGATTTTTGGTCGGTGGTGGTTTTGATTAGGTGCATGTCAATGTTAAGGGATCACCCCAGGGACCTTTTTCGGGGGGTCGTTGAGGAAAGGTGTGATTCATAGGATTCCTGAATGTAAAAAATGCAAAAACATGTGTAACTTGTAAATTGAATTTCGAGTAGTTTTTGTATCAATGTTCATCCACAATTTCTAAGGGTGGTTGAGGAGGAAGGTATGGTTATAGGATTCTTGAATGTCAAACACATTTGTCTCTATTTGTGTTTGTTTTGTTAAAAACCTAATGTAAAGACAATTTTTTTTTTCTGTTTTTATGTGTTTAGAAATATTAGAAAGAGAAACGATATTGAATTTCGAGTAGTTTTTGTATCAATGTTCATCCACCATTTCTAACGGTGGTTGAGGAGGAAGGTATGGTTATAGGATTCTTGAATGTCACACACGTGTTTCTATTTGTGTTTGTTTTGTTAAAAACCTAATGTGAAGACAATTTTTTTCCTGTTTTTATGTGTTTAGAAATATTAGAAAGAGAAATGATATTGAATTTCGAGTAGTTTTTGTATCAATGTTCATCCACCGTTTCTAAGGGTGGTTGAGGAGGAAGGTATGGTTATAGGATTCTTGAATGTCACACATATGTTTCTATTTATGTTTGTTTTGTTAAAAACCTAATGGAAAGACAATTTTTTTTCCTGTTTTTATGTGTTTAGAAATATTAGAAAATACTGGTTGAAGGAAAACCATCTTTAATTAATGGAAAACCCTATTAAAAAAATAAGTTGACTTTCGGCTCTACTAAATTTTTTTGGAAAATAAGGTTGTCTCACCAATAAATGTTTTTAGTTCATTTGTAAGGTTGCTATCAAACATAAGAAAACGAAATAACTTTCCAAAAAAAAAAAATTTTGAAAAACGACACTTTTTTTAGAAAATTATAATGTTGAAACAAATAGAACGTTACTGATTCATTTGTTTCGATGAAAATCTTATGTAAAAATGGTTTTCTGCATTTTCCTATTTTAGGTAGTAAATGAAATTTTTTTTTTTTTTTAAATGGTCAAAGGTTAACTATTTATGGTCAATAGAAAAAGTGCGACATATTTTTAAAGTTGTTTTTCGATAAAATAAACAACTTTATCTCAAGTCAAGTCACATAAAAAAAGCTAAATAACAAAAGCCAAGAAATAATTTTCCAACAGGAGAATAAAATGATTTTAAAAATGACTCATTTTTTAGAAAAATAATAACGCTAAGAAAAACATAGCAGTACATTCTAAGTAATTTTTTTGACCAATGTTAAGCATCATCCAAGTAATCTATATGTATAAGTATATATTTATATCTATATACAATAATATAATTTTTTTTTACCTTTTATTAAGTTGTCCTAACATGAAAAAGATTTTAAAATAAATATTTTATCGCTTTATCATTATAATATATATATATATATATATATTCTTATTTTTAGAGTTACAAGTAATGTTAAATTAGGTAGAACTCTAATTAAAACTCAACGTCTTTATTTATTAATACTTTTTTTTAGATAAATGCTATTAATATTTATAAATAATATAAATGAAATTGATAATTTTTTGTTAACTTCTTCTAATGTTGTCACGTAACTTTTAAAAGTTAAAATTTTTCATTTTTTTCTACATTATCATTTTTATACTTTAAATTTGGCTTTAAGAGTTACAAATAGTGTTAAACAATGTCAGTATAAACTAATTAGAACTCAACCTCTTTATGGATAAAGCAGTCCAACACCAAGAAAATCTTATAAAATTAGGTTTGATCTTCTATAAATGAATTCTAAATATGCGGGTTCTTTTCTACAAATTCTTCAATTTAAATTTTTGCTGAGTATTTAGTCCTAAAAATCAAATAATTATTACATATAAATATCTTTTGTCAAAATTTTCTATGTAATATGCAAGAAAGTATATAACATATCGGATCTCCTGCAGTTTGTGGGTTACATATTCATGACTATGAGAGAAATGTGATGTCCCAATTTGAATGATTGCGTGAATGTCTGATGAATTCTATATTGGGCATATACTAAGTTGAACTGAGCTTTATTAATAACTACATAGATCTTCAGTTGTAACTAGTCACTCTATATCGCAAATGTAACAACGTTTTTTTTTGAGTCATTACAAGACATGATGCATCTATCCAATACACGAGATGATCATTATAGTATTAAACTATTAGCAACTAGTTAGGTGATAAATATTGTACTAATTTGCAAATGAATTCAGGCTCACTCTGTGTCGGTGTTTTCTCTTGGATCAATCAAATCAAAAGAGAAAATTAGTCGCAATTGGGTTGCAAAGTAAGACATCAGTGTATACGCACTATGTTTTTACTGTTCTTCACTTTCATTGTCACTCAGTGGTAGAAAACCAAACCTTTAAATAAATGAGACTTGGAAAAACAGGGCATACCAATTATACCTGGCACCATCTCGGGTGTGAAGTAGATGAATTGTATCTTTGTAATGACGTACACATAGGTTGTAGTCTTGTAGATACCATTTTATATGTATCCAAGCAAGTGGAACTACTAGCACTCTCTAGCATAAATTCTACACAGATATTTGAGGCAGTGGATTTCTTAAAGTTTGTCTCCTTCCTTTTGGAACCAATGGGAAAAAAAAAATGCCATTGGATAGAAACAACATCTGCAGAGTATTTCTTAGCGCCTATCAAGTGTAATATAACACTCTGATTCTTAAATAATAAAAAAAATTAATTTAATACTAAAAGATTTTAAAATCTAACTAAACTTTTTAAGTACTAGCATGCCTAATGCACCAACAATTATCTTATAAGTACTGGCATACCTAATGTTCCAATAATTATCTTATTATAAGTCCGTCCCTGTAGTGGGCATAGTAGTAGTAGTAGTTGTTGTTGTTGTTGTTGTTGTTGTTGTTGTTTTTTTTTTTTTTTTTTAATTTTTTAATTTAGAGAAGTAGGCATAGGAGTTACCTTTTCCTAATATACAGATTAATTACAAATCATATGTTAAATAAATCAAATATTTCACAAGATAATAAAATAAATAAAACTATGAATTTCAATTAATTTAATTGGTAAAGTTTTTTATTGTTAAATAAATAACATGAGTTCTATTCCTGCCTATATTAAAATTCAATTAGCATCATGGCCTCGCCTAATAATAAAGGGTATATTTCATGAGACAAGATGCGATGTGTGCCCTATTTCATTATTTAAAAACTACAAACGGTATGATAACCTAAAAATAATTAAACTTATTATAATATATTGAAATTTTTTTTTTTTTTTGTCTATTTTGAATTTTTTGGAACATTGATAATAGAATTTTACTTAAAAGGCAAATTAATATTCTCATGGCGATCATATGACCTAAGCACGGCCTAAAAGAACAAGTTTTTTATATGGCTTTCATAAAAAAATATTATTAGATTTGGTATCAAATGATGTGAACATTTAAACTTTGTGTTTTCCTATAATTCTATGTAGTATAATGAAATTAGAGACTAAGACAACTTCGATTCCGGCTTTCAATTCAATCGTCACATGATTCATGTTTGTGTGAGTGATTTTGATCTAAAAATTAATGATTTAGGGCGGCGATTCATTTCATTGTCTCGCAATTAGAACGTCTTTATAGCCTCAAAATCATAACATTTAAGAAAATATAAATTATTCATGACCTCATGTTTGTATTGTGTGAGAGAGGTTGAGACTTGAGAGGGACGTGCATTATAATTGATATATTACAAGGACACGTTGTCTAGTCTCTAGTGTAGTCACTTAGTGTACATTTTTTTTTAGTATAGAATCCACATCAATTAGAATTTAGATACTTAAAGGAAGGTGTCGAGTTTAACTTCTTCTTCTTCTTAATACAAAAAAGTGGTATTTTAATCTTTGACAAGACTATTCATTTTTTTTTTTTTTTTGCGCATAAGACATTATGAAAATCTTATGGACCAATAGTATAGTAACTTACATATGTGATCTGTAGATTTATGTCACATCCAGAATAATGAGCTTACGACCTAGATATCCCATCTTTTTTTTAAGTACAGGTTGGAGATGAAACACCTGCCTGGAAATTTCATGAACAAAAGTATGAGTTTAAAGTTTAAACCTCCCCCCCCCCCCCCCCCCCTTTTTTTTTAATACAAGAAAGCGATGTTTTAATCATTGGTCAGACTACTAATGTTTTTGTACATGAAGCACCCTAAAAATCTTATGGACTGATATTATGATAAATTACACCTATGATCTCTAGATTTACACTCATCCAGAGTAATAAACTCATCACCCAAACATTCCTTGAAGTTTATTTTGACCTTCCTTTTGTTCACTTTTTTTATTTTTATTTTTTATAATTCAATAGTTGATGGACACAGAATTTGAAATATTAAGAGATGTCAATTACTCGAACTGCTGCATGAAACTTACCTCGCTTTCCTTAATTTATTTGTTGGTTATTTGTAAATAGTTGAACGCAAAGGCAGACAAGATCTTCTTGGCCACTCTCTCAAAAGTCCAAAAACCCTGAAATACGGCAATGAACCTGCCGGGATTGCCACTATGTACAAAAGTGACTGATCATAACTTCAACCGCACAAGTCACAACGCTCACGTTGACGCCAAGTCCACCATTACAACTTTTCTTGGCCTAGAGTGATTATTTGTGATTGACAACGTGTGAGATGTGCCGACTGACTTTGTCCTTATGAAATAGTTAATTTGAGATTATAGGAGTGAAAAATAATGTAGCAGCTTCCATGCAATCTCTCTTGGAACTTGGAAAACCTTTTCTTCTTAAATTTCTTTTCCATATTACAGGAGTTCAGTCAGCAAGAATTTACTTTTAGATATAGAGGTAATAACATAACCTATTTATTATTTTGAAAAAGGCAAAAAAAAAAAAAAAAAAAAAAAAAAAAAAAGAAGCAGAAGAAGAAAAGAAAAAGAAAAAGAAAAAGGCACACCCATTGGTATGCAAAAGTTCTTCAAAGCTGTAGCAGACGACCTAAAGTCTAATACTTTATACTGGGCTGGTCTAAATACTGATTGAGACATAAGAAAAAAAGCTTAAGCTAGTGAGGCTTTTTGTTTATATTTAAATATAAATTAAATATTATTTATTTAACTCTCTCTCTCTGTATATATATATATATATATATAGTTAATAATTTTGCATTTCAAAAACAAGAAGAGATGTTTATAATGTGTATATATATATACACACACACACATTATAAACATCTCTTCTTGTTTTTGAAATGCAAAATTATTAATTATATTTTTATATTTAGGTTTTGCTGCATCTCATTTTTAGTTGATATTAGCTCATCTATTCATCTTGCTTTTCAATATGCGCGCAAAAGTGTTAATCATGTTAATCGCCAATAATAATTTGACACATTTAAGTTACAACACATCCTTTTGATCAAATAATTTAAAGTTTCAATTGGGTTAAGTTTTTAGTAATCTAATATTTTGAGGTTCTTGTAACTAGGTGGGAACAAGAGTACACATCCCATTTATACACTTTCTTTTAATCTTAAAAGTTAAAAACAATAATTATATTAAGATTTTGGGGGCCTTACAGGGATCTTAGGCTTAGCCCTAGAGTGATTATTTGTGATTGACAACGTGTGAGATGTGCCGACTGACTTAGTCCTTATGAAATAGTCAATTTGAGATATAGGAGTGAAAAATAATATAGCAGCTTCCATGTAAAGCAGGTAATAAATCTCCGTTGGAACTTGAAAAACCTTTTCTTCTTAAATTTCTTTTCCATATTATAGGAGTTCAGCCAGCAAGAATTTACTCTTTGATATAGAGGTAATAACATATCTTATTTATCATTTTGAAAAGAGATTAAATTTTATAAGAATATGATGTTAAATCCAAGTTTTACTTATCAAATTTCAACATGTTACATCATCATATTACATATTAAAGAATAAGCACAATCACACTCAATTAATTTTAATACCCATTTGAAAATCTAACTTAATTGTAAATTTATTGAGATGTTATTATGTGTAAATTTTGTTTTACAGAGTATCAACGTATGGCGTCTGCTCCTAATGATAGCTCTTTATCATTAGGCCAAGACACTAATCAGTTTTTGGTGTAGGTGAGATTGAATTCCAGATCTCAGAGACTTTACCAGATAAGCTAACTAGAACTCACTTATTATGTGTAATATGATATATTGAATTTTAAGTAAAAAATTGATGTGTTAATCTTTTATTGAATTGTGTAAAACATGAGTTTTATATTCCATCTTTACCGAGGCTCTTTTGAAAAAGGTAAAAAAAAAGGCACCACCATTGGTATGCAAAAGTTCTTAAAGCTGTGCACACAACCTAAAGTCTAATACCTTATATATGTTGGTCTAAATACTGATTGAGACCTAAGAAAAAAGCTTAAGTGAGGCTTTTTTGTTTATATTTAAATATAAATTAAATATTCTTTATTTAAAATTTTATATTATTATTATTATTTATTTAAAAACAATTGTTCTTGTTTTTGCAAATGCAAAATTACTAATTATATTTTAATATTTAGGCTTTGTTACATCTCATTTTTAATTGATAAATAGTTGATCCATTCGTCTTGCTCCTTGGCATGCACACAAAAGTATTAATCATGTTGATTGCCAATGATAATTTGACACATTTAAGTTGTTACCACATCTTTTTGGTAAAACAATTTAGAGTTTTAATTGGGTTAAGTTTTTATTAGTCTAATATTTTGAGTTTCTTGTAACTAGGTGGGAACAAGAGTACACATCCCATTTATACACTTTCTTTTAATCTTAAAAGTTAATAACAACAAGGGTCATGCTAACAAGTGCCCTAATTCATTTTAAGAAAGTTTTTATACTAATTTTATAGAAAATGAAAAAAACTGTCAAAATATTAATTATTTTTTTTTTATTTCTCATAAAAACTTTCTTTAAATTGATTATTAATCATTGCCCTATGGGCACTCGTTAGCATTTCCCAAACAATAATTATACTAGGATTTTGGGGGCCTTACAGGGGTCTTAGGCTTAGTCCTAGAGGCAGCCTATTAAAAACAATAATTATAATAAGTTTGCTCTTGATAATAGCTTTTTATAATTAGAAAAAGACACTGATCGATTTTTAGTATAGGTGAGGATTGAACCCTAAATCTTTTATTCAATTATTAGAGATTTTACCAGTTAAGATAACTGGAACTCCACAGATGTTTTAGACTTAATTGTGTATCAGAATGCATGTTTGTGTTTACTTTTTTGTGTGAAGAGAGAGAGAGAGAGAGAGAGAGAGAGAGAGAGAGTCAATGTTTTTAACTGGAGTGATACTTGCATAAACTTAGACAAGATGCCTGAAGGGGAAACATTACTCTTGTAATAGTCCATCTTATATATATGGTTGAAACTGAATCATATAAGTTTCTTCTTCCTCCCTTTTATTTTGCTTGGGAAAGTTAGTGACTTAGTGTAAGTGATAAAGCTAGTAATGTATAGTATAAATAGCACTATAAATTCACATCACGTGCATCACACAATATAACACCGTACCTACTATGATATGTAACATGTACATTAATTTCTCAACTTGTGGGCTACCCGTTACCACACATACCATTAATTCAATTTGATGCATATTCTTTGAAATTTGTGCATATAAAATTACTATAAAAATTACTAGAACACTAAAATAGAATTTGCATGATTTTTTTTTTTTGGGGATCATCCCCATACAGTTATGATATATTATAAGAAACTCATGCAGTTATGTTTTTTTTTTTTTTTTAATTATTGAGAAGAAAGACATCAATTTTATTAAATCAAAGTAAATAATACTCTAGAAAGAATTAAAAAAACATGAAATAATTAATGCCATAAGTGCATTTGTGTATGAAATATTTTTAGAAATTTATGAGAAAAGAAGAAAATTAATTAATTTTTAAACAGTTTTTTTAATAAAAATAATATTAAAAATTTTCTAAAATAATTTATTAACAATTAACCTAAAAACACCATTAACGTTTTTCACTCACTTCACTGTCTTATGGGTTTTGTTTCAAAATATTTGCTAGTGTTGAAAAGATGAGGAGGAAACTTCTCCAATTTCCCAAGAATTACCGTGCCCCAATCTTCATCTTCCCGTCAAGTCTCAATACCTGCGATTAGAATAATATGAGCCATTAATGTTGGACAATTATTTTAAATGAGCCAGTGTACATTTTAAAGAAGACAGCAAAGATACGAAGGAGAGTGGGACAGAAGTAATTAATGCTTGAAGTTTGATTTTCTTTTAAACCTAAATTGACATGGGATTCAGTTAGTACCAATTATCAAATCATATACTGTAATAAGTAGGGTTTAGAGCATTTTCATCAAACATGTCAAAAAAATATAGTATTTAGCATCTCAAAACACTACTTTATTTATTTTAACACTTCACTTTATAATTCACTCAACATCAAAAATTTTATTTTTTTTCCACTTCATTAAAATATTATTTATTTTAATCAAGTGAGAGAGAGAAAGTAGTGGAGAGAGGTATAGGCGCACAGCACAAGAGAGAGTGTGAGAGAGAAAAATAATAATAAAAAACTCTAGTACCTTGCTACAGAGGGTGTTAAAGATGACACTCTACTATAGCAAAGATGTCAAAAATTTTAAGAATAGCATGCTTAATGTGGATGATATTTTAAGGGGATGAGAGCTAAAAATTAGGATTTAGCATTTTTAACATCTTTGATGTGAATGCTCTAAAGCTATGACAATACTAAGTGTTGGAAAAATAGTATGGAGTGAATAAGAAATTGACTTATAATGTGTCCACTTGAAAATGATATTAAAGTGGTGAGAATCCTTGAGTCCTACATAGGAAATGATACATAATATGAGTTTTGGGTTGGATATTGAGTTGGGCCTTAGGCATGTATGGACTAGGCCAACTTATCCAATTAATAATAATTTTTTATTTTTTTATTTTTTGAGTCAGTAAGTATGTATACGACAGTTATTTCTAAAACAGTGTGTCTCTCTCTTAGAGAAAATTTTTTGTGCATTCATTTAGAGAGAAAGAGATAGAGTAGTTTGTAGAGCACGGAACTTGTGTGTTTCTTCTTCGTGCGGTAGATTATTTTATTTTGGGAGGCAGATGTCCGTGAGTCTTAAAACACCACAGATTGTGTGAGGGGCAAGATTTGATTTAAGGAGATTGTGTCAAACATAAGACTTGATCTAAATCATTCATCTTTCACACATTTAGTCTGTGAGTTTTTAATTATTTGCAGATTTCTTCTTATATATATATATATATACAGTACTGCTTTTGTCTATCAAATCTATTTGTGTTATTGCTTATATTTAGATCTGTATATTATTCATTTTTGCTTAATCACAAAGTAAATTGTTGAAATATATCCAACAATTTTAAAGCAAAATTTGCTGTTTTCATTATTTATTTTTGTGATGATTGGAAAAGTTTTTGCGTGCATTTGAATTGTTCGCTGGTGCTTGCGTTTAATTCTGTAAGAGAATTTTTTGAATTCGACTTGGATTTATGATTCTGATATGGTGTTTATAAATTTTCATGATTTGCCCAATACGATGTTTTGTGTTTCGGCGTAATACGGTTCAATTATCTTGTTATGTTCAACTTTGTTAATTGTATTGGATGTTACTGATTTTTAAGAATCAGTGTAACTGTTGAATTCTATGCATCTTAATCGTCTTGGGCATATCGACTTTATAGTTTGGACTTTGGATCGTAATAATTGTGAAAGTACTTTTGTTGACATTGTTTGATCACGAAAATTGTGCCCTTTGGTATATCAAGCATCCAGATAGTTTCCTGGCTAATTTGGATTCGTTGGTTTGTAATATAAATCATAGTTAGTAATTTGCATATATTACTTTAACCTTTTATGGACGTGATGAACTGGATTGGCCATCATTTGTATTCACTGTTTTGTGAAGTAGTTTATTTGCAATATCTATTTGTTGACCCAATGTTATATTATGCTTTTAAGGAGAAAATGGGCAAATGTCCCTTTCAAAAAAAAATCCTGCATTTTGTCAATTTTCTCAAACTAATTAGGGAAATGTTCCTCTTTTGAAAATCGAGTTTCTCAAAATCGATTTAGGCCTTATAGCAGCGTTTTTAAAGAGCCTATAATAACGTTTTAAGGACATATAATGACGTTTTGTTACTCAATCTCCATAAAGTCGAGTTACATGCAATTTTTTTTCTTTTTTTTTACCTATAACTCGATTTTATGTATATCGAGTTACAAAACACCACTATAGGCTCCTTAAAAACGCTGCTATAGAGCCTAAATCGATTTTGAGAAGCTCAATTTTTAAAAGAGGGGCATTTCTCTAATTAGTGTGAGAAAGAGGGCAAAATGTTGGATTTTTTTTTTTTAAATGGCAAAAAGCAATTTTGCCCTGCTTTTAATGAACGTATGTGATTATGATCATTGATAACATTGAGTGGAATTGAAATGGTTCTGCAAAACGACGATGTGTGGAGCGAATGGTGCAATCCATTTGGACAAAACAAAAGAGGAATGAAAGAAGTTAAGAGCATGACAGTGCTCCTATGCCAATATCAAGGTTATATGTAAATGGAAATTAAAATGTATTTAATGCTAATAACAAAACTTTGGCCATTTATGTGCAATGGTGTATGGATTTGATAAATAAAGAAAATTTGGTCAATATAATAGAGTCAAATTTTTTTTGAATCTATTTTATTAGACTCTATTTTGGCGTGGCTGCCACTTTTATTATTGGTTAGCCTTTTTATTAATTCATCAAGGTACTCATTAATTGATAATTAAAATAGCATTATAAGAGCTATTTGTGATAATTTCAAAAGTGAGGATATAAGCCCAATATTTGATAGTGTCAAACTTGAAAAAGAGAGACAAATTGCACACTAATGGGACTGTATTTATGGGGTTTTACTCTTAGTTAGATATTGTACCTTTCACCCCTAGACCAAAGGTGTTATTTATTTATAAAGTTTAAGGGACAAATTTATGTATTGATATGGAGGATACATGATAGTTGTATTTAAGCACACATAGCCTTATTTGATTACATACATGTATATATATTTTGGGCATGTGTGAACTTGATTGGATATTAATGTGTTTAAACCCAATATATGTTTTGTAATCTTTCTTTGGATGATATATATGTTACATGCCTTAGTTGACATACTTGAATTGTCAAAAATTTGGAATGCACAAGAGTCTGTTATGAGTGCTTATTAAGTAAGCAAGGATGAGGCATTAGAGATGTTCATTCATTATAAGAATGAAGTTGAGAAATAACTCAATGAATGCAATAAGTTCTTGATTACCATAGAACTTGTGGGGGGAATCTTTTATTACCGCTGTTTTTTTTTTCTTTTTTCTTTTTTCCTTTTTCATTGAGATGCCTTTAAAGAAAACCACCAAGACACCTTGTGAATTATGGAAAGAGTGATCACCTTTCTATAAATTCTTTAAATGTGGAGGTGTTTGATGAAGGTTGTGGTTCCTTTTCCTAAATGATAAAGAACCATTGATTATATTTTCATTGGCTATGGTCATAACAGTAGTGCATGGTGCTTTTCTAATTTATGAATCTATTATTCTTGTATGCATGAAAATTAATTAGAATATATTTCAAATGTTAAACTTTATTAAAAGAAAGTTTGAGTCCATGTTTAGTATCTCTCATAATCAAGAGTTGATGGAAGAGAGGTTAAGCCTACATGTAGTAAAAGGACAAACGTCATATTCATTTGGTCTAAATCTTCTAATTTATATGTTAGAAGATGGAACTTAAAGCTTCAAAGAAGCGATATCCTGAGGTGCTTTCTTAAAAAAGAGATTGTCAACAGTGCAATAAATTCATCTTAGAAATCTATGCATAATAGTTGGTAGATCTACCACCTGGGAATTTAAGAGTGGAATTATTGACTATTACAAGGCAAGACTTGTTGTAGAAAGCTACAAACAAAAAGAAGATGTGAGTTTTCTTAATACAAAATAAACCTAGTGGTAGCGCCACCTTATGGCCAGGGTGGTCTTGGGACCATCTTGACCTAAAATATATATATATATATATAATAATTTAAAATTTTATATTTATTTACCTTTAAAAAAAATTTTGGCAACGACGACAATACATTTTGGAGCTGAGCGAGGGAGCGAAGGCAGTCTCTCTCTCTCTTTGCTGCGCCATTCTTCTTCTCTCGTTCCTATTATAGTCGAAACCCTCTTGGTCTTTCAAGAAAACAAGCTATAAGAACTCACTCACTCAGAGAACCATTGCGATTTTATTTTTCTTTTTCATTTGCTCGCAGTCGCAGATTCAAAAAAAGCATTCGCTTCTCTTTCATCGATTCTCTCACATACGCACGGTCACCCATTGCCGTGTTGAATGAGAAATCTCAGAAAACTGTTTCAGCACTCTGTTCGATTTTGACTTGGCCTTCTTACAACTTGTTTGGTTTCTCTCTCTCTCTCTCTCTCTCTCTCTCTCTCTCTCTCTCTCTCTCATTACACATGCATCCATTATTTATTGATTTTTCCAAGTGCATATTGAACCACGCAGTATATTTCAATTAAAATTTTGGGACCACTAATTTTTTTTTTATGCCAATAAAATTAAATTTTGGTCCATGATTTGAGCAACTTAACAATATATTAGGGTCTTTCAATCAAAAAGGAAAAACTAAAAAAAAAAAAAAATTTGAACTAAAATCTTTATAAAAAAAAAAAATTTTATAATAAAACTACCATAGGTTGGGCAGTGGTTTGATTCCTTCGATTAAGCACAGTGTGCTTAATCGAAGGAATCAAACCACTGCCCAATACAACACAATTGTCAACCTTTTATTATTTTTTATTATAGTATTATTTTTCCTCACTAAACTTATATTACTTACTTCTCATTTTTAATTATTTTTTCTTATTTATTCTTAACCACACACGTCTTCTGTCTCCTCCATTTTTACACTTCATACTTTTAAATTTTATCACATCTTCATCTACACTTTTACATCTATGTTTTGTCTTCCTCCTTGTTCGTAACTTCTGTGTTTTCTATCAGTACTATTGCGGCAGTGCCTTTTCTCAAGTTTTGAGTTTCAAATTTCTCAATACGATTTTTTTAGCTGTATAGGTACCTTTGTTCATTTCTTTTCTTTTCATTTTTTTTCCTTTTGAGGTTTTTTGGTTTACAGAATGCAAATTTGTTTTGGTTTTAAGAACAATTTTTTTTTTCTTTAAGCACAAACTTCATGCTGGCCGAATCTTGAATTTCGGCCAGTATTAAACGAAACACCCTAAAACACCCAAAATAGATTGGAATAACTCGAAATTTTTCCAAAGTGGAATAAGGTGGGTTACTATTCCGATTTTTTTACCAGCACGACATTTTCCTTCCGTTACGACTGGAACGGAATGGAATTAATAACACTAAATCAAACCTAATTACCTAAAGACTAAAAAGAAATAAGATTGTGTAATTTATGCTTCTTAAGGAACACCCTGAACAAAATTCCTGGAGTCGCCATTGAATAAACCAAAGGGATTTATGGTTCCTGTACAAGGAAACAAAGTGCGTAAACTTGTTAAATCTTTGTATAGATTGAAGCAAGTTTCAATGCAATGACATGAGAAATTTGACAATGAGATGATGTCAAATGAGTTTAGATTTGATACGACTAGTGTGTGATGTGAATATATCACAAGAGGCTATGTCGTTGTGGGATATGCTCATGTAAGTGTTGTAGAGGTGATACAAGAAATGAAAATTTCTAATACATCTAATGAACTTGTCTTGTCTCAATCACATGTGAAATGTGATGATAGTCTAGTGAGAACACCTTATGCAAAGAGCATATGTGTTTTTTGGGAAGTCTATAAATCGAAACAGACATGCATTGTTGGATACTTGTGTCTCCTATTTATATATATTGGTAGGGCACAGAGTTATGGTGGGTCTTGATATATTTGTGATTGACAACGTGTGAGATGTGCCGACTGACTTTGTCCTTATGAAATAGTTAATTTGAGATTATAGGAGTGAAAAATAATGTAGCAGCTTCCATGCAATCTCTCTTGGAACTTGGAAAACCTTTTCTTCTTAAATTTCTTTTCCATATTACAGGAGTTCAGTCAGCAAGAATTTACTTTTAGATATAGAGATAATAACATAACCAATTTATTATTTTGAAAAAGGCCAAAAAAAAAAAAAAAAAAAAGAAGAAGAAAAGAAAAAGAAAAAGAAAAAGGCACACCCATTGGTATGCAAAAGTTCTTCAAAGCTGTAGCAGACGACCTAAAGTCTAATACTTTATACTGGGTTGGTCTAAATACTGATTGAGACATAAGAAATAAAGCTTAAGCTAGTGAGGCTTTTTGTTTATATTTAAATATAAATTAAATATTATTTATTTAACTCTCGCTCTCTCTCTTGTATATATATATATATATATATAGTTAATAATTTTGCATTTCAAAAACAAGAAGAGATGTTTATAATGTATATATATATACACACACACACATTATAAACATCTCTTCTTGTTTTTGAAATGCAAAATTATTAATTATATTTTTATATTTAGGTTTTGCTGCATCTCATTTTTAGTTGATATTAGCTCATCTATTCATCTTGCTTTTCAATATGCGCGCAAAAGTGTTAATCATGTTAATCGCCAATAATAATTTGACACATTTAAGTTACAACACATCCTTTTGATCAAATAATTTAAAGTTTCAATTGGGTTAAGTTTTTAGTAATCTAATATTTTGAGGTTCTTGTAACTAGGTGGGAACATGAGTACACATCCCATTTATACACTTTCTTTTAATCTTAAAAGTTAAAAACAATAATTATATTAAGATTTTGGGGGCCTTACAGGGATCTTAGGCTTAGCCCTAGAGTGATTATTTGTGATTGACAACGTGTGAGATGTGCCGACTGACTTAGTCCTTATGAAATAGTCAATTTGAGATATAGGAGTGAAAAATAATATAGCAGCTTCCACGCAAAGCAGGTAATAAATCTCCCTTGGAACTTGAAAAACCTTTTCTTCTTAAATTTCTTTTCCATATTATAGGAGTTCAGCCAGCAAGAATTTACTCTTTGATATAGAGGTAATAACATATCTTATTTATCATTTTGAAAAGAGATTAAATTTTATAAGAATATGATGTAAAATTCAAGTTTTTTCTATCAAATTTCAACATGTTATATCATTATATTACATATTAAAGAATAAGCACAATCACACTCAATTAATTTTAATACCCATTTGAAAATCTAACTTAATTGTGAATTTATTGAGATGTTATTATGTGTAAATTTTGTTTTACAGAGTTTCAACGTATGGCGTCCACTCCTAATGATAGCTTTTTATCATTAGGCCAAGATACCAATCAGTTTTTGGTGTAAGCGGGATTGAATTCCAGATCTCAAAGACTTTACCAGTTAAGCTAACTAGAACTCACTTATTATGTGTAATATGATGTATTGAATTTTAAGTAAAAAATTGATGTATTAATCTTTTATTGAATTGTGTAAAACATGAGTTTTATATCCCATCTTTACCAAGACTCTTTTGAAAAAGTTAAAAAAAAAGGCACCACCATTGGTATGCAAAAGTTCTTAAAGCTGTGCACACAACCTAAAGTCTAATACTTTATAAATGTTGGTCTAAATACTGATTGGGACCTAAGAAAAAAAGCTTAAGTGAGGCTTTTTTGTTTATATTTAAATATAAATTAAATATTCTTTATTTAAATTTTTATATTATTATTATTATTTATTTAAAAACAATTGTTCTTGTTTTTGCAAATGCAAAATTACTAATTATATTTTAATATTTAGGCTTTGTTACATCTCATTTTTAATTGATAAATAGTTGATCCATTCGTCTTGCTTCTTGACATGCACGCAAAAGTATTAATCATGTTGATTGCCAACAATAATTTGACACATTTAAGTCATTACCACATCTTTTTGGTAAAACAATTTAGAGTTTTAATTGGGTTAAGTTTTTATTAGTCTAATATTTTGAGTTTCTTGTAACTAGGTGGGAACAAGAGTGCACATCCCATTTATACACTTTCTTTTAATCTTAAAAGTTAATAACAACAAGGGTCATGCTAACAAGTGCCCTAATCCATTTTAAGAAAGTTTTGATACTATTTTTATGGTAAATGAAAAAAGCTGTCAAAATATTAATTATTTTTTTTTCATTTCCCATAAAAATTTTCTTTCAATTGATTATTAACCAGTATCCTAAGGGCACTCGTTAGCATTTCCCAAACAATAATTATACTAGGATTTTGGGGGTCTTACAGGGTCTTAGGCTTAGTCCTAGAGGCAGCCTATTAAAAACAATAATTATAATAAGTTTGCTCTTGATAATAGTTTTTTATAATTAGAACAAGATACTGATCGATTTTTAGTATAGGTGAGAATTGAACCCCAAATCTTTTATTCAATTATTAGATATTTTACCAGTTAAGCTAACTGAAACCCCACAGATGTTTTAGACTTAATTGTGTATCAGAATGCATGTTTGTGTTTACTTTTTTGTGTGAAGAGAGAGAGTCAATGTTTTTAATTGGAGTGATACTTGCATAAACTTAGACAAGATGCCTAAAGGGGAAACATTACTCTTGTAATAGTCCATCTTTATATATATGGTTGAAACTGAATCATATAAGTTTCTTCTTCCTCCCTTTTATTTTGCTTGGGAAAGTTAGTGTAAGTGATAAAGCTAGTAATGTATAGTATAAATAGCACTATAAATTCACATCACGTGCATCACACAATATAACACTGTACCTACTATGATATGTAACATGTACATTAATTTCTCAACTTGTGGGCTACCCGTTACCACACATACCATTAATTCAATTTGATGCATATTCTTTGAAATTTGTGCATATAAAATTACTAGAACACTAAAATAGAATTTGCATGATTTTTTTTTTTTTGGGGATCATCCCCATACAGTTATGATATATTATAAGAAACTCATGCAGTTATGTTTTATTATTATTATTATTATTATTATTATTGAGAAGAAAGACATCAATTTTATTAAATCAAAGTAAATAATACTCTAGAAAGAATTTTAAAAAAACCAGGAAATAATTAATGCCATAAGTGCATTTGTGTATGAAATATTTTTAGAAATTATGAGAAAAGAAGAAAATTAATTAATTTTTAAACAGTTTTTTTTAATAAAAATAATATTAAAAATTTTCTAAAATAATTTATTAATAATTAACCTAAAAACACCGTTAACATTTTCACTCACTTCACTATCTTATGGGTTTTGTTTCAAAATATTTGCTAGTGTTGAAAAGATGAGAAGGAAACTTCTCCAATTTCCCAAGAATTACCGTGCCCCAATCTTCATCTTCCTGTCAAGTCTCAATACCTGCGATTAGAATAACATGAGCCATTAATGTTGGACAATTATTTTAAATGAGCCAGTGTACATTTTAAAGAAGACAGCAAAGATACGAAGGAGAGTGGGACAGAAGTAATTAATGCTTGAAGTTTGATTTTCTTCTAAACCTAAATTGACGTGGGATTCAGTTAGTACCAATTATCAAATCATACAATGTAACAAGTAGGGTTTAGAGCATTATCGTCAAACATGTCAAAAAAATATAGTATTTAGTATTTCAAAACATTACTTTATTTATTTTAACACTCCATTTTATAATTCACTCAACATCAAAAGTTTTATTTTTTTTCCACTTCATTAAAATATTATTTATTTTAATCAAGTGAGAGAGAGAAAGTAGTGGAGAGAGGCACAGGCGCACAGCACAAGTGAGAGTGAGAGAGAGAAAAATAATAATAAAAAACTCTAGCACCTTGCTACAGTAGGGTGTTAAAGATGACACTCTATTGTAGCAAAGATGTCAAAAATTTTAAGAATAGCATGCTTAATGTGGATGATATTTTAAGGGGATGAGAGCTAAAAATTAGGATTTAGCATTTTTCACATCTTTGATGTGAATGCTCTAAAGTTATGACAATACTAAGTGTTGGAAAAATAGAATGAAGTGAATAAGAAATTGACTTATAATGTGTCCACTTGAAAATGATATTAAAGTGGTGAGAATCCTTGAGTCCTACATAAGAAATGATACAGAATATGAGTTTTTGGTTGGATATTGAGTTGGGCCTTAGGCATGTGTGGACTAGGCCAACTTATCCAATTAATAATAATATTTTATTTTTTTATTTTTTGAGTTAGTAAGTGTGTATACGACAGTTATTTTTAAAACAGTGTGTCTGTTCAATAATGTATATTTTAATAGTCTCTCATTCATGAAAAATAATTTTTTGAAAAACTCTCCCAAAGAAAATTTTTTGTGCATTCATTTAGAGAGAGAGAGAGATAGAGTAGTTCGTAGAGCACGGAACTTGTGTGTTTCTTCTCCGGGTGGTAAATTATTTTATCTTGGGAGACAGAAGTCCATGAGTCTTAAAGTACCACAAATTGTGTGAGGAGCAAAATTCGTGAGTCTCAAAGCACCACAAATTGTGTGAGGGGCAAAATCTGCTTTAAGGAGATTGTATCAAACACAAGACTTGATTTGAATCATTCATCCTTTACGCATTTGGTTTGTGAATTTTTAATTATTTGCAAATTTCTTCTTATATATATACAATACTGCTTTTGTCTATCAAATCTATTTGTGTTATTGCTTATATTTAGATCTGTATGTTATTCCTTTTTACTTAATCACAAAGTAAATTGTTGAAATATATCCAACAATCTTAAAGCAGAATTTGCTGTTTTCATTATTTATTTTTGTGATGATTGGAAAAGTTTTTGCGTGCATTTGAATTGATCGCTGGTGCTTGCGTTTAATTCTGTAGGAGAATTTTTTGAATTCGACTTGGATTTATGATTCTGATAAGGTGTTTACAAATTTTCATGATTTGCCCAATACGATGTTTTGTGTTTCGGCGTAATACAGTTAAATTATCTTGTTACGTTCAACTTTGTTAATTGTATTGGATGTTATTGATTTTTAAGAATTAGTGTAACTGTTGAATTCTATGCAACTTAATCGTCTTGGGCATATCGACTTTATAGTTTGGACTTTGGATCGTAATAATTGTGAAAGTACTTTTGTTGACATTGTTTGATCACGAAAATTGTGACCTTTGGTATATCAAGCATCCAAATAGTTTCTTGGCTAATTTGGATTCGTTGGTTTGTAATATAAATCATAGTTAGTAATTTACATATATTACTTTAACCTTTTATGGACGTGATGAACTGGATTGGCCATCATTTGTATTCACTGTTTTGTGAAGTAGTTTATTTGCAATATCTATTTGTTGACCCAATGTTATATTATGCTTTTAATGAATGTATGTGATTATGATCATTGATAACATTGAGTGGAATTGAAATGGTTCTGCAAAACGGTGATGTGTGGAGCGAATGGTGCAATCCATTTGGACAAAACAAAAGAGGAATGAAAGAAGTTAATAGCATAACAGTACTCCTATGCTAATATCAAGGTTATATGTAAATGGAAATTAAAATGTATTTAATGCTAATAACAAAACTTTGGCCGTTTATGTGCAATGGTGTATGGATTTGATGAATAAAGAAAATTTGGTCAATATAATAGAGTCAAATTTTTTTGAATATATTTTATTAGACTCAATTTTGGCATGGCGGCCACTTTTGTTATTGGTTAGCCTTTTTATTAATTCATCAAGGTACTCATTAATTGATAATTAAAATAGCATTATAAGAGCTATTTGTGATAATTTCAAAAGTGAGGATATAAGCCCAATATTTGATAGTGTCAAACTTGAAAAAGAGAGACAAATTGCACACTAATAGAACTGTATTTATGGGGTTTTACTCTTAGTTAGATATTGTACCTTTCACCCCTAGACCAGTGGTGTTCTTTATTTATAAAGTTTAAGGGACAAATTTATGTACTGATATGGAGGATACATGATAGTTGTATTTAAGCACATATAGCCTTATTTGATTACATACATGTATATATATTTTGGGCATGTGTGAACTTGATTGGATATTAATGTGTTTAAACCCAATATATGTTTTGTAATCTTTCTTTGGATGATATATATGTTACATGCCTTAGTTGACATACTTGAATTGTCAAAAATTTGGAATGCACAAGAGTCTGTTATGAGTGCTTATTAAGTAAGCAAGGGTGAGACATTAGAGATGTTCATTCATTATAAGAATGAAGTTGAGAAATAACTCAATGAATGCAATAAGTTCTTGATAACCATAAAACTTGTGGGGGGAATCTTTTATTACCGCTGTTTTTTTTTTTTTTCTTTTTTCTTTTTCATTGAGATGCCTTAAAAGAAAACCACCAAGACACCTTGTGAATTATGGAAAGAGTGATTGCCTTTCTATAAATTCTTTAAATGTGGGGGTGTTTGATGAAGGTTGTGGTTCCTTTTCCTAAATGATAAAGAACCATTGATTGTATTTTCATTGGTTATAGTCATAACAGTAATGCATGGTGCTTTTCTAATTTATGAATCTATTATTCTTATATGCATGAAAATTAATTAGAATATATTTCAAATGTTAAACTTTATTAAAAGAAAGTTTGAGTCTATGCTTAGTATCTCTCATAATCAAGAGTTGATGGAAGAGAGGTTGAGCCTACGTGTAGTAAAAGGACAAACATCATATTCATTTGGTCTAAATCTTCTAATTTATATGTTAGAAGATGAACATAAAGCTTCAAAGAAGCGATATCCTGAGGCGCTTTCTTGAAAAAGAGATTGTCAATAGTGCAATAAATTCATCTTAGAAATCTATGCATAGTAGTTGGTAGATCTACCACCTGGAAATTTAAGAGTGGAATTATTGACTATTACAAGGCAGGACTTGTTGTAGAAAGCTACAAACAAAAGGAAAATGTGAGTTTTCTTGATACAAAATAAACCCAGTGGTGGCGCCACCTTATGGCCAGGGTGGTCTTGGGACCACCTGATCTAAAAATATATATATATATATATATATAGGTTGGGTTCAAGTTACACCAGGTGTAACATTCTAAGTAATGTTATACCTGGTGTAACTCTAAGTAATGTTACACCACCCAATAACTTGTTATTGAATTAATATTTTTAAAATTCAACCTTTGAATTACATGTTCTATATGTTATAAACATACATGCTAATTTTCATATCAATCGAATGCTATTTACCATTTAATCTATAAACTCATATTTTATGCATTATTTTAAACTACAAAATTTGAATTTTAACAATTGATTGATGACATGGATATTAATTTTTGATCACTTTGAAATTTTGCAAGTATAAAGAATATACAAAGATAATGTAATCTAACAGTAGATTTGTCAATATTTGCATTCAATTAAAAAATATTGAGTGGTGTAATATTGTTTAGAGTTACACCAAGTGTAACTTGAACCAAACTCTCTCTCTCTCTATATATATATATAATAATAATAATAATAATAATTTAAAATTTTATATTTATTTACCTTTAAAAAAAAATTTGAGACCACCCTGAATTTTTTTTATGCCAATAAAATTAAATTTTGGTTCATAATTTGAGCAACTTAACAATATATTGGGGTCTTTCAAGCAAAAAGGAAAAACTCAAAAAAAAATTTAAACTAAAATCTTTTAAAAAAAAAATTATAATAAAACTACTATAGGCTAGGCAGTGGCTTGATTCCTTCGACTAAGCACAATAACTGCCTAGTACAACACAATTTTCAACATTTTATTATTTTTTATTATAGTATTATTTTTCCTCACTAAACATATATTACTTCTCATTTTTAATTATTTTTTCTTGTTTATTCTTAACCACACATGACTTCTGTCTCCTCCATTTTTACACTTCATACTTTTAAATTTTATCACATCTTCATCTACACTTTTACATCTACATTTTGCCTTCCCCCTTGTTCGTAACTTCTGTGTTTTCTATCAGTATTAGTGCGGCAGTGCCTTTTCTCAAGTTTTGAGTCTCAAATTTCTTAATACGATTTTTTTTTTAGTTGTACAGGTACCTTTGTTCATTTCTTTCTTTTCATTTTTTTTTTTTTTCTTTTTGAGGTTTTTTGGTTTACAAAATGCAAATTTGTTTTGGTTTTAAGAACAATTTTTTTTTTTCTTTAAGCACAAACTTCATGCCAACTAAATCTTAAATTTCGGCCGGTATTAAACAAAACACCCCAAAACACCCGAAATAGATTGGAATAACTCGAAATTTTTCCAAAGTGGAATAGGGTGGGTTACTATTCTGATTTGTTTACCGGCACAATATTTTCCTTCCGTTACGGTCAAAATGGAATGGAATTAATAATACTGAATCAAACCTAATTACCTAAAGGCTAAAAAGAAATAAGATTGTGTAATTTATGCTCCCTAAGGAACACCCTGAACAAAATTCCTAGAGCTGCCACTGAATAAACCAAAGGGATTTATGGTTCCTGTACAAGGAAACAAAGTGCGTGAACTTGTTAAATCTTTGTATAGATTGAAGCAAGTTTCAATGCAATGATATGAGAAATTTGACAATGAGATGATGTCAAATGAGTTTAGATTTAATACGACTAGTGTGTGATGTGAAATATATCACAAGAGGCTATATCGTTGTGGAATATGCTCATGTAAGTGTTGTAGATGTGATACAAGAAATGAAAGTTTCTAATATATCTAATGGACTTGACTTGTCTCAATCACATGTGAAATGTGATGATAGTCTAGTGAGAATACCTTATGCAAAGAGCATATGTGTTTTTTGGGAAGTCTATAAATCTAAACAAACATGTATTGTTGGATACTTGTGCCTCCTATTTGTATATATTGGTAGGGCACAGACTTATGGTGGGTCTTGACATATTCGTCAGAGACATAATTCCTTAAGGTAGTTGCTCTTAAATAGAAGTAGTTCCAGATTATAAAAACGGATTTGTAAACAATTTTTTGAGTGAAGAGTAAGTAAATTGCTCATCGAGGGGAATGGGGTTAAAGCCTATGACCTAAAAGTATTTGGGATGGTAACCCAACCTAACTGATTAGAGATCCCAAGATCTAGGTTCAAAGGGACAACCGAATCATGGAGACTAGTTTTATCACTATGGAGATGACACCTCCCACCCATTCCTATGATGAAATAGTGATGCCTGTAAGTGATGTTCAGGGTAAGTTTTTCTTTTAATGATTCTTATATCTTGGAAAACCACGTGGGGTATAGCAGGATATTCTTAATAAGAGTCACCTATATGAGTGTGAAGTGAGCCGCTTCTATGAGAGTTTTAAAGTTGAATTCTCTAAAGCACTTCATGAATTTACCAGGATATGTTCAGGGCCAAAATGAACACAACTATAAGAACGTAATATGGTCAAAATGGAACTGTGTGAATTCTATTGTCTTGGTATATACAAACGGTTGACAGTTCAAAAATATTGTGTTCATTGATTAGCTAGTATATCCGATAATCTTTCACAAAGGAAAGTTCAAAGCCAAAAGCCACCTCTCCCGATACAGTAACTTTTCTTCTACTCTTTCTGTGTCTGCATGATCATTTACATTGTGTTTTATCAATTTCCATTCATGTGGGGGATTGTTGGAAAAATAGTATGAAGTGAATAAGAAATTAACTCCTAATGTGTCCACTTGAAAATGATATTAAAGTGGTGAGAATCGTTAAGTCCTACATAGGAAATGATAGAGAATATGAGTTTTGGGTTGGATATTGGGTTCAGCCTTAGGCATGTGTGGATTGAGCCAACTTATCCAATTAATAATAATATTTTATTTTTTTATTTTTTGAGTCAGCAAGTCTGTATACAATAGTTATTTCTAAAACAGTGTGTCTGTTCAGTAACATATATTTTAATAGTCCCTCATTCATGAAAAATAATTTTTTGAAAAACTCTCCTAGAGAGAATTTTTTGTGCATTCATTTGAGTCAAAGAGAGAGAAAGAGACATAGAGTAGTTTGCAGAGCACGGACCTTGTGTGCTTCTTCTCTGTGCTGTAAATCATTTTATCCTAAGAGGCAGACGTCCGTGAGTCTCAAAGCACCACAGATCGTACGAGGGGCGAAATCTGCTTTAATAAGATCGTGTCAAACACAAGACTTGATCTGAATCATTCATCCTTTACGCATTTGGTTTGTGAGTTTTTAATTATTTGCAGATTTCTTCTTATATATATACAATATTGCTTTTGTCGATCACATCTATTTGTGTTGTTGCTCATATTTAGATCTGTATGTAGTTCCCTTTTGCTTAATCACAAAATAAATTGTTGAAATATATCCAAAACTAAGTTGCTATATTATCTTTACAATAAATAGTTAAATTCTCACTTTAGATAGTTCACTTTTCAAGAAACTTAAAATTCTTACTCCAGCTATAAATATATTTCAAACAAATTCAAGAATTTTAAAATAAATTTTAAATTCATTTTAATTATTTTTATCATAATTTTATATTTTAATATAATACAGTTTACATATTACATACCACCCATCCTTAAGCAAAAATTTCAACATGCGTTTAGATTTCAATAATTTAATCTCGATGTAATTTTAATTTAATTCTACTAAAGTTTCAACATAAATATATATATATATATATATATAAAACTTTTTAATTGATCCGTGTACTACTAGGCTACTAGCTAGTTTGAAACTTCGAATACCAAATTGGAGTTATGAAAAAAAACAAAAACCTAGTCGTATGGTTCCCCTTGATTATTGGTGACTGGTTGTTCAGGATTCATTTTTGTGTGGGCCTAGCTCAACCCAAGCCCAATATAGCAATAATGGACAAAACTGCATGGCATTTAGACAACTACGCCCAGTAACATCTAATGGAAAAGCCCAATAAGGGGGGGGGGGGGGTGGTAAAGCACAACACACACAGTAATGGTCCCAAAGCTTGACAAAGTACCAAGTCTCCATTATAATTATGGTGAGTTTGGTTCAACATTTTGCTTTTCTCAATTTTGAAAAAGATTTGGTTTGGGTCGAGTGCATTTAATACACTGAACTGTTGAGACGATGACATGTGACCAAAAGTGAAAATGTGTCACCATTGTGACGGGTCTATTATAATTGGACATTGGACCTTAGCTTTGCCCTTTTGAAAAAGTGATGATTTGTAATTGCTTCTCAGGGAATACAACTAAAAAAAAAAATGCACTTTTTCATGTTTATAAGACTTAAAAAGCATGATTTTAAGCCTCCTAAGAGCGTGGTGCATTAGTTGAAGTTCCGAACTAGATCACATTTGCATATCTAAGAGTTACCTAATTCGAGTCGTATGCTTCACAAAAATATTGTGTTATGACTTAAATAGTCCTAATGCACCCAAGGGAGCTCCAGGACATGAAAACTGCGAGCTCAAGTGGGCCACGTTAATAATCACTAGCATTGATTTCAAAAAATTTACCAAACTTTGTGGTCAAGTTTTCAAACTCGTGATTTTGGCCCAAAAAGCTCAAACAAAACGGGTAATAAGAAACGGACCCAGCCCAACGAAAAAACAAACCAGCCTTTACCTATAAAAAACACAAACCGGCCTTTAACTAAAACGCTTCTCAAAACACGCCTCACAAACCTCTCTCTCTCTCTCTCTCTCTCTGCTTTCTAAAGAGGCCGCCGCCTCATTCCGTGTGAGGATTCGATCAAACCTCGCTCTCTACCAATTACGTTTCCCAAGAACATTGATTTTCGCCAGCTGGGTCTCTTTCAATTTCATCAAAATCCAATCTTGGCATCATATTATTTCGTTTTTGGGTAATTTATCTTTCTGGGTTCTTCAATCTTTTTGATAAAAATTAGTGCCTAGTGTTGGTTTAAGCTTTTGGTAATGGCGGAGCCAAAGAACTGGGCCTGCCAAGCCTGCGGCTTCGTCGGCCTATCCGACGACTCCGACGGCTATTTCTACTGCGACCGCTGCGGCGCCCAAGCTGAAGACTTACCAACATATCTCCAGTACTGTAAGGATGTGGTCTTTGCTGGATTAGAACCGTTGTTTGGGGATCATGATGAGAAGTTAATAGAAGAATTCTGGGATTTTTATCAGAATGAGAAGGTAGTTTACAGCTTGACTTAGTCATGATTTATTTCTCCCTCAAATGTGTGCTTGTGATTCATAAATCTTGAAATTACTTTTAGGCTTCCAATCAGCTGAAACTGGATAGTACTTCACACTAGCCAATTTTAGTTTATAGTCCTTTGGAAGTTGAATTGTGAATAGTCTTCTCTATATACTTGTACGAGGCAATAACTCTTGGTATTACAATTGATATCCTCAAATTAAGCTTTAAGACCTGAAAAACTGAGGAAGAGATATGGAAATTGTATGGACAGAATTGATAAATCACCATTTGTCCCAAAATCTTAACCTGTTTAGGAAGAGTGAATTTAATTTAATCATTATTCTAACAAGAATCACCTGTCAAAAGTCATATAAAAGTCATCTATTCTACTTTTGGGGTTCTAAATTTAGACTCGAACGGTAGGGGCTTTGCTTCATATGTGGATGAATTCTGCTTTTTGCCACTGGTCATTTATTGTTCTAACTTCCACTATTATACACAACCCCCTACTCCTTGTTTGAAACTTCATATGTTTCAGTTCAATTGAGTAATGGTGATACACACATATGACCGGTAAAATTTCCAGCCTATATGGAAACCTCTCTCTCTCTTTAGCTCATTATATAGAGTTCTGTGAGTCACACAGCTGGAAAAAGAATAATATTCTTAAAAGCCTTTATGGTTGTGTACTTTGGGCCTTTCATGAAGATATATTGGGGAGTTACATTATTTGTATTCTCTTCCGCTTGTCCTGTATAAAGGACAGCCATGTACCCTATACTTGGAACAGTATATCTTGTATTTCTCTTTTGTTATTTGAAGGTTGAAAAAAAGAGGTTATTTTGTGCATATAATTGTGGTTGTTTCTCTCGGTTGTGGATACCACTGAGCAATGATGTATATCTTTATGATTCAGTGAACTTGTGATAGCTGCCTCATATGGTTGTTTCTGAACTCTTAGTCCCTTCATGTTATCCGTACATGTGGTCTAGAGATGATATAGTAAGAGCTCCACTGATGTCCGTTTCTCTACATTCAATAGGCCCTGCATAATGGGATAGATGTCTAATCTGATCCTAGTTGAACATAGTTCTGCATTTGACTTCTTATCACTTCAAAAGGTTGAGAAGGCAAGATTTGTTATCACATTTCACATTATAGTTTAATTGAGGGCCATCAGTGTAGTGGTTGTAGAGTTGAATTTCTGGATTTTGGATAGGAATGGCGTATATAATAGTTTGATCTAGGAAATAGCACCATTTACTGTTATTTTTTTCAAAAAATATTTCATTGATTTCAGGATTCTGAGCCGTCAGAGGATTTTGAAGAGGGACATCGTGCTTTAACTAGAAGAGATTGAGGGATGAAGGATTGGCTAGCCATATTTCTATAGATAATAAGAGGATCAGGATGAAGGGTATGTTAGTGGCCCATCCTTTGATGATGGAACTTCTCATGCAGATGAGTCACAGTCGGGCTAGCCATATTTCTATAGAAAATTTTGATAATAGGCTTTTAGTTGGAGTTGAATTTAAAATTTATTTTAATTATTGTTAAATCTTATCCCTTAGTCAAAACATGATTTTTTTTTTTTTTAATAGAAAAAAAAGTGGGTGGTTGTATGAAATTTAACTTTAGAATTTTTTTATAATAGACTTTTAGTTTGAATGAGATTTAAATTTGTTGAAATTTAAATGATAAAATTTTACCTAAATTAAATAGTTATTAAATATTTTCCCTTAATTGAGAAAATATATTCTAACAAAAAATATTTAATTAATTTACTAATCAATGAGAGTAGCTACTTGGCTTAGCTTCTAAGCCCAACTTTTATTATAAGTTCTGAAATTTTTGATAATAGACTTTTGGTTGGAGTTGAATTTAAAATTTTAAAACATAGATGATAATGTTTTATCTAAATTAAATTATTGTTAAATTTTATCTCTTCGTCACGAGTTTTGAAGCTTAATATCCTAATAAAATATTAATTTAATAAGTTGCCACTTGAGGAAAAAAACAAAAACAAAAACTTGGGTTGTGTCATGTGTGGGATTTAAGTTTAGAAATTTTTTATAATAGACTTTAAGTTTGAATAAAATTTAAATTTGTTTTAAATTATTGGTAAATCATGCAACTTGAGGAGAAAAAAAAAAGTGGGTTATGTAGGATTTAAGTTTAGAACATTTTGATAATAGACTTTTAGTTTAATAGAATTTAAATTTTTTTAAAGTACTGTTAAATCTTATCCCTTTGTCAAGACATGGGTTTTTATTTATTTATTTTCATTTTTAAGAAAGAAAATATGGGTAGTTGTTTGAAATTTAAGTTTAGAATTTTTTTTATAATAGACTTTTAGTTTAAATAGGATTTAAATTTGTTAAAATTTAAAAGATAAAATTTTACCAAAATTAAACAGTTGTTAAATATTATGATTATTATCTGTTAATTGGGGAAATATATCTGGGGGCGGCCAAACATTATTTGGGGCTTAAGGCAAAAAATTTATGCATGGCTTTTATTACGTAAATATCAATTAAACAAAATTATTTAATACTAAGCAACTCAAGGTTAATTTAATACATTAAATATATAATTTGATAAATAATACTAATTAAACTAATATTAATTTCATATAGAGAATTGAATATTATAGTTGAATCATAAATATTAATAAAAAAATAAAAATATATTACAATTAAAAAAATACTTTATTTTGGATATACAACAATATACTGTTAAGTAAAGTTAAAATCTAATTTTTAATTTTATATATTGTTTTTAAGAGAGGGAGATAGATATTATTTGGTGTGTGGCTTTGTACGATTTCAGTTTACAAAAATTAAAGTATCAAACTATTGGGGAAGATTAATCTATAATTTATGATTTAACACATTTGTAACATTTTTTTGAAACATTTTAGAGTTTTAATTGGGTTAGAGTTATATTGATCTCGTACATTGAGAGTCTTAATAGAAATGAAAAGGAAAAATGCGATTAAAGCACAAAAAATGTTCACAATATAATGTGATATTGACTCTCATTGATGAAATTCATCAATTTAACTAATGAATGTTTAAATAACTTTTTTGTTATTAGTAACATAGCAATTTGTAAGCCAATAATAAAATTTGTAGTATTCTTAACATCATTAATAAAAAAAAATGCACAACCTTAAAAATTTATATATAATTTTATAAATATTTAAGCCTTTAACCATTGGAAGTGAGGCTTTTTTTTCTAAGGGGAAATTTTATTTTTGGTGGGGTCTTTGGTCTTGGCTTAGCTTGCCTAGGCCTTGAGTTGGCCCTAAATATATCTTAACAAAAAATATAAAATTAATTTACTAATCAATTAGAATAGCCACTTGGCGCAATCATGATTTCTAAGCTCAACTTCTATATATATAACTTCTTAATTGATCCGTGTACTACTAGTTTGAAACTTCGAATACTAATTTGAGTTATGGAAAAAAAAAAACGAAAACCTAGTCAAATGGTTTCTATTGATTATTGGTGACTGGTTGTTCAGGATTCATTTTGTGTGGGTCTAACTCAACCCAAGCCCAATATAGCAATAATGGTCAAAACTGCATGGCATTTAGACAACTACGCCCAATAAGATCTTATGGAAAAGCCCAATAGGGGGGTAAAGTACAACTCACAGTAATGGTCCTCAAAGCTCGTCAAAGTCCTAGGTCTCCATTATAATTATGGTGAGCTTGGTTCAACATTTTGCTTTTCTCATTTTTGTAAAGGATTTAGTTTGGGTCGAGTGCATCTAATACATTGAACCTGTTCAGATGATGACATGTGACCAAAAGTGGAAATGTGTCACCATCGTGACAGGTCCGTTATAACTAGACATTGAACCCAAGCTTTGCCCTTTTGAAAAAATGACGATTTGTAATTGCTTTTTAGAGAATAAAACGAGAAAAAAATGCACTTCTTCATGTTTATAAGACTTAAAAAGCATGATTTTAAGCCTTCTGAGGGCGTGGTGCATTGGTAGAAATCCCGAATTAGATCAAACCTGAGTATGCAAGAGTTGCCTGATTCGAGTAGTGCGCTTTACAAAAATACTGTGCCCCAACTTAAATAGCCTTAATGCACCCAAGAGTGTCCCACGACATGATTATTGCGGGTTCAAATGGGTCAAGTCAATAATCACAAGCAAGATTTCAAAACATTTACAAAACTTTGTGGTCAAGTTTTCAAACTCATGTTCATCAAAAAAAGGTTTTCAAACTCATGATTTCGGCCCAAAAATCTCAAACATAACGGGTAATAAGAAACTGACCCAGCCGGGCCAGCCCAACTAAAAAACAATCCAGCCTTTACCCAAAAAAAAAAAAAAAAAAAAAAACACACCGCCAAAAATCAAAACGTTTCCCAAAACACGCATCCCACAGGCTTCTCTCTCTCTCTCTCTTCTTTCTAAAGAGGCCGCCGCTTCATTCCATGTGAGGATTCGATCAAGCCTCGCTCTCTACCAATGACGCTTCCCAAGAATATCGATTTTCACCATCTGGGTCTCTTTCAATCTTCATCAAAATCCAATCTTGGCTTCGTTTTTGGGCAATTTACCTTTCTGGGTTCTTCAAATTTTTTGAAAAATTAGCGCCTAGTTATTGGTTTAAGCTTTTGGTAATGGCGGACCCAAAGAACTTGGCCTGCCAATCCTGCGGCTTCGTCGGCCTATCCAGCGACTCCGACGGCTATTTCTACTGCGACCGCTGTGGCGCCCAAGCCGAAGGCTTAATCGAAATCGGCGTAGCGGACGAAGACTTCGTCGACAAAGGCTTCGGCGGCGGCGCCGTCTACGTCGCCAGTTTGAGCCGCCGCGTCGGCGGCAGCCAAGCCAGCATCAAACCCGAGCCGCTTTCCCAACCCGAATTTGCTACCCCCAATTCCAACCTCTTCTGGAACTCTCTGACCCAAAACATTGACAACGAAGCCACACCCATCAAAAAAGAGGAAGAGTTTTACCAAGCCGACGTTGATGGGCCCACGGGTCCTGAGGATTTCGGGGGTTCGGTGAAGGTGAAGCCTACCTTTGAAGACTATTACAATGAGATTAGGATTCGGTATGTGATGGGTTTGCAGTATATGATACAGTTTCAGTGTGAGGCTTTGGTGAGAGAGTTCAAGGTGAGCCCTTTGATTTGTGGGCTCGCTGGGACCATTTGGATGAGGCTTGTGGCTTGCTCTGCGGTCTTCGATGATGACTGGGCTGATCAAACCATTCAGAACTCCGAAATGGAGCGAACAGGTGAATCCAGTGTCACATCATTTAAAATTAGTTTTGGTTATGCTTTTGATGGAATGATATAGAAATAAAAGTGGGTGAATATGGTGTCACATCATTTAAATTCAAATTTGGTTATTGTTTCGATAGCATGGTATAGAAATGGAGCGAATAGTTGAATATGGTGTCACGTCATTTAAAATTAGTCTTGGTTATGCTTTTGATGGAATGCTATAGAAATAAAGTAGGTAAGTATGGTGTCACATAATTTAAATTCAGTTTCGTTAGCATGGTATAGAGATGGAGGGAATGTATGAATTTGGTGTCACGCCGTTTAAAATTAGCATTAGTTTAAGTTATTGATAGGATGGTATAGAAATGGAGTGAATATGGTGTCACATTATTTAAAATTAGATTTAGTTTCAGTTATTGTTTTGATAGAATGGTATAGAAATTGAGCAAACAGGTGAGCAGACCGTCATGCCATTTAAAATTAGTTTCAATTTAAGCTATAGTTTAGATAAAATCGTATAGAAATTGAGGGAACGGGTGATGTGGTGCCATGCCATGTTATTTAGAATTCAGTTTTTAGTTATCTTTTTGATAGACTGGTATAGAAATGGAACGAATGGGCAAATATGTTGCCATGCCATTTAAAATCAGTTTTAGTTATTAGTATTTTGATAAAATGGTGTTGAAATGGAGCAAATAGGTGAATATGGTGTAACCTGTCAAGTCATTTAAAATTAGTTTCAGTTTCTGTTATGGTTTTGATAGAATGGGAGACAAATTGAGTGAAATAGGTGAATATGGTGTAATGTCACTTGAAATCAGTTTTATTTTAGGTTATGGTTTTGATAGAATGATATAGAAATGGAGTAAGACGGTGAATCTGGTGCCACCTCGTTTAAAATCAGTTTCAGTAATTGTTTTGATAGGATGGTATAGAAACGTAGTGAACAGGTGAACTAATCTATTGAGGACTTATAGTCTACCCCAAAAAATTTGGGATTAAGGCTTTATTGTTGTTGTTGTTTTCATTTAAAATAAGTTTTAGTCATCATTTTGATAGACAGTTAGGTGGTAACATGTACACTATAAAAAATTCATTATTTGTTGTGAACTGGACTGGCTTTGATTTAAAGTGAATGGCTAGGATCCTGGTAGAACTTAATTGTTGGATATAAAGGATAAGAAACAGAGGTTTAATAGAGTATTATGTGGCCTAATTGGAAATAGTCGTGTAAGTAGTTTGTAAGTGATTATTTGAATTAAATGTCATGGTCTGATGATGTTGTTTGTGAAATTGTGATATTAGTTTGAGTCAGGCATGATATGGATATTAAGAGGGAATTGATTCTCCAAATATGTTGGATATTATGAACTTCAGTAATCATATATCATATATGATATAATGTGGCATAACTTTTTAGTGTTCCTGTCCCTTTGAAGCTTGGCTGTGACCTTAGTTTCTTGACTTGGTTGCATTATGAATTGGATCAATGTTCTATGTAAGTTCATTCTTTATAATTTTATGCGTGTTTGACTCGCTTTTATTTATTTTTTTGCCATCATTCTTTTTAGGCTAAATTATAAATTGCACCCTTTAACTTTGCCTAAAATTCAATTCAGTCCTATAACTTCACTTTTGTTCATTTCATTCCTTTAAATTTCAACTTTATTCAATTCAGTCATCTTGTTAATCTCTGTTAGAATTGCGCCATCAGTAACCTTTACAACGATGCTGTTTTTGGGTCTCATTTTGGGATACTTAGTGGCAATATTCTAACAGAATTGGATGGGAGGACTGAATTGAACAAAGTTAAAAGTTAGAGGATTGAATTGAATGAAAGTGAAGTTAAGAACTGAATTCAATTGTGGGAAAAGTTAGAGGGTGTAATATGTAATTTAGCCTCCTTTTTATGTTGTGGGTATTACATGGAAATTTTAGTGTTGGTTATTTCTAAGATTTGTAATGAGGTAGATGTTCTTCTTGTATGGATGTTTTCTTGATAAGTAAATATATTTCTTCCTTAATTTCAGACGAACCTGAAGATCATAAGCGACGAAAATACCGTGAAGAACCTCATAATATGTATGGTCAGCGAGCAGTAATGATTTGGTACAGATCCTTGAGGAAGAGGATCCCATTATCTTGTTCTTTAGGTGTTTCGTTTCTGGCTTGTCATATCGCCAGGGAAGCAATCCTGCCAACAGACATAGTGAAGTGGTCACTCGAAGGGAAGGTTCCATATTTTGCTGCATTTGTTGAAATTGAAAAATGCATTGGACGTCCATCAAGTGCCTGCCCTATAAGTTCAAGAATTATGTTTGGACCGTCTCAAGCTCTTCCATTCCAGAAGTTGGAATCACTGGCTGCAATAATTGCTCAGTCCATAGGCTTGGATTTACCTCCAGTCAACTTCTATGCAATAGCTTCCCGCTATCTGCAGAAGTTATGTCTTCCTACAGAAAAGATTCTCCCTCATGCATGCCGCATATCTGAGTGGTCAATGCCTCCAGGTTTATGGTTATCAACAAATGAGTTAAGGCTTCCTACTCGTGTTTGTGTAATGTCAATACTGATTGTTGCGATAAGAATTCTATATAATCTACATGGTTTCGGAGTATGGGAAAAGAGTTTGTCTAGTCATGGTGATTCCTCTTCTACATCTAACCATATTGGACAATTACACCCAATGTGTGATTTCGAAATGGTTGATGATGCTGGAGAGGCATCTGGTTCTCCCTGCCAAGATGCGGATGATTTAGGGACAAATTATTATAGACACTCATCACAGGTTCAGAAGTCTAAGTTAGATGCTGCAGAGCTTCTGCGCAAGCTTGAAGCAAGATACAAAGAGATTGCTAACACCTACGGTAATTTTTTTTTTTCCCAGTATTATGGATAACAATGTTGTTTATTGGTTCTGATGGTAGTTTTCTCATATGATTAAACATACCGTGTTCTGAAAGCTTTTCCTTATCTTTAAGATAATCAATTACAAAAATTAACTCTTTAGTCTTTTGTTGGCAGAGTATTCCAAAGACTTACCAACATATCTCCAGTACTGTAAGGATGTGGTCTTTGCTGGATTAGAACCATCATTTGAGGATCATGATGAGGAGAAGTTAATAGAAGAATTCTGGGATTTTTATCAGAATGAGAAGGTAGTTTACAGCTTGACTTAGTTATGATTTATTTCTCCTCAAATGTTTGCTTGTGATTCATAAATCTTGGAATTACTTTTAGGCTTCCAATCAGCTGAAACTGGATGGCACTTTACACTAGCCAATTTAAGTTTATAGTCCTTTGGAAGTTGAATTGTGAATAGTCTTCACTATATACTTTTTACTGGTTATCCAGCAGTACAAAACAAATTACAGGGTAATAACTCTTAGTAGTGCAATTGATATCCTCGAATTAAGTTTCAAGACCTCAAAAACTGAGGAAGAGATACGGAAATTGTATGGACAGAATTGATAAATTACCACTTGTCCCAAAATCTTAAGCTGTTTGGGAAGAGTGAATTTAAGTCATTTAATCATTATTCTAACAAGAATCACCTGTCAAAATTCATAAAAGTCATCTATTCTACTCTTGGGGTTCTAAATTTAGACTTGAACGGTAGGGGCTTTGCTTCATATGTGGATGAATTCTGCTTTTTGCCATTGGTCATTTATCTTTCTAACTTCCACTATTATACACAACCCCCTACTCCTTGTTTGAAACTTCATATGTTTCAGTTCAATTGAGTGATGGAGATGCACACATATGACTGGAAAAATTTCCAGCCTATATGGAAACCTCTCTCGCTTTAGTTCATTATATAGAGTTCTGTGAGTCACACAGCTGGAAAAAGAATAATATTGTCTTAAAAGCCTTTATGGTTGTGTAATTTGGGCCTCTCATGAAGATATATTGGGGAGTTACATTATTTGTGTTCTCTTCCGCTTGTCCTGTATAAAGGACAGCCATGTATCCTATACTTGGAACAGAATATTTTACATGTATCTCTCTTTTGTTATTTGAAGGTTGCAAAAAAAGAGGTTATTTTGTGCGTATAATTGTGGTTGTTTCTCTCGGTTGTGGATACCACTGAGCAATGATGTATATCTTTATGGTTCAGTGAACTTGTGATAGCTGCCCCATATAGTTGTTTCTGAACTCTTAGTCCCTTCATGTATCCTTACATGAGGTCTAGAGATGATATAGTAAGAGCCCCACTGATGTTTGTTTGTCTACATTCAATAGGCCCTGCATAATGGGATAGATGTCTAATCTGATCCTTGTTGAACATAGTTCTGCATTTGTACTTCTTTATCACTTCAAAAGGTTGAAAAGGCAGGATTTATCACATTTCACATTAAAGTTTAATTGAGGGCCATCAGTCTATTGGTTTATTTTATGCATATTCTGTAGAGTTGAATTTCTGGATTTTGGGTAGGAATGGCGTATATAATAGTTTGAGCTAGGAAATAGCACCATTTACTGTTATTTATTTTTTATAAAACTATTTCATTGATTTCAGGATTCTGAGCCGTCAGAGGATTTTGAAGGGGGACATTGTGCTTTTAACCAGAAGAGATTGAGGGATGAAGGATTGACTAGCTATATTTCTATAGATAATAAGCGGCCCAGAGATGAAGGGTGTGTTAGTGGCCCATCCTCTGATGATGGAACTTCTTATGCAGATGAGTCACAGCTGGGCTTGGGTGGCGATAAAAACTCTGAATCCAATGACCAAGCTTCAGCTGAGACTCTGCAAAGTGAAGCCATCAGACATTTGAAATTGGACATGGAGGAGAATAGGTTCTATTACATTCCACCAAGGGTCAAGATCAAAAGACTCGATTACCTTCACTATGTGAGGAAGAAGGATGAAGGAGCTTACACTTATGCTGCCCATGCTGATTATTACATACTGCTTCGTGCTTGTGCTAGGGTTGCACAACTTGACATTCGGATTATGCATACTGGGGTATTGAGTCTTGAAAAGAGACTAGCTTGGTTGGAAAACAGAATTGACCACTGCTTGCATTTAACACCACCTAATGTTTCTTGTCAGTTTTGTAGTGATATAGCACCAGAGCATGCTGATGATGATTCCATAGGGCTTTCAAACTTAAATATATGAAAGTTTATTTTCTATCATAAGCTTTAATATCTCATTTGTATGCCCCTTTTTCTAATTCTTTTTACAACTACAATCAAGCCCTAGTCTCAAAATTTTGGGGTTGTCTACATATCCTTAACAGACTAATCAGGATTACCACATGATTAGTCTAATTCTTTTGCTTTCTAAAAAAATTGGCTCAGCCCAATCCCTATACAACTAATCTCACCGTCTGTTTGGGTAGGGTAGAGCTTGAATTGGGGGAGAAGCCAGAATTTAAGAATGGCATCTAACTCCTTCATTTGGATAGATATTTGAAGAAATTTGAAATTTCATTCCAAAATTGGGGAGGCCAAAATTACAGCTCCAAATTATGTGTAAAAGGACAAAATTCTGAAATTGAAGGCAACGCAGGATTCTCAAATCACCAAATGTGCTCATGAATTCAAGACCCAGTTAAATAGTTTTGCAAAGACTCCTTCACTATTCAGTCTCTGTCTCCTTCATCTTCATTCCCCTTTTTTCTTCAGATTCAAGGTAAGATATCTCTCACCACTCTCATTTTTTTTTTTTTAGTTTCTATGTTTCCATATGGCATTATCTTCATTTTAATCTTTCCCATCCCCACCCAGCAAACCAGCAGCATGGGCAATCGATTAACCTGAGGAGCCGATTCTTGTCTGGGGAGATTTATTTCATTCAAATGCTTCTCTTCTGGTATAAATTCTGAAGAATACCCATCTTTTTCTATACCCAAGAAACTTGATTGGCTATTTATTGAGGCAGATGTCATATTCTTAAATGGATTCTATTGGTTTTAATGCGCACGTTTTTTTTTTATTAATCACAAGTATCGATTGTTGTCCTGCATATTTGCCAAAGGAGATGTCGTATGGGTTTAATGTCTCCCACTATGGTCTGTATGATGTTTGTGAAATTGCTAATATGGCTTCTTGTCCTAAGCTGGCCTCGGGCGGGTTTTGATTGGTTTGTGAAATTGCTAATTCTATCATGTTTTCTGTCAAATCCATAAATCAAAATCCTCCTTACTGCTAATTATCTAGATTGTGTTTCTTTGCTAATGATCTTGGATGTGTTTCTCTATATTCAGTTCTGTAGTCCTTTCCCCCTCCCCATTTTTGGTTTGAAGCTAGAAAATCAAGGGCAAGTCTTTCCTGTATTTTGGGGAAGTTCTCTACATTAGCTTCCAACGAAAAGTTGTTTCTCCCTTTTAAGGCTCTGTTAGTTTTACTGTTAAATGTTAGGTACCTAACTGCCCCCAAGCATTCTACCAAATGCTTGTCTGTTGGAGTATAATTCTTGATGTAAAGCTGGATAAATCTTACTATATACAGAAAAGGAGAGTTTTTGCCACACTCTATCCATTATATATTTACGTATGTTAAAAAGAGTGAAAGATGTGTAAATAGTGTTTTTTGTTGTATTGGGATTTTGGTGAGTCAATCTGCTCCGTTTGATAGACACAATTTAGTGAGAAAAAAACGACTCACAACACACTGTTAGTGAGAAGAGAAGACTCACAAAGCTCCCCATTTTGAGGAGAGAAATCGTCTCTTCTCTGAACTGATCAGGAAGTTGCTGAGAGAGAGAGTTGTGTGTGGCAGTGGGGATAACTCAGGAAAGAGAGAAAGGGACAGTACAGATTTGGTGAGGTGTTCAGATAGAGAGAGGCGCTGAGGCAGAGAGAGAGGATCAGTGTGTGTGTGTGTGTGTGTGAGAGAGAGAGAGCAGGGGAGTCACTGAGAGAGTGTCTAATTGATAATTTTTGCTTACAAACTATTCTGCGTATAGTCCCTGTGAAGTTTGGGTGTGTTGTGTAAGTTTTAGTTGGGTTTAGTTATTTCGTAGAATATGTATTGTAAGGAATTTTTGTACTTGAATGGTATTAGCCAACTTACATTGGCTTCAAGTTTACAAGGTTCAGGGGAGTTAGATAATGATTTGTTTCCAACGAGTCAAATTTTTCTTCAAATCGAAAATTTCCACCAACCCTCATCAAAATTATTTCATTGTTGATGGTCATAGTTTAAATTTGAATATAAATTTTACATGTCATAGGGTCATTGTTCAAATTTATGAGACATGAAAATATGCAGTATATGTCCATATACTACATAATGGAATTAATATATCAAATGATATTTTTGTGGTTTACTCCCTAGGGGTAGGTCCAAAGGGCCTTGCCTTGGTGAGGTTCCATGTATAAAGTAGTTTCATCATAAAACAACATAGTTTTTTGTTCTATGCATGTGGTTCATCAGATGTTTCCTGCTTTCATTCGTTTTCCAGTTCGGTAAGTTTAAGGTTTTGTTTTATAAATGGAAACCTTTTTTCTTTTAGAAAGTTTGGTTAAATGTGGTATTTGTAGTTTTCTGTTTGAATGTCTGATTTTTTTGCCAAGTAATAATCTTGTTTGTGGATTATAATCAAGATATGTACCTTGTGTTTCATTTAATTTTAATTTTATCGAGTTTGCTTTTCTTTCGTTGTACTTTAGATTGTTATTGATGTAATTAATTATCTAATTAAATTGGGTTTATGAGGTTGGTGAGTCATAAGTTGTTTTTTAAGTAGAAAGGGACCCTTTTCTTTTCACGTCCATTACCTTAAATTTCTTTCCTTTTCTTTTGGGTTCATACCAGATCAAAGATGTAACGCTTGCTTGATACTCTTCAGTTATTTGTGCTTGAATCAGTGGCTTAATCTGGTTATGGATTTATAACAGGATGTTTTGTATGATGCGAGTCACATATTGGTACAACCAACTTATGTCACTATGGATTTTAAGCTCATCAATATCTCCATGTTTTGTAATATGTTTAAATAATATAACCCTTTATGCCTAAGGTACCAAACTGTTGAATGAAATGCCTGAAAGAGAGATTGTGTCGTAGAATTTAATGATTGTAGGTTATATATCATGGGAGGATTGCTTTTGATTGCTATACCTGAACAGAATTCATTTTGACAAGTGTGTATGGTAGTCTTGTGAATTGGACTTATAATATTTATTGGTTATCATGAACATGGTTAAGTGATTACTGTCACATTATGAATGTATTTTGATTTGATGTAATTACCTTTTGCATTCACAAATGGTTTTTTGCTAATTCCTTTTACATGAATATTTTTTTGCAAGTTTTCACTTGGAAAGTTGGGTGTTGGAACATTTGGTTTTTATTATATTCTCTCTTTTGTGGCTCAAAATTATTAGAGCTATTGAGGTTTAGTTTTGGTTCACATTTAGTTTGAATTGCTTATCTATGTAAATGGCTGTTGTAGGTGCCTGTCTCTTTGAGTGGAGACAATTACATCTGAGTGACATGGGTTGATCTCAAGTCTTCTCCTTGACTAAAAATATGAGAAGCTTGCTATTGGACTTGTAGTGTATTTGTATCCATATTCTATAATTTTCCTATTTGTTGGGGTTAAAATTTTCTATTCTACTTCCTGGGATTAAAAAAAAAAAAAAAAAAAAAAAGACTCAGTAGCCAAAACAGAGACAACGATTCACATCTAACTGTTTTCCCCCCTAGCCCTTTTGTTTATTTACAATATAACCGATGTATGTAATATTGTGTTGACAAAGGGCTGTTAAACAAAGAAAAAACAGAATATAATATTTTGTATTCCAAAAAGAGATTGTAAATTGTTGTAGTTTCCAAAATCCTTTTTTTTTCCCCTCGAAAATGCATGTGAAGTTAATGTGGGGTTCATTGTCATGCAATATGAGATTAGCTTGTCATTGTTGTTAAATTTCAGTATATACACAAGGTATGATGGGAAGTGCCTTTTGGCCACAATGTGGAGGACAAGGTCCTAAGTTCCAGCTCAAGATCCTCATCTTAATTTCCAGTTGCTTTTTATGTGCAGGGGATTTGTTTCAAATTGCCTGTACCAAATTGACACTAGACCACAATGACCAGTGCAACTATGATGTTCATCTGCTTCTTGGTGACTTCTCCTATGTTGATGGCCTGTAGCACCGATGGGACACATTTGGTGAGCTGGTGCCACCCTTTGCAAGTGGGAGACCATGATGGTTACAAAAGGGATAGTATGGGTTTGATTCCTATAATGCTAGATAGAAGATGCCTTTGAAGCGAGTGGATTGAGTTCAAATCTTGATTTTTGTTTTGAATTCACAGGTATTCATGTCGTTATGCTTAATACATATAGGATCAAAGGATCAAGAATATTAAAAGTTATGCCCATTGTTAATAGGCTATAAGCCTACTATTAGGATCAACTTTTTTGAATTCTTTTTGGACACCATAACTACTTAACATTATGATCTAATGCTTTTTAAAACACGTATATATTTGAAATATGTTCATGTTGGCTTGTGATGTCTTTTTGAAATATGTCATTTTATGATTTTTTTTTGTGTTTTTTGTGTTTTTTTTTTTGGTTAATACTAAATTCATTGTCTTTTGATTAATGGTAAAATTTCTAGGCACTTCAAAAATCAAAAGATATATATTTTGGTTTGTGTTATAAATAGATTCTATGACACAACCCAATCTAGCAAATCTTTTATGCTCTACCTTGTTGGCTACATTTTCTGTAAAAAGTCATGTTTTGGTTTTATGCTATAAGCTGACTTAAGAGCCCACCCCCCCCCCCCCCCCCCCCCTCTTTTTTTTTGGTTGTTGTTGCATTACACAAAAGACCGAAACAACAATCAATAGATTTGGCATGAAAACCTTGTTCAAAGAAGCAATTGTCTAGGCCAGAAGTTGACTCTGTTAGTTTTCTACTATTGGACTTTGGACTTGGAACGTAAGTTAGCTGATATTCTTAGAATTGAGCACAACTTAGGCTATAACGCCAATGGGGGATGGAAGATGATTGCATACTATAATGCATCATCTAAATTATCTTCAAAGTTTCACATTGATATCAATGTTAATGTCAAAATTTATTTGACTTTAAGATATGGAAAAGACTATTGAATTGTTAGTGATATACTTCATCAAAAGTGGATTCAATTATTGGGATGCAACAAAGAAGATGATTACAGTTGAAAATAATGTTTGGCAAGAATGTATCAAGTTATAGTGCTTAATAATAATTTAATTCTTGATAGTTATTATTTATATGAGCATAATTAATATATGTTTTTCTTTTCGCGTTATAATATTGTCCTTTGATTCCATGTTCAAAAAGTTATAAATTTCGGTGGAAAGTAATTGCAAATTGGGTAGGGTAACTAGTGAGAGGGTGATGAAACTGATGTAGAAGCTAATGATATCATGACTCTTGTTGGTGAAATCAATGTTTTTTTATTTTATTTTTTATTTTTATTTTTTTTATGAAAGCAATGTTGTTGATTTGAATAGGAGAAGCGTTACATCCATAACATTTTCATAACAAATTATAGGTGATAAGTTGTTATTAGTTCTAATTTGAATCAACAATTGAAATTTATTTTTTGCTCATGTGTAACAGTCAATAACAATCTGTCACTTAAAATTTATTGTAAAAATATTGTGAACATAGCATTTATATTTGAATAAAAGAGCTTAGGATCCAAAAGAATTAAAGTGATGGTTATCTTTCACTAAACAAGGATAATATTCAAAAGAAAAGAGTTCAAGTATCAACTATTCTTATTATTGCTTCTATAAAGAAAAGAATGGTAATGATGTTCTTGCTACTTCTGTGGCTAAAATGGCTTCATAATTTGAGGAATTCATTTGTGCTAGTACATAAAAGTTGGATGTAGAAGAGTTATAGGATGAGGTATTTGCGATGCTAGATCTTAGTAAAGATGAATAACTTAAAGCTTGTGCTTAATTTATAGAAAATGAAAAACAATTTCTCATGTTAAAGAAAGTCCTTAGTGAGTGGAAGAAAAACATGGTGTTGATTTTTGTGGGGACAATTTTTGCTTTAAAGGCCAAGGGTTAGACCATAGTTGGAACCTTAGGCAATTTTTGTTGTCTCACATAGGAAAGAAAGCCTCCCTCTTTGCACCTTATAAAGGATGAGCCAATGGTTGAAGAGTACCACTAGTTTGGTTAGTTGGAACCTTAGGCAATTTTTGTTGTCCCACATAGGAAAGAAAGCCTCACTCTTTGCACCTTATAAGGGATGAGCCAATAGTTGAAGAGTACCATTAGTTTGGTTAGGCAATTTTTATTGTCCCACGTAGGAAAGAAAGCCTCCTTCTTTGCACCTTATAAGGGATGAGCCAATGGTTGAAGAGTGCCACTAGTTTGGCTTTCTTTTTTGCACCTTATAAGGGATAAGCCTTCAACTATTGGCTCATTCCTTATAATGTGCAAAGAGAGAGGCTTTCTTTCCTATGTGGGACAACAAAAATTGCCTAAGGTTCCAACCATGGTCTAGCCCTTAGCCTTTGAAGCAAAAATTGTCCTCACAATTTTTAATTAAGAAGGAAAATAGAATGAGTTTATTAAGATAATTGCTTTTTTTTAAAAATCTCTTTTTAGTTTTAGTTTTAGTGTTTTTTTTTTTAAATTTAATTTTTATCTATATTATTTTTTTGATAAAACTTAGGTATAGTACCTTAGGTGTTGTTTTTTAGGTTCATCTCTTAAGATTTAGTCATGTAATTACTTAACTAAAAAAATATATTTCCATTCTATAAGAAAAAATTCATGTGGCAAAATTTTAGAGGGGAACCTATAGAACAGCACATAAATACTATACCTAAGTCTTGCCCTTATTTTTTATATACCAAGTGTTTTTAAACCTTTCTTAAGGACATGTGGTTACTATTATCAAGAAATAATGTCATTGGAATAAATTTGTTGTCTTTGTCCTTTATTTTGTTTGGTTTTTTCTTTTTATTGTTGCATTTTATATAATATATTTTTCTCCAACCTTAAGCAAAATAAAACTTCCATAAAGTGGACTTATATTAATGAAAATTAAAAAACAACAAAAAAAATGCACTGTTACGGGAATATTCTAATAAGTTTTTAAACCATAAAACATACCTGTGTTGGATTCAACCAACATATTGTATAGTGAAGGACTTTACAAATTCTAATCATGTCTCAGTTTCAAAATTTACAATCCCATAATTTTGAATTTCTACAAATATTACAACCAGATAAGAAATTTATAAATTATGACATTTTCAAAGATGGGGATGTACATTCTCTTATTTGTAAATTTAGTGTATTTGACAAATTTCCTCGTCCAAACACAAGGTGAATGTAATGCACTGAAAATAGCTAACATTTATGCCTTTTTTTTCACACAAACTAGGAAAATATATGACAAAGCTAGAACGAACTATGTTTGACTCAAAAACTGTTCATACCTACATTAATGGAAAGCATTGAAAAACAGAAAATTAACTAGGCGTAAAGTATTACATTGATTAACCACAAATCTAGGTGAAAGATAGTCAAACATAAATCAATGAAGGTATCTTATACATCTTATATGGGCTTCATCTCTCATAATATATACTAGTTTCACACAACTATGATACTCATCATCATTTTTTTTTTTTTTTTGTGGATAATCATCAAATTTCATTAACAAAGGAACAAAAACTACAAATTAATAATGGAATAGAAACTACAAACTATAAACCATAATCTATCTTAGCTTGCTCAAGAGCTCATACATCACAAAAAATAGTAGGGGTCGAGCCAAGAACAAAACAACCTGAGTAATTATTTTTAAGAGACCATGAAGCCAAAACATGAGCAGCTTGATTTTCCTCTCTAGGAGCTCATTTAAATTGAATAGACTGACAAAAAGTTGCCAACTTGGTAGTGTCTGAACATAGAACCTGGATCTTCCATGGAGATGCTATGGACAGTCTATTAAGAGCATCTATACAAATCTTTGCATCACTTTCAACAATAGCTTAACCAATATTGTGTGAAATTAATTTTTGAGTTGCCTAGTTAATTGCTTCAACTTGGACAGAGATATTGATTTTTACTCGTTTTAAGAGAGCAAAAACCAATGCCTCTCTGCAATTTCTAGCAACAATAACAATATACAATATATCATAGCCAACTATGGCATCACAATTAATCTTAATGACTTCTTTCTCTAGATTAAACCAAGTTGCTACCTTTTTGGGGAAACAACCGGTTTGAATAGCCAACACTCTTGGAATCTTCTTTTAATTAGGTGCAAGGATCTTCCTAAGTCCAAGAAAGCCCCTTCAAATAGAACTAAATTCCTTGATCTTCACAATTGATCCAAAATCAGAATTCCATAAAGCAAAGAGGATACGAAAGGGAAGATGCATATTGAATACATAATACGTTAAGTAATTAGACGACACCTACGAAAGCATCAATATTGACTCCTACAAAGAAGTAAAAATAAAAGAAATAAAATCCCTTTTTGTTGTTTGCCATCCCATGTTCAATGTGGACAAACTTGACTCAAAGTATGGGGCAGGGGAAAAGTGCTTCTAGTACCTCAAATTATTGCACAATTTTTTATTATAGCTTTAATTTGTGATAAATGGTAAGCAGTTGTTTACCACTTACATCTAAATTGATTTTTTTTTCTCTTCCACTCACTCTCTCACAGCACAAACAAAGAATTTGTGAAAATAAGTCATGGTAATAGAATTTTCTTCCAGGGTATTATATGCCTGGATTGGGACAAGTAAGTTCACACAAACAAAGTCATAAAAATATGATTATATGTTTGGTCCACAAGCTTCCAAAGCACTGCCACAAATTAAGAGGTAGAGCAGGAAAATATTAAAAAGTAGGTACACGTGGTATGCAATTAAGGCATTAGTACTCAGAGAGGGTGGTGCAGATATTAATATAATTGAATTATCAAATAAAAAAACTCAACCAAAACAGGAAAAAAAAATATATATATATATATATATATTGAATTTTCCTGCTTATCTTATCAAAGTCATGATTAGCAGCAAAAGAGGAACAAAACTTGCCGCTTTAATCAACAACCAAATAAGGAAAGGTGTCAGTTCTTCAGTGTACTACTTGTCTCTTTCTATCAACTTTCGTTAATTAAGCAAACAAACCCATCTTGCCTTGAAAGCTCAGATTGATAAAACTAAAGATAACATACATAAATAGTTCTCTCTCAAAATAATAATAATTATTATTATTTTTATATTTTCTTTCTTTATCATAATAATTGAATCAATTGAAAGATTAAATGACCCCTCCACTATTGAATGCTTGGAGAAGATTTTTTATTTTAAAACATTATCATTTGGAATTGTTAAAACTTAACTCATGTGTGATTTTAGATTTCAACATTATAGTTTTTTTGAAACTAATTAAACCTTAACATTTTGAAAAATAGCAAATTAAATGTCCATTTAAAAGGACTAAAGTTTAATTCGTTATTTTCTAAACCTCATGATTAAATGCACTAAGGTTTAATTTACTATAATATCATGATTTAATGGACTAAGATTTAATTTGTTATTTTTAAATCTCAAATTTTAATTTACTACTTTTACAAATATCATAAATTAATATGGTTATTTTTATGTATTAAGATTTAATTGGTTGATTGGTTCCACAAACTGTTGAGTTTTATAATTTAAGACATAATTTTATTTTAAAAAAAAAACAAAGAATCTGAGGGTGAGAACTTGCCAAGTAGCCAACTGCCAAAGAAATAATAAGGAGTGGCTATATAAATTATACTGTTACTTAACCATCAAAATTATGCAGAAAACTCCCATAAAAAATAAATAAAAAAATACTATGCAGAAGAAAACAATGCTGGGTCTGTCAAGGTGCACCAAACCAAACCCCATCAGTGGAATTATCCCTCTCAACAAGACAAGGGTGCACGTTTCTGCAAAAGTAGGAATGCCCTATAAATGAATAAAGACAGGGTTGCAGATGACAAATCATAACAAATTGCATCCAAAAATTGATAAGCTCCAATTTTGGACAAATAAGTATGGGACTGGACCTATTGGATAATATTAAGGCAAATCATCAATATAAATCCAAAACCATATCATGGTGCCCATTATCAGGATCAAATTGAACAAAAGGAGACAAAAACCATACAAGAAAGTGAACAAACAAAGATGTCATGAAAAATGAAACCAATACTCAGTCTAGCCATTCATAGAAACTAATTAAACCTCCATTAACTGACCAATTAATCATACTAAGAAAAATTAGTCCTTTTAATTGTTATCTACTCTCTCTCTCTCTCTCTCTCTCTCTCTCTCTTGTTCATCTTCTCCAACCAACAGTGAGTAATCAGTACCACTAATCAGAAAAGAAAAAAAAAAAAAAAAAGCAAAAAAAAAAAAATTAAAAAGTTACAAACTTTTTTCAGTTTTTCTCTCATCAAATCAAGAAGGAGCAGACCCATTAGCAGAAACATGAAGATTAACACTGTAATCAATCTCTTTCTTGCAGCAAAAAGCAGCAGTACCATCACTGACAGTGCTATGATGACCAAGCAAACCCATCTCTTTTTTCCTCAAAGTGCTCTTGTTGTTGTGCATCCAAACCCTGAGGACCTTCCTATCAATCCCAACCTCATTGCAAAACTCCTTCACCAAACCGTCATTGCACTTTTGCATTGTCCAACCCAATTTCTCAGAAAACGCAAACATCTTCTCCTTTTGTTCCTGTGTAAACTTGGTCCTGAATCTCTTTTTCCCAAGTGGGTTCTCTGAGGAGGGCTCAGCTGCAGCACTTAGAGATAGCAACATTTGTGGTAAGGATGAGGGCGATGAGTAGTAGTATTGTGATGGTGGTAAGTGTGAGACTGGTGGTGGTGACCTTACTGGGCTTGTACTTGTGCTTGGGCTTGAGCTTGGAGAGGAAAGCTTGAGTTGGTGATGAAAGTTGAGAACTTTAGGGACAGTGTCAGTGTCACGGCGGTGAAAGTTGCGGTGGCAACCACAAGCAGCACATTTTAGTGAAGTTGGGTCAGAGGGAGTGGCATTGGGTGAAGGTAAGAACTCACCACAACCATCAAGAGCAAGACCACCCATTGTTGCAGCATGGTTTTTGAGGCATTCTTTGTAGGACACCAACATGGGTGGTTCTTGCTGTGGTTTTGGTTGTGGTTGTGTTGGTGGTGGGAGTGGAAGAGGGTGGTGGCGTTTGAGTGAGCCATTGGTGAAAGATAAGGACTTGAAAGGTTGGGTTTGTGGTGGGGTTTCAGCATCTGTATCTGGGGTGGGGGTGGTGGGGGAGGTGGGGTTAAAGTCCATGGCTTGGTGATGATGATGGTCAGGGTTAAAGTTTGGAACTTTGGGGGGTTAGGGTTTTGTTAAGGTGAGTGAGAGGGCTTGGAGAATCAAGAAAAGGTGTGTGTGTGTCTGATTGTGAATGGGGAAAAAAAATGAAAAAAAAAGAAGCTAGAGGGTTTAAGATATATGATGGTGATGATGGTGCATGGTAGTACAATATAATGGAATTGATGATGGTTTATTGTAATGAGAAATGAGAGGACGAATGTCAAGGTCCTGTGAGAATATGGGGGCTCTGGATACAAGTGTGTATGAACTGCCCCAAAGGTTTTTTTTTTTTTTTTTTTGAGGAACAACTGCCCCAAAGGCTAAATAAAAAAAATAAAAAATAAAAAAAAAAAGACAAGACTAATTTTACAATACTTTCATAAATATTCAAGCAATATATTATACTAGTTAATATATACTTGTATCAATAAGAATCTACCATCTCAGTAAATTGAAAATTTTACTGTGTTTGTAGCATATTGATGCTCGAAATGACTACTATTCAAGCACTATACTATAATGACTCCAAAAACTGGTTTTGTATAACACTAATACTTATAACATGAATACAAGCCCATCTAATATTTGTTTTGAGATTTTTGTCTCAATTATTTTTGACTAGGAATATATTCCTTGAAATCAAATCACTTTATTTGTAAATCAGTCCTAGGCTGAAACGTGGCTCATGCCCAGTAGCGTATATGAATTGTACAAAAAGTACATTTCAGCACCAGCTATAGACTGCATGCTCTGCATTTTTTTTTCTTTTCTTCAGGGTATGATTTTCCCACCATAATGCGTTACATCTAACATGGTTTGTCTACTTTACCTAAAATCCTCTCCACCATCTTTGTTCATGTTTGCCTTTATCATTGTACCATCCACATCTTCAAACTATTTCAAAATTTTTAAAGGTTATCTGTTTTTGGATTGGAATTGATCAGCTTTGCCGGAATTGCCAAATTCATGATTTAGTTTTTGACAACCTACCAAATTTGGTTTGGCCATTTTTATGAAAAACTCAACAGTTTTTTTCAATTATTGTTTTATATAATACCCTTCTTTTATGGGCTGCTTTGAATTCAACTAAAACATGTTATGTTCCAAATTTTAAGTGATTTCAGATTGTGACACATATTAGAAGTAGGAAAAGAACCTTTAATTACAAAGCCTAATTTTATAAGCCAAGTATAAGATTAGATGATGATGGCAAATTGAAACCTAACTTCAAGTTAACTTGAACTTGCAAAAGCTTAATTAGCATGGTGCTTAAAAAGTAAAGAATCCTTTTTAACAAGAAAAATTACCATAATAATAATAATAATAAAGGTAAGGATTGCATGTCACCATTAAAAACAAAATTGAAAATGTTGATAAAGGGGTAGCTCTAATAGGAAGTAAAGTATGTTGATTTGTGCCCACTTTTTACTTATCATTTCTTCACGCTTACACGTGTTAAAAACATAGCTCTAATGCGGCGACATGCCATGTTATCCCATTTATAAACATCTATCAAAATTTTACATTTTATTTTTATTTTTATTTTTATTTTTTTAATGTAAAAAAATTCACAAGCTTTAAAATCAATACATTTTGTGACTTCATAATTAAACAAGTTTTGCTTTAGGACAGAGTGATGCTTGACTTATAAGGCTTGTTTAACGAAACTTTTTCTCATTTTGTTTAATTTTTTTATATTTAAGTTCTCTTAAAACTATAGAATTGAATGGACTTCAAACATACATAAAATGAACATTTCATTGGTGTGTACTTCAACCTGATTACAATTTTCTGAAATTGTTTTGGCCTCATGATGGAATTTCTATGAAGAAAGAGCAACTCCTCTATAACCAATTTTTGCTATTAAAAAAAAAACACTCTACTTTATTTTTGAGACAATTGAAATAGAAAAAAAGTTTTCCTTTGAATCAGTTTGAAAAAATTTCTTCCAACCCATTACCATGTTGATTCATAATATTATTCACATGTACAAGATCAATTCAATATCATTTGAGGTCTATGGCAAAAACAAATTTAAGTAGTACCTTATATTTTTAAATATCAATTAAATAAATTTATTTAATACTAAGAAAATCAAGATTAATTTCATATAGAGAATTAACAATCATAATTTAGCATAAAATTTAGCAAAAAGAAATTAAAATTTATTTATTTTTAAATAAGGTTGATTTTATCTTGGATATGAAACAACGCATGATTAAGTAAAGATGTAATTTAATTTTTAATTTTGATCTTGGTGTTAAGAGAGAGACAAATATTGTTTTGATACGTGGCCATTTGAGAGATTAGGTGGCTAATATTGAAAATTTACCAAGTATGATATTGGTTTACAAAAATTCAAATCTTAATTTGTAAGAGGAAATTAATCATGATCATTGATAATTTCACACATTTATCATGATCATTGATAATTTCACACATTTACAACAACTTCTAAACAGTTTATGGTTTCAATTAGATCAAGTTTCTATTAGTCTAATATTTTAAAAGACATGTTAAATAAGGGAAAATTGGTGTATAACATTTTTTTAAAGTAAAAACATTATCATCATAAAATTTGGGTTTTTATTTTTATTATATATATATATATATATATATTTTTTACCATAGGAGATAGGGTCCTTTTTATAATAAATGTGAGGGCCTTTTGTAGCGGGGGGGCTTTATACCTAGACCTTGAGCTGACCTATAAATATATTATTCATTGACTCATTAATTAAATAGTTATGTACCAAAAAAAATACATGTGAATAATTTCATCGATTAATAATCTTCTTCCAAAACCGGTTTAAGGGTAAACTTTTAACAAAAGGTATACTCTTTTTTTTTTTTTTTTTCATTTGAAATATATATCAATATATGTTAGTATTTCATTTAGAAAAAGAAAAGAAATATTGTAGCCCATCCAAGTTGAAACAAAGCAAGATGTGATGCTTTTGTCGTTTATGTCTCTAATAAAGGCCAATGGATAATCATGCTTCATTAGCATCCAAGACCAAATATTCTTCTGCATATAAGAATTCATGTGGATTTCAAACCGTCCACCAATTTGAGAGAAGAAGAAAAAACTAAAAAAAGGTGTTCTCTTCTCTATAATGTGCAATTGCTGCGCCTACAAAAGAATAATATGATGAGAGAAAGTGTGGGTTACACTCATAGCTCTAGGCCTGTGTAGAGAGAGATATGACTCTTAGTACTCACAGGGTCAAAGAAGTTCTTAATGGCTTAAAAAACATTGCTCTGACATTTATGTCATCATCAAACAGCACGCGCATTGTCCAAGATGACACAAAGTTTAAAACAGGACACTGCAGGATTTTGATGGATTAACCAATTGGGATGAAGATTGAAGAACATTTTTTCTTTCTTACTTTTTGGCTAAATAATGGATTAAGAGAATCACAGTCAACCAAGCCATGTTTGTGACTTTGTGCATGTAGGTGATATAATTTTTTATTTCTTTTAAGGATTTTTTTGGTTCTCACTTATGATTTCTGTTCCAGATATCCGACAAGGGTGATATTACAATAATAAAGCACTCAAAATGAATTGGTTGAAAATTTCGTTGATTTAGACAGAGTTATGCATAATATAATTTGGGTAGCCCTGCACTTGTGATACTAGATTCAAACACGTGGAAGGTAGGGGTGGAACTAGAATTTTAAGGGCACGACTCATGTACAATATTCAGTTTCGCAAAACACTTATGTCCGCATTTCAGTTTGTCCAGTGGAACTAGACACAGACTCTTCCCTTTCAAAAATGGGAGTCAAAGATAAAATTTTATCTAATGTAATAAGATTATAGAAGATATATGAAGTGTTTTGGAAGGCATTCATGTGTATATATATATATATATATATTAAAATTTTAGCTAAATTAAGGGTAAAATTTCAATTTTTGCAAAGTTTGGGAGGGGGACCAAGGATCTATGTAGTTCCGCCTCTGGTGAGAGGTAGAGTGGAAACATCACTTAAATATAAGACCATTTATTCTAATAATGAAGAAATTATCATTTGATCCCAAAACTTAATCATTATTTTAATACCCTAACTATATCAAAATAGAACATTTTCAACTTCTCTTGGGCATAATGATCAATAAGTGTTAAATGAATTTATGATAATAAATTAATAAATCAATATTAGTAAAGATATCACAACCAAATCCTAGTCAAGATTTAAATTACTTGGAATACAAACAAAGAAATCTTAATCTTACTTGTATCACAAATGTTGCAACCTTAATTTAATGTTTTTTTAGTATAAGGTATAGTTTACTATAAATACCTTACTATATATGGGTTCATTGTAATATGCTAAACTTAATAATAATAAAAAATGTAGTTATTAAAGGGCTTTTTCCAAAATATGTTGGTTGTCGGTACGAATCATGTTTTTAATTTAATTTAATTTCTTCTACTTTCACGATATCATTTCCACAAAGAAAATGAGGAAAGAAAAGCCAAATTGTATATATATAAATAATAATAATAATAATAATAATAATAATAATAATAAAAATCTATCTTCCTAAATCCTTTAATGGGATCTTTTCAGTCATGGTCAATAGATCGAACAAGGAACATGGCTTTTTTCTACAATAATTGAGGCATTGTTATGGTAGGGGAAGACATATCCTACAGCTAAGGGTGGTTAGGCACTCAAAGTAGCCCAAATGCAATGGTTGAGAAAGGAAGAATGAGTCTTTAATTTTTTAGCACCAAGCTAACATTAGAGCCAACACCTTTTAGAAAGAAAGAGAGTAGTCACTACTCACACTAGGCTCCAAATTATTAACAAAAACCATGAGTCCAACCCCAAAGGCCCTTCTAATGATGTGGGGCCCCATAACTAGTCAAATGGCCCACATTTTAACTGGCATATTTGTTTGGAAAATTGTGGCAGAGTGGGTGTTTTTATTTATCACACTTCACAAGTGACAAGTGCATCAGCAATTGCTGTGGGTGGATCAGCATCAACCTAATGACCTAAAAGCATTTATGTTCTCTTTGCATGCAATATTAGAGAGGATAAGATAAGCTTATGGAGTGAAAGTCATTAAAATATCTTCAAAGCCTGCCAAGGATAAGAATCATCCAACTACAATAGAGAATAGAACATTATATAATATTATTTATAGGAATTTAGTTTGCTAATAAGAAACTTTACCTGTTAAGCAAATAGAAGCAGCTACAATATCTTTTATTTATTTATTTGTGCTAAGGATAAGAATCATCCAACTACAATAGAGAATAGAACATTATATAATCTTATTTATATGATTTTATTTTGATTATAAACTTTACCTATTAAGCACATAGAAGCAGCTACAATATCCTTTATTTATTTATTCATTACTTCATAACAAAGTATCTTAAATTTTCTTCTCAAAAAAAAAAAAAGTATCTTAAATTTTATGCCAGAACCACAAAATTTAATTCTTGTTCTTTAGAGAAGGAGATAGAGTTTGGTCTTTAATTCTTTCATCCTCTCTTTTGTTTTTGATCTTTAATACTCTTTTTGTTATTGACCCCTTTTTGGTGGAAGAAAACAAATTTAATAGGCTCTTTACCTTAAAGTCCTTATCCTAATCATGTCATGTTACTTATAGACCTGGACAAAAATCACATTTAACCCTTTAATGCTTTCCATATTGATTTAATGATTTCCCAGACCCAGACAGTAGATTTTGGCTTTATTTACTGAATGACATGCATTATATCAAAGATTTCAATGAATCTTTGATATATCAAAGATTTCCACTAAAATCTATAATCAAATTAATTGTTAGATCGATATTTGATGATAGTTCTTAACAAACATGATTTACCTAGTGAACCATATTATAGAGTGGTAGTAGGCTTTTCTTATTCTCTCAATGCCAATAAAGATGTATTCTCCGTGCCATTGCATTGTAGCTAAATTAGCACATTCCCATACACAAAGTGCTTGGGAGTCTAAGAGGGAAAGGGTTCAAGCTGCGGGGTTAACAGTATGGTGTAATTATTTCTCCAAAAAAAAAAAAAAAAGATGTATTCTCTGTTGTTTTCTACGTAAAACTTTGCCTCCTAGACTCCTAGTACGATATTGTGTTTGTATTATTTTGTTTCTGATTTAAATGCAAAGCTACGGCACCAGTTTGAAATAATAATAATAATAATAATTAATTTTCTAAAAAATAATAATAATAAATAAAGAAGATTGGGAACCAAACCAACTTATACAAATTTCGAATTTACTCAATAGACCAATTGAAAAGATTAAAAAAAAAAAAAATTGTATTTTCTCTCATGTTGGTCAAAAAGGAAATGGGGTAGTCCATGCCTTGGCCGGGAGAGTTAAATTATCATTTTTTTTTGTTGGTTTAGATAGAGTATGTTCTACCTAACATTTGTACTACTCTTGTAAACGATTTTTCTTGTTGATAAATAAAACAATGTAATATTGTTCTTAAAAAAAAAAGGATGAATATTCATCTTATTACTATATTCACTTGTGCATTTGGAAATAGTCATTGGAGCTAGTAATAGTTAGATCGAATTTGACACACTCAAAATTAAATGTAAATCATTGGATATGCCTAGAGATCCTAGGTTCAGTCAACCATACTATCAATTCATTGCATTTTCGCAATGTGTCATAGATAAGGAGTAGAATAGTTTGGACAAAGACTAGAAGACTACTAAGTAAAATGATATATATATATATATATATATTATTTTCAAAAAGAGGCTAAAATATAAATCTTACCAAAGTGAATATTAAATGATAAAAAGTTGGATCTTTTATGATTAAAGATGGGTTGAGTCACTCATGGTTTATTAACCACCCATGACCCATCAACTTCTTAGGTTTTTCTCCCATTACAAAAAGCCAAGAATTTGTTTGCGTGACATTGTAAGATTTAACCCTCTATAAGTAGTGTACGTCATCTAGCCCACAACGAATGCGGTTTTCTACTTTCTAGTCCAAATAAATGACTATGTGGGTCATTTCACCCCCACTGTCTTTGTGGATCATAAACTACAAGCTAATTAGTGGCATCCCAATTGGCATCAAAATTAATAATTTAATGTCACTGTTAGTTATGTAGGTTGTTTCATCCATCCTTATAGGTAAGGACAAATACATTAACAAAAGTTTATGAATTATTCTAATACATTTAAAACTATATAAACCATTTTGAAACATAAAGCAAGTGTTAAGGACCAAAATAAAAATTCAACTTAATTATATTTTATAAGTCTAATTTTGGTATTTTTGAATCATAAAATATAATTATATATATAGCAACGATCTCATGCAGGAAAATATATATTAATTATCTATAATTGTGTTGTGCAATATTTATTTATATTAGAGCGATCTATATGCTTTTACCATGTGTCGCATTCCTTGTGATTTTCTTTATTTAGACTTTCATCCCAATAAAATTTACATTTATATGTCAAAGTATATATTAGTTCATTGAATTAGACAATGGAGTAAATGTATTTTTTAATTATCTCTAGTTGTGCATTAATTATTTATATTAGAGGAATTTATATGATTTAAAAAAATTATATAAGAGTTTTTTGACTCTTCAAAAAAAAAAAATTATATAAGAAACTATTTTTATTTGAAATAATAATAAGAATATTAATAATATGATATTCTTCCTCATATTATGTTTTGATAACAATTGACACAAAAGCCATAAAAAATTAGTGTTAACCATTTAGATTTCTCAACTTTTTCAGTGACATGTAATATATATATATATACATAATATTAATGCAAAACTATAGTATTTATTCTATGTAATTAAAAAGATTATTATTAGGATAAATATATTTATTTTGTTATATTAATTATTTTAAGTGGTACATTAATTAATTATTTGAGTATTATGAAATTTTGATGACATTTTAACTATTTATATGAGAAAAAATTGATTTAGTGAAATAAGTTACTTTTGTAACGGTTGAAATAAAGTCCAACAAAAGAATTTTTTTTTTTAATAACACATAATCAAGAATGTAAAATAAATAATTGAAGGATATTTCCATTTTTATTTTGTCAAAATGATATTTGCATTCTTTAGTATATATGCAAGAAACATGCTTATCTATCATGCAATTTTCAAATTTGTAAAAACTTATATATTATGAGTAAATCACTACACCACACTTTTATTTTCTTTCTATTTTGTCTATCAAATAGAACACTAAAAGTTACAAAATTCTACAACAAAAATTATTGAAATATTGGAGGAAATTAATATCAAGAATTCTTGAATTCTTATTCTTTCAATTATTCTTAAATTTCCAAAATTCTTGTTATTAAACACTCTATACATTAATTCTAAAATGAAATTTATTCAATTCGTACCCCTCCTCTCAATGGTATCTTTCATCTCATCCATCCATCATTCTCATTACAAACTATTGCCAGATTAGCTAATAATCAAAGCATATTTGCAGGCTATTTAACTCAGTTTATTTGTGGTCATTTACCTCAACTAGGTTTTATTGAAATATTAGGTTTAAGGCCCAAATTGTCAAATGATGCTTAGATATGTGAATTGATGTCTTTGCCTTGAACTTTGCATGTATTTGTCCCATAAGCCCATCTGTATTAGTTAAGTTTGCATTGGGAGCAAGTGCTTCCAGGGTTCAGATGCCTAGTACAGATAATTAAGCAGTTTACGAGAGTATCATATTCTCAAAAATTCTTACATCAATATTTTTGTAACATGTTAATATTTCTTTTAATTTGTTAACAAGAAAAACTATTAAGGTTTATATCATTATAGAAAAGATATGATTTTAAGGGTTATGGATGTTATTACTCTACATAATAACTAAGATAAAAAGAATTCGTCCATAATCACCTTCTTTTAACTAAGCTAAAATTAGCATTAATATTTTCTTATTCTAACTTTTAAGTTTACAAAATATATTTAAGTTTATCTCCAAAAAAAAATTATATATATATATAAAAGTGGAGTGCTCAAAAATCAGAATCAATTCCATAATTAAAATCGCATTCCTCTGACATTTATGCATATTAATTGATTATTGATAAAGAATTATGGAATAGCAGAAATTTTTTTTAAAATGAAAATAAGAAATTGAAAACTTCTTAAACGTCCTCATAAATCAATTTCATATCACGAAGGAGATTGAAGAAGATGAACTACCAAAACTTCTTCTTCTTCTTTTTTCTTTTTTTTTTTTCATCTGTAGCTATAGTAAGGCAAAGAAAATTTTTCGGCGTTTTTCCATAATCACATTAGATTCAATTTCAACACGTTTTCCCTCTTTCTATTAGGTTTCATTGCATTCCTCCACTGTAACCAACAATAACAAGTCTCTAATAAGGTATAAGGCTTCCATGTAAATGCTTTTCGCTTAAATTTTAAGGTCATTTTAATTTTAGGTTAGAATTTCTGAAGGAGTAGCTTGGTAGACTTATAAGAATTTGATTTTGAGGTTAGATTTAGAAATGAAACTAGAAGAAACGGTGGTGTAGCCAAGAAATTCTCTTTGGGGCTGCAATTAACTCTAATCTAATATAATGCTTTATTCACTATATATATATAATTAAAAATTAAGGAAAAAAAAAACTTCGATACAGTCCCTTGGTTGCAACACATAAGTTTCTTAACTAAAGTTAAACACATAATTGAATTGAATTTAGTTCCCCTTGAGAGATTATTTCGCTTGTACTGTAAACAAGCATTTTACACACACACACACAAAAGAACACTATATATAACTTTGGGAGGATTATGACTAATTTGTTTCAAAATTATCTAGAGATATGCTTATACTAACAAGAATTTAAACATGTAAAAAATTTTGAGGGGGCGAAATATCATTTTTTTTTTCTAGGGCAAATTTTAAGCCTAATAATAATACAAGGGGAAATAAAGAATTTTAAAAAGTTTGGCTGCTGAAGAAAATTAGGCATTGCCTAATAGACTCCAATTATCCTAATTTTAGATTGAATTTCTTTAGGAGTAGCTTGTACACTAATGTGTTTTTGAGGTTTCTCCTCAGATCAAACACATGTGGGGAGTAGATTTAAGAGACTCCATTGAAAAACTTATAAGATAGCATCTTATTATTCCCATATCATTCTTATAGCTGTAGCTTAATGAATTCAAACATTGCCAAATTGGCAACTAGATTTGAAATTTTTTACTGCCCTGTCTTGCTATACGGCATATACAGAATGCAGATATAGCAGTGCTAGACAGTAGACAGAATGGAAACATTAACTCTCTATGATAATTTATTACATTAAATTTTTAGATTACATGTTCTGAAATTTCTCATAGTAATAATATAAATATTAAGCAATTTGGTAGGCCCTGAAGCAATTCACTTCTAAACTTCATCATTGATTGCTCCAATAGCTTCTTTACCGATTCCAGTGAATCTTTATCCAAAGTATTATAAACACATTAATGACCATATTTCTAACAGGTTCCAGAGCTTGTGCCCACTTACCATTATTCACCTTAACCACCAGTTGCATGATGCGTCAGATTTGTTGGGTCCAAGTTCAACAAACATTTTTGACAAACTGCACTGAACCAATGATATGCTTTGTAGCCTCTGAAAGCAGTTGATAATCACAAGAAATAGGACACCAATATCTAATTACATTTAAGACTATATAAAGTTTATGAATCCTAAAAATGAAGCAGCGACCAAACCCAGATTTTACAAAAATGAAAGGCTTACAATGTATATTAAAAATAATAAGAACCAATGGAAGATTATAGTGTTTATGAATCCAAAAAAAAAAGGACTTTTATTGTCCAACCTAATGGTCATCAAGCACGCTTGGTCATGCAAGTTCAACCTAATCAAAGCTGATCATTAATTTTCAAATTCACAATTCCAACTTAGCAACCAATACTTTTATAGTTGGATTTGCCCAGCTGCACTATAGTTTTATTAAGCAAATTGCTTATTTACTGTAGATGACCCCAAAATTTTGGGACTAAGCTACAATCCTAATCAGAAGTCACAGAAAGAGGTATTCCAGTGATGAGATTGCTGAAAAACATTAGAGGAAATAAGCACTTAAAGTTACAGAACAATAGTTAAAACATTTTTGCAAATTAGTTACAGAATAAAAAGCAACTCTTATTAGTGCATCTTTTTCTCTTCCAGCCACTCTCACATTAGAGCCATAGAATAATCCACCGTCACCTTAAAGACATAGCAACAATTTGCAACTCTCAAGGCCAATGATCTATACAGAGCCAAGGATACCATGCATGAGTGAAAAAACTTAAAATGTCTACCCCCAAGTTAGTTCCTTTCATGTAATTTCATCAATATGGGAGCATGTCAAGCATGATTTTCTAAACAAAAATCAAGTCGCCATCGCCTTTCTTCCTTCCCTGTCTGAATATAGATCGTAGATTCTTCAACATCAGAATTAGGATCTACAAATGCTGCCACCTTGGATAACATTTCACGTAGGACAACTTTTAGCAATGAAACCATGTCAAAGTTCTCCTGGTAATGAAGGAATAGCCATTTATAAGTTTCCCTTCCAACTTTCTTAAATGATAAAAGTTCTTCCAGGCTCACTAATTCAAAGAAACAACATGTTAATTGTTAACTTCCAAGATGAACCAGTAGAACAGAAAGGGTTATTGATTATGACATGATCATTCCTTATCTTTTTTCCAAGTTTCCTACTCAAGAATGCACAAAACAAAAACACCAAAATTCAATTCTATCATGCACGACAAACTACGACATACATAAAAACATAAAGAGGATCTACAATTACCATCACTATGAGGTGAGAACTCCAAATTTTGTTCAAGCCAGTCTTAGTAAAAAGGAAGGTAAATGAAAAACCAGGTCATATAAAAGATTTTGCTTTTTCTCATTTAGCAGCAAGCAAAATGAAATCCACTCTCATATTACAGGCTCTTTTATCCTTAGGAGTAAAAACCAATCCCCTTTTCACAGATATTTGTTAATGTAATGCCAAAGAAGCATTTATTCAACAGTTTGTAAACAATCCCCTTTTTCACAAAAATTTAATCAAGTAAAGAAATAGATTTCCTTGCAAACAGAATCCAATATGCAGTAACTAATTAGCAACTCTTACAGACTAGAATCAAACAAAAAAACTAATAAAAAATAGTTGAAGGTAGTGTATGGAGAAAAAATTATCCTCTATGGAAATTTATTTTAGATAAAATTATCCTCTATGCTTGTGGGCACAAATAAATGGATACATATTTCTGAAGTTAGTGCCACGTGTATAGAAATTGTATTAATGTAAAACAATCATGATTCTTATAGACACAATAACCTATGAAAATAATTCCTTGCCACTTTTCTTTTGTGATATATATGGGCGTCCTAGTTAACTATTGTGACAATGATCCAATGAAGGCATTGTAGCACATACCCATTAGTCTTAACGCTTTTCAATCTTGTATCATTCTCATTGAGATTCATGTTGTTGGTACAAAATAAATTTTATCACTTTTTACAAGCAACTTTATATGATAAAGATTTTGATTATTAAATCATCACTATAGTTTACCTCCTCGATCAACATTGTTGAACTCCTCCACATATCACCTATTATACTGTTCCTTCTTGTTTTTCCCCCTAGGCAAATAGAGAAAGAATGAATGGGAGAATGAAACACTAAAAGGGCATTACTTCAATTTTCATTCAAAACTAATGGACATCTTAGTTGAATACCAATATTCTCCTCCTATAAAATACTGTTGCTATCCAAAATTTTAAAGGGCATCTAAGCCCATTTGGCTTGGGGCCTTGAATAGGCCCAAAAACCCGGACAAACAAAGAAACCCATAAATTGGTGCAAAAGCCCATGAAGGGTATGAAAGAGCCTATGCATAGGATTGGCCATCCTTGTACAGAGCCCAAGAAGAAAAAGACAAAAGGAAGAATAAAAAAAGATTATGGGGCTCTAACCTATGAAAGCAAGCATCAGAATGAGCCACAAAATAAAATAACTGAAATGCATGTGAAATAAACGAGGAGGTGGTGACTGACTGACTGGTCCTTCTCATTTGCGTAAAGCTTTAATGGGTGCATTTGTCCAAGAAAACATCTATACCTACCAGGTGTAATGGACAAGGCGTGGCAAGTCATCTTCTCTTGGTTCAGTGATAAAGCCAATGTCAATACACAATACTAAGAGTGTGCATGGATCGAATTGGGCAGGTTGAAGGAAAATTTTTTTATCCACACATCTTGGAAATTATAGCCAATTTCTAGTCAACTTTGCTTTACTCCTTTCCCTCACATTGCATCCAAACAGACTAATATAGGATACGAAAGCACGGAGAAAATTACACTCTTTAGATTTAGTCAATTTTCACTTGTCTTTTAAATTTCATTTTTTTGTTGTTTTGGTCCCATAAGTTTGCATTGTACTAATAGTCTAACAGTCTAATCTTATTAAAAAAAGATATAGCTAGTTATTAGCTTTCTGATATGGCCAAACTACGTCAATGTAATTCTCTTTCTTTCTTTCTTTTTATTTATTTATTTATTTATTATCTTGGTTCAGTTGTCTTTCTATCTTATTTTATTTTTACTATTTTCACATTCATCACATATTCACGTTCTCTAAGAAAATGGGGAAGAAAACTAAATTTTATATAATATAAAAATAAAAAAAATCTATTTTTCTAAATCCTTAAATGGGATCTTATAAGTCATGGTCAACAGAACAAGGAACATGGCTTTTTCTGCAATAATTGAGGCATTGTTATGTTAGGGGAAGACATATCCTACAGTTAAGGATGATTAAAGTAGCCCAAACGCAGTTGTTGAGAAAGGGAAGTCTTTAATTTTTAGCTCCAAGCTAATATAGAGCCAACACCTTTTAGAAATGGAGTAACTAGGCTCCAAATTATAGCAAAACCAGAGTCCCCCTCCAAGACCCTTCTAATAACCAGTCAAGTGGCCCACATTATTTTGTTTGGAAAATGGTGGCTGTGGGTGTTTTATGATTATCACAATTCACAAGTGAAAAGTGCATCAGCAATTGTAGGTGGATCAGCATCAAACTAATGACCCAAAAGCATTTATTATCTCTGTCATTAAATAAAATATATTAAAAATGAGTTAAAATGTTAAAGTTAAAAAAGTTAAAAAAAATTGTGAGAAAAATGGAGGTATTGCACCTGATGTGAATTCACGTTCTCTTGCCCGCAAATATGTAATATTTTAGAGAACAATAAGATAAGAATCATTGAATAGAATATAACATAATCTTATTTTTATGATTTTGGTTTGTTATTTCTTCTCTTTTATTTATTTATTTGTTTGTTTATTTATTTTATATGTTAAGCTTTTGGATTCAAACCTCTTTTTTTTCCTTGAGAATTGCTTATGACTCGAACTCAAGTCCTTTATTTGATGTGTAGAAACTTCCTAATTTTAGTAAATTAGAACTTACAATTCATCTTATTTATTTGTTCATAATAAAATGTTTTACTAAGAGCTATGTAACTTAATTGTCATTTTCTGGTATTTCCAACAAAAATGTTTAGAGTTTAAATTTCCTCCTCCATTGTAACTATTAAATTATTGTTGAGGGCCATTTTTCGATTCCTCGGCCACGTGTGATCCGTTGGAGGGATGACCTTACTAGGCCTGGGTTTTTTTTGGGGAGTTACGTCTAGAACTCAACATTGGGCCACGTGGTCCAACAACTATCAGCGTATTTTTAAGCCTACAAAATCATTAAGGCCAAAGTTTAAGAATCACGATAATGGTCGAATAAAGATAATGGTTGAATAAATATGTAATATGTCTTTCATATGATAATTTTGATTAGTAGTTGTAATGACAGTTGAAATAAAGTAGTATTTATTTAGAGGTAAAGTAATCATGTACTCAATGATATAAACTTAAAGATATGCAAGTAAAGTCACTTATCTTTGTATGGTTTGTGGCTCAGCTGTGTAGCATCAGTGAGCTAATAGGGTTCCAGCAAAATGCCAGCAGTAGAGACTAGTTAAGCTTGCTCTTCTTATTATGCATTTAAATGAGTTTAAGCCTTAGTCAATAGTTGTAATAGTAGTTGGAATAAAGTAATATATATTTAAATGTGGAGCAATTATATACTCAATGATGTAAATTTAAAGATAAGGAAGAAAAATCACTTATCTTTGTATGATTTGTAGCCCCAGCTGTACAGTTTCTGTGAGCTGATAATGTTCTAACAAAGTGCCGCCAGCGGTAGAGAGACAGTTTCCCCTTTGACAATACTCTTTTAGTTGTTGTGAAGTTATGAATAGTGTTGCCTTCCATGAGAAGGGCTTTTGCATGGAGTATTTGTGCCTTCTAAGAGAAGGGCTTTATATAAGAAGTAGTGGTACCTTCTAAGAGAAGGGCTTTTGTAAGAAGTAGTTATGCCTTCTGAGAGAAGGGCTTTGATATGAGATCTTGGTGCCTTCTAGGAGAAGGGCTTTAGTAATAGGAGTTTATGCCTTCCACGAGAAAGGCTTTTAGTATGAGTGTTTGATGTCTCTTGAGAAGTGTAGAGACAGCAAAAGATATAGATGTGTTGTAGGGTGTAGTATTTGTAATACATATGATATATGGAAGTATGAGAGATATGGAGGTTAAAGATAGTAAAAATATGAGATCATAACAGCTGGAGAAGTTGTAGAGATTGCTTTCCAAGAGGAAAGATTTTGTAAGAGAAGAGTATGGAGATGTGTTTAGGTATTTGGAGATAAGGGCAGTAAGATAGGTGCAGCGGAGTATTAAGATGTGTTTATGGGCAACAAAACAGTAGAATTTTAGAGTGAGAAAGTATGAGAGTAGAACCTAGAAGAATTGTGGTGTGTTATATGTAATGGTGTAGTAATTATGTATGATATTGTGTGAGAGAAATGGAGAAGGAGATGCTTAGAGATATGGGCAGCAAGATATATGTATTTTTAGAATATGGAGAGTGAGATAATGAGTATGAGAGAGTAATAGTATTGTAGTATGTTTAGCCGAGCTGCTGGGATTTTATGAAGGCTTATGAAAGGCATTTGTGAGCTAAGGGTTGAAGAGTTTAGTTTCTAATTTTGGAAACTAAAAACTCAGAAGTTCAGCACTTCATTGAGAGCTTCAAAAGATCCTTTGAGGGAGAAAGAATAGGGAAGCTTATGAAAGAGTTGTTCTCCATTGGTGTCCCCTTTGAGGTGTTGATGAAAGGTCCCTTTAGAGATGAGTTTAAAGAGGGTATTTTAGCAAATAAAATCAGCCAAAATCTGTCCCAATCAGCAATGAATTTTCAGATAATCCATCTTAAGATTTGGCCAAAAATGGTATGTTTAGCTTTAAGGTATCTTTGCTATTTTGGGTAAGAGTTGCTCGGGAAAAAGTACTAGAAAAGGATAGTATCTTGGCAAGAGAAATATAGTTTCTTTAGTTGGTTTTGGTTTTAGCCAAAAGAGGAAAAATCAGTAAAGCTCAGGTTGCTGTGTTAGCTGTCACAGCTGTTCTGAAAAGACTGTCCTAGCTGTCAGGAAAAGCTGTGACAGCTATCATGAAAAAGCTGTCTCAGCTGTCAGGAAAAGTGTGACAGCTATCATGAAAAAGTTGTTTGCTTTGGGCAGAAGCTAATGAGGTCAAATGGGTAATTTCAGACTGCTGGAAAAGTCATTCAACAGTTACTTTATGGATTTGGCTGAAAAATGGTAAGATCTCTTGGAAGAGTATTTTGCTATTTTGGGTATAGCAACTGGTTGCTGGGATTTCAGCATTAAATGGCTGATGATGTCACTCCCAGCCAGGTGTCAAGTGCTGAATACACTGCTGGGGTTCAGCTGGAAATGCTTCCTTTTTGGGTGTTTGTGTTTTTGGTGCAAGGTTCCATTACAACACATTTCTAGTAAGTAATAGAAGGGTTGGTTGAAAGTGAATGAAGCTTTAGAGATTTGGTTAAGGTCTCATTGTGTTGTGACATGAGCTTAGTGAGTAAGAAGAGTATTTAATGTTATGCTCTAGCAGTTGGCAGAGAAATATATGGTCAGATTGTGGCAGACAACAGCTGGGTATGAAAGTTATCATGAATATTTTGTATAGATAGAGATAAAAGATAGCCAATCAGATTAGGCCACGTGTTTGAATTGGATTTTAGCTAAAAGAAGTAATAAGATTTATGTAGAATAATATAATGAAGTTTTTAAATTTGTATAGTAACAGCTGGGGATTGAATGAACAGTTATCCACCCAGTAGTTAGATGGCTGGGGATATTGAACATTTGTCACATGATGAATATTAAGCTTTAGGAAAAGAGCAAAAGAAGTAATAAGATTTATGTAGAATAATATAATGAAGTTTCTAAATTTGTATAGCAACAGCCGGGGATTGAATGAACAGTTATCCGCCCAGTAGTTAGATAACTGGGGATATTGAGCATTTGTCACATGATGAATATTAAGCTTTAGGAAAAGAGTAATGGGGAATTTTATCATCTAAAGTGCTATGTTGATAAGAGACGCTTACCATACGTTACCTGCTACACACGGACTCGTCAGAGTTTAGGGAGTTGAAGAAAACACGCCAAGCAACATGTTTCTTTTATCAACTTTAAACCACTGGAGCTTTACTGAACATACCTCTAGGCCCTCCAAACCACGACTCCCAAAGTTTCTCCAAAGAGACTTATGAGCTTGGATCATAAGCCGAAGGTGAGATGACGTACCTCGGGTTTTGTTGTCATTTTGTGTAAATATGGGCTCTTGTTGAAGAAGCCGCTTGCCATGAGTGTAAGAGAGGTAATATGGGCCATGGGTTTTGATTCATTGCTTAAGCCCGATCCATATGTTGATGTTGATGATATCATGTGTTATGATCCCAATTGATGAAAAGAAAATGTAGACATGAATCCGCCTCTTGAAGTAAGGATCTCGCAGGCCATGTGAGCCCAATCCATGTAGTTGAATGAGATATGAGCTTATTTTGGACTTTAAATAGATTTACCCAAAAAATCAATAATATGCTGAAGTAGCATGGGTTGCCAATGAAGTAATGCCACGTGGGCCGAAAAAACGGTCCTCAACAATTATAAAAATTTTAAAAAAAATCAGGAAAAAAAAAAAAAAAAAACAACAACAACAACAACAACGAAGTGCCTTAATTATATATATATATATATATATTACTCCTTTTTTTTTGGTGGAAGAGAACAAAAATAATAGGTTCTTTACCTTAAAGTCCTTATTCAAATCATTTCACTTATAGTCCTCGACAAAAATCAAAATTTACCATTTAATGTGGGGAGCAAATTTAGAGATGAAATGGAGGAAAGATAGGCATCAAGGCAAAATCTTATTATTCCCATAGCTGTAGGCTGTAGCTTAAACTGCCACATTGAAAATTTTGACTGATTTTTTTTTTGAGAAAGTTTCAACTTATGGCATCCGCTTCCGATGATAACTCATATCATCAGACCAAGACACCAATCAGTTTTTGGTGTAGGCGGGGATTGAACCCTAGATCTTCTATTCAACTATCAGAGACTTTACCAGTTAAGCTAACTGGAACCCACAAAATTTTGACTGATTTGTCTTGCTGTATGGCATATATAGAATGCACAAATAGGAGTGCTAGACAATAGGCACAATGGAAACATTGAATCTCCATCTTAATTTATGACATAAAATTTTTAAATCACATGTTCAGAAATTTCTCAAAGAAATAGAAGGGTATTAAGCAACTTGGTAGGCCCTGAAGCATTTCACTAGTTCTAGCTTTGGCATTAATGAGCTCCTTTCTAACAGGTTTCAGAGCTTAATTATGCCCACTTACCATTGTTCAACTCAACTGTTTTGCAACCACCAGCTGCATGATGCACCTAAAAATGAACCAAAGATTTGCTTTGTAGCCTCTGAAAGCAGTTGAGAATCACAAAAATTAGGGCATTAGTATCTAAATGAACATTCAAGACTATATAAATGTAAATGTCAGGAACCCTGATGGGTTCTAACTTTCTGTCAAAGTCAGGATCCAGTTTATCATGACTTGCTAGTGGCTTTAGAACTTGCCATGTGGTCTTGATGATAACTCCATCAGTTCAGCAAATTTACATAATTTTTCATCACTTTTTCGCACGTTATTGATTTGGTTGTTCAGGACCATGATGGAAATGACAAAGAAGCAGCTATATTCTTTAAATATAGAACTAACCAAGTTCGGTAGATATAAATGAAAATCATCTTATCCGGTTATTTACCCAAAAAAAAAAGTTATCTCATCCAGCCAATGGGGTTCATGTGCAATCCTACATCACCAATGAATTAGTGCCATTTCACGTTCTCATCTTATTTACATACGTATCGCTTTTGGAAAATGCTAAGACAATTTATGGCCGTTTAGTAAGAGATTTCTAATAATGTTGTTAGTATTTTTTTGAAATATGCGTGGATGAAAAAATATGTAAAAATATGTGTAATGTTGTTTAAATACTAAAAACTGTTGTTTAAATAACGGTAACAAACGGACTCTATAATTTCATATAATTTTGACCACCAGTAGCAAATAGTAAGTGGTAAAGTGGCTCTCTATTTCTTTTGCTCACAACTCTCAGATTGTGGTCAAAATTATCTAAAATTATGTGATTCTAAGACCATCTCTAACAGATTCTTTTTGTACTGTTTAAATAATGAATAGTACATTTTATTTTTTGTTTACTCGCTTTTTCAAATACATTTTTCAATTAACTCTCTATCATTTATTTATTCCATTTAAATATTATTTCTTCATTTTTTTTTTAATACTTCTTTATTCTCCTTTTAGTTTTCCTTCATTCATTCCTAAAAGCCACATTTATAATATTTTTATAACACTTTCACAAAAAATTATTTGTGATAAGTTGATATTGATATTAATTTGAACGTAGTATTAAAATTATTTTTTTCTCATTAATATTAGCTAATGGTAACCTACTACTTAAAATTTATTATGAAAATATTGTAAAAATATTGTGGTTTCATTTCTCAATTTTAATTACTTATTCTTTATTTTATTTTTCCCTTATTTCTATACTTTTTTCATTTATATGTTTCTTTCTTCTTCTTTTTTATCCTTTTTTTTTTCTCCTCCACACACGTATATACTTCTTATCTCTATCTTCATTTTCATTTTTTGTTTCTACCTTTAGACATACATCTATCTCTCTTTCATTCTCTCTCGTTCTCATCATCCGAAACAAAGCCCCTCTTAGCGATAGCTAAATCTACACCTCTCTATTTCTTGCTCAGTGAGTACCATGGTTTTGAAACTCGGACCGTTCACTGAACCGTAAAAGGGAGAGGTTTAAGGTTTTTGAGGTCGAACTGAAATTGAATTGGAGTCGAACCGTGATGATGTCATAATTAATTTAATAATTATTTAAAATATAAATAATTATATTAAATTAGTAAAAATATTTTAAAAATTAACTAAAATAGTGCAATTAAATATAGAGATCTATTATTCCTTTATAGAAACAAAGAGATCTATCTTTCAAATGTATTTTGTATATCATAACTTTAAGAAATATTAAATCCTAGTATTTTTTTATGTTGATTAGTTAAATTTGTGATAATATCTAATAATATAATAATTAGAATAAAATATGTATATATATATATATATATAAAATGGTATTTGTGTAATTGTGTTGCATGTCCGCAACGTGGCACTTATAAAATTACGAATGCATTAATTTTTTTTTTTTTTTTTAAAGTGATGAACGGATGGACGATAATTGTATGAGAGATGCTACGTCCATGATATTTTTACAATAAATAATAGGTGGTTAGTTGTTATTGGTTTAAATTTGAACCTAACACTGAGATTACTTTTTTACCCAAACAATAACAACCAATAACAATCTGTCACTTAGAATTTATTGTAAAAATATCGTGAACATATCATTTCTCTATTTGGATTGCACTGTATGTTTACAACATTAGCCCACTAGGAATATAAGAACCAATCATTTTCTTTAAAATAAAAAGCAAACATAAAAAGTTAAAACTTCAACCACTAGCAAAGCAAAATGTGGCAACTCCAATAAATTCTCCCACCTACCCCACCTACTACCACTTCTCTTTCTTTACTTTTGGCCGCTGATGCCATAATTCAGGCCAAAATTGGGAATTAAGTCCATTTTCCTAACTATATAGTTAGTAGGCACGATTTCGAAAGTATATATTTTACTAACATCTTGAGTCTCAAAGACTCAATTTTGGGCTTATAAATCAAGTTTCAAAAACTCGATTTTAGTGTTCTGATCACGTCTGATGTGGCGTTTGTTCACGTGGTGTCTACTTGGAAATCGAATTTCTAAGACTCGATTTATAAGCCCCCCAAAAAAAAAAAAAAAGTCTAAGTCTCTCATGTATAAACCATTCCCAGAAATACCCAAAAAAAAAAAAAATTTCAAGAAATCCCAGAAACACGACGATTCAAGAAATTCAAGAAATCCCAGAGCTCACCTCACCTCGTTGGGTTGTTCACCAAATCCAAAAAACTCTAAGAGAGAGATACCGATTCTACTCAGCTTTTTCGACCCACGGCGATTTAAACCCGACCCACGGCTAGCCACGAGCACTAACGACCATCGACGGCCACCCACACCCCACGACCACACACGGCCCACGCCGAGGTAAAGCCACCCATGGTCCCATGCCGATTTGAAGCCACCCACTCCAATCTCAATCTTTGACTGACTACAGCCCATGTTCCTTTTTTTTTTTTTCTCTCTCTCTCTTTCTTCTTTGATGAGAAGGTGTAAAAGGTGTTTTAAGGCTTATAAATCGAGTCTTAGAGACTCGATTTCTAGGTGGATGCCACGTGGAAAAAATGTCATATCAGATGTGATCAGACCATGAAAACCGAGTCTTTGAGACTCGATTTATAGCCCAAAATCGAGTTTTTGAGACTTGAGATGTTAGTAAAATATATACTTTTGAAACCGTGCCTACTAACTATATAGTTAGGAAAATGGGCTTAATTCCCAATTTTGGCCCGTAATTCATTATTCAATCAGTCTCCTTTTTGTTCTTCTGTGTTGAGCTCTCTGTCTCTTTCTACTATAGATTTGAAGATTGCGAATCAATGAAGTTTAAGCACCTTCAAAAATTATCAGATCTTCTTCCAATCTTTTTTCTTTTTCATGTTCTTTCATTTCTTTTTCATTTCTTCTAGATCTGATCATAACTTCATTCCGGTGTATTGGCCAAAATTCACCGGAAAAGCTGAAACAAAAAGAAACCATCCGAACCTCAAAAATCGGTCACAGTTCTCAGAACCGTACGGTCCGACCATGGTTCACATGAGTCCCTGCTTTTTTCCCATAGAGCGGTTCTTGAAGCTAAAAAAATCGCAAAATCGAGAGGTTTGCGGTTTTTCCAGTCGAATCGTACAGTCCGGTCCAAGTTTCAAAACCATGCTGAGTACTCCATTCATTTTTTTTTCTTTGTTTGTTATTTTTTGGTTCATATATCACGTTGATGGTAGATATTTGTGTAGCTAATAAATTTGAGATGATTTTTTTTTTCTCTCTATTTGGTTAGATCAGTGAGCCATCTCATTCTAAAAGAATGAGGCCCAAAAGAACTATCAATCCGAGGCGGAGAAAGAAAATGGGTCCTAACAAGTTCTGAGGTGCCAATGTACTCACAAGCGAGTTTGATATTGGAATTAGGGGACTAGGAAAAAAAGGTAAAATAGAATATGTATGATTTTGTTATTCTATATTTCATCTTGGATTATTTCGTTAAACTGGTTTGCTTTATCTATATCTTCATTCTTACGTCTATTATCTATTTAGATGTTATTGTTTCCAAGATTTGATTTTTTTTTTTATATATATTTTATATTCCAAATGAAAAGCTTTCCAACTTGTCTATAATTGACAGAAGGTCTTACTCTTGTACTTGTATATATGGGATAATACTCTATGTATCTGTTTTACTTTAGCTTATAAGTCCAACTTTTAGCTTTGTTATCAAAGGGAGAAAAATTGATAGGTTCAAAGAAATCTTTAGCTTATATATTATATGGAATTACTTAATGTTTTTTTAAAAATGATTTTCTTCTCTTAAATTGTTGATTCATCAAGTAGGTACACTAAATTAAGACCTAACACTAAAACATGAACTAACAAAGTTGTGCGTGAGAGAGACCAAATTGAAGCTTTTCCATTACAACTTATTTAGCATTTAGTATGCTTAATTTTCTTATATATATCTTGTTGCAAGCCAAGGATGTGGTTGCAACGGCCATTGCCCTCTTTGTCAATTCTCGATTTCGATTCAAAGAAGGGTCAATATTTAAATTTGGCAAGTTTGATGTGATTAAAGGTAGATGTATGTTTCTAATCTTTTTTATTTTCTAATTCCCTAGTTTCCAATTTTTGTTATTTTCTAATTTAGGTTTATTTACTTTGTTAGGTGAATGCAATTTGCATCCAAGGGTATGGAGTCCCTCGGCAGATAATAGAATTACAATCTCTTGTGATGTAGTAATTAAGTCTCACCCAATGGATATGGCTGCCACTGTGTTTGTCGTGAGGGATAAGCGCTGTATTCCCCTATTTGCTGGAGTGTGCTGGGATATAAGTTCAAGAGAAAAATTTCTCAATTGGAGGGAGAGTGCGTAAGGCTTTGGACAACTTATTTAACTAAAAAAAAAATCCATGACCAATTTGCGTGTAGAGACTTACCTGGAGGGGCTCCCAAATTTCCCGAAGTCTGGAAAAAGAGAAAAAGATGTATCTGCAAATCTAAGTTGGAGCTTTTTGAGTGACTTTAAAGCAACAATTTTAAGACCAAACAAGATTTCTTTTGGATCTGTCCATGGTTCATTGAATCTGGTGGCTCAGCACTTGTCACAAATTGGATGTTTCTACCAATTTCTTGACAAGAGAGGTGAATGTAAAAGTTTGGGTGTTTAAGAAAGATTTGAAGAGTGTAGCTTTATGCAATATCAAAGTTCTGAAGGACCTCACAAGTTATGTGGAAGTGGATATTGTTGAGCGCACAATTTCTAGTTCTAGCTTTGGCATTAATGAGCACCTTCTAACAGGTTTCAGAGCTTATGCCCACTACCATTGTTTAACTTAGCTGTTTTGTAATCACCAGCTGCATGATGCATCTAAAAATGAACCAAAGATTTGCTTCGTAGCAATTGAAAGCAATTGAGAATCACAAAAATTAGTATCTGAGAGCATCCACATCAGTTGGTGGATACTCTTCTATAATACAAAAACTCCTTCATTTTACACATTTTGCCCAAAAAAACACCCACATCAGTGGGTGTAAAGTTGTGCATAATTATACAAATGCTATAGTGACCGTGCATATATGCATTGTCATTGTAGCTCGTGTATTTACTATTTTAATAATTTCTTCTCTCTCCTACGTCAGACTCTCATCTCAACTCTCTCTTCCTCATTTCATCACAGCTCTCTCTTTTTCTCATCTCAACTCTGCAAAGCTGATCAACTTCTCCTTCTTCTTCAAAATCTCAAGCTTCGAAGACGAAGACGAAGACGACGATAGCTCGGCAAAGATCTCGCGCGCCATGGACTAAGTCCGATCTACGAGTTAGGGCGGCGAGTGAGTTAGGAATGCTGATCAGCCTCTCCGATCTAACAATCCGTTTGGAAACGGAGATAGTGACGGAGAATTGATCAGACATGGAGGGCAAAGCTCGTTACTACTTGGACAGCTCCAGCACCTCCTCCGGTGCCATGGGATTTTTGTGTGGAGTCGAGGTCTCGAACTCCAGCACCACCAAGGATTGAGACGATAAGAGTCGTTGATGATGGGGTTTAGGGGTCTCGATTTTCTATGGGGTTTGGAATTTCTGTTTGGATTTTTTGTGGGTTGATGGTGGTGACTGGGTAGGTGGGTGGGTTGATGGGTGGGTTTGATGGTGGTGGTTGGGTGGGTGGGTTTGATGGTGGTGGCTGGGTGTGAGTGATTTTGGGTTTGTGTTGGGTGTGTGAGAGGGTTCCAAAGAGGAGGAGAGGAAAGGAAATAATAAAAAATATAAAAAGAATGAATATTTTATTGAATAAATATGTAGAATAAATAAATTGATATGGGTGTTTTATAAAAGTAAATGTGTAAAATAAAAAAAGTAAAATTTTTTTTTTTGTAAAATAAATAAAAAATTTATACGGATTGATGTGGTTGCTCTAATGAACATTTAAGACTATATAAATGTAAATGGCAGGGACACTGATGGGTCACCAACTTTCCGTAGAGGTCAGGATCCAGTATATCGTGACTTGCTAGTGGCTTTAGAACTCGCCACGTGGTCTTGATGATAAATCCATTAGTTCTTCAGCAAATCTGCATCATAATTTTCATAACTTTTTTCCGTACGTTATTGATTTGGTTGTGCAGGACCATGAAGTAAATGACAAAGAAGCAGCTATATTCTTTAAATAAAAGTACCAACCAGGTTAGGTAGATATAAATGAATGTCATCTCATCCAGATATTTACCACTCAGGAAAAAAAAAAAAAAAAAAAAAAAGTCATCTCATCCAGCCAATGGGGTTCATGTGCTATCCTACACCACCAATGAATGAGTACCATCTCAGCTTCTCACCTTATTTACATGCATATCTCTTTTTGGAGTTATTCCTTATCAATAAGTTGTTATTATTATAGCCAAAAAAAAAAAAAAAAGTAAGTTGTTATTATTATTATTATTATTATTATTATTATTTTACGTTTCTAAAATTCTTCTAATATCTAATTATTATCTCAAAGTGTATGCAGCCTTTCATGTCAAGAGGTTATCTTTAGGATCTATTTGGAAACAATTTAATTAGCTGAAAGTACTGTTTTAAAAACCAAATCAGATCGGCCGGTTCAATTGGGATCTAAACCTAGAATCGATCAGGTCAAAACCAAAAAAATGGGTCAAAATCGAGAAAAACTGGTCAAGAACCAAGTTAAATTGGGAACTGGTCCCTTTTTCAGTTATTTGACCCATTTAGTTTTTAAAACTATTGCTGAAAATAAAAACATTTTACTAAAAGTGAAAAAAAGAAGATTAAAAGTTAGTTGAATAGTACAATAGGATCCATAAATAGTACCAAAAAGAACTTAATAACTCAAATAAGTTGAAACTTGCATAACATCCCAAACGGGCTCTTAGTTGTTCCTACGGCATCATGATATTCATAAGATGTTGGGTTCGAAACATGGTTTTAAAAATCGGACCGGAGGCAAGTTCCTGATTTTCAACCAATTTTTAGTGGTTAATCTCAGTTTTTACTAGATTGAACTGGCATCTAGTTCTCAGTTGAACCGGTCAAACCGGTTGGTCCAGTTTGATTTTTTAAACCTTGGTTTGAAATCGCTTGCTAATAGTAATTCTAATAACACATAAAATATCTTATAAAAAAAAAAAAGTAACACATAAAATGTCACAACTTTTATTATAAATAATATTCTACATGACAAATAACTAGTATTTTACATAACATATTATAATTGAATTTCCGTCACTTTTACATAAGCTTGCCAATTTTTCTCAACTTTCACATTTTATCAGGTAAGTGTTGAGGAGGTGGCCAAAAAAAAAAGGTGAGTGTTGGGGCAAAAGTTGTATTATTAAAATTTTTTATTTCTTCTTCTTCTTCTATATAACAAGCTGTCATTCTCTCCCATTGTCCAAAGAGACCTTTCAAGCTCTCTCAAGTATTTCACCCTCTCCTTTCTCTCCTGTTCTCAATAGCCGAAACAAAGCCCCCCTCCTACTCGCTCCCCATCAGCCAGTAGCCTTCTTCCTCTCCTCTCCTCTCCTCTTAGCGTCAGCTAAATCTACACCTCCGTCTTTCTTGCTCTGTGATTCATCCATTCATTTTTTTTTTTCTTTGTTATTTTTGGTTCACATATCACGTTGATGGTAGATATTTTGTGTAGCTAGTTATAAATTTGACACACACACACACACACACACACACACATATATATATATATATATATTTTCTCTATTTGGTTAGATCAGTGAGCCATCTCATTCTAAAAGAATTAGACCCAAAAGTACTATCAATCCGAGGCGGAGAAAGAAAATGGGTCCTAACAAGTTCTTAGGTGCCAATCTACGCACAACCGAATTAGATATTGGAATTGGGGGACTAGGAAAAAAAGGTAAAATAGAATATGTATGATTTTGTTATTCTGTATTTCATCTTGGATTATTTGTTAAACTGGTTTGCTTTATCTATATCTTGATTCTTAGGTCTATTATCTATTTAGATGTTATTGTTTCCAAGATATTACTTTTTATATTTTTTATATTCCAAATGAAAAACTTTCCAACTTGTCTATAAATGACAGAAGGTCTTACTCCTGTACTTGTATATATGGGATAATACCGTGTGTCTCTGTTCGACTTTAGCTTATAAGTCCAGTTTTTAGCTTTGTTATCAAAGAGAAAAAAATTGATATGTTCAGAGAAATCTTTAGCTTATATATCATATGGAATTACTTATGTTTTTTTTTTAAATGATTTTCTTCTCTTAAATTGCTGATTCATCAAGTAGGTACACTAAATTAAGACCTACTACTAAAACATGAAATAACAAAGTTGTGTCTGAGAGAGACCAAATTGAAGCTTTTCCATTATAACTGTGCATACTACTAAGACACCTGATAAAAATGAAATGGTACACAATTTTGAAACGGTCCGAAGGAGTAGAATTGTAGAAACACAAAATGAGCTTTTAGAATTTGTAATCAAACCTCTGTTTTGATCTTATTATTTTGGTTGGGTTCGGAACTCACTTATGTACGGCTTTTGTCATTTAGTTTATAATATTTCTTTCTATTTTTAACTTGTGGATCGTTGCTTGCATCATTGTCGTGTTTACATTGATTGTTTTCATGCATCATTCTCTACATATCTTCATGTCATTATTGCATGCTTATGTTTTGATCATACTTGTGATCATGCATATTTCCTTTTGGTCAGTTATATTTAATGATTTCTCTAATCCTAGCACCCCTTTGGTCAGGGAGTTCTACGCAAACTTCCATAACCAATAAGTGCTCTCTGTCGAGACCATTGTTAGAGGTGTCTTGATTCCTCTTGCTCCTGCATTTCTCGGTAAGATCATTTGTCTTCCACTTCTCTATGATGTCCCTAGTAGAAAGTTGTATGAGACTAGAGATGAAAAGGAATAGGAAAAGACTAAAAAGGACACCTGAGATGGTGAAGTCCATCTGTCCATGACATGCGTGAAGTAGTATTTCTTCTTTTTTTTTGGCTGAATGCGTGAAGTAGTGTACTTTACTAGAACTAATGGCTTTTTATAGCATCATTCTGTAAGTCTTTCATTTATGTTGTAGTATTTTAGTAAAAATATTACAACTTATTTAGCATTTAGTATGCATAATTTTCTTATATATATTTTGTTGCAGGCCAAAGATGTGGTTGCAATGGTCATTGCCCTCTTTGTCGATTGTTGATTTCGATTCAAAGAAGGGTCAGTATTTAAATCTGGAAAGTTTGATGTGATTAAAGGCAGGTATGTTTCTAATTTTTTTTATTTTCTAATTCTCTAGTTTCCAATTTTTGTTATTTTCTAATTTAGGTTTATTTACTTTGTTAGGTGAATGCAATTTGCATCCAAGGGTATGGAGTCCCTCGGCAGATAATAGAATTACAGTCTCCTGTGATGCAGCAATTAAGTCTCACCCAATGGATATGGCTGCCATTGCGTTTGTCACAAGGGATAAACGCTGTATTCCCCTAATTGCTGGAGTGTGCTGGGATATGAGCTCAAGAGTTTTTCAATTGGAGGAAGAGTGCATAAGGCTTTGGACAACTTATTTAACTCAGAAAAAATCAATGACCGATTTGCATGTAGAGACTGACCTGGAGGGGCTTCTAAATTTACTGAAGTCTAGAAAAAGAGAAAAAGATGTATCTGCAAATTTAAGTTGGAGCTTTTTGAGTGACTTTAAAGTATCAGTTGTAAAACCAAACAAGATTTCTTTTAGATCTGTCCATGTTTCATTGAATCTGGTGGCTCACCACTTGTCACAAATTGGATGTTTTTACCAATTTCTTGACAAGAGAGGTGATCAGAATGTAAAAGTTTGGGTGTTTAGGAAAGATTTGAAGAGTGTAGCTCTTTGCAAAATCAAAGTTCTGAAGGACTTCCACATAACTTGTGAGGTCCTTTAGAACTTTGATCTTGCAAGAAGTTACCCTCTTCAAATCCTTTCTAAACATTCAAACTTTTACATTTTGATCACTTTTTTTGTCAAGAAATTGGTAGAAACATCCAATTTGTGATAAGTGGTGAGCCATAAGATTCAATGAACCATGGACAGATCCAAAAGAAATCTTATTTGGTCTTACAACTGTCGCTTTAAAGTCACTCAAAAAGCTCCAACTTGGATTTGCATAAACATCTTTTTCTTTTTTTTTTTCAAACTTTAATAAATTTGGAAGCCTCTCCAAGTTAGTTTCTACACGCAAATTGGTCATAGATTTTTTCTGAGTTAAATAAGTTGTCCAATTTCTAGTTCTAGCTTTGGCATTAATGAGCACCTTCTAACAGGTTTCAGAGCTTATGCCCACTTACCATTGTTTAACTCAGCTGTTTTGTAATCACCAGTTGCATGATGCATCTAAAAATGAACAAAAGATTTGCTTTGTAGCAACTGAAAGCAGTTGAGAATCACAAAAATTAGTATCTAATGAACATTTAAGACTATATAAATGTAAATGGCAGGAATACTGATGGGTCACCAACTTTCTGTCAAGGTCAGGATCCAGTTTATCGTGACTAGCTAGTGGCTTTAGAACTCGCCACGTGGTCCTGATGTTAAATCCATTAGTTCTTCAGCAAATTTGCATCATAATTTTCGTAACTTTTTTCCGTACGTTATTGATTTGGTTGTGCAGGACCATGAAGGAAATGACAAAGAAGCAGCTATATTCTTTAAATAAAAGATCCAACCATGTTTGGTAGATATAAATGAATGTCATCTTATCCAGATATTTACCAAAAAAAAAATCATCTCATCCAGCCAATGGGGTTCATGTGCTATCCTACCCCACCAATGAATGACTACCATCTCACTTTCTCACCTTATTTACACGCATATCTCATTTTGGAGTTGTTTCTTATAAGTCATGGTCAACAGAACAAGGAACATGGCTTTTTCTGCAATAATTAAGGCATTGTTATGTTAGGGGAGGACATATCCTCCAGTTAAGGATGGTTAAAGTAGCCCAAACGCAGTTGTTGAGAAAGGGAAAATGAGTCTCTAATTTTTAGCTCCAAGCTAATAGAGAGCCAACACCTTTTAGAAATGGAGTAACTAGGCTCCAAATTATAACAAAACCAGAGTCCACCTCCAAGACCCTTTTGGCATATATAAAAGAGTAATGCTACGGTCACAAATTATATTACAATATTTTTACAAACTATTGTTATAGCTAATTTTTTATTGATTTTTATCTAGGCTCACTACTAGCATCACTTTTCATTTACCAATAATCACTCACCATATCAGTTGTTTGTAAATTCTTTTATAAAAAAATTTGTATCTCTAACATTATTCTATCCAAAATGCACAAATAGGAGTGCTAGACAAAAGGCACAAACATTGAATCTCCATCTTAATTTATTAAATAAAAATTTTAAATCACATGTTCAAAAAATTCTCATAGAAATAGAAGGGTATATTAAAGCAATTTGGTAGGCCTTGAAGCATTTCACTATTAACTTCCGTATTGAATGCTACAAAATACCCTCTTGACCCATTCCAATAGATCTTTCTCCAAAGCATTATAAACACAATTTCTAGTTCTAGCTTTGGCATTAACTAGTCGCTAACCCGTGTAATACACGGAATAGTTAAATAAAATGACAATTAACTAACATCACGTTAAGGTAAAAGAATTAATGAGAGACTGATTTGTCCACCAAGAATTTAAAAGAAAAAAAGATTGATATAATAAAATCTAAGAAATTTAGAAATAGAAAATTTGGTTAATAATATTCATATTATAGACATTTTGCTAGTTAGCGTTTAAAAAAAAATGGATCTGTCATAATTAAATAAAATACAATGGGAATAAATATTTAACTTCTATGCTTTTCTATAGTTTAGAAGTGCTGTCTAACGTAGAATGTTATTAGGTTGTAAGAAAGATTTTTATAAAATGTTAATATCATATATATATACTTATATTGTCAATGTCTCACTGCAGGTGCATAGTTACTGAAACCTACAAAGTAATTTACAATTCTTAAATTATTAAAGCAAAATTCTCAAAAGTAATATATGTACACACACTCAAAACTAATATAAACTATAAAGATAAAACAAATCTTATTTAGTCGTATTAATAATAATATAAGCAATTCAAAACATGGAACATTATCAAATTTATAACATATAATTTCATTATCTTTTACGTTGAATCCAAACAAATAATTAATTGAAATTAATCCAAACAAATAATTAATCAACCAAAAATCAAAGTTTTAATTAAGAAAACAAAAAATCACATGAACCCAAAATAAAAATTCTCAATAAAGAAAAAACATATAAGATAAAGAATTAAGATCAACCTACTAAGATGCAAATACCAAAAACCCCAAAACTTAAACCTTTCAAATTTTATAGAATCCCCAAATTCTACTTCAAAACCAAACAAAACCCTTCAAATTCAAAAAATTCATATATAATATACCAAATAAAAATTTACCACACTTTAGGTTGGAAGACATAGGTTGCAGCTTTGATTTTTCTCCAAAAAATAGAGATTCTTCATTTGCCGTATACAATATAAAATAATTATTAAAAATTTCAACCCAAAAACCAAACCCACAAAAATACTATCAAAATATAGAAATTAACCCAAACTCTTAGAACAAAATAAATTCTAAACATAACAAAACAATAAGATAGAATGAAAATTTCAGGCACATATGAAAGCAAATAAAAAAGACAAAACCTACATTTTTTTTTTTTTAGTTGAGTCTCTCTCCTTCTTATTTTTTTAATTTTAAAGTGAAGTTAAGTTTAGGGTTTTGAGATGGTAATTGCTAGGGTTTTAAAGAGAGAAGAGAGAGTCCTACCAGAAGTCTAAATAATATAAACAATTCAAAATATGAAACATTATCAAATTTATAACACCTAATTCCATTATCTTTTACGTTGAATCCAAACAAATAATTAATTGAAATTAATCCAAACAAATAATTAATCAACCAAAAATCAAAACTTTAATAAAAAAACAAAAAATCACATGAACCCAAATAAAAATTCTCAATAAAGTAAGAACATATAAAAATTTACCACACCTTGGGCTGGAAGACATAGGTTGCAGCTTTGATTTTTCTCCAAAAAATAAAGATGTTTTATCTGCCATATACAATATAAAATAATTATTAGAATTTCAACCCAAAAACCAAACTCATAAAAACACTATCAAAATATAGAGATTAACCCAAATACTTAGAAGAAAATAAATTCTAAACATAATAAAACAATAAGATAGAATGAAAATTTCAAGCACATATGAAAGCAAATAAAAAAGACAAAACCTACGTTTTTTTTTTTTTTTTTTTTACGTGAGTCTCTCTCTTTATTTTTTTAATCTTAAAGTGAAGTTGAGTTTAGGGTTTTGAGATGGTAATTGCTAGGGTTTAAGGAGAGAAGAGAGAGTCCTACCGGGAGTCTCTCTCTTTTTTTCTTAATCCTAAAGTTTTTTTTTTTTTTTTTTTTTGGTGAGTCCTTTTTAAAAATAAAAAAAAAATTCAAACCTAAAGTGAGTCATTTTTTTTTTAATTCTAATGTGAGGTATCTTAAAAAATTATAATTAATTTTTAATCTTCAATTTTATATTATATATAGATAATAATAATGATGTGATAGGCCAACAAAATATATCTAATAGAGTTTTACTTAAACTAAACTATTGTAACACTAATAAATATAAGAAGATATAAAACCAAGAATAAAAAGAATCTAAAATAAAAAGAAACTATTTGGTATTTTTGTGATAAGTTGATGTAGGATATTGTTTGTGGGTGTAAAAGCCCAATGTTACGTATTGGGCCAGGGGCCCAATTCGAATATCACTATGTGTCCGAAAAGAAAAAAGAGATTAGAAATGAGTTCATGTGGGGGAAATGCACTTGGAAATGAATGAGAGGAGAATTCCGAAGACAACCCTATCAGTCCGAAGAGATCCCTCTCTTCGGATCACAGGAGAACTTGATCAAACAACTATATTAAAGGCCCAAGTGACCTTCCCAACTATCTCCACAATAAGGACAAGCCAGGGCATGCCTAGAGATGATGAGAACAGAGAAATACGTAAAAGAAAAAGCTGCTACCACCGCATTTAATGCACTGCAGCAACTTTTCTGGCCGCATTTATGTGGAGAAGACCCCTGAATAGTGCAACCTCAGCTACTACCACTCACGGCAAACTAAAGCAGACGTTTGATGTGACATGTACTCAAGTGAATGCTTAGATGAAGAACAAGTGTACGGTGAAGATGAGAAAGAAAGAGAATATATAAATGGAATAGGCCTCTAAATGTGATGGGGGAAAAAAGGGAGGGAGAGAGAATTGTATTCACTTTTCCATGAATAATAAGCCTCTTCGGATTTGAGTATTATCCATTCTTGAAGTATTTTTACTTTAGTTTATTCTACTGGCCAAAGTGAATCGTTGCTAAGTTCATAACCAGCCTAGCTTTTTCACCTACTCTCTACAAATTTATTATTCTGGATTCATTGGGTTCACAATCCGAAAAGTTTGGGCTTGGCCTGTTAAATCTGGACCCTACATTGTTAATGTAGGATATTGTTATTTTGGTATTTTTATGTAAAAAACGTTATTTTAGGTCTAAGTGATTTATTTCCTTATTTTTAGGTTCTTTTAATGTTTTTTTAGGTCAAATTTGGTTCCTATTATGATTAGGTATTAATTAGAACTTATTTTAGAATATATTTTCTTGTCGATCAAGTTTTATGAAGCCCTTAAATAGGCCTCCAAGTTTGTATACGTTTTTCAATATTATTGATATTAATAAAAATTCAAACTTTTTTCTATTGTTTTTCTGGTGAATTCTATATAAGATATAAAACCTAAAATAAAAAGAATCTAAAATAAAAAGAAAAAAAATAGTGATGATATGGAAAATTGTGAGAGTTTCAGAGACTTCAATTTTATATATATATATATATATATATTGATGAGCACGTTCTAACAGGTTTCAGAGCTTATGCCCATTTACCATTGTTTAACTCAGCTGTTTTGTAATCACCTGCTGCATGATGCATCTAAAAATGAACCAGAGATTTGCTTTGTAGCAACTGAAAGCAGTTGAGCATCACAAAAATTAGTATCTAATGAACATTTAAGACTATATAAATGTAAATGGCAGGAATACTGATGGGTCACCAACTTTCTGTCAAGGTCAGGATCCAGTTTATCGTGACTTGCTAGTGGCTTTAGAACTCGCCACGTGGTCTTGATGATAAATCCATTAGTTCTTCAGCAAATTTACATCATAATTTTCATAACTCTTTTTCCGTACGTTATTGATTTGGTTGTGCAGGACCATGAAGGAAATGACAAAGAAGCAGCTATATTCTTTAAATAAAAGAACCAACTAGGTTTGGTAGATATAAATGAATGTCATCTCATCCAGTTATTCACCACCAGAAAAAAAGTCATCTCATCCAGCCAATGGGTTCATGTGCTATCCTACACCACCAATAAATGAGTACCATCTCACCTTCTCACCTTATTTACATGCATACCTCTTTTTGGAGTAATTTCTTATCAGTAATTAATTTTTTATTTAAATTTTTTTAATGATTCTAGAATTCTTTTAGTATTTAATTATTATCTCAAGTGTATGCCATCTTTCTTTTCAAGAGGTTATTTTAGAATTCATTTGGGAATAACTTAATTAGCTAAAACTACTGTTTTAAAAACCAAATCGGATTGACCGATTCAATTGGTTCAACTGCGAACTGAACCCAGAATCGATCTAGTCAAAACCAGAAAAACCAGTCAAAATTGAGAAAAACCGATCAAAATTGAGAATAACTAGTCAAGAACCGAGTTAAATCGGGAACCAGTCCCCTTTTTTAGTTATTTGATCCATTCGCTTTTTAAAACCATAGTTGAAACTAAAAGCATTTTACTGATAGTGTAAAAAAAAAAAAAAAAAAGGTTAAAAACTAGTTGAATAGTACAATAGGACCTAAGAATAGTATAAAAAAGAACCTAATAACTCAAATAAGCTTAAACTTGCATCACATCCCAAACGGCCTCTTAGCTGTTCCTATGACATCATGATATCCATAAGATATTGGGTTCGAAACATGGTCTTAAAAACTAGACCGGAGGCAGGTTCCTAATTTTTGGCCGGTTTTTACCGTTTATTCTCGATTTTTACCGGCTGAACTAGCATGTGGTTCCCAGTTGAACTGGTCAAACCGATTAGTCCGATCCAATTTTTAAAAACTTGGTTTGAAATCTCTTGCCAACCATAATTCTAATAACACATAAAATATCTTATAAAAAAAAGTAACACATAAAATGTCACAACTTTTATTATAACTAGTCATGGACCCGCACGTTGCGCGTAATAAATTTATTTTATTTTTTTAATTTATTTTATTTTTATGATTGTGTTATTATTTTGAATAATTTCAATGTATTACTACTTAAGCCCTCTCAACAGTTGGGCTCCGATATTGAATTTTAAATAATTTTAAATTCAAATTATTTTGAATAATTTTCAATGTATTACTACTTAAGCCCTACCAACCATCATTAAATCGTCATTATAGCAAAAGATTATTTCAAATGACTGGTGGATAATATGAACGCCCTACCAATAATATAAGGACTATTTTAGCAAACATTTCATTTTAGAGAGACCTGAAGAAATATTCAAACTTGTGTGAACTTGCAATTTAATAGATAATTCATTATAATTTGGTAGAAACCAAAAAATAATATAAAATTATTTTAGCACAACAAAAGATAATATAATCTCAATGTTATAATAGCAATTTCATTAATTGAGAGTTGGACATAATTTACAAAACAATCTAGCTGTTGAACTTGAAATTTAACAGATAATCCGTAATTAACTGGTGGAAAATATGAACAACCTACACAACCAAAAGAAAATATAAAAAAATATTTTAGCATAGCCTTTTCATTTTATAGCTGTTGAACTTGCAATTTAATAAATATTTTGTAATCAACTGGTAGAAAATATGAACAACCTACACAACCAAATAAAAATATAAAGAATATTTTAGCAAAGCCTTTTCATTTTATTTATAATTAAAAGTTAGAAACACTTGAAAAAACAATCCAGTGTAAAAACATGTAAATTAACAGGTAACTTGTGAGCAATTGGTGGGTAAAATAATAATCAAAACGGTGACAAGTGTCCACGTCAATGAACACCAAGACCTTTTTCTTTTCTTTTTTTAACCTTTTGATAAATGAACACAAACACTCACATGCAAATACACACTCAAACACTAAAAAAAATATAATATTTTATGTCATCTATCTATAGTGTCTTCTTGCTTGGTAAGTAAGTTCACACAAGTATCATGAAGACCATTTTTCTAAGACTATTTGGAGATTCCTGTCTTTATGCTGTTCTGTTAAAAATTAAAATATCACAAGGTAAGACCAACCCAAAAACTTAAACTATAATAGTTTTTTAGACCAACCTCATTCTTTTTAATCTCCCTCCTTTTTTGCTTTTAATCTACCTTTGTTTTTACTCTTTCACTTTGTGTTAAAACCTTCCAATGCCAAGCATGTGAATTTCGGTCAAAAATTCATTAAATAACTTATTGCTCTACAATTGATTTTCCAACTACTATAATTGTAGTTAACACCTTCCTTTTGAATGAGATCAATAGACAAAAACCCCAAAACAATACCAGTTTTTTTTTTTTTTTTGTACTCCAAATGTATTATGTATACAACCATGTTTTGAAGCTTGGCCTTTGGTAGCAATTATTTCACAGAATGGACCTCACAAGAAGACTAAATTACTAAACTTTTTTGAGAATCAGCTAAATTATTGAACTTAATGATGTATATAAGGCTACATCCAAGAAATAATTAATTAAAAAAAAAACATCCAAGAAATAATTAATTAACCATGTTCTAAGGCATCAAGATGGTTGCTGAAAAATGTCGTAGACACTAATCTCAATGTTGATTTCTTTTTCCTTAGCTCATCGTGCTTAAATAGTAGGAACATGACATAAGAGGCATAGATTTTAAAAAAAGTCTGCAGTTAATTAAAACTTCTCAATTTGAGGAAAATATTGCACCTACAATAGTTTAGGACGTGCCCATTAGGAAAAAAATATCACAAAAGATCCAAAGAATTTTCCAAGTGTTATGCATGAGAAAGTTAAATTGTGGTCCTAAAGAGCAACAAACAGTTGTTTTCAAGCCCCCTAGAAGTGTTCTTACTTTTCCACAGTGCCTTCGATACTCCCAAACCAAAAGTGCAACTTATATAGTATCACTGTTCTGCTCTATAGTTGCTCTCCAGCAAACCTCAGTTTGGCAGGACTATTGTGGGAAAAATAATGAAAGAAGCCAATATAAGTGCATCAACCAACCATAAAAATGGATTTTCAATTCCAAATTTTCAATAAATGATAAGCTATTCCAAGTCCAATCAAAGATAAGTTGCAAAACAACAGGGCTTTGAACATTTACATTCCAAGTTATTTCCAATTGGTTAATGGGCACAATTGCCTAAGGCAGAAGGTACAATTTCACCACAACTAATTGGGTATTAATCCCACCAATAACCTATTTCATAAATTAAAACCTCCCTTGAACATAAAAATAAGACACAGAAGAGAGAAATGGTAAAAAAGAAAGTATAAAAATAAAGGAACCTAGGAAAAGTCCTACTATGGCTTTGTGCCAACTTGCAAAAGAAAATGCAAAAGTATAAACACTGTGTTGGGCATTTTTCTTAAGGTTCTATTACTCTGAAAATACAATGTAAAAGACAATGGCTAACCAAAAAAAAAAAACAAAAGTAGTCCCAACTGGCTGAACAGGTATATGCAATTAGACAAAAAGTTATTGTATTTGTGAGTGCAAACAGTGAGTGAATTCCATTGGTTAAGCAAGTCAAGGACAATGTAAGCTTTGATCTCTCAACAATCAAAGTTCTTTATTCATAATTGAAGGCTTGGTTTACTCCATCTCAAATTCTCCAGAATTCAACTTTAAGCAATTTTGGACAATTGTTATGTCCATATTTGCTCATGATCTTGAATCAACCCGCCTACACCGATTGGTCTTGGACGACCCACAGCGACCCAAATTCTCAGGCCAATAATAAAGATTCAATTTTGAATGTGTGTTTGTCTTCCTTATAATCTCAGAAACTGAGTTGTGTGTTCAAAACTAAGCAGCAAACCACTACTGCCAATCCATATAAATCAAAAGACAAACTACTGGCAGTATTTATGTAGCTTCTGTCAGACAATACGCCAATTAAAAACCACAACGACCATAACAATCATCCACACCACACCACAAAAGAGGCTGTAACAAAATGTAAAAAAGGAAACCAAAAACATCAAGCAAAATAATGGAGCACAAAAAGAACTGGGGTTTAGAGATACCTCAACCGAATCAGCCAGATTCCGTAAGTATTTATATACTGTGAGGAGAGGAAGACAGCCAAGAAGTAACTCAGATAAGTGGCCGTTACTGTGAAACCGTAGAGCAGGAAGGTGGTGAGATTTTCAGACTCTTTGGTTGTCCTTGAAATCATAGAGCTAAAGCGTAGTGCTGAACTCTCTGGTTGTCCTCATGCTGTGCTTCTCACGCACAACCCTTTAGGTTTCCACGGTTTCAAATCTTTCCTTTAAGTTGAAAAGGCCTTGGGCTGGGCTTTATGGTGGAAGTAAATAGATAAAGAGTGGGCTCGGATTTATTGTACAAATTTATTATAAGGCTGAGATTTATTATTCTGAAATTTGTAAAAATTGTTTTAAAATTGTAGGTAAAATAAAAATTAAAAAAAAAAGAAAAAAAAGATTAGGATGACACGGCCGCTAACGTGGCGCAACGTGAGCGCAGCAACATTAAACTCTACACTTCAACTTTTAGTAATATATAGAATATAGATAAAAACCACAGCAACCATAACAATCATCCACACCACACCACAAAAGAGGCTGTAACAAAATGTAAAAAAGGAAACCAAAAACATCAAGCAAAATAATGGAGCACAAAAAGAATTGGGGTTTAGAGATACCTCAACTGAATCAGCCAGATTCCGTAAGTATTTATATACTTTGAGGAGAGGAAGACAGCTAGGAAGGAACTTAGATAAGTGGAAGTTACTGTAAAACCTTAGAGCAGGAAGGTGGGGAGATTTTCAGACTCTTTGGTTGTCCTTGAAACCGTAGAGTTGAAGCGTAATGCTGAACTCTCTGGTTGTCCTCACGCTGTGCTTCTCACGCACAACCCTTTAGGTTTCCACGGTTTCAAATCTTTTCTTTAAGTTGAAAAGGCCTTGGGTTGGGCTTTATGGTGGAAGTAAATAGATAAAGAGTGGGCTGGGATTTATTGTACAAATTTATTATAGGGCTGAGATTTATTATTCTAAAATTTGTAAAATTTTTTTTAAAATTGTAGGTAAAATAAAAATTTTTTAAAAAAAAGAAAAGATTGTGATGACATGGCTGCTAACGTGGCGCAACGACATTAAACTCTACACTTCAACTTTTAGTAATATATAGAATATAGATAAAAACCACAGCAACCATAACAATCATCCACACCACACCACACCACAAAAGAGGCTGTAACAAAATGTAAAAAAGGAAACCAAAAACATCAAGCAAAATAATGGAGCACAAAAAGAACTAGGGTTTAGAGATACCTCAACCGAATCAGTCAAATTCTGTAAGTATTTATATACTGCGAAGAGAGGAAGACAGCCAGGAAGGAACTCAGATAAGTGGCCGTTACTGTGAAACCGTAGAGCAGGAAGGTGGGGAGATTTTCAGACTCTTTGGTTGTCCTTGAAACTGTAGAGCTAAAGCGTAGTGCTGAACTCTCTGGTTTTCCTCATGCTGTGCTTCTCACGCACAACCCTTTAGGTTTCCACGGTTTCAAATCTTTCCTTTAGGTTGAAAAGGCCTTGGGCTGGGCTTTATGGTGGAAGTAAATAGATAAAGAGTGGGTTGGGATTTATTGTACAAATTTATTACAAGGCTGAGATTTATTATTTTGAAATTTATAAAAATTGTTTTAAAATTGTAGGTAAAATAAAAATTAAAAAAAAAAAAAAAGATTGGGATGACACGGCCGCTGACGTGGCACAATGTGAGCGCAGCGACATTAAACTCTACGCTTCAGGTTTTAGTAATATATAGAATATAGATAAAAACCACAACAACCATAACAATCATCCACACCACACCACAAAAGAGGCTGTAACAAAATGTAAAAAAGGAAACCAAAAACATCAAACAAAATAATGGAGCACAAAAAGAATTGGGGTTTAGAGATACCTCAACCGAATCAGCCAGATTCCGTAAGTATTTATATACTGTAAGGAGAGGAAGACAGCCAAGAAGGAACTTAGATAAGTGGCTGTTACTGTAAAACCGTAGAGCAGGAAGGTGGGGAGATTTTCAGACTCTTTGGTTGTCCTTGAAACCGTAGAGCTGAAGCGTAGTGCTGAACTCTCTGGTTGTCCTCACGCTGTGCTTCTCACGCACAACCCTTTAGGTTTCCACGGTTTCAAATCTTTCCTTTAAGTTGAAAAGGCCTTGGGTTGGGCTTTATGGTGGAAGTAAATAGATAAAGAGTGGGCTGGGATTTATTGTACAAATTTATTATAGGGCTGAGATTTATTATTCTAAAATTTGTAAAAATTGTTTTAAAATTGTAGGTAAAATAAAAATTAAAAAAAAAAAAAAAAGATTGGGATGACATGGCCGCTAACGTGGCGCAACGTGAGCACAGCGACATTAAACTCTACGCTTCAGCTTTTAGTAATATATAGAATATAGATAAAAACCACAGCAACCATAACAATCATCCACACCACACCACAAAAGAGGCTGTAACAAAATGTAAAAAAGGAAACCAAAAACATCACGCAAAATAATGGAGCACAAAAAGAACTAGGGTTTAGAGATACCTCAGTCGAATCAGTCAAATTTTGTAAGTATTTATATATTGCGAGGAGAGGAAGACAACCAGGAAGGAACTCAGATAAGTGGTCGTTACTGTGAAACCGTAGAGCAGGAAGGTGGGGAGATTTTCAGACTCTTTGGTTGTCCTTGAAACCGTAGAGCTAAAGCGTAGTGCTGAACTCTCTGGTTGTCCTCATGCTATGCTTCTCACGCACAACCCTTTAGGTTTCCACAGTTTCAAATCTTTCCTTTAATTTGAAAAGGCCTTGGGCTGGGCTTTATGGTGGAAGTAAATAAATAAAGAGTGGGCTGGGATTTATTGTACAAATTTATTATAAGGCTGAGATTTATTATTCTGAAATTTGTAAAAATTGTTTTAAAATTGTAGGTAAAATAAAAAAAATAAAAAAAAAAAAGATTAGGATGACACGGCCGTTGACGTGACGTAACGTGAGCGCAGCGACATTAAACTCTACGCTTCAGATTTTAGTAATATATAGAATATAGATAAAAACCACAACAACCATAACAATCATCCACACCACACCACAAAAGAGGCTGTAACAAAATGTAAAAAAGGAAACCAAAAACATCAAGCAAAATAATGGAGCACAAAAAGAATTGGGGTTTAGAGATACCTCAACCGAATCAGCCAGATTCCGTAAGTATTTATATACTGTGAGGAGAGGAAGACAGCCAGGAAGGAACTTAGATAAGTGGCCGTTACTGTAAAACCGTAGAGCAGGAAGGTGGGGAGATTTTCAGACTCTTTGGTTGTCCTTGAAACCGTAGAGCTGAAACGTAGTGCTGAACTCTCTGGTTGTCCTCACACTGTGCTTCTCACGCACAACCCTTTAGGTTTCCACGGTTTCAAATCTTTCCTTTAAGTTGAAAAGGCCTTGGGTTGGGCTTTATGGTGGAAGTAAATAGATAAAGAGTGGGCTCGGATTTATTGTACAAATTTATTATAGGGCTGAGATTTATTATTCTAAAATTTGTAAAAATTGTTTTAAAATTGTAGGTAAAATAAAAATTAAAAAAAAAAAAGATTGGGATGACATGGCCGCTGACATGGCGCAACGTGAGCGCAACGACATTAAACTCTACGCTTCAACTTTTAGTAATATATAGATATAGATAAAAACCACAGCAACCATAACAATCATCTACACCACACCACAAAAGAGTCTGTAACAAAATGTAAAAAAGGAAACCAAAAACATCAAGCAAAATAATGGAGCACAAAAAGAACTGGGGTTTAGAGATTCCTCAACCGAATCAGCTAGATTCCATAAGTATTTATATACTGTGAGGAGAGGAAGATAGCCAGGAAGGAACTCAGATAAGTGGCCGTTACTGTGAAATCGTAGAGCAGGAAGGTGGGGAGATTTTCAGACTCTTTAATTGTCCTTGAAATCGTAGAGCTGAAGCGTAGTGCTGAACTCTCTGGTTGTCCTCACGCTATGCTTCTCATGCATAACCCTTTAGGTTTCCACAGTTTCAAATCTTTCCTTTAAGTTGAAAAGGTCTTGGGCTGGGCTTTATGGTGGAAGTAAATAGATAAAGAGTGGGCTGGGATTTATTGTACAGATTTGTTATAGGACTGAGATTTATTATTTTGAAATTTGTAAAAATTGTTTTAAAATTGTAGGTAAAATAAAAATTAAAAAAAAAAAAGATTGGGATGACATGGCCGTTGACATGGCGCACGTGAGCGCAGCGATATTAAACACTACGCTTCAGTTTTTAGTAATATATATAGATAAACTAGTATTTTACATGACAAATAATTAGTATTTTACATAACATATTATAATTGAATTTCTGTCAATTTTACATAAAGTTTGCCAATTTTTCTCACCTTTCAAATTTTATTAGGTAGGTGTTGAGGCAAAGGTTGTATTATTAAAATTTTTGATTTCGTCTTCTTCTTCTTCTTCTGTATAACAAGCTGTCATTCTCTCCCATTGTCCAAAGAGACCTTTCAATCTCTCTCAACTCACAAGTATTTCACCCTCTTCTTTCTCTCCTTTTCTCATTAGCCGAAACAAAGCCCCCCCTCCTACTTGCTCCCCATCAGTTTTGTGATTTCTAATATCCTACGTTTCTTCACTTCTTCTCAAAACCAAATGGATGGTTGTTGTATTACTTATTTTTTGAAAGAAGGAAAAGATAAGATGGTTTTTATTCATTATTATTATTCTTTTTATACATTGTTGAGTAGAGCAGTTGTGAGCATGATTTTGTAGAAGAAGAGAAGGCAACTGTGCTGAAAGAGCCATCTGCTGATCTTTTGGCTGAAGCACCTACGAAATCAGAACATGGAAATATAGTGTGGAAGGCAAAAGGTAAATCATTTTTAAAATTAAAATTATAAAACTATATTTGTTTCAATTAAAGAAAATGCATTTTTAAATTTAAAATTATAAAACTATACTTGTTCAATTAAATACAATGCACTGTGCAGTGGACAATCTATTCCATCAATGCTGTTAAGGTTCTGCCAGCTTTTGGAATCAGTAACTGGTCGTAGAAGCTTAAGACCTGAGTACCTGATCTTTTAAGTTATTCTAATAATAATTATATCGTCTGAGGAAGTTGTAAGCCCATAAGTTGGTTGTTGTATATTCTTGGGCATTGTGGATTTGTTGCTTCTTGCTGTTGATTAAATAATTGCGCCTTTAAATCATATGAGAACCGTGTTTTTGCTGCTTTATGATGAAAATGTTAAAGCACGGTTTGCTACACTAAATTTACCTCAAGGAAAAAAAAAAATTTATTATAAGGTCTCTTACAAGATAGGTTGTCATGAATTCTCCCCCTTTAGCAAAGATTTTGCATGACTTATAATAGACTGGGGCAAGGTAAGCCCCATGGGGTGGTACAGTTTTGGGTATCACGCTACATGAACCGGTGGTCACTAGTTCAATTCCCCTTCTGCTCTCACTTAATTGGGGCAAAAACTTACTAATGAACTAGAAAAGAAGAAACAATTTGGGGTGAAGTAAAACATTCAAAGCTCTCGTGCCTCATCCCTCATGCGGGATTGATAAAAAATTTGATCTTTCTTAATCAAAATGTATTTATTAGATTTACTAATTTTGACTAGAGTGGATGGTTTTGTGGGTCCATTTGAGCATTTGTTTAGCTGAAATTCTATCGGTGGAATGCACAGTTAAGTTTTACATGTTCAGGATCCCCAATAGTGTGGGAGAGCCCATGGGAAGAGGGATGAGGGTCCCCTTATTATATGTTTTATCATGATGGATCCATTATTTATGTGCTTTGTCACCATTTTTTATTTTAAAGCTGCTGTTGGATGATGAATTGTATTAAAGTCTGTTATGATTAATTAAGGATTCTTTGTCTTCTTGGTTCAAATGATTTTGATGAGCAGACTTAGCAAGAATGTTCTGGAGGAGCTGTCATCTGAAAAAAGTTCTGATGATCGCACATCCCACATTTGCAATATCCTCCGGTTTGCCTTGCTTAAAAAGGACCAGTCTTTCATGACACTTGTGGTAAATGGAATCCTGCTGATGGTGTTGACCATTAAAAAAATAGAAATAAGCTGGAACTTCTTTTTCTTTATGAATAGTTTTTTGATCATGTGATCAGATTTGAATCGGAGGTCTTGAACTCAAGATCAGTTGATGATACCTCTTTAATTCAAACAGTCCATAGGTTTGTGCTGTCTGAAATTTGTTGTGGAGGATGTCTAGAAATTATGTTATTCAAATGACCTGATATTATTTTTATTTTGTAGATATGCAAAAGATGTCACTCAACTAGATTTGAAGAACTGCCGTCATTGGAATTGTTTTCTTGAGGTAGAACTTTCTTTTGATGATTGTTACTTTGAATTTTTATTACAACAGTGAACATACTCGTTGTGGCTTTTATAGCTTATTTCAATAGGCCTGTTGGGTTATCTAAGGTGGCTGACATTGATATGAATTTCTTCAAGGTTTCTGCTTTATGTTTTTTTTTTTTTTTTTCTTATTGAGATCTTAGTTTTATGAATTAAAAGATGATTTAGTTGTCAAAACTTACACTAAATCATTAAATTAGCCTACCTATATTTCCTCTAACAAGTAACAACAGAGATATTTCCCCAAACATTACATTTACATCTATATTCTTGGCTACTTCCATAAAAAAATCTGTACCCGCACAAAGTTTCCACTGTTATGGGGTCTGGAAGAGGTGATTCATTGGTAGCTTATCCCCATTTTTTTAGTAGTCTTGGCTACTTCAATATGTAATATTTTATCGTACAGGTTCAGGCTCCTTGTTTATAGCTTTTTAGGTATCATCTTTGTTGACAAAAATGAGAAAAAAATGCGTTTTATTTAGAGATTTTGTTTTTGGTTATATGCGTGTGTTTACTGGATCCAGAAGTTTAATATTTAATTCTACTTCGTATTTGCAGATACACTATGACAGACTTGGCAAGGATGGACTTTTTAGCCATATGGAGGTCGCTGTACTGTTTATTTCAGATTTTTCTGGATGTCTTCCTTCTTTGGATGCATGGAGAGACCAATGGGCAATGGCTTGCTCACAAGAAGGCTGTTGCAGAGAGAGAGCGCCAACTTTCTTTGAAAAAAGAGGTCTGTAATTTTATTGTTTGAAACTTTTTTTGATCAGTTTTACTCATGTGCATGTAGTTATGCGCATATGTAGATACATGGTCAGATATCTGTTCTGAGATTGAGTGCAGATCAAATTCAGTTTTTGAAAACATGTTACTCATGCACTTGGAGTGTGATGCTTGTTGTCAATTCCAATAAACGCATTTTTGAAAGGAAATTTGAGCTTGGAGCTGTATTTGTAGCAATCAACCTGGAATTAACTTGATATCTGGCTCTCATGATATGGCCACGTAATTGAAAAGTGGGTCGGTCAAAATATCTTTAGATTCTGGACACAACGTTGCTGAATTTACCCCATTAAAGTCTTAATACCAATTACTTGGGGCTATCTATTATTTAACATTCTGGCTCCATTTAGAGCAACATTGGTGCTCAATGTTTGGCAATTATGTCTATTCTTGCCTAGGTATTTTGGATTTGTTGCTTTGTTCTTACTAATATAATGCTGTATTGTTGTCAGAGGTCTAGTGAGAAGAAAGATGGGCTGAAAGGTAACTTGTTGTGCATCATCTCATTTTATTTGATATCTCTTTTCTTCTTATGTTAGTCATCGGTGATCAAATTGTAATTTAAATAAGAAAAAGGATTCCTCAAAAGATGTCAAAAGACTAGACAAATCAGAAAAAAAGGAGGAGAAAGATGGAAATATGATGTGAAAGGGATTACTACAGCTGAAGAAAAGGGTGAAGGAAATAACAAAATTGTTGAAAAAAAATATGGGGCTGAAACAGGCGAGGAAATCAAGAATGTGGAGAAAAAGGAACCGGATGAAACTGCTGTTGCTCAGACAAGTGGCAGCGTGAAGTCTGGGAAGAAGAAGATCATACAGAAGGATGTTGATAAGACAGCTGGTAATAGTGCCAGCAAACAAAATAACAAGCTAGATGAGAAGGATAATGGATGGAAGAACGCAAAATCAGTTGCTCCCACTATGACATTTGTAAGAAAAAAGGGTGGTTAAAAAGGTTCCAGCAGGAAAAACTGCTCAGAATGAAGGTACTGAAGATAAAAAACCAAAGGAGAATTCAGATCCAAGCAGTGCTGCAGTTGTAGAAGGTACCAGTGTAAAAACAACAGTGAAGAAAAAAATAATTAAGAGGATAGCTAAAAAAAGGTCTCTGGTTTGGAATCCAGTGATGGGGTTCCTGGAACTAGGAAAGATGTTGATGGGGATGAAATAAAGGCTGTTCAGGCAGTGCATGAAACCAAAAACACAGACATGCAAGCAGCAGATGCTGAAAATCTGGTCACTGAGGTCAAAAGATCTGAAAAGAAACAGTTCCCAAGATTGACTCCAAAACATTTGCTACTAAGAAGCAAGGTGATGGCGATTCAAGCAAAACAGAGATAAAGGCTGACAAGGATGATAAGAAGGATGAAAGAAAAACTGGAGTGAAAAGTGGCATGGAGACTGATGCTGACAAGAAGAAAGTTCCTCAGAATGATGGCAAGAATGGAAAACTAAGAGATGGGGATAAATCTAAAGATGATAAAGTGAGAAAAGAAAATGATGGAAAAGATGACTCTAGAGCAAATCAAATAAAGATTTGAAAGAAAAGACAAAGCCTGAAGAACCTCCTTGACACCCTGGATTAATTTTACAAACCAAACGGAGCAAGGAATCCAAAGTAGGTTTTTGCCATCCTACACAGCATTATATACTACATGTTAATCAAATATATTCTGTATGTTCACCCCACCTAATGTAGCTTGTTTGTACTCCTTTTCTAACTATGAATTTTCCATTTCAGCTTCGTTCATTATCACTTTCACTGGATTCACTCCTGGATCCTACTGACAAGGACACACAAGAATCAACATTTGAGGTTTGTTCTCCTGCTTCATCCATTTCTCTTTATATGATGTCTCTCTCTCTCTCTCTGTCTGACCTTGTATAACTAGCAAGATTATAGCTTGTTTGTTTCTTCCTCACTGTGTTTCATGTTTCTTGCAGTTGTCATTATTTGCTGAATCGTTGTATGAAATGCTTCAATATCAGATGGGTGGTCATATTTTAACATTTCTACAATTTTGTTATGGACTATGTCAATATGCATATTACTGGCTTCCTTTACTGAGGCATCCTCACTTACATGCTTATTTTAATGGGTGTATGTCGCAGAAACTACGTGTAAAACTTGTGACCGGAAGAAATCAATGTAAGAGGCAATAGAATGAAATTCAAGAAAAGGAAAGGGATAAAAAATCACCAGTGAAGAGAGCAAAGACCAGTGAGCTCCCTGTGAAAGAGCAAGATATTAACTCTGAAACATTAAACAGAGCCCAACCAGATGATGACAAAACCAAGGTCAAGGAGGAGGATAAATATGTTGATCATGTTGTTGAGGTGAAGATGGAAGATGAAACAGATGATGAAGATCCAAAGGAAGATCCTGAAGAGAACAAAGAAATGGAGGAGTCAGGTATGCAACATGACTTACCTAATGTGAAAAAAGAAGAGTAGAAGACTGATGTGAATGCTGCACCTGAAAAGGTAGTAGGAATTGAAAAAGATGAAGGAGAGGACTCTTCTAACTTCTAAGTAGAAAGAGAAACCCGAAAGCTTCTGAGACAGAGCTCAAGTCTGATGGGAATGAAAAGGGAGACTCAAAGGCTGATACTAGTGAGATAGAAACTTCTGCTGTGATGGAGGTTGCTGTCGATAAGGAATTATTGCAGGTATGTTTTTGGGAACTCTTTGTCCCCTTCCATTATTTCCCAATTTCTATTATAGCATGTTTGTTGCATACGCTTGTCATTATATTAATGTTAGCTTTCAAATTTGAAACAGGCTTTTAGGTTTTGTGACCGGAATCAAGATGGCTATGTTAGGGTAAATATTTTATTTGTACTCTCTTTCTCTCTCATATGCGTGATATCATGATGATTAGCGTGGTAAGGAGCAACCGTTGTCTTTCAGGTTGAAGATATGAGGTTGATCATCCACAACTTGAGGAAGTTCCTCTTACACAGGGATGTGAAGGTGAAAAAATATGTTATTCAATTATTGTTCCATATTTTATTCTTTTTGGGTTGTCTGTATTTTTTATTTTTAATTCCTTGCTTGATATATATTTTTGTGTTGATTGTCTGGTAGCTAATGTATCTCATGCATCAGGAACTTGTGCAAAGTGCATTGTTAGAGAGCAACATTGGTAGCCGGTAGGGATGACTGCATTCTTTACAATTGCTACTAAAAACGCGGGCTATAGCCGCATTTTTAGGGGCTACAGCCGCGTTTTTAAAACGCAGCTGTAGACCAATTTTTTTTTAGTACGATGACCTGGTGCAAATGTCTGTTATTTGAGACGGGAAGGGTCTTCATTCTTTCTTGGAAATGAATTTCAGTATGACATTGCCTTATTAGAGCATTAGCATTGGAGAATGCTAATGCCAAATGTAAGGGTAATTTAACATTTTAAGCTCCAAAATCCTCTCCATCAGGAAATACTACTGTCAACCATTGCAAATTTTTTTGCAATAGTGTTACAATGCAATTCTATCTTTAGAATTGCACTGTAGCACAATTCTAAAACTAAATATATTTGTTTATTCACATATCTGACTCTCTCTCTCTCTCTCTCTCTGTTTTTCATCTCCTTTCTCTCTCCACAATGGCCTCTCTCTCTCTCATCACATCTCTCTCTCACGGTGGGCTATTCTGGCGTGGGTCGTGGGTACGGCGTGGAGGTGAGACTAGGGAAGTCGAGATCAGCATGGTATGGTGGCGATTTCTAGGTTTTTTGGGTCCAGATCGGCGTGGTATGATCGGCGGCGTGGTTTCCTCTCAACAAGTGCAGGCAAGCCGAGTTATACCTCCCATGGAAGTGCGAGACTGAGCGCCGGAAATGAACCTCGCCGGGAAGTGTGAGACTGGGCTATTCAATGGTCTTTTTTTGAACCTCGCCGAAAATGAAGGCTCCGGCGGAAGTTGCAGATAGAAGACTAGAAGAGAACTAAAAATTAGAGAGATGAGAGAGAAAAGATATAATTTTGGGATATATTATTTTATTAGGTAGATATATTATTTTAATGAGTAAAATAGAAAAATAAAAGTTTGGGATGCTGGAAGTATTGTGAAATGGTATGATATAATGATAAAGTGGCTTTTTGGAATGATAAAATAGAGTAGAATTAGAATTGTGGAATGCTGATGCTCTTATGCCCTGGAGAGGGGATAGATTCTTACAGGGTTTTGATTTGGAATTGGATTGTTGTCCTTTGTTTGATTTCTTTTAATGCCTGTCAAAAAAAAAAAAATGAAACATTTGTTTGTACTATTTTTTTTCTTTTTTTACTACTAAAAATGAGGAAGATGCACACAATTAGTATCATTGCAAAACAGTGTAATTAGTATTCAAGCCTAGCCTATTGCTTGTCTATTGATCAACTGCCTGTGGTTATTATAATCCGCCTTTCACACCATACATATGTATTAATCATTTAATTTACTAATAGGACTTGTGGCCTTGTGAAGCGCAATAAAGTTGTTGGTTATTTTGTTTTTTTAATCTTCCACCCAGCGGTTTTGTATTCAATAACCCCAAGGTCCACAACAGTCCAACCCAGTTGCCTCCAAGCTCCCAAACATGAGTGCATAGTGAGGGCAATAGAGTGGGATGAGATCGGATCATGGATACCTTGTTCCCATCTCGGCCATCCTCACAGGGGCCGCAGGGCTTGGGGTGGAGGCAATTTGCAATTCTCTCAATTTGGTGAATTCGATATTAATAGGATAGACATGGGAGAAGAAATAAAGGGGTTATTTAAATAAGTAATTTAGATATGTATTAAACAAAAGACATATATACACTTGTCCTGTCCCTTCTTTGGGGTAGGGTGCGCTAAGATGGGGCATTTTTACTATTTTTATGAATGTATGATTTGGTTTCGTTAGAACATTCACAACAATGTAACTATTTTAATATTTCAACAAATATATAACTAAAGACTCAAAAAAATCCTAGAACAAATGAATATAATATTTTTTTTGGTTTTCTAAGCTTCTCCCATTACCCATTCCTAGAACAAACACACAAGAAACGAATCATTTACAAATTGGAATTTAAGAATCTTCATTGAAAATCAATCTGAGCAGTACTTTTTAAAAATTTTGAAGTTTGTGCTCTGATTGGTCTCTATGTTGAATAGAGCTATGAAATTCAACAAGAAAATATCATTAGTTTGCTTACATTAACTTGGAGGTATATGGAGATCCTCTTGTGCATCCCCAGCCAGAGCTATTGTGAACTTTTGACCCCAATTGCTAGGTTTTCTCTCAAAATAGAAAGACCTTTGCTACTGCTTTACTTGTGAACTGCACAAATTCATCTGGATTGTTTTAGCAAATATCTAATGGGTGAGTCTTTGGTCCTTTATTCATTCAGATGGGAACAGACTTTGAAGATTTTATGTGCTCTTGGTCGGTAGTAATAGCATTGAAATTTTGCAATGAGAAACTAAACAAATTATTCTAAATGAGTAGCGAAAATATTTACAAGAATGATAAAAAAAATACCATATGTTCACAGTAATTTTTTCTTGGTAGTAATTATTTACATTCACGTAGTGATGGCTCATGTGGTTTTCTCACATTGCAGGCGTTAGATAGAATGTACAGTCAAGAAGCAAGAGACACACCAAGTGTGGAACTAAATAAGTACATGTGATTTCTTGTTTGCACTTGTGCAGTGTCACAACACTTGAGATTGTTTAAGCATTTGATCTTGAAGCATGCAAGACTCTTTTTTCCACCATTATGTGGGAATTATGTATCATGTCAATGGAAAAGTTGATTGTCCTCAACTATTATGTTATTAACTTATTATGACCTTGTGATCAAGGTGTACATATTAATAAAATTTTGTTCATTTTAGGATCAAATTTTTTTTCTTGTTTTCTTCTGTCTTGAATCAAATTTTGATTGTAATGTATGCCAAGTATCCTTGGAAGACTCTTGATATGTAATCCTTGTTTTCAAGACAACAGATTGTGTCAAGTCAAGAAGTTGTAAGTTGACCAAGAATTAAAGCACTACTACCACCATCTCTTACTTGAAAGATCACTTTTCAGAAGCCTTCAAAATCACTAAAATTTCGTGCATAATTAAACATTTAAGTATAGAAGACAGACTATTAATTAATTAAACATTTTGTCTCTCCACACTACAATAAAAGATAGAATTATTATTACTGAGTGTGCGTTTGGCTCCAACTTATTTTACTATTTAACTTATTTTTACTATTATTCATAGGTCTCACTGCACTTTTTGATTCTATTTAGGTCTCACTATACTATTTCAGCTAACTTTTACTTTTATTTACAATACTTTTAGCAAAAAAATTTCAGTTTCAGCATAATAAGCGAATCTCAAACAGACCCCGAATGTAAAAAAACAATACAATAAAACCACTTAACAATTTGGTCTGGTATATTAAACTGGAAAGCCCTGACAAATAAAATTAAAGAACTATCCCTTGAACCCATGCTGGGTGTCTTTCCTCCTTTGTGCTGCTATTTGGTGTATACACAGCAGTTTCCTCATAATCTTGTAGCAGTAGATCGGCCATATCCATTACCTGGTTTGGGTGAAGCTGTTTTTCCTTAAAAGTAAAACATGTTCCTTGCATTCCATAATGCCCACACCAACATGCCCTATATCTCAATTTGATGCGCAGTGAAGTGGGTGGAATGAAAGTTTAACAGATTGTTTGATATACGAGTTGCTTTAGTCATTAAGTCTCTTCCCTTGGTTTAGATAATGAACAAGATAGGCTGGTATAGGTTGGCTCCAAAGGGATTTGTGTGTGTGTGTGTGTGTGTGTGTGTGTGTGAATGCAGTTTACCATCTTGCATTGTACATTGGAGTGCCATAAATCTGGTAGTACACAACCAGTACTGGCTTAACACATTTGCAATAAATTGTGAAAGAAAATAAGATTTGATTACCAAAAATAAAAAGATTAAGTTTGTAACAAAAGTTTTCTCATGAAGCACCTCAGTTTCTTGAGGCCAGGGACGGATCCAGGCTTTCAAGCCAGGGGGGGGCCGGAGATAAGCGAAATTTTTTTTTCCAAATATGCATCCATATAGTATTAACAAACTATCAACCAAGACAAATACTCAAAAATCATTTTTTCTTAATATATTAAGATACAATCATCTACCAACAAAAACAAAAGACACGAAAAACTATTGTTTCTTAATAACTCGACGCTCTTTCAAATCTTTAAAATCATCTATGATTAAATCTAAACTAAATGTTGAAGCTATATCATTTTTAATGTGGGCTAGCCTTTTTCTATGATTACATTTTTTAACTTACCTTTTTTCCCTTTTATTTATTTATTTTTTATTTTTTTAACATGTGGGCTGGCCTGTTAGTTTTGCACTGCTAAGTTTTACATGTGGGCAGTGGGTTGGCCAACTGGGTTTTACAAATTTGGAAGAGGCCCAAGTCTTTTTATTTTTTTGGGATAGAGATGGTTGAGAGATGGTTGAAGGGGGGGGGGGGGGGGGGGGAGTGGGGGTGAGCTAAAAATCAAGGGGGCCAAGCCCTTTAGTTTCTTGTTTTTTTTTTAAATTTTTTTTGGGCCCAGGGGGGGCCCGGGTCCCCTTAGCCCGCCCACCCCACCCCACCCCCTCACCGGGTCCGTCCCTGCTTGAGGCAATATACTAAACTAAAACACAGCTAGAATCAAAGTCCATAAATAATGCTTTTAGCCTTTGATAAGACAGTTGAGTCAAAATGAACAACAACCATGCATACAATCTAAAATGTCACCTTACATCTCATAGCTTGTGCATTTTCAGCAGCATAGCCACACTTAATTGACCTTAATCACTGTTCTACAAAAGTTTAATGTATTCTTTCACCATTCTAGCATCAAACACGTAAAACACAAATTCTTAATTGACCCAACTCATTGTTTCCTGTAAAAATTCTACAAAAATATAAAACACAAAATCTAGCAATCCCAATTGTTTCCTGTATACATTCACCAATAATAATAAAACTCTCATTTGAACTCACATGATAAAAAGAGATTTACAATTTTAAAATAAGACCAGTCTAAAATTTCAAAAGCTAGAGTAAACATGTAAAACACAAACTACAATTGATCCTAACAGTTTCCCTATGGAGTTGCATTTTGGCAACATGGAGTTGGGTATTCAATTTGGAATTAGATGGTATTAGGCTTTGTTGTTATATGAAAAGTCATATATTGAAGCCTAGAATATAATTCAAGAGCTCCAGTACCATGGTGCCAAATTCAGAATCATTAAACCTCTAGTTTGTTTGAGAACTTATAAATATTAAAAGGCACAAATTATTCATCAATAATAAGAAGCACAAATTGTATACATTTTATCAAACACATAATGTATGTAACAAACCCAAAATCAATGGTTGATGCCTCCTCTGATTCTGAGACAGAAGATTTGGACTCTTCTTTATCTACTTTATTTAATGACTTTTGTTTCACTTTTTTTTCTATGCTATGGTTTCAGATTCGATGGAAGTAGCTTCAAAGGTTGATGCAATTAATAGCTAAACTTGATATATGAAAGTGTTTAAGTTTCTGTTTCTAATATTGTAATAAAATTATTCAAAGATATTATATTATCTAATTTTATAGTATTGTATTTTTCAATCTTAAAGTTGTGTTGATAGCGGTGTTTTGGACCTAAAATTGATATCATGCAGTAGTTGAATTATATTGGATTTCATATATATTTGGTGTGGATAGAAATTAAACTCTAGATCTCTTATTCAATCGTCAAAGATTTTATCAATTGAGATAATTGAAACCCACAAATAGATACGTATTTTTGAAATTAGTGTCACATGTATAGAAATTGTATTAATGTAATAAAAAAATAAATAATAAATAATAAAAAAGAAAACCTTGATTCTTATAGGCATAATAACTTATGAAAAAAATTCCTTGCCACTTCTTTTGTAATACATGTGGACATTCTAGTTATCTATTGTGATAATGATTCAATGAAGGCATTGTTTGTAGCACATAGTCATTGGTCTCAATTTTTTACTCTTCAATCTTATATCATTCTCATTGATATTTATGTTATTGGTACAAAGAAAATTTATCAATTTTTATAAGCAACTTTATATGATAAAGATTTCTATCAATAAATTAACATTATAATTTACCTCCTCGATCAAGCTGAACTCCTCCACATATCACCTATTATACTCTTCTTCTTGTTTTTTCCCCTAGGCAATTAGAGAAAGAACGAATGGGGGAGAATGAAATACTAAAAGGGCATTTCTTCAATTTTCACTCAAATGTAATGGACATCTTAGCCATAGAACTACAATTAAATGGATTCTCCAAAAAAAAAAAAAAAAAAAAAAAAAAAAACCTACAATTAAGTGACAAAATACCAATGTTGTCCTATAAAATATTGTTGCTACCCAAAATTTTAAAGGGCATCTAAGCCCAATAGGCGCAAAAGCCCACGGACAAAGAAATCCATGAATTGGTACAAAAGCCCACTAACGGGTATGAAGTCCCACAAAGCCGAAGGGTTTGAAAGAGCCTACGCGTAGAATTGACCATCCTTGTACAGAGCCCAAGAAAAAGACAGAAGAAAGAGTAGAAAAAAGATTATGGGGCTCCATTCTACTAAGCAAGCATCAGAATTAGCCACAAAAATCATCTATACCTGCCATCAGTTCAGTAAATTTACATATTTAATTTTTATCTTTTTCATCAACGAAGGAAATGCCAAAGGAGGCAGCTATATTTGGAAATGTTAATCATGTCCTGGATAGTCATTAGCAATCCATTAAAAAAAATTTATAGGAAAAGAAAAAAAAATTAATATCTTTTTAATTTTTTATACAAATAATGTCAAATTTTTATTAAAATATATCGTTAACTATTGCTTTTAAGTGCACTAGCTAACATCAACAATATACCTCAAGGCATATAGCAGTAAAACTCCTCTTTAAATTCAACAACCAACCAAGCTAGGTAGATACTCCATAAATCAATGTCATCTCATCCATTTATTCACCCAAAAAATAAAAGTCGTCTCATCCCGCCAATGAGGTTCATGTGAAATCCTACACCAATAAATAAATGCCATCTCACCTTCTCGTCATTTACATGGATAAGACAATATAAGAAGAGATTTTTAGTGATGTTGTTGTTTTGTAGAAATATGTGTAGGTGAAAAAATATATAAAAATATGTGTAATACTATTTAAACACTGAAAACTGTTGTTTAAAGGCGTAAATGCACTTTTAGTCCCTACATTTTAACTTTTTTTCATTTTAGTCCCTACATTTTATTTTTTCCACTTTTGGTCCCTAAAACCAATTTACGCCAGTTATTTTAGTCATTTCCGTCAGTCAATGGACGGAAATCACTGAGATGCCTAACGGAAGGATTAAAATATTATTAAAAATTTACTATAGCAATAAAAAAAAATTTTAAAACAAGAACACACCAGAACATAAAACAAGAACAGAAACCCAGATATTCAAAATCACAACTCAAACCCAGATTTTCTTATCATTCAATCAACAACGAAACCTCCAGCAAATAAAATTCATAAACCCAGAATAAGAGCAAGGGTACCCAGATCTGAACAAACTTAGTCACACAAGTCTCAAACGAACCCAAATACCCACTCATGGGCAACTGATTCTCCTCTTGCTGCATGCCACGGCCACCACCGGCGATGTTAACATTTTCCATATCCAAACACCATCCTCCACCGAAACCTCCAACAAATCAAACCCATAAACCCAGAAAAATCATCAAACCCACATGAAAAAAACAAACCCACATGAAAAAAACAAACCCAGAAATTTAAAACAAACCACCACCCAAATGGAAAACAAACCCAGGTCAGAGAGATCGTGACCAACACTAATTAATCTATGAACTACATGCCCCAACCCAGTGACGGAGCTCCACGCGCGGTGACGCTGATCCCAGGCGATGGGATCGGACCTCTGGTAAGCAGAGCTGTGGAGCGAAGAAGGATTCTAAGAGAGAGTTGGAGAAACCGATTCGGTACGATGAGGTTAAGGTTGTGAAGGTAGGTGTGAAGAAGCCTACATTGCCACAGCTAAACCCATGCCCAAACCCCAATCAAAACAACCACAGCCAAACCAACACCCAAACCCCCAATCAAAACAACCACAGCCAAACCCACGCCCAAACCCCAATCAAAACACCCATCTCCCAGAAATTTGAATCTAAAACCTCCACAAACACATAAACAAACACATAAGTAGTAATTTAAAATCCAAACCCAATCGGCTTAGGGCCATAAAAAAAAATAACAGACCATCGTTGAACTCAACTGAGAGAGAGAAAAATTGATCATACCTAGGAGAGAGAGAATGGACGATCTTACCCTAGAGAGATAGAGCGTGCCAAGTAGAAAGAGAGAAATCGGTGGTGTGTGGCTAGGACTCTCTTTCTCTCAATCTATCGCTCCCTCTCCCTCTCTCATGATCAATGCTTATTTTTTAGGAAGACTGAATTTTTTTTGTTATGTTTTTTTTGTTGATTTGTTTTATATATTCAGATTTCCTATTATAATATTCAGAACCACCCAACTGAAATCATTTTCATTTCTGAACTTGAAAATATTTTATACTTTGAAATCATTTTACATTGAGCCAAATCTGGGTTTCTGGATTTATGTTATTATTTTATGTTTTGGTGTGTTTTTGTTTTAATTTTTTTATTATTACTATAGTAAATTTTTAATAATATTTTAATTCTTCTATTAGGCACCTCAGTAATTTCCGTATGTTAACTGACGGAAAGGACTAAAATACAGGCGTAAATTGGTTTTAGGGATTAAAAGTAAAAAAAATAAAATATATATACTAAAATAAAAAAAATCAAAATATAGAAACTAAAAATACATTTACGCATTGATTAAATAACAATAACAAACAACCCGTAATTTCTTATAATTTTGAGCTGTTGTGACTAGTTGTGGGTCATAACTCATAAATGTGCTGGTAGTAAATTTAAGTAGGTAAAATATCATAATTATTATCATAATTATTCTGACATTTTGTCATTTTCAATAAACCTACCCTTTTTCTCTACCAACTCGCGCATTTGATGTAAATGTTGTAGCAAAAAGCTGTGTTATTAAAATTTTTTATTTCTTACTTCTTATTCTATATAATAAGCTGTCCTTCTCTCCTATTGCCCCAAAGAGACCTTTTAAGTTCTCTAAATTCTTTGACCCTCTCCTTTCTCTCTTGTTCTCATCAGCCGAAACAAAGCCCCCTCCTTTTAGCGACGGCTAAATCTACACCTCTCTATTTCTTGCTCAGTGAGTACTCCATTCATTTTTTTTTGGTTCATATATCACGTTGATGGTAGATATTTGTGTAGCTAATAAGTTTGAGATGATTTTTTTTTTTCGTCTCCATTTGGTTAGATCAGTGAGCCATCTCATTCTAAAAGAATGAGGCCCAAAAGAACTATCAATCCGAGGCGGAGAAAGAAAATGGGTCCTAACAAGTTCTTAGGTGCCAATGTACTCACAAGCGAGTTTGATATTGGAATGAGGGGATTAGGAAAAAAAGGTAAAATAGAATATGTATGATTTAGTTATTCTGTATTTCATCTTGGATTATTTCGTTAAACTGGTTTGCTTTATCTATATCTTGATTCTTAGGTCTATTATCTATTTAGATGTTATTGCTGCCAGAAATTGTTATAATGTTGCCTATTACTGATTGATTTCTTGGTCTCCTAGTAATGTCTTTCTTAATTTTGATGACTGATACTCGATATACAATAACTTTTAGTTTTGAACATCTTTTCACCACGGGACCTAAAAGTGATATTTACATTTATCTGCGAAAGCTATGCAGATCCATTTGGTTAATGTGCCATTACGGAGTTGGACCCAAACTGGAAATACTATAATGATATTATAAAAAAGATGATGCCGAAAGATGATGACAGTAAATCTTGGAGTTGCTGATAATTGTTTTTTTTTTTTAAATAAGTAAGAAAGATGTATATTCAAAAAATTGCTGAAAATTGATAAAGAAGAAAATTCTCTCACTTGTTCTCAAAATTTCTCTTTTCTATTTCTGATTTTTTGTTCTCTCTAAATTTCTCTGTTCTATTTCTGATTTTCTGTTTTACTTCCTTGCTGTAAGTCTTGCACAAAATCTTCAATAATCACCCCAGACAATCACAACATGCATTTTGTTCAAATTACTGTTATTGGAGCACCTTACAAGGATACTGGTGGGTATGGTGATAACATGCATTTTTTTTTTAGTTATTATTGAAATGCAGGTGATAACATGCTTCGCTTAGCTTATTGTAAATTTCTCCTACCTTGGTATGGAAGGGCCTAAAACTCTTATTGACCCTTAACTTTTTTTTTTTTTTTTTTGGAAATTGGAGATTGCATTAAAACTTAAGTGGAAGAACCCAAGTATTGTGGGTCATGCTTATTTTGTCCAAAAATAACAGGGGTACAATAACAGGGGGGAGTTGCATCAAAAACAAAAAAAATTCTCCTCCATTTCAGTTCCAAGCGGTGCAAGTCTGTCAGCACACTTATTGCTCTCCCTGTAGCAATGCTTTAATCGAGCTTGAGGGATTCTCTTCAACATGTCCCTGCATTCATCAACAAGAGAATCAATCTCACTATTAGTTTCAGCTACATTGGCAAGTAATGACACAACAGACGAGGCATCCACTTCCATTTCCAGAGCAGTAATCCCAAGACTCAGACAAAGCCTTAGACCATCCCTTAGCGTCCAAAACTCAACAGCAAAACTGGAAGTAATTCCGATTGATCTAGTGAAACCACTAATCCATTCTCCATGGCGGTCTCTGATAATGCCTCCTTCACCAGCAAGACCAAAGCTACCAAGCACAGACCCATCGGTGTTCAGCTTAGTCCAATCAACCTACAGTTTGGTCCATCCCACAGCAACCCGCACAGCTCTTGTGACCGAGACATGGTCTAACACACAGTAAAAATACTCCGCTACTTGGTTATCCACTGTCTTACGGGGGTTAAATGGGGATGGTTTAGCAAATAATCTCTTGTTACGAAAGTGCCAAAGATTCCAAATTCCAAAGAGAAAAAAGGTGGCCCACTGTTGATCCTTGCCAAGCAGGTGAGAGGAAGTGCAGGCATTCTACTTCAACCACTCAGCAAAATCAAGATCAAAAGAACACCGAAGATGTGAGGGGCAGTCAGCCTCGCCCCAGAATCTGGATGCAACAGGGCATTCTCTAAGAACGTGGGTTTGCTTCCTTCATAACACCTGATGTTTCAAGATTATTCAAGTAAATCAAAAGGGCATGGCTGTGGCCTGTGGGTGTGTGTTTTTAATTATCTATACTACTAACTATTTAAGGTGCTTCCCTAATGTACCCTCATGTACTTCTTAAAAAGTTTTAATAATAGTGTTATGTTAACTAAGTAAAATCACTCAATTTTAAATTGTTGAAGTTAAATTGATATTTTAAAATTTTTTGGTAAAAAATTCTAAAGTTTAGGCTATTAATTTCACCATCTCACGTTTAAGGTTCAACCGCTCTTTTTAACTTCCACTAAAAAAAAAGGGCTTAAGGCTTGAATACCTGCTCTTTACCACAAAAATTGTGAATTAAATCATAAAAATTGAACAATGCAGGCTGTGAATTACATCATAAAAATTGTGCTAATTGCCCAGCTTGTTGGGTGTAATAATAAATTTTTTATGCCACCATCCTGACCTTTCTTTTCATTGAAGAAAGCACAGTGGCCACCATTTTTTTTAGCCATGATCAATGATGATGAACAATCTTTCATGAATCAAAAGTTTTTTTATTAGCTAAGTCCTCTAAATTTGCTAAATTCAAAGCAACTCGGCATGGAACCGAAGCTTAGAACACCTTTCTAAGGATTCCATTGGTGAAAAAAAAACACTTCTCTGAGTCTTCAACCCGTGATTTAAAAACTAAACTCTAAAATATTAACAAATATTAACAAACATAATTCTTAAAGATTTATGGAATCTACAAAATAGTTGGGAAAATAGATTCATATAAGAGTCTTAAGTTAGGAGAAGAAATAGCATGTAAAGACATGGGGGCAAGCTGCATACTTCAAATAAGGAAGTCTGTTTCGAAGAACAAAATCCCTGCACTCTTCTCTATTGATTCTACCATCCTTATTGTTGTATCTGCAAGAGTGATCTTATGAATGCTAATATGCTCCCAGATGACTATGCTTATCTTGTCAACGAAAGCCTCGAGATTTATGTCATGTTAAATTCTATCAAAATGGCAATTACCATTTGCTTAACCTGATCAAGAACCAAAAAGAAAATTACAAAGTTTAAAAAGGAAAAATCTTTGACCAACGGCAGAGCACTTCATTTTACCTTAAACCGCAATATTCATTGTCATGATTCATTTTCCTAACTCGATCAATGATCAGATGAGCACCTAGTATTTATAATTCAAAGCCATCAAAATTTTGCTATTTATCGTGTAAACAAAAGGAAAAATTAAACAAAGTTTCAACTTGAAAGTGAATAAAAAGTCAAGATATACCCAGAGTTGAATGAGAAAAAAATCCAAAATTCAAAGTTAATACGAGAAATAAAGAGTCCAATTGAGAAGACTAAAAAAACCCAAAAAGTGAAAATACTATTCAAAACCTCTAGACTACGACGCCATAGTTTCGTTTTTAGCTTTTTTTTTAAGCTATCCTACTCTGTTCCTTGGCACAGAGAGTATCAAATATCAAAACCAAACAAATCCCCTCCATACAAAACCACAGTAAAGCCCATGCCGAGCAAGTATCTCTCACCATTGTCACCAACTCCGTTCTTTGTTCCCTCGTGTCCCAAATGTTATGACCAAAGGGCCGTGTCGTTTATGTTCTCCTTGCCGTTTTATGCTTGTGTGGTCGTTTTGTCAAACAAAACCAACCCCAACTCTTCCTTTTTATATTTTTGATGAAATTAGTGTTAAAACTTTTTTAAAATAAATTTTACTAACAATTGCTCTAAGAGCACTTGTTAACAGAATATTACAAGAATAAAGTAAGAAAAGTGTGAAAATATCATTTTGGTCTATACATTTTTAAAGTCACATTTAATTTGATTCTTATATTTTAGTAGTAGTCAATTTGGTCATTTTTATTTTTAATTTGCAGTCAATTTAATCCCTACCGTTAAATCACTAACATAAAATATCTATGTATCAAATAGTGTGCACTATTGGTTGTATCGTACTATAGGTTTTTAGAAGGTTCGTAGTTGTTCTATTACATGTAATGCTCATATTCTTGTATTTCATTTTACATCAATAAAATACTAGGTAAGATACTATTTTGGTCCCTAAACTTTATCAAAAGTTTGTTTTTCATCCTTAAACTTTAAGAAGTTCATTTTTTGTCCCTATACTATTGAAAAGTTCATCTTTCATCCCTAAATTATTGAAAATATTTTATTCATGTCCTTCAACTTTTTTTTTTTTTTTTTTAAGATTTGTCATGTCCTTAAACTTTACCAAAAGTTTGTTTTTCATTCCTAAACTATTAAAAAAGTTCTTTTTACATCCCAATTTTTATCTCTGAACTATTGAATTTTTTTTTTTACAAAGTTTAGGGATGAAAAAATAACTTTTTAAAGTTTAGGGACGAAAAACAAAATTTTGGTAAAGTTTAGGAACTAAAATAGTATTTTACCCAAAATAAAATAATGTCATCAACAGATTTCTAACATTAATAAGAAATTTTTATTGATCTAAAAAGAATATTCACAAAGAAGTAAATATAACTAACCAAACTTTTGAAATAAGCAAATCCTTTGTAGTTGCTAACAAGCATTTTCATGAGATACAATTGTCATTTTTTCATCTCTAAAGAAACTTAGGTAACACAAAAATACAAAATTTAGATAACACAACGATCTACTCCCTTCTGTTAGTTGGCCTTGGCATGCTTCCTTCAACTACAATGTCAAAACTAGAAGGTTGCTAGTGCTGCCCCTATTTGAAATTCTTTAGGAACTTTTTTCAAACACTTGGCATGCCTTCTTTGTAAACCCAAAATAAAAACTGTCCATTCAAAGAGTGCTAGGGATGGCAATGGGATGGAGTGAGGCCGAAGGATGAGGTCTTCATCTCCACCCCGTATGGCTTTGTCTTGCCCTATCCCTGCCCTGCCCCGCATGACAGGGCAAACTTCCTTACCTCATTCCCACCCCTTAGGACCTCATGAAACCCAATGCTACCCCGCCCCACACCTATTACAATATATATATATATATATAACTCATTTCATTAATATAAATATACTTAAAATTACAAATAAATTTATCACATCAAATAAAACTAATTTTTAGTAAGGACAAAATAATAATATCCAAAGTTTTTAACAAGACAATATCAAAACAAAAAAAAAAGGTCTTTAATATTCATAAATTTAAATATTTAGTAGTAATACAAATCAAGTCTTTAATGCTAATAGTCTAATAGATAACAACATAATCCAAACTCTTAATACATAACAAAAATCGGACAAAATTGCTAAATGCCCTTTTTGGGCAAACTAAGTAGCGTTTTGCCCTATTTTTCAAACTAATAAGGGAAATGCCCCTCTTTTGAAACTCGATTTTCTCAAAATCGAGTTACAATAAACAAAAAAAAATTCTGAAGCCCTATAGCGGCGTTTTTAAGAAGCCTATAGTGATATTTTCAAGACTTATAGTGACATTTTATAACTCGACTTCCATTAAATCGAGTTATAGGAAATTTTTAAAATTTTTTTTACCTATAACTCGATTTCATATAAATCGAGTTACAAAACGCCACTATAGGTCCTAAAAACGTCACTATAGGCTCCTTAAAAACGCCGCTATAGAGCCTAACTTGATTTTAAGAAAATCGATTTTCAAAAGATGATCATTTCCTTAATTAGTTTGAAAAATATGGCAAAACGTTGCTTAGTTTGCCCAAAAAGGGCAAAAGCCCATTTTGTCCAACAAAAATCACATTGCCTAGTTTTTCAAAAATAATTTCCACTTTCTCACCATATTGTAGGTGGGGCTAAAAAGCCTAAACTCATCATTGCCCACCTCAGGGTGCAGGGCAAAAATCTTACTCCATGTCACCCCACCACCTATGTGGGGTGGAAAAAACCTTTAAGGGTGAAGTGGTGGGTGGGGCGGGAAAGACCCATAAGGACAAAGTGGGGCGGGGTGGGGTGGGTTAAGGTGAGGAAGGAAAAATTGCCATCCCTAAAGAGCACTCCTGCTCATTACATGCAATCAAGGTAGTCATTATCAAAAACAAAAAAACAAAATAAAAAAATAAAAAATAATAATAATAATTACAAGACTATCCCATGGTTCTCAATTGTTGGTACATCACAATGTAAATTTGAAGTTTTAGAATGTATCATTCGTCTGAGTGGTCTACTTTCTCCATCTATGGGTGGAGATCCACATAAAAATTTGAACAATATAAGGTCTATGGTGAGAAGATGATGTGGTTGGAGTCTTGGAGATTTAGAAACATTCGTTCACCCCTGTTCTTCATGTAGGAATTTTACTTAAAAATTAATTTAAAACAAATATAATACATCTATCATTTAACAATTATATCATGTGCATATGTAATAAAAATCAACAATAAGATGTGAGAAATTAACATACTAAATTATATTATTCAAGGACCTTACAAGCAATTAGGATGCTCTCTCTAGCTGGTCAAGATTAACAAGAACTTTCTTTTTTCTCTTCTCACACCTCTTGCAAGTATGGCCTTGACAATATTTATAATATTCAGAAATAACATGACCAGCCATAAAATATTTTCTATCGTAATAATAATTCGAGTAACAGATAGGTTACATTAATTAATAAACAATTTCATTAATTAGATTCATTAATGAAGAAGTTCATTAATGTGTCATTACTTTTATAACTTCATATTAATGCATGGATTCATCTATCGTTCATATCCAGAATCACTATAATGACAACACCTCTTATAGAAGGCCAAGTTACTGGCAATGACACGATAGATTTATTAAGGCCAATGCTTAACGTGCATGAATCTCATTACGGAATGACTGTGGAGATTATTATGTACTAACCATTGAAAGACTAGCCCTTATTGTCTTTCATAATCTGAGCAATTTTAACTTGCATCTCCTTTCCATCATGGTCCAACAATGTACCTATAAGAATAGGCTACATCATGATAGATATAGTCAAGTCAAGGACTATAATGAATCTATTTATAATCTTAGTCTACTAAATCAATTAGACATATTTCAATATACCAATACTTTACATCATAAAAATATTGCATAATTTCACAAGAAATTTTGAATAATTATTTATCGATAATAGAAACATCATAAAATATCATGTCGGGCCACACTATTCTAACACTTCATTCACACTGGGTGCTTCCAAGAAGATGCTGCTTAGATGTGTTGGATTTAAAAGCATTAACAGTAGCAGTAACAAAGTTTATTTATTTATTATTTTTTTTATATGAGATAGAAATTCTATTTTAGCCTAATCTAAGTGTATATGTGTGTGAAACTCCCTTTTAGAGACTTGAACCCCGACTCTCTTCTCCCCTCCCCCCCCCCCCACGCACACCCCATAAGCATTTATATTTGTGGAGTGACTATCGCACCAAGGGTGTACAGTGGTGTAGCAGTAACAAAGTAGGTTTTGTGGGTGGGTTCTGTTAGTTTTTGCTGGAAATTTAATGAGGTGGCATTGGGTTTTAATCTCTACTATAGGTTTGTTAGTTGGTGATGTGGCGACTTCTGTTAAAAACAAAATGAGATATCCTGTTAAAATTTTATACCATCATATTGACTAGTCAACCCATTAACTTGTATTTGGTTTCATGAGTGCCATAGGCGTGAGGATTTCTTCTATTATAGTCTTTTGCTTATTGTTGTGTAAACGAGGAATACTAGTTGAGGGGTCAAATCCACATGGCTGTAGTTTATGGATCATAAAAAACCAATAATTATTTGTGTGATTTCACCCATTATAAGTGTAGGTAATTGTAATATAGTTTAATTTTCGTAATATAGTTTAATTTTCAATTTGCAAGTCATTCAACTCCATTTATGGTGGGTTCTAATTACCTCAACTAGTAAAGTTGATTGTCGTCAAATAAGAGATTTGTAGTTTGAATCTTGCCTACACAAAAAAACCAATTGATGTTTTAACTTGATGATAAAGATTAATTATCATGAAACGGACATTATAAGTTTAAATTCTATCATATTCATTCTAAAAAAAAAAAAAATCAATCTTGATTTACATTTTCCTCCAAATTAATAAATAAATAAAAATTAGTCCATGAGTTATGGATTGTAAGGTTTGGCCAATTTTCAATTTGTGAGTCATTTAACTCAATTTAGTTGTTGATTGTAAGGTTAAACTTTTTTTTTTTTTTTTATGAGATGCAAGTCATTTAACTCGACTTCAGACTTTGCATGAATAAAAAAACTTCACCATCGCGCATTCTTGGCGTGATGATCATTCCACAAGTACAAAGTTCTTGTGGAGTGTTAGGGGGGAAGTAAGGCCGGGTTTTAAGTCTCTAGGAGAGAGTTTTACACATATACATTTAAATTAGACTAGAGTAAAATTTTTATTTTGCATTAAAAAAATAAAAAAAAAACTTCAAGTTTCAGGGTATCGATACTGTATTTTGTCCGGCCTCAATTCACATGTCAAAACAAAGAACAAAAAATCAAAAAATTTAAAAAAGGTGCAAGATTATAAATTTCAAAGCCAAAAAGGGTAAAAATAAATACAACATGTTTGAATGGTGAATCGAAAAGTCACAACAATTGAAAATCCAGTTTATAACAATCAAGACCAAAACCCTAACTGGGTATAGTCAAAAAGTTGACTTTTGATTCGATCGTTGGATCCTGTTAAATTTTGGACTGTCTCGTAGAAAATATTTTTCCCTTCAAAACGATAGTTCATGGACCAAAATCGAAGTTAAAACAGATGAGATATCACTAAAATACTGAATAGGAAACTATTGTTTTGACATAATCCTCTACAACCTACCCAACCAAACTTTCTTCTTGGCAAGACTCATGTTAACAAAGATCTCTCTATCATCAAGATCCCACTTGAACTTCTTAACAGCCTTCATAAATATTTCATCATTGACTTCTTCCAGTCTCAAGGATTTTAATACATTTACCTAAGGAGAAGTCATTTCTAGGCGTAGTGCTACTAACTTCATCTATGGTATATCTCTTATACCTCTTAGCTTTTGCTTTAGATGCCTCTATCCTAGCCTTAGCAGCCTCAACCATTGATTGTAAGGCATCATTCATTTGGGAGCTTATTTACTCTCGCTTACTCTTACGCTTGTTAAAAGTATCACTAGGATGCTTGCTCAATCAGGTTGTAATGTCAATATCAAGGATTTCCATGTCAGAGTCTTGGGTAGAACTATCTAAATTAACATGAACTCCCCCATGAATGAGTCGATCTTCCAATGCATTCTCTTTATAAGAAGTAGGAGGGTCTTGGGTGGATGCACAATGTAGGACTCCAGTAGCTGTGTAGACTTATTAAATATTAGTCCTAATAGATTATAATTTGAAAGTCCTTTAGTTCGAAACATCTTTGCCTTGGGATGTGACTAAAAATATAAAGGCATCTAATAAGAAAAAAAAAAATGTTGGGGGATAATGTGTCAAAATAAAACACTAAATTGTATTCAAGGATATTTACCCAATAATAATTTTTCCATGACTCCTCAAGTGCATGAACAGTGTTGGTTTCAGCATCCCAACCAAAACCAGTTTGATTTATGAGTGTAGAAAACTCTCGATGTAGTAAACGCATCCTATTAAACTTCCCCTTGAATTGAGTCATTGTAAAACTCCGCTTACCCAATTCATTCAATACAGCTAACATTTTCTTCCAAGTATCAAAACTAAATAGGCCATCTGTCATATTTCCCTTATTGATCTATTTAAGCATGATATCAATAAATAGTTTCTCAAGTTGTGGTGTCCAAAGATTATCATCATCAATTGAACCATTTCCTTTCATCTATTATAATACAATAAAACATGGAAACAACTAAGGAACAACCTTAGAACAAATGCCAAACCACCAGATCAATAAATACAGAGATAAAAGGAGATATTGACATTAAATTTTAGATACAATTTGTATAAACTATTGAAAAAGAGAACAAACTCAAATCATTGCATAGTTGCTACACAAAGATAGCTTATTATATGAAATCACCTTGTTAAGAACTTCATTACAATACAAAAAGATATCATAGAATTCAAAAAAAAAAAAAAAAGAAGAAGAAGAAGAAGAAGCAAATACTTCACAATAACAACTATCACAGAGAAACAAAGAGATGAAAACAATACAAAATTCAAAAAAAGAAGAAGAAGCAAATAATTCATAATAACAACCTGTTTCTTTTAGTTGAAGTGACGATTAAAGCTGCAATATTTTGTGTTTCATGGCTCCTATTAAAACTCAGATATATTGTGTTTCATACGGCATCTGTTAAATCTCACACTGCAATTGCACTATTATATACCTATAAAACCGAAATCCTATAAACTATGATAGTATTATATTATAGAGAGATGCTACGTCTACAACAATTTTACAATATTTTTACGACAAATCACAGATGGTTAGTTGTTATTGGTTCAAATTTGAAATTAGCACTAAGATTACTTTTTTGCCCTCAACAATAACAACCAGTAATAACCTATCACTTAGGATTTATTGTAAAAATGTTGTAAACATATTATTCCTCTTATATTATATACATATAAAATAAAACAAACGTGCTAACACTATTATATACCTATAGCCTCTGAGCATGCGCAGAGGCTCTTCTATTTTTTAGGTAAACACTAATAATTTGCATTTATTATAATTTGAGATTTCTACTTTTTCCAATCACAAAAAATAAATAAATAAATAAATACATGTGGGGTGAGTTTTGTAGATTTGAGGAGTTTTAAAACTAACAAAAGAGTGATCCTATTTTGTAAGAAGTTAGAGAGTAGAAGTAGGAATTTAAATTAATGTAAAAGTAGAGTTTATTAGAAGTAGGAAGTCATTTCAACATAGAAGTAGAAATTTATTATTTTTGTCAATTTACTTTTTTAACTCCATTTTTAACTTTTAGGTAGGGGTATTTTTGAAAATAAAAAAATTAATAACTAACTTTCTTTTGCTAATTTACTATTTTAACCCCATTTTTAAGTTGTTGGTTAATTAATTTAGGAGTATTTTTGACCAAAAAAAAAAAAGCAATAACTAACTTTCTGAATTCTCTTAATATATACAAATAAAACAAACCAAATGTGCTATTCTATCATATCAATTCCTAAGATGGATTTTGTAAAACTATTTGTCCTTGTAACATTAGTTTATTCAAAGTTAAAGCAGGTCTTATATATAAAGATGGTAAAATATTATTTTAAATGTGCACCTTTGACTGATGGATCACCAAAAGCGGTAAAAGATTATGTAAATCTGCTAATAGAAAAATAGAAATATGAAATTAGAGAGAGAGAGAGGTGCATGGAATAAACTAGAGGGGAGAGAGAGAAAGGGAGTGGGTTTTACTGTACCTACTACCCCTGTCTCTGGTTTCGTTCTCTAGTCTCTCCGTGATGAACTGGAGATGCAACAAAGAATAAGAAATATATAGCAGGATTTGTGCTAGAAATTTTAGCAGAAAGTAGCGGCAAAGAAAGAAAAAATTAGAGAGATGCTACGTCTACAACAATTTTACAACATTTTTAAAATAAATCACAGATGGTTAGTTGTTATTGGTTCAAATTTGAAACTAACACTAAGATTACTTTTTTACCATAACAATAATAACCAGTGACAACTTGCCACTTAGGATTTGTTGTAAAAATGTTGTAAAGATATTGTAGACATATCATTTCTCAAAAAATCATGTGAAGTAGTGGCAAAGAGAAAAAATAAATAAATAAAAATCAGATAAGTTTATTTGCACAATTTGAACTAGAGAGTTGGTTCATTAAAGTTGTAAAATGACATATTTTTCCCGTGTTTTCCCAAGCCTAAAAAAAACACAAAACTGAAAAGAGCCCTTTGGCTTTTTCATTTTTCTTTATAAATTAGAAACAAAAATTGTTTTCTCTTTTCTGTTGTTTTGAGCTTACCAAACAAGTTTTTTGTGATTGGATACAAAAAATGGTCCTTGAAAACAGAAAAGTGATAAAAAAAAATAGTAACCAAACATAGCCTAAAACTATTTTTAAATAGAAATCTAATTTCAGAAACTGTTTTTATAAAACTATTTTCAAATAAAAATATGATTTCAGAAACTGTTTTCAAAATAATATAAAAACTGCTTTATAAATCTGTTTTCTTAATAAAAAATTGTTTTCAAAAACTGTTTTCAAAATGATACAAAACAGTTTTCAAATAAAAAAAAATCTGTTTTTCAAAACTTTTTTTTTTTAAGAAATATAAAACTGTTTTAAAAATAAAAATCTATTTTCAAAAACTGTTTTTCAAAGAAATAAAAAACTGTTTTAAAATAAAAAACGGATTTCAGAAACTGTTTTCCAGAACTGTTTTATAAAGCCGTTTTCAATGCAAAACCGTTTTCATAAACTGTTTTTTTTTTTTTTAATATAAAATTGATTTCAAAAACTGTTTTTCAAAATAAAAATCTGTTATTTCAAAGAGGGGAAATCCAAAAAAAAAAAAAAAAAAGTTTCAAAGCTTTCAATAATAAAGTGTTTTCCAAAATGCTTTTCTGCATACAAAAGTATATTTTTAAAAAGAGAAATGATATGTCTACAACATCTTTACAACAAATCCTAAGTGGCAGATTGTTACTAGTTATTATTGTTGGGGTAAGAAAGTAATCTTAGTGTTAGTTTCAAATTTGAACCAATAACAACTAACCACCTGTGATTTATTGTAAAAATGTTGTAAAATTGTTGTAGACGTAGCATCTCTCTTTCAAAAAATGCCTTCTACAAAAATACATATGTTTTATCACTTTTTTTTTTTTTTTTTTTTTAAGATGTTTTCAAAAAAATTTTCTCAAAATCTCACAATAAAATCTTTTCTAAGGAAAAATGTGTTTTTCCAAAATAATAAAAGTTAATGTTGTAACCTTTTTTTTCCAAGCCTTTTCTTAGAATAGTTGTACTTTGTAGATTTGTGTTTAAGGCTCTTTCTCTTGAGTCTTTGAACACCTTATAAGTTTTTTTTTTTTTTGGTAAACCAAGAGATAATATTAACTTAAGAATTCACAAGTTTATTACAATGCAAATTAGCTTTATCAGCAGCTAGCAAAGCCTCCACCACAGGCGGTGGGTTACAAAAAGTTGCAAAACTATACATAGATTGTGCTCCTAATTTAGCCAATGCATCAGCGCATTGGTTTGCTTCCCGATAAGCATGGATCACGCGCTTGTTTGGGAACTCCTTCAGAAGAGTCCTGCAGTCAGTTAAGAGAGGCTCCATTAAAATGTTTTCAAATTCATTGTTCATTAGCATAACAATACTCAAAGCATCCAATTCAATTATTAGGTGCTGAATTTCCATTTCCTTGGCTAAAGTCAAACCATCTCTAAGGGCCCACAACTCAGCCAAGGCACTGTTAGTGGATCCAAGCCCTCTTGCCAAACCTTTCAGCCAGGACCCATCATGATCACGGATCAACCCTCCTCCACCAGCTCTTTCCGGACACTTCATAGCTGAACCATCAGTATTTAACTTTACCCAACCCCTCGGTGGCTTCTCCCATCCCACAGGAATAATGGATTTTTGTTGCTTGGACTTAGAATCAAGCCCAATAGAAAAAAATTCAGCACTGTCCTTTAAGCATTTCCTCCATACCTGGGCATCCACAGTTCCAGACCGGAAACACCTTATAAGTTTACATTGTCCCTAACATTTCTTGGTATTAATGAGTTTCTTTTTGTCATCTTTTTGCATGAATAAAAATGAGAAAATGGTGGATGACACTAGGTGTTAATCTTCCAACCCTCTTTTTTCTTTGTGTTGTGTTTGTTTTTGTATAGCATTTAGTACTCTTATGCTAGTTATATAGGAAATAAATACTCACATGCTGTAGTAAAGTATACTTGTACGCTCTCTCACATGTTACTTATCTATATATTTCACATGTTTTGATTGTATATATTTTGTCGGAGTTAATATTCACATGCTAGCTATATGTAAATATTTACTCACATGTATATATATATGTGTGTGTGTGTGTGCGCGCATGTTGTTTGCAAAAACCTTTTCAAAAAAAAAATCAAAATGCCAAGTATTCTATTTTTTCATAAAAAGTTAACGTTTGGAATAAATTAAAATGAGGTACTATCTTCTGATGAGCATTGTGGATTGCCTAACACTGTCCCCACACGTAACCAAATTTTCAAGTCCAAGATCTTTGGTTTAAAGACTTTTAGTTTACTAAGATTAATGAACCTTTAAATTTTGGTTTAGTTAATTAGGTAACTTAAAATAAAATTAGATATCTAGGTAACCAATCACACCTAATACAAAACCAATGATTAGTTGCGACTTCTAAAATAAAAATAAGAAAGAGGAATTCACATGCACACCCCACCCTAGAAACACAATTACACAAGAGTCTCGTTGTTAAGAACTCAATGCATGACAAACCCAAAAAGTTTCAATCTTTTGGGTGCGTCCACAAGGATAACAAAAAAACCAAATTCAATTCAATGTAAGCGATCAATATTTCTTTGCTCTGCTTGATTGCCTTTCGACTCCAATTAATGATTCATCTCTAATATTAGAACCTTATGGATTTTGAGCCCATGCAAGTGTGGTTAAGGGAGTCAATCTCGTACCGTAGGCTATATCGGTTTGACCAGTGGAACGATATATTTCAGTACCAGTCAATATCGGTGTACCGTTTCGAGTTTACCATTATTTTTTATATTTATAAATATAAATATATATATATATATATATGTGTGTGTGTGTGTGTGTGTGTGTGTGTGTGTGTGTGTACATACATATATATATATATATATTATAATAAATATAAAAATTTACCATAAAACATTACCTCAATTCAGAACAAATTATTCATGTTTTTAGACTTTAGCATCAATTAAAAGAAAAAAAAAACATAATATAAAAAATAGAAAGCTTAATTGTTCATTGTATACTAAGAAAACAAATAATACTAACTAGTCGCTAACCCGTGCGATGCACGGGATAGTTAAATAAAATGACAATTAACCAACATCACGTTAAGGTAAAAGAATTAGTGAAAGACTGATTTGCCCACCAAAAATTTAAAAGAAAAAAAGATTGATATAATAAAATCTAAGAAATTTAGAAATAGAAAATTGGGTTAATAATATGCATATTATAGAATCCCCAAATTCTACTTCAAAACCAAACAAAACCCTTCAAATTCAAAAAATTCATATATAATATACCAAATAAAAATTTACCACACCTTGGGTTGGAAGACATAGGTTGTAGTTTTGATTTTTCTCCAAAAAATAGAGATGCTTCATTTGCTGTAAACAATATAAAATAATTATTAGAAATTTCAACCCAAAAACCAAACCCACAAAAATACTATCAAAATATAGAGATTAACCCAAATACTTAGAAGAAAATAAATTCTAAACATAACAAAACAATAAGATAGAATGAAAATTTCAGGCACATATGAAAGCAAATAAAAAAGACAAAACCTACATTTTTTTTTTTTTTTTTTATAGTTGAGTCTCTCTCCTTCTTATTTTTTTAATTTTAAAGTGAAGTTAAGTTTAGGATTTTGAGATGGTAATTGCTAGGGTTTTAAGGAGAGAAGAGAGAGTCTTACCAGGAGTCTAAATAATATAAACAATTCAAAACATGGAACATTATCAAATTTATAACACCTAATTCCATTATCTTCTACGTTGAATCCAAACAAATAATTAATTGAAATTAATCCAAACAAATAATTAATCAACAAAAATCAAAGCTTTAATAAAAAAAACAAAAAATCACATGAACCCAAATAAAAATTCTCAATAAAGTAAGAACATATAAAAATTTACCACGCCTTAGGCTAGAAGACATAGGTTGCAGCTTTGATTTTTCTCCAAAAAATAGAGATGCTTCATCTGCCATATACAATATAAAATAATTATTAGAATTTCAACCCAAAAACCAAACCCATAAAAATACTATCAAAATATAGAGATTAACCCAAATACTTATAAGAAAATCAATTCTAAACATAATAAAACAATAAGATAGAATGAAAATTTCAGGCACATATGAAAGCAAATAAAAAATTTGAGATGGCAATTGCTAGGGTTTTAAGGAGAGAAAAGATTTTGGTATTTTTATGCAAAAAACGTTATGTTAGGTCTAGGTGATTTATTTCCTTGTTTTTAGGCTCTTTTAATGTTTTTTTAGGTCAAATTTGGTTCCTATTATGGTTAGGTATTAATTAGGGCTTATTTTAGAATATATTTTCTTGTCCATCAAGTTTTATGAGGCTCTTAAATAGGCCTCCAAGTTTGTATACGTTTTTCAATAATATTGTTATAAGATATAAAACCTAAAATAAAAAGAATCAAAAATAAAAAGAAAAAGAAAATAGTGATGATGTGGAAAATTGTGAGAGCTTCAAAAGTTTCGGTTTTATATATATATATATATAGATAAGTTAATGCAAGTAAATTACCATTCTGTCCTTACAAAAAATCACAAATTACAAAACTAAAAAAAAAAAAATTTATGTACCGACTGGTATTGCCTGAAATCGGCCGGTACATAGCCAGTACGACTGGTATTTAAACTAGTACGAAACGTTGATGTTTCGATATCGATATATGTACCGGTACGGCTGGTACCGATATGGCATCGACCACATTGAATGTGCTTGATTTGGATTTTGGCACGTAACAATAATCGATCATTGGGTTTTTGATTAATGGGAGAACGATATACTTGTAAAGTAGCACTTCAATTTTCACTCAAAATTAAAAGTTTGTTTTATAAGGGACACCTCAATTCTCAACCACAAAACCCCAATTACACGACATAACACCAATATTATCATAGTATATATATGTATAGAAAATGCGTTAATCAGGAAAAAAAAAAAATCTAGAATACTAAAGATATGTGTTCAAAGGTATGTGAAAAAATAATTTTATTCTCTGATTTATTGAGATTATGTAACTTAATTAAATGTGTGAAAAAACTTTATTATATGTCTAAAACATGTATTATAAAATTTTCTTTATTAAAAAAAAACATTTTATAGAAATTTTATTTTTGAAACAGAGGAAAAAAAAAGAATGAGATATTTTATTTTATTTTCATATCTTGCTTTCAAACTGAACAAGATTCGTGCTCCCCACGGTAACTACATTCACGTACAAGTCAGAATCCACACTCAACCCGTTCACCAACTTCTTAACAATTACTTTCTCGTGACCAAGTAGTGCACATTGTCGTATGAGACCGTGGGTCCATGAGATATCGGTCTCGTACGTCTGATGGATACTTTCTTCTCTTATACAATTTTTTTAAAGAAATACAAAAATTTTAAGACCATAATTTTTATTATAATTATTTCTAGCAAATTGATCGTGATAGAAAAAAAAAAATTTTATGTAAAAATGATAAATAATTATCACAGTCTGCTATGTACAAAAGTTATAGCAAAAATTGTGCCCATGGTACCAATGAAGGAGTGGACACATCACCCCTGATTTTGTCCATTTCATGGTCTTTGTGTTATTTCTCACTTTCTTACCCTATTTTAAGAGCCAAGTTCCCAATTCATCAAAAATATATATTTTTTTAAAAAGGAACCAAGTTCCCTCTAGGAAGTAAAAATCCTTTGTTCTCGACAGCCACTTCGCTCTCTTGCTCCCTTGCTCAGGTGAGTCCTCAGCTCATTGTTTGTTTGTTTGTTTTTTTTTTCCTGTCTTTTTTATGTTTGGTTGAAAATTTGACATATCAATGGTAGATATGTGTAGCTGATGAAGCTATATTTGAGTAAAAGAATGTGGCCAAGAAATAAGATGAAGCCCGGACGAAGAAAGAAGATGAGTCCAAGAGAGTTCTTAAGTGCCAATCTAAGCACAAGCAGATCAAAAGTTGGAATGGGTGAATTTGGCAAAAAGGTAAAGAATATGGATGTTTGTGTTGTTCTATGTTTCATCATCGATTTCTATGGTTAGTTTGCTTTATATATTGCTGAATTTATTATGTCTATTATCAATTTTTTTTTTTTTGAGAAACTATTATCAATTTAAGAGAAAAACATGTAATCGAGAAAAGGAAAATGCGAACTAGACTTTGTGAAAGGGACTGATTCTAGAGATTATGAGTTATGACACATGATTACAGTCGCAACTCTGTTACAAACATGTGCTAACAGTCGCATTAATCTTTGTTCAACTTTGGAGCACTCACATTAATTAATGGATAATAGCATGAACTCATAAGGGTTAAATTTTACACATCCTAACTCCAAAAATTTCTGACATCAATTTATTTAAAATTTGTGTAAAATAAGATAAGAAATTTATTTTTTTAGTACTTCTTTACTTGCATACACAAAAAAAAGAGATACGATTTGAGAGAGTAATAAAAAATTGATAAAGAAATAATGTTTTAATAAAATGAAGTATAAAATAGAAAATATGATGCAGGTGTTTTTAAAAAGTGATTATGTTATGTAAAATAAAAGAAGTAGATTCTTATGCTTAGATTAATATAAATTTTTACATGAACTAATGCAGATACTCAGTGTTTATTGTTTAGTGTTTACTAGGGTATTGATTTCAATCTTAAATTGTGTACATAAATATAAATAGTTAAAAAAAAAAAATATTTGTTTTCTAATAGAAGAAGTGAAGAGACAGGATGGTTCCATGGTCTTATTTGTTGCTTTTTTAATTTTTGGGTAAACTAATGTTCCATGGTCTTATTTGTTGCTCACTTTTTTTCTTTTTTCTTTTTTTGGTTCTACTCAAGAATGCAAGGATGGATTATTTTGCTTGGCACTCATATGGAGATCTTCCTACTGGTGGGCCCTTAAATTTTAGCCATGTATAGCAAGCTGGTTTCTCAGTGGAATGGATTTTGCTTTAATAATTCATCCTTCACCATGTTTACTAGGTTAATTAGATTTCAATCTCTCCTCTTAATTAGAAATGTCTTTCAGTTTCTTCTAATTCATGTGTACAATATAATTCTAATAGATATTTTCATAACTCATATTTCATATCTTATGAAAGTATTCTTTATTTTGTAGATTTAATACCATATGTTCAGAATGGTACATCTGATGCTTTTCATCATAATTTGGGTGTAGCTATCCAAAAACTGAAGGACACTGGATTAGATTTGGATTGTGGACTCAAGGAACCCTTTTATGAAGATCTATAATTTGGAACAAAATTCCTTTGTGAATTGTTATCAAGCACTTAATTTGACCTTCGAAATGGATGACCAAGCATGGTAGATAGGAGATAACTAGCAATAAAGTTAGACTCAATTGGGCAGTACTTCGAGACTTTACTAAGTTTTGTTTAATTTTTAAATGTTAGACAAATTTGTAATTTTTGTAGAGAGAGTGCTCTTAATAGTTGTATCAGAAATACTTTATAATGATGTTTATTTAGACAAAAGCAAAGGCTAGTAATGATATTTTTCTAATAATTATTTATTTGATAATCTTTTTGGGCGGACAAATTTGCAGTTTCTGTCGAGAAAATAATCTCAATAGATTGTCAACAAATTGTTTTGCTAATCAGTCTAATTAATCATTGTAAAGCTACAATTGATATGACATTTTATTTGTTTGCAAACCATTCTTATATATAAGTATGTCTTGATTTGGTATATATTTATAAATGTATTGAGATAAACATTGCATTCTTCTTTTTTTTTTCTTTTTTTTTTTTTTGTGAGAAACCAGCCAATCCGACTGGGACTTTATTGAATTTAAAAGAAAGCTTCAAGGAACATCAAAATCAACTAACTGGGAAATGTCTGTAGGTAAGTCACCCAACCATTCTGGATACCCGGCCAAACATTTGGCCTTCTTAGCTAACGCATCGGCAACCACATTACAAGACTGATGAACAAAAGCAAATTGAACAAACTGGAAAACAAAGACTAAGGAGCGGATGTCGTCAACAATATCTTCATATGAAGTCAAGAAGAGAGATCATAATCATTTTTTATATACTTCAAAAGAAATTGATTGGTTTGGGATCAAAGATAACATTAAAATATAATGTTACAAGTTGAAATTTTTTGAATGGTGTGAAACTCTATTTTTCTCATTCCCTTCTAACTGTCATGATTGGAAAAACATAATCCCCACCTTACTCTATCACAAGTAAATTGACTCATAATATGAGTAAATGAAAATTTTAATTTAAAAATAAATTCTTTTATTTATATAGAACACAAAATTCATTACTTAAAAAAGAAAGCAGTATGACATTATTTATTTTAGAGGGAAAAAAAAAACATTGCCCTTTGTTGGTTTAGTAAAGGGTTATATAAAAAAAATTTTATTAATTAACAATTTAAATGAAATTATCTTAGGAGAAAAACGTTATTTTTAGGTATGACTAATCATAATATATGGTTTCATGAATATCTTAGAATTTAAATTATATATCTTTAGCTACGTTCTCTCTTTGGTTGTCATGCAATAATCATAAGCCTTATGTCATTGATCACCCACTCGGTAAGAAAGTGTGTGTCTATATATATATATATATATAATTGGACAAGATTTCGATTTTGCCTCATTTATATTGCAATATATTTAGTTATTTTGAGGATCTGGTGTTGGTAAAATTCCTGTGAAATAATATATGTTCCTTTATATTAGAACTCAAGCTAATAACCTATCAGAACAGTCCAAGCATCATATCATGTTATAGCTTCATCAATTCTTATTTCTTTTTTAAAAGTACACTAGAACTGTACAAAATGCCTGGAAATATTTTTATTCAAACGAAATATTTACATCTCATAAGTCTTATGATCTAGTAAAAATAAAAGACGATCAGAGCACCGACAAACCACTGCCGAAAACCAGATGAAAACAACATGGTGATATTTGAGGAAAACAACATGGTTTGATCCAAATGGACTCCACATATGGCATAGAGAGGTTCATATTAGCAATTTAGCATTTAATTTGTTCATCAAAAGTCATATGGAATAGAGAAATCCAGAGTAGATTCATTAAATAACTATGCCAAAATTTTACACCCTCAATATTAAATATTCACTTATAGAGTAAGTTCAATATATAAAATGTTGGATGATAAAAAAGTACACATTTTTAGGGTAAATGGTTATTTTAGGCCAAAATATTAGTACAATACAACTCACTACACTAGATCTAGATGTGCTCGGTAGTGACCACATTATTTGGTTTCGGGTTGTGGTTTAAAATTGTACTTTTTTTCAAAATACATTTAAATAATAATAATAATAATAACTTTAATATCATTTTGGCTCATCATACATCAAGCCATTTTCTCAATTGGTTTTGTGAGTATCATAGGCTTCGGTATTTCTCCTCATACTATTGCATGTTTTTTTTTTTTTTTTGAGAGTGTATACTATTGCATGTTGTGTAAATTAGGACTACTAATCGGATTAATTATTTTGTATAATGGCTGTGTAAATCTTTCTCACGTGAGCATAGGCAAAAAGCTAGGGTTAGAATGATCACCTAAAAAATTTTAAAAAAAAAAGTCCAAGTCCAATAGACTAACAATGTTCATACAACTTTTGCCCCCTCCCAATTATAATTAATATATATGTGTGTGTATATATATATATATATATATTTTTTTTTTGAGATATTTTAGCACATTTTATTAATATATTAATTTTTCAAGTTTATCATAAACATAAATGGTAAGGATGCAATTCGGGTACCTGGCCCAAATGCTAAATAAACTTAGGGCCAAAAAGCTCAATACAATGAATTTGTAGAGAGTAGATTGAAAAACTGAGCTTTAATGAATTAGTCAACAAATAAAATAGATTCAGATGACAAGAAAATGTAGATAGACTAGTTTAATCTAAAGAAAACTGTTCTCGGCACAGTCCGAGAAGATCCGTTCTTATATATTGATTCTCAAATTTGATTACAAGTTCAGTTCTTGATTGCTACAGTGTTTCTCTCTCTATTTCTCGATCCCCTTTTCCTCAGGGTTCTCTTACATTATATATCTTCCTTTGAATGATTTTAACCTTTCATTTGTTGATCATCCAAGCCAATACTTGAGTGTTTATGCCATCGAAAATCCTCTCTGGCTCTCTGTGAGTTGGGGTAGCCAAGGCAGCACCATTCAAGGGTTTTCTCCATATAAATGCAGTCAAAAAGTTAGCTACAGAGCATTCAATGCGGTGGCAGCAACTTTTCCTTAGATATTTCTTAGCTCTCATCCTTCATGTATATTCATAATGCATGTCTTTATCAATAGAACCTCCAGGAATGTGTCACCTTAGACAATAGGAGGCACATCTTGATCTTCGTTGCATTTAGCCGAGGGGATATTCCTCCTCGAACAGCCTTTCCCGGCCTCTATAGTTATAGTTTGCTCGTAAAGTTTGAAGTATTACGTCTTCCTTGCTATTAATCTATTCTCGGATCACGGAGCCTCCTCAGACAAGGCCCAAGGCCCAATATGCATTTGAGCCTGCGTCCCCACATAACTTATTTCACAACTTTCTCTACAATTTGTTGAGATAGCAAATTATGAACAGTGGACAATCACTTTCATATAAATCCACTACTAAAATCACTTTTAATTTTTGCTACTTAAAAGCTAGCAATTCAGTAAGATGTGTGAAAAATTGTGTTACTTGATTTATTCTAAACAATATATTTGAAAATTTCCAAACACATGCTTACTTCTCCATCCATGGCTTCTATTTATCTACGAATGGCTATCTATATACTCATTCGCGCATGGCTGCCTATATACTCATTTGCGCATATAATTGTCATAATGCAGTCACTGTGAAACTTGTGCATTTAAGACAAACCGTTGGAAAGAAGCTAGGGACTTGAAGTTGAGAACTTTCAAACAGTGTCAAGTGTTTTGTGTAAAGGGGGAGCTCATTAAATATATGCTTGTGGTGTTAGCCTTACGATTATTATGCATTTCCGAAATTCTATGTTACTTATTTTGTTGGCCATCTTAGACGTTGTTTTCACGTGCATTAAAATTCTCAAGTCTATATACCCATGGCCATAAATCTTAAAAGTATCATTAGGAAAATATCAATTCATAGGACCATGCAAATACTTCCCCTTAAAAACACCAAACATGAGCAACCATGAGCTCTAGCCTGCATTATGGGTGATTGAAGGCTGGATACAAGGCTATGAATGTAAAAAAGTGCAGCTTGAAAACAAATGGTCAAAGGCAAAGTTCATCTCTAATACACCAAGACTCCACGCCAAAAGAAACTATAACCTGTTAGTAGAACTGTGAAATTTTCTCTGATTGTTACTACTTATAAACAGTTTCTGCTATTCCGTGAAACTACACTATGTTAGCAAAAACAGCTCCTCTCATTCTAACCCCAAAATGAGAGATCAATGGAGAATATACAAGCAAAATGTCTGTACACAAACCTATCAAAACAAACTGACAGATATTATTACATAAACCAATGGATTAACTGCCTATGTGAAATGCATACCTAGAGCATATCACCCCAGCTTCCCCGAATCACTCCTGCTGTTTCTCATTCAATTCACAAAAATATTCACCAAACAGACGGAGACCTTCATCCTAGCCTTGTATGCAGATGTTTGAATCACCAGAATCCCCTAATTCAAGTGTTGGGGAAGATGACTCCATGAAGATCAAATTTCCTTACCTCTCTCCTTCCACTCTGACACCTCTTGGATGCTGAAATCCGAGGAAGTACAACCAACCCTGGTTAGTATGGACAGATCAGCAATCAACCAAGTCTATCTTTACCATCACCACTGGAGCTTTCAAAAGTCAATCCTATGTTCAAACTTGTATTAGATCTGCATGCACGCTTCCTTGGTTTTTTCATTGTGGGAGTAGCTAGAGGACCAAGGCTGAGCTGTTTTGCCATGACCACAGCATGTTTCTGCACTGTAACATCTGTGTTGCGTGTTTTTTTCTTCTTGCAAGATCTGTTGGGACGAAGTGAAGATAAATTTTTGGACACAGGACCTTCACCAGTTGTACTTTCTTCATGACTAGGCTTTGTGCTCAAAAGACGATCTGGTGCACATGAATCTAAACTCAACCATGAAAAATTACTTGAATCATCCATCCCTTGATTAGACAAACCCAACTTAAGGGAAGGAGTGATGTCCTTTCCAAGGATATGAACATCGCCTTGAGGATGACAATGGGTCCTTGGTTCGCATTGTGTATCATTACTAGCTGCACCTGTTGTTAGATTTTCCAATGCGATATTCTGGCCCTCCTATTAACAGGAGACAAAATAGAAAAATCCAGGAATAATTAGCTACTCTCCCAGAACAAAAATAAATGAAGTTCACAGAAAAGAAGAGAGAGAGAGAGATGGTGAGATAGCAAAAACTATAGAGACCAGAACAATGTCAACATGGCATAAATAAAATTTGTAAAGTAAATTAGTAAAGCCACCCAGTTTTCATAACACTATGATATGCTTTAGGCCAAGATAGAATATAGAAGTCCTAGAAAAGGAGGGAGAGCACATTTGCAATATCAAAAATCAAAACACAAGATGCATTTGATTTATCTTGGCCAATTAAAAGCAGCATCATTAGAGTGAGCTCCATATATATATATATATATATTTTAAGAGGCACCTGGGGTATTGGATTAAGTAGTGAAAGAATGGCTGAGGCTGGATTAGCTGTCTTAGATTTGAATCTATGCCTAACATGAAAACTGAATTGTCCTAGTTCATTATTATAGCTATGCAAATTATCCAAAGCAGGATTCAATCATATACAATCATTCAATCAGAAGAGTCATACTAAAGATTAATAAATAGCGAGTACTTTAATAAAAATTATTTTGTTTTCAACTGATTATGCCAACTTTATAAGAAGAAACAGACCAAAGATAGAGCAAGATGGCTGAAACGTCTGAAATGGGAACCCAGTTTAACCAATCATCTAGAGAAAATTTGTGCGCAAATTGTATAGTTTTAGTTCTTCTGTGAGGGATGATGATGAAGCTTTCAAGATATAAAAGGTCAAACTTTACCTTGGAACCCCAAAATTTTATGTAAAATGAGGTTCAGTCTGCAAATATATAGAATTTGGAGGGGCAATAGTACTTAACAAAAAAAGATGCATGCTTCTCATTTCTCATAAGAAAGAGTTCAGTCACCTTATTATGAATCTCAGCAATTTGTTCACAGCCTGATCCATCCTCTCCTTCAGAATCAGCCATCTCCTCACACTCAAACTCTACATGTTCTTCAATTTCTTCATCAGAGTCGCTCAATTCTTCCTGTTCCATCACAATCTCTGGATGAGACTGGTCACCTATATCATCCATGGGATATCTGCTGATGTTATTACTTGGTATTGCCAATCCATGTCCACCTGAAACAAGCTTAGTACTGACTGTGGGACATATATCACCCTGCTCATAATGTGGGCCATTGATGTTTTGGGATTTCCTTGTAGACCCAGAGTGTGATGCTGCCACTACTGACAAAGTTGGATTACATGCAGTCACATCTCTATTTTCCATGCCTTTCTTATTTCTGGATGTATAGCTTAGGTGGATCTCTAAGTCCAGTTCATTAGCTTTCTCCATAGGACTCGGTGGATTAGCACTAGTAGACAGACCACGACTTACTAGTGACTCAGTCTGGACAGCATCAAAAGCTTTCTCAGTGCTTGCTGAGTCAGTATATACTTGATCGGGTCTTTGTAGCAGTGGATGGAAGTCAATGCCAGAAGATACTGTAGATTCCTTTGACTTCAGAGATTTATTGAAACCTTCAACATAGTTTTCTGGGTGAGGATTATGGAAGAGATTTAGGTTCAATTGAGGCTGATTTCCTGAAAAGAAACTGAAAGAACTAGAAGTGCTAGTGCTGCAGTTCAATGGGTAATAGGGCAGATGTCCATCTTCAGGGGACTGGAACAGTAAAGGATGCATCTGAAGATCAGAATCAATCTGTCTTTCCACAGGAATACATTTATTCTTAGCAACTTCAGATTCTTCTATATGCGAATATCTAACATTGTCTTTCAGTGGACTATTTCTTTTCTGTACAGTTTTTACTAAATGGGTGGTTCCCAAATTCATAGCATGAGGAATTCCAGAAACTAAATTTTCTATTCCAGAATTACCAATACCTCCAGGCACAGATTTCTTGGTAGATGCTCCAAACTGAAAGCCTTTGAAGTCTGTCTGAGAGACTACACGAACAGATGGTGGAAGATTCACAGGAGGCAAGTCTGGCGCTAATTTCACTAAGTGAGAATTAGAAGCACCACTTTTTTTACGAGCACGATAAGGCCGAAACCAGAATTGAGATTTTCTGTTATTTGACGTCATACCAGAAGCTGGATGATTTGGCTCCATGATATTAGATGTACCATTTCTAGTACTAGCAAACTGAGATGAAATATAAGGGAGCTGGGTACACTGTGACGAAGGTGAAAACTTGTGCATGATACCAGTCTGGAGTTGAGCCTCTCTAGACCCATCATAAATTTGCTGTTCCCTCATATGAGTACCCTCTTGTGATAGTGTATTCCCAGGAATGCTTTTGTCTTTTACATTTGAGCAAGGAAGTGCAGAAGAATTGAGGCTGAAGCCATCCGGCCTCCAATCTGCTAAAAACGCCTGGTGAACATAACCTTCCCCTGCATTATCTGTGCTCTCATCTCCACTTTTATTATCTCCTCCAGCATTTTCAGTCTGATCATCCTGTAGCAAGTACAACTGTATAGAGTTAAATTATCATTGACGAGATGAAGCTAAGCTTTATAGTAAGGTTTACGAGCCAAGCCCAGTCTGAGACCAAACTCTTCTACAGTTCTACCTCAATGAAAATGAGTAATGCTGAGGTGCACTCAGTGCAAGAAGACCACATAATGCATAGACTAATAATGCATGCACATAATCATATACAAGTACGAGCACATTTACACATTAACAAGGTTACAAGTAAGCATTATATTAGCAAGTAAATTCATGGTTTCTGTTTTTCTAATTCAATCATTTATGGACCATATTTCCCATTCTATTCAACATTACCATTACACTTGAAAGCTTAATAGGTGATGAACAAAGATTGCACTAAGTGACTCAAAGCAGAGGCCAACTAGTTTACAGTGAAAACCACAAATTTTGATGAGACATAGTCTGCGGCTGTGCATGCATGTTTTAACTATTATCAGCAATTCAGACAAAGTTATCTGATCCATGGAAAACTAATTAGAATATTGTATAAAAGCAATGGGAAGATATGAAGAATTAAATTTCAATGCGGCTTTCTAGATCAAGGTAACAAACCTCCTTTTCAGATGCAGTTTGCCAACTTGCCAAATCTACAGTTTTGTTCTTTCTTCGTCTTGACTCATACAACCGCCGCCTCTCCTTTTTTTCTGCATCCTGCTTATATGACCTCTGAGTTCCAAAGGCAACACGCCACTGCCGAGGTAGTAAGGATGGATCTCTATGAGGGACAACAAATCGCCACACAGACATCCAATCTAATTTATAAACCTTAAGTCCCTGGGATATTTGGATCAGATAGTAAATCACACAGCTATCAATCAAACAGAAATCCCCTTAAGAAAAATAATAAATTCAAAAATCTCTAGGTTGAATTTACCTCCTGAATACATGTTATCTCTTCCACAGTCAATGGAGAGGTTTTCATTTTCCGAACTGCCTGCATGAAGTAGTAAACAACTAAATTAAAAGTTTACCAATGAACAAAAGGAGGACATAACCCAAATGGCATATTTGTTTATCTATCAAAACAATCTTACTAAAGACCACCTCCTGAACTGATATAAGACCAATGAATCACCAGTTAAAATATTCAAACATCCTAAAACATAAATTTTTCTCAACCATCAAGGTGATGACATGTTTGGTAGAATAGTCAAAGAATGCATATCCACTCTTTTGGATCTTCCACTTAATCTTCTTGCAATGTTTTAAGATACTTTTTGTTCACCATCATGACCATAGAGAATTTTTATTTTCAATAAAACTCTTATTACTTATCAAAAAAATTAGACCAAGAACAATAAATTTTGGAGATAGATAAAGATGAAGCCACAAATTAGCAGCCTTGTTTTATACAATTAAATCAAAAATGTTATAGCCCCACCACTTATAAGTTCTGTGTGGAGGGTAAGATCATGGGTTCAAGACCTATTGGGTACATATATAACTTGCCAATTAAAAAAATAGCTTAAAATGACTATCAATTAGGATGAGATAAGATGAGATCAAGATAATGTATAATTTATCTTGGTTGTGCTCAGGATTGTTGAGATACCTTTATGGGATTTTCTGGCGCTTTAGATGAGCAACGATTCTTTTGCCTAACAAAAATCTGCATTAAAAGTGGTACATGTCAATTAAAATAGTCCACTATTGCTTAATCATGACAATTATGTTGATGAACTACAACACACCTCAAACCAACATGACACTAACCTTCAGAACTTAAAAGAACTAACAAATACTATAACTCCCTAACATCATGATCATGAAACTCTAAAACCAACTGCAATCTTTATTCAACAATGTACATAATGACCAAAAAATTAATTGACTATATTAATCTCTTATCAAGTTTTTTTTTTCTTTTTTAATCCTCAAGAAGTAGTACTGTAAAACAATTTCTTTCCTCAGAAGAGAGGATATTGAATACACAAACACTCATAAGAAAAACTCACATCTAGCAAAACTAGTTAACCAAAGAGCTAGGATTGGAAATGGGACTTCTTAAAAGGATAACTGGCACTGCCCCTCTGATTCAGGGAACACAACCAAAATTATTTCAGAATTTATTGCTTCTGATTTTATTGTTGTTTGAAATCTCTCTTTATATATATATATATATATAATTAAAAAAAGTAAAAATAAAAATAAAAATAAAAAGATTTTTCATATGGAAATCAGGAATAATCAGATTTCAGGTTTTTAAGATAGGGATAAGATTTCAGATTATTTAAATTTTTAATTGAGAATTTTGTGGTACATAATAAACTCACAAAACACACTACCATAGCCATCAAGCAAACAATAATTTCAATTGAGTCTTGCAACGCATCTAGTTTCTTGCCAATGAGATTTGGCTCAAATGGTACCTCCTCCTTCCACAAGAATGGGTGGATGGTGAAGTCGTTGGTTTAAGAACTACTAGGTGCAAGTGTAGCTTATCAATGAAAAAAAAAAGGTAACTAATTTCCTTTCATCTTTTGACCGATATAATAGAGTTTCAAGCCCTTAGAAGTTTGAAGACAAGAAAACCAAAAAAAAAAAAATATTTGTTTTTATGTCCTTTGCCATTAAGAGCTCCTTCCCTCCATTGCAGAAAGAGCAGGAGGAATAGAAGCACAAATGTCTAAGCAAGCACAGAATTCTGTCTAAACAATGATTACCAGAAAAATTCTGTGTTTAGAATTCATCTACGATGCACAGATGCTCCACTTTTGCTCATGTACCCGTTTCGAATACATATCGTACCGATATCATACCAAATACCTCTAAGATACATACCCAGTCATTTAAAAAAAAAAAAACCAATAAATCTAGGATACACCCGTTATATGACTTGGATATTGTTCTAATCCAACCCCCGATAATGAGGGATAGCCCAAACTCGTAAGAATTTTTATTTTTATGTTTTATATATTGGTTTCAATGTTGAACACTTACCTAGTTATCTATTATTTACTCCTTTGATCTTGGTTTGTTTTCTAAACATCATTTAATCAATGGATTCGCTTTATTATCCATTATTGCTTTTAAATTGAAATATGCTTAACAATATAAAATATAAATGCTTAATAAGTTATTAATACACGTATCCCTAACATTCCGTACCCTAAGTTTTTCAAAAAATTGTTGTATCCCCGAACCCATACCCGTATCATACCCATACTCGTATCCGTACCTGTGCATCATAGGAATTCATAGTCTAGAATTACCTGATGCTTCGATTTGCATGGAAGAAAGCGCTGCTGAATAGCCTTCCAATCTGTATTGTATTCCATCAACCCCAGTGCTAACAGCCTGCATTGATTCCCAATATAAAACATGTGAAACTTCACAAGCCTGCCTTATAAGGTTATTATAGATATTAGATTACTATGACCATGGCACAGGGAAGTACGTACAGGAAACAATTGTGCAACATAAAGGTTAATGTGTAACGCCATCATCAACTACAGAAATTTCCATTAAAAAAATATACAGAAATTAAATAGGTCCCACCTAGGAACTTCTCAAAAAAAAAAAAAAAGGACCCACCTAGGAACTAAAATGAAAAAAACTATTAGTTACATACTTGTATACTTGAAATAACTTCAATCATTTATGGAGATCTTCAAGCTACTGTTCCATTAGTCAGATCTGGTAAAATTCACTATGCAGCAAAGGCTTCTTTTAGATATGATTTCATCTCCCAGTGTATCAAACAATATACCTATTCTAATAGTTGAATAAGGCATTAAGGATTGCAAAAATTGCGAATCATAGGAGAGATTCCTGTTAGAAAGCAATCCTAAGATTTTTATTTTAATTATTTATTTAAGATGTTATATTTTAAAAAGTGAATCCTAAATTCCTAACATGCTATCAACTCCATAATTTTTATCAAAATATTTCTGTACCACTGATATCCACATCTAAAGTCAGATGATTTCTAGATTTAAATTTCATGGGTCTTTCTCTTATACCATCACAAAAGTATAACTACGAAAAGCAATGCACCTCAAAATGAAGGCATTCTAAAACTGAAAATAGTGGGTAATCAATATCAAGTAAAGCCCCCAATTCAGCAATAAAACAGTCAAACAGTCATCTACCAAACAGAGAAGAAAGCATGCAACTCACTCATCCTCTGCATCAGTGAAAAGCACCCGATTTACAACAGCTGCAGGGGGTGGCTTATGTGGAAATAATGAAGGATTGAAGAGAGGAAAAAATCTCTGAGCTAACTTTACAATTTCCTTGGGAACTAAAGCAACTGATTGCTTCTTGGTGCTTTCTACAAGTGCAGCAGCCATTGTTTTTTTAGGCAGTTGTTGACTGGGTGTAGATGAAACTGTGTTAACAGCAGAGGTAATGGGTCCCCTTAAAACTTCAGAATTAGCTTCAGCATACAACGGGAAAGAAGGAAGGGGAAACAGTGGTTCTCTTTCAAAGGGAGCATCACTACTAGATTTCACAGGACAATGTCGATAGTCCTGAACAGCTGTGAAAAGAATTTCATACCAATGACAAAGCATATAAAGGTTAAACTTCTGAACAAGCAAATGATTGTAAAAGCATGAAAAACACTTGAAAGCTTCCACATAACATACCAGTATAAACATCGTCCATATATCTCCCAACTGAATTGAGGGGAGCCACATCCAAGATGGACAGTACCGGACCATTTATCGAAGGCACCCAAAAGGAGTCCTCGATGTTTTGGAAAGAACCCACTTGCTCATTGAAAAAACGTACACATCTTCCTTTAGAAGGAGACATGTTTTGAGAAGCCAAAATCTGGTTATTTACAGGATAGCATACACTTTGTGCATTAAATGGAGGACATGACTCTAAGGTGGATCGTGCTGGGGCCACTTTGGGATGTTCATCTGGCACTGATGAGTAAACATAAGGAGGGTTAAAGCAAATACTAGGATATGGGACACTTCTCCAGGCTAATACTTCATTGCGTTTTTGAAGCATCTCAAAAATCAGTCCCCGAACCTGGGAAGCAATTTGTTGCCGAGAAGAGTCAAGAACACTCAGAGAAAATACTTGAATGAGAAGTTGCACATGTTCATGTATCAAACAATGTAACTGGCCTATTTGATGGAGTGTAAATCCATTTATAGAACCATCCTCTGCTGTGCATGAATGAGGCATCAAAGTTTTCCCACAATTAGTAGGGAAGACTGCAGTTGGTCCATTTGGCAAAACTGGCAAGAGGGGACGTAATGGCCTCTTTGCCTGTCCTGAAAGCTTCTTTTTATATTGGGCAGAGTTCTTTTGGCACCTGTTCTGCCTAGTCTCTGGCCGCCGCCCAGCTCCCCCAAACTCCTTTCTGGTTTTCTCTCTAGGACTTTCATCAACATCACTCTCAAGCAACTCTTGAAGTTCTATCTCAAAATCAGCATCATTATCTTCATCTTCATCATCAACATTTTCATTCTCTTGATTTAACTGACCGTCAACATCTCCGCCATTTAAAACGGCTGCAAGAAACTTCCTGTATTCTTTTTCATCATCAACATTTGGAAGGTCATCATCATCATCAGTTTCTTGAAGAAAAGTTTCAAGCTCATCAAGTGTAAAACTTGCAAGGGAATAACGAGCCCTAGTACGTTTGCAGATAGCATCCTCATTCTCTAAATCTACTATGGGCACCTGGGATTGTGTTGAATTACTTAACTCTCCTACCAAAACATCAATATAATCACTTTCACTGCAATTGTCCTTTGTCTGAACAGTATCAGTTTTTGGTTGAGAGTTTGAGCAAGATTTTCTCTTCTTAGGATTTCTGGAAACAGAATTTTTCAATTCCTTCTCACAAGCTCCTTCAGGAGACACCGAAGCTTGCATCACACTTTCCTCCTCGCCATGCTCAGAGTCTCCAACAGCCGAGTTTTGCACTGCACTACTTGGCTTCAACAAATTAAATCCCACACTATTGTCAAAAGTCTTTCCCCCACTGTCAACAACATCCCCATCCAAACCATCAATTTCAGAGCTCAAGCTCGAAGAAGCTTCCGGTGAAAGGGCTTCCTTTAGAAACGGGTTGAAATCCACATCTTCATCCTCATCCTCCTCATCTTCATCCTCCCCCACTCCCTCATCCTCCTCATTTCTCAAACAACTTTCATTACATTCATTATCACAAGAATCATTTCGACGACCACCACAATTCCCAACCTCAGTTAATTGTGTATTATTCGAGCTTAAAGACATCTTCAACAAAATGAAACCTTTGTGCTCTCAAGATCCTAATAGACATCTAGATGCCCTGGCAAGCCCAATCATATATTACCATCCTGAACCATGCCAAAAGCAGAAATTAACCCCCAAAAAAATAAAAAAAGTAATAGTACAGCCACAAATTATTCTCATTTGGACCCATTACTTATATCACTTTTTTAATTACTAATAACCGGTCAACCACATCAACCGTTTGTAAAAAAATTTGTAAAACTGTTTGAAGCTTTAGTATTTTCCAAAAAATAAAAAACAAAAATTCAAACTCAACAAAGCATCAATTCCAGCATTATTATCCACATTAACAACTTAATTAGCCGACAATCCTAAAAAGCATGCTGCTATACATATTTTACGATAAATTTAAATGCACCGACACGGCAAAATTGGCAAAGTCCCCGTGTCCGACACGTACACGGCACGGTCGGATACGGATACAAACGTGTCGAATATTCACCCAGCCAAAAAAAATTGTTTTTTTATTCCGGGCACGGCACGGACACGGCCGGACACGGCAGAGCAAAAAAAGAAGAAGAGAGAACTGTTGAAAAACCTGGCATTCTTTCCGGCGATCCAAGGACCGTCGACCCACCACGGCGGTGGGACTCTGACTCTCTCTCTCTCTCTCTCTGGCAGGCGCACCTCGTCGTTGCTTCTTGCGTTTTCCGATCCAAATATATTATTTTCTCTAAAGCTTTGGTTTTAGGTTTTAGCTTTGTCGTTCTGTTTTGCACCGTTGGGACCTTTCGTTGATTTGGGCTTTTTTGATCATATTTGGTTGAGACACTACTTGTGATTTTGGATATGGGTCCAGACTCCAGATTGATAGGTTGGGCTTCTTATTTCTTAGGTTAGATTTTTTATTTAATAATTAATTTCTATATCGGACTGTACATTATTTATTTGTAAGATTATTGTTAAAACTTTATTATTATTATTTTTTTGTTTTTTATTTATGGATATCATTTTACTTTTTACTATCTATTATTTTAAAATTAATATTAGATATGATTTTTAATATTTTAATGGTTTACTTTATAACCTAAATATGTCCAAATATATTCCGTATAACCTAAAAAAGAAATATCTTACCTCATATCGTGTCATGTTCATATAATATCGGTATAATCTAAAACTACAAAATTTAGTTCTAAAACGGTAAAACCATCAACTAAACAAAAACCAAAAAAAAAAAAAAAGGTGTATTGTATTAAAAAGGGGGGAAAAGGAACATCCAAAACTGAAGAATTTGAAGCTGTTCTAAGACGGCCTTTATAGATGATAACTGTTATTACTTCTTGTTGAATATATTTTTTTCCTTAATTAAAGGGAGATCCTCAAAACCAAAATTAGGCATACAAGCATTTTTGTTTTTTATTTAAAAATAAATTAATAAAATTTTGTTTGGTTGAGCATCTAATGAGGGAGTGATTGCTGCAACAGTTTAATATTGTAATGAAGCAAGAAACCTTTTCAACTCTCTTTGTTGTGCCTTCTCACAAAAAAAAAAAAAAAAACTCTCTTTGTTGTAGAAGATCAGCCTAAACAAAAAAGGTAAACTTGATGTTTTCAAAAAAAAAAAAATAAATATATATATATATATATATAATGTTTTACCAAAATTTTAAGTGTAAAATATTTACACAAATTTGCATAGATTTATTTGGTTGGCTGAAAATATTTTATTTTTGATAAAATATTTACTGCAAACAAAATATTTTAAGTCGAAACAAACGGAATGTTAGATGCAAATTTGTAATTATGGAATTATTTTTAAAAATCACAATTTATAAACTCTTGAGATATGTAATTTTGCCTCCTCTAAAAATATAAAAAGTTACTTTATTTTGATAAGAGTTTTTTTTTTTTTTTCTTCAATTAATTGGTATCTTATGGTGTTTTCTACTGCACCCGCAAGATTTAAATCCCCAACAATAATTCTATATAAATAAATAAATAATACCCACAGTAATTTAAATTAAAAATAATAATTATTATTTTATAAATAAATAAAAAAGTAAAAAAAATTATTAAAAATTAAAATTAAAAAAAAAAAAACAACAACAACAACAACATAAATATGTCACTTCCCTTCTCTAATATTTATGGTCCCCTTTCTTTACCACATTTTCATCACAAAAAAATTAATTAATTAATTAAAATTAAAATTATATAATAAAATAAAATATATTTAATAAAAAACCGAGCTTTGTAACCCATGTGGAACTTATTAAGTGGTGTTTATCAGGTGCGCCTATTTTGCACAGTGAGATAGATTTCTTATGTAAAAAAAAATGTCTCAGAATTTGGAGAACTGCCATGTGGGCGTTGAAAATAAGTTGGGTGTGGTTCGACCTGCCACAGAAGAATATGCTGAGGAGGCCATTGAAGCTCTTAAAGCTCAGAAGGTTATTGCAGTACCTACCGATACACTCTATGGATTTGCCTGTGATGCTTGGTATGTAATTTTAACTGGTTCATGGTTCTCTTACCGATTGCCTATGACTTATATTCATAAGTATTGGTTTCTAGTTTCTTGTCTTTTTAGCTTCGGAATTGGTTAAACTTGGGTTTAAGGTGACTAGAATTATTGTGAAAATTAAGGAATTTCATGATTGTTGTATTTGATAAGTCATCACTTATCCAAAAGTTTGTTTTTTTAGAAATGGGTGAAGAATCTAATCATTTAAGGATATAAGGTGAATAGGATTATTCTGAATTTTCATGGTTGTATTTGAAAAATTATCACTTACCCAAAAGCTTAATTTTTTTTATGATGAATTCAATCATTTTTAGGTTTTTAGGAGATAGGATTCAAACTCAGGACCACTTGCTCTGATAGTACTGTAAATTACCACTTATCCCAAAGCTTATTTTGTTAGGAATGAGTGAATTTAATCATTTAACTATATACAAACGTCGAATGCGTTTAAGAATGTTTCTATATAGTTTCTGTCCATCCAGCCATTTATTTGTTTTGGTGTCTTAATCATTATGCTTTGAAAGAAAATTCATCTTTACTACACAGTTTTGGAAAATGGCCCATCTCAATTCTGTATGTGCATTCATCACTTTGGAGGATTTATATTTTGGCTTCATTTCTTGTGGTGTCAGTTCTAGGGAAGCAGTTAATAGGATATATGAGATTAAAGGACGTATACATACAAGCCCTTTGGCAATATGTGTTGGGGATGTATCTGATATAAAGCGCTTTGCGGTCACGGACAATTTGCCACATGGCTTGCTTGATTCTCTACTTCCAGGGCCTGTTACTGTTGTCCTAACACGAGGTTTGTGACTCAGACATTTGGACTTCAGCTGTTAATGATTTAACTATGACGTGATCTAAGAGTAGATATTTGAATCTTGTACAGGAGAATCAAGTATTCTTGAGAAGTCATTGAACCCGGGATTGGATAGTATAGCAGTCCGAGTGCCTGACTGTAACTTTATCAGGGTTATTGCTCGTGGTTCAGGAAGTGCACTGGCCCTTACAAGTGCAAATCTGAGTGGGCAGCCAAGTAGCGTCTGCATCAAAGATTTTGAGAATCTATGGCAACACTGTGACTTTGTTTACGATGGGGGCGAGCTTCCATCTGGTCGAGCAGGCTCAACAGTTGTGGATCTCACCAGGCTAGGAAAGTACAAGATTCTTAGACCTGGAAGGTAGGAGTTAGTAGAACACTTTCCCATATTGTGAATTGATGAGAAAAAAGGAATGAGAAATACGATAATCATAGCTTTTGAATCAAACAGCTCTGAATGTCATGAAGAAAATTTTGATAAATATTGTTTAGTAGAAGCAGTATATTAGTTGTAATATATGTCTTCATAATTCTGTGAATAGATTCTTCAAACATTGCATTACTAATTGTAAATATGTTAAAAGAATAATAATATTATTATAAGTTCCATTTTTAAATATTTGAAAGGAAATGGTTGAATTTTGTATTTTTTATGCTTTCTGATATGAAAAATACAGTGAAACATGAGAAATATACTGTCCTCTGCTCAAAAAAATGAATAAAAATAAATAATTTTTTTTAGCTGTTCTGAAATTCAAGTTTCATTTGTTAAGCAACAAGTCATGCTATGAATATTATAATTGGATATGTAATGAACTAACGCCCATCCATATTTAAATATATCTTCTTTTGTTTTGCACATGGAATTTGTTGTTGCTGCAGAACTATAGACTTTTGTGTGATGTACAGAAATTCTTAACTTGGAGTTTTCATGTAAATCCTACCCGTGTTAATAAAGCCTATGACGGTTAACTGGCTTATGTTTTGCTTTGTATTTCCAGTGCTAAGGAAGAGACTGTTTCAATTCTTGAAAGACATTCTCTACTAGAAGAAATAACTGCTACTTGAGGAAGTGATGAAACAATATTCTGGTCACTCATGTTATTGATACTACATGTTTTATTACAGAGGTAGGAAAGGTTCTGATTGGGTGTGGGAGAAACTGTCCTGTCTGCGTCATTGTAAATTATTCAACCACTAGAGTTGTATTCTTGAATTAGATATGTAAATTGTTAATTATGGTAACGATATTCATCCATAAAGGGGTGTATATATATTCATTGCCACGGAAGTGAGTGCCTTGTGTCTAGACGTCATATTTTTTGCAGGGCTGCATTTAATGTCAGCAGGGAAATATATCTGAAGATGATTCAGGCTAATATGTTCTTCTTTTACTCCCCCGCCCTTCTTCCCCCTTCTCTTTTGCCTGATCACTGACTTTATATCTCTCATGCATGTATCATTATAGACAGTAATTAAAAGTCAAATCATAAACTACCAAGAGGATGTAAAAGGGTAAGGCCAGAAAATTGCCGTCATTTTTTTGTCCTTTCCACTTCACTGCAAATTGCTCCTCCATTGGTTGAGATGGTTGACTAAAACGTCACCATTTTTCCATTGGTTCTTATCTCCAGGTCAAAGGGTCACTCTTCCTTCGTGAAAATGTTTATGAATACATGCTGGGATTGAAGATTAATCAGGTGCACACAAATTAGAGAGTTTGCTTTAGTGTTGGTCGGGTTCATTTTTTGAGAACAAGCTCTTATGATAAATGTGTATAAGTTGTTTTCTCTTTGTTTTTTTTTTTTTTTTTTTTTTTTTTTTTTTTTTTTTTTTTAATTAATTAATTAATTTGCCATAATAGGGTGTTTGAGTTCTCTAATATATGTGGTAATAATAATGTGGATTTGATTAGCAACAAATTCCATCTGAGTTACTTAGGACCTCCAGATTGTTATTCTACTTGAGAATTTAAAACAAGAATAAGAAACCCAGCTCAACATAGTGGGATCATAAGATGAATGTTCCAGAATATTGCTGTTGTGTTAGTACGGCCTCATGGCCTAGTGTCCTTTAATCTGCCTTGTAACCTTTTAACAATTGTTTCTGCTTGATGATGTGGAAAATTAACATGGGAATTGCACCAGGAGTTCACACTACAATTGAGTTCATTCTGCAAGTAAGTAGCTAATTTGCTAACTCCGAAATGAAGCAAACCAGTGTAATGAGGTGAAATCATGATAAGAAACTTCTAGGAATAAGCTGTTTCTTCTCATACTATTTATGTCTTGTTATGCAAATGCTCCAATGGTATCACATATGTCAATGAGTTGTTGAACAGCATAGTACCATCCCTGCACATCTGGTTGCTTTCATAACAAATATAACTGTGTTAGATTGAATTTTCCTTAAAATAATTTCAGAGTTCCTCACACCACCACCGATGCATGTGTATAAGTTGTTGGCCTTCTTTCTTTAGAGCTTTTACATGTGGTTTTTTAAAACATGAACATCTATGCTCTATCTGCTGTTTTAGCTCGTTATTTAGTGCGTCAATGTCAATGAATGGGGCACAATGGGAATATTCATTCATGCATTTTAGCTGCCACCTTATGAATTCCTTTTGTAGAGCCAGTATAAATGGGAGTACTAGGCGAGTAAGGTCACCCTGGTCATGTCATCCTTTAGGGAAAATAGTTAAAATTCTAGGCTTGCATAGAGAGAGAGAAGTTGTGTGGGGTGGGAGACAGTAGATAGATTCACTGCAGTATTCATTTTAACGAAAAGTTTGAAATATTACATTAGATAAAATTTTCTGTTGATCCTGCCTCCTTACCTTTCCACTAATATTGCTTTGTCCCCTCCCCTGACCCAATCCCAATGTCTCACTTTCTGCAGATGCTCTTGGGAACATTCTTGTCGCTATATAATTGCTAAAGATGTTATCTTTATTGCACTTCTAGTGTTTCCCTACACTTATTATTATTATTATCATCGTCATCGTCATCATTATCATTTCCCTGTGATTATATATCCTCTGTTTATAGTCATTCATATTGACAAGACATACGTGAAGAACCTTGTAATCTGTCAAAGATGTAAAGAACGACCACTTTTTCTCCAAAACTTTTGTTGAAACAACTCTTCAGCTAATGTCTACGCCCAAGTTATGTGAAATAAAAATGGTTGGAATCCCTTCTCCAAATTGCTTCTCTCACACACCACTACTTTCCCTTTTGCTGTTGTCAGCATCCAAGAAGATGAGCTAAGATTTGATGATATGTTAGGCTGCTTGAAGTTCATTATCTTTGCACTGATTTTGGTTTTGTAGAACAAACCTAAGTATGCTGTGGTTTAGAGGTTACGGCCAGACCAGATCATGGTGAGATTCTACGCCAGTTCTGTATTTATCTATTGCAACTAGGTATTTTACAGGAGATCTAATAATATGTAAAAAAATTTCCATATTGCTCTCTTGAGAAAGATTAAAAGAACTTGAAAAATGGTGAGTATTTAACCTAAAGTCATCCGGGATGTAAGCTCTAACTGTAGAAAGACATAAGAGCTGCTCTTTTTTTTCTAGTTAATATCACTTGTAGGCAGTGTTTCATTAAGAAAAAAAAACTAGAAAATTAACCAGGAAGAATTGATTACCTTTTTCTCTGGACAACATATCAATTCGTATCTATTTTAGTTGAAAGCCTTTCAAGAGATGGATGTTGAGAGAATGATATCATGAATGTTATCGCCTGTGTCACTGCATTTGTGCGTTTGTTGAGGGTGGAAGAATTCGAGTTCTCTTTTTAGTTTGAGATAATTGGAGTATGGTAATATGATTTTTACGTGTAAAAAATACTCATTTACACTCTTGAGAGCATTAGAATTACAAAAGAATTTCACTATAATGTGCTAGAATCTGTCGTACTAATGCAAACAAATATAATATTTTCCATTAAGGGAAATTTACGAATGACAACTATATATGTTTCTCTGTTGAGAGCCTGCACCATCAACTATAATGTGTTTCTGTCAGTCAATGATTATGATTTCAGCTTACAATACAGAGATGATGGATGCTCACTGAATGCCATTTAGGACTTCCTCTAGTAGCTTGACTATGCACATCTCTCTATAATAAAGGCCTCTTGAAACAAGTTTGAAAAAAAAAAAAAAAAGGGAAAAAAAACCAGGAAAAAAAGGGGGAAAGAAGCAATCAACCAACCAACCAACAGACCCTCATGAAAGTTTCCTGATAGGACAGAAAGAATCCACTACCTTCTAGTTTCCTCTTCTTTGCTAGAAGCTAATTCTTTCTATTGATGTCAACTTGTTCACCATCTTTCTATTCAGACTAACAAGAATGCATTAAGCCCTGTTGTGGATAGGATCTGATCCTTTTCGTACTTTCCGCTTGCTAGCTTCATTTGGATTGAACTTCTTGTTTACTTGTGCTGACTTCTTCTGATCTGTGTTCATTCCCTCTGTGGCAACAACCTTAAGAATACGTCGATTCTGCGCTGATATCCAATGATCTTCTTGGCCTTGCTTGAGGGCAAGGTCTATACTTCTTAAGCCAGTAACTTTATCTAGTTGAACTGCTAAGATTCCAATGCAGATAAGAAGGACGAAGGCTCTATCAGCATTAAAAGCCATGGTTTCTACCCTCAGAACAAACAAGAAGAACAGAAGTATCTTCCTTTTGTTTAGGATAATAACAGAATAAGCACTTCTGAGCTTGTAAGCTCTCTATTCTTATGTTCCATTCCTGTAGATATATGCCTGTTATATATCTCTCATTGGATTTGGAGGAAGCTTTAAAGCATAAAGCAAAGAGGGACCCAAAACAACTAAAGGAATTTTAGATTCACCCTGCGCAATCTAAAATTAAGGCTGTTATGCAAGAATCTGCAAGGATTAAAAAAAAAAAAGTGTTGGAACAATACCCTTGAGAAGCCAAGTATCTTTTTTCAATATATTTTTTTCACCTCTACATCTCTTATGACTCTATCATTTGCCCTGCTTTTGTCTACTAAGGAAAAGCCAAAACCCAATCTCTTGGATTTATGGCCATCTTGCCACATCACCCGACCATGCTTACTTGTACATGCACCGTAGACTGATATATTCTTCTAAGCCTCTGGTCCCACACACACAGAGTATAGAGTTCAGTTAATTTGGGTGCCCACAAATTGTACTTTTAAGTCTTAACATATGCTAAGTACTTTGGGAATAACTTGATTATCATAAGATGAAGAATTGAATGGAAGGGGGGTGTTATGGTAAATACCAATTCCTTTGTTATGAAGAAAAGGAAGTTTTTGTTTATTTGATTTTTTTAACTCAGTAGACAGAAGCCATGGGCCACCAAAAACTTGTATAAGTTGCTATAGTGGCAAGCAACTCTCATATAAAGAATAGATGAGGGAAAGAAAGAAGGGGGGGAAAATGGAATAGAACAGCCCCCAAAAGAAACAAACTCATGCTTTATGCCATTCTAAGATCTTCACTCCACTTTAGAATTCCAAGCTCTATTCCCCATGCAACACAAAAAAAAATTTAAAAAAAATAAAATTACAGCACTTGCTTTCTTGTGCTAAATGTCTTTCTTTATGCTTTTCTTTTGGCTGCTAGGCTCTAATAAATCCCCCATTCAATAAGACCCTACTTCATGCCTCTCTCTCTCTCTCTCTCTCTCTCTCTCTCACAGTTTGTTAATTGTTCTCGTTTATTTATGCAGACCATCTTTTTCTTTATTATTATTTTTTTATAATTATATTACAGTGTACAGTACCACATGCGACTAGGAACATTCTAAAGCATAAGTTCCCTCACTTTATCAAAATCTGGTATCATGGTGCCTTAGGTGACTGGTCATGGTCCAAGCAAAAATACAAGGGGGGCTTGGGTGTTTTGTTAGTGTGCTGATTCTTTGCTTTTTTATCCTCCAATTAAAGTAAAAAGAGTTGGAATGAGTTGTTGCTTTCTGGTCTACGTTTTTCTACAAGAGGTTTGAATTTTCTTTTTGAGGGTTTTAGGGATTAAGTATCATGCATGAACCCATGTGAATTGTAATCCAAGCTTTTGTTTTTAGAGTACAAGATAATTTGAAAAGCACATGGATCCAAATTAAACTCCATGGATGGCACCAAACTTGTGGACACTAACGAATTCAAGGATACCAGTTTAATGCAGTCGTGTATGTTTGAGGATGTGATATACACATGTAGGTGATGTTTCATGGGATAATAGTTCGAACATAAGAGCACTTGACTAACCCCTTGGGTGTGTGTAATTTCCTGTCTTGCACATCAGATTATTATAGGGATAGGGAAGAATTCCTTTGGGGTGATTCCAAGGTGCTTGCTAAGGATACTTTAATCCAAACCTTATGGATCACATGGAGTCTTGAAAATAACTAGACTAACTTCTAGAATGAATAGAACTGTTATGTTAAAGTGCAGTGGGGGTACTTATGAATTGGACGTGACAACAAAATATTGGTGCAAAATCCATAAACCACGTGAGACGTATTGGGAATGGCCTCTGTTGCTTTAATGACCTTGAAAGTGGCTTATTTGAGTAGCTACTTTACCTCTATGCCTAAACATCAAATTTTCCTGGACATAGAATTACCCATCTCTCTCTCTCTCTCTCTCTCTCTCTCTCTCTCTCTCCATAGACTGGGTGATAAATTTTCTTCAATTTAGATTCATTCTACTGATTTAACTTTATTCTACTGAATGTTTTAGCTAGAGGATTTTCTCCTATGTTTTTTTTAACAAAATTAGAACAATTTATACAAGACTTAGCAATAACAACCTCCTATTAATCACATTATATTCTTGTTTAGCTTTTTAGAATTTAGCCTCCGTTTGGCCAGCGCGTTTTGCGTCTGGCGTTACGTTTCAGCCCCTTTTTTTTCTTTTTTTTTTTCTTTTTTTTCACGCGTTCCCAGCCATATTTCACGCGTTCCAGCCATATATTTTACTGTAGCGGCTACTGTTCATTAAACAGTAGCCGCAAACCTTGACTTTTCAACCTAAAATTACTGTCCACGGACCCACAATTTTCACTTTTCAGCAATTTTTTTTATTAAAAATGGGTCCCACGGTACTATTTACACATTTAAAAATTATTTTGCTACAGTGTTTCAGTTTTCAATTTTCAGTTTTCAGTTTTCAGTTTTCAACTCTATCCAAACGGACCCTTAGTATCTATATGGATCACACTAAGATTCTAAACATAGGTTGTTTTAGTAGCAAATGCAACGAATACTATTTGTGACGAGACATCACAATCTCCTTCACATATACCCTAATGTTCTTGTTAAGATCCACAGTGTGTGTAGTGTTCCTGAGTCACAATGTGTTATCAATACCATTTGTCACAACTTGAGGAAAGTGAAAGTAACATTTGCAATATGCCCTAAAAGAACTAGTCAAATTATAATTAGTACTCATCATAATCACTTATATAAACCAAATCGACCTAGCAAACACATGATATGAAACCTAGCATTTTAGATTCATTCTACTGATTTAACTTTATTCTACTGAATGTTTTAGCTAGAGGATTTTCTCCTATGTTTTTTTTAACAAAATTAGAACAATTTATACAAGACTTAGCAATAACAACCTCCTATTAATCACATTATATTCTTGTTTAGCTTTTTAGAATTTAGCCTCCGTTTGGCCAGCGCGTTTTGCGTCTGGCGTTACGTTTCAGCCCCTTTTTTTTCTTTTTCTTTTTTTTTTTTTTCACGCGTTCCCAGCCATATTTCACGCGTTCCAGCCATATATTTTACTGTAGCGGCTACTGTTCATTAAACAGTAGCCGCAAACCTTGACTTTTCAACCTAAAATTACTGTCCACGGACCCACAATTTTCACTTTTCAGCAATTTTTTTTATTAAAAATGGGTCCCACGGTACTATTTACACATTTAAAAATTATTTTGCTACAGTGTTTCAGTTTTCAATTTTCAGTTTTCAGTTTTCAGTTTTCAACTCTATCCAAACGGACCCTTAGTATCTATATGGATCACACTAAGATTCTAAACATAGGTTGTTTTAGTAGCAAATGCAACGAATACTATTTGTGACGAGACATCACAATCTCCTTCACATATACCCTAATGTTCTTGTTAAGATCCACAGTGTGTGTGGTGTTCCTGAGTCACAATGTGTTATCAATACCATTTGTCACAACTTGAGGAAAGTGAAAGTAACATTTGCGATATGCCCTAAAAGAACTAGTCAAATTATAATTAGTACTCATCATAATCACTTATATAAACCAAATCGACCTAGCAAACACATGATATGAAACCTAGCATACACCTATGCAATCCGCACTCATATCAAATCCATCCAATATCAATCTAGAGTTAGGGTAACGTATCTAATGTATATTAAGTCTATATGAGCTATGTTAGTGGTTAAGCAAAGCCTCATTTGTAACTTAACTAATATACAATAAAAGAAAAATAAAAAAAAAAGAAAAGATTATAGCACAGATATAGTTAACGATTTTCTTAGGTGGTGACGCGAGTGTTAAAAATCATGCTTGAATTCAAATGCATGAAGAGACAAAGGAATAACACACACAAAGAGAAGTCTGCTGAATCTGCTGATCTTGGTCGGTTCCAAGTGCCAAGAGGCGTCTTGGCTTCTAGTGAAATGGATGTAATTGGTCACTGTTGTTCTGGTTCAAGCCCTTTGCCACATTAGGAAATAAAAAAGTGCTAGGTGGGGCTTTTTACTTAAAATTGTGGTACGGCTAAGTACTATGTTAATGTCTATGTACTTATTAGATACCCTTAGCTTCTATTTTTTATTTGTGTTAATCATTAGAATCTTTAATAATTAGGTGGATCCCATGCTCTCTTATCATATAACCAGCATCAAAACATAAGAAAACAGAGTTAGGCTTTCTAGATTCTCGAGTTTAGTCTTAAAATTGTGGCTTTTGGTTAGTTTTGTTTTAAATTTTAGGACCCCGTAAGGTTTAGGCTTTAGCTCCCCCACATTAACGGTCTCAGTGCAATGTCTCCATCCATATGGTCTACTGACTAAGCCACCATACCAAAAAAAAGAAAGAAAAAGGAGCACAACAAAGCAAGTAAAAGAAGATAAAGCAAATTGAGTTGGTATTTGTTACAGATCATTATTCATTATACCATCTTTGAACAATTCCCTGTTCCATTACTTTTTCCAAAGTTTATTTGTTTAATTAATACTGTAAAAACAAAGAACATGTGATTAAATTTAAGCATTAATGCAGCATTTTGTGGGTCATGCTAAGCCACCACTAGGGAAACCAGCATCATTGATCATGTGGCATGATCCATTAAGACATGGTGAACAATGATTTTGATTAGCAGCAACCATGCGTATTTGTAATATTTTGAATTATGTGAATTGAATTGGATAAGTTTAGTTGTGTAAGTGTGTGTTGAGTCTCACATTAAATCTTTACTTAGGTTGAATTAGATTATGAAAATGATTATTGCTAAAATGAAAGATGAAATATAAAATTGTTGTAGACAAATAAAGCAGATGTGTCGAATTAGATTATAAAAATGATTATTGCTGAAATGAAAGATGAAATATAAAATTATTGTAGAGAAATAAAGTAGATGTAGGAAACTAATACAGCTGAAGGAAAAGAGAAAGTAGAAATGGAGAAAACACAAAGAGTTGCGTGATTTGGCTTGCGAGCCTACATCCACGCTGTATGTTACAAAGAACCTTAAGCGCATCAGAATTGGTGATGTAAAAAAGTTAGCAATTTAATACCACAAAAAGCTATTTTATCTATTTTGTCATTTCACTTTACAAAACACCTACCATCTATTGTTTTATTTTAGTATTCAACGCAATAAAATATATTAGCCTCATCATACGTGCTTTTGCATATGCGATGAGTTTTTTTTTTTTTTTAGTGTTATAATTTTTCATTCATTCCAATTTGAGGTTTACACATTTTTTCATTAATATTATACATTTAGAACTATTAATACAACCAGAGTGTAGCAAAAAAAAAAAAACCTATTTTTATTTTATATACATAATTTTTATTTTGATAATCTAATTTATAAGTGAATAAAGCAATTTAAAAACAATATAAGAGTTGTCTTATTTTTGAGGCAATGTTTTAGTGTGAGTTAGAATTGTATTTTTATTGAATTATCTTTTAATTTTGTTTCTATTTAAACATAAAGGTGTAAAGCTATTTTTAAAAAGAAAAATAAAAATACAAAACAGAAAAATCCTTTTAAATAGTAGCTTAGATAAACAAGACAACAAAATAATATATCTACTGATACACAACATATCTACTACCATAAACAACAGCCACCGCCACAGCCACAACCATGGAAACTACCGCCAAAACCCACACCAAACAATCAACACAACCCGACCACACAAACCCACACCACCGCAAAAACCCACACCCAACCTGACTGCACAGTGCACACACATACAATTAGCAAAACAATGTCACTGACTCTCCAAAACCTCTTCAGCATTATCAATTCCTCCGCCACCACCACCATTATCATCATCATCATCCAACTCGCCTCACACTTAGACTCAAAGCCGCAACAAAAAACGACGCTGTCATAGTCGATGATGGTAGTGAAAATTTCAATTTCAACTTCAATTCGTTCCTCTCCATAGTCAAATTCCTCTGCCTTGCTTCTTCCTTGATTGGTCTCGTGGTGAATCTAGCAATGCTCTTAAGTTCGAAGAAGGCGGTGCCGGTGGAGTTGGTTGGGAACAAGGTTTAGGCGTGGTGGGGGATTGCGTCGTGGGCAAGATGGCTTGGCGAGAGGGTGACTGGGAGAGAGATGGGTCGGCGATGGGGCTTGGGCCGGCAAGAAGGAACAAAGATGGCTGATCGAAGAGAGAGCTTGGGTGAGGAAGAAGGATGAATCGAAGCTGGACTTGGGTCGGTGAGAGTGGAGAAAGAAAGAGCTTGGGTAGATTGTGAAGAGAGTGAGTGGAACGGAGGAAAAAAGAAAGAGAAAAAAAAAATAAATAAATAAATATTATTTTAAATGGAGGGAGAATAAAATATATTATTTGTTTTTAGCATTTGAGTTATAGTGCATAGCCAACACTAATGTAGCACATTTTTTTGTATATTGTGGTGCTAAAAATAGCAATTTAGTTTTTTAGCACCGCCAATACTAATACTCTTAGACATATAATAATGAGTGTGTTGTAACGTTGTGATTAGGAAGACAGATTAATAAGAAAATATATATTGTTTTTTAAAGCAATTTTTTTTTATTAAAGAAATTTATTATTTTATTTCTAAAGCAAAGACAAAAGTGGGAACAACAAATAGAATGTTACCCAAGTATATGTTAAAGAAGTTCCTTGTTCTACTTTAAGATTGTTCTCATAACATCACAATCATGCCAAGATTATAAGAGAATATATGCTTTGTCACTTTATTACCAGATATTAGCCGTAGTATCATTCTTTATCAGCCGCTAACTGATGAAGATGATCTTCTCCATATTGCAATGAAATCATTTGCTCAACTATTGGATAGATTCATGGCCACAACCATGCTTAATATTTGTTGTTTTAAAAATTTATTGACACTATATTTGAAAGTTTGAAGAGTGTCAAGGGCCATTTTTTGACAAGCCCAAAACAGAATGCCCAAGTAAATATAGGAGGCCCAAATTTCAAGCTAGGCCCAAATGAACCCGAACCCATTATCATTACATTTCTCTACTTCTATATGGCCCAAGCCCTCATGAGAAGTCCATTGGGAAATTGGGGCAAATGTAGTTGGAGGACTAAAGAAAGAGTTCCTTTGTGCACCCCTGGATTCGAGGGAAAATTTGCAACAATAGTTGAACCCTTAGAACTTAGAAGTTGACTATATAAACCAAGCACACATTGAAAACTAGCTTAAAAGTTAAACTGCTAAAACACTCATTAATTTCAGCCAAGAAACACAACCTAATGTAAATGCTTTCTCTTTACCATTAATGTCAAATGACACAATCTCTCATATTTAGCATCACTTATGATAATTGTCTTATTTATTACTACCTCCGACCAACTTTTTTTGTCCTGTTTGAAAAGTCAAACTTTTTAAGGGAACATCATTTATTGTCTTGTCTATCTTTTAAAAATGTATAAGTTTCCAAAACTACCCTTAAAAAAAATTATCAAAAAATTGAATTAATAAATTAATAAGGGTAGAATAGGAACATTAGTAAATTAATGACTTTTATTTTTAGAAACAAAACAATATTTTGGGACATCTCAAAATGGAATAGAGAACAAAAAAAGTGTGACGGAGGGAGTATTAAATATCTCTTATTCAACCATTAGAAACTTTACCAATTAAGCAGATTGGATTCACCTTTAAAGGATATTAAACATTCTAGGGTTGTGAGTTTGCTCAAGAATTTTGGCTGAAGCTAAATTTCCCTCATTTGCTCAGGGAAACATTCAATAAACCCATTAAGAACTGGTTGGAAGCTAACTGTAATACAAAAATTGTATCAGACTATATGGGAATCCCGTGGAGTATTGTCTTTCCTATGGGAATCTGGCACATCTGGCTGCAACGTAATGCTTGTGTGTTTAGGACTGGTCTCCTTGATACTAAGGCTTTTGAGAAATGTAAAAACAGTGTTGCAGAATTTTTTGCTATAGGAATGAGAACTAAGCTTGCTATATCTAAGTTCATTATACCTGTGGCTTGGAGGAAACCATCGCTTGGATGGGCTAAACTCAACACTGATGGTTCAGCATTAGGATTCCCTGGAAAGGCTGGAGGAGGAGGGCTGATCAGGGATCACAATGGAGACTGGGTTGCAGGCTTCTCTAGAAGTCTTGGATGCACTAATAGCTTCATGGCAGAGTTGTAGGCTTTACGAGATGGTCTTATTTTGGCAAAAGACCTCAATCTTAATAGCCTTGTTGTTGAATTGGATGCTAAGAGTGTTATTCAGCTTATGAATAATGATTCTGCTAATATGCTAATGGAGCCTCTTTTGACTGACTGTAGGACCCTTTTGAGAGCCATCCCTAACAAATGGGTTGAGCACACCTACCGCGAAGCAAATCGTTGTACGGATGCTTTAACTAGAGTAGGGGCTAGTCGTATTTTCTCTTTTGTAGTCTTTGTGGAACCACCGCCTGTGGTGGAGCATCTGTTAGCTAGTGATAAAGCTAGCACTTTTTGTAATAGACTTGTTGCTTCTAATATATAAGTAGCCCTTTCTGACCAAAAAAAAAAACATTCAAGGGAAATATAAAAAAAATATAATAATAAAAATTTTTTTTAAAAAAAGTAGGATTTTTGGCAAACCAATTTACCTCAAAAGGCATAAAACCATATTGTTTCACTCTTCCATCACTGTTAAAGGCCATGATGATATGATCCCCTCAAAATCCAGCAACTAAAGTCTATTCATACTCCTTGAAGGATGAATAATTATTATTATTATTATTATTATTTTTTTTTTTTTTTTGAATCACTATAAAGGCATAATAGAAGGGAGGCATTAGCTGAAGAATTCACCCTAGAGACCATATAATTACTCCCTTAACAAATACGTGTGTATCACATAACATATGCCAATATAAATTTTCTCCTGAGAAGTTTGTTAACCATTTATTTGAGAGCGAGACTTATAATTATAAATTGGTAAGAATATGGTAAAAGATGCCATTAATATTTAGGAAATTAATTTCAATTACATAAATTGTTAACATGAATTGAACCTCATTTAGCAATATTATACCTCTCGAACGAATCTCCTAAAGATACTTGTTAAATCAAATGCAAAATCAACAATTTAATAACTGGGAAAATGCTCTAACAATGGAAAATGGACCACTAGCTACGAAACTCCCAAAATTTACTGCATTTAACATCTTCAAGGAAAATTTTAATTGAGCAAACCAACCAATTAATTATGAACAATAATAAGAAAAACACACACAGCACATTAGTGAAGTTGCAGAAGTAGCCATCACTATTTCCATGGGAAAAAAATAGTCCAAATTTGACTTCCAAACACTCTTTGGGAAGCTTCCAAGTTAACCCTATTTTCAATTTTGTTAAAGGTTATGCTCAGTAGCTCATCTAAATACTTATGCTATATATAGGTCATAGAGGGTCTTACCTTTTTAGGTTGAAATATGTTCTTTAAAATTTTGTCAATTTGTAATTATGTCATTTGCACCAAAAAAATAAAAGTCTTCTTTTTATACAAAAGAAAACAAAAGAGAAAATTAAATAAAAATAAGTACGTAAGGCACTTATACTTGCTTATTTAGATTTATATACTTTTCTCTCTCTCTCTCTCTCTCTCTCTCTCTCTCTCTCTCTCTCTCTCTCTCTCTATATATATATATATATATATCCATGTCTACAAGAATTTTAACATGTTCATACTAGCATTTTATTTTCTCATTGATTTATAAGATTCTTTACTCCCCTATATCTAGGTTATACACACCTAAGATAGCTCACACAATATATATAGGACTAGAGAGTGTTCATCAAAAAAAATATAGGACTAGAGTGTATAACTCTTTAAGGTTGAAATATGTTTCTTATTATTTCATCAAATTATGATCATGACATTGTGCTAAAAGAAAAATCTTTTCCAACACAAAAGAAAACAAAAGAAAAAGTTAAAGAAAAGCAAGTATACGTGTCTTGCTTACTTACTTACTTATATTTATATACTTCTTATTCTGTTTTTTCTAATATTTTCACACACACACCAAAAGAAAAATTAAAGAGAATCTCTTCACCCATACCAAAAAAAAAAAAAAGTTAAAAAGAAACAAGTGTGCGCAAAAAAAAAAAAAAAAAAACAAATAGGCAAGGTATTTATATTTACTTATTTAAATTTATATACTTTTTGTTCACATTACACACACAACACACTTCCATAGAAGTAAGCATTCAATCCAAATTCAAAATTCAAATTCTAAGAAGGAAGTGAAAGAACATTAGCCAAAAGTGGCCAACGGACGGATAGCGAGTAAGGTTTTAATTGAAGACGATAGACTCATCGAATTTACTTATTCAGTTATTCCCTTGTGCTACTGTGCATGCCACTCCAGTTTTCTATTATTATTATTATTATATTGTTCAACAATTAGTTTTCATTTTTTTCATATCATTTTTGCTGTATTGTTCAACAATAAAAAAACAAAAAAGATCGTCCATCCGAAAAAAGTGTCTCAACTACAATAATAATTAAATATAAAATTTTCCTTCTCAAAAAAAAAAAAAAAAGTTGTTAAGAATAATATAGTTATGATTTTGAAGGTATTGATCGACTGAATTCACAATTATTTAATTAGTTTGAACAATTACATTGTGTTAAATTTACTAAGAAAAAATTCGAATCACTTTGTGGTTTGATTGAGGCTGTCATCATCAAACTCCGGTGTGCCAATGAGCTTTATAGTCTGATAGCATCACCATTCGGCAAGAATAGGGTGAAGGATGTGGCTATGAGATCAAAGCCAATCAGATTAGTGTGCAACTTACCAATCTAAAAGAAAAATTGATTGAACTTCCATATAAATATTATCTCAATATTTCAGGCATTTTTGTCTGTGTTTATGTTTTTTTTTTTTTTTTTTTCCAAGGATTGAATGTTTGATTGGAGGGGATTGAGAACTATAGTTTTGAGATTATCCTTATGTGGATGGTGATATGTTCTCATTTCAGTTGTCACTCGTTATTGAAGGGTTCTTGTTGATTGTTATGTGTGTTTTTCACAATGATAGGTACAAAACTCTGAAAATTTATAGTATTTGACATCTACACGACAAATTTTAAGTAAGCAAACCAACCAATTATTTATAAATAGTGATAGGAAACTTACACACACACAAATGAACGAAGTTGCAAAAACAACCATCTATACTTTACTAGAAAAGGAATTCTAAGATTGACTTCAAAAAACTTTCCATGTTAGCCCCATTTTTAATTTTGTTAAAGTTATGCTCAATAACTCATCTATTACTTAAGCTATATATTGGAACAGAGAGTCTTACATTTTAAGGTTGAAACATGTTCGTTAAAATTTTGTCAATTTATAATCATGTCATGTCATTGTGTTAAAAAAGAAAAATTTTCTCTAATACAAAAAAAAAAAAAAAACAAAAGAGAAAGTTAAATAAAAGTAAATATACAGAGTATTTATACTTGCTTACTTAGATTTATATACTTCTCTATATATATATATATATATATTAACAGTCATTTTCATGAAGAATTTATATGGACAAAAATAAATTGCTTATCCTTTGAATATAAATCTAATAGAGGTATGAATTTTGAAATTGACAAAGAGGTTTGTTGGAAACACCACATAGTCACATTCCATGATACTATATAATAATCTTTGGTAAGGCTAACTGTTCTTTACCCCATCTCATTAACCTGAGCCCAACAACTAGACCTTGCAATGGGTTGTGTCGGTCTGGATTTGGGTCAAATTTATTTTTTGCAGGTCACAATTTTAGACCCGTGATAGAATTGGGCCAATCAGCATGAATTTTTATTTTTGAGGGACCAATCGGCATGAATTTGAGATTAATAATAGAGAATTTTTTTTATTTTTATTTTTGATAGGATTAATAATAGAGAAATTGATTTATTAATAACATGAAATTGGTAGTATAATTTTCATTGAAGTAGCATTTCAAATTTCTTCAAAATTAAGTAATATAACTTTACTTAAATAAACTATTTTAACATTTAATAGTCCTTTCCTTAAAAAAAAAAAAAAAAAAAAGAGAAAGAGGAGACCCTAAGATGCAACAAAAAATTACACCAATTTCATATCATTTCCAAATTTGCGTACCATCCCACATGGGGCATTCAAAATATTAAATTGTAGATTGTGGTGGACTTGTATGTCAGTGTAGTGAAATTGTTGTGAATATTTATTAGGACACGGCTTGTGTCCAGTGAAAATTTTCACAAATTCAAACACATGTCTAAAAGTGGACATGTGTCCACAATCCAATGTGTCCAGTGGAAACTTCCACTGGACACAAGCTGGACCCTATTTATTGAGTGGTTCTATGCCCATAGACTATTTCATAGTTTTTTTGCTACCACTCTAATGTGGCAGATTATAACTGATTGTCTATTTTATTTATACTACTAAAAAATTTAAATGATAAGGTTAGATATGTAAAAGTATTAATTTAAAAACTCCTAAATTTTAGATACTTATCCATATCCCTTAAAATTAGGCACTTCCATGTCTTCTTCTTTTTTTTTATGGGCACTTCCATGTCTTCTTATTCCTTCTGAACGACAGGTCAATTACTAAAATTAAACATAAATAAATGCCTCTCAGGAGTAGTCCTTTCCTACAAGGTGATTCTTTTACTTTCTTTTTTTTTTTTTAATCATTTTATTGCTCACATGATTTTGATTGTTCTATATGGTTTTTAGTTGCTTCTTTCTCTATTATATTTCTAGAAAATTTTGACACTAAAAATAAATAATAATAAAAAAATATAAAAAAAAAAAAACCTCATGGCACACACCAGCATGTGTGGTGAGGCTAGTTTTATAATAATGATATACTTTCATTTGTTTTCACTTTTCACCCTTTTTTTTATAAATAAAAACCATTAGTGTTCTCTTCAAAAAAAGGAAAAAAAAAAAAATAGTGTTATCACTATTGATGCACACACAAGACGATGGGAAGTCCACCCCAATTCCAAGTCAACAGTTTTTGTTTTTTGTTTTTTGTTTTTTTTTTTTTTTGACATAAAATATAGAAGTCAACAGTTTTAATCATACTTTATTGAGTAACATTTGTGAGGGATAATCAAAATAAGATAATCATCATATTAATATATGTTGTAGCGTAACTAATACGAATACCTTCTTTTTGTATGGATAACAAAACTCTGAAATATATTTTTGTGGCTTGAGAGTTGAGACACAAGTTTACCTAACTTATATTAGAGGATTCTTCTCATCAAAAAATATATATATATATATATATATATATTAGAGGATTCTCATATTATAATTTTATTGCTAAATCAATTAGATATAGAAGATTCTTTATCCAAAAAGAAAAAGAAAAAGATATAGATGGTTCTTCTAATAAATAAATAAAGATATAGATGCATGATTGATTCAAAAATTAAAAATATACGATCAATCACACCTAAAAACTTAATCATTTGTGGAGATTCCATTTAATTCATTGATGATGTTTCACATGCTTCCATGTGAGGAGTGCATGTGATGGAATTGTCGCCCATTCTCCATCCAAGGGTTGGATTGAAGTTTGATATCGATAATTCTGATACCATGAAAAAGAGAAGAAAAGAAAATATTATTAGTATATTATTTTTGTTTGAGAAGATTATTATAGTATATTATTGTGTAGTATGTATCAAACTATTGTATTATAATTCTTAGATTTATTGTAGGCTTGTAGCCTTACCTTGGAATTGTCAATCATTAAAAAAAAAAAACCTAGGATTATCATTCATGTGACTGAAATAAAGATAGATTCAAACATTATCATATTGTGGATGGACACTCTATTTTAACACTACCCCTCAAATTTGTGCATGGATGTTTAGTTAGAGTGTCCAAATTGTACAAGAAATTTTTTATTGGGAGACCACAATTTAACTCCTTATAACCATTTTAAAAACAAGCTTGCATGATGTAATGTCAAAAGTCATAAAAGATTTGAGCATGTCATCTTTATCACCAATTGGCTTTGAAGTGGAATGACATATTTTACAGTCCGACAAATGGTATCAGAGTCATTGTCATGCGTTTGAGTCACGGGAGTATCATTGTGAGGGAGGGATTGTTGGGGGATCACAATTTGACTTCCTACAACTACTCTAAAAACAAGCTCGAGTGGTGTGATGTTGAAGGCCATAAAAAATTTGAATGTGTCTTCCTTATCACCAATTAGTTTTGAGGTGGAATGATAGAACTCACGATCCTACCATTTTGAAAGTTGTGTTCCTAAGGGTTTGATGAACATGTCAGCAACATGAAGGAATGATGGTGTATAAGCCTGGAAAAATTAGACTGACTTAGATTTGATCTTTTCCCAAACTAGGTGAAATTCCAATTCTACGTACTTGTCTACTCACAAAATACGTGACTTACTACAAATAGTGTGTAATCCCGTGCATATGCACAGATATATTTAAAAACAATCACAATTACATATATATAATTTAGAATCTAATTAGATTTTGACATTTCTGATTTTGCATTCAATAATTTACTTGCTACAAAAATTAAAAATTAGATGGAACACATGCGTAAAATTGAACTCCAATTAAAATTCAATTTAAAATCTAATTGAATTCTCTTTAATTTTTGCTCCTAGTAATTCACTTGAAATACAAATTTAAAAGTTAAATGAGACACGTGGCGCAAAAGTAGACTCTAATTTAGAATTTAATTGGATTTTCTCTTAGTTTTGGCAATTAATATATATATATATATATATGACTTATAAACTTGAATTGTTTTTAGTTATACCAAAAAAAAAAAAAAAAACTCATAAATATAAAATCATTCAAAAATTATATTTTTTATAGTTTACTTATATTGGACTCCTCATTTTTTATACTAAATTAACCCATTTGACACAAAAATTAAAAAATTTAGATTGGATGGGACATATGGCACAAAATTAAACTCTAATTGAAATCCAATTTTTACATTGAATTAACTCACTTTGCACAAAAAATTTAAAAACTTAGATTAAATCAGACATATGGTGTAACATTAGACTCTAATTTAATTCCAATTTGAAATCTAATTAATTTTTCTCTCAATTTTACCTATTATTATATATATAGATGTGTAGGTTTGCTTGATTATTTGTCATAAACTCATAATACTAGGTTGTGGGTTCCAAGTTAGCCACTTGCAAATCATTCAAAATGTAGGGCAACCAACCCATCTCACAACACATACAGACACCATAATTCAATACTCTTCCTCAGTTGATGATTGCAAAAATTTGTGTTTTCTTGTTGGGTTCCAGGAGATAATAGTGAGTTTTCATGTATTCATAGAATTTTGAAGGCTTTTCTTAATTTTCCAATCAAATTCACTATAAGTAATCCCTCTATGTCACAATTCTCATACTCATAATGTTTTGTGTGATTTATTTTCATGTTCATCTTCACGTGTTCATGCATAGTAAAACTTCTTTTGTTTTTAGCATATAAAACATAATCAACATTTTTTTGGAGTTTGGTGTAAAAAAAAAAAAAAAAAAAATTGTATGCAGCCAAAAATGTTTTCCTGAATTTCACGGACTCAACAACAAATAAACCCCATTTTACAAAGGGCAAAACTTAAATATAGTACCTTAGGTACTGTTCGTTAGGTATCCCTTTTAAAATTTAGCCACCTGTCTATTCACTTAACGGAGCAAATATGCGTTAACGGTTAACATCCTTTTTCCATATTTTTTTCTTCTTTTTCTTTTTGGCTGTGTCCTTCAGATCTAAAAGCCAAACTTCATGACCCAGAATTTTCCTTTTTTCTCTCCTTCTTTTTTCTTGGAAAAATTATCATTAACCCATATAGTAATTATTTAGAATCCACACTCCAATATGGAATTAAGATCAATATCTTTGTCAGCCACCAAAGCTAGGCACCTACCGAGCCCAACCAGCCGTTCAAATTGCAAACCAAAGTTCAAATCTTTGAGATCAAAAGCCAGCAACCCCATTGACTTTTTGATTGTTTAAGGGTTAGATCGAGAAAAAAAGAACTATCAAGAGAGATCACAAAAGAGAGGAACAAAGAAAGAAATAGAAACTGGCATCCAACAATTCGTTCAATTGACAATGCGAAACACACGAGCCAGCCCTTTCCTCCTTTTGAAATCTTGATTTCTTCAAAATCTAAAGGTTTGAGAGTGTGAGAAGAGGGACGTTGGTCTTCAAAATCTGGGTCATGAACTCTAGTTTTCACACATTTGAAGGAGAAGGCCAAAAAAAAAGGAAAGATGTTAACTGTTAACGCACGTTTACTCCGTTAAGTGAATAGACAGGTGGCTAAATTTTAACAGGAGTACTTAACGAACAGTACCTAAAGTACTGTATCTAAATTTTGCCCCATTACAAATGCTTTCTAACTTATTTATAAAATCACAACTGAACACAAGAAAACAAGTTAGCTTTCTACAAATTTGCCAAAAGTTTTTTTTTTTTTTTAATCTCTAAATTTTAAGAATTTTTTTTTTTTTTTCCTCATCTCTTTAGGTTGCTCCCATTTCACTCACAAATACTACAGGAATTACTTTTGCTTTATTTTCCTCTGGCTAGGGCCATTTGGTATGATTATTTGAGCCACACTTTTCAGTTTTTAAATAATATTACACATATTTCCACACACTTTTTCACTTAAACTTATTTTCAAAAAATACAAACAACGTTACTAGAATAACGTTACCAAACGGCCCTATGTTTCACTTTGCCAAGTTATTTCTTGCCTACTCATGGATTCAACAACAATTCGAAAAGTTAAGGGGTTGTTTTGTTTTAAAAAAGTCCTCACTCATCACTTATCACTTAAAATACCCCAACTCCCTAAAGGTGGCACGTTTGGCACACTGTTTCCAACTTCTCATAACTCAATTTTTTATACTTTCTATGGGACCCATCCCTGAGCACCATGTAATAAGTTTTATTAGCCTACCCGTCTCACCCTTATTTCATTTTCTTCACTACTCATTCCCCTTCAGTCATCATTGCCCTGTTACTCTCCCAAAACACAAACCCGAACCCAACTAAGATAGAAGATGCTCAGACTTGTGATGCCAATCTCCACCGTCACCAGGGTTGCTTGATCTCCTTCGACGTGTAGCGGTGGCGCCGATCTCCCACCTTCTCAACCCAGCGACGCCGATGAAGTGTGAAGAAATGTGACCCATTTCCACATTTTATTAGTGTTAATTTTTCAAAACCCAAGGCTTGATTTTTCATAGATCTCTTAAGTTTTATTGGTGAAATTTGTAAAGATTTTTTGTGGGTATTATTCTGTTTGAAAATTTGTTTCTTAATTTTTTTTTTATGGGTTTGAGACTGAGATAATGGTGTTGACGGTGGAGTTAGGAAGGGTGGAGAAGAAAAACAGCAATACCCACACACAAACATCCTACCCGGTCATGGCTCTCTCTCTTTGTATCTTTTTCTCTTTGCTTTGGTTGTTCTACTTGTGGAAATTGTTTTAACTTCGAAAAGGGTCTATAAAAAATAAAATATAACACCAAAAATATTCTATGATGAGGAAGGCGAAAAGGAAGAAAAAAAAAAAAAAGGAAAGAAAAAAGAAAAAAGAAAAGAAAAGAGGAAGGTGAAAAGAAAAGAGGGAAGTGATAGGTGGGAGAGTGAAGGAAAGTTTGACTTGACAAGACTAGTGGGTCTCAACAGTGTGTGTTTATTTATTAAAATATCATGAAAACTCAATTTCTATAACTTGAAAACACCTAAAATATGTTTTTAATTTCCATAACTTATCACTTAAAAATTAGAGAATTGAGTGATAGAAATAAAAATTGAAAACAAATCCAAACAAATCCTTTTGCTGTAGGATTCACTAATTTCGAGTTATAAGAGCATCCGCAGCCGGTTTCTATATCCTATCCTATTTTACCACCTCAAAAAACAACTTTATCAATTATACAATACAATTTTCCAATTCTCCAACATCCCAAATTTTATATCTCAATTCTACTCATTAAAATAATATTTCTACCGCAATAAAATATTAATATCTCACAATTATCACTGTACAATACAACACATTATTTATTCATTATTTATTCTTTTTCTCTTTCTTTCTGTTCAAGAACCACCATCATCGCCGCCACCACCGCTGCACACCACCACCACCACCGGCAACCAATAATCTACCATCAACACTCAAAAAAAAAAATCCAGAGAAAAGACCAGAACACTGCCCTCCGTCCATCAAAACCACCACCACCCTCTCCGCCCATCAACACCACACAAAAAAAAAAAAAAAAAATCAGAGAAATGACCAGAACACTGCCCTCCGTCCATCAAAACCACCACCACCACCCTCTCCGGCCATCAACACCACACAAAAAAAAAAAAAAAAAAAAAACACAGCAACCCACGGTCAAAAACCAGACCCACCACCGCCGAAGCTCGAAGGAAGCTTGAAGGAAGTTGATTTGTTGACCCACCACCGATCTAGAGAGTTGCCGGAGAAGGAAGAACACGGAGACCCACCACCGATCTAGAAACCACCGCCGATCTCGAGACCCACCACTATCTAGATTTGGTACAACGTCGATCAACGCCGATCCTCTCCGATCATGGTACAACGCGGTAGACGATCCTCTCCGATCGCGGTAGACGATCCTCTCCGATCGTGGTAGACATGAGAGCAGAAATAAAGAGATGGTACTGCAGAAATAACCGGGAAGAGAGAGCAGAAATAAAGAGAGAAGGAAGAGAGAAATGAGAGAGGAGAGAGAATTACCCGGTTAAAATGAGAGAGGAGAGAGAAACGAATGCATTAAAATATATATTTTTTTTATAAGATTGAGCTACAGTACCATCTTACATTTGAGATGGTACTGTAGCAAAATCTCATTTTTTTTTTTGCATATGGGATTTACCTTCCCGGTTGCTGGTGGATTTTGGGGTTCAAATACCAAATGCTCCTAGCATTTGGCATATACAACTCCCAATGTGGATGCTCTAAGTGATGAAAACAGAGTGATAAGTGATAGAAAATAACAAATCCAGTCAGCCCCTAACCTATCCGAGAATATCAGGACCTACACTTATTTTCAACTTCTCAAATCATTTTGTCGTTTATTAGGCTCTTTCTCGTTTTTGGGCATCTAGGTAAAAAAATATTTTATTTTACGCACTTTTTTTTTTTTTTTGAGAAACTTATTTTACGCACTTAAACTTTATCAAAAGTGGTTTTCTTTTCCTAAACAATTGGCCTATTTTTATATTTAAACTTGATCAAAATACTGAAATAGTATTTTATTTATTTAAAATTTTTTTTTTAAAAAATTTTAACGTATTCTTTGCGGTCACTAACGCGTAAAGCCGTAACCAAAGCGAAAAAGCTTCCTCTTCCAAAATAACAGAGAAAGTGAAACAGATAGAGAATCAAACACAAACACAATCAGAATCAGAATCAGATAGAGAGGGCGAATCCATTTGATTTCTTAGCCCTCTCTGTCTTCTTTAACCCTAACATTTTCATTCATTCTTTCTATACATCTCTCAATCTCACATGAATCTGTCTCCATTCTCGCCAATTTCCACTATTTGATGCGAAGATCGAATGCCACTAAGCCCAATAAAATGGATCCGATCCAGCTCCGACCCATCACCCGATCGAATCTCTTCTCTCGGAACCCCAATTCCAAGCCCACAAAATCCAATTCCATCTTGATTCTCTCTCTGGTCTTCGTCTCTCTCGCTCTGTTACTCTCTTACGTGTTAGTCTTCGGGAAAACAGCAAAAGCAAGTAAAAGAAAATACGGGATCGTGATCGACGGTGGGAGTACCGGGACCCGGATCCACGTTTTCGGGTACCGGGTCGAGGGTCAAATTCCGGTGTACGATTTTGGGAAAACCGGGTTGGCGTCCATGCGGGTCAGGCCGGGGTTGTCGGCCTTTTCGGATGATCCGGATGCGGCCGGCGGGTCGCTGAGGGAGCTTGTGGAGTTTGGGAAGGGAAGAGTTCCGAGGGAGCATTGGGGAGACACTGAGATTCGGCTCATGGCTACTGCGGGGCTCCGGTTGCTCGATTCGGAGCTCCAGGAGAGGATTCTCGGGTCGTGTAGACAGGTTCTGAGGTCTTCTGGGTTTAAGTTTAAGGACGATTGGGCTTCGGTTATTACCGGTAATGCCACTCACTCTTTTAATAAGCAATTAGGGTAATTGGGAAAGTTTCTTGTCGACGAAGAAAACATGAAAAAGAACAAATATGATGAGTGTGTGTGTGTGTGTGTGTTTTCTCAAAAAAAAAAAAGATACTCAATATTGTTGAGTCGTCTCACATCGGTAACGTGTAATATTGAGAAGGGGTTTATCACTTGCTCCGCGACACTAACTGCCGCATGCAGTTTTGGTGTTGGCGTGTGAGTGTATTCCCTTATCTCGTCCCCCTTCCCCTATATGTGTGTGTGTGTGTGTTTTCTCAAAAAAAAAAACAATGAATTGTTACTCGTTACACTTGTGTGATGGCCAATTGTATTTATTTGCTATTTAAAGAGCATTCAATGCTCTAACACGTAGTTAATTTCTTAAGATACAGAATCAATATACGATTACGGCCCAATTTTAAAGAAATTTCATTTGAAAAGTTAAGTAGAGTTTCAGATCAATCCAAGAATTTCTCAGGTGTTTAACTCTTTATTCTGTTAATAGTGCTATTTAAATGAGTGAGCTTACAACTGTAGTGGTCCATTGATTTGATGACACTGATACCATTCTTTATGCTTATGATTGAAAATTGGGTTGCATGAATAGTTCATTGAGCCTCTGGACAGCAATGTCAGAACCAAAGGACAGTTAATAAGCTAAACTAAGAAAAAGTGGGTCCGTTTGTGGAGTAAAGAGCGATTTTAAATGAAAACACACACACAAGAAAAATGGCGTATGGCTATCTGTTGTTAAGAAAATATTGTTTTTTAAAATGGGAAAAAAAGTGCATTTTTAAATGGCAGCTCATGGATTACTTCTGATAAATTGCCGGAAAATTGCATTTTTATGGTAACACATTTTTTGCAGACTTTACCAAATGCTTAATTGTCTTTTTTTTTTTAAAATATGTGTTTAAAATGCAACTTTGAATTGCTATTTTTTAAAGAAAGTTCACGTTGTCAAATAGCTAACCCGAAGGGACACTTTAAAAAATCTGGGTATCATATGCCTAGAAATGCTGTTAGTAAATCTACCCTAGTGCCACAAATTTTGCTTTGCTTTGCTTTACTTCCTAGCTAGAAGCTTAATGCTGAATGATGTGTTTGTGTTAGGCTCTGATGAGGGGATATATGCTTGGGTTGTTGCAAACTATGCTCTTGGGACTCTAGGAGGTGATCCCTTACAGACAACTGGGGTTATTGAACTTGGTGGGGCTTCTGCTCAGGTTTAGTACTTTTCCCCCTACTTTTAAGTGTTTTTGAAATGCTTAGAACTTTATTGGTAGTATTTTAAATTTTGCCCCACACCAACATGCCATTTCCACTGCAATAGAATTGCTAGTCATTCAAGCAAACAAGTTGTTTGTGGTGGCATTGCTGTTCCAGATCCAGAGTAGTATGCACCTTTTATATTTGGAAAAAAAGTGGTTAGCAAATATATTTTAGCAATCTAGCTCTAGAGGACAAGAATTTGTCATTCAATTGATGTGCTGTGTGAGATGCAAAAGTTCATTGATTTGGTCCCATCTAGTACTTCATGCTAGAATTAGTTTAAAAAGCTGAAACTAAAGAGTTAGTGCAACTTGGTTTCATGCCTCAACTAGTAATTTATTTGTTCTATTTATATCCTATTGCAGTGCTTCTGAATGAATTTTATTTACTCTGCTTGGTTTTGGAATTTGAGAAGCATGGAAATATTTGATGAGATTATTACTTAGAATATCTGTTTTGCTTTTATTTCAGGTTACCTTTGTTTCAAGTGAGTCAGTCCCTCCGGAGTTTTCACATTCTGTTAGATTTGGCAATATTACATATAATCTTTACAGCCACAGTTTTCTTCAATTTGGACAGGTATTCTTCATTTCTATATCAAATTTTAAACAGTATGACGTGTTCTTTCTATTATATTTTCTGCCAGTGTTGCTGTTTTGTAATTCTTAGGCTATCTTATTATACATCCTGTGTACATGAGGTAGTTCCTCTTCATCAATAAAATTTAATTACTTATAAATAACAAAAATTATATACTGTGAATTTCTCATTATACTTTTACTTTTCTCTTGATATTAAGGTATTTCTTCCTCTTTGTACTAAGACTTTATTCTGTAACTGGTCAACTAATAAGATCTTAACTGGGCGCTGCCACAGTAACAATTTTTTTTAGAAACCTAGCCTGTAAATGTGATGACCTGACTAGTATGCTAATCATAACTGTTGTGAGCAGGAGGCCCACCAGTTCTATTAACATTTAGCATCAATCTTGCCAATATTGTGAAAATTGGGATATTTTTATTTATATAAAAAAGTGAAAATTTGGGGTATTCTTGGGTGAAAGGTAAGAGAAAAATTTGATTGATTGAATTTAATCATGTTGAACAGATCTGGTGATTTTGTTGGTTCAATGAAAAATTCAGAATCTTTGGGAGATGGTTTTTTGTTTTGGGTAGTAGTGGTTAGATGACAGAGGTCTGAGAACAAATGTGTCGCTCTTTATTTCAACTTTTTTACCCTCTCCCATTGGTGGAAATCAATATAGAGCTGCCTCCTTATTGTTATTTTGCGTTGTCTTCCATTTGATCTAAATTAATATCATTGACTGCTAGACTTCTTGTCATTATTAATTTTGTTAGTTATGATTAAGGAGATGTTTAAGAGCTAAAAAATTCAGAAATTGTATGCAGTATGCTAGACTTTCATATTATACAATTGGTAGGTGTATCTTGTAAAAACTAGCCCTTTGTTTGGATGGAGGGAGAGGAGAGGGGAGTTGGTTGGAATATTCAGACATACCCTAGGTTTTGGTTCTATAACCTTCCCCAAACATACCAAAATCTTGTGTTTAAGTATGTTGTCAACTTCATTTTCCAAACTTTGAAAATATCATACCTTCTAACAGATTTTATTATTACTTTTTGTTTAGTTTTTAGCAAACTACAAAATGTAATTGTGGTTATAGATTTTACCCTGCTTAGTTGCTAATTGCAGTAACCTTATTGTGAATACTTTGGAGTTTTGCATTTTGATTTTCATTGAGGTGCTACTATATAGTTTAGAGAATTTTTAACCTTTCTTCTTTTGCAGAATGCTGCCTTTGACTCATTGAGGGGATCACTTATTTCAGGAGACTTGAACTTGGGTAAATAACAATGCTTTTGCTTTTTGCTCTTTTTTTTATTTTTTATTTTTTTTTATAATTAATATTTTTCTTGGTAAAAGAAGAGAATTTATGTAGACAGGGCATGCACACCAAAATCTTTTAAAGAATAGGAAAACAAAATAGAATTATAGTCTAAAAGAAAGAGTCTGAAATTTACAAGTGAATGCCTATCACTAACACCCATGCACCAAGACCATTCAAACAGTCTTCTTCACAAATGAAGATTTCAGTTCGACACTTGAAACCTCCATCCCATTAAAAGTGCAGTTGTAGCTCTTCCTTCAAAGCACCCACAAAAGATGAGGGGGTCATATTCCACACAAGATAGCTGCCATGTTTTCCAAATCAATTCCTCCATCCAAAGAAGAGTTTTGCAACGGTCTTAGGCTTCACCCAGTGAACCCTACACATAGAGAGAACTATGGACCGCGACTGTTGAGCTACATCAACAATGCAATCACAAATGGTACATACTGTGGCCATTACATCTACACATACAACACTGGTCCACTAGAGTTATGCCTTTGTTGTTTGTGAAAGGGGCGCCAACCTATGATAGTGGTTGGATTGGTGATGGGTGTATTGGAATATAGTTTTTTCCTAAGGTGGTTAGCAGTGGTTTGGGCATTGAGGCCATGGGGCTTTAGTTATGTGGTGTTTGTGGGCATGGATTTTCACAAGTTTGTTGTCGGAGTTGAAAGATGCTCATGGTTGGTGGAGACAAATTATGGGTATGAGTAGCTATGGGTCTTGGTTGCTGGTGAAAAGTTTCAGGGCGGTGTGGTTTTTTTGGAGGATGCTTGGGTGATACCGGCGGAATCATGGCTGTGTAATGGTTTTGGAGTGGTTGTGTCAGAATTTGGTTGTTGCTCTCTGTTTTCTTTGGGTTTTATTTTTTTCTTTTATTGGTGTTAAAAGAGAAGAAGTTAGTGTTATCTATTAACAAGGTTGGTGGTCAAGTGGTGGTTGCTGGAGATAGGAGAGTAAAATAAGAGAGAAGAAGAAGAAGCAGCAGAAGAAGGAAGGGGGCGGCCGCGGGGGGGGGGGGGGGAAGTAGAATATTAAAATGATTTTTTTTTTTTATCAAAGTCTAAGTTAAAGAGAACTTTTATATTAAAATGCTATCCTTTGCACCACATGTGATAGCATTTTCTATCCACCATATTAACGGAATGGTAATTGAAGTATCGATTTGGCCATTTTCTGAAGTTTAGGGGTTTTATTTTCAAATCAAAAGGACAGGGGTCAGTTTGATTTTTGACTAATATGTCAGGGGTCTTTGTTCATTTTTCCATAAAGTAATTGAAGTCTTTATTACCTGGCATATGCTTTGTTAGAATTGTCTGGTTAAATGATTAAATTTACCATATCTCAATAACTTAAGCTTTTGGGACAATCGGTAATTTAACATGGTAGCAGAGCAAGAGATCTTGAGTTTGATCTTTATCTCCTCCACTCTACCTCCCATTTGATATCCCATGTGTTGGGCCTCATTTATTAAGAGGAATTTGGGCCCAAACGCAAGAGGGAGTGTTAGAATTGTGTGGTTAAATGATTAAATATACCATATCCAAATAGGTAAAGCTTTTGGGATAATTGGTAATTTAACATGCTTAATCAAATATGAAACAATGGATGCCAATTTCTCACTCAACTTATATATATGTCAAATTTATTATAAGTTATTTTATGTATATATTGTGAAACAAATTGAAGCAGTGCAGTAGTCATGGAACATCTAAAGATGGTTTGATTTAAGCAGATCTGAGCGGTATCTAGAACTTTTAGGTAATTAAGTGATACATGAATGCTGCCCCTTATCATAGTTGACTGAAATCGGATTTTAATACATTTCAGATTAAATTTTACACACACACACACACACACAATACATGTTCATGCAGAATTAACTAGAAAATTTGCCCTCTTTGACAAATTGAATCTAGAAATATGCAAGGGAGGAAGAAAAGATGACATGTATTAAATCTTAAATTGACTCCTTGTCATCTTTTCTTCCTCCTTTGCATATTTCTAGATTCAATTTGTCAAAAAGGGCAAATTTTCTAGTTAATTCTGCATGAACACGTATTGTGTGTGTGTGTAAATTTGCCCTCCTAGTTAATTCTAATAAATGTGCTGTCATCTTAAATTTGCCCTCCTTGTAATCTTAAATTGACATGTATCTAATAAAAGATGATATTAAATATGCTATCATTTTTATTAGAAAGTTGGCTTGATTAAACAGCACAAAGAACATCAGTCTTTACTCGTCTTAAAGCCCCTACCCCAGGGGGAAGAAAAACCTCTCTTTAAACCAGGATTTGGGATTCGTACTTTTTGTGCAGGTTTAATGGAAGTTTTTTAGTAGACCATATCTGATCAAAAGTATTATTTCTGCTTTCCGTTTTCTGTTTCTGGTTGCTATCTTTGATTGAGAGGGTTTGGGGCATTACCACATAATGCCTCATGGTTTATGGTAGGAGGAAATTTTTTTTCTTTAGTTCTGACAAGTTTCCATTGATGCAGTTGATGAATCTCTTCAAAAGGGAATTTTCATAGATCCTTGTACTCCTAAGGGGTACTCGCATAATGTAGAGTCATGGAAGCTTTCTCCTGGTTCTTTGGAACAAAAGAATAGAAATTTAGTTGATCTTCAATCTAGGGGGAATTTTTCAGAGTGCAGATCTGCTGCATTAATGCTGTTACAAAAAGGAAAAGGTTAGCAATACTCTCTCAGTGATACCTTCCTGTTTCACAGAATTTCTGTTCATTCTTTTCCAAAGAGTGGTGAGGATGATCATTTCTTTATCTGAATGCAGAGAAATGCTCTTACCAGCATTGCTACATAGGATCAACTTTCATACCTAAACTTCAGGGAAAGTTTTTGGCAACTGAAAATTTCTTCTATACATCGAAGGTATATAGCTAATTTGCTATTTTTTCTTGTTAGGTCAACATATCGTGTTACCATTTAGATGCACTAGTTACATGTTTTTCTGAGTCTTTTTTTCTCTATCTGTTGTTTCTGTTTGATTAGTTCTTTCGCTTGGGTCCAAGGGCATATCTTTCTGAATTGACGATGGCTGGACAACGATTTTGTGGAGAAGATTGGTCAAAGTTGAAGAAGAAATACCATTCATTTAAAGGGGAAGATTTGCTGCACTATTGCTTCTCTTCAGCATATATTGTGGCCCTACTTCATGACAGTCTTGGAGTTTCTTTGGATGATGAAAGGTACTTTCCTGGCTTTACCACTGGGCAGATTATGCTCCTTTAATGGCACACTTGTGTGCATTTGTGTACATATGGCTGTATGTTTGCAGTGAGTTGAATCATATTGATTGGAGTTTTGGTTTACCAGGATTGGGGTTGCTAATCAGGTGGGAAATATTCCACTTGATTGGGCTTTAGGAGCTTTCATCCTACAGAGCACAGCTAGCTTGGAGTTAGAGCAAGCTGACTGGATCTCTAACATTATTAGTGATGAATCACCTACACTGCTCTCTATAATTGCTATCTTTGTTATTTTGATGTTTACGGCATGGTCTGTATCAAAGTGGAGGAAGCCCCAGTTGAAGACAATTTATGATCTAGAGAGAGGACGGTATGTAGTTACCCGTGTTAATAAATATTGATTGCTTATCCAATAGTTTCCACGAGGGGACTTGGTAAATTGCTCATCCACAAGGCCGCTGAACCTAGTCCCTGGTTTCGCAATCAGGAAGAAAAAAGCTGTGTAACTATGATACATTTAAATTAGTTTATGCTTCCTGATTATGCTCTAAGTCACGTGGATGGGAACTGAATATAAATGTGGGGGTATTGGTACAGAATATAAAGTAATGTTTTATGGGGAACTAGGGTAGATCATATTCCCTTTTTGTATGTAGTGGGAATCCAAAACCTCAGTTTTTTATATTTAATTCTTATACCAAATGCTTCATCATTACCCAAACTAGATGTCTACAAGGTTAGGTAAAATAGCAGGGCTATGGTACAAGGATCATATTCCCATTTTGTATTTAGTGGGAATTAAAAATCTCAGTCATTTTTTATTTATTTATTATTTATTTTATCTAATTTTACCCCTTACCAAATGCTTGATCATTTCCCAAATTAGAAGTCTACAATTTTGTACTTTTTGTTTTGGTTTATGCTTTTTTTCTGCATAAAACAGTTTTTTGAATATACATCTTTCTTACTTATAAAAAAAGAAAAAGAAAAAGAAAAAGAAGTTTACAAGTTTGGGTTAAAAACCAGGGTGTTGTTTCTATGGCAAAAGTTGGAATCCTCCCACCCCCCCAACCCTCTTTTTTTTTTTTTTTTTTCCTCTCTCTCTCTCTCTCTCTCTATATATATATATGGAAATGTTGTATGCAAGCTTGTTTAATCAGTTAATCCATGTGGCCGTGTGATTTATTATCATTAATTCTTATTGGTTGGTTGAAAAATTACTCAGAACTAGAGTTTATTCAATTTGACATGTGATTTTGGAATCACTGAATCATTTTTCTTAAAATATTAATCTTTTTCTTTATGGACAAGTGTGGACATCACCCATGGGAAAGCCCAATTAAATCGTTGGAGTTTCCTCTATGGAAGAATTAGTCAATTCTCATGTGTTCACGGATTTTGTTACACATTTGATAAGGTGGTTGTGTAATCCTAATTGTATTAGCCAATTGATAAATATAGTTCTGGTGAGAGAGGAATTAGTTTTTTTATTGTTTGCAATGTGGTGAATGGTTGTTATGAGCTTTTAAGTCATGGTCCGATTGTGTCATTGTGTTGGCATTTGATGCATAGCTTAAAATTTACCCTAGGAGCAAAGGGATAGGGTAACTAATTACTGGGGTGGGATGTTGCATAGAGTTTAATGTTTAAACTACCCATGAAGAGCGACTTCATCATTTCTTTTTATTTATTTATGTATTTCTTTGGCCCTAATGTGAAACATTTGGACGCAAATTGTAGAATGTTCAACAAAAGATTGACTTAAACAAATGAAAGGGAAAAATGATTTAGGCAGAATTTTGTTAAAAGTTACTCTCATCCATTAAAGAGATTGTTTTTTCATGGCCATTAATCAAAGCCTATTTTTAATACATAGATGATAAGTACCCACAAACTATTTATGGTTAACCTCCTAATTCTGACATCTCTAAAACTGTTGGCTTTGTCAAGGTCATGCTATATTGCTGTTTATTGTAGCTCATCTACCTTACCTAATAACTTCGTTTGTAACAAGAATGAATGGCAACGAAAACAACCCATTATTGGTAAATTTTTATTGTCTTATATTTTTTTCAATTCCTCTTCCACTGACTTGATTTTATGTCGTGCACATAAAGATTGTTTGTTCTTGGTGATTCCGCAAGGAATTGCCATGAGTACAATTCGTTTATGGTGATTTCATGGTTTTCAAAAAGTGCTTTAATATCACTCAAATGCGAAATTGCATTTTATTGTAGAAGAAATCGTGTAACACACCCATAAAGATGGTTGTTCGTGGCAATTCGCTAGTCCATGGAGTCATGGACTTTGAATCGTGGTGAAACACGGTCTGTCATTGTCAATGGTAACTTCACAAGTTCATGGTCTGAAACTTCCTAAAAGTTCAAAAAGCAATAATATTGAGAGAGAGAGAGAGAGAGAAGCAAAGTGTTTGGTAGCACTTTTTTGAGAATCGGAAAGAACACGTCATGGCTCACGTCAGATTTGGGGTTTTTTTTTTTTCTTTTTTAGTTTAATTTCAGTAATGTTTTTGAAGGCATTATTGCCTTTTCCGACTGCTTCTTCTTCTCTTTTTTACGAAGACAATTTCCTCATAAATCTTGCGCAAGATCACGTTTATTATAAGATGCAAATCTTAAAATATAGAAATGTTATTGGCTATATTCTTTTATGGGGAGTGTTTATTACACACTTGTGTGGATCCACACAAGTTTGTAATATATATATATATATATATTTTAGAAAAAGTAAAATTTTTCTATAAGAATAAATGTTGTGAAACTTTTTTTTTCATTTATTTCATGCATATCAATATTATGTTGAACAAATGATATATTTTTTTAAGGATAAAACTTGTGTTCAGTGTATTTGTGTATTAGATATGATACGATGTAAATACATGTCCAGTTTTGAGTATATGTCTGTATTGTATTGTATTCGGTACACAAATACATTTGACACAAGCCGTATCTTAATTTTAATATGTTAAGTCATATTTTAGTACTTTAAATAAAAATATAACTTTTTAAACCAATTTAAAATTGAAATATTTTATTAATGAAATAGACATTGGTTTATGATCAAGTTGAAATTCTGCGAACATAGAAAGCATAAACTAATTTTAAAAAAAGACAAATATAATTTAAAAAATTAATTTTATCAATAAACTAGTTCAATATAAAATAAAATTAAGTATTATAACATTAACAATATCATATATTTAAAACAGAGAAAAAAGGACATAGGATGGTGAATTTTAATATAGAAGGAGGAAAAGGAAATCATAGATTCTTGTAAGTTGTAAGTCTTTTTTTCCTCTGGCACATTTATTAATTGACGGAAACAATGGTGAAAGAAAAACACGGAATTGGTTGGTTCAATTGGGGCCAGCCTTTTGGCCTCCTAATAAATAAATATATGGATACTGAAAAACTGGTGGCTACTAAGAAATGAAAGAAGACAGTCAAAGGACTAGAAAATCAAAATGAAATAAATGTCTAGAGCAAAATAGAAAATTATAAATTGCCATCACCAATAATAAATATTGGCAAAACTTGGAAAAAGTCTTCTCGAATATTACAAAGACTGCTTCCCTGAAAGAGCAAGGTACTAGTCCATTTTGTCGCTTGGGTGATTGGGTCTTCACTTTCTACTTTATAGTGTCACAGGGGCCATGCCCTCTCTAATTATTGTGATTTTTGTGAGTGTCATTTACTCCACTTTAAATTTACCAATTGGTTCCTAATTAATACAAGGAATGAGACTTCAATCTTATTACTTTTTTTTTTTTTTGATAGGGGTACTTCAATCTTATTACTTTAGCAAGTCACAGAATTAACCACGGTAGCGTGTTACTTTATAAATATAAGTGCTTGTAGGGTGTAGGGGGTAACTTCACACATATTTAAATTATGTTAAAGTAGAATTTTTATCTTGCATAAAAATAAAATCACAGAATTATCAAAAAAAAGAAAATAAAACAAGTCACATATTATGAGGTCTTCTACCCCTATTAAGATTAATATATAGAGTTGTAAGGGCTCGTTTAGTAATGGATCCTTCACAATAAAAATTTGTAGAGACGTGGGCGTAAGACCTAGCTCCGGTCAGTAGAAAAAGACGTAGCTCTGGCGCAGCAGATGGAATACTTCTCCTTCGTTTTTTGCTCTCCCAAAAAATCTCCCTCTTGGCGTATTCTGATTTTTGCATTATATACTAGCTTCTCCATCTTGCTTTTACCGTACACGTGTACGCTACCTTCCGAAGATTTTCCTCTTGTCCCATCCGACCTCCCCGGATCCTCCGCATAGTGGATATAAAGCTGTTTAATTACTGTTCAGGTATCACCTCCACATTAATGCGGCCAGAGAGTTAGGTGGGAAGCATTTAATGCGGGGGGCAGCAGCTTTTAGGGGATATTTTTCCGGTTCATCCTTTGACTAATATTCATTAGTTTGGTTTGCATGTAACTCTATAAAGATCGTCGACAATTAAAATAGTTACGTTGACATCATAGGCTGATTTGAAGAACGAATTTTATCCTCGGACAAGGGAGCATCCTCGGACGAATGAGTGTTCTCGGACTGGTAAGTGTCCTCGGTCTAGGCCGTTGGGCCACGAGCCCACCTTTGATAGACTCCATCAATTCTTCGGGTTGCTGACCCCACAATAGCCCCTCAAAATCTCCCTTTTTGTTGTCTCGGAAAAGGGGGATTTTGATATAACGTCCTTAAGTCTTTCATTGGGCTTTCCCAAATGTCAGAACGCCTTTTCCCCTGCCCAAGACACGTTCCTGACGTTCCGGCGTCATGGGCATGCCACCATTAAATGATGGCGGTTTCCCTGTCCTCCACGTTACAGTAAGATGCGAATCTAACGGTGAAGGATCACTATGACTTATGGGCGGGATTTTTCCCGCTTACGGTTTCTGTGCCCTTATAAAGAGCTTTTCAAATCACATTTACTTTTAGTTCAAAAAATCTTAAGATTTTATCAAGTATTCACTGATCCCGTCCCTTCTTTGTTCTTATCAACGATCTCATAAATACTTTGAAGTTTTTTCCGAGGAGTCTATTTTCACAACTGTAAGTTTCTCTAACCCTCCTCAGTTTTCCAATCCCTTCTTTAGTTTCTTTTCACAATCCTTAAGAAATGGGTAGGTTTAAGTATTTAGTTGATTCCGAGGAGCAAATAGAGAAATTTAGGACTAAGTATAGGATTCCCCCAACGGTGGGTATGAGGTACGCTTCCGTGGAAGAATGGTATGATCAAAGGCGAACAGGGGAAGTAGTCATCCCGATGATTGCTTTCATAGAGGGAGGGATGACTATTCCGATGGGCGGGCTCACTACTAATTTCCTTAGGTTCTTTAGATTGGCCCCCACACAGTGTGCCCCAAATATGTTTAGGGTACTAGGGAGTATAGAAACCCTAAATGCGAGGCTAAATTTGGGCCTTACCCATCACGACGTGAATTGGGTGTACAACCTCCAAAACTTGAAGGATGCGGGGTATTACCTTAAGTCCAGGTTCCCCGAGGTAACGCTAATCCAGTGTCTCCCTTCATCTAACAAGGGTCTGAAAGATGATTTCCTTATCTTTTCTGGCGCGTGGCATGACGGTTTACCATGCCCAATGAAGGGGGGTGAACCAGGTGGGGTTCTTGGGCTGAAAACCTTTGCACCTTAATTTGTGTTCATTGATTTAAGTTAACTTCATTCCTGATGGGAGTTTTGTCATTGTCTTAATGATTCTGCAGATAAGCGATATACCCAGCGTCGGTTTGGGCTAGTAAACAGGGAGAGCTTGGATAGAATTCTAAGATCCGAGATATACAAGAATCCTTCCGACGGTCAATTAAGGGCAGCGCACCTCATCCTTGGGTATAAACCAATTTCCACATCCTTTTCAGTGCCCAAGTGGGTAATAAAGGCCAAAGACCCTCGGCTACCCCGAATCAGCGTAGCCTTCGCAAAGTCTGGGTTCATAGTTCCTGAAGGTGTTCGGATCCCTGTAGGCATCCCCTTTTCTCAACCCTTACCCGAAGCTGCTGCTCCCGTAGGGGCTTCCTCGTCACGACCAGCTATTCAGGAAGTGGAGGAGGAAGAGGAAGAAGAGGAACAAAGAAGAATAGTCGAGGAGGCCTCGGATTCTGAGGACGGATTTGAGGTGTTTGATCAGCCCCAGTCTCCCGAAGCGACTCCCATCGACATGGGAATTCAAAGAAAAAGCCAAAGAAGTTTGCTCGATGTTATTGAAGGCAAATCTGGACGAGAGGTTCCAGGGAGGTCTCCTCAAACCAACCTCCCACCTTCGACTTCTCCTAAATCTACCCAGCCTCAAGGGGTTGAATCCGCCGATCCTAAAAGGAAAAGAGAGCAAAATAGCAAGGAGGTGGTGGAGGTCGGGGAATCTCATCCCGCCCAGGAGAGTGAAGGTCAGCGACCTTCAAAACAGCAGAAAACAACTCGTGGGAGTTCTAGAGCGGGTGCCAAACAAACTGCCCGGCCCTCAGAGCCTGAAGCATGGCTTCCCGCACCCATGCTCGGTGGCGAACCTTTGAGGGCAGATGCATCCATCAGAGAATACAATGGGGGGATTGGATGCCATGTTGCCTCCGTCTTAGAAGATACCCTCCTCCTCCCTCGGGATATGGCCGAGCTCAAGAAGATGAAGAAGAATGAAATCTTCATGAACTTAAAAAGGCACCTGGGCATGGTATAGCATTCTCACAGTTCCTTCCGTTCTTTTTGGTTCACTTTATTTCTGACTATCTTTTCTTCTTTCGTTTTTTTTTTTTTTTTACAGGTTGTCCAGACCACTTTCAGACTGGAAGAAATAACCAGCAACTTACATCTCCAATGGGACAAGGAGAGGGAATTAAGGAGTGAAGCTTCTAAGGCGCTTACCAATAGTGAGAAAAATATAGAGGACCTGAGAAAAAAGTTGGCAGAAGAGGAACTCGCTCGAAAGAGTGCTGACTCAGCCCTGACCACCTTTCAAAAGCAAACTGAGGATCAAAGGAAAAAATTCCAAGATATCAATAGCCAACTGGCAGCTTCCAATGAGGGAATATCGAAGCTGATGAAACAACTGGAGGAAGCTCAAAGGCTTAAGGGTCAGGCTGAGAGAGAGAGAGACGAGGCAGAAAAAGCAAAAGCCGAGGCTGAGAAGGCGAGAGACGAGGCCGAGCAACGAGGATATGATGAAGGTGTAGCTGAGACCGAGGACAGGTTCAGGACCGAGGTTCCAATTGTGTGCCGAAAGTACTGTGCGCAAACTTGGGAGGAAGCTCTCAACCGTGCTGGGGTCGCGCTTTCATCAGAACTGAGAAAGCCAGAGAATACTTTTTTTCCTTCAGCCATACGAGCCTCAAGCTTTACTCCTCAGCAACACGAGGTTTCCTCTACGGCGGTTGGTCCATCAGAAGGGGCTCAGGGTCAGGATCCTCTCCCAATTGGTCAGCAGAAACAACCTGAAGTGCTCGGGGCGGAGAAAGGGATCTCTTCAGCCAAAGTCGCAGAGGATCCAAAGGACGGGCAGACTTCTAAAGGTTTTCAAAAGGATTTAGCTTCTACCATTTTGCCCGCTGAGGGGGCCTCAAAGGAGAAGGAGAAGGACCTTTCTCCTCAAGACGCGACAAAAGTCCCCCAACCCAAAATACAAATAAAGTTAAACAAATAGTTGGTGTAGGAAATTTTAAGTGTATATTTTTGATTGTGACTCATGGTTCTTTTCTCAGACATATATATGATATCATGGGTTTGCTTATTTCTCGTATAAACTTTTGCACGAATATTCTTATATTTTTAGATGATCTCGGACTCTAGGAAAGCAGAAACGAACATTATAAGAAATATAAGACCGAATCGTAGATAACATTGCGAATCATTAGTCCGTTGAGGTGCCAAGCGCCCTAAAAATGCTTTCAGTGACGCTTACGGAAATTGTCTTGATATATAAAGATGATCACATGGACCACACTTAAGAGGTGCCAACTCTCATCGTGTGTGTGTGCAGACTTTTATGAATTAAGCTCTGCCTAATGTTTCAACGGAAAGGAGTATATTAATTTTTTACCAGGATGTAATCCGAGAACCAAACATAATTTGGCTTCTGTTTAATACTTCAGTAGTCGTCGCAACTGTATTAACTTTTACTAAGAAGCGGCCGGAGGACATGATATTACTTAGTTTCGTTTTAACCAGAGGACTTCTCATCTGAAGTATCTGGTTTCACCAGAGGCTTGAGTCCGAGGACCATGCAATGCCTTGGTTCTGTCCAGTACCTAGTTTTCTCATCTGAAGTATCTGGTTTCACCAGAGGCTTAAGTCCGAGGACCATGCAATGCCTTGGTTCTGTCCAGTACCTAGTTTTCTCATCTGAAGTATCTGGTTTCACCAGAGGCTTGAGTCCGAGGACCATGCAATGCCTTGGTTCTGTCCAGTACCTAGTTTTCTCATCTGAAGTATCTGGTTTCACCAGAAGCTTGAGTCCGAGGACCATGCAATGCCTTGGTTCTGTCTAGTACCTAGTTTTCTCATCTGAAGTATCTGGTTTCACCAGAGGCTTGAGTCTGAGGACCATGCAATGCCTTGGTTCTGTCCAGTACCTCGATTTACTTAGGGAATACAGGTCATAGAATTCCAACTAATAAAAATAAAATAGATAACAAAAGGAAATATATAACAGAACTGCTTGTGCTAATAGTAATATCTTTTTAGGTTACTTACATTCCAAGGGTGAAGTACAGTTCTCTCGTCTAGATCTTCCAAATAGTAAGCCCCTATTCCTGCTACAGAAGTGATACGATATGGTCCCTCCCAATTGGGCCCCAATTTTCCCCAAGCTGGGTTTTTGGTATTTCCCAAGACCTTTCTCAATACTAGGTCCCCGGGAGCTAGTGGCCTCAGCTTTACGTTCGCATCGTAGCCTTGCTTCAGCTTATGTTGGTAATAGGCCAACTGAACCATCGCACTTTCCTGTCGTTCGTCTATCAGATCTAAACTCTTTTCCAGAAGCTCATCATTGCCCTCGGAAGTGAAAGCACTGGTCCTTAACGTGGGAAAACCCGTTTCTATTGGAATCACGGCTTCTGCCCCATACGTCATTGAGAATGGGGTTTCTCCTGTTGATCGTCGTGGAGTTGTCCGGTAAGTCCATAATACATGCGGCAGCTCTTCCACCCATCTGCCTTTCGCGTCGTCTAGTCTCTTCTTTAGCCCACTCACGATGACTTTGTTGACAGCCTCGGCTTGTCCATTTCCCTGTGGATAAGCTGGAGTGGAATATCTGTTCTTTATTCCCAGGTCGGAGCAATACTCCCTGAAAGCCTTGCTATCAAATTGGAGACCATTATCAGAGATAAGAGTCTGAGGGACCCCAAATCGGGTGATAATGTTTTTCCACACAAACTTCTTGACGTCCACATCTCTGATATTCGCCAAGGGCTCCGCTTTAACCCACTTCGTGAAATAGTTCGTGCCAACTAGTAGGTACTTCTTATTCCCAATTGCCTTAGGGAAAGGGCCGACAATATCTAAACCCCACTGCGCAAAAGGCCAAGGACTGGTAAGAGGGTTGAGCACTCCCCCAGGCTGATGAATGTTCAGAGCAAACCTTTGACATTGGTCACATTTTTTAACGTATTCCTGCGCTTCCTTTTGCATGCCTGGCCACCAATATCCCTGAGTGATTGCCCGGTGAGACAAAGACCTTCCTCCAGTGTGGCTCCCGCAAATCCCCTCATGTAGCTCTTCTAGAAGTGTCTCTGATGCATAAGGGTGCACGCAAAGCAGATAAGGTCCAGAGAAAGAACGTTTGTAAAGTTTCTTGTCCTCGGACAGCCAAAAACGAGGAGTTTTTCTTCTTATCTTGTCTGCTTCTAACTTGTCTTCGGGCAGTATATTCTTCTCGAGGTATGCCACTATAGCATCCATCCAACTAGGTGCTGAGCTGATCTGGTTGATTTGAATAGGGCTTTCCGCCGTTGGAGTGGGTGAGATCAAATCCTCAACCATGACAATCCGAGGTAAGCCCTTCGCCGAGGAGGTAGCAAGGGTAGCCAGAGAGTCTGCATGCGCATTCTCGCTTCTAGGGATGTGGGACAACTCGAAAGACTCAAAGTTTGTTTGCATGTGCTTAACTCGGCTCAAGTAACTTTGCATTCTAGTATCTCGAGCTTCTAGTTCTCCTCTGACTTGGCCCACGATCAGGCTTGAATCCGAGAACATCTCCACTATTTTTCCACCGAGTTTCTTTACCGTTGCCATTCCTGCTATCACAGCTTCATATTCGTGTTGATGGCCGAGAATCCTAACCTTAAAGATTTCTCGATAATGGCCATCTCGGGAGATACTAGGACCAGCCCCACTCCCGATCTCCTCTGATTTGCTGCTCCATCCACGTATACCTTCCAGGGGTGGAGAGGCCGAGTGGATATAAGGCTGACCGATTTTTCATCTGCGCCGTGTGGGCTTGCAACTATTTCTTCAGTATCTTCAGCAAATTCGGCCACTAAATTAGCGAGCACTTGACCCTTCACAGAAGTGCGAGGCATATACTTTATATCGAAAGCCCCAAGTATTGTGCCCCATTTGGCAACCCTGCCAGTGTAATCTGCGCTCCGAAGTACAGCTTTAAGTGGGTATTGGGTCAGAACAACCACGGTGTGTGCCTGAAAGTAATGGGGAAGTTTTCTTGTAGCATGTACTATTGCCAAAATGGCTTTCTCCAATGGCAGATACCGTATCTCGGCCTCGTGGAGTGATTTACTCACGTAGTATACTGGCCGCTGCACGCCATTGTCCAATCGTATCAACACGAAACTAATAGCGTAGGTAGCTATCGCCAAGTAGGCAAAGAGAACTTCGTCCACGCCAGGACTTGACATAATGGGTGGCCGAGATAGATATTCTTTGAGCTGCTGAAATGCTAATGCGCACTCCTCGGTCCATTCAAACCCTTTCCATTTGTGGAGTAGAAGGAAGAAGGGTCTGCACCTGTCGGCTGACCTGGATATAAACCTGTTCAGTGCGGCAGTCATTCCCGTCAGCCTTTGGACTTCCTTGGGGTTTCTAGGTGGTTGTAGACTGTTTATGGCTTTGATCTGGTCAGGGTTCACTTCAATCCCCCGATGTGTCACCATGTATCCCAAAAACTTCCCCGAGCAAACCCCGAAAGAGCACTTGGAGGGGTTCAATCGTAACTTATGCTTCCTCAAAACTTCAAACGTGCTGCTAAGGTCCGCCACATGTTCGGACACTACCTTGCTCTTTACCACCATGTCATCAATATAAATTTCTATGTTGTTGCCCAGTTGCGGCTCGAACATCTTCGTCATCATCCGCTGGTACGTTGATCCCGCATTCTTCAAGCCAAAGGGCATCACCTTGTAGTGATAATTTCCATTGGGAGTAAGGAAGGCCGTCTTCTCCTGATCACCCAATGCCAGTGGAATCTGGTGGTAGCCTTGGAAGGCGTCTAGGAAGCTCATTCGAGGATGACCCACCGTTGCATCAACCAATTGATCTATACGAGGCATAGGGAAGGGATCCTTAGGACAAGCTTTATTGAGGTCCGTGAAATCCACGCACACTCGCCATTTTCCATTCTTCTTTTTTACTACAACGGTGTTCGCCAACCATTGAGGGTAAAACACTTCCTTAATAGCTCCTGCCTGCTTGAGCTTGTCTACCTCGTCTTTAATAGCTTCGGCATGTAACCTGGAAGGATGCCGAGGAGGCTGTTTTTTCGGTACAGCCGAAGGATTGACATTCAGATGGTGACAGATAAACTCTGGATCAACCCCCGGGGCTTCGTATGCGTTCCACGCAAACACATCTACGTTCCTTCTAAGGACCTCAACCAGTTGCTCCCTTTCGGGCGAAGATAATAGTGCTCCGACTTGGAAGTACCTATCCGGATCATCACCCACAGTCACTCTCTCCAAATCCTCGCATCCTACTTCTTCAGTGGTACCGACAGGGAGGGCTCCTGGTTTCTTTAATTGCTATAATTTATCTTCGGCCCCGGCCGATGAGCTCACCTCTGGCTCGTGCTGAATGGCGGCCACCATGCATTGCCTTGCCATGGTCTGATTTCCCAATATTTCTAACACTTGGCCACCTGATGGGTACTTCACCTTTTGATGAAGGGTAGAAGAGACAGCCCCTAGGGTATGCAACCAAGGTCTTCCCAAAATCGCCGTATAGGGAGAAAAAACGTCCACCACAATGAAATCCACCTCAACCACATCAAGACCTGTCTGTACAGGTAGTCTGATCATACCCAACGGAATGACCGTTCTGCCCTCGAAGCTAACCAATGGCGAACTATAGGCCGTAAGGTCTTGGGGCGTCAAATTCAACCCTCTGTACAGGTCGGGATACATCACCTCAGCTGCGCTCCCATCATCAATCATCACCCTTTTTACGTCACATCCTCCAATCCTCATTGTAACCACCAAAGCATCATCATGGGGCTGTATGGTTCCCCTCTTATCCTCTTCTGAAAAGCCTAGCACCAATGAGCCGTTCAGCTTCGCTTTCTTCGGCACTGCGTTCGAGCCCCTTTCTAGACAGTGGGATACGGACAGTATTCTGGTAGGAGCAGATCCTGTTCTTCCAGGAGCAGCAAATATAACATTTATAATGCCCAAGGGGGCTCCTAAAGAGGCATTTCCTCTCGATGTTGGACCTGTCTGGCCCCCTCGGGTACTAGAATGATGTAGAAGGTTGGTCAACCTCCCTTCTCGGACCAGCTCTTCCAAATGGTCCCACAAGTTTCTGCAGTCCTCGGTAGTATGCCCGTGGTCTCTATGATACTGACAGTAGAGATTTTGGTTACGCTTTGCAGGGTCCCCTGCCATTCTACTGGGAAATCTGAAAAAGGGCTCGTCTTGTATCTTCTCTAGAACACGCTGCACTGGTTCTCGGAACACAACGTTAACCACTGGGGAGTTAACAGAACCTGACGGCCCCACAAAGTCTCTCCGGGGTCGGTTGTTGCCATATCGGTCTGACCTAAATTCCCTCCTGTCTTGAGGGACCGCCCTGGATTTTCCTCCACTTCGTATCTGATCTTCTTCTACCCTTGTGTATTCATCAATCCTGTCCATAAGCTGTCGCATGTTGGCTACAGGTTTACCGGCCAGGGAACCCCTCAGATCGTGATCGGTTGGAAGACCTTCCTTGAAGGTATTAATAGCCACACTGTCATTGGCTCCATCTACTTCATTATACATTTCCCAATACCTGTCAGAATATGCTTTCAGCGTTTCCCCTTCTCGCTTAGACATGGATAATAACGACCCTAACGGCTGGACCACCCTTCTGCAAGTAATAAAGCGAGCCCCAAAGGCCTGAATGAGCTCCTCGAAGGAATCAATGGTGTTCTCCTCCAGACCGTTGAACCACCTCATTGCCACTGGGCCTAGGCTCGAAGGGAAAACCTTACACATCAGGGCCTCGTCCCTAGAATGAACAGCCATTCTCTGATTGTAATGACTAACATGCTCCACCGGATCTGTTCGACCATTATAAATGGTGAACGTAGGTTGATGGAACCTCCGAGGAAGGTTCGCGCCCTCAATGCGTCGCGTGAACGGTGATCGAGAAACTCGACTCAGAGCTTTGTTCAAAGCTTCGTTCCCTAAGTCCCGCCGAGGTGGACTCTTGTACATCCTCCGACTATAATGGCCTTTATCATGGGAAAAAAGCTCACTGGGCGGAGTTCTAGACCGTCGTCTGTAGCTTGTATCGTCTGACTCATCAGAAGGTTGCTTCGAGTTCTGAGTCGTTTTCTTTCGTCGCTCATAACGTAGTTCCCTTCTTAGCGTATTAATCTCACGCTGCATGTCCCTGTTGTCCTTCGCGTGGGAGGCATGGCTCTTTCCTCGAGACTGACTCTTCTCTGTGTGGGTCGTTTGCACGCTTTTCTCGCGCTCTCCCCTTCGTTCGCGGACGAATGGGGTACTCTGTTGAGGTCCCCTGGACTCTGCTTGGTGTGGGCTAGTGCCCTCCTGCCTTGGTGCTTCTTCCGCCATTAGCCGTCATACTTGTCTTTTCTTACGGTTGGATCAAGCTCTCCCCACAGACGGCGCCAATTGTAAGGGCTCGTTTTGTAATGGACCCTTCACAATAAAAACTTGTAGAGACGTGGGCGTAAGACCTAGCTCCGGTCAGTAGAAAAAGACGTAGCTCTGGCGCAGCAGATGGAATACTTCTCCTTCGTTTTTTGCTCTCCCAAAAAATCTCCCTCTTGGCGTATTCTGATTTTTGCATTATATACTAGCTTCTCCATCTTGCTTTTACCGTACACGTGTACGCTACCTTCCGAAGATTTTCCTCTTGTCCCATCCGACCTCCCCGGATCCTCCGCATAGTGGATATAAAGCTGTTTAATTACTGTTCAGGTATCACCTCCACATTAATGCGGCCAGAGAGTTAGGTGGGAAGCATTTAATGCGGGGGGCAGCAGCTTTTAGGGGATATTTTTCCGGTTCATCCTTTGACTAATATTCATTAGTTTGGTTTGCATGTAACTCTATAAAGATCGTCGACAATTAAAATAGTTACGTTGACATCATAGGCTGATTTGAAGAACGAATTTTATCCTCGGACAAGGGAGCATCCTCGGACGAATGAGTGTTCTCGGACTGGTAAGTGTCCTCGGTCTGGGCCGTTGGGCCGCGAGCCCACCTTTGATAGACTCCATCAATTCTTCGGGTTGCTGACCCCACAAGAGTCCTACAACAAGTAGGCCAATTCATATTTTTGTTAATCTCAAGTGGTTGGTCTAATAGTTTCTAAACTTCTCGTAATTCATGAATTTTTATATTTAAATTTCCTAACCAATATTTTGGAGTCAACATTAAGAGACTCTTCTCTATAATTATTCTATGCATGTGAGAGACTATGTAACCGTAAGAATAGTAAGTGAATTCTAGACACCCACATTAGAAAAAAAAAGAAAAAAAAAAAGAGTAATAATTATTGTTAGATGAAATTGCATATGGCAAAGGCCCATAGCAAGATTATCAATTTCATTGTCTTGCAAATAATGAAGTGGTCTTTTGAGCTGTATGAAATGGATTTAGAAGCTGTAACACAGATAAGATGTTTGAATCGTAGCTTATGTATCTCAAAAAAGAAAATCCAAATATATGAGGTGGATAATCACCATAATAGACTCTTGCCTTTGCTTAGCCAATTCCATAATAAATTGACATATGGCAAGAAGCTGAAACCATCACAAAATTTAAAGCCTTGATTGGGAAACATTGGGGGTGGCAATTGGTGGAGGCGAGTCGGTTCTGGCCAGTCAAAAAGTATACTCTCCTATTTATTGCAAATCCTAATCCAACACCAAAATTTGTCACATCCAAATATAAACACAATAGAATTAGTAATTCCTTTTGAATATTTCTTTTTTCCATTGGCCACCCACTCAAAAAATTCTAAAAAGATAAAGCTATCTTGATAATTCTCCCAATTTAATTCAAAGCAAGAATATCCCCACTACAAGTCTATCTATATATGCATTAAACTATTAAAGAACATTGACAATTATCCTTTCCCCAATAATAATAATAGTTAGATATTAAAAAAAGGGATAAATTGTACATTTCATCTTAAATATGGTTCAATTGCAATTTCCCTAAACTTCACAACTTAAAATGTCTTTTAAAATATCTATAGATATATTACTCATCTTAACTATTGGTAATAAATAAATATCTATAGATATTTATTTTATGTCTCCTCTTAACTATTGGTAATAAGCATTTTACTTTTTATAGTTAGGATTTTCATTAAATTTAACAACAAAAATTCAAATTTATAATATACATACACATTTTTCAAAAAAATTATAATTTTTCCATTAAATATGACAAAAATCCTAACAATAGATTTAAAGTGTTTATTATCATGTTAAATGAATTAATAACACTCCAAAAACCGCGCGACTCAATAAAACCCTCCTAATAGGAAGAACTTGATTTCAATCCTACTATATTAAAGTATTAATTAACAACTGTTATTTTATATTATTATTTTAGATAATTTCAAATTATGATGTTTGCACTTGATGATATATCTTTATTATTATATCTAATATCAATTGGTTTTTTGGTGTAGAGGAGGATCGAACACTAGATCTCTTACTAAAAGATAAAAGAGGATATTACACAATTTTGAAAAGTGTATTTTTTTTTTTTTAAGATAAAAAAAAAAAAAGGAGAAATACAGTTTTGAAGTTTAAATTTAAAACAACATTACTAACTGACCATAATTAAAGGACCAAAAAAAAAAATTTATTAAAAAAAGAAAAAAGAAAGAAAGGTACAAATAAGGAGAGAAAGAAAAACAATTGGATCCTCTTGGTTTGGTGGGCTGTTTACGCGGCAATGGGATGAATCAAAAATACAGAAATGCCCTCAAAGCCGTTGGAAATAAGTTATGGCAATTTTACTTTAGCAAAACCCCCCCGTTGACGATCGGTGAATCCGAAGACACTCCTCTCTCCATATAAATACTACCCCACTCCTCATTTTCGGCAAATCCCAAACCCACGCCAATAAAAACAATTCCCTCAAGGAAAACATTTTCCCAGAAAACGCGTAAACCAAAGCAAAAGCCAAAAAAATCTCTCTTTCTCTCCGTAAGCTTCATATTTTCGGATCAAATTTCACAAATTTGATACCAAATTTCTAGGGCTTTTTGAAAAACAATTTTTTTTTTTTAGGGTTTTTTAGTGAGAAAAAGAGAGGGAGAGAATGAGTGATCACTTGGTGTTGTACGTGGACCGTCTGGTTCGTCCAGCTGAGGAGGTTGGGAGCTCTTCTGGGCCGAGCTCAAGCACAGAAATTGCAGGCCCATCTTGTGATCACCATGATCATGGTGATGATGAGAGAATTGAGGTTTGTAGCGATGGGTCAGATGGAGATGAGGAGGTGGAGGAGGAGAAGAAGCCGCTGATTGAAATGGCGGAATGTCGGATTTGTCAGGAGGAAGATTGCGTCAGCAATTTGGAGAATCCTTGTGCTTGTAGTGGAAGCCTCAAGGTATAATCGCTTATTTGAAATGGGGTTTTGTTGAATTTGGATTTTTTGAGGTATTTGAATTGTGTTTGTACCCTATAATGTTTTAGATTACATGTGATTGTTGAATTGTGTGTTATCATGTTTACAATTTGATTGAATTAGACCAACTTTGGATTACCCAGCAACTGGTTTTGGCGAGTGGGGTTAGTTGACCGGAGGTTTTACTTGCTTGAGGCGAGTCCAAAGGACCCTTTTTTTTTTTATAAGGGATACATAAGTATAGGCTTTGTTGGTAAATTGTTGTGGGGATTGGACTTTTTTATATTACATGGCTATTATAAGAATGAGTAGTGTTTGGTTTGTGTTTGTGTTTTATAGGTTAGAATAGGATGTCATTGTTGAAAGTGTGTGTGTGTGTGTGTGTGTGTGTGTGTGTTTGGTTGGTTGGTTGGTCGGTCGGTCTGTGAGAGATGAAAATTCAATTTGTGGAAAACAAGGTGGGAAAAGGCCAAATATCGGAAGTTAGGAAATTAATTTGCTTCTAAGGAAACAAATTATTAGAATTTTGATTTGTTATTGTTATTATTATTGTTGTTTTTTTGTATATATAGAGGCACTGTAGTTATTTGTTTTCCAAGCTTGTTGAAATTCTCAAGTCCATTTAGTTGATACGGAGTGCCTCCGTGGATGATAATAGTTTTTGTAAATATGTTGTGTCATTATGAGGTTTTTCCTTATCGTTAAAACTCACTATGAGGTTACTTTTGAAAAATAGTAGTGCTTCATCTTGGGTTGGAGTTTGCCGTGCCGTATTGCATCATAAAACCTTTTTACAGGCCGCTAGAGGTGAAGCTAATGGCAATAGCTAAAAGACCCTTTGCAGTCTCCATGCACTGAGAATTTTTTTCCCCCACTAATCATGCAGTTAGAAATGATTTTGCATTTGATGACAATGAATTAAGAATCATTCTTGTTCGTCCTTATACTAATTTCTGCTAGCTTGTCATTATGAGAATTTATGCAAAACTATAATGATTAAGTCAAAACAATGGCTATTCATTATCATGTTTTTTTCTTTTGTTGTTGGGGGGGGGAAGGGATTGGAGTCTTTTCTATGGAACGCTATTGTTAGAGCTAGCAAGTCAATTCCATTGGTACTATAGTGAGATTTTTATCACTTACAAAAAAATAATAATAAGTAGCAAACGGACACTAAGATATTTTATTAAGCCATGGATGCTACTAAAAAAATTTCAGGGAATGAGTTATTTAAAAAAAGTGCTCTGAGAATAACAATGCTCATTCTTTTTTCTAATGTTTTGTTTTTCTTTTCTTATTTATATGCAGTGAATTTGTTATTAGTTCTCTTTGCTATTTTGGTTTAATGGTATATTAATGGCTTCAATTTTTTTTCCTCAGTATGCGCATAGAAAGTGCGTCCAGCATTGGTGCAATGAGAAAGGAGATATAACTTGTGAGATCTGCCATCAGGTATACTTTGAATATTGCCTTTTATGCTTTGTGCCATTTCCTTAGAAGCATAGATGCTTTTTAAGTTAATATTTTACAAATCTGATGGCTATGTTTTTCTTCAAGGAAATCTTGAGATGAAATGAGAAAGGCACAGCATGCATTACCTTTAGAAATGTGATGATTAAAGATGCTTCCTGTTGTCTTAAGAAAAATAATTTTGAACTGAAATAGAGCCATACATTTAAACCTTTATACATATGCTTCAAAGAGTTCTTATGCGTAGTGTGGTCATACTGTACCAATTGATGTGTTAATTGCTGATGTACATTTTACCTTTAGATAAGTAGTCTACCTCTCTGTTTCCAGTGAACTTTTTTTGGTGGGGGGATGGTGAGGATAAAACTAGATGCTGGTGTGCTTAGGATTGTTTTGGCTGCATCTTTCTTTTATTAAAATTCACTCATTGTTGATGGTGGTCTTTGCTTCTGATTTACAGCCTTATCAACCTGATTATACTGCACCACCTCGCCCTGAAGAAGCTGCCATTAATATTGGGTAAGTTAAATCTTCTCATGTGTTTCCCTTTCCAAATATCTAAGTATATACTTTTGTGGTTTTTTTATAATTATGTGTTATAGATATCAATTTGGATTTGTCTTATGAAATCTTTGGTTGATGGTTCCTTTATGTAGTGGAGGCTGGACAATATCTGGCACCCCTTTGGATCTTAGCGATCCTCGCATCTTGGCAATTGCAGAGGCTGAACGTACTTTTTTGGAAGCTGAGTATGATGAATATGCATCCTCAAATGCCAGTGGAGCTGCATTTTGCCGTTCAGCTGCTTTGATTGTAAGCCATAAAATTTTGAACCCTTTTACTGGAACTTATATGCTGAATTCCATGAATCATCACACGGCTGCATGCGTTCAAGCTTGCACTGACTCACGCACACACATATGTATAAGAAGAAGTCTCTTAACCCCATGTAGTCATGCTCATGGCTCATTAGTATATAATATTTTATGGAAAAGAGGTTTCAGAGAAATGAAAAAACAAGGAGTACATGCTATGATTTTTAAGCCCTTGAAGGTGTTCCACTTTCCAGTTTTAAATAAGTATTTACAGCAAATTGCCAATTACAGTTGGTCATGGAAGTGACATTTAAAAAAAAAAAAAAAATTTAAATCCTATTTTTCGGATACACCATGCAGTTAAGGACTTAATTTGCTTTCTTTGGCAGTTGATCGCCCTCTTGCTCTTGCGGCATGCATTGACCATCACAGATCCTGAAAGTGAAGATGACACGTCTACTTTTTTCTCTGTAAGTGGAATTTGAACATGTTTTTATTTCTGTTAAAGGGCTTGTATGCTGCTGGACTATTTAGTCCTAGGGTCATTTTGTGGTTGAATGAGCTGATACATAGTTGATGTTTTGCTTCTGATTTTTTTAGTTTGTAGGTCATTGTATGGTTAATACTAAAAAATAAATGGTCATTGTGTGGTTATGTGGTTAAGCAAGCTCATATCTACTGGCTGTTTTGCAGCTCTTCCTGCTTCGAGCTGCTGGTTTTCTATTGCCCTGCTATATTATGGCTTGGGCCATCAGTATCTTGCAGCGTAGACGTCAAAGACAGGTCAGTTTTGCCCTTAGTTCTAGTTTTGATTGTAATTTTTTAATTGTTTCATTCATTATTTTAACCTATTATGCTTTTTCTCTACTGTGCTACCTAATTAGCGTAAACTATTTAGCCCGTTAGGGTGAATGCCCCTAGATTACCAAACAGCTAGTTCGTGCAGGAAGGTGGGGTTAGCTTTTTTTTTGAAAGGTTCGCTATGTTACCCTAGGAAACATAGACATGGATATGGGTATGACATGGGTACCGCATCTCAAATGAAGTGTTCGTGTTTCCTAGACTTTGACTCCCCCACCACCCCCCTCCCCCCAACACCAAAAAAAGAAAAAGAAAAAGTGCTGCCTATGATAAACTATATTGGTAAATAAATATGCAATGCAAAATTTATTCATCTCTAGATAACTCTAACCAAGCCTTAGTTTCAAAAAAATTTTAGGACTAGCTATGGATCTTCAACAAGTCAGCCACATGTATTCTTCTTAGCCATACTATTTTATCCAAAGTCATACTCTTTCATATTTTCTTAATTGTACTACTTCTATTAGTATTATTTTTTGATAAGTACTTCCATTAATGTTTTTCTTTTGTCTTCTCCTTTTTTTATGTTCCCTACACTTGAATCATCTCACTTTTTTAATATGGAACCATCTCAAGCAACTCTCCCTCTTTTTTTCATCAATTGGTTCACCCCTATCTTTAAATGAACTTTCTCATTTCAAATCCCTTCTTTCCTTGTATTTCTTCTTATCCGTTTAAACATCATTTCAAATTTACATTTAGGAATATGTTGCGTCTTAACAGCCCAACATCCACCATAGAGCATAGTTGGTCATTAATAGTCTTATAAAATTTCCCCTTTTAACTTATTAGGTATTCTACATTCACATAATACTCTTGATATGCTTTTCTATTTCATCTACATTGCTCTTATCCTGTGATTCACATACTTTTCAATCTTTTCATCTTTTTGATTATTGATCCAAAATATGGAAATCTCTCGTTCCTTGATATTTCTTGATCATCAAGCTGTACCTTATCTTCATCTTTTATTTTATTATACACACGCACACACATTTTCTATACTCTGTCTTAATTGAAACCCTTTGATTCTAAAGAATCTCGCCACCAAATTATTAACTTTGTCATTAGCTCTGCATCTAGTCTCATCACAAAAACATTATTGTTTGCAAATAACTTACATTAAGGACTACTCTTGAGAATTTGAACATTTTTCTGTGATGCAATATGGGTTGTACTTAAATTGTTCCGTCATGATTTGGTGACACAGGAGGCTGCGGCTTTGGCAGCAACTCAAGTTGCTATTGTGCTACAGTCTGGCCAAGGTAGAGGTCTACAATTTTCAATAGCACCGGGAGCCACAATGCCTTCACACCAGGAACCTGTTTAATTTGTATGGCCATGCTACAACTCTTCATAGTTTCCTGTGCAACACGGAGATAGTGATTTGGCAGAACTTAGAGACGATAAAATTTCCTTTATCCAGAAAGAATAAAAATAAAAAAAGAAAAGAAAAAGAAAAAGGTTATATGTGTGGTAAATTCTATCATGGTTAGTTGAACTAGCCATGAAATTGTTGGTTTTTTTTTTCACCATATTTTGTATTTGCCCTTTCTATTTATGTATAGATTAAATGATTAATAACACATTCCTTGGCATGAGCACGTTGAATAACCTTACTTTTATCTGGAATGTGCTGTCTTGTTCACATAAATATGTGGTTGCAACCTATTTTTGTAATGATCCAATTTTATTCCTATTTTTTTTAATGATTCAGTTTTTTTTTTTTTTTGTTTTTAAATCATTCATTAAAAAAAAAAAAAAATTGTTTTAAAATCATTAGTCCCCTTTTTCTCAAAAAAAAAAAAAAAAAAAAAAATCGTTACAATCTCTTTTGCAGCACATGGCAATTAGTCTCAATTTTTATCCTTCAATCATGTATCATTTTCACTCAGATTCACGTTACTGGTACAAAGAAAATTTACTAATTTTTATGCAAATAATTAATCCTTTACAATTTTGGTATATCAAACCAATGATCAGAGAAATGTTATGTTCACAATATTTGCACAATAAATCTTATGTGGTAGGTTGTTATTGTCTTATTAGTGAGGTAAAAAAATAATTTCGGTAGTAGATTTAAATTAAAATCAATAACAACTAATTATCTATAATTTGTTGTGAAAATATTATAGACGTAACATCTCTGTCCATATCTGCAACTTCAAATATGTTACACTTTTTTAGCTATATAGAAATTAAATATTAAATGGTAATTGAATACTTCCAATATCATTGGAATTTTAGGACTTATATTTTGAACTTCAAAGTTCAAAGGGGTTTGATAAATGGGCCTAGAACCAATTTTGTACTTCTAAAAATGCATATCAACTTTGGGTTTTTTACAAAACTGCCACTGAATCCATATTTGTCGGAAAAAAAAAAATACCAAAAAGTTGTATTCATTTTTTTTCTTCCTTTTTCATATCCACATTTTTTGGGTATTGAAAATGATAATGAGAACTGAAAATAAAGTCAAATAAGTTTTTCACGGTAAATCCTACAAAAATAAGAAATGAAAATAAAATACACACTGAAAACAGGAACCAAACACCACCTAAAAGAGCATCACTTCAATTTTCACTCAAAACTAACCAAACACCACCTAAAAGAGCATCACTTCAATTTTCACTCAAAACTAAGGCACATCTTCACTATTGAACTCTAATCAATCTTAGCTTGTTTAATAGCGGATGAACATTTGTTGGCCTTGGGCCCATTTAGTGGGCTAAATTAATGCTAGATACATACGTTGGTATTTTAAAGCTATGGCTTCTACACCACCGCATAACCTTGATACAGTGGTTACTTTATAAATATAAATGCTTATGGGGTATGGGGGGCAAAGTCAGAGTTTAAATCTCTAAGAGGGAGTTTAACACACATATATACACTTAGATTAGGTTAAAGTAGAAATTCTACAAATATAAATACTTATAGGGTGTGAGAGGCAAGGTCGGAGATTAAATCTCCAAGAAAGAGTTTAACACATATATATACACATAAATCTCCGAGAGGGAGTTCAATCACACACACACACACACATATATATAAAGCTATGACATTTACTTGAAGATAATTGCTCTTTATCATCTGATTAAGACACTGATTGATTTTTACTTTTTAGTGTAGGATGTGACTGAACTTTAGATTTCTTATTCAAGAAACAAGAGATTTTATGTATTGAACTAATTGACGTGTCCTTAATCACAAAAAATAAAATAAAATAAATGCTAAAGGCACTACAAGTAATTTTACATAAAACTTTTAAACCAATATAACAATGAATATGATTGACAGATTTCAACATCTCATAAATAAATATATTTATTTCCTCTTTGTAAATAGTGACATAAATTTTATGAAAAATGAAAAAAATTGTCAAAACATTAATTACTTTTTATTTTTTCATAAAAATTTTCTTTAAATGAATTATTAAGTATTGCCCAAAGCATGTGTTAAGCATTTTCCAATACAAAATCCCATTTTCTTCTAAATTCTGAAATCTCGATCACGAATCACGATACACTGACTCAAATCAGTTCAGCAAGTTCTCATAACTTTCTCGTGAAGTGGTGGACATGGCCTCTGGCAATAAAACTTGTACATTCTGAAGAAACATTAATGATGAGAGAGTGACCCAAAAAAAAAAAAAGTAGGTATATGTATCTCTCTCTTTATTAAAGTTTAATAATTAAAAACCGGTTCTCTGATGGAATATAAGAGCATTTTTAACCGGAAATGTCATCCTATCTCATTATACCATCTCAAAAAGTTACTTTATCAATTATAACATACCATTTTACAATATACCCAGCATCCCAACATTCTATTATTTTACCATTTTATTAAAATATTTTTTTTTAATATTTTCTTTTTTTTACTTTTTTTTTTCTCTTCCTTTTGCTCTCTGTCTCCCTCAACCTCTAGCACCGGCCTCAACCTGCCTCAACCTCTAGCACCAGTAGCACCGGCCTCAACCTCTAGCAAACTCATACACAGCAAAATCACAACAAGCAAATCACAATACAAAATCATCCAAATCAAACAAGCACCAGAAATCCACCTACCACCCCAGCAAAATCACAACAAAAAATCACAACAAATCTAAAAATCCAGACTCTCCTCTTCGGTGGATCGCAACCTAGATCGCACACACACTTCGGCGGCGCAACCCAGATCACAACCCACTCTCAAATCGGATCGCAACCCACTTCGGCGGTGCGTTTTGACCCGGATCGAGTTGGAGCTCTCCAACATCTGCGATGAAATCCCTCCTTGACATTGACTCATCGCAACCCACTTCAGCGGCGCAACCCAGATCACAACCCACTCTCAAATCGGATCGCAACCCACTTCGGCGGTGCGTTTTGACCCGGATCGAGTTGGAGCTCTCCAACATCTGCGATGAAATCCCTCCTTGACACTAGAATCATCCCCTCTGCCGCCACCGGCGACTCCAAGGTCTTCTACCTCAAGCACCAGCACAAAGAGAGAGTGACGAGAGAAGTCAGAGAGAGAGAGGTAGATGAAATACTCAGGAGGAGAGAGAAAAAATAAAAGGACTAAAATATATTATTTTGGTTTGGCATAGCGCTACAGTGCCATCTTACAAATAAGATGGCACTGTAGCGCTATGCCAAAAAAATTTGGCATAGCGCAGATTTAGCCTTCCGGTTGCTGGCATGATTTTGGGCCTAAATGCCAAATGTACCTTACATTTGGCATTTGGAAGACCCAATGCTGATGCTCTAAGAAAATAGGAAAATGTTAAAGGGGCATCGTAAGATAATAAAAAATTGGCTTTAATAAAAAATTAGTATAAATTAATAAAATAATTGAAAATAGAATTTAAGTGATAAGTAAAATTTAAAAAGTTAGCTTTATTAGTTTTACACCTAATAAAAATTAATAAAATATATAAAAAAGTTATTTTTATTAACATAAAGTTGTTTGTTAACTTGCAGTGCCATTAACACTATCAAATAATAATACATTTACATTTTTATTGCTCATAACTCACTTATACTCTAAGTTTCTATGTAAATGTATTGAGTTGTGAATGACTAAGAAAAAATAATAGTCCTTTCGTATTTCTATCACTCACATTTTAGCATGAGGTAAGTTTTGGTAAAAATTATATAAAATGTTCTCAAATACACTTCTCCAACACTAATGAAGAAGTGCCATCTTATTGGAGTAATGTTGGGACATCGACTTTAGTACAATTTTGTAACACAACTCGTCATATAACAAGTTGTGATTGGTAAAATGGGTCAGTGTGTCCCGAGGACACACCATTAACAATCATAACTCGCCAGTCCCAGCATTACTCCATCTCCAAGGCCCTTTCTATCTCCTATTTATGCCACAACATCATCTCTCACTACCAACGAGCCAAGTTCTCTAAAAATATAAACCCATTGTTCACATTAGCTGAAACAAAATCCTTGCCTCTCCAAATAAAAAAAAAAAAATCCTTGTCTCTTGCTCCCTTGCTTTGGTGAGTCCTTACTCCTCAGCTCATTATTTTTTTCTTTGTTTGTTTATGATTGGTCGACACATCACGTAAATGGTAGATCTGTGTAGTTAATGGTTTTGAGAGGAATTTTTTTTAATTTAAAATTTTAATAATTTTTCTTTATTTTGTTAGATCTGAAGAATAGCTGATATAGGCACAAAGTCACAAACAGATCATATGCTGGAATGGGTGGACTAGGAAAGAAGGTAAAATAATATGTCTAATTAGATAGTTGATCTAAAGTGACTACCTTAAGTTATGTAATGCATTATTATTTGAGTGTGTTATATATTTGAGTGATATTACTTGTGATGACGGAGATAGGCCCAATGGGCTTATCCACGCCTTGCCTCACAACCTATTTGTATGGTGGGATAGTAATTCCTACTATGGGTCGTTCGCAGCCAGGAGACTCGATGAGAGCCCCTTTGGTCTCACTTTCTGCACCTCCTCTCAACCCCTCTGCCTCACTCTGTAGTTCCGCTCCTCTCTATATGACTCTTTCTCTCCTCTTTTCATCAACCTCTGCTCCCTCTTCCAATTTTCTATTTATAGGGAATTGTTAGTGGGGTTATAATGATTATCCTTAGGTTTAATGGATTTAGAGGTCCAATCTTAGAAGGGTTTAGTGGGTGTTTAGGTAGGAGTGGCTTTGGAAATGATTCCCACTTCAGCGACTATGTACGGCAGCGATGTTTCCCAGGATACCACAGGGTAATCATATAATTGAGTGCTCGGGATAAACATAAAGGTGTTCCGCGAAAAGATCCGGACAACCCTACCAGCAGTAAAGCTTATGTTCGGCAGAAAGGATTGGATACATGGACGGCGCTTGGGCCGGGTCTGTTCGTGGGTGGGCTTAGAATGAGGCCCGGCAGAACCGATCGAGAGGCCCATTGCCTTTCTCATTGGCCCAAGGCCCAAATAAGGCGGTCCGTCATGTGGGCCCGTACATTAGCCCCCCCCTTGATTCATGCCCGGTTAAACGGGCGCAGATCAAGGGAAACGGCGAGGAAGGGAAGATCCTATGCCCGGGAGGATAAAAGGCCCGTTCTTCTGGAGGCGACTAGACATCCATTAAATGCGCTCCTCAAAAGACGTGTCGTGCCTGGCATCATGACCTCAGCAGCCATATCCCCCTGCCAGCTCGTGAACCGAGGCGCGCGTATGCCCTTGGTTTCCGAACGGTCTCATGCTCATTGTGCCTCATTATTGCGATTTATTCCTCATTAATGCGATTTATTCCTCATCAACCGTCGTCCACCTTCGTTTCGTGCCTATAAAAAGCCTGCTCCAACCTACATTCTCATTTTTCACTTCCTTAGTTTCTGAGATTTCTCTCTGCCGAGCATCCACCGCGCTAGTTGCCCACCAATCCCCAGAATCAACCTCCTTTTTAGTGCCAAAAGTAAGTCCCTTTCCTCTTTCCTCTTCTTCAGTTCATTTCCTTCCAATTTCTTTCGATTATTTCGCATTTGGGATGGGTTTCGCTCACCTTTTAGACTCTAGAAATTCCTTAGCCACCTTTAGGCGTGACTACCAAATTCCCGATGACGTGGACGTGATGTACTGCCACGAAAGTGACATTGCTCTCCATAGAGGGTCAAACACCGCCTTCTTCCCGCTCATGTCAATATTGGAAGGAGGGGTTAGGTTCCCCATTGATCCCCTTTTACTTAGAGCCCTTAGGTATTACGGTTTGTGCCCCGAACAACTCGCCCCAAATTTTTACCGGGTAATGAGTTGTATAAGTAAGTTAAACCATACATTTGGTCTGCAATTGGACCATCACGATGTAAACCACACGTACAGCTTGTGTGGGAAGAAGAAAACTAGTTATTACATAAAGGTCAGGGATATGAGGATACGGTTGATCTCCTGCCTGCCGGATTCGAACAGAAACTCTGCCGGGGAGTTCGTCCAGGTGCGCGGCAACTGGTTTCCCGGGGATGTTCCCCCTCCTCTATCACGGCGCGAAGTGGGTGGGTGTTATTGCTAGGCATATTTCTTCATTATCTCCTTGCTTCTGTCTCTTTAACTTTTATATTGACCTGTTCCGTTTGTGTTGCAGACGGCTCGGTGTTCACCCAAGATATCCGAACGGTCCACGTGCGGGACCTTAATTTTGTCCTTCGCTCAGAAATTTTTGTTCACCGAGACGGTCAGCTCCGGGCTTCCCATCTCATCCTCGGCGTTGAGCCCGTTTACACCACCTGGCAGGCCTTCGGTCAAGCCCTCTTAGTTGACAGCCCCCTTCTCTCCTACATAGACGTTCGTCACGCGAACTTTCTCCCTGCTAATCTTACGGTCGGTGAGGCTCGCGACCTTGGTCGGTGTTATACTTGCTCCGACGAGCTTGCTCCTATAAGGGATGAGTCTGCCGAAATAGTGTCTCGTCGTCTCAGAGAGCTAGCCCACGTAGCCCTTCGGCAAGAGGCACCAGCCGAACAGGCCGAGCAAGAGGATCAAGAGCCACCTGAGCAAGAAGCCGATCAGGCAGCGGCGGAGTCAAGCAATTCATCCCAAGCTCGCCCCGGTGCTAGAGAGATGGTTACACGCAAAACCCTCACCGTCAGCCGTTTCTTACCCGGGGCTCAACAAGCTGCACAGCAGCAGCCTGATCAGGGGCAGGTCCAAACTCCCCCCGTACACCCTCCTCCTCCTCCGCCTCCGCGCTCTAGGAAAAGGCAGAAGGTCACACAGCAGACTTCTACCAGTCCTGGCGGCGTTCAAGCTAAAACCCCCACGGCCGCGTCTAGGGGTGTCACCATTCAGGACACTCAAGGTCAGGTTGGGGCGAGCATGGCGTCATCCTCCCGGGCAGCTCCGGATTGGCAGCCCACTTACGAGTTGGACGGCAAGCCCCTCCCCGCTGATGCGTGCATACGGGCGTGGAGAAGGGGGAAGGGGGCCGTGTTGCCCAGAACCTGGCGCATGGTCTGCTCCTGCCTGAGGATGTCAGCTCCTTCTCGGAGGCACCCGACGAGTATATGGGGAGGAGGCTTCAGTGGCACACAATTGCGGTAACTTTCTTGTACTTCATTCATAGTTTGTGATCTCCATTGCCCTGTACATGATGCTATATTTAACGTTCGTATCCTAGGCTGCCCAATTGGCCCACATTCTAAACGAGCGGGTGAAGGACCTCGCCCAGGATGCTGACCGGGAGAAGACCGGAAGGGAGGCAGCGGTAAAAACTGCAAAGGACAAGGCTAAGGCCGCGGATGCTTCCGAGAAGAGGGCGGCAACTGCCGAGAAAGAAAGAAAACTGGCTGAGGAGCGGTCGGCGGGGTTGGAGGCGAAGCAGCACGAGACAGAGCTGAAGCTGGCCGAGGAGGTGAGCCGGAATGCTACCCTTGCCAAAGAATCAGCCGATCTGCGTGCTGCGTTGGAGGATGCCGGAACCAAGTGGTACAACGAAGGGTTCGTGGATGCTGAGAAGGGAGTGGAGCTGGTCGTCTACGAAGCTCGGCGGCTCTCGTTCCATGACGGCTGGTTGGCTGCCTTGCAGGCCCTGGGGGTACCAGCCGACTTTCCTCTTAGGGATCCCAGCAAGATTCCCTTTTTGGACGCTTCTTCGACCGCGCAGAGCCTCGAAGGTCTCGGCGATGAAGAGGACACGGACAGCCTGAGGGAGCTGGTGGAGCAGATAGACGCCCACGTCGAGTTGGTCAGTGCAGAAGCGATCAGCAACCCCGCTGCCGATGATCCGTCCGCAGCAAATGTGGGATTTCAAGACCTTGCGCCCGAGGGCCAGCAACAAGAAGTGCGAACTGGATGAGACCTCAGCCTTTTTCCCTTTTCCTTATCGCAACTACTCTGCTTATACCGCCGGGCTATGGCGGTCAAACTTTTTGTTTGTTTTTCTCGCTTACTTTTCTCTGATTGTCGTTGGGTTTTGGCGATCGAACAATTGACTTATTATTAGTTTCCAGTTTTATTTTAGAACCATGTTGTCATGCGTGCTGTTACCGTTATTGTTGTTGTGTGTATGCATTCTTTCTTGATGGTTAGGGCAGAACCGGGCAGGGACTTGCTGTGCTTAGAAAGGTTCTCTAGTTTCCTACATGCTCGGTGACGGGAGTCGGACCGAGGTTAGGTTTCATTCCTTAGGTTGTTTTTAAGGTTTCCACCTGCTCGGCGATGGGAATCGAGCCGAGGGTCAGGTTTCTGTCCTTGGATGGATTTTTAGGTTTCCACCTGCTTGGCGATGGGAATCGAGCCGAGGGTCAGGCTTCTGTCCTTAGGTTGTTTTTAAGGTTTCCACCTGCTCGGCGATGGGAATCGAGCCGAGGGTCAGGTTTCTGTCCTTGGACGGATTTTTAGGTTTCCACCTGCTCGGCGATGGGAATCGAGCCGAGGGTCAGGCTTCTGTCCTTAGGTTGTTTTTAAGGTTTCCACCTGCTCGGCGATGGGAATCGAGCCGAGGGTCAGGTTTCTGTCCTTGGACGGATTTTTAGGTTTCCACCTGCTCGGCGATGGGAATCGAGCCGAGAGTCAGGCTTCTGTCCTTAGGTTGTTTTTAAGGTTTCCACCTGTTCGGCGATGGGAATCGAGCCGAGGGTCAGGTTTCTGTCCTTGGATGGATTTTTAGGTTTCCACCTGCTCGGCGATGGGAATCGAGCCGAGGGTCAGGCTTCTGTCCTTAGGTTGTTTTTAAGGTTTCCACCTGCTCGGCGATGGGAATCTAGCCGAGCGTAAAGCTTTCAACGCAGTAAACCTGCACAAATAGCTACTTTCATTAACTTAGGTAAACGTACATGGGGGAACTATACATTCCTTACTGGGCATATGATCGATCAATGATAGAATCTTTTTAAGTTCCGAACGTTCCATGGCCGAGGCAATGGTCTCTCATCTAGCTCTTCCAAGTAGTACGCACCTTCCCCGGCAACCGCGGTAACTCTATACGGCCCTTCCCAAGTCTGGGCCAATTTGCCGGCATGGATGTCTCGCATGTGCCCTACTGCCCTCCTCAAAACCAGATCCCCGGCGTCGAACCTCCTTGCTCTCACGCTTCGGTTGTATCTTCTGGCCAGTTTCTGTTGATACTCGGCCAGCCGGATAGTGGCTGCCTCACGGCGTTCGTCCAGCTGGTCTAAGTGCTGAACCAACATTTCGTCATTCGAACTGGGGTCGTATTTTGCTATTCGTGCACTGCATATACTTACCTTGGTGGGTATAACTGCCTCGGCGCCGTAGGTGAGAGAGAATGGAGTCTCCCCCGTGAATCTTCTCGGTGTTGTCCGGTAAGCCCACAGGACGTTAGGTAGCTCCTCGGCCCAGTTCCCCTTCGCATTATCCAGTCTTTTCTTCAGCCCATTCACAATTACCTTATTGACAGCTTCGGCTTGGCCATTGCTCTGCGGGTACGCCGGGGTAGAATACTTGTTCTTAATGCCGAGGTCCGTGCAGAATTCTCGGAATGCCCGGCTGTCGAACTGCAGTCCATTGTCTGATACCAAGGAATTGGGTACTCCGAATCTGGTAACAATGTTCTTCCACACAAACTTCTTCACGTCCACATCCCGGATGTTTGATAACGCTTCGGCCTCCACCCACTTCGTAAAGTAATCAACGGATACGAGGACGAACCTTCGGTTGCCCGTTGCTCAGGGGAATGGCCCAAGTATATCCAGCCCCCACTGTGCGAATGGCCAGGGGCTACTGACCGGATTGAGATGGCCGGCGGGCTGATGGATCAGGGGAGCGTGCTTTTGACATTGCTCACATTTGCGTACATGCTCGGCGGCATCCTTCTGCATCTGAGGCCACCAAAATCCCTGAGTCATAGCCCGGTGAGCTAATGAACGCCCTCCTACGTGGCTGCCACACACCCCTTCATGCAGTTCTGCTAAAAGTTCGTTCACTTTGTCCGGGTGCAGGCACAAAAGGTATGGTCCTCTGAAGGATCTTCGATACAACCTCCGGTCTTCTGATAACCAAAACCGAGGGGCCGTTCTTCGGATTCTATTTCCTTCCTTCTCGTCGAGGGGGACCCGGTTCTCGGCCAAGAACTCAATGATGGGGTCCATCCAACTGGGTCCCTGCGTGGAGATAGCCGTGACTGCCGGACTTCCGGATAGCTTGATACTTGGCTCTGGAACATGCTCTATTCTGATGAGCCGAGGTACATCCTCGGCTACTGACGACGCCAGCGTGGCGAGGGAATCGGCGTGACTGTTCTGCGACCGAGCTACTTGTACGATCTTCACTGTTTCAAATCCGGCCATAATCTGCTTCACTCGCTCCAAATACGCCTTCATCCGAGGATCTCGGGCCTCGAAACTACCATGAACTTGGTTGACAATTAACCGGGAATCTGAATAGACTTCAACATCCTGGGCCCCCAAGCTTGAGGCTATGCTTAGCCCGGCTATTAGGGCTTCATATTCTGCTTCGTTATTGGAGGCCCTAAATCCGAACCTGAAAGAATGCTCCAAGCGAATCCCCTCGGGTCCAATTGCTACAATCCCCGCGCCAGACCCCGTGGAGCTGGATGCGCCGTCTACGTATATTTTCCATGAGCGGCGACTCGTCTGACAGACTATCTGGCATGAGCCTCTAGGTGAAAACTCAGCCACAAAATCAGCTAACACCTGCCCTTTTACGGCAGTTCTTGGCCTATACCGTACGTCAAAAGCCCCGAGCCTGGTCCCCCATTTTGCTATCCGCCCCGTGAAGTCTAATCGTCTAAGCAATGACTGCAGAGGATATTCAGTTAGTACATACACGGTATGGGCTTGGAAGTACTGCGGCAACTTCCTGGTGGCATGCACTAGTGCCAAAACCAGCTTCTCCAATGGCAAGTATCTGGTCTCGGCGTCAACCAGAGTCTTACTGATGTAATACACAGGTCGTTGCGCCCCCTGATCGCTTAGCAGCACGGCGCTCACGGCGTGGTCAGTCACCGAAAGGTACATAAACAGGTCCTCCCCAGGTTCCAGGGCGGTCAGTATCGGCGCGTGAGTCAGGTACTCTTTTAAATCCTCAAATGCTTTTTCACACTCGGCATCCCATTGGAACCCCTTCCATTTCTTAAGAAGCTGATAGAACGGGCGGCAGCGATCGGAGAATCTAGAAATGAACCGGTTAAGAGCCGCCAACATTCCGGTCAACACCTGCACTTCCTTTGGGTTGCTCGGCGGCTTAAGTCGTTGCATGGCAACAATTTGGTCAAGGTTTACCTCTATTCCTCGGCTGGAGATCAAGTACCCCAAAAACTTTCCAGCCCCCACTCCGAAGGCACATTTTTCTGCGTTAAGGCGTAGCTTATGTTGCCGCAATACCCCGAACACCCCTTGAAGATCCTCTTCGTGCTGCGCTTGTTGTTTGCTTTTTACTACAAGGTCATCAATATATACTTCCACTGTCCGCCCAATCTTGTCACGGAACATCCTTGTCATCATCCGCTGGTATGTTGTCCCGGCATTTTTCAGGCCGAACGGCATCACGGTGTAATGGTAATTGGCGTCGGGAGATATGAAGGCAGTCTTTTCCTGATCTTCGCCGGCCAGGGCAATCTGGTGATAGCCTTGAAATGCATCCAAGAAGCTCATTCTCGGATGTCCGTACGTGGCATCTACCAATTGGTCAATCTTGGGCATAGGGAACGGGTCTTTCGGGCATGCTCGGTTCAAATCTGTGAAGTCCACGCAGACTCTCCATTTGCCGCTCTTCTTTTTCACCACCACTGTGTTTGCAAGCCATTCTGGAAAGAAGACCTCCTTCACTGCACCTGCCTCCTTTAGCCGCTGGACCTCGGCCCTAACAGCCTCAGCGTGTTCATGGGCTTTTCTCCTCGGTCTCTGTTTCTTGGGAGGGAATGAGGCGTCCACGTTGAGCCTGTGGACGATAAATTCAGGGTCTACCCCCGGCACTTCGTACGGACTCCATGCAAACACGTCCAGGCTCCGAACGAGAAACAGTAGCAATCCAACTCTCTCGTGGGTTGCCAGACTGGCCCCTATCTGGAAGTGCTTGTCCGTGTACGGCAGTATTCCGACCTTTATCAACTCCTCGGTGCAAGCGTTCCCCGAATCCTCTCGGGGGTGCGGTAATTGCTATAACGGTGCTTCTTCGGCCTCTTCATTCTGCCCTGTCTGCGGGCCTTCCCAATTTGTTGCAGCTACTAGGCACTGTCTGGCCATTTGCTGGCTCCCTCGCACCACTGCGATACCCTGCTCGGTAGGGAACTTAATCTTTACATGCAAGGTGGACGGCACCGCTTCCATGGAGTGGATCCACGGTCTTCCCAAGATTGCTGTGTATGGTGAGAAGGAATTAACCACTATGAAGATGACCTTTACCTCCTTTCCCCCCACGACTACTGGTAACGAAATCCGGCCCTCCGGTATCACTATTCTTCCATCAAACGAGACTAGCGACGCATTATATTTTCCCAAGTCCTGAGTCTTCAACCCAAGTCCGTTGAACAAATCCGAATACATTACATCAGCCCCGCTGCCCTGATCTACCATTACCCTCTTCACATCGAAACCGCTTATCCGAGCGGTGATCACTAACGCATCTTCGTGTGGTTGAATTGTACCCTCTAAGTCGTCTTTCCCGAAGGCAATTGCCTCCTGGCAATACTTTGCTTTCTTCTCTGCTGGCCCCGTGTCTGGTGACTTTTTCGCAGGCGCTACTGTCAACACCCGTCTTCCCGTTGCTGACTTATCCCACGGGGGTAAGAGAATCATCTCAATTACCCTACGAGGTGGTTGCTGGGGGATGTCTTTCTGCCGACCCAAATGGCCGATCCCTTGGTCGCCGGGATTCACCACGTAATCCTTCAGATGCCCGGACCGTACTAGCTGCCCCAAATGATCTTTCAGTACCCGGCATTGCTCGGTGGTGTGGCCTTTGTCCCTGTGGTAACTGCAGTACAAGTTCTGATTTTGCCGGGATGGGTCGCCGCCCATTTTATTCGGCCACCTGAAGTATGGCTCATTCTTGATTTTTTCTACTATCTGGTGCACCGGTTCCTTAAACGCTGCATTCACTTCCCCTACCTGCCAGGATGGTTCCTGCGCTCTCCATTCCTTCCGAGGTCTTGGCTGGAAATTTGCTTGCCGAGGATGACTTATTAGCGGGGCCTTACCCTTACTTTGCAGCCGGTCATCCTCTAAGCGCTTATACTCTTCGATGCGCTTCATGAGCTACCTCATGTCCTCGGGCGGCTTCTTCGTAAGTGATTCCCGCAGTTCGGAGTCCTCTGGCAGGCCCATCCGGAATGTACTTGCCGCGATTTTCTCGTTGCCCCCACCTATATCATTATACAGCTCTCAGTACCGACTGGCGTAGTTACGAAGGGTCTCCCCCATCCCCATCTTCATTGATAGCAGGGCATCAACTGGCTTCGGCACTCGGCTACAGGTTACGAACCGACCTCCGAACTCCTGGACCAGCTCGGCAAAAGAGTGTACGGATTTCTTCCGTAGTCCGTTAAACCACCTCAGAGCAGTTGGACCAAGGCTGGAGGGAAACATCTTGCACATCAGCGCGTCATTTTGAGAATGCAGGGACATCATATGGATGTAGTGACTGACGTGCTCGACCGGGTCTGTCTTCCCGTCGTAGATATTGAATGGGGGTCGCGGGAATTTGTTCGGCATTGCGGCCCGTTCGATGTTGTCGGAGAAGGGGGACCGAGCGACTCCGCGTAAGGCGCGGCTCAGCGCATCCATGGCGGCATTACCCGGCCTTCGTTCCTCGGGAGAATCTGACCCCCGGTCCACATGACCTTGCGACCGCGAACGGCCTTGGCGATGATGGAACTCTTGTGATCGCGATCTTCCTCGGCGATAGTCGGACCCTTGCGAACGCGATCGTTCCCTTCGCCGATAGGACCCTGATTGGCTGGATCCCATCTCCCGGCGATCTCCCGAGGATCCGGCCCTCTTCTCCCAATCATCTCGCTCCCTCCTACGTTGCCTATCATCTGCCTCCAACTCGAAATCTCTCACCCGTCTCCTCAACCGTTCGATCTCCTGGTCCCTTCCATCGAATTGCCTCTGCCCCGAGGCGTTCGTTACCGTCCGCTGCGTCTGGTATGACCCCTCCCCAAGACCAGACAAGTCTTCTAGTTCACGGTTCCTTTCTTCACGCCTTTTCTGCCTTCTTTCTCACCAGGATGACCCCCGAGAGGATCCCGCCGAACCACTTTCTTCCCCGCTCCCCGAATGCCTTCCGGACATCGTCCTGTTCGTGAGCCTCGGTCGAACAACTGCTTCGTAGGCGATCCCCACAGACGGCACCAATTGTGGCGACGGAGATAGGCCCAATGGGCTTATCCACGCCTTGCCTCACAACCTATTTGTATGGTGGGATAGTAATTCCTACTATGGGTCGTTCGCAGCCAGGAGACTCGATGAGAGCCCCTTTGGTCTCACTTTCTGCACCTCCTCTCAACCCCTCTGCCTCACTCTGTAGTTCCGCTCCTCTCTATATGACTCTTTCTCTCCTCTTTTCATCAACCTCTGTTCCCTCTTCCAATTTTCTATTTATAGGGAATTGTTAGTGGGGTTATAATGATTATCCTTAGGTTTAATGGATTTAGAGGTCCAATCTTAGAAGGGTTTAGTGGGTGTTTAGGTAGGAGTGGCTTTGGAAATGATTCCCACTTCAGCGACTATGTACGGCAGCGATGTTTCCCAAGATACCACAGGGTAATCATATAATTGAGTGCTCGGGATAAACATAAAGGTGTTCGGCGAAAAGATCCGGACAACCCTACCAGCAGTAAAGCTTATGTTCGGCAGAAAGGATTGGATACATGGACGGTGCTTGGGCCGGGTCCGTTCGTGGGTGGGCTTAGAATGAGGCCCGGCAGAACCGATCGAGAGGCCCATGGCCTTTCTCATTGGCCCAAGGCCCAAATAAGGCGGTCCGTCATGTGGGCCCGTACATTACTGTTGAATTTGTTATGATGATTTTTACTTTTAAATTTATTGTCATAATTTTATTTGAAATGATGGTAACAAATTAAAATTTTAAAGTTTAAAATTTTCAAATGGGACTAAATGAGACGAATGTTTATTTCTTAATTTGTGAAATACATTGTTATACCACATTATTAATCATCGGCACCTCATTAAATGTGATTTGTAGAAAATGTTAATTTTTTTGGGGAAACGGGAAGGATAATATTCTTTGGATAAAATAGAAATTGTGATTCAAAATAATTGTTTGTCGTGAATGAGGGTTGAAATTTGTAGACAATGTTATGCAAATATAATCATCATGCCAGATGATGTTTAGTTCTATTTCTTCCTCTATAATTGTTATTGAATCGTGGACAATGATTTTTACTGTTAAAAACATGATATTGACTTCATTTCAATCTACTTTGTTAGTTTGGCACCTTGGCGGGGATGTGTTCGTAGACATTAAGTAACAAGAACAAGGTGAGTCGTGGTTTTCAAACGGAGGTAGCAAGGTCTGGGCCTAGAAGTTTTGCCCAAGCTGTTGACATCATGCTAAGAAATGCATTATACAACAACTAGCCAGGGTTTTAATATTCTACTATTTTAGATTCAAATGTAACAAATATAAAGAGTTTGATGAAACTAATTTACTAATGAATCTGAGCAATTTTGTAGGAATTAGTATGAAATTTTTAGCATTGCTTGCCTCATTAGTCAAATTTCGAAATAAAAACTAATATTTGCCGCTTTTTTAGCAAGAGATTGGTTTGGTAAATAGCAATTGGTTGTTCTTTGAATGTGCTTTCCTTTGTTACCTTCTCTGAGGAAAACTACATAGGTTGAAAATGGAGAGCTCCAATACAATTGGCATGCATATGCACATAGGCACATACATAAAACACATACCTTATCTTGCATTCACTTTGAAAAATTTTAAAAACGTGAGTGGCTATCACCTAGTGCATAGCCCATAGGCCCAATTGATTGTATGTTGTAGAATTAATGGGGTATATATTTGAATGTGAAGTTAGCGTTGTTTAGGCTTATTACTCAATTTGTAACAAGTCATATGACCTAAGACACAGTCTACATCCAACATGAAAAGAACCAATCACGATGATAATGGCCTAGGATGCCTAAGTGCAAATGAGAAAAAATATTTATGACCAAATGGCAACTAAAACCAAGGGTAAAAAAAAGAACACATTATGCTAAATGAAAAAAGAGATGCAAAATTAATGCATGAAAATATGAAATAATGTACAAAGACCCCTAGGATGATTAATGTAGATTGATAATGTGTGAGTATGTCTAAGGTTACTTTTTAGGAAGCCTAAATTATGGTTTTGACTCATAGACATACCTATCACATGCTTGATTACAAAACTCATACTTGCAACTAAACTTAAGCTCATTTAACTTGTGTGTGGGGGAAAAAAAAAAAAAAAAAAACAATGCATGAATGCAATATTGAAGAACATAGACTTTTAGGACGTTCAAAAGATAGGAGTATTGACACAAGGATACAACAAACTTTTTTCAATTTCAAAATCTATTTGTGAACCATTTTCCTATAAACAAAGTAAGAATAAGTGAACCATTTAGTGTTGACTTTCTTTGTAACAACATATTAAAAGAAAATTGTAACATTGTTTGTGTGTGTTGTTTTAGCACAAGTGAGCCTTTTAGTTAGAAATGAAATGGACTAAAGAGTCAGGAGAGCCAAGATGATTGCATTAAAAATTGAAACTTTGACAGCAAAGACAAGTGAGAGAGAGGAAATGTGAGGAAGTTGAGTGAAGGAAATTGGTTGGGGTAGTAGCCAATATATAGAACTTTGGGATGGGGCTAGCTAGGGATTATTTCAGCCACTATCACAACTAACTATAATGGATTTTAAGAGTATTGGGACCAAAAACCGCTTGATACTAAGCATTCGCATAAAGAAAACAACAAAACTTGTCTATTTTAACGTAATAATCTACATTTTTTATTTTATTTTACATTATATTGCATGTTATGTCCCAAATTCCATTTGCTATGTTTGGTTGTCGATTGCCGCTTCATATCACCAACATAAATTTTCACTATTGTAATGAGACTGTTGAATATGATGTAGGCAAAAGACAGTGGGGCAGCAGTGGAGCATGCAGATGTGTATGTAAAAGTATACAGTACCAAAGATGGGGCTTCTGTTAATCTCCAAGTGGGGGAGAAGATCTTAAGCCCTATAGCGTAACTTATTTCTTTTGTATTTTGTGTGTGAATTGTTTATAGAAAGTAATATGTTATTTGGTTCTTGTGTGAAAACAGGCTAAGTTGAATCAAATTTTAACTCAAGAAGGGAGATCACTATGAGGAGAGCGTGGTGAAGGAATCCTATGGTCAAAAAATGATGTGTTTGCTCAAGTGATGGGTGCAAAATGCTGTGGACGTGTACGTGGGGTGGGTTTTGGACCAACCCTATCAGGAAGAAGTGGGTCCAACCTTTCACGCTATACCTTAACTCCACTGTCGTCAAGCGAAACGACCCATTGGATTACTGAATTGGAAACTTCGCTTGCATTTGTGATGGACCAACTTTCCCATTCAAAGGAGAGGCATCAAGAGAATCTTGCCCAAGCACTAGCCTAATCAGATGCACGGCATGAGGAGCAACTCACTGAAGCACTAGCTTAATCAGAAGCAAAGCGTCAGAAGCGACTCACCGAAGCACTAGCCCAATCAAATGCAAAGCATCAAGAGCAACTCACTGAAGCACTAACCCAATCAAATGCAAAGCATCAAGAGTAAATGACAGAAATGTTGTTGCACATGAGAGAAATGTTCGCCCAATTTAGCCCACTTATGCATTCTTCACTGCATTTAATTTAATGAAAATTGCTTGTTTATTGCAATGCATTGTTATGTGCTACTAATATGATGTGTTTAATATATTCAAGATAGCGTTGTATCTAAATGAGGACTCTCCGTGGATATTGATCAAATTATTTTGTATTACTTTTTGGCTGATCATGAAGGAATATTGTAGACATGAATATTATTTTGATATTATAGACAGGTTGCTATGTAGATAGGTCGATCATGCCATTCAAAGATTGACAATTTTTTTTGTAAACAAAACTTTTTAGTTGAATCTCTTGTATATGTAGACAGGTACATTGATGCTTTAACAACATAGAAGAGTTTAAGATTAAATAGTGAAGCCATGCGTTGTTCTCAATGTAAGTTTTAAATATATAAATACCGTTTTGTAATTTCTTTTTTTTATTTTTTATTTTTATCTTTATTGTTATTTTAGTACTTTTTGCTGGTTCCATTTGTGTGATTTTGTTGGATAGGAATTTTTCCATTATCGCTCATGTTGATCATGGCAAGTCTACACTTGTTGACAGGCTTTTGGAGCTCACTGGAACCATTAAGAGAGGCCATGGTCAGTCTCAATACCTTGACAAGTTGCAGGTATATCAACACTTTTAAAAAAATTGTTTTTTTTTTTTTTTGTTGTGTAGGAAAAACATGAATTGGGTATTCAATGAAATTTGTATTGCTTTCGAGTGGGCTTGTTTCAGAGTGATGAGTGAAGTTTATACTTGCTGAGTTGTCTAGGCAGAGACATGAATTGGGTATGATATGAAATTTATATTGCTTTTGAGTGTATGATGCTTTTCATGGGTTTGTTTTTGAGTGAAGAGTGAAGTATATGCTTGCTAAATTGTTTAGGGAGATACATGAATTGGGTATTCTATGGAATTTGTATTGCTTTTGGAGTTTGTTTACAAGTGAAGTTATAGACTCTTCCTAGTTGGTTAGAATTATAAAAAAAAGAAAAAACGAGTTTGCTTAGTTGTTTAGAAAGAAACATGAATTGGGTATTCTATGGAATTTGTATTGCTTTTGAGTTTGCAGTGCTTTTGATGAGTTTGTTTCCTAGTGAAGTTCGAGTCTTCTTAGTTGATTAGAATGATAAAAGAGAAAAGAAAAGAGTTTGCTAAGTTGTTTAGGAATATATAAACGCATAGCCTAATTGTAACATATTCCTCTAGCCATTTTCATTGCCATGTTTTGTGTATTTATTTTCCTTCGTAAGTGTCAATGATGCATAGTATACTTAGATGCTTGCTAGATTTTAAGCCTAACATCTTAAACAAATTTAGGAAGCTTTTTCAAAGATTGACATGAAATTCACATTTGCTTGTGTTGGATGGGAAGAGTCAGCACACAAATATTTTTACACGAATATTTTTAAGTTGCCTCAATAATGAGAGTGATAACTTCCCTGAATCGCCAACTGGTTTGTATTGTTAATTAACATTAGAATATTGTTGTGGTGAAATTGCTAATATAATAATATTTTCATTTGTAGGAAAATACTATCTTGTTAATTTAGGATACCTTATAAAAAAAGGGTTTCTTACATCATTTAAGGGGGGAGATATACTATTTTCCTGATTTTCAAGAAAGTTCTATACCAAAAAATTCAGAGGAAAGAGATTTAGTTATTTCCATTCATCACTTCGTTCTTTCGTAGAGCGAACTTTTGATGTTTGGAAGAATAGATTGAGAATTTTGAGAGATATGCTAATGACATTGGAAAATGGTTTACTAGATGTGACAAAAATAATAGTGAGGGAGGTTATTATGATGAAATGACACATGATCTCTTTTTTAGATGAGCTTGAGATAAAAGTGGTTTGGAACAATATCACATCATGGATATGTGGGATTTGTCCACTTACTAATGTTATAATTATCATTTATATCATGGTATTTTTTGGTAACTCTAGTTGATTGCAGAACCAGTTAAACAACACCACTAATATTAACCTTATTTTCCATGAAAAAGGTCTCATATGTGCATTCAATCTTTCATATACTGGGGGATTCACATATATGTGTGAGGCAGGATACAAATGGACGTTACAGGAGAGTAGTTCTCTTTCAGTAAAATTTCTAGCACAATTCAGTGTCTGTTGCGCCAAATGTTTACTATCTAATTTAATAATATGTTTCATACTTAGAATATCAAATTTATTCCCCACCTATAATAAATCTGAATATGTTTGTAGGAAAAATTTCAACCGATTTTGTTTGCCTTGTGATGACACTAATGTCACTAAATATGCCTTACTAAGTCATAGCCAACTCTCAGCATTAACACAAAGGTAACAATAACACTATAACAATTCATGTGAATCATATGCACATCCAGCACTAAAGCACACAACACATATGAAAACTCTTAACCATTTTTTTTTTTTTTACTTTGCCTCAAAATTCAAAGGATAATTTAAGGCTTTCTTCACCAAAATCTGCCTTGGTCTAAACAAACAATCACCATGGTTCGCTAATCCATAGAGTTATAATGCTTCTTCTCACATGGACTTACATGTTGTTGACATCCCCAATAGCTTAAGTTTATATTTGCAAAAAAATAACTACCATGGCAGTTATTTTTTTGTAACTACCCTTTGTTTGTAGCCATATGAGAAAGAGTAATGCTTATTACACACTTGTTTATAACTGAAATTGTGACTTTAAGTGAAGTCACGATTTCAATTAAATCCAAGGTGTTTGTAACTAATTCTGCACAACATGCCACAGCTTGATAACTGCCATCCCAACTTGCTGTCACATGTTGGACACACGTGCATAGCCTATTGCACATGTTTCAATACATTGCAAGTGTTGCCAAACAACTTCGCAACCCAAACATACTAGCCTAGCATTCATTCTCGTCCATGCACCACCATATGGAAGCCGTAGGAGTAGCCTATGCCAATGCCACCTCCAAGTCTGGCTAGCATAGTCCACGCTAGTAGTGAGGCAATAATTTTTTTTTCCCAAGGAGATCAAAATAAAAACACACACATTCACAAATCTATCAATGTGTGTATATAAAAAGAGAAACACTATGTCCATAATATCCTTGGATTTAAACTAATACTAGATACTATCAAAACTTTTAAAAAAAATCTTATTTACTCTCTAAGCACAATCGACACATAACACTGTTTATGCTCCTTTCTCCAAAAACAAATTTACTGTCTTAAATAATCCAAAGCTTGCAAGAGAGTTCCATAACTTTCCCCAAACTTTTTGTTCTCTTTGTCAATTCAGTTGCATTAAGAGGAAGTACCAAGGAAAGGTTTTCCTTGGTACTTCCATCGAGTTCTTGTTTAATAGTTATCTAAGGAGAGTGAGCTTAGCTGCATGCTATCTGCCTGTAAATTTTCCAGTGAATACACTCTTCATGGCCTTAAGACCCATGTGAAAGAGGGTTCCAACCCAATCTGTATCTAGCATGGAGGATATTCATTTAAATACCAGTTGGGAAAATGTGATTTACCCTATATGCTGGGATTTCCCTCACAATGGTGTACTTCTCCAATGCTCAATTAAAAAGAAAAAAGAAAAAAGATAAGGTAGATTTAACTTTATGGCATTCTCTTAATGTAAGACATCAATTAATTTTTTGTTCAAATAGGGGGAAATTAAGTTGTTTCTAGTGTAGTGGTTACTGGGTGGGTTGTAGTCGACTAGGCATGTCTATATTTGGTTGAGAAGAAGCGTTGTCGTGAGGAGTAAACTGTACGTTTGTGGGAAAGTAAATTTTTTTTTAATGAACAAAAAAGGGTCTCACGTGTGTGGTCACCGATCCTGCCCACTTAAACCTAAATACAATATGGCATGGGGCAATCTCGGGTATATTAAAGTTATTCACGTCACAGCACAACATTTTTTCGTTGAAGCATGTGACTCGAATCGGCACACTCCTACAAGCATCACGTGTTGCCATTTTGGGACTCCTACCAACGCACCACACCCTTGGGGCTTTGTGAGAATTAATGAGAGCTAAAAAAACATGCTGAATTTAATATATAGGGGTGGTTTGGCCGGTTGGCCCTTTTGGGAGACTATGTTATTGAATATGAGGGACTTTCACAAGAAGCTCTCTCCTTTTTTGTATCTAAAAATAATAACAATCGAGAACAAAAAATTTTGAGAAAGATTTGGAATTCCTTGGCAACCTTAGGTTCATTTAAGAGCAAAAATTAGTTTTAGGGGAAAAAAAAGCCCAAAAGATATTAAGTGTTCTATGTAATTAGGGAGCAAATGATATATATTTTAAAAATCTTGGTAGTATCTGAAATTTACCCAAATCTCACAATGGATTTTGTATTTTAACCTTCAAAAATTATGAAACATATAAAAATTTAATTAAGTTTCAATAATTTAAATAATAATAGTCAATTTACATGCCTACACAAATGCAAGTTATGTATAAAAAAAAATATAACAATAATAAAAACTAAAGGCTAACATTATTTTTATGGATGACAAATGCAATAAAGAAAAAAAGGCAATCACCATTTTTTTTCTTAAAAAAAAAAAAAAACATGCTGTCCTTCTCTAATTCTCCAAATGTTTTTTTTTTTTGAAGGGAGGGGTTTGTTTTTGGAAAAAAATAGAGGATTTATATTAAAGAATTTTACATTTTTTTAAAGGACGGTGTACCTTAAATACACTTTGGTTTAATGAAAATACATTTGCAATAAGAGAAATAAAAAAGAAAAAAAAATGTATTAATCATTTACATAAATCATAAATGTAATAAAACTTTCTGTTTTCAAAATTTAAGGAAGTCATTTATAGTTAAATTTAATATATATTGTGGGTTTCAGTTAACTCAACTGGTAAAGTTTTTGATGGTTGAATATAAGATTTGGTGTGGTGATTACTCCACAAGTATAAATGCTTGTGGAGTGTGGGGGGTAAGGGTCGGGATTCAAGTCTCCAGGAGGAAGTTTCACACACATATACACTTAGATTATGTTAGAGTAAAAATTCTATCTTGTAAAAAAAGAAAAAAAAAAAAGATTTGGAGTTCAATCTTCGACTTCACTAAAAACTGATTGGTATCTTAGTCTGATGATAAAGAGTTATTATAAGGAGCGGATACCATAAGTTGAAACTTTCTATAAAAAGAATATATTATTGTTTTTTATTTCTTATCTGTATTGTTAATAACAGGATTCCCCGTTTGAATTTCAACATTTTGTGCACTAAAATACCCCCACAAAAATTTTTAAACTCTCTAAAATATTGATATCTTTTAGTTAAATAATTTTGAATTAAAAAAAAATAAACTGGTTAAAAGAGTAATTTACTGTTCCTAAGTTTTAGGTTTTTCCCTTTATCTTTTCCATTCGATCTAAAACTTAGGATATTATCTTTATTTCATTTTTAATCATTATTCCACATTATCTTACTTCTTTCTTAAAAAAAAAAAAAAAAAAAAAAATACACATTGTTATTTATATATCACTTTTAAACATTATAACACTAAAAAAAAAAAAAAAAAAAGCTTTATTGTACTCGTGAAACGCGTGTGATGAGTTTAGTAATATATATATATATATATATAAATACTACGTTTACAACAATTTTACAATATTTTTACAACAAATCATAGGTGGTTAGTTGTTATTGGTTCAAATTTGAAACTAACACTAAGATTACTTTTTTGCTCCAACAATAACAACCAGTAACAACTTGCCACTTAGGATTTGTTGTAAAAATGTTGTAGACATATTATTTCTCATATATATATATATATATATAGAGAGAGAGAGAGAGAGAGAGAGAGATTTTCAAAAGTTAGGGAGCCATGCCCCCTTCTGCATCTGCCCGTCATTAGATTTGTGATAAGATATCTTACTTTGAAACATAAGATATATCCTCTTTAAATGAAGAGGATCCTTATCCTCATCAAAAAAAAGAAAAGAGGATCCTTATCTGTTTGTGTGGTCCATGTGTGAGCATTTGTGTATATACTACATAAGGCTTTGTATTTGTGTTATAGGTTATATTATCATATTTGATTGGAATTACAACCTGTTGCTAATCAAGCGGTAAATATTCCACTTGATTGGCCTTTAGGACTTGGACTTCTGTGTTTTTTGTTTTTTGAGATTGAACTGATCTACTTAGAGTTGCAGTAAACCATCATTACAAAAATGAATCACCTATGCTGCATTCTATCATTGCCATCTTTGTAATTGCGATGTTTCTGGCATATATGGTTTGTATCAAACTGAAGCCCCAGTTAAAGAAGATGACTTATGATATTTGTAAGTTATTATAGAACGTCAACTAAATTTAACATTCACAATTTAAAAAATGAAAGTGCTAAAGAGGAAAGATACTAAAAATAATAAATTTTTATAAATTTGTGTGACAATAAATATGATAAGTGAATTTTAATAACGTAATAAATTAATAATGTCTTAATTACTTTTTTTTATTATATATAATTGGTGATATATAAATTTGTAAAGTTTATTAATAAAATCTACAATATTCATAGCAACAATCATTTAAAAATTAGACTACATTATACTTTTAACCCTTTAAAATTTATGATTGCTTTCATTTTGGTTTTCTTAACTATGAGATTTTGATTTTTATCTATCAAATTTGATTTTGTTTTCAAAATGGTCATCCGATCCATCTCCATGACCGATTTGACAGTTAAGTGCTAATCAAATATGTTTTTTTTTTTTTTTTTTTTTTTTTTTCCTAACGGTCATATACTCATATTAATCACCAACATGGACGGAAGGACTATTTTACAACTGGAATCAAATTTGGTGGACCATAATGAACAATCACAAACTTAAAAGATTAAAAGGGTAATTTAGTAATATATATATATATATATATTAAGATGAGTTAAAAATACTTACATTACTAAATATGTAGTCCTCGTAACTTAAACTCACATATCTCACCGTTCTACTAAACTCTTAAGGTGTGTTTGGTTGGAGTGATTATTAAGAGAATGAAAAATAAGGAGAGAAACATGAAAAAAAAAAAATTTATTTGAATGTTTGGTTGAGAGGGAAAAATAACTTGGTTATGTTTGGTAATAGTTTTTGTTTTCTATTTTCAAAAACTTGTTTTGGAGAATATAAAGAAAAAAAACAATTTTCTTGTATTTTTGAAATAAAAAACATGTTTAATTAGTTGAAATTAAAAAAAAAATAGTTTTAAATATATATATATATATATATAAAATATAAAAATATGCTGTTATTAAAATTTGAACTCTAATGCTAACTTAGTTTTGAAAATAGTTTTTATTTTTTGTTCATTTTGGATTGCTAAACAAATTTTTTAGTTTCAAAAATAAAAAATTATTAAAAATAAAAAATAAAAGAAAAAACAATTACCAAACATACATTTTTGTGAAACACATGTTTTTTTATTCCACCCACCACAACTCAATCTCCATGATTTGGGGAGAAAAGTGGAGACCTAGAGTCCTAGACCGGAGAGATTTTGTATGAGATTTGCTTTAGCCATGCACTTGCAATTATTATCCTCTATTTTTTTTTTTTTTTCTCTCTCTCCGTGTGTGAGTGTGTGCACACCTCTGAAATTTTTTTTTTCTTTTTTCCTTCTTTCCGTCGTTTTCTTCTTTTACTTGTTTTTTCTGTCCTTGTCGTCTGCTTTTTTTGCTTGTTTTTTCCCAATTACATTAATTTCCAACGCTAGTTTTTTCTTGTTGAGTGCTTCTTTTTGTTTTTGTTTTTTGTTTTTTTGTTTTTGTTTTTGTTGTTGTTTTTGTTTTTTTTGTTTTTGCAACATGGAAGCAGTATTTGGATGCTTCCACCTAGTTGTTGTATTAAAAATATAATAACAAAGAAAAATAATATAATATAATATGTGTGATGTGTAAATTTTTGTAATATGTTATTTTATTAATTTTAATTAATTGTACATAATATTTTTCTTATATATGTCTTCTATATATTATTGTAATAAGGGTATAAAAGAATAAACATATATAAAATATGAACTACATTTTTTATTCCCTCACTTTTTTCTTAAACTTAACTGATCAACCAAACAAATGAGTTTTTTATTTCTCTATTTTCCCTACCAAACACATAAAAAATTTCTCCTATGTCTATCCCTCAACTTTCTCATCCTTGAAGCAAACTAAGCATTAAGGCTTGGACTTGGAGAGGTACTTTTTAAATACATATTCAATCTTATATACAATGCATGCACGTACATGGTGATCAAACAACAGAAAACCATTTTTGACTAGTAGGCTTGGCCCAGCATAGCAATCAATTGTCCTTGTATAGAATATTTTAGATACAATTTTCTTCCACTCTAAAACGTGCTCAATGATATAGCTTTTCCCTCTAATTAAAATTATGAAATTCTAAAAGACTCTAATCATATACTCTAATGTAATGTAATGAAATGAAATTACAAAAGTCTAAAGGAGCGGGAGAGTGCTTTTGGGTCTACTTACTTTGATCTGTGTGATCGATGTCGGTGTGCAATTTATAGTGTTTGGGTTTTTTAATATCAGACTACTGAATGAATATAACTTTTAATAGGATTTTTTTATGAATTAAATTGTCTCTTTATAACTTTGCAAAACATAAAAATTATTAGATATTTATGAACTATTTTAAATTTTTGTATTTTAGAATTATTAATGACAATTTTATTTAACTTTATGATATCTCAGGTAGGAGTATAGTGCTAAGGTTGAGGCTAATTTTATTGATTTATTTAACTTAAATAATAAATTGGATAAAAATACATTTATATTTTAAAAAATAATAGTTTTAAAAGTTGTACTTGACCAATAGATTATCCCAAACAGAGGTTCGGGGTAATGAGAAAAACACTTTTATTTTATTTGAGTAAATTTATTAGTAAGCAATAAATTTTATTTCCTACTGTAAATAATAGATATTGTGCTGATACTTAAAACAAGCTCTCTCTCTCTCTCTCTCTCTCTCTCTCTCTCTCTCTCAATTATTACATTAAAAAGAAGATTAAATATATATGCAAGTTGATCTGGCAAGCAATAAATTAATGTTTCAATGATGACATGACACTAATGTTTTTCTTTTAAGAATCCACTAATATAAGTTTAACAGTTAGATCTCTTGGAAATTTATAGTTTAAATGCAAAATTTAGTCACTCGGGTGCATCAACTTGCCTCTTGTTTTATTTTATTTTTATTTTATATAAGATTGAAATTTTACTTTAACCGAATCTAAGTGTATATGCGTGTGAAATTCCCTTTTGGAGACTTGAATTTTGGCCTTTATCCCTTCACATCCCACAAACACTAACCATTGCATTAAGGGTATGCGGTGGTAACTTGCCTCTTTGGTATCTTTTTAATAACATCATTTTATTAAGAGAGGTAGAGGTTAGGAATAATGAGAATTATATTGACAATTTTTTTTTTTTTTTTTTTTTTTTTTTTAAGTATCAACACAATAGTAACAAGCACCTATGTACCGCTGTTCTATATATATATATATATATATATATATTCTTTTTTTAAATCCCATGTACCACTGGAAAGTTGAGCCAGGCGCATGATACCTCCCTAGCATAAAGAAATGAAGTGGTCTCAGTTTGAATCCTGGTGAGAGGGGTGGGGTATTTAATATTTATGTAGTAATATTAATTTATAACCATTTTTTTTCTTAACAAAAAACATCTATGTAGGAATGTGATGTCTATAAACTAAAAAGTGAATAAATAACTTGTATTTTTTTATTTAGTAAATAACCTTTATTTAATTTCCATGTGAAGTTACTGTTAGGAGGAAAAAAATTCTCTATACAAAATTTTGAACCTTTTTTTACATTTACATCCTAATAAATTCATATGCTATCACAAGATAAACCAATAAAATTGCTATTGCATTCCAACTTTGCTTCCCAGAATTATCACAAAAAAGAAGAAATTTTTTTTTTAATTTCTAATTAAAAATCATTGGCTTCAGAACTTCAACTCATATACTTGGTAGGTATATAAACTTCAGTTTCAACTATCATAAAAAAATAAAAATCCAAAGTTAACTTAATTTATTAAAAAAAGAAAGAAAGAGATATAACAAAGTTCAAGCATGTTTACCCTATTTTTATTATATTTCCCATCACCTTTCACTCTCCTCTTATCTCTTTCTATTTTAAAATACATGCCCCCTGGCTTTTGAATTTTCCCTTTAAACAATATATAAAAACCATTAGTTATGTACCTATCAAACTTTAAAAAAAAAAAAAAAACAGACCATAGCTCTCCCCATCCTAAAAGAGTGCACAGTTTCTTTGACTGTAATAAAAGCAAGCAAAGTATGCTTTTTAAGTAAATCTTCTACTTAATTGTAAGTAAATATGTATATATAGGGTCTGTTTAAGATTTGTTTATTTTGCTGAAATTAAAATTTTTTGCTGAAAGTATTGTAAATAAACGTAAAAATTAGCTGAAATAGTATAGTGGGACCCATGAATAGTATCAAAAAGTGTAGTGGAATCCATGAATAGTAACAAAAATAAGTTGGCAAAAATAATTTTTGCTAAACACACATATAATATGTGTTTCAATAGTGGATCAACAAGTAAAATATTTTTGTCGTTAAATAAAAAAGTATGGGTATTGATTTCCGTCTACACCACGTTATAAAGAAATCCATTCATGTTTTGTTTTGATGACAAAGAGTAATTATCATACTCTCATTCAAATCTTATTGTATTCGTATCTATATTGCCTAAGAGTGAGTTCAAAATCAGGTATAAAGCCTTCATACACCTTACAAGAGTTACTGGCTTTTGTAAGGGGTAAGTTGTGTGATATTATGCCTTTGTCTCTATTCCCTGTGTATGTGTTGTAAAAATTTACACTTCTTCTCAAAAAAAAAAAAGAAAAAAAAAGAATAAAAGTATAGAAAAAGCATGAGTAGTATTACAAAGAAGCACGTCTCCCACTCTCCTCTCCTTGGAAGAGGACCTGAAGTTGAAGAAATCGCCATAGAAGGAAAGGTTTGAGTTATTGTGACATGTTGAGTGCGTTTCCTTTATTTGTGATTTCTTTCTGTCACCAATTACGGGTTGCACCATAGTATTGCTTGCTATTGTTGAAATTGAGGGGCCATTTGGTAATGTTATTCTAGTAATGTTGTTTGTATTTTTTAAAAATACGTGTGAGTGAAAAAGTGTGTGAAAATACGTGTAATATTATTTAAAAACTGAAAAATGTTGCTTATAATCACGTACCAAACGCCCTGAATGCCTATCTACTCATTTTCACTATCACTTTTTTTTTTTTGGATAAGCATTTTCACTATCATCTTTCAGGAACCAATTGTGTAGTCAATTATTGTTTCAATTATTAAATAAAAAGGGAAAATTATCCCAAAAGCTTTATTGGTTTTTCTTTAAATGAACCCAACACTTTGTATAGTGGGCAAAAAAAGATGGAACACCTAAAAGCAGAGGGAGTGGAGAGCCAAAACCAGCTAACACAGTTGGAGCAAGCAGGCAAAGGCACCACCTTTCTCAAAACTTGCTTCAATGGGGTCAATACCTTATCAGGTCTCTCTCTCTCTCTTGGAGAGTATGCTTTTTATATCGAGTAATGCTAAGAAATCAACATTTTTCACAACATTTTTTTTAATAATTATTGATGTAGTCTATTGTGATTGGAGTAACACCACCTTTTGCTTAGTTTACCACTTAAGAGTACTTTTCTCATGCGCCAATCATAATAAGGAATGTCAACAGTTGTGAAAAATGTTTTCTTTAAATATACCGTTTCGTGTCATAGGGCTACTTAGAAACAAAGTAAACATGATTCTTCCCATGAATAAGCTTACGATTCTTCCTGTGAATCACTGCTTGACTGGTTATGGCTGCATGGTTTATTCTAGATCATGAACTTATGTATTCAGATGTCATGACTGACTATTGATGCACGTATTGAATCTATTTAGCATGAATTTGTGGTGCATGCAAATGTTTGTCACCACAAACATAGTGATATTCAGTATGAATATCTATCTATTCCAGGTGTGGGGATACTATCAATTCCATATGCACTTTCACAAGGAGGGTGGCTGAGCTTGCTATTTCTATTCCTAGTAGCAATTCTCTGCTGGTACACAGGATTACTCCTACAACGGTGTATGGATGCAAACCCTGCCATAAAAAATTATCCTGATATAGGTGAGGTAGCCTTTGGATGCAAAGGAAGAGCCATGGTATCCATGTTCCTGTACCTTGAGCTGTACTTAGTTGCAGTTGCGTTTCTGATATTAGAAGGTGACAATTTAGACAAGTTGTTTCCAGACATGGGGTTCAAAATTGCAGGCCTAAAGGTTCGAGGGAAACAAGGCTTTGTTCTGCTCACTGCCCTTATAATTCTGCCAACTACATGGTTGAGGAGTTTTAGTATCTTGTCCTATTTTTCTGCTGGAGGGGTCATGGCTTCTTTTATTGTGCTTGGTTGTGTTTTCTGGGCTGGTGCAGTTGATGGTGTGGGGTTCCATGAAGGGGGCAAGCTTTTGAATGTGGGTGGCTTGCCTACTACTATAAGCTTGTTCACCTTCTGTTATTGTGGTCATGCAGTTTTCCCAACACTCTGCAATTCAATGAAAGATAGAAGCCAGTTCTCTAAGGTAAGAAATAGTACTCCACTACCCTACTTAGCAAATAGCAAGTAAGAAAGATTGAGAAATAGAACCATCTGATTTAGTGTGTGTCTGACAAAAATTATTTTTACCAACTTATTTTACTATTCAGCTTATTTTTTCTATTATTTATGAGTCTCACTATACTTTTTGGTACTATTTATGAGTCTCACTATACTATTTTAGCTAATTTTTACTTTTATCTATAGTACTTTCGGCAAAATGTTTTTAGTTTCAACAAAATAAGTGGATTCCAAACAAACCCTTAATTTTTTATTCTCAAAGTTACCGATCAAAATTAAAAATAATTAAAATAATTGGTAGATTTGTTTTATATATATATATATATATATAATTCGATAGTTACAACGTTGGAAAAGAGAGATTTAAACATAAAACATTTCTATTTGAGATACTAAGAGGTATCCGTTTAATAATCTTACACTACTCAATAATTTTTTTATTGAATTTGTATTTTGAAAAATCAGCTAGTTGGAGTACATTTTCCTTTTATAACCTCCAAGAGCAATTGTTATCTCATATAAAATGTTTGAATTTTATGTTTTTTTTTTTTTTAAATTATACATAAATGATAAAACATGAATTCATGGATTGTATAGTAAATACTAAATAGCATGATAACATCCAATTAATATGAAATTTGATGTGCATGTTAAGGCGAATGCGAACTTAAGATCTAGTGAAATATTTGAAATTATTAATTTGATAAAAAGACATTAAGTGGTGCAAATAGAAAAACAGACTTATATTAAGTGTTACAATAGTTTTTAACTTTTTAAAAAATAAATAGTTTACAAATCCAAACTTTGGATTACATATTTTCATTGTTTGATATTCATACCAAGTTTCATGTTAATTGAATATTATTTACTATCTAATCAATAAACTCATGTTTTGTGTATAATTTTAAAATTAAAAAAAAAAAAAAAAAAAAAAAACTTGAAATTTGAACGTTTTAAAATGAGATAGTTATTGATCTTCATCTTAATCTTTTGCAAGCATGGAAGATAAAAAGAGACAATGGATTCATCAAAATACTCTTTTAATAATGTCCTTGTACATATAAACCAAAACAACATCAAAAGAAGAGGGGAGGAAAAAAAAAAAAAAAACAAACAAACAAACAAAGTCATTGTACCTCAGCTACTGAAAGGAAATTTCATTGAATATTCAGCAAAAAAAAAAAAAAAAAAAGTACAATCATTGATTCCACTACAGGCTCTTTTAACGTTAAAATAAAAAGGTTGAAGATCGTAAAGCATTAACAGGTTCTTTTTCCCTACTTTTGTCTCTTATTGCAGGTTTTGCTTGTCTGTTTTGTCACTAGCGCCATCAACTATGGATCAATGGGCATCCTAGGCTACCTGATGTATGGAGAAAATTTGAACTCTCAAGTGACATTAAATCTTCCAATTAGAAAAGTTAATACAAAAATAGCAATTTACACTACACTAGTGAATCCCCTTGCTAAGTATGCAGTTATAATAACTCCTATTGCTGATGCTATTGAATACAAATTTCCTTCTGGAAGCAGTCGATTAATTAGTGTCCTCATCAGAACAGCAATTGTGATCAGCACAGCAGTTGTGGCATTGACAGTACCATTTTTTGGCTACGTTATGGCATTTGTTGGTGCTTTTTTGAGTGTCACAGCCTCAATGTTGTTACCATGCCTATGTTACCTAAAGATTAACAAAACTGCCCGAAGTTTTGGGTTAGAGTTAATAATAATAGTGGGGATCTTAGTTGTAGGTTCTTTTGTTGGTGTAGTGGGTACCTATACTTCTCTGAAACAAATTGTAAACCATCTCTGACGTTCAAGATGGCAACTTGAACTTGTGATTAATAAGATTAACTAATAAGTTTGATTCTTACCATATGAAAATACAAGTTCTACGCAGTAAGCATATAAGTCGGCTCACAGAAGAATAAAAAAGACATGCAACACAAATTCAATTTTCTGTTGATGAAATAAGCAGCAAAAGTAATTGACAATTTCATATTTGCATATTTAGACCAAAAGAAATAATCAAAGCTATAATATTCCCCCCCACTAAGATACAAATTTCTTACTAACCACTGATGATGTTATCCCAAATGACTTGCACAGATGATGGTGATTCAGAGTATTTTTCACTTTGCATCATGAAAATTTAGCAATTAAATCTCTCTTCAAGCTTAAAATGGGATAAAATTCTATAACGTGTAAAAAGAACCCTCTAAAGATGCATGTTAAAAGTTGTCCGTACCAAATGAGCACTCCACTGGACTCAAGAAATCACCATTAAAACTAGGAAATTTGGCCTAAAGAATCAGCCAAATTCAAGCTCTTCTGGCACTCCATACCATACAAGTATACGTTCATGTCATATCTGCATTCAAGTTGCTGTGCAGTATAATACACAGTCATGTGTAGCTGTGGCTAGGCTTAGACAGATAAAAGTTTCTGCTGGGATCAGTACCAGGTTAAGCATAAAGTAGAAGAAATTCTGTCAAAGACTACACTAGCCATTATCAGACCTGCTACATGGTTTTGATTTAATTTTAATTGGCTGCATTCAATACCCTAGAATCAAAGATCGAACCCAGCCAATCACCACCTCAAAATGAAATAGTAGGAAAACAATTGAAATCAGTTCTTTTTTGAGCAAACTATGTGCAAATATCCCATCTGTACAAGGAAAAAAAAGGCACAAAAAATATGTTATCTTTTAAAAGTATCAAAGAATATCCCTACCATATCTTTGTTAAAAACTGCTAATTAGTAAACAGCTGATGGAAGCCGTACGTAGCCACTTGGCTTCCCCTATCTCAGCTTGAGTCTGGAACACAAAATAACGGCTTCTGATTTTAAACATTATCAGTTACACAGCTATGCATCACAAATTGCACGGTGTTCTTCTGCATGTAAATCAGAATTTCAAACAAATTGCAAAACAAGTTCTATACATACAGATATTATAAAAAATGATCTCTGGTCGGTCAAATTATGTGGATGTCAAATGCCATTTGGGATAAAATTTGTTGTTAAGGGAAACAATAAATCAGAAAGCTCAAATTTAAATTTATGGTATTTTTCATTCACATTGTTCACGGCAGAGATGTTTTCCTGCAAACTGGATACTAGATAGAATAGCAAACATGTCTTTTACATATTTATGTTGGACTGTAATTTTCTCTTTGGATACAATATAGAATGAAAACTATTGAGCATTGACTTATATAAATGGCAAAAAGTGGATTGTTAATAGATTTGACGTACATGCCTAAAGTACACAGTTCTTGATAGCCAACAGATCTATGGCACACAGCTTATTTAACAATAATGAACATTGTACAAGTTAAATATTAGTGACAAATGACAAAACATATCCTGGTTTATTGTTAAATTGTGTAAGCTGAAATTCTAAATTTCTCATTTTACTTATGGAGTATTCACCATTCATTTTGAACTGATAGATGCTCAACAATCATTGCAAATTTCTGTTGTAGTAGCAGTATTAGTGAAGTGCAGATTGAGTGGGTTACCAATATTGTGGTGGAAATGAAAATTTTGAGGGTGGTTGTGTAGTCACATATTGCATGGGGCCACTACTCCAAGGTAGAGCACTAGTTCAATGGTGACAACTGTGGATAATTTGCAATTTCTCACCTTTTGCAAAGAAGGGGAAAAAAATTCTTCACATTTGATATCCCTATAAGAAAAAAATTGATGTATACCTTTATTTCTATCTGGTACTCCTTATTGCTAAGTTACATCATGTTGAATCCCCATACGTACTTCATGTTTTAGTTGACTTAATTGGATTCTTCTCTGCCGACACATACTTTTCTTCTCAGTTTCCACATTCACTGCCAAAGGAACATGATGATGTCAATACACATATGGATCTAATCAAGGATGTGCATACAGGTATACAATGTAAAAGCAACCTAGAGATGAAACATGATAACTTTTATTTGTCCATATAAGAGCCACAATGGACTCAAGTTATTGATCATGTACTATTTATACCAATAACCAAATTTCAAAACCCCGCCAATAAGAAAAGGAACTTAAATTATGGTTTTTAAGTTATTTAAAAATGAATGGACACCTGTGCTTCTTACACTGAAAAATGAATGAACAAGCAATATGAGAGACACAGAGAGTATGAAGATGTTATAGATCTGTTCTTTCCTTTCATCATCACACGACCAGAACATGTGAATTTCCTTAAGTCAGATATGCAAACTTTTCAATTAATAGTTAATTCATTATTCAATGACTTCAATGTGATACATGTAGGCTAACATGACATGCATTCAAACACTAGATGTGAGTTTGATTATGTCTTATCACACTAGAAAGATCCAATTAGTTGCAACAGACCATATATGTCCCATGACTCAGCAATATAATTTTCTTTGGCTAATTTATTAATTAATTGAGGAGTGGATGAAAAGCAATAGTATTTAATTGGATCTCCAAAACAAATGACAAACATATCTTTTACTAACACTATAGAGAAAAGTGTCCATTTGTCAACAAGTATAACCTTCGTGGCTCAACGAATTAGCAGCTAGCTGAGATTTATGAACCATTTTCATTGGTCCACCATCCAGCTCTGCAGGACAGGCTTTATCATTTAGTACACAATTATTGAAGTCTTTATGCATATTCTTAAATGCCATTTTTTCATCAATTTGTTGTGATCTTTGTTGATATTCAGGCATACAGCAATATTCCCTCAATGGCATTGCTAAAATGGGAAGGAGTAAACTTGTTCCCCCATTGTGCATCTGGCCCCATGGTTGGTTGACCATATGTTGTCCCTGCATTTTTGTTGCACCGAGGTAGGTTTCTGTCATTTCATTATTCCATGCAAATGTTCCTAGCAGCTCTTGCTGGCATGCAACTAGATTTTGCTCCCTTGGCATCATTGACATGTATGACAGGCAATGTGGATCTACTAGACCAGTCAGTCCAACCTGGGTTTTCTTCAAGGCATGCATTTTTTCCTGCACTGAAGAATCTATATGTTCTGTCCTCAATTGTCCCCTTCGTTTGCTAATTTTTAATGCTCTAAGATGCCGTGAAAGACGTTGTTGTTCCTTAAGTTGTCCAAGGTCACTACTAACTCCCACAAACCTGTGACTTCTACACGCTAGTGTTCTGTTATTTATTTCTTTTTGATGTCCAATTATATATGACTGTTTACTAGTGTTTTGCATTTTCTGACACCATCTTCTATCTGCCACAGATCATAGATGCCAAATAAAATACAGTGTCAGCAACTATAGTCTATGAAAAGCAGATTCTCCAATCACTAGCAGAACAAAGAGTACAAAAAACATTGGTAGGTACAAGTCATAGAGCACCAATTAGCCATGTGAACTTTGCAAAATATAGCATATACACTTGATGTGATTAGATTGAGGGCAGGCCAACCAGGTTTTGAGGATTCCCCAAACTCACATGGAAGTAACTAATTACACTAACACATACCAGCAGCAGGTTGATTGATTCTCATATTTATATGGCGTTCATCCACACCATTTTCCTTTGGGAGATTGCACTCTGCAACTAAATCCAAGAAAACAAAAGCCAAGAGGATAATTCAGAATCTACAGCATCTGAGAACATAAAAATGTCACATTGCAATAAATAAAATGACACATCACCCTTTTGATAGGTGTCAACTGTTTGACCTTGTACAGCAGGAACTCTTCCTAGATTCTGCTCACCTGGTTCTGGTCACAACCCGTTAATAAGATTGTATCAGCTGCATATAGAAAATATGAAAGATACTGTTTACTTTGCAATTTCATATGTTTACTTTGTAAATGTCTAGAACGAGCTAGACGCCGGATTTGGCTTAAGCGAGGTGTTCTTCCTTGTAAATGATCATCAGTGTACTCCCCATTATTATCTTGCACCAAGAAATGACTTTTAGATCGAGCTTGTCGCCGAATTTGACTTAAGCGAGGTATTTTAGCCTGGCAACAGATTCCATCCTGTTCAGCTCCTACATTAGCACTTGCAAGAAGTCCATCATTTTGTGTCCCTATAATATATTTCTGATCTGAAAACATGACAGTTTGAACATTATTGTAAAAACAAGCATGTTATAGAAGACTGTTACAAGCAAATTAAATGTGCACAATATCACAGACCAGTAGAAGTTGCATTGCTAAGATTTTCTTCTGACTTTTGAGCATTTGGATCAGTACATAATCCTGATTAAATCACAATGAACATGACATTAGCTACTATTCAGCACTTTAATTCAATAAAACAAACTATTAATTCTCACAGCCTCAACCTTCACTATTTTCGTCATTTCTGTGTTCCTCATGGAAGCAAACTTCAGATTCTGACAGTAATTCAGCTGACCGTCCAAGTATCAAAAGATGATCAAAGCCCCCGTCATGGTCCTTTCCCTTACTTACTTGCCCTTCACCTAATTGCCTATCCCCATTTTGGTGACATTTCTTCTGCTCCCCCATCCTATCTAACAGTGGTTTGGGCATAGATGGCTCAAGCTCTTCATTGTACTGAACACGTTTTGCCCGTATAGCAGCACGCCTTTGACGTGCAGCAGCATGCCATTGTTTCTTCAGTAATTCCCACTGCACATCACATGCCTATTGCCAAACAGTTTCACTGGTCATTCCAATGTGTTCATCAAGAAATTTCAAACCATTTTGATAGGAAGAGTTCTATATCTATTCACTATGTTTAGTGGTCATCTTCAATTTGATTTTAGCAAAGAAAATAAAAAGTTGTGTCTTTAGTAAGCAATCCTTCACCTTTTGTTTATTAAGCAAAGAGAAGAAAGATAATCAGAATTTACTAAGAACACAGCAAATTATTTTCGAAATGACCCGTCATCCCCTTTGAACAAACATATGCCTCACCACCATTTTGTGAAACATTACACAAATGAAGCATAAATCACATCCACAGAATACGGGCAAGACACTTAAAAAAATAAAAATAGTACTCCACTATTACTTCGCAAATTACCGGTTATTGGTTTTTTTTTTTTTAGACTTTCCATATCTCTATCAAGATTCAAGCAATTCCAGAACCTATTGTGCTATCAATGGGAGTATGAGAGCACCCATTTGAAAATAAAACTACTAACATATAGAGTGACTGAGTGAGCCTTGTGTGGCATGGTAAAATAGTAGACTGGTGATTTTTTATTATTATTATTTGATAATTAATTAAATTTCTTTAAAAAAAAAAAAAAAAATCAAAGAAAGGTGCTACCCAAGTACACAGATGTATACCACAGGAAACCAGACTAGTTATTTGTAGGGTCAAAATTTGATGGACTAGGCAATAACTTTCCGTATTATGAGCCCAACAAATCCTCAACAATGAATTTGTAGAGAATGGGTTAAACAGCTGGACTGGATATGGATTTAGCAACAGTTCATGCAAGCGAAACAGGGCAAAAGACACTCAGGCTAGTATTCAATAAAAGTATCTTTGATCCGAAAAGGTCTTGCATTTATCAACTTCCTAAAAATCCTCTCTCCTATGTGAAACCTGTTTCCTTTATATATATACACCTTTTTCCCTCATCTTCACCGCACATTTGTCCTTCATCTAAGCGTCCACTTGAGTATTAGTCACATCAGAAGTTTGCTTTAATCTGCAATGAGTGGTAGTGGCTGAGGTTTCACTGTTCAGGTGTCTTCTCCACATAAATGCGGCCAAGAAAGTTGCTGCAGTGCATTAAATGCGGTGATGGCAGCTTTATTTGTAAGATATTTCAGGATATCTCCGCGCTTAGGAATGCCCAGCGCTAACTCCCCTCTGAGGAATCTTCTACTTGATCAAGTTCTTTGGAGGTCTGACGAGCGGAACCTCTTCGGACATGCCAGGTTGTCTTCGGACGAAATATTAATCCTTCCTTGGTTGCATTTTCGCCAGGATGGCAGAGCATTGATCCTTTTTAACCTCTTCGGTCAGGAAGTTTTATTCAAATTGGGCCACAGGCCCAACATATGGCGTTGGGCTTTCTCACCCACAATAGCCCCTCAAAATTCCAATTTTTCCCTCGCATCCGAAGAGAAAAAGTGGGGTTTTGACCTCTTGCCAAGTGAAAGCATTGAATTTTTGACTCCACACGTGTGTGCGCGCATGCATCTAGGCGCCTTCTTTATTACCGCTGCTGTTGCGTCGTTTCCGAGGCGTCATTAATTGCTCCAGGCGGCGTCTTGTCCATGAAATCTAATGGCACGTCGCAAATCCAACGGACGAGATTCCCTTAAAAATTTCGGGCGGGATAAGTCCCACCACTTTGCCCACCTCTATATAAAGTCCCAGATGGGGTTGTTTTCTCACTCTACAAATTTCAGACTCTCCAGCGAACTCAAGCGTTCAGACTCCCAAAGCCTTTCCTGTCATCTACTTCGACTCGTCTCAGAATCCGCTACAATCTTCCCGCAAGGCTAAAGAACATCTTCCAATTCGATTCTGCGTAAGTTCTTTGCTCGAGATCTTCGAAATCTATTCAGATTGCCTCTTCGGCCTTTGGTAGATTTTCTTCAGTTGCTGTTTCGCATTCCCCTCCCTCTAACCTAACTCAAAATGGGTAGATTTAAATACCTAGTGGATAGCCCCTCCCAGATAGAGAAGTTTAGGGCGACATATCGCATTCCTCAGGAAGTGGGCTTGAAGTATTGCCCCACGGAGGGCTTACTAACGGACCGAGAAGTGGGTGAAGTTATAATCCCCATTATCGCTTTCCTGGAGGGGGAAATGACCATCCCCATGGGTCCAGTTACCAGAAGTTACCTTACCGCCCATAGGCTTAGCCCTGACCAGTGCGCACCTAACACGTTTAGGATTTTAGGGGCAGTTGACGACCTAAACCATCACTTAGGATTGGGACTAACCTGGCACGATGTGGTACACATGTATGAGTGTCGTACCAAAGAGGGAGCGGGATACTATCTAAGGTCCCGATCCGATGTCGTCAGACTTCTCTCCTGTCTCCCCAAGTCTAATAAAGGGATGAAGGACGATTATCTGATCGTCTCGGGCGCATGGCATGATGGAATTCATTGCCCAACCCAGCCAGGAGAGCCAGGTGGGACATCCCCCATTGAGATTCTCTAACATTTTTTTGCTTTCAGCTATTCGGAATTCCCTTCGTCATATTTCAATCTTTTTTGACAGTTCCATTGCAATGTTTACAGATAGACGTCACGTATCTCCTTGGCCGAGTCTCACAAATACCACGGCCCTGAACTACCTTCTTCGGTCAGAGATTTTTGTAAGTGAAGATGGACAGCTCAGGTCCGTTCCCCTCATCCTCGGCTATACTCCGAAGTCCGAACTTCAGCCGATCGGTAACGCAATAACACTCGGGGATCGCAGTATCAACCGTATTGACGTGGCTCGGAAGAACTTCTTAGCTCCCTTTGACCTCGCCCCGGTGCCCCATCCTAATCCGCAGGGTATACCACTGCTCGTTCAACCCGTTGAACAAGTTCCCCTTGAACCAGTAGCAGAGGAGGAAAGAGTTGCTTCTTCTACACCTTCACTTGACGAGCAGATCAACCAGTTCAGATTTAAGGGTGAGGCTTCGGAAGAGATTCAAATTATAGACGTCGAGGAGGAAACAGATAGGCAATCGGCTGTCCATCCAGAGAGACTAATCGTGTCTGCCTACTCTTTGGACGAAGACATGCAGAGCTTATCAGAGTTGATGAAGAATAGAAAACCGAAGGCCGCCTCCAAAGGCACTGGTCCATCCCAGCCAGCCGCAGATCTCCCTCCTCTTCCTCCTCAAGCCCCTTCAGATCCCAGCTTGATGCCGCTGCCGGATCTAAAGAAGAAAAGGGTTGCGACCGAGGCTGAAGGCATTGAGGCTGTGCCTAAAAAGGGGCTCAAGCAGCAGAAGGTGGCCCATGATACCAGGGGAAAAAGGGCTTCATCTACTAAAAGCAGGGAAGACCCTTCAGCCGCCGATGTGCGCCGGGGTTCTGGGACATGGCCTCCGAAGGTGACGCTGGACGGTGCGGACATCCCCTATGATGCCTCCATCAGAAATTATGGTGGAGGCAAGGCCGGTTACATTGCGGACGCTTTGGAGCAGCCCTTCCTCCTTCCAAGGGACATGGATTCCTACAGACGCTTCAGCCAGCAGGAGCTTTTCTTATCCCTAAAAAGGGATCTAGGCATGGTAAGGGAATTGACCTTCTTACCCTCTTTTTGCTATGTCTAATAACTAACAATAAGGAATGTTCGTCTGTTGTGCAGATCGCCCAGCAGATATTTGTTGCTGAGGAGTGGAACAGAAAGAAAGAGATTGAAGTGCAAGCTGAGGTGCAATCAAGGGAGGAGGTCGAGAAAGCACTGGGCGTTGCAAAAGACGAGTGCGCCCGCATCTTCGAGCAGCTGAAGGAGGAGACGAAGGCGAAGAAAAGTGCGGAGGCAGGACTGAAGAACGTTGAAAAGCAAGCCGAAGACCAACGCCAGAAGTTATATACCACCGAAATCAATCTGGAAACAGAGAGGGCGTTGGTGAAAGAACTTCGGGCTGAGCTAGACAAAGCCAGGGATGCTGCTACAATGGCCAAGGAGGACGCTCAGTTAGCCAAGGAAGTAGTTGAGGCTGAGAAGCAGGCTGCCTACCTGCTGGGGGTGCAAGAGACCCAGACGAGGCTGACCGAGGAGTTTGCCAAGGTCTATAGGGGGTACTGTGAGATAACGTGGGGTAAATGCCTTGACGCGGCCGGAGTTCCCCCAGAGTCTACCCTGAGGCAGCCTGGGAGTGTTTACTACGACCCTGATATCTGTGACCTGCCAGACACCTTGGAAGCTTCCTCGGCCGATCAAAATCTTGCAGTCCCAGCTGAGACGAGCCAAGCACCTCTTCAGACCGGAGATGCGGGTGATCTGCCAAAGACTGATCCAGTGCCTCAGAATAAGGCTTAGGATGTTAAAACTGTGTAATAGTTAGGGCCCTTTATCACCTATTTTGTAATGAAATTGCCTTTTCAATGAATGAAGTAGTTTACTTTTTGTTCATTGTTGCTTTTACGGAGTATGTTAGATTGTGTCATTATGGTTAACAATGATGGTTTAATAACTAAGAGCCAGCCAAAACCACGGTAATCTTTTAGACACGGTTAAACAAGGCCTTATGATAATGACAGTTGACGTAATTTTAGCTTAAGTTTGCATATTCCGCCAAGCACTAGATTAGACTAATAACGTGAACGAGTGTCAACTAACCCAAATCATCTGGTCCGAAGACTACAGGCATGATTGGATTTAAGTTTAAACACTTATGAGAATCGTAAAGGGAGTGTTAACTAACCCAAATCATCTGGTCCGAAGACTGCAAGCATGATTGGATTTAAGTTTAAACACTTGAGAATCGTTAAGGGAGTGTTAACTAATCCAAATCATCTGGTCCAAAGACTACAGGCATGATTGGATTTAAGTTTGAACACTTATGAGAATCGTAAAGGGAGTGTTAACTAACCCAAATCATCTGGTCCGAAGACTGCAGGCATGATTGGATTTAAGTTTAAACACTTGAGAATCGTTAAGGGAGTATTAACTAACCCAAGTCATCTGGTCCGAAGACTGCAAGCATGATTGGATTTAAGTTTAAACACTTATGAGAATCGTAAAGGGAGTGTTAACTAATCCAAATCATCTGGTCCGAAGACTGCAGGCATGATTGGATTTAAGTTTAAACACTTATGAGAATCGTAAAGGGAGTGTTAACTAACCCAAATCATTTGGTCCGAAGACTGCAGGCATAATTGGATTTAAGTTTAAACACTTGAGAATCGTTAAGGGAGTATTAACTAACCCAAATCATCTGGTCCGAAGACTGCAGGCATGATTGGATTTAAGTTTAAACACTTGAGAACTTAACATAACAGAATGGTATCATGACTGAAGGGAAAATTCTTTTAATAGTAGTACCTTTTGAGGTTATTTACATTCCATGGCCGGGGCACTACATGATTATCCAGGTCTTCTAGGAAGTATGCTCCAACGCCAGCCCTCGAAGTGATGCGATATGGCCCTTCCCAGTTCGGTCCCAGCTTTTCCCAGGCTGGATTCTTTGCATTGCCTACTACCTTCCTTAGGACCAGATCACCAGGCTCTAAGGGTCTCAGCCTCACATTGGCGTCATAGCCCTGCTTTAGTTTCTGTTGATAATGTGCCAGTCGGACCATTGCATTTTCCCTTCGTTCTTCAATTAGATCCAAACTCTTTTCCAGCTGCCCGTCGTTGCTGATCAGATCAAAGGAGCTTGTCCTGTATGTTGGGAATCTAGTCTCTAGAGGTATCACGGCTTCAGCCCCATAGGTCATCGAAAAGGGGGTTTCTCCAGTAGACCTGCGAGGCGTAGTTCTATATGCCCACAACACGTGAGGCAACTCTTCCACCCATCTACCCTTGGTTTCGTCTAGCCTTTTCTTCAATCCGTTAACGATGACTTTATTGACAGCTTCCGCTTGCCCATTTCCCTAGGGGTATGCAGGGGTAGAATATCTGTTCGTGATTCCCAGCTCATTACAATAATTCCTGAATGCTTTGCTGTCGAATTGAAGCCCATTGTCCGATATGAGGGTACGAGGGACCCCAAACCGCGTGACAATATTTTTCCAGATAAATTTTTTCACATCCACATCCCTGATGTTTGCTAGAGGTTCGGCTTCGACTTCGACCTACTTGGTGAAATAGTCTGTGCCGACCAGGAGGTATTTCTTGTTTCCCGCTGCCTTAGGGAATGGGCCTACAATATCCAGCCCCCATTGAGCGAAAGGCCATGGGCTGGTCAGCGGATTAAGAACGCCCCCGGGCTGATGTATGTTCGGCGCAAACCGCTGGCATTGATCACACTTTTTGACGTACTCATGGGCCTCTTTCTGCATATTCGGCCACCAATAACCCTGAGTAATGGCTCGGTGAACCAAAGACCTCCCACCAGTATGGCCTCCACAGATCCCTTCATGCAATTCCTCTAGTAAGGGTTCAGTCGCCTCCGAGTGCATGCACAATAAGTATGGGCCTGAATAAGAGCGTTTATAAAGTTTGTGATCCTTGGACAACCAGAACCTTGTAGCTCTTCTCCGTATTTTTTCCGCTTCCCCTTTTTCTTAGGGCAATGCATCGTCCTTCAAAAACTTGATGATGGGGTCCATCCAACACGGGCTGGTTCCGACGCAATGAACTTGGGATGCCTTTTTTCTTAACTCCGTAGGTCTCTGTATGTCCTCGACGAGGATAACCCTTGGCAATTCCTGTGCCGAAGAGGTGGCAAGGGTGGCTAAAGAATCGGTATGTGTATTGCCACTTCTGGGGATGTGCCGCAGGTTGAAGGATTCGAACTCGGATTGCAGGGACTTAGCCAAGCTCAAGTATCCCTGCATCCTTTCGTCTTTCACCTCGAATTCTCCCAACACTTGGCCGACGACTAGCCTTGAGTCCGAGAACATCTCAATTGACTTTCCCCCCATCCTTCGTACCATCTTCATCCCCATCAACAGAGCCTCATATTCTGCCTTGTTATTTGTTGCTGAGAAATCTAGCCTTAATGATTTTTCGATGATAATTCTCTCTGGGGATATTAGCACTAGCCCCACTCCTGAGCCTCGCTGATTCGATGCGCCGTCCATGTACACTCCCCAGGGCAAGGGGCTTCGTGAAGAAACCATACCAACGGTCCTTCCTTTAGTGCCCAGCATTGGTGTTACCTCCTCTAAATGGGGCTCTGCGAACTCGGCGACCAAGTCCGCAAGGACCTGGCCCTTCACTGACGTGCGAGGCATGTACTTGATATCAAAAGCCCCGAGGATCGTCCCCCATTTGGCAATCCTTCCGGTGTAATCGGCGCTTCGGAGTATGGCTCTAAGTGGAAGCTGGGTGAGGACTATAACGGTGTGGGCTTGAAAATAATGGGGCAGCTTCTTCGTACCTAGCACAACTGCCAGAATGGCTTTCTCCAGCGGCAAATAACGAACCTCCGCTTTCTGCAGTGACTTGCTTACGTAATAAACTAGTTTTTGCACACCACAGTCTGTTCGGATCAGCACCAAGCTTACGGCATTAGGAGCCACAGTGATGTAAGCAAACAAGACTTTATCTGGCTCGGGACTGGACATGATGGGAGGTCTAGCCAGGTAGTCCTTAAGTTGCTGAAAAGCAATAGCGCATTCCTCCGTCCATTCGAAATCCTTCCATTTATTGATCAATGAGAAGAAAAGCCTACACCTGTCTGTCGATCTGGAAATGAATCTATTAAGGGCAGCGGTCATCCCAGTCAGCTTCTGAATTTCCTTGGGGCTCCAGGGAGCTCGCAAATTATTGATGGCCTTTATCTGATCGGGGTTAACCTCGATTCCCCTGTGAGTGACCATATACCCTAAGAACTTGCCTGATCCAACACCGAACGAACACTTGGAAGCATTCAAGTGCAGTCTGTGTCTCCTCAGAATTTCAAAGACGTCCCTAAGGTCCCCAATATGCTCAGCTATGACCTTACTTTTTACCACCATGTCGTCAATATAAACTTCCATACTTTTATCCAACTGCGGCTCAAACATTCTGGTCATCATCCTCTGATAGGTAGCCCCTGCATTTTTCAAGCCGAACGGCATTATCTTGTAGTGGTAATTCCCCACAGGGGTTACGAAAGCTGTTTTCTCTTGATCGGCGAGAGCCAGCGGTATCTGATGATAACCCTGGAATGCGTCTAAGAAACTCATCCAAGGGTGTCCCACAGTAGCATCAACTAGTTGGTCTATCTTCGGCATGGGAAATGGATCCTTCGGACAAGCTCTATTAAGATCGGTGAAGTCCACACACACCCGCCACTTTCCGTTTTTCTTTTTTACCACCACCATGTTAACCAGCCATTCGGGGTAAAAGATCTCTTTAATAGCCCCCGCCTGCTTGAGTTTCATCACTTCATCCCTAACCGCGTCAGCGTGTTCCCTCGAAGGACGCCGGAGCGGTTACTTCTTGGGGACGATGGTGGGATTAACGTTTAGATGGTGGCAAATAAAATCTGGGCTTACCCCAGGGGCTTTCGCAGAGTCCCATGCAAATACATCTACGTTTGCCCTGAGGAACTCTATCAGCTCTTCCTTCTCTTGAGGAGGCAGCATGGATCTGACTTGAAAAAACTTCTCTGGGTCGTTATCCACGACTACTCTTGCCAAGCCTTCGCATTCTGCCTCTTCAGCCGAGGTCTCGGTGTCCAGCACCAAAGGCTTTGATTGCTATAAACTCTCTTTGTTACGGTCCAAGGGCTCAGCCTAAGGTTGGTGCTGGATAGCTGCCACTAGACATTGCCTGGATGTAGACTGATCTCCTCGGATCTCCTCGACTATCCTGTCGGACGGATATTTAATTTTCTGATAAAGTGTGGAGGATACGGCCCCGAGGGTATGAAGCCAAGGTCTGCCCACAATAGCAGTGTAGGGTGAGTAGGCATCCACCACTATGAAATCTACCTCCACCGTCTCGTGTCCGGTTTGCACAGGTAGTATGATTTGGCCCTTCGGAATGATCACTTTGCCATTAAAACTGACTAAAGGGGATCTGTACGGAGTTAGGTATTCGGGGGATAAGTTCAGCCCCCTATATAGGTCTGGGTACATTATTTCTGCGGCGCTGCCCTCATCTACCATCACCCTCTTCACGTCGTATCCACCTATTCTCAAAGTTACTACCAGGGCGTCATCGTGCGGCTGTATAGTCCCGATTTTGTCCTTGTCCGAAAATCCCAAAACCGGAACCTCCATCCTGGATCTCTTCGGCTCTCTGTTAGCACTCTCCGAGGACAACCGAGCAACAGACAGTACTATGGATGGGCAAGACCCCGTCCTTCCTAGTGCGGCAAAAATAACATTGATTGTACCCAAGGGAGGTTTCACAGAATCGCCTCTCTTGGGCCCCGCATTTGCGTGATTTCCCTGACCGTATGAGTGGTGTAAAAGGTGCTTTAGTCTGCCTTCGCTGACCAGCTGATCCAAATGGTCCCACAGGCTCCTGCAATCCTCAGTAGCATGCCCATGGTCAAGGTGATACTGACAGTAAAGATTGTGGTTGCACCTTTCAGGGTTTCCTACCATCTTGTTCGGCCTCTTGAAGAATGGTTCATTTTTTATTTTATCTAGGACTTGGTGTACTGGTTCGTGAAAAACCGCATTGACCGTCTAGAAGTTCGCTGTACTTTGTCCGGCCCAGTCCTTCCTCGGCCTGTTGTGGTTCTGCCTGTCCGTCTTGAAATCCCTCCCCTCTTGAGGGATAACCTTCTCCTTTCCCTTACTCTGCTGCTGATCTTCTTCAACTCTTTTGTACTTATCGATCCTATCCATCAACTGGCGTATATTGGTAGCAGGCTTGCGCGTTAAGGACGCTCTTAAGGGATGTTCAGTGGGGAGGCCCAGTTTAAAAGAGCTGATGGCCACTAATTCACAATCTTCCTCTACCTCGTTATACGTTTCCCAGAACCTATCTGAATACGACTTCAGAGTCTCACCTCCTTTCATACTGACTGATAATAGGGAAGCCATAGACTGCGGAACCCTTCGGCACATGACAAAACGTGAACCAAATGCTTGAGTTAGCTCTTGGAAAGAGCTTATAGATTTTGCTTTCAGATTGTCAAACCACCTTATGGCTATCGGTCCCAAGCTAGATGGGAAGACTCTGCACATCAGGGCTTCGTCCCTGGAGTGGACGGCCATCCTCTGGTTGAAATGGCTCACATGTTCCACTGGGTCTGTCCGGCCATTATAGATGATGAATGTAGGCTGGTGGAAACGTCGAGGAAGTCTAGCATTCTCGATGTTACGAGTAAAGGGAGATCTGGAAATCTAATCCAGGGCTTTACTCATAGCGTCGTTCCCTACGCCTCTAGGTAAGGGGTTCTGAGGGTTCCCCTCGTCATGCCGCATTTCCTCATAGGTAAAGGATTCGCCGACTGGCGTTCGAAGTTTCTGTTTGTAAACAACATCCTGTTCGTCCTCCGCATCTTCATCAGAGTACGAGGGACTGTGCTTTCTCTTCGCATGGCGCAACTCCCTCTTTAGCCTATCGATTTCCTTCTGCATGTCTTTGTTTTTCTCTACATGGGACATGTGGCTCTCTCCATGCGACTGGTTTTGATCGTCACATGCGGTGTGTACACTGCCCTCACAATCCTGCCTCCGTTCTAGATGAAGAAAGGGATCGGTGTGCTGAGATGACCTGGACTCCGCTGGTCGTTGCCTTGGTTCAGCCATTCTTTGAGGTGTTGCTTCCACCTTGGCTCAAGCTATTCCCCACAGACGGCGCCAATTGTAGGGTCAAAATTTGATGGACTAGGCAATAACTTCCCGTATTATGAGCCCAACAAATCCCCAACAATGAATTTGTAGAGAATGGGTTAAACAGCTGGGCTGGATATGGATTTAGCAACGGTTCATGCAAGCGAAACAGGGCAAAAGACACTCAGGCTAGTATTCAATAAAAGTATCTTTGATCCGAAAAGGTCTTGCATTTATCAACTTCCTAAAAATCCTCTCTCCTATGTGAGACCTATTTCCTTTATATATATACACCTTTTTCCCTCATCTTCACCGCACACTTGTCCTTCATCTAAGCGTCCACTTGAGTATTAGTCACATCAGAAGTTTGCTTTAATTTGCAGTGAGTGGTAGTGGCTGAGGTTTCACTGTTCAGGTGTCTTCTTCACATAAATGCGGCCAGGAAAGTTGCTGCAGTGCATTAAATGCGGTGATGGCAGCTTTATTTGTAAGATATTTCAGGATATCTCCGCGCTTAGGAATGCCCAGCGCTAACTCCCCTCTGAGGAATCTTCTACTTGATCAAGTTCTTTGGAGGTCTGACGAGCGGAACCTCTTCGGACATGCCAGGTTGTCTTCGGACGAAATATTAATCCTTCCTTGGTTGCATTTTCGCCAGGATGGCAGAGCATTGATCCTTTTTAACCTCTTCGGTCAGGAAGTTTTATTCAAATTGGGCCACAGACCCAACATATGGCGTTGGGCTTTCTCACCCACATTATTTATTGTCAAAGGTTTAAGGCCCCAGTCGGTGTCCTTTCCCTTACTTACTTGCCCTTCATCTAATGGCCTATCCCCATTTTGGTGAAATTTCTTCTGCTCCCCGCTCCTATTTAACCAAGTATTGCACAGGGACTACTCATGATCTTCATTGTACTGAACACGTTTTGCCCGTATAGCAGCACGCCTTTGACGTGCAGCAGCATGCCATTGTTTCTTTAATAAGTCCCACTGCACATCATGAGCCTGTTGCCAAGCAATTTAACTGGTCATTCCAATGTGTTCATAAAAAAAAAATTCAACCCATTTTGTTGGGAAACACTCTCAATCTCTTCACTATTTTTAATGTTCATCTTCAATTTGTTTCAGAAAATAAAATAAACACTTTTTGTTTATCAAGCAAAGAAAAGATAAAAGGATAATCAGAATTTACAGCAAACACAGCAATCTAGTTTTAAAATGATCCATTGGCATACACTTTGAACAAACATGCCTTACCATTTTGTAAACATTAAAGAAACAAAGAATAAGTCACATTCACACAAAATGCAAAAGATACTTTTTAAAAAAGAACAAAAACAATAGAGGTATTTAAAGAGTAGGATTTGTATTTCAACTCTTTGTTTAAATGATTTGTATATCACAAGTTTTTTTTTTTTTTTTTTTTTTTTTTTGAGCAAATTCTCCAAAACTCAAAGTCCTTAAATAGTTAAATTTATATCTAGCTATTCATACTTGCAGTTCTTCTTCAAATCCTTTAATTTTAAACCATCATATCCAATTTCAACCCAGAGGTATTTCACTGCTACAAATTAATGGTTATTGATTTTTTTTTTTTTGGTCCCAGTATGGAACAAAACCTCAGGTTTTAATTAGACTTACCAAAATCTCTATCAAGATTCAAGCAATGCCATTGAAAATTAGTATACTAGCAACATATAGATTGACTGAGTGACCTCTATGTGGCATGGTAGAACAGTACAGACTAGTGTGCCGACTACAACATAGCCTTGGTCCCAAAATTTTTAGACTTAATTATGAACCTCGATTGATTAGTCATGAATGACTACATGTATTTTATGTATTTTTTTTCTTCGTTGAAAAGAAAAAAAAAATTAGAAACTATTAGAGAAATAAAAAAATAAATATATTTAGAACGTTTGAGAGAAATAAAGAATAATAAGACGTAGAAGTTTTTTTTTTTTTTTTTTTTTTTTTTTGAAACTATAAGATATAGGAGTTGGACTTACCAGAAAGTACATCATATTTTGCTAGTGTTATGAAAGTATGAAAGAGACAGGAAGAGGACGAAAAATCTTTATATTGTGTTTAGGAACCCTAATCGGAGATTCCGAGGAATACAAAAAGTCCAAGTTGGGGCACACCGCATGTGTCTCTTTAAGTTTTTGTTTCTTTATGGATTTTTTTTTTATAAAATTAAATGAATTGGAATTTTTTGCGTTACATAAAATAAGGTTGTTGTGCTGCTGCAACACGTGGCAACGCGGGACTGTTGGGTTTCTTTTTTCTTTTTCTTTTTCTTTTTTTGAGAAAAGGGACCGATGGTTTTCTATTTGATAACAAAATAGCAATTTGGATCCTATCAAAAAAAAAAAAAAAAAAACAAAAAAGCAATTTGGATATGTTTGGAGTGATTCAATTTAATTTTATTGGTTAAATTAAAATTAGCCATTTAATTTTGACTTCTTTTTTTGCTAGTTATAGTTAGCTAAATTGATGACGTCTTTTATTGTGAAGCAAATACGTGTGAGGTTTGAATTCCCGTTTATGATGATAAAAAGTAATTATCATGAGCTATAAAGAAAAATATTGAATCATTTTTAATTCAAAATTTTTAATTTTAATTTTTTAAGATCATTTGGTGGATTTTTTTTTTTAAAAGTGTTTAACACTGTTAATTGAACAAAGGTAGACAAAAATATTATATTGGAAATGAATGAAAGTTAAATAATTTAAATGAGAGAAAAAAAAAATAAAAGGAAACTTGAAGATCTGAATTGAAAATATGTCAAAGTTAGAGAATGTAATTTGTAATTTAGTCTATTTTATATAGTTTAACACCTTAATTAAACCAATTGTGCGAATTAACACCCAGGGTTGATTGTGGTTTTGGTCATTATATGTTGATTGTGTATTTACAAATGGTTAAGAGAGGCGGGGGGTGGTGGGGAGTATCTTATGCCTAAATTGTTAACGGCCTCTCATTTATCTATGGATAGGGGGAGTGATGTTTTGGATTCCAGGCTCACTGATTATGTATGTAATTTATTGTTATTTTTTTTAAAAAAAAGGCACGAGCTGTACATTTTTTAATGGTATGAAGCTTAACAAAGTTATATCGGAAATTAGGATATTCATTTCCAATTTGACATTATATTCCAAGAGTTTTGTAATTCAGTGACATTATTTATTCTCATTTATGAGGATAATCATGATTCAAATTCCATCTCTTATTGTTATAACACCAAAAATTTTGTAGTTCAATGAAATTACTTCTTCTCATTTGTGAGGATAATCATGATTCAAATTTTGCCACCCATTGTTGTAACGATCAAATCATCCATACTTATATATATATATATATATATAAAAGCCGAAACATGACATTTATTTTTATTACGTTCCTATTAAGCCACCTCATCCACCACATCATTGACCACACTATTAGTTTTTTTCATATTTATTTTTACCTCTAATTTTTTTTACAATATCAAATATAAAATAATATTGACTTTACAATTTCATTTTAGGTGGTTTTAACTTTACATATTCATCTACTTTAATTTTAATGTTATAACTAAATAATAAATCAATGGAAAATCAAAACAAAAATGTTGTCTATTTATATTCTTCTTAGACGGTTTTAACTTTAAATATTATTTTGCCCATTTATCCTCTTTTATTTTGACTATTTTTTTTCCTAACCTCTTATTATAAATTTGCTACTCTCTCTCAGTCTTTGCATATATTTTCCATACAAAAAAGGTCTCTCTCTCTCTCTCTCTCTCTCTCTCTCTCTCTCTCTCTCAACTTTATTTTTTCATTTTTTTGTTGAAATTTTTTATTTTTCTTGCATCTTTACCTTAGATTGATGAATATTATTGACTAATTCATATGTGTTCCTTGATGCAAGTATTTTTTTTTTATAATTTTATTTATAACAACAAAACTTTTAATGAATGGTATTTGTAGTTGATCTTATTTGAAGAAAATCATATTATAATATGTCAAATTTTGAGTTGTTTTCAAGTTTTAATTGATTTGAAAAAAAAAAATAGTATGGACAAGCTAATGAAGAACAATTAGCGCAATTGAAGACAGTGGTCTTTGTATAGTTTACTTTCACTGTTTGTAAATATTTTGTTTAACAAATTAGTAGTGGATTGTTATATCTTTGTTATATGATGTTCTTAGATGCTTAAATAAGTGCTTTAAGCATTTACGAATATTTTATATTGTTCTTTATCTTCCTTATCTTATTAGTGTATTCTTTGAGATTTTTAAGAAAACAAATTCAATTTTGTGATTAAAATTATTTATTTATCTATTCATTTTTCACATGTTGGATTAGATTTAATATTAGATTATAACAACATTAACACAATACTTCTTCTTCTTTTTTAAAAATTCTCTACCTTTTTCCCCTTTGGAATTGTACCTTGGTTTTTTTAAAAGGAAAAAAAGTTACAATCTTTTGTTTTTCCTTTTTAAAAAAAAAAATTGAATTGTAGTTTTGTTTAGTTTTATTAATTTTTTTAGATACATTTCTTGGTGTTTTTGACTGTATGGTAAAAAAATTGGGTTTGAAAAAGTTTGTTTAAAACTAAAAGAATAATTTCCAAATTATATATACTTTTTTAATTGTAGAGGTAAAAGCCCAAATTCGTATATTGGGCCTTGGGCCCTATTTGAAGATGTTGGTACGTCTGAGAAAGAGTAAAGGATTGGGAAAGGCCTCAGAGCGGAGAATCACGTAAGGAGAGGATAGAGGAATATAGTCTGAAGAGGGTATCCTCCTCGGATTTGAAGAATATCGGTCAAGCCAATACTTGGGCAATTTGGGAGAACTTCTAGGAAGCTCCAACAATAAGAATGAACTTCATGCACGTATAAAGATGACAAGATAGAGAAATATCTAAAGCAAAAACTGCTACCATCACATTTAATGCACTGCAGCAACTTTTCTGGCCGCATTTATGTGGAGAAGACCCCTGAACAGTGCCATCTCAGCCACCACCACTCATGGAGAACCAAAGAAGATATCTAATGGGACGTGTACTCAAGTGAATGCTTAGATGAAGAACAAGTGTACGATGAAGATGGTTTAAAAAGAAAACTATATAAATGTAAGAGACCTCTCATGAGGAGGGGATCGAAGAAAAGAGAAAAAGAAAAAGAATGAAAATTTACTGTAGCTCTAAGAATTGTATTAGCCTTTCAAACAATAATCCATCTCTTCGGACATCAGTTCGTTTAAGTTTGAAGCATGTTTTCGTACTGGTTCACCTTTTAAATCCTTAATTAACTGTTGTTCATTTCACAAACAACCCAGTTCTTTCACCCACTCTCTACAAATTCATTGTATTGGGCTTATTGGATTCACATCTCGTATCTTTTGGGCTTAAGCTACAAATCTTGACCCTACAATTGGCGCCGTCCGTGGGGAGAGCTTGAGCCGAAGTGAAAGCAACGATTGATGATGGCTGAATCAGGTCAACAATCAGCAGAATCCAGGGCATCCCAACATGGGGATCCTTTCCTCAACCTCGAACAAAAAGGTGATCGTGAAGGAAGTGTACACACAATACATGATGAGAGGAGCCAGTCACAAGGTGATAGTCATATCTCCCATGCAATAGGCAACAAGGGCATGCAGCTGGAGATTGACCGGTTGAAGAGGGAATTGCGCCATGCAAAAAGGAAGCGAGCTTCCCCTGATAGTGACGTTTCTTCTGATGATGAAAGAGACATCAGTTACAAACGGAGGTCTCGAACTCCGCCCAGTGAGTCTTTCCCTTACGAAGAAAAGCTCCATAACGAGCGGGCAGTTTAAGAGCCCACCATATAGGGGTGTAGGAAATGACGCTATGAGTAGAGCCTTGGACCAAATCTCTAAGTCACATTTTACGCGTAGGATTGAGGGGGCAAGACTTCCTTGGCATTTTCATCAGCCAACGTTCACCATTTACAACGAGTGAACCGATCCTGTTGAGCATGTGAGTCATTTCAACCAAAAAATGGCTGTTTATTCCAAGGATAAGGCTTTGATGTGCAAAGTCTTTCCATCCAGTCTTGGACCCATTGCGATGAGGTGGTTCGATGGCCTAAAGGTAGAATTCATAAATTCTTTCCACAAACTCACTCAAGCATTTGGTTCATGGTTTGTGACCTGCAGGAGAGTTCCCAGGTCGTTAGCTTCCCTCCTATCCTTAACCATGCAAGAGGGTGAAAATCTTAAAACATACTCCGACAAATATTGGAAGTTGTTTAATGAGATTGAAGGCGACTTTGATGATGTGGCCATTAGTACATTTAAGCTCAGCCTTCCATCCGAGCATGGTTTAAGGAAATCCTTGACTGGTAAACCCGTCACCAACGTGCGTCAGCTCATGGACCGGATTGACAAATATAAAAGAGTTGAAGAGGACCAGCAGCAAGGAAGGGGAAAGGACAAGGTTATCCCTCAGGAGAGGGAGGATTTCAGGTCGGATCGTTATAGTAATAGCAAGCCGCGTAGGGATTTTGCTGGGCAGTCAGGATTAGCAAATACTCAAGCTGTCAACGCTATTTTCAAAGAGCCAGTGCAGCAAGTATTGGAGAAGATTAAGAACGAGCCGTTCTTTAAATGACCGAATAAGATGGTGGGAAACCCTGAAAGACATAATTATAACCTCTATTACCAATACCACTAGGATCATGGGTACACCAGAGAGGATTGTAGAAGTCTATGGAACCATTTGGACCAACTTGTCCATGAAAGCAAATTGAAACAACTCTTGCATCATTCCAGTGGCCAGGGAAGCTAGGCAAGCTCGAAATCTCGTGGAGATGATTCCTCAAGACCCCCCTTGGGAACTATTAATGTCATCTTTGCTGCATCGGGGAGAACAGGATCCTGGCCATCTAGGATAATGTCCGTGGCCCGCCTACCTGCAGGAGACGTTGATCATGATTAGAAGAGGACTAAAAGAGAAATTCCACTGATCTTGGGATTCTCAGATGAGGATAAGGTTGGGACTATCCAACCCCATGATGACGCTTTGGTGGTTATCCTCAGGATTGAAGGGTATGATGTGAAGAGAGTGATGGTGGACCAAGGTAGTGGAGCTGAGATAATGTACCCTGACCTTTACAATGGGCTAAACTTAAAACCTGAGGACTTAACTCCATATAGTTCCCCTCTGGTGAGTTTTGATGGAAAGATCGTTACCCCGAGGGGTCAAATACGGTTACCTGTGCAGGCTGGACTAGAGATAGTGGAAGTGAATTTCATTGTTGTAAATGCATATTCACCCTATATAGCAATCGTGGCCAAATCCTAGCTTCATGCACTAGGGGTTGTTCCTTCCACTCTACACCAGAAGATTAAGTATCCATCTGAAGGCAGGGTTAAAGAAATTTTGGGAGATCAATCTGTAGCCAGAAGATGCTTGGTGGCTGTTATACAACACAAGCCGGAAACTGAGTCATACAACACAAGCTGGAAACTGAGTCCTCGGCCCATCCAGGAGAAGACTTATAGCAGTTAAAACACTCAGCGGTGCCTATCGATAAAATAGCTGAGGAGACAAAATGTGAAGATTTGGTAAAATTCACTATTGGGGAAGATCCAAAGAAGTTTTTTTAAGTCGGCTCACAGTTGCCACCTCAAGAGAAAGCAGAATTAGTACAATTCCTCAGAAGGAACATAGATGTATTTGCTTGGAACTCCTATGAAGTCTCGGGAGTGGATCTAGAATTTATCTGTCACCACCTGAATGTCAACCCACTAGCCATCCCTAAGAAACAGCGTCCTTGGCGCCCATCCAAGGAGCACGCTAATGCGGTACGAGAGGAAGTAACGAAACTCAAGCAGTCTGGAGCCATTAAGAAGGTGTTCTATCCTGAATGGCTAGCTAATACTGTAGTGGTGAAGAAGAAGAATGGGAAGTAAAGAGTGTGCGTGGATTTCATAGACCTTAATAAGGTGTGTCCGAAAGATCCATTTCCTATGCCTAAAATAGATCAACTAATGGATGCAACGGTAGGTCATCCTCAAATGAGCTTCCTAGATGCCTTTCAAGGCTATCACCAAATACCTTTGGCCCTAGATGATCAAAAAAAGACTGCTTTTGTTACCCCCATTGGGAACTATTACTATAAGGTGATGCCATTTAGTTTGAAAAATGCAGGATCTACATACCAAAGAATGATGACAAGGATGTTTGAACCACAGTTGGGCAAGAACATTGAGGTCTACATAGATGACATGGTGGTAAAAAGTAAAGTAGTCTTGGAACATGTGGGTGACCTTCTGAACATTTTTCAAATTCTTAGAAAGTACAAGCTGCGTTTAAATGCCTCCAAATGTTCATTTGGAGTGGGATCAGGCAAGTTTTTAGGTTACATGGTGACTCATCAGGGGATCGAGGTCAACCCCGACCAGATAAAGGCTATAAACAATTTGCAACCACCTCGAAATCCTAAGAAGGTCCAAAAGCTAACTGGGATGACCGCTACTTTAAACCGATTTATCTCTCGGTCAGCAGATAGGTGTAGACATTTTTTCTTGTTGATTAATAAGTGGAAAGGATTTGAATGGAATGAAGAATGTGCCTTAACTTTTCAACAACTTAAAGACTATCTCGCTCGGCCACCAATCATGTCTAGTCATGAGCTAGATGAGGTCCTTTTTGCCTACATTGCTGTGGCTCCTTTTGCAGTAAGCTTGGTGTTGATAACGGTGTACAAAAGCCAGTTTATTACTTGAGCAAGTCACTGCATGAGGTTGAGATTCGCTATTTGCCACTAGAGAAAGCCATCTTGGCAGTAGTACTTGGTGCACGTAAGTTGCCTCATTATTTCTAAGCACATACGGTTGTCGTCCTCACCCAACTCCCACTTAAAGCAATACTCTGAAGCGCTGACTACACAGGGAGGATAGCCAAATAGGATACCATTATAGGGGTTTTTGACATCAAGTACATGCCTCGCATCTCCATGAAGGGTCAAATACTCGCGAATCTGGTGGCCGAGTTCACCGAACCCCCATTAAAAGAATTGAACCCAACACAGAACATGGATGGAAAATCGGTTGGCATGATTTCTCAACAAGGTCACTTGTCTTGGAAAGTATATGTAGACGGTGTAGCAAATCAGAAAGGATCTGGAGTGGGGCTAGTGTTAATATCTCCAGAGAAGATCGTTATTGAAAAGTCATTAAGACTAGGCTTCACAGCCACAAATAATGAGGTTGAATATAAAGCTCTACTGATGGGAATGGCAATGGTTCAAAGAATGGGAGGAAAATCAGTGGAAATGTTCTCGGACTCAATGCTAGTCATCGGACAAGTACTAGGGGAATTTGAGGAGAAAGATGAAAGAATGCAAGAGTACTTAAGCTAGGTTAAAGGTCTACAGTCAGAGTTCGAATCTTTTAATTTGCTACACATTCCTAGAAATGGTAACGCATATGCTGATTCTCTGGCCATACTCGCGACCTTTTTGGCACAGAATCTGCCTCGGGTTATCCTCATCGAAGATTTGCACAAACCTACGGAGATAAGAAGAGAGGCAGTTTGGATTCATCAAATCAGAACTAAACCCAGCTGGATGGACCCTATAATTCAATTCTTGAAGGACGATACTTTGCCTGAGGAAAGGTTCGAAGTTAACAAAGTTCGGAGGAAGGCTACTAGATTCTGGCTATCCGAGGACTAGAAATTATACAAACGTTCTTATTCAGGGCCGTATTTGTTGTGCATGCATCCTGAAGCAAGTGAATCATTCCTCGAGAAGCTACATGAAGGAATTTATGGAAGCCATACTTAAGGTGGATCCTTGGCACACAGAGCCATTACCCAAGGCTATTGGTGATCAAATATGCAAAAGGAGGCCAATGAATATGTTAAAAAGTGCAATCAATGTCAACGGTTTGCACCGAACATACACCAGCTAGGTGGAATCCTTAATCCATTATCTAGCCCATGGCCATTCGCTCAATAGGGCTTAGATATCGTGGGACCATTCTCTAAAGCAGTAGGAAACAAGAAGTATCTTTTGGTCGACAAAGATTATTTCACCAAGTGGGTTAAAGCCGAACTCCTAGCTAATATCAAGGACGTAGACGTGAAAAAATTTGTCTGGAAAAACATTGTCACTCGGTTTGGGATCCCTCACACCCTCATTTCGAACAACGGTCTTCAATTTGATAGCAAAGTGTTCAGAAGTTACTGCTGTGAATTGGGGATTACAAATAGATATTCCACTCCTGCTTACCCTCAAGGGAATGGGCAAGCGGAAGCTGTTAACAAGGTCATATTGAATGGACTGAAAAAAAGACTAGATGACGCGAAAGGCAAATGGGTGGAAGAATTACCACATGTACTCTGGACATAAAGAACTACACCTCGTAGGTTTACTGGGGAGACCCCCTTTTTAATGACTTATGGGGCTGAAGTTGTTATCCCTTTGGAAACTGGGTTCCCAACGTTGAGGACTAGTTCATCCAATCCGATTAGCAATAATGAACAGCTAGAGAAGAGTTTGGATCTGATTGAGGAAAGGAGGGAAAGTGCAATAGTCCAATTGGCATATTACCAACAAAAGCTCAGGCAGGGTTATGATGCCAATGTAAGGCTAAAACCTTTAGAACCTAGTGATCTAGTACTCAAGAAAGTTGTAGGCACTGCAAAGAACCCAACTTGGGGAAAGTTGGGACCCAATTGGGAAGGGTCATATTGTATTACCTCAGGGGCTGGCATTGGGGCATACTTTTTAGAAGACTTAGATGGTCATGCAATACCACGCCCCTGGAATGTAAATAACCTTAAAATGTATTATTATTAATCGAGTTTTATCTTTTGATCAATATGTTCATTTATTACATGAAAGTTTCGGGGAAAGTTTTTAAACTTAAATCCAATCATGCCCGAAGTCCTCGGACCAGATGATATGGGTTAGTTAACACTCCATTACAAGTCTTACAAGCGTTTAAACTTAAATTTAATCATGCCTGAAGTCTTCGGATCAGATGATACGAATTAGGTTACACACCGTGACTCTTTTCACAAATGCTGAAATGGATCTTAAACCATGTTGGACTTCTCGGACTAGGTACTGGATTTAAAGTTAACGCTCCACGGTGTCCTTTATAAGTGCTGCACATAATCCAATTCAGGTAAAGCCCTCAATCATTCACTTTAATACCTGAGACTTTTTTATTTGTTATTACTCAATAAGTACAGTAGCGATTCTTATATGATCCAATGTTTGCCCATACTTATCTAAGGTATTTGCATCATTAGCAGAATATTGTTGTTGGGCTTACTCAGATTAAGACAAATACAGGTTAACATTACTTGCAATAACAACAAATTTTATAAAGTATGTAATGAAAATGTGGAGAATAAAAAAAAACACGTTTTTATTGATCACAAGATGGTATTTCTCAGTTCCTTACAGAGTAAAAAAAAAAAAAAAAATCCTAGTATCTAAGCCTTCTTTGTGGAGACAACGGGGTCAATAGTCAGGCTGGACTGGGTGGCAGCAACATCTGGGGCTTGGTCCTTTGGTTCAGAAAGAAATTTCTTCTTACCCAAGCCCTTACCCTTATCTTGAAGATCTTCAACTTGCTTGCCCTGATCACTAACTTGACCAGACTCCTTGGGGGCTTCAAGAGGAGCAGAAGGGACTTGGCTGACTGAGGGCTGTTCCGAGTCGGGACCTGGAAGTTCGCGAATACCAAGATCGTAGTATACGCTCCCAGGTAGCCTCAAGTCAAATTCCATAGGGACCCCAACAGCATCGAGGGCTTTGCCCCAAGTTATATCACAATAATCCCTGCAAACTGTAGAAAATTCCCCTGTAAGTCTGACTTGAGTCTCTTCCACCCCAAGCCTGTATGCTGCCTATTTTTCAGCCTCAGCTGCCTCATTGATTAATTGGGCAGCGTCCCTGGCTTTCTGAAGCTGAGTCTAAAGATCTTTCACCATTTGTCTCTCTGTCTCCAGATTAATCTCGATCAAGTGCAATTGTTTGCGTTGATCTTCGGCCTGCTTTTCAGCACTCTTAAGGCCTACATCAAGACTGTTCCTAGCCTTGGTCACCTCTTTTAGCTGGTTAAACAGCTTATCGCATTCGTCCTTAAGATTACCTATCTTTTTCTCAACCTCAGACCGGGAATGGGCCTCTACCTGGGCTGCATTGCAGGCTTCTTTATTCCATTCCTCGGCCACATAAACCTGTTGGGTAATCTGCATAACAGAATGGGAAAACTTCAATATAAAATAAAGAAAAAGAACAAATAAAAATGGCCAACAGTTTAATTGGAGAAGCGAATCACGTTACTTACCATGGCCAGGTCCCTCTTAAGGGACAAGAAGAGTTCATGCTCGTTAAAGCGCCTATAAGCATCCATATACATTGGCAAGAGAAGTGGTTGCTTCAGGGCCTCAGCAATGAGACCTGCCTTTCTCCCTTGGTAATTCCTGACCGAAGTGTCCTAGGGGAAGGGAACACCATCCAACTCTAGTTTGGGGGACCAGATGCGCCGTCCTCGGCGCACATCAGCAATGAGAGCATCTTCTCGGCTCTCAACAGACGAAGCCTTTTTACCCTGTTGGTCCTTGGCCACTCTCGGATGCTTATCTCCTTTCGAAGGTTCCATCTCACCTTCCTCAAGAGCTGTATTAGGCCTTTTCCTCTTCAATTAGGGGATTAGCTTTGGGCCGAGGTCAGAAGGGAGCTGAGGAGGGGGTGGAGGAAGATTAATAGTGGGCTGGGACTTAGTGGCTTCTTAGGGCACGGCTGCTTTATTCCTTGCCTTCATAAGATCTTTCAAACTCAGAGCCATCTCCTCTTCCTCTTCTGATGAGTCGTCTAGAATGGAAGTTACTAAGACAGGAGCGTGGACGCTGGAATGCCTATCAGCTTCTTCCTCGGTGTCCGAAAGTGGAATTACCTGAACCTCCCTTGATGCCTCTTCTTCAAAACGAAAATTTTCAATCTGTTCCTCTAGTGAAGAGGCCGAAGAGGCAATTCCTTCTCCTATTGCGGCTGCTTCGAGGGGAATCCGTTGAACTGGAGGGATGATTAATGGTACACCCTGCGGAACCGGATGTGGTACAGGGGGAAGATCGTTCGGAGACAAAAAATTTGGCCAAGATACACCTGTCCGGTTTATGCAATGGTCTCCTTGCCTTATCGTGTTGCCAATCGATTGAAACGTGTCCGAGAGTGGTTTAAAATCTAGAATAAGATGGGCGGCCCAAAGTTGCCCGTCTTCACTTACAAAAATCTCTGATCTTAGCAGATAATTGAGCGCAGCCATGTTAGTCAGGCTAAGCCGAGGAGATACGTGCCTTTTATCTGTTAACACGACGACAGAATTAAGCATAATCAGAAACTTAAGGTGAAATACTAATATGAAAAGAAAAAAATACAATGTTAATAATGAAGATTCTAAATCTATTTCTAGGGAACCTAGATTTGGAATATCCCACCTGGCTCTCTTGGTTGGGTTGGGCAATGAAGACCGTCATGCCACGCTCCCGAAACGATCAGATAATCGTCTTTCATCCCCTTGTTAGACTTAGGAAGACAGGAGATAAGCCTAACAATGTCAGATCGGGATTTAAGGTAGTATCCCACCCCCTTTTGTCTATGACACTCGTACATATGGACTACGTTGAGCCAGGTGAGTCCTAGGCCTAAGTGTCGATTCAAAGCATCAACTGCTCCTAAGATCCTAAAGATGTTAGGTGCACACTAATCAGGACTAAGCCTATGATTATGAAGGTAATCTCTTGTAATGTGACCCATAAGGATGATCATTCCCCCTTCTATAAAAGCAATGACAAGGATTATGACTTCCCCCACCCTTTGGTCTGTTAATAGTTTTTCTAGGGGACAATACCGCAAGCCTACGTCCTGTGGTATATGATACATCTCTCTAAATACCTCTATCTAGGCAAGACTATCCACTAAATACTTAAATCTACCCATTTCGAGTAAGCAGAAAGAGGAAAACACTAAAAACGAAAACTGGGAAATGAGAATTTAAAGGCTGAGGAAGGTGGCCGAGGAGAGAATGAAGGGTTTGAAGAAATTGAAACTTACACAAACTGGGTTAGGGAATGATCTTTAAATCCTTAGAGGGATTCTTGTGGACTTGTAAGGAAGTGATACTGATGATTTGAAAAACTTTGTGAGTTTGAATGCTTAAGTTTGCTGGAGAGTGAGAAATTGTGAAGGAAAGGAAAAATGATCTCCTTTGAGGCTTTATATAGGGGACAGAAAATGAGTGGGAATTATCCCGCCTAAATCCTGAGGAAAAATGTCGTTCGTTGGATCAATGGTTCACCGTTGGATGTCACAGACATAGCGCCGCCTGGAGCAATTAATAACACTTTGTAAATACCGAAACGTCAGCAGTAATCTTGAAGCGCCTAAGTCTATGCTCCCACATGTGGAAATTCAAGTACTTTTACATTTTTTAGCCTTTATTTCTACTGTAGATCAAAATTCCATTTTTTCTCCTTGGCCGCGAGAGAAAAATTAAAATTTTGAAGGGCTATTGTGGGGGTAAAAGCCCAAATTCGTATATTGGGTCTTGGGCCCTATTTGAAGATGTTGGTACGTCTGAGAAAGAGTAAAGGATTGGGAAAGGCCTCAGAGCGGAGAATCACGTAAGGAGTATCCTCCTCGGATTTGAAGAATATCGGTCAAGCCAATACCTGGGCAGTTTGGGTGAGCTTCCAGGAAGCTCCAACGATAATGAACTTCATGCACGTATAAAGATGACAAGAATAGAGAAATATCTAAAGCAAAAGCTGCTACCACCGCATTTAATACACTACAGCAACTTTTCTGGCCGCATTTATGTGAAGAAGACTCTTGAACAGTGCCATCTTAGCTACCACCACTCATGGAGAACCAAAGAAGATATCTGATGGGATGTGTACTCAAGTAAATGCTTAGATGAAGAACAAGTGTATGATGAAGATGGTTTAAAAAGAAAACTATATAAATGTAAGAGACCTCTCATGAGGAGGGGATCGAAGAAAAAGAGAAAAGAAGAAGAAGGAAAATTTACTATAGCTCTAAGAATTGTATTAGCCTTTCAAACAATAATCTATCTCTTCGGACATCAGTTCGTTTAAGTTTGAAGCATGTTTTCGTACTGGTTCACCTTTTAAATTCTTGATTAACTGTTGTTCATTTCACAAACAGTCCAGTTCTTTCACTCACTCTCTACAAATTCATTGTATTGGGCTTATTGGATTCACATCTCATATCTTTTGGGCTTAGGCTACAAATCTTGACCCTACATTAATGATATACAAAATATTTCAAAATTAATTGTATTAAAAAATTAATATTTCACAAAATTACCTTTGAATTCTTGAGAAAAAATGTATTGTTTTGATTTTGGTATAACAGAAATTATATATATTACATTTTGTGATTATTCCTATAATAAATGAAAATACGATTATGATTTACATTACTATTTATTAATTTAGTACAAATTGAAAAAAAAAAAAAAAAAAAAAAAAAAAAAAAAAAAAAAAGAGACCATCCTAAAAATATTATCACGCGCAACGCACATGATCCGTGACTAGTTGTAATAAAAAACAAAACTAAAGTCTCATGCACTATTCTTCTTATTTGTTTACTTTCTTTTTTTTCCAACCTTAGTATATAAGTCTCTTAAAAAAATATTTTTTTGATATATAATTTGATAGTTAAAGATTTATAGTTAAGGATGTTGGGATTTTTGACCATGAATGTTTGTGTTGAAAATATCAAAAAGTGTTAACTAGTTAAGTTATTTGGTTCTTGGATTGATTTTAAGTACAATGCAAAGAACTAATGTATACCAAATGCAACATATGGCCAATGATTTAGCCATATAGGATTTGACCAACCTTGTTGGTTTTGTTGATGGATTATGTTAACAGGGTGTCCTTATAACAATTATTAATAAACTATGTTAAGAAAGTTTTGATAAAACTTAAATGAGAAATATAAAAAATCATAAAAAAAAAATTAATTATTTTTTATTAAACCCAAAAAAATTTTCTAAAAAAAATTCATAAGCTAATACCCACATCCGTTTACTTTTTCCCCTTGTGGATAAGGTCCACCACAAGTCACAACCAGAAAGCAATAATCACGTGGACGTGATTACCAAGTGAATGTAATCTTTAGAAAAATATGGCAGCAGCTAGTGCTCTCCAAATCAGCCCATTTCCTTCTCCTCCAAAACCCAACACTACCTCTCCTCTGTCTCTCTTACCCCATTGCACTTCTCTCAGAGAGCTCAAGCAAATCCAAGCATTTACCATCAAAACCCACCTCCAAAATGACATCAATGTCCTCATCAAGCTCATCAGTTTCTGTACTCTCAGTCCTAGTGCTACCCTTATGGACCATGCCCACCAACTGTTCGACCAAATTCCCCAACCAGACATCGTGGTCTTCAACAACATGGCCCGTGGATACTCCCGCTCCAATGCCCCTCTTCGGGCCATTGTGCTCTTTCCTGATATCCTATGCTCTGGCATTATCCCTGATGATTATACCTTCCCTTCTCTTCTCAAGGCATGTGCAAGCTCTAAGGCATTGCAAGAAGGTAAACAATTGCATTGCCTTGCTACCAAACTTGGTCTCAACCATAACATATATGTATGTCCCACATTGATAAATATGTATTCTGAGTGCAATGATGTGAACGCAGCTCGCCGCGTCTTTGATAAGATAGCCGAGCCTTGTGTTGTTTGTTACAATGCAATAATCACGGGATATGCTCGAAGTAGTCGGCCCAATGAGGCATTGTCATTGTTTCGTGAATTGCAAGCGATTAATCTCATGCCTACTGATGTAACACTGCTTAGCGTACTTTCATCTTGTGCTTTGTTAGGAGCATTAGACCTAGGGAGGTGGATACATGAGTATGTGAAGATACATGGTTTTGATAAATATGTAAAGGTCAACACTGCTCTTATAGATATGTATGCAAAGTGTGGAAGCTTGGATGATGCAGTGTCTGTCTTTGAGAACATCTCTGTAAGAGATACACAGGCTTGGTCAGCCATGGTTATGGCATATGCAACTCATGGGCATGGTTCCAAAGCCATATCACTGTTTGAAGAAATGAAGAGGGCAAGAGTGCGACCTGATGAAATTACATTTTTGGGTCTTTTTTATGCTTGCAGCCACACTGGCTTAGTAAGGGAAGGTTGTGAGTATTTCTACAGCATGAGTGACAAGTATGGGATTATTCCGGGTATCAAGCACTATGGATGTATGGTGGATTTGCTAAGTCGAGCTGGTCGCTTAGATGAGGCTTATAAGTTCATCGATGCATTACCAATCAAACCCACTCCCATACTTTGGCGAACCTTGTTATCTGCTTGTAGCAGCCATGGCAATGTAGAATTGGCAAAGCGAGTGATTGGAAGAATTTTTGAATTGGATGACTCTCATGGAGGAGACTATGTGATCTTATCGAACTTGTGTGCAAGGGCTGGGAGATGGGAAGATGTGAATTATTTGAGGAAACTGATGAAAGACAAGGGGGTGGTGAAGGTTCCCGGGTGTAGTTCAGTGGAGGTGAACAATGTCGTGCATGAATTCTTCTCTGGGGAGGGAGTGCAATCTGTTTCTACAGATTTGCACCGGGCACTTGACAAGTTAGTCAAGGAATTGAAGTTGGTTGGGTATGTTCCTGATATTTCTTTAGTTTTTCATGCAGACATGGAAGATGAGGACAAAGAAATTACTCTCAGATATCATAGTGAGAAATTGGCTATTGCTTTTGGGCTTCTAAACTCTCCCCCTGGTACAAAAATTCGGGTGGTGAAGAATCTACGGGTCTGTGGGGATTGTCATTCTGCTGCTAAACTTATATCATTGATTTTTGATAGGGAGATAATTCTTAGAGATGTCCAACGATTCCATCATTTCAAAGATGGGAAGTGCTCTTGTGGAGACTACTGGTAGTAGAATTTGTTCAGCCAAAAAATTATTTTTATCATTACAGAGATATCTACTGGCTTTAACTGTTGGAATATTCTCTGTCGCATTTAGTGGAAGGTTTGTTTGGTCAGATTACATTTGCATCTAGCATCTCCACATATTTGACATACTCCAGTGATTTTCATGTAATCTGAGAGCTGGGAAGAGCAAACACAACTGGTTCCATGTTCAGGCTCGTAGACATCCACTTGTGTTCATCATTGGTGTATTTGTAATACTGATGTGTAAAGTTACTGACATGAAGCTGGTGTGGATCATTAACTTGCTAGATTTATATAATTCATTACTCATTGTTGATTATGACTTTTACAATTTTCTGTATATTTTAAAGATATAAAGTAATAGTTGTATAGAGAAAATGCTATGTAATATGGTCAAAGACCTTAACTGGGTTAATGCAAATGTATGATGCAAGAATGTGCATCTTTGGAATCTCTTTGTACAAATAAATTGGTTCCAAAGAGTGGAATAAAGCCTTTTGTTGATTTGTATAGATAAAAAGTTGGTTCCAAAAAGTGGAATAAAGCCTTTTGTAATTTAGGAAGATCAATTAATTTTAAACGCAAAGCAAAGGAAAATGATGTGACAGAAGTTGTTCTTGCTCTCAATGAGGACATTTTACTGCTCTGAGTGTCTTTTTGTTGCTATTTTTTGTGCTTGGTTTTCTGCAACGCTATACTCTTTATGTGGCAAGGAAAAAGAAGAAGTCAAAGTTAGTTGTTTCAATATGATAAGTAAATAATAATTTTTTTATACTTTTTTTTCCACAAAAATACAGACAAAACCAATGAAGTTGTGGAAATAAGTCAATAATTTTGTCCCAACTCTGTCCCAAACTCCCAACGTGAAAGGCTAATCCTGTGAATTTGTTTCGCACAACACAAGTGATAAATTAATAGCAATAGCAGAAAGCATATGCTGCGCCAAATATTCTGTCCACACTTACGTTTTTGCCTATAAGTACTGCCATTCACACCATGACACCACCCTAAGTCCAAAAACAAATCCCACAACTCATTGACACACACAAAGATGAAACCCAATTGTGCAATCTTCATCAAGCTTTTATTAGTACAATGCCTAGCAATTGGTTGTGTTTCACAGTTTAGAATTCTTCTATCTTGTACAACAAGTGAGTGGGATTATTTAAGAGAGAGATTATCCTTTTGAACACTAACTACTCTTATTTGATGTTGTCATAACATCAAAACTTTTTTCTTGATTTCAGCACTCTAAATCTCTAATGATGCAGCCAAGATCATACTGTGACACAAAGCAAAGTTGTTGCTATCCAACAAGAAGAAAACCCAAAACAAATTTCAGCATTCATGGGCTTTGGCCTAATTACAACGATGGCTCATACCTGTCCAACTATGATCCCAACAACTCTTTCAATTAATCCAAGGGGCCAATTTCTTATTAGGAAAATGTTAAAGTTGTTATCAATTTTACTATATATAAAACTTATAAACTAACTTGATAATAAATGTAATTGGTGCTACATCGACAACATGAGCACTTAAATTTTTAAAGTTTATATATTTAATTCTGTAGCAATTGCAGCATCGTTCATCATTCATTTTATTACACACGAGTACATAGTTTCCATTCCATCACTAATAAAGTTCATTGTATATCATTCTATAGATTTCAGACCTAATTAGCAGAATGCAAGTAAGTTGGCCAACACTGGCCTGCCCAAGCGGCAATGGTTCCTCATTTTGATCACAAGAATGGGAGAAACATGGGACTTGCTCCGAGTCCATCCTTTACTAGCATGGATACTTTCAAATACCTCTAAACCACAAAGACAAATTAGACCTCTTCCAAATTCTTGAAAGTGCAGGTAACTCTTCATCTCTTTAGTAACTTGAAATTGATTGTTCAAGCTTAATTTCTTAAACCTTCTCTTTGTTTTTTAATTTCCACTATAACATTGAGTAGGGGAAAAAATGTTACCAGGATCCACCTAATGGGAGTTCTTACAGCTTAAGTAGCATAAGTTATAATATAAAAGAAGCAATTAGGCATGCTCCTGGGATAGAATGCAATGTTGATGCATCAAGGAATAACCGGCTTTATCTTCGTGTAGACACTTTTGGGTCACAACTCATCAAATGTCCCGTGCTACCAAAACGGGGATATGCCTCCAATATTAATTTCCCTACCTTCTAAATATAATAAGAGGAAGAAAGTGGAATGTCTCTCTTAAACATCTTTTGCTAATAGTGTATTGGATATTTCGATTGTGGTCCTGCCTAATTACCAATCATTTATATTCTCTTGTGCCATAATATAATCTATGGAAAATAATAATATCTATTATGTACACCTTTACATTGAAGAAAAATAAAATTTTCATTATAGAAATGAAGTCTCTGAATCTTGATTCATATTCTGTGGGTTACTATCAATGATTTTATATTGAATGAGGTTCTTTGCATTTTTATTAAAATTTCTCTAAGAATCTTTGTTAAAAAGAAAATCCTAACTGGCCAATCGTTATGACCTTTGAGAGCATGATACAAAAATACTGAGAATGTTTGACCATGGAATAGAAATAAGAAACAAAGCCAACAAAAACTTAGGCAAACACGTCCAAAAAATAAAAAAAACATTTATGCAAAAAGGTTCATTCTATTACTTTAATTTAGTAGCTTTCCTTCTTTGTCATTTGAGTTACAGCTTATTGGCTTTTTCCAATTACCTTCTACAGCCTTTAGGGCACTATCTTTAGAAGCAACTGCCACAGTAATACCTTCAGCACCTGTATATAAAGAACAGCTTTAACATTGATAGTGCAAAGAAATAGTCACTGAAACCATGACCATTAGAAAGAAGCAGATATTGCCATATTGGTGAACAAAGGATAGATGAAAAACCAATCTTAAGAAACCAAGTTTGATTAAAAAATATATAAAATTATTACCAAATTACTTCAGAGATACAAAGTTTTTAAAGATATCAAGGCAGAGAGGTCCCAAGTTCAGGTGCAATAGTAGTTACGTTTGGCATTTCTGGGAAGTAAGAAGCACTTTAGATTATCAATCACCATATTTGGCATGTAAGAAGCAATTTAGGTTATCAATATTTTGCATATTTTAACTTCCTAACAATGGGGAAGAAATACACTTTCTTTATCTTAGATTTAGGCTTCTTATAAACTTCCTTTTCCTCCTTCAGTAACAACATCACCACCTTAACAAAAACAGTCCCCATGAATCAAAATTCCTAAGCAAATCTAAACATCCCCAGAAAGCATATATTAATCTCCAAAAGGAATATAAGCAAAGCACTTACCAATAGGACTACTATATTAATAGGGAATTTTTTTCTCAAAGCCAAACTTAACTGAAAAAATTTAGTGAAGCCCAGAGGAAATCAAATGCAACCCATGTAATGGTAATGATTATAGAAAAATTGTATTTCTATTGCAATTACAGTGCATAATGGTATATTTATTATTTTCCATACCTTATGTTGTTTAGTTTGTAAAGTTTATTTAATACTTATCCCTCTAAATTGCATTACATGGGGTATGTACATTGTACAATAAAATCTGGCTAAGCATTAGAACACAGTCAATTATTTAAGAAAAAGAAAAAAAAGGTTGGTATTGTTTCTTGGTTCTCTCAGTTTTCTATTTTACATAAACAATGCTTGGGGCACAAATTCTAGTTAAGATATCATTCATGAATTCAGATAGAAGTTTGGATACCAAATAACTTTCACTAAGGAAATATGGTTCTAGTAACCTCAACAGAAAATTGCAAATCCTTTCTAGTGATCACAGAAGAGTAGGACAAGATGTGAAGAACTTGAGAGAGAGAGAGAGAGAGAGAGAGAGAGAGAGAGAGAGAGAATAACAATTAGATTAAAGGGTAGATTTAATGCTAAAGTATGATAAACCTATACCAGTTTTCTATATAACATAAACAATGCTTGGGACACAATTTCTAGTTAAGATATCATTGGTGGATTCACATTGAAGTTAAGATACAAAATAACTATCAATGAGGATGGAAGGTTTTCTATAAGAATTCTTTACCTTGTACTTCCTAAGTGATGGAAATTTTGGTTTAGGCAGTAAGGATGGAAAGTTTTCTATAATATTTTTTTACCTTGTACTTCCTAAGTGATGGAAAGTTTGGTTTATGCATTCTTACAAATACTTTGAGGGAGCAGATGACACATGCCACTAACCTAAACCTTCAACATGTAGTACAACTTTAAACAATGAATAATTCTTCTTCTTTCAATTCCAAATTCATTGAAAACCCAGCACCAAAACAATAATTAAGCTCCACAAAGTTCCACACTACACTCCAAAATCATCACACCAGTATATCTCAAACCCAGTAAAAGACAACACAAATTACATAATAGTTACTAAGTATTTACCATCTAAGCACTCTAAATTATCACACTTAAGCTGACCCAACACAGAATATTGCATACTAAATGAAATTAAACAACTCCAACCCCGCCAAAATAAATAAGAACATGAAGCACAAAGAAAATTTCCAATACCAATAGCAGGAAAAACAAAGAGAAAGTAAGAAAAACACAGAACGGATACTCACAATGTGGATCATGTGGTCGTGAGAGATGCAAAGGAAGTATAGCAGTGTGGCTTGCTGGGGACATTGACCAATAATATTGAAAGCCAAATTGAGAGTATGCAAACTTATGCAGGTTTCATGGCCTGAGATTGACAGACCCTCTACTAGTAACCTTTTTTAGAATATTCATAACACTTTTGGCTCTGTGACTTAATCGAGCGAGTCTGCATTGGAGTAAAGAGAGAAAACTGAGAAGAGCAGTTATTAAGTGGTAGTCGAATGGTTGGGTTCTAAAAATAAAGCATTAAAAATTAAAAATTAATAATGGTTATGTGTAAATTTATGAGACCTCTAAAGCTGACGTGGCATAATTGTAGAAGGTCAACAAAAAGACAAACACTTCAGTTTTATAGTATTAATAGATAATGAGAACAAACTAAGATTTTTGAATGGCTTGAATTTTTAAAAAATGTACAAAATGATTTCTTATACATCAATACCTCCACATTTCTTTTAACTTAAACATGTTGTCTTCAGGGAATGCATACAAACTACAAAAGTGGGAGCCGAATCTTCACAAATTTTCTTGTGCTGAACATACTGATTAGGAGCTTTCTCACATTTTCCTTGTTCATTGTCCTCACTTTTCAATCAGATCCCACTATCCAATATCTTACCCCTACTTTTCAAAAGGAAGCTGCAGTAGCACTTGAGCTTTGTTGATAAACAACAGTACTAACCTTCAACTGTTTATGCAAAAAAGCATACATTTCATGTGACACTTATAAAGGAAAAAATAATGGTGCTAGATAACCTGTTTCATAAAATAAACTTCACCAGCATGATTTTTAGTAGTCAAATAATGATTATGTAAATTTCCATTCTTAAATTGCTAATAGAAATTGCAAGTGCAGGCAAGATTCAATGTCTAGAAGCAGGGGAAAAACACAGAGAGAGAGAGAGAGAGAGAGAGTTAAAAAACAAAAAAAATGGCCCTAATGCACACACATAGCAGAAGAAAAGGAACAAGAGTACAACTAAACCTAAGGTACAAATAGTTCTAGGTCTAATTATTATATTCAATTGCTCCAAAAGTGTCTTCCACTATCTTTAAGGGTCCAGTACTGCACCACCTGATGTAATATTTTTTTACCATAGGTACCTTGGGGTTGAGGCAAAGGGACTCATTACAAAGCATTAGCAATATGGAAACATCTTGACAAAGTGTGGAAAACAACATTTGCTAGAGGACAGGAAATACTGACCTCGATTTTCAGATAATGCATAAAGCTATTAATAAATTTGAGCAAGCTAAGCCATAGGAGTGATAATCTAGACATTGCAATTCCTTGCATGTTTAAGGGCACAAACTCCTTGAAAAATTATATTGCAATTGAATTATAAGATCATGAAAAGGCATGTAATACACAAGGAGAAGAGAATATACGAAAGTTTCATCCCCACAGAGCTGATAGTTGATGTGTTTACAATGACACAAAGCGAAAAAATCTGTCAGGATTTTGCTCGATAAAACTATATAAAATGGACATTGTACATGAAAATGAAGCAAAACATATCTCAGAAATTCATGGTCATGCCATAGGATGATATAGACAGGCTGGATGAGAAGAGACAAACCAAGGAGAACATTTAGCCAAACATATAGAATATAAAAAACAAACTACAGCTATCTATCTAACACAATTAATAAAAAAGTAAAAAAAAAGGATTCCACTTATAAATCACAGTAAAGAAAAAGAGCATCAGTTAGATTCCGCGTTGTAAACTCTCTTCTCACCAAAAGATTATCATTTAATACTTTCCAAAGGAAAATAAGCACTTTGAGAGAGGATTAAGCTTCCATAGGTCGGCCCACATTTAAGAACTATATCTCAGAGTTTTGCTTCTTCCATATAAGCATTCACTATGGAGAAGCCAGTAGGCTTGGTTGATTCATGGGGCCTAATTAGTTCAACTGCACTTCCCGACCTAAGAGTTTGCACCTTCTAAATAATAGAGTTAGCTACATGAGATGCATATCAATTCCTCACTAATGCACAATTTCATTGTGAGGTAGCTTGGTCAAAAAAAAATCAAAAGCCCTTGTAATATGTGGATAATTACCCGCAAACACATTGGATCTTACATTAAGCTAAAAGTCATAGTTATTAGGAATTGAGTTCCCATTTCCTACCAGCCATTTAGCTTCTTTGAGAACAGATAATCCCATTGTTTTTTTGATAAATATATAATTTCATTAAAAATAAGAAAGTTGCTACCCTCGTACACAGACTTGAATCAAGTACAATTTTCTTTTCACTTCTTATATAACATGAAAACTTCCTAGAAAGTAGTGTGAATCTGGACCCATCCTCAGTTTCAAGATGTGATAGTAATTTGTTTCTAATTTCCATGGGTTGGTAAGTAGTCATTGTATCAATATTATAATTGCTAGTTCGACGCATAATACATATATACAATTTTTAAAAAGCCTTTTTTTGTCTTTTGACATGTAATGAAAAGTTATATACAAATTGAAGTTGGGTTTGGGGAGTTAGTGAATGACCTGTCTAATTTAAAACTTGAACAGTGGTGCACCTTGTGACATTTTGTTTTCAAGGTTTTAAAGTCCTTAATAACAATTGAAATTTCTCTTGGGCATGTGTAGTCAAGTTTATTGTTTGTGAACTCTCTTGAACTAGTTTGAACGATGCTATGAAATACTCTTAGTCCTTTAGCTCCGCAACACCCACCCCCCGGGCCCCAAAAAAAGAAAACAAGAAAAAAAAAGGGAAATAAAAAGCCTTCAACAATTATGTTTCATCTATTAAATAAATTCTTAAAATACACCCACATCCATTTTTATGAGAAAAAATATATATATCAGGATTAAACATGATCTGAATACAATATCAAGTGAGACCTGAACCCACATTGTTTATCTGCATGATTGTGAAGCTTCCCCTTTCTCTAGTATGGACTTTGGGGAGGGGGGTTCGGTATTGGGGTATTTATGTTAGAATACCACACATTTTATGAATATTGAACAGAATTTTTATTGCTGAGACAATCAATCTTTTTTTTTTCTTCTTCCCCCCCCCCCCCCCCCCCCTAATCAGAGTATTGGGATTGGTACTAGCAGTTTTCTCATAATCAATCTTTATTTCTCTAAGAGCATTCCCATCCGGGATTCCAAAAAAGTTATATTTTACAACCTCAAAACCTACTTTATCTATTTTACCATCTCATTTTACAATTCACTCAACATTTCAGTTACTATTTTTATATATAACTCATTAAAATAATATAAACTATACCATTAAATAATATAAAAAATTCAGTTTCTCTCTATTCACTTCCATCTCTCTTTCCCCTCAACCTTTTTGTCTCTCTCTCCGGCAAACCCACCTTCACCTAAACTCATGGAATTTTTTTTTTTTTTTTTTTTTTCTGCAGAATTGCTAGTCTGCAATGCAAACCAGTTTTATTTTTTCTGCAAACCAGTTTCTTGCTTCCCCTGAGTTTGGTTTTTTCAGAGTCGTTATAATTTTTTTTGCATAAAAACTGGGATATTTATTAAAAGAAACACAGAACACATAAACAGAGTTTTAAAACAAAACAAAGCAGACACACAGGATTGAACAAAACACAAAACTGATACTACAACTACAACGGACAGAACAACAAAACAATACACTTATAAGTTGATATGATAATGATATCCATTGCCATTGGGTAAAAGACACAAATGAAACAGTGCTACTAAAAAGGGAAACATACCTTGGCATCAAATGCAAAAGAAACCAGACAGAAACAAAAGAGGAGAAACAGTTTCAATGTGATTTTTTTATTGAGGTATATTTCTTCTGAGTTCATCAAAATATCCTCAGTTTCTTCAATGATGAATAGAGATTGAAGTTGACAAACTCATGGGCCATTGAAGTTGAAAACAAACAAAACCCACCACAAATGGTTAAGCCAAAATGCATATCTGCCCTGCCCAAGGCTAAGTTGTATTCACTTGTTGTATCCATAGGAAGCCCCACCTTTTTCTCTTTTTACTCGAGAGAACAGAACGAAATGTTTAGGCTGGTGGGCACTAAGGTCTAAGGGCCTCAATCACCCTTTCAGGAAATATTTCTGGGGCTGCAAAAGCAAAATAGCTTAAAAAGCTTGGTGGTTGGCTCAACTAGCCAACTCATGCATGACATAGATGTGTCATCAAGGACCAGAGGAGACTAATATTCTTCTTTATCATCAGATTCATAAAATGTCAACTCATGCCTGTAATCAATGACATCATCATCATCACATCCAGCAGTTAGAAGGGGCAAGTTAGGTATTACAGATTCTTGAGGAGGACAAGTGCATTCTACGTGGACCCCCCACCTTTTTATGAGGGTGGGATTTAGTGGCTCAATATGAGGATTGGGTTCAACATCATAATGTGCGAAACAGGTTCTACATGTAACCTCAACGCGATTCTGGTCAGTTGGATTTGATTCAATCAAACGCTGCTGCAGAAGCCATTGACATGGAGAAAATAAGAACAGATGATTATAATTATTTTCAGATGGACGAAAATACCCATATTCATGTTCTTTAGAACCATTGATGGAAATGTAAACATAACAATCATAAAAGCGCTTATGTGCCTCATCTGGTCCAAGAGCAATACAGACAGCCAATTTTGGAAATTTGCAACCAACCCAGAATAATATGGAATTTTCAACACTTTGATGGTTGAACCACTTTGGAATCTCAGTTCCTGGTACATAAAGAGTATGAGCAATGTCCCCATGTTCATATTCAACACCCTCAATTTCAGATGGAAAATAATTGGAGAACTGTGGATCCCTTGATCTGCCCCCATCTTCAAATTCAGCACCCTCAGTTTCATTTAGGAAATAATTGGATAACTGTTGATCCATTGATATGTACCCATCTTCATATTCAGCGCCCTCAACTACAGATGGTAAATAATTGGAGAACTGCAGATCCATTGATAAGTCCCCATCTTCAGATTCAGCACCCTCAGTTTCAGATGGGAAGTAATTGGTGAACTGTGGATCCATTAATTTGTTGCTTCTTGCATTACCACATGCTCTATTTGGTAAAATCCCTATAATTTCTATTACCTGCATGCAATTAGAAAATTCAAGATTTTAAATTTAGCAAATCTTGTAAAGTATTTATAAAAAGTAACAAAAATTGTTTCTTTATATCTTAAAGAAAGAGAGAGACCTGATTCAATAGTCCGCTTGGCGATTGAGAATCCAACAACATGCAATTCTCTGCAAGAACGGTTCTTATAGATTGGGGAAGTCCTTGAATTTCACAAAGAAGCTTGCAATTCGAAATTAAAAGTGATTCTAATCTCAGAAGTCTGCTAATGCTTTTAGGGATGGTAACAATATTGGTTTCAGATAGATCTATCATTTCCAATGCGGGGAAGTAATGAAGCTTCATCAAAAGATCCAGTGGTTTCATCTTCACAAACCCATATCCTGAAGAGATATCAATAGAATTGCATGTTGGTCTCAATTTGGTAGTAGTAGTGTCCAATATCCGAAGCCGTTGCAATTTATAAATGCTATTTGGAAGATCCCGGAGGTTTTCGCATTTATCAAGGCTTAATGTCTCAAGCTTAGTGAGATGCTCAATTGATGAAGGCAACTCCCTAATGCCACTCTCACCTAAATATAAAATCTCCAAACATCCCATTTCTGAATGAAAATTAGGGAGGTTCACAAGCCCTGAGCAGCTAGTAAGACAGAAATATTTAAGAGATTTCAATCTGAGTTGGCTTGGAAGAAATTGAAGTTTTCTGCAATGAGCGAGGTTCCATCTTTTAAGCTTTTCAAGAGATCCAAAGCATTCATCAATCTCAACTAAATTTTTACAAAAAGAGAGGTCCAAATTCTCTAAATTTGGGGCCCATAATTTAGGTAATTTCGTAATAAATTCACAACGTTCGAGATTGACATCTTTCAAATTTTCTAACTGCCACTCCTGTAGGGAAAACAAACCAAAAGTTAACTACAACAAAATTTGAAATAAAAATTTAATAAATCCCAATTTAAAAATATACATAATCATACCTGGTTGATTAGCTTCGGCAGTCTAATGCAATTATGTGGCATCTCAATAGCAACAAGTTGTTCGGGAAAATATTCGGACGGCCAGTGAAAAGGATAATTGGGCCACTTAAGAAGTATTAAATTGTTGGGAAGAAATTCAAGTGGTTTACAAATATGTACATTCTCAACTATTAGAAATTTGAGATTTTCCATCCTTTTGAAAGCTTCAGTGTGTAGTTGCACCTTTACTAGTTGAGGCGAATGCAACATTATGCCTCGAATTTTTTTTGATCCCTAATTGGAGAAGCATCAAGTCAACTATAGAAAGTAATAGAATTTTCCAAATGTATAATGATTTTGAAATTTTAAGCAAAAACAATAATACTGATGAACTAATATTTTATAAAAAGTTAGAAAGAAAGGAAAATTAAAGAAAAAATACAATACTTTCTACCTAGTGAAAAATAAAAAAATAAAGAGCAAAATAATTGAAGAAAAAGAACTTATACCTTATTACTTGTTAGTACTTCAAGCGAATCCTTATAACAGTATAACCTACTACGTTTTCGGAGGATGTCTGGTGCTTGTTGTCGAACAATTTCCTTGCCCATTTGTTGTATCAAGTCATGCATTGACAATCTACCACATTGATCAACAACTATGAGACACTTATCAACAAGTCTTGGAATACCATAACTTGGATATAATTCACAAGCATCCAATATCTTTACAACATAATCTTTGTACCATCCTTTGAAGAAACATGCAATATCAAGAAAAATATCTTTCTCGGTGTCATTCAATCCATCGTAACTTACTCTAAGTATTTTCTGAATGTCTTTATTGGGAATTTTTTTATACATATCTAATGCACTTTCCCATTCATCTTTAGCTTTTCCACACAAATCACGAGCTATTATTTCTAGAGCAAGTGGAAGGCCTTTGGCAAAATGTATGAATTTAGTTGCAAGTTTAGAATAATCTTCATCATGAGATTTGTTTCCAGGAAAGGCATGGTTTTTGAAGAGTTGAAGAGCTTCATCGTTGTTTAATTGCTCGACCTTGAATTCCTTTACCTTGTAAGTTGTACAAACTTTTTTTTTAAGGGCAGCTAACAAGCACCTATCTCTTATTGTTATAATGACTCTACTACCAAGAGCAAACCAATTACAATTTCCAAGCAAATTCTCTATTCTTGTCGAATCATCAACATCATCAAGAATTAAAAGAACCTTTTTACATCGAAGTCTCTTCTCTATCAAACTGATTCCTCTAAATATGTTACCCACTCTCCAATTTTCATCCACTAAGATGTCATTAAGAAGTTGCTCTTGTAGTGTGATTATGCCAGCATCCGTCCCGAAATTTTCTCTAACATTCATTAAAAAGCTGCTTCCATCGAAATGTTTAGCAATTTTATTATAAACAGCTTTTGCAATTGTAGTCTTTCCTACTCCGGGAAGGCCATAAATCCCTACCACGCAAAATTCATCTAACCCAATATCTAAAAGTGACACTATGGCCTCTGCACGATAATTTATTCCAACTGGGTATTCAGCAACATATAAAGGCGTCCAATTTACTTTAGCATTTGCTATCTCTTCAACAATGTTTTGGATGAAGTGAGATTCAGATTTATATGTAGCGCAGCTGACAATCACAGAGCATAAGAAAACATATAATTAGATGGATTAGCAGGTTAACTACGAATTCAAGATAACTGGTTGTGAGCTGTAACAAACAATTGACGCATTTTTTGATAAAGTAAATGGAATGTAATTCATGTATTTTTGATAACTGTCATTGATATAAACATCATATTAGCAGTACAAACTCAACAAAAGCATGAATTATGATATCAACAATCAGATACGTACCCTTTCTTGTAATGCCATCCAGATGCATTAGCTGCTTTTCTTAGAGCATCCCTCCACCTCTGCACCTTGTTCTTGTTATCCTTCAACTTCTTTTCATGTTTAGCGAGTGCTTTTCCAAAGTTCCCCTTTTGATTTCGTATTTCTGATGGATCAACATTGTAAAAGACTGGATGAATTTTCACCCCTTCGTCCTCTTCTCTACACTTAACAATCTCAGCAAGTTCATCCAAGCACCATTTGGACTCTGCGTAGTTTTCAGAGAAGACAATAACCAAAATCGATGAATTTTTTATGGCTTGGATAAGTTCTTCCGAAATTTCGTCTCCCCTATGAAGTTTATCATCGATGAAGGTGTAGATGCCTTTGTTGCACAAAGCCTTATACAAATGGCTGGTAAAACCTTCGCGGGTATCTTCGCCTCTAAAGCTCAAGAAGACATCATAGTTCCATCGGAAAGTGGAAGAAGAAGAAGAAGAAGAAAAGGAGGCTCCTTCACTGTTCAGGAAAGTCATTGATGGAATCGATTAGACAGAGATGCCGATCTGACCCAATCTTGGCAGTGTGGACGGTGAAAGCCGATCTAACTTGGCTGATCTCCGCTGGTCCTTAGCTTGAGAGAGGCAGGTCTTCCTCGAAGGTGTGTTGGCGGTGCGGTGGAGCAGGGCGGAGATTCTTCGTCAGCTATAACTCTTCCCTTTTCTCTCTCTTTGTCTGTGCGTTTTATTTTTATTTTTATTTTTTTGATAAATCTTTGTCTGTGTGTTTGACAAAAAGGAAAGGCCGAGCGGACTTTTTTTAATGATAAGTTTTTATTTTAATAAAAATTAATGACAAGTTTTTTTTTTTTTTTTTAAGGAAAATTAATAAGAACAATGAGTTCTTTTCCTTTTTTTTCTTTCTTTTTTTTTTTTAAGAACAATGGTATCTGTGGGACCCCAAGTATTTAAACAATCCCGGCCCAATACATAGCCGGCCCAAGGCCCGCGCCGAGGAGAGTTTGTAGGCCGAGGGTAAAAGGGAAAATCCTAGGCCCTTCAGGAGTCTCGCCGAGGATGCCCACCTCCTCGGCGAACCGACGTTGATAAAGGAAAATATCTCCCCTTCATTAAATAGGCTTCACCAACATTCTGGCCGATTTAATGGTGAGGTGACCAGTGGGCCCAGGTGCCTTAGTCACTTCAACTAATGGAAAGCCTGCAAAGACGGCTGAGAACTAACATAAAGCCTGCAAAATCAGATGATGGGACAAACTCTTATCCACAGTGACCGAATAACCGACAGATGGACGGCTGAGATTAACTAAAACAATACTATATAATCAAGAGGATTCTCAACAAAAAAAAGAGGATTCAAATATGAATCAGTCCAAAGAAAAAGAACAGAATATCTATCAACTCTAAGAAAAATAGATCCTCGGCTTGAGCCGAGAACAAATATGCTTCGTAAACACATAACCAAAGTGATGATCATTCCCTACAAAAACACTTAGCCAAATTTCTTTGAGGAGATCCCTATGAATTTCATGTCATCTATTATTTGTTATACACTTCATATCAACCGTTGTTTACTTCGATATTGTCAAGCCCTTTTACCCACACTCTACAAATTTTTATTATTAAGGGTCCATTACAAATTAAGTCCCTACAGTATCAATAATCCCTTAAATTAAGATTAGATAGGTTTAATTATCAGAAAAATATTTAGATAGGGTTTTTCTTCAAATAAAATAGAAAGAGTAATTAATAAGTTAATGATTATTAAAAATTAAAAGATAATATTAGGCAAAAATTAATAAAAAAAATTTATTCCAATTTACATAGATTTGATAAATTTTAAATTACAAAAAATTTTTAAAGTACTTGCACCAAATTAGCATTGATTTGTAAAGATGAACAAATAAATAATATAAACATGGAAATTAAAATTATTCTCCTAACAAAAATGATCGAAATTTTGGAAAATATTACTATGAGAAGATTTAAAAGATATAATTATTGGAAATTTGAAAAACATAATTGTTGGAAATTAATATAAATAAATGATAAAAATTAAAAAAATATTAAAAGAATATTAAAAAATGAATAAAAAAATAATATTTAAATGAGATAAAAAAAAAATGATAAAAAGTAGTTGGAGAGTACGTTTGAAAAAAAAAAATAAGTAAAAGACAAAAGTAACTGTCCACTTTTCAAACTGTACAAAAATTTAGAGAAACAGATAAAGATGCACTTACTTTAAAACGAAAAAGTAGTTTTTTTTTTAATTATTAAAGGGTGAGATAAATAGATTTAAGCACAAATGAAAAACTAGTTTATTTGTTTTTTTTTTTTAATTATTAAAGGGTGAGATAAATAGATTTAAGCACAAAATAAGCTAAGGTAACAAATTAAAAATGCATTTTAAGAGATTTTTAAAACAACTCCAGTGGTACAAAAAAAAAAATTATAAGTATCAAAATGTCAAGTTTTTAATGATAAGTAAAAAATTATTATATATATATAATAATAAATGAAGCTGAGAAAAACTCAAATTAAAATTTTAAACTAGAGTTCCAATTTTGTGTCATGTGTCAACAGTTATGCAAGAATCACACAATAATTATCCTTCCAATTGTTCAATTAGAATCTAAAATTGAAGTTCAATTTTGCTCCATGTGACTAAATGTATATGAGCTCATTCTCATTAAAATTACTCTTTTTAATTGAATTCTCAATTTTGTGCCACGTGTCTCATATAAGTTTTTGAATTTTTGTGCCAAGTGAGTTACTGTATCAATTAAGTTTTCTTAATTTTACCATTGCGCACCCTTGACGCGATGGTCATTCCACAAATATAAGTTTTTATGAGGTGTGGAGGGGGCAAGGAGGAAGTTTCAATCTCCAAGAGGGAGTTTCATATACATATATACTTAAATTAGATTAGAGTAGAATTTCTATCTTGTAAAAATTAAAAAAAAAAAAAAAAAAAAAAAGCTTTCTTAATTTTACTGTTAAATGCAAAAACCAAAGATGCTACAATAAGAACTTGGCTTGGGTATAAATGCATCCAGCCATTAGCATGGCAACACGTGACTATTTTTATAGGGATGAAATGCACTGAGTTTACTATTCACAGAGAGAGAGAGATCGATCTAAATTGCTCCACCGTCAGGCTCGTCTTCTGTTAAAGCTTTGGTTAAGATGCAAAAACAACTGAAACTCTGGTGGTGAGAACTTCTCACTGAGAATGGGTATTCTCTTTACTATAGAAATGAGTTTCACAAAAGCTATTATTGAAAGTGATTCTTTGCAAGTAGTTACATGCTTATAGTTTTCTCAAAAAAAAAAAAAAAAGTTACAGGCTTATAGCTCTTCGAAATCCTACAAAGAATTCATACTTACCGGGCCATGTCAATGAAGATGCTAGGTTGGCTGCAATGTCAAGCGTGAAGCAAACCAAGCAGTACACATATTGGCGTGAAAGGCCTTAATACACAGTACTTAAAATGTTTGGTTGGAGGCAACCCCCTTATCTATTGCAGACGTTGTTCAAAAGGATTTGATGTAATTGGTTTTTAATTTCATTTTTCAATGAAAGAAATTTACAGTTCTCAACCAAAAAAAAAAAAAAAAAAGAAAAAAAAAGAAAAAAAAAAAAAAGATAAGTCTAATGTCCCTCAAAATTTTATATTTATATTATGGGGACAAAGTTTGGGTCCAATGTTTGGGATTCTATTTGTTGATTCCGTGTGTTTTTATGTGTTTGAAGCCAAATATGTTACTGCAACAATGTCATTCTCGGATTCTAAATTGTCCTCTCATGGTGGAACCACAAAGTACAAAGCCTTCCATCAAATTAGTCGTGATTGTCAATGCACGCAATCAACGTTTAGACCTCAATTTGATGGAAAAAATAAATCAAAATTTAAAGGTAGAATCAGAGTTGGATTTTTTTTCTTCCATTTTCTTATTTAATTACTCTATAGCAAAACTTGATTCCTTCAATGTTGTGTCTCTGAATGAATCTAGGATTAGTTGCAGCATTGAGGGTGTCTGGCATTATTTACTTCACCCTAGAAGAAGATGGTAACTTGAAATTTCTGCTACTTTATTAAGGAAATGTAAATTGCTATTTTCTTATTTAAAGTGATAATTCTCATTTCAAAAACTTTCAGGCCTAGCTACAGCAACTGGAAATATTTATGGTCTTTATACCTGGACTCCATGGCTCCCATGTGCATGTTCTTGGGGACACAACAAACGGTTGCACGTCCCAACGGTATACTTCAATAAACATAATGTTTGTATCTTTCTATCTAAAGCGTTTAGGGGAGAAGAGAAGTAAAGAGTCTCCACTTTGTTCCAATCAAATGCCATTTTGTCTTATTCTATCTGCCTATAGGACCATAATTCAATCCTGATGGTAATTTGTTTCTGATTTCCTTGGGTTGATAAGTAGTCATTGTATCAATATTATAATTGCAAGTTCAATGCATAATACATATATACAATTTTTGAAATCCCTTTTTTGTCTTTTTTTTTTTTTTGGGTAAAATTCGGGGGATAATTATATTAATCAGTATCAGTTAAGACCCCAGTAAGACGAGTACATATTACAGCATTAGAATCAGTAGATAAGACCATCATATCAAAAGGAGGAGTTAAATAATAAGCAAACGGACCAGATTGGCGGTGGCCGAGCTTTGCCAGCAAATCAGCAGCTTTGTTGGTTTCCCTGTAACAGTGCTGGAGGTGGTACTCTTGGAAAGCTTGGAGAGTGTTCCTGCAATCATCCACAATGGGTTGGGCTAGCCGGTTAGAGGCGTTGGGTTAGAGAAAGGTTAACAACTTCATAAGCATCCACGATGATAACAAGTTTCTCGATGCCTAGAGCTTCGGCCATAGTAATACCATCCCTTAAGGCCCAAAACTCAGCAAGGAGGCAGCTTGTGGTGCCAATAATTCTGGAGAAACCCTTGACCCAAGAGCCATTCAAGTCTTTGAGGAGGCCTCCCCCACTTGCGCAGTTTCAGGAAGAGAGAACAGAGGCATCGGTATTAAGCTTATGCCAGCCCAAGGCCAGTTTAACCCAAAAGACAGGAAGGGGGATTTTTTTACTGCGATTACCAGACCTTTGGATGAGGAAAAAGAACTCAGCAGGCAGCAGCTTTAGCAATACATTCTTTAATAATGGGAGGATTGGGCTGCTTTCCTTGATAAGCAACCAAGTTTCTATTTAACCAGAGAGACCAGAGCCCAAAAAGGATGAGAATTTTCCAACGAATGTGGAGGTGCCTTGAGATGATGCCAGAAGTACCATTAAATTGGAGCCAATCTAAAAGAGGAAGCCCAAAAGAATGGACAACCTTTGAAGGAAGACCCAGCTGATTCCAAAAACTAACCAAGAATTGGCATTCTCTGAGGAGATGGTTGATTGTTTCCATGTGACTATGACAGAGGGGGGCAACCTTTATCTAAGATAAAACCCCTTGAACCCAACACTTCTCTAACCGGTATACTGTTATAGGAGCATAGCCACAGGAAGATAATTCTTTTTTGGGGGGCTTTCACCTTCCAAATCCAGCTAGAGGCAAAAGTTAGAGAGAAATTTACATCTTTGGTTGGAGCCCATGCTGCAAAATCATCATGAGGGGAGGTGGGATTGATGGTGATGGCATTAATAACATCCAGAAGTGATTGGGGGGGAATGAAGGAAAGGCTCTCCCAGTTCCAATTTCCATTAGCATCGATATACTGGCCAACCCAGTTGTTCTCTTCCTGAAAATTGAGGGGATTTGATAGGATAGATCTGAGGGTGCCCTTAGAGGACCAGTTGTCATTCCAGAGTGAGGAGGAACTACCAGAGGTGATAACTTTCCTCAAACCTTTACTAAGAAGGGGCTTTGAAGCTTTACACACAGCCCGTGTTCGAAAGCATGACCTTTAGAGGACCAGGGGGAGCTGGCAGAGCGGTTGGAGAGGTATTTAGCTCACAGAACCCTAGCCCATGGTGAGTTTTCCCCTGTGAAGAGTTTCTAGTTCAGCTTATCCCAGTTAACCATGTACATTTTGTGTTTTTCAGGTGTGGAGCCCCAGAGGAAGTTACAGTTCACCTGATCCATTTCCTGGCAAGCTTTACTTGGTAATAGGGCACCTTGCACCTTGCACCTTGCACCTTGCATGACATTATCCGCTATGGCACTTGAGGAAGATTGGATCAATATGCGTCTACCAGATAGGGAGAGCAAGTTTGATTGCCAGCCAGCTAACTTGTCCTGAATTCTCCGAATAATGAAGTCAAAATCCCTGCTGCCATGATCAGAGAATTTGAGTGAGAAACCCAAGTACTCATCAAATTTATTAGTTTCCAAAAAACCAAGAGTGCTGCAAATGTTAGTCCGGGTAGAGGCAGGAGTATTTTTGGAGAAGAGAATCCGGGATTTATCATTGCTAACTTTCTGTAATAAAAAATTCTTTTTGAATTGAAGTTGGGTTTTGGGAGTTAGGGAATGACTGGTCTAATTTAAAACTTGGACAGGGGTGCACCTTGAGACACTTTGTTTTTAAGATTTTGAAGTCCTTAATAGCCAATGAAATTTCTCCCGGGCATGTATAGTCAAGTTTATTGTTTGTGAACTCTCTTGAACTAGTTTGAATGATGCTACGAAAGCATCTTAGACCTTCAGCTCCTCAACACCACCACACCACCCCCTCCCCCCACACCAAAAAAAAAAAGAAAAAGAAACAAAAAGCTTTCAACAATTGCTTTTCATCTATTAAATCAATTCTTAAAATGCACTCACATCCAGTTTTTCCCCACTTAATTTGAGTATTGGGATAGGTACTAGCAGTTTTCTTATAGTCAATCTTAGTTTCTCTAACTTTTAAAGAGTGTTTATGGCCATGTATTTTGTGGCTTGAGAAGTTAAGTGACATATAGTGCCAACATGAATCACAGCTAAAATTCATAACAAAAACCTGGCCATAGGTAAACTAGAACTTTTGCATTGGATTACAGAAGGTATACTTCTTTTTCTCATCAAATACGCTGTTTATGCAGAAATTTATATTGAGGCTAGTTCTTCAAATGTCTATGGATATTATTTACCAGAGAACAAGCATGCCAAAAGACAGTTCTTTGAGTACTTGAAAGGTTAGTTATTTCCTCCAACTTGAAGGAGACAATGTGTCTCATCTTGTATTGCTCCAATTAAGAGCTATTTGTAATGCAGGTTAAGCCGAGTTTGGGTCTAAGTGACTTCATCAATGTGTAGAGGAGCTTCAAGTTTACCACAGTGTAGAGGGCCCGTCAAATGATTTTTTTTTAAAGGTTCCACAAAAAATTTGCTACACTGCCCTTTTCTTCAGTACACAGTATGCCATGAAGTTTGAGATGCTTATAGCTCATAACCTTCTGCAGAATTCAGAAGTGGGTTAACCTATTAAATGCTAATTTTCATTTTCCAAATATCCTTTCTACTTGCATAAGACTGATTTGAAATTGGAGCTTTCCCGTTAATGCTTGTCTTGCATTCTAATGGCTATAGTGTAACTCAGAACTACTTTGAAAATTTAGTTTTATCCTTAGAGAATTGGCTATAAAATGTAGACAGAGGATCCTAAAGGATAGAAAGATCATTTTAAACAAAAAAAACTTAAGGAATAAAAGAGTTATAACAGCCACTACAGTTGCTATGCCAACAATAACAAAATCATGGCCCTGCGATCCTCACTATATCAAATATTCCTAATTAATAGAGAAAGAACGACAAATATTAAAGACCTGCGCTTTAAAATTATATATTTGAAAATCAACTCTTTGACCAATCAAATACAAACTATATTCTTCCAGAGATCCAACCAAAGACATTAAAATACACAGCCATTTTAATTTTTGGTTAGCATGTCTTAAATGACCAGCTAACCTAATAAATTATTATAGACCATTTAGGTGCGATGCTGTAATGCAAATCATTTACAATTTATCTCAAACAAGCTTGTACACAGCCTAACAAATTCGATGTAGCTTCTAAAATTCAAAATGATACACATTTACCACAAAAGTTAGGATTCTACACAATCGGTGTACATAATTTTTTAAATTAAGAAACCAATTAAGTCCAAATGAATAAATAAAACTAGGAAACAATTGCAAGATTTTTCCTCACCACGGTATGGCCACGTGGTAAGCTAAGCAGAAATTATGCATCTCAATTTGACAAATCAGATAAAAAAACACAAAATCAAACAAATGAAAAGAAACTGAGCTCACATCCAAGGCAAAAGGAAATCGGTGGCCGACCAGTGACTTCAACCGCAACCATCCCAGTCAACTGCATTAACCAAAAACAAAAGATCAATTAACAGAAATGAAATAATAATTTTTAAGTTCAGAAACTTATTCAGTTCACAATTTTTTTTTACAGAAACACAATAAATACTTATAAGTTGATATGATATCCATTGTCATTGGGTAACAGATGCAAATGAAACAGTGCTACCAAAAAGGGAAACATAGCTTGGCATTAAATTCAAAAGAAACTGGACAGAAACAACAGAGGAGAAACAGTGTCAATGTAATTTTTTGATTGAGGCATATTTCTTCGGAGTTCATCCAAATGTCCTTAGTTTCTTTGACAATGAATAGAGATTGAAGTTAACAAAGTCATGGGCCATTGAAGTTGAAAACAAACAAAACCCACCACTAACAGTTAAGCCAAAATGCATATCTGCCCTGCCCAAGGCTAAGCTGTATTCATCTGTTGTATCCATAGGAAGCCCCACTTTTTTCTTTTTTTACTCGAGAGAACAGAACGAAATGTTTAGGCTGGTGGCCACTAAGGTCTAAGGGCCTCAATCACCCTTTCAGGAAAAATTTCTGGGGCTGCAGAAGCAAAATAGCTTAAAAAGCTTGGTGGTTGGCTCAACTAGCCAACTCATGCATGACATAGATGTGTCATCAAGGACCAGAGGAGACTGATATTCTTCTTTATCATCAGATCCATAAAATGTCAACTCACGCAAGTAATCAACGACATCATCATCATCACGTCCAGTAGTTAGAAGGGGCAAGTTAGGTATTACAGTTTCTTGAGGAGGACAAGTGCATTCAACATGGACCCCCCACCTTTTTATGAGGGTGGGATTTAGTGGCTCAATACGAGGATTGGGTTCAACATCATAATGAGCGAAACAGGTTCTATATGTAACCTCAACGCGATTCTGGTTAGTTGGATTTGATTCTTTCAAATGCTGCTGCAGAAGCCATTGACATGGAGAAAATAAGAACAGATGATTATAATTATTTTCAGATGGACGAAAATACCCATATTCACGTTCTTCACAACCATTGATGGAAATGTAGACATAGCAGTCATAAAAGCGCTTACGTGCCTCATCTGGTCCAAGAGCAATACAGACAGCCAATTTTGGAAATTTGCAACCAACCCAGAATAATATGGAATTTTCAACACTTTGATGGTTGAACCACTTTGGAATCTCAGTTCCTGGTACATGAAGAGTATAAGCAATGTCCCCATGTTCATATTCAACGCACTCAGTTTCAGATGGAAAATAATTGGAGAACAGTGGATCCATTGATCTGCCTCCACCTTCAGATTCAGCATCCTCAGTTTCATTTTGGAAATAATTGGATAACTGTTGATCCATTGATATGTCCCCATCTTCATATTCAGCACCTTCAGCTTCAGACGGTAAATAATTGGAGAACTGCAGATCCATTAATTTGTTGCTTCTTGCACTACCACATACTCTATTTGGTAAAATCCCTATAATTTCTATTACCTGCATGCAATTAGAAAATTCAAGATTTTTCATTTAGCAAATCTTGTAAAGTATTTAGAGAAAGTAACAAAAATTGTTTCTTTATATCTTAAAGAAAGAGAGAGACCTGATTCAATAGTCCGCTTGGTAATTGAGAATCCAACAACATGCAATTCTCTGCAAGAATGGTTCTTATAGATTGGGGAAGTCCTCGAATTTCACAAAGAAGCTTGCAATTCAAAATTAAAAGTGATTCTAATCTCGGAAGTCTGCTAATGCTTTCAGGGATGGTAACAATATTGGTTTCAGATAGATCTATCATTTCCAATGCGGGGAAGTAATCAAGATTCATCAAAAGATCCAGTGGTTTCATCTTCACAAACCCATATCCTGAAGAGATATCAATAGAATTGCATGTTGGTCTCAATTTGGTAGTAGTAGCGTCCAATATCCGAAGCTGTTGCAATTTAAAAATGCTATCTGGAAGATCTTGGAGGTTTTCGCATTTATCAAGGCTTAATGTCTCAAGCTTAGTGAGATGCTCGATTGATGAAGGCAACTCCCTAATGCCACTCTCACCTAAATATAAAATCTCTAAACATCCCATTTCTGAATGAAAATTAGGGAGGTTCTCAAGCCCTGAGCAGCTAGTAAGACAAATATTTAAGAGATTTCAATCTGAGTTGGCTTGGAAGAAATTGAAGTTTTCTGCAATGAGCGAGGTTCCATCTTTTAAGCTTTTCAAGAGATCCAAAGCATTCATCAATCTTAACTAAATTTTTACAAAAAGAGAGGTCTAAATTCTCTAAATTTGGGGCCCATACTTTAGGTAATTTCGTAATAAATTCACAACATTCGAGATTGACATCTTTCAAATTTTCTAACCGCCACTCCTGTACGGAAAACAAACCAAAAGTTAACTACAACAAAATTTGAAATAAAAATTTAACAAAATCCCAATTTAAAAATATACATAATCATACCTGGTTGATTAGCTTCGGCAGTCTAATGCAATTACGTGGCATCTCAATAGCAACAAGTTGTTTGGGAAAATATTCGGACGGCCAGTGAAAAGGATAATCGGGCCATTTAAGAAGTATTAAATTGTTGGGAAGAAATTCAAGTGGTTTACAAATATGTACATTCTCCACTATTAGAAATTTGAGATTTTCCATCCTTTTGAAAGCTTCAGTGTGTAGTTGCACCTTTATTGGTTGAGGCGAATGCAACATTATGCCTCGAATTTTTTTTGATCCCTAATTGGAGAAGCATCAAGTCAACTATAGAAAGTAATAGAATTTTCCAAATGTATAATGATTTTGAAATTTTAAGCAAAAACAATAATACTGATGAACTAATATTTTATACAAAGTTAGAAAGAAAGAAAAATTAAAGAAAAAATACAATACTTTCTACCTAGTGAAAAATAAAAAAAAATAAAGAGCAAAATAATTGAAGAAAAAGAACTTATACCTTATTTCTAGTTAGTACTTCAAGCGAATCCTTATAGCAGTATAACCTACTACGTTTTCGGAGGATGTCTGGTGCTTGTTGTCGAACAATTTCCTTGCCCATTTGTTGTATCAAGTCATGCATTGACAATCTACCATATTGATCAACAACTATGAGACACTTATTAACAAGTCTTGGAATACCAGAACTTGGATATAATTCACAAGCATCCAATATCTTTACAACATAATCTTGGTACCATCCCTTGAAGAAACATGCAATATCAAGAAAAATATCTTTCTCGGTGTCATTCAATCCATCGTAACTTACTCTAAGTATTTTCTGAATGTCTTTATTGGGAATTTTTTTATACATATCTAATGCACTTTCCCATTCATCTTTAGCTTTTCCACACAAATCACGAGCTATTATTTCTAGAGCAAGTGGAAGGCCTTTGGCAAAATGTATGAATTTAGTTGCAAGTTTAGAATAATCTTCATCCAAAGGTTTGTTTCCAGGAAAGGCATGCTCTTTAAAGAGTTGAAGAGCTTCATGTTTGTTTAATTGCTCAGCCTTGAATTCCTTGACCTTGTAAGTTGTACAAACTTTTTCTTTAACGACAGCTAACCAATGTCTATCTCTTAATGTTATAATGACTCTACTTCCGGGAGCAAACCAATTACATTTTCCAAGCAAATTTTCTATTCTTGTCGAATCATCAACATCATCAAGAATTAAAAAAACCGTTTTACAGCAAAGTCTCTTCTCTATCAAATTGATTCCTCTAAATCTGTTGCCCACTTTCCAATTACCATCCGCTAAGATGTCATTAAGAAGTTGCTCTTGTAGTGTGATTATGCCAGCATCTGTCCCCAAATTTTCTCTAACATTCATTAAAAAGCTGCTTCCATCCAAATGTTTAGCAATTTTATCATAAACAGCTCTTGCAATTGTAGTCTTTCCTACTCCGGGAAGGCCATAAATCCCTACCACGCAAAATTCATCTGACTCGATATCTAAAAGTGACTCTATGGCCTCTACACGAGACTTTATTCCAACTGGGTATTCAGCAACTGCCATCTCTTCAACAATGTTTTGGATGAAGTCAGATTCAGATTTATATGTAGCGCAGCTGACAATCGCATAGCATAAGAAAACATATAATTAGATAGATTAGCAGATGAACTACGAATTCAAGATATCTGGTTGTGAGTTATAACAAACAATTGACGCATTTTTTGATAAAGTCAATAGAATGTAATTCATATATTTTTGATAACTGTCATTTATATAAACATCATAATAGCAATACAAACTCAATAAAAGCATGAATTATGATATCAACAATCAGATACATACCCTTTCTTGTAATGCCATCCAGATGCATTAGCTGCTTTTCTTAGAGCATCCCTCCAGCTCTGCACCTTGTTCTTGTCACACTTCTTTTCGTGTTTAGCGAGTGCTATTCCAAAGTTTCCCTTTTGATTTCGTATTTCTGATGGATCAACGTTGTAAAAAACTGGACGAATTTGAACCTCTGGGTCCTTTTCATCCAAGCACCATATGGACTCGGCGTAGTTTTCAGAGAAGACAATAACCAAAATCGATGAACTTTTGATGACTTGGATAAGTTCTTTCGAAATTCGTTCTCCCCTATGAAGTATATCGTCGATGAAGGTGTTGATGCCTCTATCGCACAAAGCCTTATATAAGTGACTGGTAAAACCTTCGCGGGTATCTTCACCTCTAAAGCTCAAGAAGACAGCATACTTCCATCGATGAGTGGAAGAAGAAGAGGAGGCTCCTTCACTGTTCAGGAAAGTTATTGATGGAATCGAATAGACAGAGATGCCGATCTGACCCAATCTTGGCAGTGTGGCGGAGGACGAGAAGCAGTGGACGGTGAAAGCCGATCTAACTTGGCTGATCTCCGCTGGTCCTTAGCTTGAGAGAGACAGGTCTTCCTCGAAGGTGTGGTGGCGGTGCGGTGGAGCAGGGCGGAGATTCTTCATAGGCGATATCTCTTCTCTTTTCTCTCTCTTTGTCTGTGACTGTGAGTTTGACAAAGAAGAAAAGGCCGTGCGGACTTTTGTTTAATGATAAGTTTTTATTTTAATAAAAATTAATGACAATTTTTTTTTAAGGAAAATTAATTACAAGTTAATGAATAATAAGAACAATGAGTTTTTTTTTTTTTTTTTCCTTCTTATTATTTGTTTAAATCTTTGTATTAGTATTTCTTTTCTTTTTTTCTTTTCTTTTTTTAGAATCTAAACGTAAGTAATTATAACTATATACTTGAATGATTAATTGTAATTGATAATGTGCTAAATCAGTTGGTTGAATACTTCGGCTTCGGTGGGCTATAACAGTAGCGAAGGCCAGAAAAGAAGAAACAGTGAGGGGGTGACTGGGGTGGACCGGCCAAATATCCTCCAATGATAAAGTTAGTTTTCTTAACAAGGAAGAATGTAGTTCCAACTTTTAGGGAGTAATTTCTCAGAATTTTCTCATACCTTTGCCTGTTTCAGACCGGTCCTTTATATAGGGAATCTTGGGGCGGTTACTTGATTCAGTAACCTCCCCAAGATTTATGGAATGACTGGTTTTACGGAGATAACTTCCCCAACGACTATAGAAGCAATAACCGCTGACGGAAGTTACATACTTGAGAGAAATTACTGGCGATGAACACGGGTTGGTTACCTGCTCCAGAATTTGTTAAGTGTTGTGTGGTCGTCCAACTGCAATGTCTATGGACGACCCTTTGTCATGAAGTTGTTTGGTCGTCCATCTGCTTCGCATATGGACGACCCTTTCGACTTGATTATGAGGTTTACTCAATTGGTCAACTTCTTCAAGGACGAGAGGTCTGGATGAATAGGAGACGGTCTGGTCGTTTGGCTAACAGTTCGTCATGGACGACCCATCTGGACGAGCTGGAGATGTAATTTTTTCTATCCCATCAGTAATTGTAATGTAATTTTTTATGCTTTCTTATTTTTTATTTAAAAGTTGTGATAATGTACTTGAAAATTATTTAATTTCTCTATATTTTAAAATTAAGATGACTCATTTTTATAGTTTTTTTCTTAATATTTGTTTTTATTTTATTACTAAATTATTTATAACGTCATTACGGTTCAACCTCAGTCCAACCTTAAAAATTTTGAAAATTTCCCTTTTTTAATTCAATGAATCGTCCGAGTTTCAAAACCGTGCTTATATGTCATCATATGTTGACGAACACTTCTACATCCACAATATACCAAATTGAAAAGAAAGTACATTGTTTTTACTCGTTCAACGTAAAAGTTTTGATAGGTATTACATAATAGAGCTTAAAAGACAACGCTATCACCACATTCACAAAATACCAAATTTTGGAGTTTGGTATGTTATAGCTACTTCTGTCTCTCTTAATTCCTTGGGTTGATATGCATGGTACATTCTCTTTGCCATCCTCACTTAATTTTATATTATTATATATGCCTCCATGTCTATGAGTTTTCAAAGATCCAAATTATCATTAAAGTTACTAGCCTCATCACATGCGCAAAGTGCGTGTGATGAGGCTTTTTTTTAGCCCAAAAAAAAAAAAAAAAACTTTGTGTTTTTATTTTATATATATAATTTTTATTTTAAGAATCTAATTTATAAGTAGATAAAGAAATTTGAAAATTAACAGAAAAGTGGTCCTATTTTTTAGGCAATGTTTTAGTGGGAGTTAGAGTTGCATTTTTACCAAATTGTCATTTAGTTTTGTCTCTACTTAAACATAAGGGTGTAGAGGTGTTTTTGAACTAAAAAAAAATGAGAAATCCAAACAGGGGAAGCCCCTTAAATTGTAATATAGATAACAAATATAACAAATCAACCATGTTTGTCAGTTTTCACTGCCAACTCTTGTAGTCTCGCATATTATATACTAGTAACAATTCTTACAATAAATACTTTTACTTTCTGTCTTTTTTTTTTCGTGGTTCATAACATGGGACGTAAAAGTAAACTTCTTTTTTTTCCCTTTAAAAAAGCAATTTCTTTCTTAAATAATTGAATTGTTACCAAAACTAGAAAATAGGAATTTGAACTTCGGTTCTTTTTATAAGGAAATCAGTAAATATCACTAAACTATAAAGCTCTTGAAGTGGCAACCAAAAAATAAATTATTAATGCGACATAAAATCAATATAATTTTTGCCAATGATTACATTGTTTCATAATAAATCAATTGTGATGAGTGATATAGATGTGTCATCAAGGACCAGGGGAGACTGATATTCTTCTTTATCATCATATCCATAAAATGTCAACTCACGCCAGTAATCAACGACATCATCATCATCATCACGTCCAGCAGTTAGAATGGGCAAGTGAGGTATTACAGATTCTTGAGGAGGATAAGTGCATTCTATGTGGACCCCCCACCTTTTTATGAGGGTGGGATTTAGCGGCTCAATACAAGGATTGGGTTCAACATCATAATGAGCGAAACACGTTCTATATATAACCTCAACGCAATTCTGGTCAGTTGGATTTGATTCAATCAAATGCAGCTGCAGAAGCCATTGACATGGAGAAAATAAGAACAGATGATTATAATTATTTTCAGATGGACGAAAATACCCATATTCACGTTCTTCACAACCGTTGATGGAAATGTAAACATAGCAATCATAAAAGCGCTTATGTGCCTCATCTAGTCCAAGAGCAATACAGACAGCCAGTTTTGGAAATTTGCAGCCAACCCAGAATAATATGGAATTTTCAACACTTTGATGGTTGAACCACTTTGGAATCTTAGTCCCTGGTACATGAAGAGTAAGAGCAATGTCCCCATGTTCATATTCAACGCCCTCAACTTTAGATGGTAAATAATTGGAGAACTGCAGATCCGTTGATATGTCCCCATCTTCAGATTCAGCACTCTCAGTTTCAGATGGGAAGTAATTGGTGAACTGTGGATCCATTAATTTGTTGCTTCTTGCACTACCACATACTCTATTTGGTACAAGCCCTATAATTTCTATTACCTGCATGCAATTCGAAAATTCAAGATTTTTCATTTAGCAAATCTTGTAAAGTATTTAGAGAAAGTAACAAAAATTGTTTCTTTATATCTTAAAGAAAGAGAGAGACCTGATTCAATAGCCTGCTTGGTGATTGAGAATCCAACAACATGCAATTCTCTGCAAGAATGGTTCTTATAGATTGGGGAAGTCCTTGAATTTCACAAAGAAGCTTGCAATTTGAAATTAAAAGTGATTCTAATCTGGGAAGTCTGCTAATGCTTTTAGGGATGGTAACAATATTGGTTTCAGATAGATCTATCATTTCCAATGCGGGGAAGTAATCAAGCTTCATCAAAAGATCCAGTGGTTTCATCTTCACAAACCCATATCCTGAAGAGATATCAATAGAATTGCATGTTGGTCTCAATTTGGTAGTAGTAGTGTCCAATATCCGAAGCTGTTGCAATTTGTAAATGCCATCTGGAAGATCCCGGAGGTTTTCGCATTTATCAAGGCTTAACGTCTCAAGCTTAGTGAGATGCTCGATTGATGAAGGCAACTCCCTAATGCCACTCTCACCTAAATATAAAATCTCTAAACATCCCATATCTGAATGAAAATTTGGGAGGTTCTCAAGCCCTGAGCAGCTAGTAAGACAGAAATATTTAAGAGATTTCAATCTGAGTTGGCTTGGAAGAAATTGAAGTTTTCTGCAATGAGCGAGGTTCCATCTTTTAAGCTTTTCAAGAGATCCAAAGCATTCATCAATCTCAACTAAATTTTTGCAAAAAGAGAGGTCCAAATTCTCTAAATTTGGGGCCCATAATTTAGGTAATTTCGTAATAAATTCACAACGTTCGAGATTGACATCTTTCAAATTTTCTAACCGCCACTCCTGTAGGGAAAACAAACCAAAAGTTAACTACAACAAAATTTGAAATAAAAATTTAACAAAATCCCAATTTAAAAATATACATAATCATACCTGGTTGATTAGCTTCAGCAGTCTAGTGCAATTACGTGGCATCTCAATAGCAACAAGTTGTTCGGGAAAATATTTGGACAGCCAGTGAAAAGGATAATCGGGCCACTTAAGAAGTATTAAATTGTTGGGAAGAAATTCAAGTGGTTTACAAATATGTACATTCTCAACTATTAGAAATTTGAGATTTTCCATCCTTTTGAAAGCTTCAGTGTGTAGATGCACCTCTACTGGTTGAGGCGAATGCAACATTATGCCTCGAATTTTTTTTTATCCCTAATTGGAGAAGCATCAAGTCAACTATAGAAAGTAATAGAATTTTCCAAATGTATAATGATTTTGAAATTTTAAGCAAAAACAATAATACTGATGAACTAATATTTTATAAAAAGTTAGAAAGAAAGAAAAATTAAAGAAAAAATACAATACTTTCTACCTAGTGAAAAATAAAAAAATAAAGAAAATAATTGAAGAAAAAGAACTTATACCTTTGTAAACACAAATTTTTCTCAATTGCAGAAAATCAAACAATTGAAGAGAAATATGGTTTGCAAATATAATATTTGTATTGATGTATAATGGATACAATCTCTATTTTGATTCTTTTACAAAAGAATAGCCTCTGATTCTATCTTCATCGGATTTGACTCAAACAAGAATCTTCTTGATTTTAATTGGAAGATGGATTGATCGGTCTTCACAATAAATCTCTAGCTTCGAGCTTATTAGAGATTTATTGTCCTTCAAGTTCTTCAAGCCTTTCGAATGTTCTTCAAGTTCTTCGAATATTCTTCAAGTTCTTCGAATGTTCTTCAAGTTCTTCAAAGTTTCTTGAGATGAAATTTCTCTAGAGCTTGGGCCTCTTGAAAACTTGGTTCCAAAAATGAAAGGGGATGTCCTCTATTTATAGTGATTTAGAGGATAAACTCCACTTTGAATTGATATACTTGAAAGTATGTAGTAGGCTTTTGATTGGCCCAAATTCTTCTTAGAGATAATTATCTCTATTTATCTATTTTGATAAATATCATATTTTGATAAAGATAATAATCAATAAAGATAAATAATTATCTCTATTTAATTTATTTTAATAAAGATAATTATCTATCAAATTTTGAATAGAAAATTTATCTTTATCTTATTTATTTTAATAAAGATAATTATCCATAAACTTTAAATAAGAAATTTATCTTTATTTTGTGGGCCAAATGACACATAGCAGATTTTTGATATGCCAATGCGATGTCAATTTGGAAGACACATGTCATCATTTAATTAATTTAATGACATATTAATTTAGAATTTGTCACTAAATTTTTGATGTGGCATTTTGTAATTGGCTTGACAAATTTTTGCCTTCTACAACCTTATTTCTTGTTAGTACTTCAAGCGAATCCTTATAACAGTATAACCTACTACGTTTTCAGAGGATGTCTGGTGCTTGTTGTCGAACAATTTCCTTGCCCATTTGTTGTATCAAGTCATGCATTGACAATCTACCATATTGACCAACAACTATGATAGACTTATTAACAAGTCTTGGAATACCAGAACTTGGATATAATTCACAAGCATCTAATATCTTTACAACATAATCTTTGTACCATCCTTTGAAGAAACATGCAATATCAAGAAAAATATCTTTCTCGGTGTCATTCAATCCATCATAACTTACTCTAAGTATTTTCTGAATGTCTTTATTGGGAATTTTTTTATACATATCTAATGCACTTTCCCATTCATCTTTAGCTTTTCCACACAAATCATGAGCTATTATTTCTAGAGCAAGTGGAAGGCCTTTGGCAAAATGTATGAATTTAGTTGCAAGTTTAAAGGTTTGTTTCCACGAAAGGCATGCTCTTTAAAGAGTTGAAGAGCTTCATGTTTGTTTAATTGCTCGGCCTTGAATTCCTTGACCTTGTAAGTTGTACAAACTTTTTCTTTAAGGGCAGCTAGCCAGTGTCTATCTCTTAATGTTATAATGACTCTACTTCTGGTATTTCCCTGCCACAAATTAATGGTTATTGATTTTTTTTTTTTTTTTGGTCCCAGTATGGAACAAAACCTCAGGTTTTCATTAGACTTACCAAAATCTCTATCAAGATTCAAGCAATGCCATTGAAAATTAGTATACTAATAACATATAGAGTGACTGATTGACCTCTATGTGGCATGATAGAATAGTACAGACTAGTGTGCCGACAACAATAAAGCCTTAGTTCCAAAAATTTTGAGCCTGATTATGAACCTTGATTAGTCGTGAATGGCTACATGTATTTTATGTATTTTTTTTCTTGGTTGAGAAGAAAAAAAAAATAGAAACTATTAGAGAAATAAAAAAATAAATATATTTAGAAAGTTTGAGGGAAATAAAGAATAATAAGACATAGAAGTTGGACTTACCAGAAAGTACATCATATTTTGCTAGTGTTATGAAAGTATGAAAGAGACAGGAAGAGGACGAAAAATCTTTATATTGTGTTTAGGAACCCTAATCGGAGATTCCGAGGAATACAAAAAGTCCAAGGTGGGGCACACCGCTTGTGTCTCTTTAAGTTTTTGATTCTTATGGATTTATATATATATATATATATATAAATTAAATGCTTTGGAATTTTTTGCGTTACATAAAATGAGGTTGTTGAACTGCTGCAACACGTGGCAATATGGGACTGTTGGGTTTCTATTTGATAACAAAATACTAGCAATTTGGATATGTTTAGGGTGATTCAATTTAATTTTATTGGTTAAATTGAAATTAACCATTTGATTTTGACTTATTTTTTGCAGGTTATAGTTAGCTAAATTGACGAGGTCTTTTATTGTGGAGTAAACAAGTGTGAGGTTTGAATTCCCACTTATGATGATAAAGCGTAATTATCATTAAGTTATAAAGAAAAATATTGAATAATTTTTAATTTAAAATTTTTAATTTTAATTTTTTAAGATCATTTGGTGGATTTTTTTTTTTTTAAGTATTTAACAATGTTAATTGAACAAAGGTAGACAAAAAGATTATATTGGAAATGAATGAAAGTTAAATAATATGAGAGAAAAAAAAATGAAACTTGAAGATTTGAATTGAAAATATTTCAAAGTTAGAGAATGTAATTTGTAATTTAGTCTATTTTATTTAGTTTAACACCTTAATTAAACCAATTGTGCGAATTAACACCCAGGGTTGATTGTGTATTTATAAATGGTTAAGAGAAGAGAGGGGGGGGGGGGGGGGGGGTGGGGAGTATCTTATGCCTAAATTGGTAATGGCCTCTCATTTATCTACGGATAGTGGGAGTGATGTTTTGGAATCCAGACTCACTGATTATGTATGTAATTTATTAGTATTTTTTTTTTTAAAAAAGGCACGAGCTGTATATTTTTGAATGGTATAAAGTTTAACAAAGTTATATCGATGACGTCAAAAAAAAAAAAAAAAAAAACAAAGTTATATCAGAGATTAGGATATTCATTTCCAATTTGACATATATTCCAAAAGTTTTATATTTTGAAAGTTTTGTAATTCAGTGACATTATTTCTTCTCATTTATGAGGATAATTATGATTCAAATTCCACCTCCCATTGTTGTAACACCAAAAATTTAGTAGTTCAGTGAAATTACTTCTTTTCATTTGTGAGGATAATCATGATTCAAATTCTACCACCCAACTCCCATAAAAAAAAAAAAAAAACTCTACCACCCATTGTTGTAATGATCAAATCATCTATACTTATATTTATATCTATATATATCTAAAAGTCGAAGCGTAGCTTTTATTTTTGCTACGTTCCTATTAAACCACCTCATCCACCACATCATTGACCACACTATTAGTCTTTTTCATATTTATTTTTACCTCTAATTTTTTTTACAATATTAAATATAAAATAATATTGACTTTACAATTTCATTTTAGGCGGTTTTAACTTTAAATATTATTTTGCCCATTTATCCTCTTTTATTTTGACTATTTTTTTTTCCTAACTTCTTACTATAAATTTGCCACTTTCTCTCCGTCTTTGCATATATTTTCCATACAAAAAGGTCTCTCTCTCTCTCTCTCTCTCTCTCTCTCTCTCTCAACTTAATTTTTTCATTTTTTGTTGAAATTTTTTATTTTTCTTGCATCTTTACCTTAGATTGATGAATATTATTGACTAATTCATATGTGTTCCTTGATGCAAGTTTTTTTTTTTATTTTTTTTATTTTTTTTTTATCATTTTCATTATAACACTAAAAACTTTTAATGAATGGTATTTGTTGTTAATCTTATTTGAAGAAAATCAGATTATAATATGTCAAATTTTGAGTTGTTTTCAGGTTTTAATTTATTTGAAAAACAAAAAAATAGTATGGACAAGCTAATGAAAAACAATTAGTGCAATTGAAGATAGTGGTCTTTGTATAGTTTACTTTCACTGTTTGTAAATATTTTGTTTAACAAATTAGTAGTGGATTGTTATATCTTTGTTAAGCGTTTACGAATATTTTATATTGTTCTTCATCTTCTTTATCTTATTAGTGTATTCTTTGAGATTTTTAAGAAAATAAATTCAATTTTGTGCTTTTATTTATCTATTCATTTTTCACATGTTGGATTAGATGTAATATTAGATTATGACAACATTAACACAATACTTCTTCTTCTTTTTTTAAAATTCTCTACTTTTTTCCTCTTTTGAATTGTACCTTTTTTTTTAAAGGAAAAAGAGTTACAATCTTTTGTTTTTCCTTTATTTTTTTATTTTTTTTTAAATTTTGAATTGTAGTTTTGTTTAGTTTTATTAATTTTTTTTAGATACATTTCTTGGTGTTTTTGGCTGTATGGTAGAAAAATTGGGTTTGAAATTTTTTTTTTAAACTAAAAGAATAATTTCCAAATTATATATACTTTTTAATGATATACAAAATATTATAAAATTAATTGTATTAAAAATTAATATTTCACAAAATTACCTTTGAATTCTTGAGAAAAAATGTATTGTTTTGATTTTGGTATTATATATATTACATTTTGTGATTGTTCCTATAATAAATGAAAATATGATTATTGTAGGGACTGAGTTTGAGCACTTTTTCCTTGGAGGAAGTGGACTCAAGCCCAACTAACCCAATACAATAAATTTGTAGAGAGCGGGTTAAAGGACTATGCCTTAATAAGGATTGCAACAACTAAACATGGTAGTGAATGGGTTGAATGACGAGAACGTAAGCTAAAGCACGAAACATGGTTCCTCGGCCTTCCTCTTAGGAGCTGGAAGTTATTATTGTTTTTTCAGTGCTTGGTTACAGAGATGACACAAGTGCTATATATTTTCTGCCTCTCAAAATCCCATCCCCCTTTCTGGGGGACTTCTTACATTCTATATCCCCCATTTGGTTAATCTTGACCCTCCATTTGTTGGTCATGCAGGTCACCACTTAAGTGCTTGTCTCATCAGTCACCTTCCCCTTCTTTCTGTGGGTTGCAGCAACTACGGCAGCACTGCTCAGGAGTTACTTCTCTATTAATGCGGCTAGAACGTTAGGTGTGAGCATTTAATGTGGAGGTGACAGTTTCTCTTGGAATTGCTCCTCCACCATGCTTCCGTGGTTAACCCGTTGTACTTGTCTTTTCTTTGGAGACGCTCTGAAGGGCCACCTCTAATTGTGCTTTATTCTTCCTCTCCATGGTCTCGGCTGGCCGAGGATAGGATTGTCCTCAACAGTGCTTCTTGGTAATTAAATCTTCCTCGATTCGTCCTCGGATATTTCTTCCTCGGCGTGGGCCTTGGGGGCCTAGTATGAAGTGGGCCAGGGCTACCTAATTCCTTGGCCCCACAATTATGATTTACATTACTATTTATTAATTTAGTACAAATTGAAAAAAAAAAAATGAAACCATCCTAAAAATATTATCACGCGCAACGCACAAGATCTGTGACTAGTTGTAATAAAAAACAAAACTAAAGTCTCATGCACTATTCTTCTTATTTGTTTACTTTCTTTTTTTCCAACCTTGGTATATAAGTCTCTTAAAAGAAATTTTTTTTTGATATATAATTTGATAGTTAAAGATTTATAGTTAAGGATGTGGGGATTTTTGACCATGAATGTTTATATTGAAAATATTAGAATGTGTTAACTAGTTAAATTATTAGCCTCTTGGATTGATTTAGAAAGCAAAGAACTAATGTATACCAAATGCAACAGATGGCCAATGATTTAGCCATATAGGATTTGACCAACTCGGTTGGTTTTGTAGATGGATTATGTTAACGGAGTGTCCTTACAACAATTATTAGTAAACTATATTAAGAAAGTTTTGATACAAATTTTATGAAAAATATAAAAAATCGTAAAAAAAAAAAAGTAATTATTTTTTATTAAACCCAAAATTTTTTTCTAAAAAAAATTCATAAACTAATACCCACATCCGTTAACTTTTCCCCCTTGTGGATAAGGTCCACAAGTCACGACCAGAAAGCAATAATCACGTGGACGTGATTACCATGTGAATGTAATCTTTAGAAAAATATGGCAGCAGCTAATGCTCTCCAAATCAGCCCATTTTCTTCTCCTCCAAAACCCAACACTACCTCTCCTCTGTCTCTCTTACCCCATTGCACTTCTCTCAGAGAGCTCAAGCAAATCCAAGCCTTTACCATCAAAACCCACCTCCAAAATGACATCAATGGCCTCACCAAGCTCATCAGTTTCTGTACTCTCAATCCTAGTGCTACCCTTATGGACCATGCCCACCAACTGTTCGACCAAATTCCCCAACCAGGCATTGTGGTCTTCAACAACATGGCCCGTGGATACTCCCGCTCCAATGCCCCTCTTCAGGCCATTGTGCTCTTTTCTGATATCCTATGCTCTGGCATTATCCCTGATGACTATACCTTCCCTTCTCTTCTCAAGGCGTGTGCAAGCTCTAAGGCATTGCAAGAAGGTAAACAATTGCATTGCCTTGCTACCAAACTTGGTCTCAACCATAACATATATGTATGTCCCACATTGATAAATATGTATACTGAGTGCAATGATGTGAACGCAGCTCGCCGTGTCTTTGATAAGATAGCCGAGCCTTGTGTTGTTTGTTACAATGCAATAATCACAGGATATGCTCGTAGTAGTCAGCCCAATGAGGCTTTGTCATTGTTTCGTGAATTGCAAGCGATTAATCTCAAGCCTACTGATGTAACACTGCTTAGCGTACTTTCATCTTGTGCTTTGTTAGGAGCATTAGACTTAGGGAGGTGGATACATGAGCATGTGAAGATACATGGTTTTAATAAATATGTAAAGGTCAACACTGCTCTTATAGATACGTATGCAAAGTGTGGAAGCTTGGATGATGCAGTGTCTGTCTTTGAGAACATGTCTGTAAGAGATACACAGGCTTGGTCAGCCATGGTTATGGCATATGCAGCTCATGGCATGGTTCCAAAGCCATATCACTGTCTGAAGAAATGAAGAGGGCAAGAGTGCGACCTGATGAAATTACATTTTTGGGTCTTTTATATGCTTGCAGCCACACTGGCTTAGTAAGGGAAGGTTGTGAGTATTTCTACAGCATGAGTGACAAGTATGGGATTATTCCGGGTATCAAGCACTATGGATGTATGGTGGATTTGCTAAGTCGAGCTGGTCGCTTAGATGAGGCTTATAAGTTCATCGATGCATTACCAATCAAACCCACTCCCATACTTTGGCGAACCTTGTTATCTGCTTGTAGCAGCCATGGCAATGTAGAATTGGCAAAGCGAGTGATTGGACGAATTTTTGAATTGGATGACTCTCACGGAGGAGACTATGTGATCTTATCGAACTTGTGTGCAGGGGCTGGGAGATGGGAAGATGTGAATTATTTGAGGAAACTGATGAAAGACAAGGGGGTGGTGAAGGTACCCGGCTGTAGTTCAGTGGAGGTGAACAATGTCGTGCATGAATTCTTCTCTGGGGAGGGAGTGCAATCTGTTTCTACAGATTTGCACCGGGCACTTGACAAGTTAGTCAAGGAATTGAAGTTGGTTGGGTATGTTCCTGATATTTCTTTAGTTTTTCATGCAGACATGGAAGATGAGGACAAAGAAATTACTCTCAGATATCATAGTGAGAAATTGGCTATTGCTTTTGGGCTTCTAAACTCTCCCCCTGGTACAAAAATTCGGGTGGTGAAGAATCTACGGGTCTGTGGGGATTGTCATTCTGCTGCTAAACTTGTATCATTGATTTTTGATAGGGAGATAATTCTTAGAGATGTCCAACGATTCCATCATTTCAAAGATGGGAAGTGCTCTTGTGGAGACTACTGGTAGTAGAATTTGTTCAGCCAAAAAATTATGTTTATCATTACAGAGATATCTACTGGCTTTAACTGTTGGAATATTCTCTGTCGCATTTAGTGGAAGGTTTGTTTTGGTCAGATTACATTTGCATCTAGCATCTCCACATGTTTGACATACTCCAGTGATTTTCATGTAATCTGAGAGCTGGGAAGAGCAAACACAACTGGTTCCATGTTCAGGCTCGTAGACATCCACTTGGGTTCATCATTGGTGTATTTGTAATACTGATGTGTAAAGTTACTGACATGAAGCTGGTGTGGCTCATTAACTTGCTAGATTTGTATAATTCATTACTCATTGTTGATTATGACTTTTACAATTTTCTGTATATTTTAAAGATATAAAGTAATAATTGTATAGAGAAAATGCTATGTAATATGGTCAAAGACCTTAACTGGGTTTATGCAAATGTATGATGCAAGAATGTGCATCTTTGGAATCTATTTGTACAAATTGGTTCCAAAGAGTGGAATAAAGCCTTTTGTAATTTAGGAAAATCAGTTAATTTTAAACGCAAAGCAAAGAAAAATGATGTGACAGAAGTTGTTCTTGCTCTCAATGAGGACATTTTACTGGTCTGAGTGTCTTTTTGTTGCTATTTTTTGTGCTTGGTTTTCTGCAACTCTTTATGTAGCAAGGAAAAAGAAGAAGTCAAAGTTAGTTGTTTCAATATGATAAGTAAATAATAATTTTTTTATAATTTTTTTTTCACAAAAATACAGACAAAACCAATGAAGTTGTGGAAATAAGTCAATAATTTTGTCCCAACTCGTCCCAAACTCCCAACGTGAAAAGCTAATCCTGTGAATTTGTTTCGCACAACACAAGTGATAAATTAATAGCAATAGCAGTAAGCATATGCTGCGCCAAATATCCTGTCCACACTTACGTTTTTGCCTATAAGTACTGCCATTCACACCAGGACACCACCCTAAGTCCAAAAACAAATCCCACAACTCATTGACACACACAAAGATGAAACCCAATTGTGCAATCTTCATCAAGCTTTTATCAGTACAATGCCTAGCAATTGGTTGTGTTTCACAGTTTAAAATTCTTCTATCTTGTACAACAAATGAGTGGGATTATTTAAGAGAGAGATTATCCTTTTGAACACTAACTACTCTTATTTGATGTTGTCATAACATCAAAACTTTTTTCTTGATTTCAGCACTCTGAATCTCTAATGATGTAGCCAAGATCATACTGTGACACAAAGCAAAGTTGTTGCAATCCAACAACAAGAAAACCCAAAACAAATTTCGGCATTCATGGGCTTTGGCCTAATTACAACGATGGCTCATACCTGTCCAACTATGATCCTAACGACTCTTTCAGTTAATCCAAGGGGCCAATTTCTTATTAGGAAAATGTTAAAGTTGTTATCAATTTTACTATATATAAAACTTATAAACTAACTTGATAATAAATGTAATTGGTGCTACATCAACAACATGAGCACTTAAATTTTTAAAGTTTATATATTTAATTCTGTAGCAATTGCAGCATCATTCATCATTCATTTTATTACACATAAGTACATAGCTTCCATTCCATCACTAATAAAGTTCATTGTATATCATTCTATAGATTTCAGACCTAATAAGCAGAATGCAAGTAAGTTGGCCAACACTGGCCTGCCCAAGCGGCAATGGTTCCTCATTTTGATCACAAGAATGGGAGAAACATGGGACTTGCTCCGAGTCCATCCTTTACTAGCATGGATACTTTCAAATACCTCTAAACCACAAAGACCTCCTCCAAATTCTTGAAAGTGCAGGTAACTCTTCATCTCTTTAGTAACTTGAAATTGATTGTTCAAGCTTAATTTCTTAAACCTTCTCTTTGTTTTTTAATTTCCACTATAACATTGAGTAGGGGAAGAAATGTTACCAGGATCCACCTAAAGGGAGTTCTTACAGCTTAAGTAGCATAAGTTATAATATAAAAGAAGCAATTAGGCATGCTACTGGGATAGAATGCAATGTTGATGCATCAAGGAATAACCGGCTTTATCGTCGTGTATAAAATTTTGGGTCACAACTCATCAAATGTCCCGTGCTACCAAAACGGGGATATGCCTCCAATATTAATTTCCCTACCTTCTAAATATAATAAGAGGAAGAAAGTGGAATGTCTCTCTTAAACATCTTTTGCTAATAGTGTATTGGATATTTCGACCGTGGTCCTGCCTAATTACCAATCATTTATATTCTCTTGTGCCATAATATAATCTATGGAAAATAATAATATCTATTATGTACACCTTTACATTGAAGAAAAATAAAATTTTCATTATAGAAATGAAGTCTCTGAATCTTGATTCATATTCTGTGGGTTACTATCAATGACTTTATATTGAATGAGGTTCTTCGCATTTTTATTAAAATTTCTCTAAGAATCTTTGTTAAAAGGAAAATCCTAACTGGCCAATCGTTATGACCTTTGAGAGCACGATACAAAAATACTGAGAATGTTTGACCATGGAATAGAAATAAGAAACCAAGCCAACAAAAACTTAGGCAAACACGTCCAAAAAAAAAAAAAAACATTTATGCAAAAAGGTTCATTCTATTACTTTAATTTAGTAGCTTTCCTTCTTTGTCATTTGAGTTACAGCTTATTGGCCTTTTCCAATTACCTTCTACAGCCTTTAGGGTGCTATCTTTAGAAGCAACTGCCACAGTAATACCTTCAGCACCTGTATATAAAGAACAGCTTTAACATTGATAGTGCAAAGAAATAGTCACTGAAACCATGACCATTAGAAAGAAGCAGATATTGCCATATTGGTGAACAAAGGATAGATGAAAAACCAATCTTAAGAAACCAAGTTTGATTAAAAAATATATAAAATTATTACCAAATTACTTCAGAGACACAGTTTTTAAAGATATCAAGGCAGAGGGGTCCCAAGTTCAGGTGCAATAGTAGTTACGTTTGGCATTTCTGGGAAGTAAGAAGCACTTTAGATTATCAATCACCATATTTGGCATGTAAGAAGCAATTTAGGTTATCAATATTTTGCATATTTTAACTTCCTAACAATGGGGAAGAAATACACTTTCTTTATCTTAGATTTAGGCTTCTTGTAAACTTCCTTTTCCTCTTTCAGTAACAACATCACCACCTTAACAAAAACAGTCCCCATGAATCAAAATTCCTAAGCAAATCTAAACATCCCTAGAAAGCATATATTAATCTCCAAAAGGAATATAAGCAAAGCACTTACCAATAGGACTACTATATTAATAGGGAATTTTTTTCTCAAAGCCAAACTTAACTGAAAAAATTTAGTGAAGCCCAGAGGAAATCAAATGCAACCCATGTAATGGTAATGATTATAGAAAAATTGTATTTCTATTGCAATTACAGTGCATAATGGTATATTTATTATTTTCCATGCCTTATGTTGTTTAGTTTGTAAAGTTTATTTAATACTTATCCCTCTAAATTGCATTACATGGGGTATGTACATTGTACAATAAAATCTGGCTAAGCATTAGAACACAGTCAATTATTTAAGAAAAAGAAAAAAAACGTTGGTATTGTTTCTTGGTTCTCTCAGTTTTCTATTTTACATAAACAATGCTTGGGGCACAAATTCTAGTTAAGATATCATTCATGAATTCAGATAGAAGTTTGGATACCAAATAACTTTCACTAAGGAAATATGGTTTCTAGTAACCTCAACAAAAAATTGCAAATCCTTTCTAGTGATCACAGAAGAGTAGGACAAGATGTGAAGAACTTGAGAGAGAGAGAGAGAGAGAATAACAATTAGATAAAAGGGTAGATTTAATGCTAAAGTATAATAAACCTATACCAGTTTTCTATATAACACAAACAATACTTGGGACACAATTTCTAGTTAAGATATCACTGGTGGATTCACATTGAAGTTAAGATACAAAATAACCATCAGTGAGGATGGAAGGTTTTCTATAAGATTTTTTTACCTTGTACTTCCTAAGTGATGGAAATTTTGGTTTAGGCAGTAAGGATGGAAAGTTTTCTATAATATTTTTTTACCTTGTACTTCCTAAGTGATGGAAAGTTTGGTTTATGCATTCTTACAAATACTTTGAGGGAGCAGATGACACATGCCACTAACCTAAATCTTCAACATGTAGTACAACTTTAAACAATGAATAATTCTTCTTCTTTCAATTCCAAATTCATTGAAAACCCAGCACCAAAATAATAATTAAGCTCCACAAAGTTCCACACTACACTCCAAAATCATCACACCAGTATATCTCAAACCCAGTAAAAGACAACACAAATTACATAATAGTTACTAAGTATTTACCATCTAAGCACTCTAAATTATCACACTTAAGCTGACCCAACACAGAATATTGCATACTAAATGAAATTAAACAACTCCAACGCCGCCAAAATAAATAAGAACATCAAGCACAAAGAAAATTTCCAATACCAATAGCAGGACAACAAAGAGAAAGTAAGAAAAACACAGAACGGATACTCACAATGTGGATCATGTGGTCGTGAGAGATGCAAAGGAAGTATAGCAGTGTAGCTTGCTGGGGACATTGACCAATAATATTGAAAGCCAAATTGAGAGTATGCAAACTTATGCAGGTTTCATGGCCTGAGATTGACAGACCCTCTACTAGTAACCTTTTTTAGAATATTCATAACACTTTTGGCTCTGTGACTTAATCGAGTGAGTCTGCATTGGAGTAAAGAGAGAAAACTGAGAAGAGCAGTTATTAAGTGGTAGTCGAATGGTTGGGTTCTAAAAATAAAGCATTAAAAATTAAAAATTAATAATGGTTATGTGTAAATTTATGAGACCTCTAAAGCTGACGTGGCATAATTGTAGAAGGTCAACAAAAAGACAAACACTTCAGTTTTATAGTATTAATAGATAATGAGAACAAACTAAGATTTTTGAATGGCTTGAATTTTAAAAAAATGTACAAAATGATTTCTTATACCTCAATACCTCCACATTTCTTTTAACTTAAACATGTTGTCTTCAGGGAATGCATACAGACTACAAAAGTGGGAGCCAAATCTTCACAAGTTTTCTTGTGCTGAACATACTGATTAGGAGCTTTCTCACATTTTCCTTGTTCATTGTCCTCACTTTTCAATCAGATCCCACTATCCAATATCTTACCCCTACTTTTCAAAAGGAAGCTGCAGTAGCACTTGAGCTTTGTTGATAAACAACAGTACTAACCTTCAACTGTTTATGCAAAAAAGCATACATTTCATGTGACACTTGTAAAGGAAAAAATAATGGTGCTAGATAACCTGTTTGATAAAATAAACTTCACCAGCACGATTTTTAGTAGTCAAATAATGATTATGTAGATTTCCATTCTTAAATTGCTAATAGAAATTGCAAGTGCAGGCAAGATTCAATGTCTAGAAGCAGGGGAAAAACACAGAGAGAGCGAGAGAGTTAAAAAACAAAAAAAAAATGGCCCTAATGCACACACATAGCAGAAGAAAAGGAACAAGAGTACAACTAAACCTAAGGTACAAATAGTTCTAGGTCTAATTATTATATTCAATTGCTCCAAAAGTGTCTTCCACTATCTTTAAGGGTCCAGTACTGCACCACCTGATGTAATAATTTTTTACCATAGGTACCTTGGGGTTGAGGCAAAGGGACTCATTACAAAGCATTAGCAATATGGAAACATCTTGACAAAGTGTGGAAATCAACATTTGCTAGAGGACAGGAAATACTGACCTCGATTTTCAGATAATGCATAAAGCTATTAATAAATTTGAGCAAGCTAAGGCATAGGGGTGATAATCTAGACATTGCAATTCCTCGCATGTTTAAGGGCACAAACTCCTTGAAAAATTATATTGCAATTGAATTATAAGATCATGAAAAGGCATGTAATATGCAAGGAGGAGAGAATATACGAAAGTTTTTTTTTTTTTTTCATACTTGATGCATTTGCCACATCCCCACAGAGCTGATAGTTGATGTGTTTACAATGACACAAAGCGAAAAAATCTGTCAGGCTTTTGCTCGATAAAACTATAGAAAACGGACATTGTACATGAAAATGAAGCAAAACATATCTTAGAAATTCATGGTCATGCCATAGGATGGTATAGACAGGCTGGATGAGAAGAGACAAACCAAGGAGAACATTTAGCCAAACATATAGAATATAAAAAACAAACTACAGCTATCTATCTAACACAATTAATAAAAAAGTAAAAAAAAAAAGGATTCCACTTATAAATCACAGTAAGGAAAAAGAGCATCAGTTGGATTCCACGTTGTAAACTCTCTTCTCACCAAAAGATTATCATTTAATACTTTCCAAAGGAAAATAAGCACTTTGAGAGAGGATTAAACTTCCATAGGTCGGCCCACATTTAAGAACTATATCTCAGAGTTTTGCTTCTTCCATATAAGCATTCACTATGGAGAAGCCAGTAGGCTTGGTTGATTCATGGGGCCTAATTAGTTAAACTGCACTTCCCGACCTAAGAGTCTGCACCTTCTAAATAATAGAGTTAGCTACATGAGATGCATATCAATTCCTCACTAATGCACAATTTCATTGTGAGGTAGCTTGGTCAAAAAAAAATCAAAAGCCCTTGTAATATGTGGATAATTACCCGCAAACACATTGGATCTTACATTAAGCTAAAAGTCATAGTTATTAGGAATTGAGTTCCCATTTCCTACCAGCCATTTAGCTTCTTTGAGAACAGATAATCCCATTGTCTTTTTGATAAATATATAATTTCATTAAAAATAAGAAAGTTGCTACCCTAGTACACAGACTTGAATCAAGTACAATTTTCTTTTCACTTCTTATATAACATGAAAACTTCCTAGAAAGTAGTGTGAATCTGGACCCATCCTCAGTTTCAAGATGTGATAGTAATTTGTTTCTAATTTCCATGGGTTGGTAAGTAGTCATTGTATCAATATTATAATTGCTAGTTCGACGCATAATACATATATACAATTTTTAAAAAGCCTTTTTTTGTCTTTTGACATGTAATGAAAAGTTATATACGAATTGAAGTTGGGTTTTGGGAGTTAGTGAATGACCTGTCTAATTTAAAACTTGAACAGTGGTGCACCTTGTGACACTTTGTTTTCAAGGTTTTAAAGTCCTTAATAACAAATGAAATTTCTCTTGGGCATGTGTAGTCAAGTTTATTGTTTGTGAACTCTCTTGAACTAGTTTGAACGATGCTACAAAATACTCTTAGTCCTTTAGCAGACAACACCCACCCCCTGGGCCCCAAAAAAAAAAAAAAAAAAGGGAAATAAAAAGCCATCAACAATTATGTTTCATCTATTAAATAAATTCTTAAAATACACCCACATCCATTTTTATGAGAAAACATATATATATCAGGATTAAACATGATCTGAATACAATATCAAGTGAGGCCTGAACCCACATTGTTTATCTGCATGATTGTGAAGCTTCCCCTTTCTCTTGTATGGACTTTGGGGAGGGGGGTTTGGTATTGGGGTATTTATGTTAGAATACCACACATTTTATGAATATTGAACAGAATTTTTATTGCTGAGACAATCAATCTTTTTTTTTCTTTTTTTCTTTCCCCCACCCCCCCCCCCCCCCCCCCCAATTAGAGTATTGGGATGGGTACTAGCAGTTTTATCATAATCAATCTTTATTTCTCTAAGAGCATTCCCATCCAGGATTCAAAAAAAGTTCTATTTTACAACCTCAAAACCTACTTTATCTATTTTACCATCTCATTTTACAATTCACTCAACATCCAGTTACTATTTTTATATATAACTCATTAAAATAATATAAACTATACCATTAAATAATATAAAAAATTCAGTTTCTCTCTATTCACTTCCATCTCTCTTTCCCCTCAACCTTTTTGTCTCTCTCTCCAGCAAACCCACCTTCACCTAAACTCATGGATTTTTTTTTTTTTTTTTTTTTTTTCTGCAGAATTGCTAGTCTGCAATGCAAACCAGTTTTATTTTTTCTGCAGAATTGCTTTTCTGCAAACCAGTTTCTTGCTTCCCCTGAGTTTGGTTTTTTCAGAGTTGTTATAATTTTTTTTGCATAAAAACTGGGATATTTATTAAAAGAAACACAGAACACATAAACAGAGTTTTAAAACAAAACAAAGCAGACACACAGGATTGAACAAAACACAAAACTGATACTACAACTACAACTATGGGACAGTACAACAAAACAATACACTTATAAGTTGATATGATAACGATATCCATTGCCATTGGGTAAAAGACGCAAATGAAACAGTGCTACTAAAAAGGGAAACATACCTTGGCATCAAATGCAAAAGAAACCAGACAGAAACAAAAGAGGAGAAACAGTTTCAATGTGATTTTTTTATTGAGGTATATTTCTTCTGAGTTCATTAAAATGTCCTCAGTTTCTTCGATGATGAATAGAGATTGAAGTTGACAAAGTCATGGGCCATTGAAGTTGAAAACAAACAAAACCCACCACAAATGGTTAAGCCAAAATGCATATCTGCCCTGCCCAAGGCTAAGTTGTATTCACTTGTTGTATCCATAGGATGCCCCACCTTTTTCTCTTTTTACTCGAGAGAACAGAATGAAATGTTTAGGCTGGTGGGCACTAAGGTCTAAGGGCCTCAATCACCCTTTCAGGAAAAATTTCTGGGGCTGCAAAAGCAAAATAGCTTAAAAAGCTTGGTGGTTGGCTCAACTAGCCAACTCATGCATGACATAGATGTGTCATCAAGGACCAGAGGAGACTGATATTCTTCTTTATCATCAGATTCAGAAAATGTCAACTCATGCCTGTAATCAATGACATCATCATCATCACGTCCAGCAATTAGAAGGGGCAAGTTAGGTATTAAAGATTCTTGAGGAAGACAAGTGCATTCTATGTGGACCCCCCACCTTTTTGTGAGGGTGGGATTTAGTGGCTCAATATGAGGATTGGATTCAACATCATAATGTGCAAAACAGGTTCTACATGTAACCTCAACGCAATTCTGGTCAGTTGGATTTGATTCAATCAAATGCTGCTGCAGAAGCCATTGACATGGAGAAAATAAGAACAGATGATTATAATTATTTTCAGATGGACGAAAATACCCATATTCATGTTCTTTAGAACCATTGATGGAAATGTAAACATAACAATCATAAAAGCGCTTATGTGCCTCATCTGGTCCAAGAGCAATACAGACAGCCAATTTTGGAAATTTGCAACCAACCCAGAATAATATGGAATTTTCAACACTTTGATGGTTGAACCACTTTGGAATCTCAGTTCCTGGTACATAAAGAGTATGAGCAATGTCCCCATGTTCATATTCAACACCCTCAGTTTCAGATGGAAAATAATTGGAGAACTGTGGATCCCTTGACCTGCCCCCATCTTCAAATTCAGCACCCTCAGTTTCATTTAGGAAATAATTGGATAACTGTTGATCCATTGATATGTCCCCATCTTCATATTCAGCGCCCTCAGCTACAGATGGCAAATAATTGGAGAACTGCGGATCCATTGATATGTCCCCATCTTCAGATTCAGCACCCTCAGTTTCAGATGGGAAGTAATTGGTGAACTGTGGATCCATTAATTTGTTGCTTCTTGCATTACCACGTACTCTATTTGGTAAAATCCCTATAATTTCTATTACCTGCATGCAATTAGAAAATTCAAGATTTTAAATTTAGCAAATCTTGTAAAGTATTTATAAAAAGTAACAAAAATTGTTTCTTTATATCTTAAAGAAAGAGAGAGACCTGATTCAATAGTCCGCTTGGTGATTGAGAATCCAACAACATGCAATTCTCTGCAAGAACGGTTCTTATAGATTGGGGAAGTCCTTGAATTTCACAAAGAAGCTTGCAATTCGAAATTAAAAGTGAGTCTAATCTGGGAAGTCTGCTAATGCTTTCAGGGATGGTAACAATATTGGTTTCAGATAGATCTATCATTTCCAATGCGGGGAAGTAATCAAGCTTCATCAAAAGATCCCGTGGTTTCATCTTCACAAACCCATATCCTGAAGAGATATCAATAGAATTGCATGTTGGTCTCAATTTAGTAGTAGTAGTGTCCAATATCCGAAGCCGTTGCAATTTATAAATGCTATCTGGAAGATCTCGGAGGTTTTCGCATTTATCAAGGCTTAATGTCTCAAGCTTAGTGAGATGCTCAATTGATGAAGGCAACTCCCTAATGCCACTCTCACCTAAATATAAAATCTCTAAACATCCCATTTCTGAATGAAAATTAGGGAGGTTCACAAGCCCTGAGCAGCTAGTAAGACAGAAATATTTAAGAGATTTCAATCTGAGTTGGCTTGGAAGAAATTGAAGTTTTCTGCAATGAGCGAGGTTCCATCTTTTAAGCTTTTCAAGAGATCCAAAGCATTCATCAATCTCAACTAAATTTTTACAAAAAGAGAGGTCCAAATTTTCTAAATTTGGGGCCCATAATTTAGGTAATTTCGTAATAAATTCACAACGTTCGAGGTTGACATCTTTCAAATTTTCTAACCGCCACTCCTGTAGGAAAACAAACCAAAAGTTAACTACAACAAAATTTGAAATAAAAATTTAATAGATCCCAATTTAAAAATATACATAATCATACCTGGTTGATTAGCTTCGGCAGTCTAATGCAATTACGTGGCATCTCAATAGCAACAAGTTGTTCGGGAAAATATTCGGACGGCCAGTGGAAAGGATAATCAGGCCACTTAAGAAGTGTTAAATTGTTGGGAAGAAATTCAAGTGGTTCACAAATATGTACATTCTCAACTATTAAAAATTTGAGATTTTCCATCCTTTTGAAAGCTTCAGTGTGTAGTTGCACCTCTACTGGTTGAGGCGAATGCAACATTATGCCTCGAATTTTTTTTGATCCCTAATTGGAGAAGCATCAAGTCAACTATAGAAAGTAATAGAATTTTCCAAATGTATAATGATTTTGAAATTTTAAGCAAAAACAATAATACTGATGAACTAATATTTTATAAAAAGTTAGAAAGAAAGAAAAATTAAAGAAAAAATACAATACTTTCTACCTAGTGAAAAATAAAAAAATAAAGAAAATAATTGAAGAAAAAGAACTTATACCTTATTTCTTGTTAGTACTTCAAGCGAATCCTTATAACAGTATAACCTACTACGTTTTCGGAGGATGTCTGGTGCTTGTTGTTGAACAATTTCCTTGCCCATTTGTTGTATCAAGTCATGCATTGACAATCTACCATATTGATCAACAACTATGAGACACTTATTAACAAGTCTTGGAATACCATAACTTGGATATAATTCACAAGCATCCAATATCTTTACAACATAATCTTTGTACCATCCTTTGAAGAAACACGCAATATCCAAAAAAATATCTTTCTCAGTGTCATTCAATCCATCATAACTTACTCTAAGTATTTTTTGAATTTCTTTATTGGGAATTTTGCTATACATATCTAATGCACTTTCCCATTCATCTTTAGCTTTTCCACACAAATCACAAGCTATTATTTCTAGAGCTAGTGGAAGGCCATCAGCAAAATGTATGAATTTAGTTGCAAGTTTAGAATAATCTTCATCATGAGGTTTGTTTCCAGGAAAGGCATGCCCTTTAAAGAGTTGAAGAGCTTCATGTTTGTTTAATTGCTCGACCTTGAATTCCTTGACCTTGTAAGTTGTACAAACTTTTTCTTTAAGGGCAGCTAACCAGTGTCTATCTCTTAATGTTATAATGACTCTACTTCCGGGAGCAAACCAATTACATTTTCCAAGCAAATTTTCTGTCCTTGTCGAATCATCGACGTCATCAAGAATTAAAAAAAGCTTTTTACAGCGAAGTCTCTCCTCTATCAAACTGATTCCTCTAAATCTGTTGCCCACTTTCCAATTACCATCCCCTAAGATGTCTTTAAGAAGTCGCTCTTGTAGTGTGATTATGCCAGCATCTGTCCCCAAATTTCCTCTAACATTCATTAAAAAGCTGCTTCCATCAAAATATTTACCAATTTTATAATAAACAGCTTTTGCAATTGTAGTCTTTCCTATACCAGGAAGGCCAGAAATCCCTACCACGCAAATTTCCTCTGACTCGATATCTAAAAGTGACTCTATGGCCTCTACACGAGACTTTATTCCAACTGGGTATTCAGCAACTGCCATCTCTTCAACAATGTTTTGGATGAAGTCAGATTCAGATTTATATGTAGCGCAGCTGACAATCGCATAGCATAAGAAAACATATAATTAGATAGATTAGCAGATGAACTACGAATTCAAGATATCTAGTTGTGAGTTATAACAAACAATTGACGCATTTTTTGATAAAGTAAATAGAATGTAATTCATATATTTTTGATAACTGTCAATGATATAAACATCATAATAGGCCCAGTGGCGGCGCCACATACAGGCCAGGGTGTTCCCAAGAACAACCTGACCTGAAAAAAATTTTAAAAAAAAAAATTTATATTTAATCCATATGAGGAACACCATCAACCACAAAATTAGGAACACCCTCAAATTTAAAAAAAAAAAAAAAAATTATCTGTTCTACTTTCAAGCCAAAAAAAAAAAAACCCAAAAAAAAAAAATTTTGAACTAAAATCTGGAAAAAAAAAATTTATGACAAAGCCAAGCCCACTGCCCACGGCAAGCCCAACAGTAGCAAACCCATGGATTCTCACCCAAAAAAAAAAAAAAAAAAAAAAAAACAGTACAGAGCAAATCAAACCACGGTCACGTCGTTGCAGAGAAAACCAATCCCCAATACAGCCTATACACAGCCTATACAGAGCAAAATCAAACCAAACCCCCATTACCCAATACTGCAATACAGAGGTGTTTATCAAAAAAAAAAAAAGAAAAACCCAATATAGTTATACAGAGCAAACCAAACCCCAGAGCAAAACAAACCCAGTTACCCACGGACACGGTGAGACGGTCACGTCGGCCGTCGCTCGCAGGCACAGTTCGCTGCTCGCTCCGTCGCTCATCGTCTTCCTCGACTAGCCGTCGCTCGTCGTCCTTGTCTAGCCGTCGCTCGTCGTCCTTGTGACCTCGTCGCAGCTCGCAGTCGCAGATCGGTCTCGTCTCGCCGTCTCGGCTGCTCCGGTGCTCGGAGCCTCGGCATCAAGGTATTTCTCTCCCTTTTTCTCTCTTTTTCTCTCAGTCTCTGAGTCTTTCACTCACTCTCTCTCTCTCTCTCTTTATGTCACTGAGATGAAAAATGAAAATGAATGTTGGTCCGTTGGATGTTTCTTTCTTTTTATTCTAGTCTTACTTGTTTAATTCAGTATATCTCTCCCTTTTGAACTGTAAGACTCTGATTGGCTGCCTTTTTTTTTTTTTTTTTTTTAATAACCAATCTTTACTGCTTTAGAGCATTCACATCAGCTCATCCATTATACACATCCATTTTTACACTAAAAACCTACTTTTTCTATTTTACACTACCAATTTTACAAAACACCCACACCAGTTCATTTATTTTACAAGTTATTCTAATAAAATATTCATTTTTCTCATTTTTTTATTATTTCCCTCAACTGACTCTATATACGCGCGTTATCTCTCTCTCTCTATTCATTTTGCTGAACAGCTCTCTCTCTCTTCTACCTTCTCTCTTCTGCCTTCTCTCATTATTTCTCAAAATCTACAACACAGATTAGTTCTTCACTGGCCGAACCGAGCTCCGGCGACCCACGAACCGAGCTTCACGGCGATCACGAACCCAGGTTCACGGCGACCCACGAACCGAGCTTCACGGCGATCCACGAACCCAGGTTCACGGCGACCCACGAATCGAGCTTCACGGCGACCCACGAACCGAGCTCCGACGACCCACGAACCGAGCTTCACAGCGAGCCAGATCGTGTCTCACCCGCCGATCCATAAACCAAGCTCCGGCAACCAACGAACCAACCTCTGGCGACTCAGACCAAGCCCCGGCGACCCAGATCGTGTCTTCACCGGCCGATCCACGAACCACGCTCCACGAACCAAGCTCCGGCAACCCACGAACCAAGCTCCGATCTCTCTGTCTTTTGGTTTGTCTGTGTGGGTTTGTTTGTGTGTGGGGTTGTTTGTGTGTAGATATGTGTTTGTGTATGGGTGTGTTTGTGTGCATCTGAGGGAAAGAAAATGAGGAGCTGAGGTTGTTGTGCACGGAATGGGGAGAGAAAATTTGGTGCGAACGGATAATAGTATTTTAATGTTTACATGTGCTACAGTACGCGTGTATATTTACACGCGTACTGTAGATCATGGAAAAATATGGCCAGCTATACATATTTTTACACCCACTGATGTGGGTGTTTTTTTGCTCAAAATGTGTAAAATTTGCACTGTATATGTATTTTAGAAGACTTTAAATGGGCTGATGTGAATGCTCTTAGTGCTTTACTCTTTAAATTTATTTTGCTTTTTGCTTTTGTCTTATCCGTTGCTGACTTGCTGTTGGTCTGATTGGCTGCCAAATTTTTTTTTTTTTTTTTTTTGAGAACCAATCTTTACAACTTTACTCTCTCAATTTATTTTCCTTTTTGCCTTTGGCTTATCCATTGCTGACTTACTGTTGGTCAGTGTGTGTCGGTACAGGTGATATTAATTGTCTTTAGTGTAAATGTGTAACGTGTGATTGTGAAATTTTCTGATTGGCAAGTTGTGATTGAGGGATGGCTTGTGCTTGTGTGTTGAGTAGGGTGGGGGTAGATAGGCTGATGGGCACATGGGTCGGGCAGTAAATAATAATTAAAGCAGTGTAATGTATTGTACATTACACTGCTTTAATTATTATGCTAAACATAAGATGTATAATGTTTGGCTATTTTAGTATAATGTGCACAATGAACTAAATAATATAACAAATTAAAGAAATATAATTAATGACAAATAAATTAAAATAATATAGTTTATTGTTACGCTAAACAACAATAATTAAAACAGTATAATTAACCAATACATTATAAAAGACAAATAAAATAAATTATGTTAGGCTAAATAATAATTAATAATTTTATAATTAATGAAACAATAATATAACAAATTATAGTTTATAAAAAATAAACAAATTAATGAAATAACTAAACAACAATAATTAATAATTTTATTAATATTTCAAATAAACTTATAGTTTATTGTTTATTCTTTTGCCAGAATTATGGACAAATATTTGATAAGAAAACCACATACCCAAGATTCAGCTCCTGTGCAAGATTCATTTTCATCTTCTAAGCGAATTCGTGTTGACTTTAACTTAGAGAATCTTCCTTCAAATCCTGGGCTACGAGAAAAAATATCATCTTATCATCCTAATCATCATAATGAAATAAGAAGATATTATTTAACCAAAGGCCTTTGTCAACCTGTTTTACACAGTGATGATTACCCTATATCATATTTTTCTGGAAAACCCTATCGATTCATATCCGAATGGTATACAAATAGATACTGGTTGGAATATAGTATAGACAAGGATGCAGTATTTTGTTTTTATTGCTACCTATTTGGGCAAGATGTTGGAAAGCAAGGAGGAGGTGACACTTTTGTAACAAAGGGATTCAAACTTTGGAATCAGAAAGATAAGTTAAATTCCTATGTTGGAGGAGTTAATAGTGCTTATAACCAAGCTGTCCAGAAGAGTGTAGATCTATTGAAGGAGAAGCAACACATTCAAAGTGTTTTTGTTAAGCAATCAAATCAAGATAAAACTGAATATCGGATTCAATTAAATGCAATAGTTGATTGCATAAGATTCCTTTTACGTCGGGGATTATCTTTTCGTGGTCACGATGAATCTCAAGGTTCAAGTAATAAAGGAAATTTCCCTGAGCTTGTACAATTTTTGGGAGATCACAATGAATCTATCAATGAAGTATTGCAAAAAGTTCCAAAAAATTGCAAGCTTACCCACCCTGATATTCAAAAAGACATTGTGAATGCAATTGCACGTGAAACATCCAAAGCCATCATCAAGGATCTTGACAATGGGTTCTTTTCAATATTAGTTGATGAGTCACGTGATATCTCAGTGAAAGAACAAATGGCCCTCGTTCTTCGTTATGTGAACAAAGAAGGAATTATTATAGAGCGATTCCTTGGTATTGTACATGTAGCAAGTACTACTGCTTTGTCACTTAAACATGCTATTGAATATTTACTTTGTGAACATAATTTGAGTTTATCGAAACTACGTGGGCAAGGTTATGATGGGGCTAGTAATATGCAAGGTGATATCAATGGTCTCAAAACTCTAATTTTGAAAGAGAACAAGTCAGCATTTTATGTCCATTGTTTTGCTTATCAACTTCAATTGACACTTGTTGCTGTTGCTAAAAATCACATTAACATTGCTGATTTTTTTTGTGGTTAGTAATTTAGTAACTGTTGTTGGAGGCTCTTGTAAGAGACGAGATGCTCTTCGAGATACACAATTTGCCAAAATTAAAGAAGATTTGGAGAATGGTGTACGTAGAAGTGGGCAAGGTTTAAATCAAGAAACAAATCTTAAACGTCCTGGTGATACACGTTGGGGATCATATTATGGGACTATTCTTAACTTGATTTTGATGTTCTCTGCTGTTGGTGATGTATTAGAGATTATTGAAGAAGATGGCCTCTCCGACCAAAAAATTGAAGCTCGATCTATTATACAATCAATTCTCTCTTTTGAATTTGTCTCTACTCTACACTTGATGAAAAATATTTTAGGGATCACAAATGAGTTGTCAATAGCATTACAAAAAAAAAATCAAGATATAGTAAATGCTATGGATCTTGTTAAAGTGTCTAAGCAACGGTTGCAAGTGATGAGAGATAATGGATGGGCACCTTTATTGGCTGAAGTATCTTTATTTTGTACCTCACATGATATTCCTATCTTGGACATGGAAGCGATATTTGTAGTTAGTGGGAGGTCGCGACGCAACACCCAAAAAAATTCAAATTTACATCATTATCGTGTTGAGCTATTCTACACAGTTATAGATATGCAACTTCAAGAGCTTGACAACCACTTTTCTGAGGCAAATACTAATTTGCTACTTTGTATGGCTTGTTTGAATCCAAGTAATTCATTTGTGGCTTTCGATAAGGAAAAGTTGATACGTCTAGCTAAGTTTTATCCCTCTGATTTTCTTGGGACAGATATTTTGGCACTTGACTCTCAACTACAGAATTACATTTTTGATATGCGCAGCAATGACTTCTTTTTAGAGCTTCAAGGAGTTAGTGAACTTGCTGAAAAGTTAGTGAGCACAAGAAAACACGAGACTTATCCATTAGTCTACTTACTTGTGAAGCTAGCTTTGACCCTTCCAGTTGCTACTGCAACAGTAGAAAGAAGTTTTTCAGCAATGAAATATATAAAGAATGAACTGCGCAATCGAATGAGAGATCAATGGATGAATGATTGCTTGGTTGTGTATATTGAAAAAGATGTAGTTTGTAACATTGATAATGAGACTATTATGCAACGATTTCAAACAATGAAAACTCGTAGAAGGCAATTGTAAATTTTATGTATTTGTGTATTTTTTTTATTGTTGTTGTTGTCCATATATAAAATTTTCTTTTTATTAGATTGTGTAATTTATGCTTGTTGAGGAACACCCTGAAAAAATTTCCTGGAGTCGCCACTGATAATAGCAATACAAACTCAATAAAAGCATGAATTATGATATCAACAATCAGATACATACCCTTTCTTGTAATGCCATCCAGATGCATTAGCTGCTTTTCTTAGAGCATCCCTCCAGCTCTGCACCTTGTTCTTGTCACACTTCTTTTCATGTTTAGCGAGTGCTATTCAAAGTTTCCCTTTTGATTTCGTATTTCTGATGGATCAACGTTGTAAAAAACTGAACGAATTTGAACCTCTGGGTCCTTTTCATGACAATTAACAATCAAAGCAAGTTCATCCAAGCACCATATGGACTCGGCGTAGTTTTCAAAGAAGACAATAACCAAAATCAATGAACTTTTGATGACTTGGATAACTTCTTTCGAAATTCGTTCTCCCCTATGAAGTATATCGTCGATGAAGGTGTTGATGCCTCTGTCGCACAAAGCCTTATATAAGTGGCTGGTAAAACCTTCGCGGGTATCTTCACCTCTAAAGCTCAAGAAGACAGCATACTTCCATCGATGAGTGGAAGAAGAAGAGGAGCCTCCTTCACTGTTCAGGAAAGTTATTGATGGAATCGAATAGACAGAGATGCCGATCTGACCCAATCTTGGCAGTGTGGTGGAGGACGAGAAGCAGTGGACGGTGAAAGCCGATCTAACTTGGCTGATCTCCGCTGGTCGAGCGACTTCTCAAATAGGTTCTTAGCTTGAGTGAGGCAGGTCTTCCTCGAAAGTGTGGTGGCGATGCGGTGGAGCAGGGCGGAGATTCTTCATCGGCGATATCTCTTCTCTTTTCTCTCTCTTTGTCTGTGACTGTGAGTTTGACAAAGAAGAAAAGGCCGTGCGGACTTTTTTGTAATGATAAGTTTTTATTTTAATAAAAATTAATGACAAGTTTTTTTTTTTTTTAAGGAAAATTAATTACAAGTTAATGAATAATAAGAACAATGAGTTTTTTTTTTTTTTTTTTCTAATTATTTGTTTAAATCTTTGTACTAGTATTTTTTTTTCTTTTTCTTTTTAAGAATCTAAACGTAAGTCATTATAACTATATACTTGAATGATTAATTGTAATTGTAATGTAATTTTTTATGCTTTATTATTTTTTATTTAAAAGTTGTGATAATGTACTTGAAAATTATTTAATTTCTCTATATTTTAAAATTAAGATGACTCATTTTTATAGTTTTTTTCTTAATATTTGTTTTTATTTTATTACTAAATGATTTATAACGTCATTACGGTTCAACCTTAGTCTAACCTCAAAACCTTTGAAAATTTCCCTTTTTCAATTCAATGAACTGTCCGAGTTTCAAAACCGTGCTTATATGTCATCATATGTTGACGAACACTTCCACATCCACAATATACCAAATTGAAAAGAAAGAACATTGTTTTTACTCGTTCAACGTAAAAGCTTTGATAGGTATTACATAATAGAGCTTAAAAGACAACACTTTCACCACATCCACAAAATACCAAATTCTGGAGTTTGGTATGTTATAGCTACTTCTATCTCTCTTAATTCCTTGGGTTGATATGCATGGTACATTCTCTTTGTTATCCTCACTTAATTTTATATTATTATATATGCCTCTATGTCTATGAGTTTTCAAAGATCCAAATTATCATTAAAGATAGGTGTAGACATCACATTTCATTATGACCTATGCTTGAGCCCCTCGATTCCAATGATGAGAAATTATTTTGCTACCAAAATTATTAGCAATCGTGCATGGAGCTCGATGAGCAGATTAACCATAAAGTGGCCTAATCATTTCTGATCTAATTTGGTCGAGACTTACAAAAGATGCATATGCCCTGTATATGATGTATAAGCACCCAATCTGTGGCATATGCACCTTCCGTAATATTTATGGTCTGACATAAAATATTTCTTATAAGTTATAACAAATATACCAAATCAACCATGCTTGTCAGTTTTCACTGCCAACTCTTGTAGTCTCGCATACTATATACTAGTAACAACTCTTACAATAAATACTTTTACTTTCTGTCTTTTTTTTTTTTTGTGGTTCATAACATGGGAAAATTATTGTGTACTCTGGAACTACACAATAATTTTCCCATAACGTGGGGCGTAAAAGTAAACTATATATATTTATTCCTTTAAAAAAGCAATTTCTTTCTTAAATACTTGAATTGTTACCAAAACTGGAAAATGGAAGTTTGAACTTCGGAACTTTTCATAAGGAAAACAGTAAATATCACTAAATTATAAAGCTCTTGAAATAGCAAATAAAAAGTAAATTATTAATGTGACATAAATCAATATAATTTCTGCCAGTGATTACATTGTTACATAATAAATCAATAGTGATGGGTGATGACTTTGTTTTACATCAATAGTTATCCACCAAGTGAATCTTTAAAATTCTAATTGAGTATTTTTTTTTATTTTTTTTTAAGGTTCATGCAGCTCTTACGACCTACCTACCAACAAATAGTCAAATTTATACTTATCCATTTGTTAATTTCATATTGAAATTAACAAGCTCATATCCAAATCAAATAATTAAAACCTCAATGAGTTGGTATAATGGTTCTGAAAATATCACGAAATCCATGAGGTGTTGGGTTCAAAACCCCTAACCCCATCTCCTAAGGGATTTCTTCAATTAATTAAGCTAATTTATTCTAATTTAGATTGGAATAAAAATAAGATCCCCTCCTATTTAAATATTCATCTTTCTTTCAATTTTCATCAATCACACAAAATTAAATAAATGTCAAGTGTCTTGTTTTTTACTAAAAAATGGAGGAAATTGAAGAATTTAATGGGAGGGAATCTTGTCCCAACATAATTTTTTTTTTAAAAGAATTTATTAACTTATTATCATTCATTCAAATACAAATTTCATTGAAAAACTTACTAAAAATACACTATTCTGTCGTACCTTTTCAATGGATTTTTATAATGGAATTAATTTTAGTAGTTTTTTAAAATATATATATATATATATATAAATTTTATCAAAATAAAAAAAAATATATATATAAATTTTATCAAAATTAATTGTATCATAATATCTGTAGGGGTATTGGGCCAGGAGCTCGTTATTTATAAGGATATTAGGCATGAGGCCCAGTTCGAGGTCAAGAGGTCGTTCAAAGAGGAATAGACATTGTCAAGGGAGTCTGCGCTAGTAAATAAAGAAGTTAATCTTGGTCATAAATGCCTAGGAGGGTGTGCCGAGGATGAATGCCTCCTCGGCTAGATAAGACCGAGGTGAGGAGAAGTGGTCTACCGCTTAAGAGAACATCCCAGGAGGTTCTGTTGGTATGGATAGGCATTGTAGAGGCATCAGACAAGGAGAAGTCCTAAAATATCTTAGGAAAAAAGCTGCTACCACCGCATTAAATACTCTGCAACTAACTTTCTGGTTGCATTAATGTAGAGAAGACTGCTGAATAGTGCAGCGTTGGCTAACCCAATGTGCAGAGGGCCTGAAAGGGTGTCCGATGGGACAAGTACTTAAGTAATAGCTTGGTTGACCAACAAGTGGAGGGCTAAGATTGTCTAAAGAGAGCTATATAATGGAAGAAACACTCCACGGTGAAGGGGATCGAGGAACTGAGAGAAAAACACTGTAGCATTAAGAACTGACTTTGTAATCAAATTTGAAAGAAATATATAAGAACAGGTCTCCTTGGACTTTGCCGAGGATGATTTTCTTCAGCATAACCCTGTTTATTTACATTTTCCTGTCATCTAAATCTACTTGAGTGCTTGTCTGATTCATTAAAGCCTAATTTTCCAACTCATTCTTTACAAATTCATTGTTTTGGGCCTTTTGGGCCTAGGTCCATACACCGTTTGGGCTAGGAATTCAAATCTGGTTCTTACAATTGGTGCCGTCTGTGGGAAATTATTGGTGTTATGGTGAATCCAACACAAAATGATAGTAGGTTCAAGTCCACACCAGGCAGAGTCTATGGGGTCTCAACGTCAAGATCACTTCTGTGATCTTGAACGAAAAAGGGACCGAAGGAAGTGTGCATACTGCCCATATTGGTAAGAGCCATTCTCGGGGTAGTAGTCATCTCTCTCACGAGAAAAATACTAAAGCCATGCAAAAGGAAATTGATCACCTGAAGAGAAGCTTACGCCATGAACGACGAAGGCAAGCTCCGTCCAATTCTGACTCCTCTTCTGATGATGAAGGGGATGGTAGCTATAGGCGCAGATCAAGGACTCCTCCTAGCAAGTCTTTCTCATATGACGAAGACTATCATCATGAGCGCTGAAACAAAAATTCATCTTCGGGAGGCCTGGGAAATGATGCTATGAGTAAAGCACTCAACCAAATTTCCAAGTCACCTTTCACGCACTGGATTGAATGAGGGAAACTTCCTTGGCGGTTCACTCAGCCCATATTCACCATGTACATTGGTAGAATAGACCTTGTGGAGCATGTTAGCCACTTCAATCAAAAGATGGCTATACATTCCAAGAACGAGGCCTTGATGTGCAAGGTATTCCCATCTAGCTTGGACCCTGTGGCAATGAAGTGGTTCGATGGTCTGAGGGTAGGTTCCATTGATTCCTTCAAGGAGCTCACTCAAGCGTTTAGATCCTACTTTATTACATGTAGCAGGGTCCCTCAGCCTTTAGTTTCCTTGTTGTCTCTGTCCAAGAGAGAAGGAGAAACCCCTGAAAACATATTCGGACAGATATTGGGAGATTTTCAACGAGATAAATGGTGATTTTGACGACATAGCCATTAACACTTTCAAGCTCAGCCTACTTGCCAAGCATGACCTAAGAAAGTCTTTGACCGGGAAACCTGTTACCAGTATACGCCAGCTCATGGACCAAATTGATAAGTATAAGAAGGTTGAGGAGGACCAGCAGCAAGGCAAAGGGAAGGGCAAGGTTATCCCTCAGGAGAGGAGGGATTTCAGGTTGACCGCTACAACAATAATAGACCCCGGAGGGATTTTGCTGGGCAGTCAGAGTCTACAGCTCCTCAAGTGGTCAACACCGTGTTCCGAGAACTACTGCATCAAGTTTTGAAGAAGATCAAGAACGAACCATACTTCAAATGGCCGAACAAGATGAGTGGAGATCCTTTAAGGCACAACTAAAGCCTTCATTGCCAGTACCACCAAAAGCGGGGGCATACTACCGAGGATTGCAGAACTTTGTGGAACCATCTGGACCAACTGGTTAAAGAGGGAAGGTTATAGTAATTTTTGTATCGTCCCGAAGAGCAAGGAGGTTAAGCAAGGTCAAGGGCTTAGGGGAGCGCTTCTTCAAGGCCCCCGTTGGGCACAATCAATGTCATTTTTGCTACACTGGGGAGAACTAGTTCTCACTCTTCTGGGGTGATGTCTATAGCGAGGTTACCAGCCGAGGACTCTATTTCTGAGCCGAAAAAGGCTAGAGTGAGGGTCTAACCATTGCTAAGCCTTTCGGACGAAAACAAAATTGGAACCATCCAGCCACATAATGATGTTTTGGTAGTCACCCTTAGAATAAGAGGGAATGATGTGAAGAGGGTAATGGTGGACCAGGGCAGTTGTGCAGAGATTATGTACCCTAACTTGTATAGAGGGCTGAACTTAAAGCCTAAAGACTTGACAACCTATAACTCACCTTTAATAAGTTTTGACGGGAAAGTTGTTATCCTAAAGGGCCAGATTAGGTTGCCCGTGCAAGCAAGCTTGGAGGTGGTGGAAGTGGACTTCATTGTGATGAATGCATACTCCCCCTATATGGCCATTGTGGCTAGACCATGGCTTCATACCCTAGGGGCTGTTTCTTCAACTCTGCATCAGAAGGTGAAGTATCCATTAGGAGACCAGATTGAGGAGCTGGTTGGGAATCAGTCCGTGGCTAGGCAGTACCTTTTATCTTCAATTTTGCATCAACCAGCAGCTGAGTCCTCGGCCTCGACTGAGGGAGGCTTATAGCAATCAAAGTCTCTGGTATTACCTGTGAAGGGGCCAGGCAAGGATGCTAAATGTGAAGATTTAGAGAGATTTGTTGTAGGAGATGATCCGGAGAAGTTTTTTCAAGTTGGAGCTCAGCTACCACCTTAAGAGAAGGAAGAGTTGGTGGAATTTTTCAACAGGAACGTTGATGTATTCACTTAGAATGCTTACGAAACTCCGAGGGTAGATTCGAGCTTCATATGCCATCATTTAAACATCAACCCCTCTGTCATCCCCAGAAAGCAACCACCTCGGCTCTCATCTAAGGATCATTCTGACGTTGTCAAAGACGAGGTGATGAAACTTAAGCAGGCTTGGGCTATCAAAAGAAGTGTTCTACCTTGAATAGTTGGCTAACATTGTGGTTGTGAAAAAGAAAAATAGAAAGTGGCGGGTATGTGTAGACTTCACTGATTTGAACAAAGCATGCCTAAAAGACCCTTTTCCTATGCCTCAGATTGACCAGCTAGTAGATGCCATTGTAGGTCATCCTCAGATGAACTTTTTGTATGCTTTTCAAGGCTACCACCAAATACCTCTGGCCTTGGACGATCAGGAGAGGACAGTTTTTGTCACCCCCATTGGTAACTACCATTACAAAGTGATGCCCTTTGGTTTGAAGAATGTAGGTGTTACCTACCAGAGGATGATGATCAGGATGTTTGAACCGCGGTTAGAAAAAAACATCGAGATCTATATCGATGATATGGTGGTAAAAAGCAAGGCAGAGTCCGAGCATATTAATGACCTCGGAAATATTTTTGATATCTTGAGGAGACACAAGCTACAACTTAATGCTTCCAAGTGCTTTATTGGTGTCAGATCAGGGAAGTTCTTAGGGTTCATGGTCACACACCATGGAATGGAAGTCAACCCTGACCAAATTAAGGCAATTAATAATCTGCAATCACCTCGGAATCCCAAAGAGGTCTAGAGGCTTACAAGGTTGACTACTGCTCTAAACCGATATATGTCTCGGTCAGCAGACAGGTGCATGCCTTTCTTTAAGTTATTGAACAAGTGGAAGGGATTTGAATGGATCGAGGAGTGTGTCTTGGCCTTCTAGCAGCTGAAAGAATATATGTCTCGGCTACCCATTATGTTGTCTAGACCCGAGGTGGATGAGATTTTGTTTGCCTACATTGTAATGGCCTCCCACACGATGAGTTTGGTACTAATACAGGTTGATAATGGTGTATAGAGGTCGGTTTATTATGTGAGCAAGTCACTACATGAGGCCGAGATCCGTTACTTACCATTGGAGATGACCATTTTGGCAGTGGTGCATGCTACACGTAAGCTCTCCTACTATTTCCAGTCACACACAGTTGTTGTCCTAACCCAACTCCCACTTAGATCTTTACTTCGAAGTGCTGATTACACAGGGAGAGTTGCAAAGTAGGGCACGATTTTAGGGGTTTTTTATATCAAGTACATGCCTCGCACCTCTGTCAAGGGTCAAATCCTCTCTAACCTGGTGGCTGAGTTTGCTGAAACCCTATTAAAACAGAAAGCAGAGGGGCAGAACATGAATGAAAAATCGGTTAGTGTAATCTCCTTACAAGAACCTTTATCCTAGAAAGTCCGCGTTGATAGAGCGGCTAACCACAGAGGATCTGGAGTGGGACTAATTCTAATATCTCCTAAAAGGATTACAATTTAGAAATCCTTGAGATTGGATTTCTCGGCTACAAACAACGAAACTGAGTATAAAGCTCTACTGGTAGGGATGACCATAATTCAGAAAATTGTAGGAAAAGCAGTGGAGGTATTCTCTAATTCAAGACTAGTGGTAGGCCAAGTCCAGGGAGAATTGGAAGCCAGAGATCCCAGAATGCAGGAATATTTGAGCCAGGTACATTTACAATCTAGATTTGAGTCTTTCAATTTATCACAAATCCCTAGAAATAGAAATACACATGCAGACTCTCTTGCCACACTAGCAACCTCCTCGGCATAAAGTTTACCTCGGGTGATCCTAGTAGAGGACTTATGTAAACCTACTGAGTTAAGAGGGATGAGATGGGATAAATTTTACTTGGTGGATTTTAACTTGTTTTACTACCGACCATATGGGATGGGATAACTTTTCAGTTACTTATACAGATTAATAAGAAGAATTTTACATTATTGCTACATTTATTAAGTGTTAGATCATAAAGAAACTATTTCAACACTTGTATAAAAAATGTGGAATACGAAAATTGTTCATAACTTTCATTAACTAAAGCCTCGGAAAGAGGTAGATTAAATACAAAGATGTCGCATCAATTACAAACTTAAAAAAAAAAAAAAAAAATACACAAAAGACTATTTCTTCTTTATTATAATTTTGTCTTTAGAAGGGCCGTTGACAGGCTGAGTAGAAGCAGCTTTAGAGGCCTCGAGGCCTTTGCTTGCTGGATCAGCCTTGGAAGGCAAGGAGAGAGTGGCCAGGATGATCTCTATCGTTTTAGGAGCTTCTTTCTCCGCAGGAGGGTCCTGGGTGGCAACTGGAGGCTTCATAGCATCAGGGGCCACTCCTTGATTAGCGTTCTTCTCTTTTTCTGTGACCCCGGGTTGCTCAGCCTCCTCGGCAAGTTTATCAGAGGAAGTTGGAATAATGGCCGTGCTATCCTTGCCCACCTCTGCCATTTCGAAGGTGGTATCAGTCCTTGAGTCGAAAGGACCAAACTCTCGGATGGCAGGGGGATAGTACACCCTATATGCTTTCCTAAGTACAGATGAAGCTTCAACTCCAACTTGGTTGAGAGCTTCACTCCATACTTGGGAGCAGTAGATCCTGCATACCCCCGAGACCTCCGCCCTCAAGGTTTCCTCGATCTTTGCCACTCCTAGGTCATATCCATCCTGCTCGGCCTGATCCCGAGCCTTCTCAGCCAGCTCCCTTGCTTTCTCGGCCTCCTCTAGTTTCTTCTTAAGAGCAACTATATGAGTTTTGGAGGTGGCCAGCTAATTCTCAGCGTTGCGAAGCCATACCCTTTGGTCCTTCACTTGCTTTTTAGCACTGTCAAGAGCGGCTGCTACACTTTTTCTCTTTCTCTCTCTCCTCATCCAGCAGTTTTTTCTTGAGCTCTTGATTGCTCTTCTCAGCCACATTAAAGGCTTCAACGGCAGCATTGCGTTTTCCTTCCTCCTTCTTCATTTGCCGGTGGCAGTAGTTGGTTATCTCTTCCACCTTGAAGGTGGCTTGAACAGCCTACTGAGGAAAGAATCAGGGGTTAGAAAAAGAAAGTAAAGAAAGAAATTAAAGAAAAAAAAAAGGAGAGAGAGAAGAAAAAGGGGCTAGAAAGAGGACATACCATAGCAAGATATCTTTTAAGGCTGATGAAGACCTTATGTCTTGCAGCTCAGACATATCCTCGGGGAGTAGCAGAGCCTGCTCCACCACGTCGGCCACATAGCCGACTACTCCTCCCTAGAAATCCCTAATGGAGGCATTAGCTAGCAGAGGGGCCCAATCCAACATTGGGACAGGAAGCTAGGCTAGAAGCCTGACCTGAGGATCACTCCTCTTCTCGGCGCCCTTCTGCCCCACCTTGGCTTATTTAGCCACCCTCTGAGCCTCATTCTCTTGAGGGGGGAGGGTTCTTCCAGCTCCCACTACTTCCTTCCCCTTTAGCTCCCGCTTCCTTTTTAGGTCGGCGGGTTGGAAAGGCAGGGCATGTGGGGGGGGGGGGGTGGGAGGCTAATTCTGGGTTGCCTTTCTAGGTGCATCCTTCCCTAATTAGGACTCTATCAGGTCTAGTAGGGAGGACCTTGGTTTGCGTTGAATCCCCATCTCATCAAGTATTGGTGAGAATGGTTGGTCGAGATCAGGGGTTAAAGTTTCTAGGGACAAAACTTGGTTAAAGGCTTCAACTTGTCCTTAGAATCAAGCACTTCAACTACTTCTTATTCTTCTGTGTTGGCAGGGAAAGAAGAAGTGGCTGCTCCGATTGTACTTTGTGGTGGCAAGGCTACCTTTGGTATGCCTTCAAATATGGGCTTTGTGGTGAGCGTGCCTTTTGGAACAGGGCTGGGAAGAAGAAAACCTGGAGCCGCTATGCTGATTCGTTGCAACTGAGGATCCCTAGCCTTGATGACACACTTTGGCGCCAAAAAACTTTTGGAGATTGGGACGTAGTCAAAGATTAGATGGACCGCCCTCAGTTGACTATCAGTGTGAACAAACACTTCAGCCTTCAATATTTTGTCCAAGCTTCCCTAGTTTACAAGATTAAAGTTAGGAACAACGACGTTCTTATTTACCAAACCATGGAAACAGAAAAGTATTGTTAGCAAAAGATAGAACTAATCAAAGGTAAATTTGCATGCAATTATTCAAACCTAGACCTAAGACCCCACCTGGCTGTCCCTCTCTCGTCGGGTAGGGGAGGCCATCATGCCATTCCCCTAACATGATTAGGAAATTATTTTTCAGGCATTTGTTGGAATCAGGCAAGCACTAAATGAGCCTAACCTTAGGGTACCTAGATTTCAGGTAATACCCCTGTCTCTTTAAATGATGAAGGTTATAGACCCAGTTGACATCATGGTGGGTAAGCCCTAACCTCATCCTCTCGTTGAGGGCATCTACTAAACCGAAGATTCTAAACATATTGGGCGCGCACTGAGTGGGAGCTAACCTATGGGCCCTAAGGTAGTCCCTAGTGACATTACCCATAGGAATTCTCATCCTTCCTTCTATGAAGGCAATCATTGGGATTACTACTTCTCCCTCTTGCCTATCTTCGTGTCATTGCCCCTCTTCACAGTACCTAATGCCTACTCTTGGAGGGATCCTATACTGAGCCCTAAAATTCTTAATTCTCTCCTCAGAGTCTACCAAACATTTGAATCTACCCATTCTTTTGTAAGGATGGGGAGGGAACTAAGAAGATTGAAAAAAGAAAAGTGGAACTGAGGAGGAAAAGACAGAAAGAAGAAAGGCGTATAGAAAAATAAAGAGTAAAAGTTCAGGAAGACTTACAGAAAGAGTGAAAGTGTTCTCAGACAGACTTTTGGTATTTGTAAGGAAACGAATGAGTTGGAGAAATTTGTAGGTTCAGAGTATGTGCGTTGGAACGAAATGAATGTTAAAGTGAAATGAATGATTGATTTGAAGGGTATTTATACCAAGGAGAGAGAGCTAGGAGCGGGAAAATTCCCGCTCGGTTCCCAGCAAAATCCTCAGTCGTTGGATTCGCATCACGCCATAGTGTGTGGGGGATAGGGAACCGTAATAATTTAATATAGACGCATCTCGAAAGCCGAAGCACTAGGAGCGTGCCTTGGGCAGTTAAAAAGGCATCTTCATAGGCAGAGACAGTGATATCAAAATCCTTCTTTCTTTCCGAGGAGCCAGAAAGAAGAATCTCGATGGGCTATTGTAGGGGTATTGGGCCAGGAGCTCGTTATTTATATGGATATTGGGCTTGAGGCCCAGTCCAAGGTCAAGAGGTTTTCTGAAGAGGAATAGACATTGTCAAGGGAGTCTGCGCTAGTAAATAAAGAAGTTATTCTTGGTCATAAATGCCTAGGAAGGTGTGTCGAGGATGAATGCCTCCTCGGCTAGATAAGGTTGAGGTTAGGAGAAGTGGTCTATCATTCAAGAGAACGTCCCAGGAGGTTCTGTTGGTATGGATAGGCATTGCAGAGGCATCAGACAGGGAGAAGTCCTAAAATATCTTAAGAGGAAAGTTGCTACCACCGTATTAAATGCTCTGCAGCTAACTTTCTGAATGTATTAAAGTGGAAAAGACCCCTGAATAGTGCAGCGTTGGCTGCCCTAACATGCAAAGGGCCTAAAAGGATGTTCAATGGGACAAGCATTCAAGTGGTAGTTTGGATGACCAACAAGTGGAGGGCCAAGATTGTCTAAAGAGAGCTATATAATGGAAGAAACACTCCACGGTGAAGGGGATCGAGGAACTGAGAGAAAAATACTGTAACATCAAGAATTGACTTTGTAATCAAATCTGAAAGAAATATATAAGAACAGGTCTCCTCAGACTTTGCCGATGACGATTTTCTTTAGCATAACCGTGTCTATATTTTCTTGTCATCTAAATCTACCTGAGTGTTTGTCTGATTCATTAAAACCCAGTTTTCCAACATATTCTCTACAAATTCATTGTTTTGGGCTTTTTGAGCCTAGGTCCATACACCGTTTGGGCTAGGAATTCAAATCTGGTCCTTACATTGATGTTTGTTTGTTTTAATAAAGTTTATTCATAATAAATCTAATTAACAACTTGGGTTTAAAATTTGTTAATTCTATCAACCGGGGTCTAAATTTCTCAACAATTATAAGTTTCAAAATTAAAATGTGGGAATAAAACTAATATACCTTTATATATATATATATATAAGGATAAACTTCAAATTTGTGATAAAGATAAGCTCCTTAATTATAAAGATAAAAGAATTTGGCAAGTCTATGGAGTCCACTATTTTCAATTTATTTACTGGTATTCCATTAAAAACAAAATCTTGTTTTCAACAGGGAAAATAGGAAATAATTTTATGAAAATTTTATTTAGAAAACATTAGCTAAACAATAGATTCATGTGTGAATCCACCATTTTATGATTTTCAAAAAAAAAAAAGAAATTTGTATTTAAATCCTCTTACTTAGCAGATCCAAGTTATAAAATATTTGGATTTAAGTATTAATTCTAAACACCACATCACGTCAAAAAAGGGGATTAGTTAATGAAATAAACCAAAATAAAATTATTTTAAAAAAATTAGTTTAAAATAACATTACTTTAATAAGTAATAGTAAAAAAATTTCATGCTATAAATTAATCAACTACATTAACTAATCTTGTGTGTAAGGTCAATTTCTATTGGACCAAGCACAAGATTTGTGGACTCAGCCCAATGGGACCCTGAACAATAAATTTATAGAAAGTGGGTTAAACAACTGGGCTGGAAATGGAGTTAGCAACGGTTCAAGTAGACCAACAATTAAAGAGGATGTTCAGATTAGCCGTTGGCAAGAATCTTCTTCAATCCGAAGAGGTTAAAGTTTTTTACTAAGAATGAATACAATTTTTCTCCTCCCCTTATTCTGAGAGACCTATTTCCTTTATATACACATCATCCACCTCATCTTCACCGTACACTTGTTCTTCATCTAAGCGTCCACTTGAGTGCTAGTCACATCAGCAGTTTGCTTTAGTCTGCCGTAGGTGGTAGTGGTTGAGGTTGCACTGTTCAGGTGTCTTCTCCACATAAATGCGGCCAGGAAAGTTGCTGCAGTGCATTAAATGCGGTGGTAGGAGCTTTTTCTCTAAGATATTTCATGATCTTCTCATCCTTAGACGTGCCTAGAGTTCACTCCTTACCAAGGAGTCTTCTGGGGGGAGTGCTAGGATTTTCAGTATATCTACTTGATCAAATTTTCCTGCGATCAGATGAATGGAACCTTTTCGAACCAACAGGCTGTCTTTGGATGCACCATTCGCCCCTTCTTGATTGTATTTTCACCAAACGGACTGTGCTGATCCCTTTCTCCTCTTCGAATAGGCGATGATACTCAAATTGGGCCTCAAGCCCAATACGTGGCGTTGGGCTTTCTCTCCCACATTGTGCACTTACAAATTATTTTTAAAATTTAAGAGTTGCAAACTCGAGATTCCTTCACAAAAAAAAAAAACCCCTTTGAAATTGTCTCATTAGTTACAAAATAAGTTTTTATTTATTTATTTATTTTATTTGTAATAAGCGATAGACAATCTGTTGAGATTTGAGAATGAAAATCAAATTGTAAAAGAAACAATTAATGATCATTGTCTTGTAATGTACTTGCCAAAGCATGAGCAACTCTCTTACAATGCCCTATTAAATATAGGAAAGAGAAACAATTAATGATTCTCATAATAAAGTTTTCCAACATGCCAACAAACCACCTATGTTTATCTAATATATTCGTTCAATTTGTATTTTATCTTTCTTCTATGTTTTTAAGAATATTGCAATTAATCAATTAATGTTTTTTTTTTTTTTTTTACTGCCGAAATTTTTTGAAAGCTAAAATATAAATTTCAACTCACTTTCCTAAACTTTCTGAAGTTTGGGGTGATGATCCATAGTGGGATTTTAGAACCACTACGAGTTTCCCTTTCTTCTCATTTCTAGTCCAACATGTTGTGGAATCAAGTAAGAACTTTGAGCTTTTCTCCATGATTTTGTGGACCATTTGGTTTAGAAGAAACCACCAAGTTCGACTATCAACACAAACCTTCCCAAGTGAGCAGATTAATCAGCGAACTTTTGATGCATTACAGGAGTTTGTCAATGCTCAAACTCAACTTGGCAAACATATAGTTAGTTGGCAACGTTTCAAAATTATATTTTTAACTAACATCTCGAGTTTAAAAGACCCGATTTAGACTTGTAAATCGAGCCTCAAAGACTCGGTTTGCATGTTCTGATTTGGCGTTTTTTCACGTGGCATCCACCTAGAACTCGAGTATTAGAGGCTCGAGTTATATCTCGACCCTTTGATCGTCGATTTTTGTGTTCTGAGAATGACGTGATTTATCCACGTGGAAGCCTTATTCAAAATTCAAAAGTCATAGACACCCTCTCCACTCTCACTCACCCTCTCCACTTTCACTCAGTCTCCACTCTCACGCACCTCCACTCTCATTCTGTTAAATCCTCGTCCTCCACCAAATTCCTTTTCCACAGGTAATCTGTTTCTTAAATGCTTGTTTTGTTTTGTGGTTTTGATTTTTTTCTTTTTCTTTTTTTGTTTTGTGCTTTTTTCTGTTTGTGGGTTGAACTATTGATATCAGGCAAATTTCAAATGTCTATCTTGAACATTGTTCTGGGAAAGGGCTAAACCCATTGTTCTGCATTGATGATGTTAGAGTTTGTTATTCTCTATGTTCTGTATATCACTAATGATGAGTGATGACTGTGCTGATAGGGTAAAGACTGTGTTGCCTAAATATGTTGCCTGATGTTAGGGTTTGTTACCTGAATATGTTGTATATTATTAAACAGTAGTTGAATTAGTTTAAAAATTAAAAGCATGATTTTTAAAAAATGGTCATGAATATATTTTTTGTTTAGTTATTTATTTGATTGTTGGTGCATTTGCATGTTAAAAGTTGGGTCTCATTGTATTTTAGAATTTTTCATGTTTGTGGATTCAGTCAAGGATGTCTGCCTACAAGGTTTATTTGTACTTGGTTAAATGTGAGTAAATAAGCTATATCAGCCTTCTATATTAATAAGCTCTCTATTCTATGTTATTCAGTCAGGGATGTCTGCCTCCAAGGTTTAGTTGCAATAAAAAGATACACAACGCAACTAATCTAACAAGTACAATGGGTAGAGAATAGGTCAATTACAAGAACATTCAACAATAAACAAAATAACAATTGAGTCGATACAACATAGTCTACATAGTCACCTAGCACTTGTTCATACTGAAGATAACCACAACTTCTACATATAATGCCATTCCAAAATCGAGTCTTCGCTCGCCTGACAAACATTTAAATATGGTCGTTAGTTCCCAAATGCGAAGAACAAAAAGCAAATGAAATTCTATGCATATTATATCTCAGCTACTTTGTACAAATCTGAGCATATTATATAAAAATAGCACTTGCCTAGTTTATAACACTATCGCTTGTTAAAGCTCCACGGGAATTGGGACATCTTCTACGGTTGTGCCCCTCTTCATGACACACTCCGCATTGCTGCCTCGGTTGAATCTCCCTCAAGTTTGAATCTTCCCTTCGGCTTCCCCGTTCTTGTTGTACCCTATCCATTTCGTTTCTTATTCTTGACTTCACAGGATGACATTTGGCCCGTAACAGATTTGGGTCAGGCACCCACTGTGGCCTGCTAACATCCCTCCACAATGACTCTGACTTTGGCACCACAAATTGATGTGAATATGTGTGAATGGCGTTGTCCAAACTGTAACATGGGTCAATATAACTGGTCGCATCAAGTTGCAGACTCTGAAAAACTTTAATTGCATGTGAATAAGGGATCTTAATATTTTGCCAATATAACTAGTCGCATCAAGTTGCAGACTCTGAAAAACTTTAATTGCATGTGAATAAGGGATCTTAATATTTTGCCACTTTCCACAACCACATATTCTAGTCAATATGTTTACTTCATGACTGTGATTTCCCCTTCCATCGCTATAGTCGCTATAGTCAATACCAGCTTCATGATTAAATGCCCTCATAATGTGTCCTGAAACTTTGTGCACATTTTTGGCATAGATCCCCATGGCATAATCACTCCACACCTTACCTTGAAAGAGATCAGAAGTAATTTCTTTATGTCGATCATGGAAATATGCAACAAATTTGCACCAAGTGAACTCAATCATTGCAGCAATGGGCAAATCAAGGGCACCCTTAAGTACCCCATTAAAGCACTTAGAGATATTGGTTGTCATTGCCCCGTAACGTCTTCCACCATCATGTGACTGGGTCAATTTGTCCAGATCCTCACATATTGGATATGTGTAAGGCATATAGTGTTCAGGTTCGTCATTATTTAGGTCGATCCTCCTAAATGCATTAATCTTGACATCCTTAATGGTTTTTATTATGAACTCAAATTTAGCTTCCTGAGTCGCATATCTAGCTTTCAAGGCCAATGCCTTTAGAGTCGGGTCATTACAGTGTGTGTTGAAGTTGCTAATAGCATGTTGAAGGCAATATTGGTGAAATACCCGTAATCTTTCGTCATCACCTCTAGGCCACTCTGCAATGGCGCATTTGATACCTTTATGTCGATCAGAAATAATGCAAATGCCCTCATCAGGTATCACATTCCCTATCGAAATCCTAAGGCACTCTAAAAACCACCCCCAACTAGGCACTGACTCTTTGTCCACAATAGCAAAGGCAAGAGGCAAAACCTTGTTGTTAGCATTAGTTGCCATTGCAATCATCAACACCCCTCGGTATTTATCATATAAATGAGTCCCATCAATATTGATCACTGGCTTGCAATATCTAATTGCAGCAATGCATGGAGCAAATGCCCAAAATACATAGCGCAGTAACGTGGTACCAGGTACGTTCCTAGGTATGGTGTAATAGTTATACTAAATACCCGGATCCTAATTCAAGTATGCCAACAACAACTTTCGTAACATTTGGTAAGACTGTTCCCAATCCCCGAATATCTTAGAAATTGCCTTTTGTTTCACGTCCCATATCTTATAATAAGAAAGCTTATGATCATACTTAGCATGAATGATGTCCCAGAGCTGATCAATACGAGCACTGTGATCCTATCGCAATTTTGAAACAATTTTTGATGTAACAAAATTAGAATCCATCATTTTACCGTCTCTTCGCAAGCCAAAGGGTATACAACTGTGTGGACCTACATAAGATGTGACCACCTATAGACCATTAAGTTTAGCCTTCATGAATTCCCTAACGTACCACTTGCAATTGGTGTCAATGCATGTAGCGCACAATTTATTCTTGGTCGACCTTCGGATTGTAAAATTTCTATTATCCTTTGTTGTGTATATTATCAATGCACGCTTCACCGCCTCTTTATTTGCAAAAGTCAACCCTTTACTATAATGCATCCCATCTTCCTAAGTAGAAACAAATGGTATCTTAAAACATGAATGATCAATCATATTTTCCCAAGTATTTGCATAGAATGACTCGGCAAGAGGTGTGTAGGCAGTGGTCGTATTTGTCACCGCTTCTTTATTTGCAAAAGTCAACTCTTTACTAAAATGCATCCCATCTTCCTAAGTAGAAACAAATGGTATCTTAAAACATGAATGATCAATCATATTTTCCCAAGTATTTGCATAGAATGACTCGGCAGGAGGCGTGTAGGCAGTGGTCATATTTGTAACATGCTGGACGCCAATATCATCATCCACATCATCTTCATCATGGTACTCCACATTTTCCTCTTCAAAATTGGGAGCAAGTTCATGGTCATCCACATCCCCGTCAAAGTCACCTCGCTCAATCCTCTCTTCGTACTCATCCATATCATTAAAATTTTCACCATTATTCGCAGCATGATCTTCGCCTTTGTCTTCCTCCCCTAAACGTGTCTCTTAAAGTTGGAGTGTTTCACTAGTATTGGCAGCATCATCTTAAGATGGGAGTGTATAGCCTCCCATTGTAGTGCATCCATCATTTAGGGCTGTAAATTGTAAAGATGTAGTTGTTTGTTGCACCTCCTCAGCATCAACTTCTGCAAGCAACTCCGAACTTACGTACAACTCAGCAGTATTTACTTGGGGCATTTTATGGATCCTAACATGATCTTTACATGTTTGTCTTCTTTGATCGCCATATACCCATAATTTATCCGTTCATGAATGACTTCTTGTGGGTAACGGTAAATAATCTTTATGTCATAACAAGTAGAGTTCAAATTCAATTCTTCCATTATTTTCATCTTCAAATCATTCAATGTCTTCAACCTATGACGTATCATGATATAATAGCACTGGATACTCAGCCCTTTAAATGGGAATCCGTCAATCTCTTCAGGATTGACAAGGGGTCCATCGTAGTATATATTTATATCAATATTCTTCAGAAATTGTGAACCTATTAGAGTCAAGTGTAATATGTTAGTGACATATTTTATCTCTTTCATTTAACATCAATTACAAAACCTTTTTATCTACTCAAAGTACAAAAATTACAACTTGTTACATCATATGCATATACAAACACACCCCACATTTGCATATACTCACCCCACATCACATACAAACACACTCAGTCATTATCATTTCATACTTAAAAAAAAAAAAAAAAAAAAAAAAAAAAAAAAAAAAAAAAACTAAAGACAAAACTCACCCCCATTACAAAATTTCAAATCATTCTAACAAAAAAATAAAGAAAAATATTAAATCAAACAACAACAAAAAATAGTCATGATAATAAAAACTTAACAATACAAATATATCTTAAATATTTTTTTACTTTTTATAAAAGCCTAGCAAATATATACACTAACTTCTTACATCATATGCATATACAAACCCCACATTTGCATATACTCACCCTATCACATACAAACACACTTAAACCAATAGAAACTGAATGCACAACTCACCTTATTACAAACCTTCAAATCATTCTAACAAAAATATAAAAAAAAATATCAAACCAAAAAAAAAAAAAAAATAGTCATGATACATACCCATAAAAAAACCTAACAATACATATATATACACTAACAACTAGAGAGAGTGAGTGTTATAAAAACCTTACCTGACATGAGGATGTGTAAATGGGGGTGAGTTTTGTGTTAGAATGATTTGAAGTTTTATAATGGAGGTGAGTTTTGTATGAGAGTGAGAGAGGAAGAGAGTAAAAGAATGCTGCTGGGTTTTCCTACTTGTGCCAAAGAGACCCATAATTATGAGGACAGGACAAGAGTGAAACTGCCCTAACCACGTAAATTAATATTTCACCACAGTTTACAAATCGAGTCTCTAAGACTCGATTTCCCTTTTAGAAAACCGAGTCTCTAAGGCACGATATCCAGGTGGATTCCACATGGATAAACCACATAATTCTTAGAACACAAAAATCAAGCCTCTAAGTGTCGAGACATAACTCGAGTTTTAGAGGCTCGATTTCTAGGTGGATGCCACGTGGAGAAAAGCCAAATCAAACCACGTAAATCGAGCCTTAGAGTCTTGACTTTGGAGGAGGAAATCGAGTTTCTAAAACTCGAGATGTTAGTCTGATATATACTTTCAAAACGTTGCCAACTAATTATATAGTTTGGCAATTGGAGTTAATTGCCAATTTTAGCCGATAGAGTTATGTTTGCTAAGATTGAGCAGGTATAGGGGTTGTTATTACTTATTAGGGATGATATGAATAGGTTATTGCCTTTATATCTCAAAATATTGCTATGCCACTTTCAATTGTAGAGATCAAAGAAGGATAGTGGGTTGTTGAGTTTGCGACCCTATTGTAAATAACATTAGCAATACCAATCTTTCAAATATATATAAAGAGAGTTTTTTCATTTAAAAAAAAAAAAAGAGTGTTTTTAAAAAAAAAAATTTCTTTGAGAAAGATACTAGATTACTATTACTGCAGTACATATAAAGAGAGTTAGAGACAGAAAAGGTTATAGGGTATGTGTCATTTGGAATAAATGTGACAAAAGAGGTGAAATGTGGACATGGAAGGGAGTAGGGAGTTTTGGGTTCACATGACTCAACATTCCCAAATAACCAAAAGGGTTTGGGTTCTCGTATAAAAAATAAAAAATAAAAAAATATTTACATCTATAATATTTTTACAATATATTATAGGTAGTAAGTTGTTATTAGCATAGTTGTAAAAATGTGAATTATATCGTGAATCAATTTTTTATTTTTCTGTATCATATATCGTATAGTATCGTGTATAGTAAGATACACAAACACTTAATAAAATTATTAAAAAAAATTATAGATGTACTTATATAAATGGTATATTCATTATAAATTTTGAATATATTCGATCAATGACTGATTTATTCATCACTTATATAATAATATTTAACAAGTTAACTACATAAATCAAACTAGCATGTGTTTATAACATTCACATTCAAATTACTTAAATTCAAAAGTGATAATATATTATAAATGACCCAAAATTATCAAATTTTTTCATCATATTCATCATACTGCCTAATCAACCTCATCTAAATCAATGCTATCATCACATTTATCATTTTGCAAACTTATTTCTTCATTAAAACTTTTTTCATCGTTATTGATATATACTATCTCTTCTGGTTATTTTTATTTTAATAATTTTTTTTTCAAAAATATTTCTTCTTCGCATTCTAGTTTCTTAGACTTATAACAATAATGACAAAAAAAAAATTTATATTGTCAATTAATATCTTATTCATAGTATATAAAATATATTTGTAAATATTAAAGTGAAGTGTAAATATGTACTGTGTAGTACAAAATTTGTAGGAGAAAGAGAGGAAAATAAACTTATGAATATGTTATTTTATTAAGTTAAATTAAGTAACATAATAATTTTCTGTTATAAAAAAGTCTAACAACTTGATAGATTCAAAAAAATTTTAACTAAGAACTCATTTTAAATATTTGTTTATTTATTGTACGATACGTACAATTTCACAATACGACACGATTCATAAATTCATACAATACACATATTATATTGTATGATTTATGAACACTTATAATACTTTAATACAATATAAAAATTTCTATACATATGATTATTAATTCTACCTATCTTTAAAATTATTTTTTAGCTCATTACTTAAAATTTATTATAAAACCATATTTAAAAAAAAAAAAAAATGGTTCGAGTTCACATAGATATAGCAGTGTGAGTCCTATTTAATATTTATTACAATGCCCTGAGACAAAAGCAGCAAATTAAGTATGCCCTATTTTATCTTTCCCACTTTCCCAAAAAGAAAAATCCTGTCACTGTCAGTGTCTATCCCAGTGTCGGAGCATCTTGTTTTAAGGCATAGACCAAAAACAATTGACTGCCCAATACAAATTACCCAGCGGCCCACTACTACCATGTTGGCCTCCCACATTTTATATAAATATAATATATATATATATATATATAGTGAATATTAACCAGCACCACTTGATGATGATTAAGGATAAAAAAGATAAAAAATATTTGTCAGAAAAAGTTAAAAAAATTTGAAATAATACCTACGACTCTGAAAAAGTAAATAAATTGAAAAAATAAATAAATATAATGTCAAAAAAGGGTAGGCTTAACGGGCATGATATATAGGCAAATCCTGGTGTAATCCACTTCCGTAATCTACTTTTTAGAACAACGTGGAAGTGCGTGTTCAATAATATTGATTGGTTGGGCATGTTGAATAATATTGTGACTCAAACACACAACGTGTATAGTAATCTCCTGACTTTCCTCTAATTTTTTGACAACGCGCAATGGATATATTTTAAACTTCAGCAATTATAAATGGGTAATGAGCTGTAAAGTTTGTGTCTGTGAGTGTGACCCACGTTAAAAAAATAGTTTGCGTCTGTGTGAGTATTGTACTACCGTGATACCATCCATGCTAACAAATGCTCTTTATAGCACTGTTTAATAATCTATTTAAAAAAAAAATTTATAAAAAAAAAATTAATATTTTGACAATTTTTTTTATTTTTTATAAAAGTGATGATAAAACTTTCCTAAAATGGATTGTTAATCAATGTCCTAAAGGCACTCGTTAGCATAATCCATTATTATATTATATTATATATATATATATATTCTTTTTTTTTCTTTTTTTCTAATATTGAAATAAAAAGAGCTCTTAATTAAATTACTGGCTTACTTAAAAATAAAAAACCTAGTTTATTTTTTTTATGAAAGTTTATTTTGTTTTTTTTTATACTATTAAAGGGTGAGATAAATTGATTTAAGCAAGGGAATAAAAAAATTAAGTTGTAAATAATTGGCAAATCTTTTTGTAATCTACTTTTTAGTTTTTAGGACAATGAGTAAGTGCATGTTAGAATGATATTGCACATAAATTTGTAAATAAAAATTACAAACTAATCCTAAGATGCTAGGTTTTAGTTGGTGAATACCACGTATAAAATGTATACATATTTTTTTTTTCTTCAATTGTGGAATTATTAGACTATTAGAATTAAATTATAAATTTAAGGATTTATGCATTATTTAACTTATATTGGGTTGAATTTTTTTTTTTATAATTCTTTTATATGTCCGGAAAGAAATAAGAAAAAAAGATGTCAAAAACTATGTTAAATTTTTTCTATGGCCCACCTAAAAAAATAGTTTGTATATGTATGAGTACTACCATAGTACCATGATATTATAAAAATAATTATTACATTACAGTGACAATTATAGTTTATCAAACATGCCATTATTTATGAATTTAAGTTGGATTTTGGGAGTTAGTGAATAAATTGTCTAATTTAAAACTTGAACATGGGTGCACCTTGTGACACTTTGTTTTCAAGGTTTTGAAGTCCTTAATAACAAATAAAATTTCTCTAAGGCATGTGTAATCAATTTATTGTTTGTGAACTCTCTTGAACTAGTTTGAAATTTTGAATGAACTCACTTTTTACACATATGATTATTAATATTGTTTAAACAACAATACCGAATACTCCAAGTATGCCCTATTTTCTCTTTCCCACTTTCCCCAAACGAAAAATCCTATGAGCGTCATTCTCTTTTTCGTATTTATTTCCATAATGCCCCTGGTCATAATGAGGTGGAGAAGTCAAACTCCACAATCAAAGTGAGTCAGACTGTTACGAGACGCACTAACTATTGTCGGGGCAACTTTTTGTTTTAAGGCATAGATCAAAAACAATTGACTGCCGAATGCAAATTACCCAGTGGCCCACTACTACCATCATACCCTCCCACTTTATCAATTATAAATGGATAGTGGGTTGTAAAGTTCGTGTCTTTGACCGGTGACCCACCTCAAAAAAATAGTATGCGTCTGTGTGAGACTGTACTACCATGATTGATGATACCATCCCATATTATATATATATATATATATATGCTTATTTTCTAATATTGAAATAAAAGTGCATTTAAATAAATTACTAGCTTACTTAAAAACAAAAAATCTACTTTATTTTGTTTATCATAAAACTATTAAAGGGCGAGATAAATTAATTTTAGCAAGGGAATAAATAAAATAAGTTGTAAATAATTGGCAAATCTTTGTGTAATTCACTTTTGTGTGATCTACTTTTTAGAACAATGAATAATTGCATGTTGAATGATGTTGCGCATACATTTATAAATAAAAATTACAAGTTAATCCTATATTCCTATGATGCTAGGTTTTAGTTGGTGCATTCCGTGTATAAAATTGTATATATATTTATTTTTTCTTCTATTGTGGAATTATTAGACTATTAGAATTAGATTATAAATTTAAAGATTTATGCATTATTCAACTTATATTGGGTTGATTTCTTTTTCTTTTTCTTTTAATTCTTTTATATGTATGGATTCTATGGAAAGAAATAAGAAAAAAAAAAAGATGGTAAGTGATGAAGCGGAAGTTCGTCAGTAATGTTCGTCAGATGGAGATGATCCTTCTGTTTGTAAAGATGAACACCGGTGTGGTGCCTGCCACAACGCCTCCGATGCCAAAGTCAGTATATCAAAACTTCTTCAAAAGAAAGTACTATATAAATAACCAAGTGAAAGGAAAGTCTCCAGTTATTTGTTTGTATCTGTGTCTATGTACCTTCTTCTTTGGCAAGGTGTAGGACTTTTATATGATCCTATGGCCCCTAGCCGTTGGAGCAATTATGGAGGTCTTAATGACCTTTTCTGTAACGTCAGGGGTGGTTTTATGTGCCATCAATGTCCTCTAACGGATTGTACAGTTGTCCCAGTAATTGCTTCGGGATTAATTACCTGCATTGAATAGCCTGGATATATTCGTTAGTAGAGCATATAATTGGCTTACCTAGCCTGAGGTTATGTCCGTCATTGTTGACTTGTTCGTCTGTGATAGACGAACCAATTGGTCCTGTCAGTTGCCCCCGATTCTATGTTCGTCTATTTAGTGACGATCATAGAATATGAAGGGTTACAAGTTGTAAATGGCTCTTGGGGTTCTGCTCCGTATTAAGTGCGAAGTGGCGGCGCTCCAGAGATCGTGGTCTACGTGGCATGCGTTGATTGGTTCAATTAATGTTCCAACTAATGCGACTATTGGGTTTCCCGCCGGTCTCTCCGTTTTTCGAGCCTTTACTTTTAACCTCCTTCTTTCTTCACTTGTCTTCTCTGCATTTCGATTCCCCTCTTTTAGTTTTCTTTTTCTGCTACCTTCCTTCGAACTGGTGCGCTAGTTAAACAGAGCTTCTTTCAATCCGCCATTGATTAAGGTATGTTTTTGCTTTCACTTTGCTTTTTCTTGGTTTTGTTTTGGTATCATTTCTAATTCCTTCAATTTCTCTTCTTTTTGTTTTTGTTTTACTTGGGATTCAGTTGTTCTGTTGTCTTCCTTTTTCCTTTGTGTCTTTTGTTGGGTTTTCATGGTTGGCAGTTCTGAGGTTAGAACCGCTTGTCCTTCAATTTCTTTTCTCTTTGCGCGTTTAGGGGGGGGTTTAGGTACTTTTTCAGATTTCGAACACTTTGTTTTTGAGGGTAGCGGTCTTAGTGTGGCACTGGCCGAATTATTGCCTTTGATTAGGCAATCTGTTGATTGGTTCGAGGGTCCATTGAGGAGGGTAATGTCTGAGGTTAGATCTAGTGACCTCGACACTGGGTTGTCGTCTAGCGGCAATCCAGCGGAGGAGGATACAGCCGTTTCTTCTCCTCGTGTTGTTAGGGCTTTTCATGCCCTTGAAGAGGTTTGTGGGTTAGATGCTGAGACGACGGGTAGATTCAAGGATAGGTTTCAGTTTCCAGAGAGAGTATGCGTTCGTCTGCCTAATGACGAGGATAGAGCTTGTCATTTTTTCCCAGGTGAGGTGTGTTTTTACGAGGCAGCCTTTACCTGTGGCCTTAGGTTTCCCGTCCATCCGTTCTTGATGGAACTCTTAGACCAGTTTGGGATTGCCCCCGGGCAACTAATGCCTAACTCGTGGAGAATAGCAGTCAATTGTATGGAGATGTGGTTGGCTGCTAATGGGGATATGATTAAGGTGGGCGAGCTCGTCTACCTTTATCGTTTGAAAGAATCGAAAGAGTATGGGTATTATGAACTGGTACCTTGGGAGAGGAGGGCCAGGATCGTTAGAGGGCTGCCTTCGTCCTTCAGATACTGGAAGTCAAGATTTTTCTTTGTGTCCGGGGATGGTTTTGAGACTCCCTCCAGTCAGGAATGGGGTGATATCCCAAGGTTGCTCTGTCGGTGGGGAACCCCGACTCTAGGTGCGTCAGTCTTCTTCTTTTTTGTTGATTACAATTGTTGATATTTATTCGTTTGTGGTCGTCACTAAATCTTTCGTTATTCGCCCTTTTCAGTGAAGAGAAGGCCCAAGCTCAAGAGCAGGTATAAGGAACGGGTTGAGCAAGAAATCGAGTACGCCCAATCGATCGAGAATTGGGACGAACTGGTAGACCCGAGGACGCTTGCTTTCTACAATCTTGGCCCGGATCCTTCTTCTTTTGTGTTACGGAACGTTGAAATAGAAGGAAAAAAGAGTAAGTGTTTCATCTCGTCAGCATCTTTCCTTCGTTCCTCCGTTTTTTTTTTTTTTTTTTTTTTAATATATTGCTCGTCCATGGCAGAAATGACGAAGTTTAACAAGGACCTTTATGCCAAAATGAGGTCGAAGAAAGACGAACCGCTGTCCAATCTGGGCAAGAAGACAGTGCGTGTTACGGGGAAGGGCACTTCTGTCATTCCACCCGCTTCGGCACATCCGATTGTTTCCGTGGGGGAGACGACGAGGACAGCTTCTCCAACGGCGTCACTGGAAGAGATAGGTGGCACTCCCGTCTCCAAAAGGCCACGTCTATCTGAGAAGGGGAAGGAGAAGATGGACTCCCGCCCTCTTACCATTTGGAATGACGAGAAGATGGCCGTAGACAGGGCCCACGAGGTAATAACGGCGGCTGACCTGAATGCCTTATCGGGTGTCCCTCCTAGCGGGGTAGCTGCTCGTCAAGTCCATAAGCTCATCCAGGTACTTTTACGTGGGGCTCTGGTTCAACTTTTTTTTTTTTTTTTTTTTTTTTTTTTTTTTTTTTTTTTTGTTGACGACTAACACTTAGGAAAACTTCTTTAGGTGCTGGGGGAGAGTCTTCATCTTTCTTCTGAGTACCTCACCCAGGAGGCAAAGGTAGCGTCTTTGACTTCTAGGGTGGAGGCTTTGGAGAAGGAGAACTCTGTCTTCAAGAAGGACCTTATCGAGTCCATGGGTGCAGCGAATGCTTTGAAGGAGCAGGTCAAGAAGCTTACCGACGACCTTAGGGTGGAGCGTCAGCTGACCGTTGATAAGGACGATCAGATTATAGCGGCGAAGGAGAGCCTCAAAACCATTGCAGCCAGATCGGTTGAAGCGTTCCAGACCACTGAGGAGTACAACACTGTGCTACTCAGTTGGTATTTCAAGGGTTTTGAGCTTTTGAGGAGATACCTCGTCAAACACCCTTCTGGAGCGAACATGGAGGCGCTGGATCTTGAAGAAGTAGATCAAGAGATGGCGGCTGACGAGGCTGTTCAGTCGTCTGCTACCGAAGCTGATGCCCCAGTTGACGCTCCTGCTGACACTACTCACCCCGAGGACACTCCTGCTGAAGATGTTGCTGGACGAATCTAACACTTGGAAAATATTATGTTTTTTTTTTTTTTTTTTTTTTTGTTATGCCCGTCATGTTTTGGGCATTTGTAAATCGATTTGCAGAACAATTTTATTTTGATAATAGCTCTTTTGGCCCAGCGTTTATGGGCACCTAGCTGTAAAACAATGGTAATTTGCCTGTAGGTTTCAGGCTTTAATTTCATTTCTTTGGTACTTACTTGTATTTGATCTGTTGTATGCTCGTCTATACTTGTTGCCTTGGCAGAATCTCATTTGAAACTTGATCGTCAGTAACGTGCTTACGCTAAGGCTGAATTGGCCACTTTGTCGTGTTTGTTTGTAGCTCACATCTGCATAGGCCGAGTGTCGTTACTTAGCCATTTTTGACCTTAGTTAGATTTCTTCGTTCGTAACTTACATCCGTCAAGCGGAATCTTGTTACTTAGCCATTTTTGGCTTTAGGTGAATTCCTTAGTCAGTAACTTACATCCGTCAAGCGGAATCTTGTTACTTAGCCATTTTTGGCTTTAGGTGAATTTATTCGTCAGTAACTTACATCCGTCAAGCGGAATCTTGTTACTTAGCCATTTTTGGCTTTAGGTGAATTCCTTCGTCAGTAACTTACATCCGTCAAGCGGAATCTTGTTACTTAGCCATTTTTGGCTTTAGGTGAATTCCTTCGTCAGTAACTTACATCCGTCAGGCGGAATCTTGTTACTTAGCCATTTTTGGCTTTAGGTAGATTTCTTCGTGCGTAACTTACATCCGTCAGGCGGAATCTTGTTACTTAGTTGTTTGGAATTTCTTCATAGTCAACCTGTTTTCACATAAATATTAGCTGAATAATCAGTTTATTGATGGATAATGGTGAATACAACTTTGTGTTACATCTACTGATGGTATTTCTTTAGATGTTCGATGTTCCACGGTCTCGGAAGCTTTTTTCCGTCCAGGGACTCCAGATGATAGCTACCTTGTCTGGAGTAGTGGACAACCTTGTATGGTCCTTCCCATGTGGGGCCGAGTTTTCCCTGAGCTGGGTCCTTGGTTGTCTGAGTTACTTTGCGCAGGACGAGGTCTCCTATGTTGAGTCGTCTGAGTTTCACCCTTCTGTTATAGTAGTCTGTCATCTTCTTCTGGTATTCCGTCATTTTGCTGAAGGCTTTGTTCCTAACTTCGTCAAGGCAGTCTAGATTTACTCGCAGTAGGTCGTCATTGTTTTCTTGGTCGAAAGCTTCTCGTCTGGTGCTGGTTACTCTTATTTCGACGGGGATCACTGCCTCTGTACCGTAGGTAAGTCTGAAGGGGGTCTCTCCCGTTGGGGTTCGAGCCGTGGTTCTGTATGCCCACAAGACGTTGGGTAGTTCTTCTGGCCAGGCACCCTTTGCATCGTCCAGTTTAGTTTTTATGATCTTGAGTAGCGTGCGATTCGTCACTTCCGTCTGTCCATTCGCCTGTGGATGGCCCGGTGATGAGAACTGGTTCCTGATGCCCAAGCCCGAGCAGAAATCTTTGAAACTCTGGCTATCGAATTGCCGTCCATTGTCTGATATGATCGTCTGTGGGATCCCGAACCTGCAAACTATATTTTTCCATACGAATCCCTGGATCCTGGCCTCGGTGATGGTCGCCATTGCTTCTGCTTCAACCCATTTAGTAAAATAATCAATAGCAACCAGTAAGAATTTTACCTGACCTCTGCCTTGAGGCAACGGGCCGACGATGTCAATTCCCCATTGTGCGAAGGGCCATGGGGATGTTATCGTCGTCAGCTTTTCCGATGGGAGCCGTTGAATGTTCCCGAACCTCTGACATTTGTCACACTTCTTGACGAACTTAGTGGCATCATCTTGCATGGTTGGCCAGAAGTAACCTGCTCGCATAATTTTACTTACCAAGGATCTCGGGCCTGCATGATCTCCGCAAATTCCTTCATGGACTTCTCTCAGGATGTATTCAGCTTCTCTTTCGTCAACACATCTCAGGTAAGGCATGGAAAAGCCTCTTTTGTATAAGGTGTTGTCGAGAATTGTAAACCTGGCGGACCTTTTCTTGATCTTCCTTGCTTCGTCTGCATCCTGAGGCAAGTGGCCGTCCTGGAGGAAAGATATGATGGGCGTCATCCAGCTACTAGGGCCATGGACTGCAAATGTTGGCATTTCTTCTATACTGGGGCTTCTCTGTATCTCCATCATCAGGTCTGTCTTTGGCTCTTTTCCTTCTGACGAGGCTATTTTTGAGACTTCGTCTGCGGCCATGTTCTGGCTCCTTGGAATTTGGATGAATTCCACCTTTTCAAATTCTTGAATCAAGTGCTTCGTCAACCTGAGGTATTTCTGCATTCTTTCTTCTTTTGCCTCGTACTCTCCTTTGATCTGTCCGATTACTAACTTCGAGTCGTTCTGGACTAGCAGGTTCCTGGCCCCAAGCTCTTTTCCGAGCCTTAAACCTGTCAGAATTCCTTCATACTCAGCCTCGTTGTTGGTAGCTGGGAATTCTAGTTGAACTCCGTATATCAATCTTTCTCCGTCAGGAGGGTTTAGGATAACCCCTACTCCCCCTCTCTTTTTTGCTGACGAGCCATCTGTCTGTATTACCCACGTCTCGTCCTTCCTGGCAAAGCCTGGCTCGTCTGCATAGGTGAACTCGGCGATGAAGTCTGCCAGAGCTTGCGCTTTGATCGCTGTTCTTGGGTGGTATTCTAAGTCGAATTGGCTGAGTTCAATTGCCCACTGGACCATCCTGCCAGCTGCTTCAGGCCTGCTCATACTCTTCTTGATGGGTTGATCCGTCATTACTAGGATTGGGTTTGCCTGGAAGTATTGTCTGAGCTTACGTGAAGCTACTATTAGTGCAAATGTTATCTTCTCGATTTTTGGGTACCTGGACTCAGCTCCTTGAAAGGCTTGGCTGACGTAGTAAACTGGGAGTTGTCTCCGCTCTTCTTCTCTTATTAAGGCTGCACTGACGGCTGTAGATGATATTGCCAGGTATAAATATAAGTTTTCACCTGCTTTGGACGGGCTTAGGAGTGGTGGATTGCTCAGGTAATGCTTAAGTTCTTGAAAAGCCGTTTCACATTCGTTGGTCCATTCAAAGGCTTGCTTCAGAGTTTTAAAGAATGGTAAGCATTTGTCTGTTGCTCTAGACACGAATCTGTTAAGAGCTGCGATCCTGCCTGTGAGCTTCTGGACTTCCTTGACGGTCTGGGGCGAAGCCATATTGATTATGGCTTGCACTTTCTCAGGATTTGCTTCTATTCCCCTCTGTGACACCATGAATCCTAGGAATTTCCCTGAGGCAACACCAAAAACACATTTACTAGGATTCAACTTCATTTGATATTGCTTGAGGGTGTCGAATGTCTCTTTAAGGTCGTCTAGATGTGTCAGCTCTTTTCTGCTCTTGACGAGCATATCGTCAACGTACACCTCCATGTTCCTGCCTATCTGCTTGACAAACATTCTATTCACCAACCTCTGATAGGTTGCTCCTGCGTTCTTCAGCCCAAAGGGCATCACTTTATAACAGTAGAGCCCCTGACTGGTAATGAAGGCTGTTTTCTCTTGATCATCATCAGTCATCTTGATCTGGTTGTACCCTGAGAATGCATCCATGAATGTTAACAGTTTATGCCCGGCAGTAGAATCTACAAGCTGGTCTATCCTTGGAAGGGGGAAGCTATCCTTCGGGCAGGCCTTGTTCAAATCCGTGAAATCCACGCACATTCTCCATTTCCCGTTTGCCTTCTTTACTAAGACGACATTGGCGAGCCATTCTGGGTAATACACCTCCCTGATAAAGCCTGCATCCAAAAGTTTACTTACTTCGTCAACAATTGCTTGATCTCTCTCGGGTGCGAAGGTTCTTCGTCTCTGCTTGACGGGCTTTTTCTCTGGGTCTACATTCAGCCTGTGTTGGATGACTCCTGAAGATATGCCCGGCATGTCGTCATGACTCCAGGCGAAGACGTCTAGGTTGTCCTTAAGAAACTGAATGAGTTTCGTTCTCATTTCAGAACTCAAGGTCGTCCCTATTCTGGTTGTCTTCGATGCTTCCCCTTCGACCAGCTCTACTGTTTCTAGAGCTTCCACCTTTTCTCCTTCTTTTTCTTCTATCGTCCATGTATGGTTCTCTTTAGCTGCTAAAACAGCTTGGTAACATTCTCGTGCTAACACTTGATCTCCTTTGACTTCACCCACTCCATCTTCTGTTGGAAATTTTACCTTCAGGCAATAGGTTGATGTGGACGCCTTCCATTTGTTGAGCGCTGGTCTTCCAATGATGACATTATAGGACGAAGGACAGTCCACCACCAAAAAGTCTATCTGACGAGTCAGCTGCTGCGGGTACGTTCCCACCGTCACTGTCAGAGTCACGATGCCTCTGGGATATACCCTGTCGCCACTGAAACTGACGAGGGGGGAATCGAACGGACGAAGTCTTCTGGGGTCTAGCTTCAATTGTTGGAATGCAGGAAAGTAGATGATATCTGCGGAGCTGCCGTTATCCACGAGGATCCTCTTTGTGTTGAACCCTTCTATGGTAAGCATTATGACCAAGGGGTCATTGTGTGGCTGTTTCACTCCTCTGGCGTCACTCTCGTTGAAGGTCATATCCTAGTCAGTTCGTCTGTATTTTGGCGGGGTTGTCATGTGAACACTGTTCACTTGTCGTTGGTGTGTTTTCTTGAGTGACCTGAATGAGCCCCCGGTGGTAGGCCCCCCTGCAATTGTCTGTATCTCCCCGATCACATTTTGCGGGGGTTGGGACTGATGACCATTGTTCCTGGACGTATTCTCCTGTTGGCCTCTGTTTTCATCTCGAAATTTATTGTGCTCTCCCTTCTTCACGAATTTCTGCAGCTTCCCCCTCCTTATCAATTCTTCTATTTGCTCTTTGAGATCCCTACAATCTTCGGTGTAATGGCCATGATCTTTATGAAATCGGCAGTACTTATTTTTATCGCGGACGTTAGGGGACGAATGCAATGGTCGTGGCCATTTAAGATAGTGCTCGTCTTTAATCTGCGTTAAGATTTTGTCAACAGGCATAATGAGAGGAGTGAATTTTACCGTTCGTGGACTTTTGTCGTCTTTCCTTCTTATTCCGTCATTGGTTCGACGATCCGGTCGGTCTCTTTTTTGCCCTCTACGGTCGTCTTCTCTTCTTCCTTTATCCCCGGTTTTGTCTCCGTCCCTGATGGCAGCTAGCGCGTCTTCCGCGTTCATGTACTTCTGTGCCTTAAGGAGCATTTCAGCCATCGTCTTTGGGGGATTCTTCGCGAGCGAAGTGACGAGATCTCTGGACTTCAATCCTGCCTTGAAGGTCGTTAGCTGCACCTTATCGTCTGCGTCGTCTACCTCCAATGTCTCCCTTGTGAAGCGTTTTACATACGACCTTAAAGTTTCTTTTTCTCCTTGCCTGATAGTGAGCAAATGGTCCGCGGTCCTCTTTGGTCGTTGGCCTCCAATGAAGTGACGCAGGAAGGCGCTGCTTAACTGCTCGAATGTATCGATGGACGATGTTGGCAACTTTGTGAACCATTCTCTGGCAGCTCCTCTGAGTGTAGTTGGAAAGGAACGACACAATATTTCATCTGGGGGCTGCTGAAGTCCCAGGGTTGTTTTGAACGTGTTTAAGTGATCTTGGGGATCCTTCAGTCCATCGAAGGGCTCAAGCTGAGGTAACCGGAATTTTGACGGTACTGGACAATCGAGGACTGCCGGTGTGAATGGTGAGTCCGTTGCTCGGACCATTCGATCCACGCTTCGTTCCGTTTTTTCCTTGATGGCATTTTTAAGTTCGTCCATCTCCCTCCTCATCTCCCTCAGCATATCTGAGTTCTGCTCGGTTGGGATGGTGGGTTGTCGAGGTTCACTTCGCCTGTGACTATCCCCTTCGTCTTCTTGATTTCCCTTAGACCGATTCTCTTCTTGCTGAAGTCGTAGTTTCATTTCCTGGTTCTGCCTAGTCAACTCTTCCACTGTGGCTGTAAGAGCTTGAATTTGCTGAGCCAGGGTCGCAGAATCTTGATTGGACTCCATCTGAGCAAAATTATCGATTGGAAACTTATTTCGAGTTTGAACACGAAAATGTCGTCCCCACAGACGGCGCCAAACTGATGAAGCGGAAGTTCGTCAGTAATGTTCGTCAGATGGAGATGATCCTTCTGTTTGTAAAGATGAACACCGGTGTGGTGCCTGCCACAACGCCTCCGATGCCAAAGTCAGTATATCAAAACTTCTTCAAAAGAAAGTACTATATAAATAACCAAGTGAAAGGAAAGTCTCCAGTTATTTGTTTGTATCTGTGTCTATGTACCTTCTTCTTTGGCAAGGTGTAGGACTTTTATATGATCCTATGGCCCCTAGCCGTTGGAGCAATTATGGAGGTCTTAATGACCTTTTCTGTAACGTCAGGGGTGGTTTTATGTGCCATCAATGTCTTCTAACGGATTGTACAGTTGTCCCAGTAATTACTTCGGGATTAATTACCTGCATTGAATAGCCTGGATATATTCGTCAGTAGAGCATATAATTGGCTTACCTAGCCTGAGGTTATGTCCGTCATTGTTGACTTGTTCGTCTGTGATAGACGAACCAATTGGTCCTGTCAGTAAGAATTAAGTTCAATTTTTATTTTCAAGTCTCATGGCAGCATGTGAGCCGATTGGTTGGCCTTGAGGAGTTCATGGTGGTGACTCAAATACACAATGGATATCATTTTAGTGTAATAGTGCTCGCACAACACATACTCAATTAAGGAGGAACCTTAATTGTGACTACACTAATTCTTTGAAGTATAAGCACAAACATGGCTAGTATTTTCCTTGAGTCATGTATTAATTAGCAACAACATGTATTAATTAGTTGAAGTATAAGCACAAACATAATTAGTTATAACAATAATCAGCAATGATGACTAATAGCTACATTGGTTTGGTATGCTTGTTAGTGCAATGTGTGGTCGTGACATGTTGGCCCACTTTATTAAGCATTGATATTTAGGGATGCCCCATGGACACGGCTGAAAGCAAGAAAATACATTTTTGTGTCTTCCAAAAGCAAAAGCACAACAAGAAAAAATTGCAATCAATTGCATGCAACTTAAAAAAAAAGGTAAGTCAATATTTTGATATTAGATTTCTATTTGTTGGAGCTATCTAACGATAAACAAACAAAACAAAAAATTGATGACGAAGTTTGTCCACAAATTGAAAATATAGTCCAAGAACTTTCGAGTCAATTGTCATGAAATTTCCCAAGAGTATACGGTACTTGTAAGTCCTCATATGTTGATGAACACTTCCACATCCACAAAATACTAAATTGAAAAGACAGTACCTTGCCTTTACTCATCAAGCATAAAAGTTTTGATAGGTATTCCATAATAGACCTTAAATACCAAATTCATATGTTATAGCTACTTCTATCTCTCTTAATTCCCTAGATTCACATGCATGGCACATTCTCTTTGTCATCTTCATTTCATTTTCAATTATTATATATGTCTCCATGTCTATGAGCTTTCGTAGGTCCTAATTTTCATTAACAATAGGTGTAGACATCCCATTTTGTTTTGACCTATACAATATCCGCTACCAAAATGATTAGCATCGTGTGTGGAGCACAATGAGCAGATTAACCCAAAAGTGGCCTAATACAATCAAAGCCTAAGCCCAATTATGACCCAAGAACTAAGCCCAAAAACCATTTCTAACCTAATTTGGCCGAGACTTACAAAAGGTGCATATGCCAAGTATATGATGCGTACGCACCCAATTTGTGGCGTACGCATCTTTTGGACAGAAAACTCATTTCACTCCACTTAATAAGATTGGTTTCAAGATTTAAGCAATAATTCAATTAAGGATGAATTGGAAGAAGACATCTTACAAGCTCCAAGATAATTGAGATATTTGATTTGGACTTAAATGTAAACATAAAAGTAAAATTAACTCTTTCTCAATTAATCAAGATCTAAATCAATCCTTAAAACATGCAAGACCAACTCAAGACGAATCAAGATCATTTAAGTTTAATAAGGGAAGATACTCAAACTTTAATGAAACTTTCACTTCAATTAAAGTTCTTCTCTCATAAGACTTAATCACCGAACTTTAAACAAAGCTCTTAATCTTGGTTGACATCTACATGCATGTGTCTCATACACATACATGATTGGGTATATATATGCACACACTTGAGCGTAGTTGATATAATGTTCTCCATGCCTAATGCTGATGATTTGAGTTTGAAGCCACGAGTTGTTTTTCTCTTTATTATATGTATATCTCTTCACATGTTTTTGTGGTCATATGTTTTATCTATCTTTCTTTGTTTGCCTCATAGGACGCATAGACTGCTTTTTAGGCTTTAGATATAGATGCATATTCGCTTGAGCCTCTAGGATAACTTACATTCCATCTAGTTTGAGTAACGATATATGAAGGCTAGCTACAGCTGGGCAAACTTGGGGTACCTAAACTCTTCCCATGCTATATCCTAACTTCAAACCTAGTTTGGTTGAAAGACATTCATGGAGTCATGTTTTAGTTCCTAGACCTAAAATTAAGTGGTGACTCCTTTGTCTCTTTTTAAGAGTTCCGCCTTCTAGGCTCGTGCTAGCTTAGAGTCTAAAACTGCCTTTAGGGAGGTTAAATATCATGTATCCCGCCTTTGCAAGGAAGAACCGACATATCGATGTGTCGTAAAAATGGGATAAGGTTCACAAAACTTACAATTAGTAGTTGAGATTCTACTTCTAATCCATTACATGATATTGATCAGTCAGAGCGGGATCAAGATCATGCTGTTTTAAGATTCATGAGTCCACTTATTTGCTGAATTTTAATTGAGTATTGTTTGAGGTGGATCTAGGTTCATGTTATAACTTCAAAACAGTTTCATCGAATTATCACATCTTTGTTTAATCTTTTATAGTTCCTATTGTTGGTTACTTGGTTTGAGAACTATGTCCTTTACTGCCCGTGGACGTAGGCTTTTTGATAACCCTTTGCGCAACAAACTAACATTAGACTATTAGAGCACTTTCACTACACACAATTGCTCATATGATATGCGAATCATTAGTGATAAGAATAGCCAACCTGGGCCATCAATAAAAGCCTTTTGATTTCTTATCTTGTACTTAGGTAGGTAATTTGTTTCAAAAACTTACAATTCATGATTTATACGGTGGAAGAGTACTGCTAGTTTCAAACTCTAAATTGTGCATGCCGATTGATCTATATCCAAAGATTGGTTAGTGATCTCCAAACATCTTCTTTAAAGCCTGATTATAGTTTCTTCATGTCTTATCTTGTCATATCTTGCGTGTATATTAATATTCCAATATGTAACCTAAGGATTTGACGAAGAAGATGATTTCATGTTTGAAATGAAGAGGAAAGCCAAAGAGGAGACAATGACACCATTTATAAAGAATGAAAGAATGTTATTAGAGGAGTTAATTGCCTTTTGCAATGGAAAAGGCAATCTTATTCATGTCTTCTTCTCTACTGAAGAAGTCAGAAGAGCAACAGACAACTATGACCCACTTCAAATTTTCTGGATGCAGATGGTTTTCACTTTTATAAGGGTTCTTTGGAAGATCACTTATTTTCAGTTACAAAGTATGGCAAAAGACTATAAATCTGATAATGATAAGTTAGTGGGGGCTTCCCAGTGGGAAGGATTGGATTCTGCATTGGCATAGGTTAGCTAGTAGGCTCCTTATCTATGGAGGGAGAGAAATTGCAGATGTATATATAGAAAAAATAAATCAATGGGTGTTTTATTTCCAATAAACAACAATAATGTTTTGAAAAACCTCTTGATTGGGAATAGGAAGAATCACGACTAATCAAGAGACACATATTTGAAGAAGGGTTGAATTAATGCTCAATTAGTTTTAATTGTAATTGTAAGGCAAAAATACAGGAATGGTTTGGTGGAGTAAATGGGATACATTAATTGAGAGAGAAGAAATTGAATTGGAAAAGTTTAAAGTGAATGGGATTTTTATTTTTTATTTTTGACTGAAGGTGATAGGAAATGGAAAGTTGAAAGGGGCAAAACATTAATTGCAAAAGGAAGGAAAAAAAAATTTGTAAGAACAATGTTGCCAAATTGATTTATATGCTAAAAAACTAGAATAGCGAACGTTTTATCACTCATACTAGAATAATGAAGCGACATATTATTACACTTCTTCTGCAGCAGGCTATACCTCATAGATGCTCTGTTTGAAAGAAATACATATTATAACCCCAAAAATGAGTCAAAGCCTGAATCTTTGTGAGGTATTCTACGGTAGCCTTCCCAGGTTTTTTTGATTGGTACCCAAGATTCCACATTCTACTGAAACTACAAGATTCACAACAAGAACACATTTATTCCAATAGAATGCTACAATCAGAGATGGACTCTTCAATAACAAACCATTCAAAGTTTTAATTCTCGTTTTATATTTGTTCCTCTTTAATTTTCCTTGAATTTTTTTTCTAGGGTAAAATTGTTGCTCTTTCTGAAATCAAAGGCATATATATAGACATAAACCACCAAGCTTCCACATAAGCATGATAATTTTTTCATTCATTTTCTCTGTAAACAAACAGAGAAAAAGAGAGAAAAGTTACCTTGAGCAAAGTGAGTTCGCCCCCCAAATCCTATGGCTCCACGGTGTACTTCACAAATGAAGAATCTATTGAATTGAATTTACTCAAAACTCATTTTTATGCTTTGATTATGGGCTTTGGGTCTATTATTTCGAGGGTGGAATATTTTGTATACTTTATATAGTGAAAGCACTAACTTCGTAAAAATCAATAAATAGATTACTATACTATAAAGCTCTTGAAGTGGCCACTAAAAGGTAAATTTTTTTTTGGGCAAATAACACTCCCCTCCCTTGAGATTTAGAGAAATGACACTCACCCCAAACTTGAAAAGAAAAAACACTCCCCCCTGAGCTTTAAAAAAAATAACACTCCCCTCCTTCTGTTAATATTAGTAACGGAATATAAAGTATATTATAAAACATGTTACTTATGTTGATTTTTTAGTTTCTTATAGTACCTTTCCAATTGATTTTTTAAAGTTTGATGATCCTCTTAGATTTTTTAATCGCTCCTCTCTCTAACACTTTGGATCAAAATTTATAAAATAAAACAATTTGCTGAAGCTTTCAAGCTTTTATTGTTTAAAAATGAGTTTGAAATTTTCAAAGTCACTTATTAATATAAAAAACTTTCAAAGTCAATTTTGGGAATACATTATTAACCAAAGGGTACGTTAGTGCACAACATTTTTAACGCCAGTTTAACAGAGTTTAGATAAATAAATGTCAAAGGGGGGAAAATGTTTTTTTTCTTTAAGTTTGGGGGTGAGTGTCATTTTCCCAAACCTCAAGGGAGGGGAGTGTTATTTACCCTTTTTTTTTGCTGAAAGCCACTAAAAGGTAAATTACTAATGGGAGCATAAAATGGATACATTTTATACCGATGATTACATTGTTACATAAAAAATCAATTGTAATGAGTGATGAATTTGTTTTACGTCTTTCTCAAAAAAAAAAATTTGTTTTACATCAATAGTTATCGGTCAAGTGAATCTTTAAATTCTAATTGAGTTTTTTTCTTCTTCTTATTTTTTGTTAAGTTCAATTAGCTCTCATGATCTACTTACCAACAAATAGTCAAATTTATACTTATTTATTTGTTGATTTCATATTGAAATTAACACGCACATATCTAAACTAAATAATTGAAACCTCAATAAGTTGGTATAATGGTTTTGAAAACATCATGATATCCATGAGGTTTTGGGTTCAAAACCCCTAACCCCATCTCCTAAGGGATTCCTCTAATTAATTAAGCTAATTTATTCAAATTTAGATTGGGATAAGAGTAAGATCCCCTCCCATTTAAATATTCAAGTTTCTTTCAATTTTATTAATCACACAAAATTAAATAAATGTCAAGTGTCTTGCATATGACTAAAAATTGGAGGAAATTGAAGGATTTGATGGGAGGGAATCTTATCCCAATTTAATTTTTTTAAAAGAATTTCTAAAATTATTATCATTAATTCAAATATAAATTTCATTGAAAAACTTATTAATAATACAATATTATGTTGTACATTTTCAATCAATTTTTATAATGGAATCAATTTCAATAACTCTTTTTAAAAAAAATAAAATAAAAAATTTATCCAAATCAATTGTACCATAATAACAATATTTAAATTGTGAAGTAAAAACTAAGCATATTAATGGAGTAGTTCAATAAGCTACTTCTACATTCTTTTTCTTATCAAAAGGGAATAATATATGATGAGCAATTTGCATGCTCCATTAACTAGTATCCTTACAAGGAGTTTTTCATGAATTGTAAAAAATTTAAAGAAAATTCTAAGATAATGCCTAAAGTTCCCATAAAAGAAAAAGGTAATTCCTAAAGCCCTAAACATTCGATATTTAAAAAACAAAACGTTAATTTAAAGATATCAAGAAAATCTACTTTGTTTAATATATGAATGAGTTTCATATAATAAAAAAAGATTTGTTTGGTAGGACGATTTTTGTTTCTATTTTTTATAAAAAAGTATGAAAATAAATGAAACTAGTTTTCAAATAATAATTTTTAGCTAGTAGGCTCCTTATCTATGGAGGGAGAGAAATTGCAAATATATATATAGAAAAAATAAATCAATGGGTGTTTTATTTCCAATAAACAACAATAATGTTTTGAAAAACCTCTTGATTGGGAATAGGAAGAAGCACCACTAATCAAGAGACACATTTGAAGAAGGGCTGAATTAATGCTCAATTAGTTTTAATTGTAATTGTAAGGCAAAAATACAAGAATGGTTTGGTGGAGTAAATGGGATACGTTAATTGAGAGAGAAGAAATTGAATTGGAAAAGTTTAAAGTGAACGGGATTTTTATTTTTTATTTTTGACTGAAGGTGATAGGAAATGGAAAGTTGAAAGAAAAGCAAAACATTAATCGCAAAAGGAAGGAAAAAAAAAAATTTGTAAGAACGATGTTGCCAAATTGATTTATATGGTGAATATGATACGAGGCTTATAATCTAGTAGATTGGCCAATGCTTTGGTATAATGCCACTGAAAGAATTATCATGAATGTTCCTGGCGAAAGAGATGTTTAAGCAAGCAATCAGGATCAATGTAGGTTTCAAAGTGCAGCAACGAACAGCCATTGAGAAACCTACAAGTCAGTGGAAGCAATAATAAAGAATGGCAACTAGATTTTTGAGTGTCTTTTTACCATTAAGCCTGTCCAACTCACAAAATAAACCAATAATAAAAAGAGCATATTTTGACACTCCGGCCTTCAAACATTTCCCTTTGCTCTTGGGTACATGCAAACATGCCCGTGATGGGAAGATTTCGCACCCTTGGTTTAGGGGAACTCATAGCAAGACTGCTTGATAATACAGGACCTCACTGGAGTTGGTTATGACACAGATTATAGAGCATTTCCTTGACAAGGGAGCTCCAACTATATTCACTGGAAACATTATGTTAAAAATAAATAGACCCTAGATGGTTTAGATGAAGGCGGAGTGTAATTCATTTGTCAACATATATAAGCTTATTTGGCTTTTCACTGGAAAGTGGACTGAAGTATATTTGTGCTTTGAAAAAGTAAGAAAAAAAATTAAGGTAAATGAACAAGCTGTACTTAAACAAGAAAAACTAAAAGATAAATGTAAAAGCTAGTAGAAAATGGACATGTATCTACACAGTTTTTCCCATTTCCCAAATGAGTATGATATTGAAGGAGTTCAAATTATGGCAATGGGGAGAGTGCAGCAATGGTTGTGATTTACAAATACTGATACAACAAAAGAAAATGACCAGATTAAACAAAAAGGAATTTAAATACCACAAAGGAGATCAAAATTTTTGATGTACATAGTAATGAAGTAAAAATCAGCTTAAATTTTTGAGTTAATGCTAATATGTAAAATTCTGTATCAGTCAACTGCAACTTTTGTCATAACATCCCTAGTTTCAAATACAAAATTGCACAACATACTCTAAAATAACTTTAATATGCAATCGTTCACAAAAGAGATCAGAACCATCATTATACAGGCAATAAGACATTAAAAATTTAAATAAAAAGTATCCATTCTGCTAATTGGAACCCCTGTATCAGGCAAAGATATAAATAGAAAAAGTTTATCATATTGAACCCTGTATCAGCCAAATGTACAACAGTGCATATATTAGTTGTCGCGAGACATCCCCAAGATCAACTTCACAAGAACGTAAAAAAGGCTTTCGGATGCTAAGCAAGAAAGTGAGTACATCACACAATTCACCCAAGTAAATGAAACTATAAGAAACAATGGAGTTATATGAAAATTCCATATTTATATCTGTATTATCACCATGAATTCAGGACTGCAAAAATGTAATAATTATATAATGTTCTATTAATGCGTAAGAGAATTAGTTTGACTAACAGATAGACTACATGGCTCTAACTACGTCGAATTCTTCCTCAAAACTTACAAAGATTCACATCTTGGATTCAAAGAAGTCATACTTTGAGAAACATGCTTAATCATAAGTACAAAATTGATTGAATTAGATAAAAATAATAATGTAATCTAGTTCTAGTGTTCATGGCAAAAGAAAGCTGTGCTCCAATTCCCTCAAATTATAACAACAAAACAGCAAATGAAAAGTTATAAGACTACATGAAAATCTGATTCACTGGATCAAAGGAAGCAACTACACCCAACATATTATTGCATGTATCCTCAAAAACAACAAGAACAATCAAATGGACATAATGGGGTAGTTCCAGCATCAAACTTATCGATACCCAATTCCTCTTTTGTGTAAACAGTAAACGGCGTAGCATATCTAGTTTTTTAACAGCCCAATGCTTAAACTTAAATTGCGCGATGAACTCTTCAAATGAACTACTACAAGAAAGAAGACCAATTTGACAATTTAACCTGGGAAGAAGAAACAATTGCCCTTCCTATTACTATATACGCAAATATAACGCTTAAGACAGAATAAAGAAGAAACCAGAATGTTACGATATAAACAAATAACAGTTGACCTTCCTGTTACTAAACAGTTTCACCCTGAATGTTGTTGAAGCTGACATCCCTAAAGAAGAAACCAGAATAAAGAATTAAATAAACAGTACAGGTACTATTTCAACAAGAGCTAAATATAACAAGGCAGTTTCAGTTACAGGTACTTCAAATGATGCAGGTTATTAAGCTGGCCTCCAATCCACCCAGTGAGGTTTAGTCCTTCAATTTTACTGCATAAAATTAGTAGAGACCATAGAAGGGTAAGGTTTTGGGCTTCTATGGCAATGTGGCATTGTTAGTAGAAAACATAGGTTAGCTAAGTGGATTACAGATGTATAACAGATGAATCAGAACATGACACTCCTGTTCATGACTCTCCACCCCTTCAGCACTGGTGGGTCGTTCAGGGACCTGTATAGATCTTGAAGCGCACTGACTGCACCATGTAAGCAAATGAGAGCACAGCACAGCAGAGCAATATTTGAACTCAAAACAAATATAGAGAAAAGCAACAATAACACTACTATAGTACCCCCAAAAAAAAAAAAGAGAAACAGTAGTGTTAAAAAACTAGAATAGCGAACGTTATATCACTCATACTAGAACAATGAAGAAACATATTATTACACTTCTTCTGCAGCAGACTATACCTCATAAATGCTCTGTTTGAAAGAAATACATATTATAACCCCAAAAATGAGTCAAAGCCTGAATCTTTGTGAGGCAATCTACGGTAGCCTTCCCAGGTTTTTTTGATTGGTATCCTTGTACCCAAGATTCCACATTCTTCTGAAACTACAAGATTCACAACAAGAACACATTTATTCCAATAGAATGCTACAATCAGAGATGGACTCTTCAATAACAAACGGTTCAAAGTTTTAATTCTCGTTTTATATTTGTTCCTCTTTAATATTCCTTGAATTTTTTTTTTCTAGGGTAAAATTCTTGCTCTTTCTGAAATCAAAGGCATATATATAGACATAAACCACCAAGCTTCCACATAAGCATGATATTTTTTCCATTCATTTTCTCGGTAAACAAACAGAGAAAAGGAGAGAAAAGTTACCTTGAGCAAAGTGAGTTCCCCCCAAATTCTATGGCTCCACGGTGTACTTCACAAACAAAGAATCTATTGAATTCACACAAAACTCATTTTTATGCTTTGATTCTGGGCTTTGGGTCTTTTATTACGAGAGTGGAATATTTTGTATACTTTATATAGCGTTTGAAAGCACAAACTTGTAAAAATCAATAAATATATCACTAAACTATAAAACTCTTGAAGTGGCCACTAAAAATAAATTATTAATAAATACACATTTTATGCCAATGATTACATTGTTATATAAAAAAATTAGTTGTAATGAGTGATGAATTTGTTTTACATCGATAGTTATCGGTCAAGTGAATCTTTAAAATTCTAATTGAGTTTTTTTTTATTATTTATTTATTTTAAGTTCAATAAGCTCTCGTAATCTACCTACCAACAAATAGTCAAATTTATTCTTATTTATTTGTTGATTTCATATTGAAATTAATACGCATGTATCTAAACTAATCTAAATAATTAAAATCTCAATGAGTTGGTATAATAGTTCTAAAAACATCACGAAATCTATGAGATTTTGGGTTCAAAACCTCTAACCCCATCTCCTAAGGGATTCCTCCAATTAATTAAGCTAATTTATTCTAATTTAGATTGGGATAAGAGTAAGACCCCCTCCCATTTAAATATTCAAGTTTCTTTCAATTTTCATCAATCACACAAAATTAAATAAATGTCAAGTGTCTTACATATGACCAAAACTTAGAGGAAATTGAAGGATTTAATGGGAGGGAATCTTATCCCAATATAATTTTTTAAAAAGAATTTCTAAAATTATTATCATTAATTCAAATGTAAATTTCATTGAAAAACTTATTAATAATACAATATTATGTTGTACATTTTCGATCGATTTTTATAATGGAATCAATTTTAGTAACTTTTTTTTAAAAATAAAATAAAAATTTTATCAAAATCAATTTTAGTAATTTTATTTTGTAGGAGGATTTTTTTTTTTTGTTATACAAAAAGTATGAAAATAATTTTCAAAAAATTGAATGTGAAACTAGCTTTTATATAATAATTTTTACATTATATGTGTTTGTCTCCTACATTTAAGAACAATTTTCAAAATATTGAAAAAAATAATGTTTGGGAGACCATTTTTGCTTTGAGATTTAAAAAAAAAAAAAAAAATCTATAGAAAGTAATGTGTAGATTACTTTTTTTGGGGATAACGATAAATTTCAAAATTGAAATGTGGGAATAAAACTAATGTACATTTTTTTTAATATAATGATAAAATTCAAATTTGTGATAAATGTGAACTTCTTAATTTAAGAGATAGAAGAGCTTGAGCAAATCTATGAGGTCCATTATTTTCAATTTATTACCAGCTGTGCTATTAAAAACATTTTATGTATCTTGAAAATATCTTCTTGGCCGTTTCCAATATCCAATTTTCATTCGGGAAAATAGGAAATAATTTTATGAAAATTGTATTTAGAAAGTATCAGCTAAATAATAGATTCAAGTGTAGAACCCACTATTTTATGGTTTTCAAAAAAAAAAAAAAATTACGGTTAAATCCTCTTACCAAACATGCCTAAAATACAAAATATTTGGATTTAAATATTAATTCTAAACACCACATCACATCACAAAATGACATCAGTTTGTGAATTATACTAAAATAAAATTAATTTTTTAAAATATTTAAAAATAACATTACTTTAATAAGTAACAGTAAAAAAATTCCGTGTTATAAATTAATCAACTACATAAACTAATCTTGTGCACTTACAAACTATTTTTAAATTTTAAGGGTTGCAAACTCCTTTGAGATTCCTTCTCCAAAAAAAAAAAAAAAAAAAAAAAAAAACTCCTTTGAGATTGTCTCCTTAGTAACAAAATGAAGTTTTAAAAAAAAATTATAATAAACAATAGTCAATTTATTGAGATTTGAGCACGTAAATTAGATTGTAAAAGGGATAGAATAAAAGGAGGACAATCCTTAAGTCAAACCTGGGAGTCCTCTTCTTGTAATGTCTTTGCCAAAGCATGAGCAACTCTTTTACAATGCCCTATTAAATATAGGAAAAAGAAACAATTAATGATCCTCATAATAATTAATTAGACTTTCACTTTTTAGAATTCTCTTTCTTTGAAAGAGGAGAATTACGAATAAAACATTATGGGATTGAAAGTTTTCAAATTATTCTCGAAAACTCTAGAATGATCTTTTCAACAATATTAAAATTTCCAACGTACTGATAAACCACCTATGTTTATCTGATACATACGTGCAATTCATTTTTTATATTTCCTTCTATGTTTTAAAGAATATTCCAATTAATCAAAAAATGTATATTTTTTTTTACAAGACTAGTTATTTATTATCAAAAGTATAGATTAGGATTAATTTGGTTAAGATTTGATTAATTTTCCTACATTCATTTAAGTCCCTGTGAGTTCAACTTCGTTCTTGTCAAATATACTTTGGTACGGTTCGGACACTTTTGAGTACTTTAAAATTTCACAATAAAAGTCTATAACACAAAAAATTTTGACAAAATTTTCATACCTATTGATGTGATAGAATGATATTGGTAAGTAAAAGTGTAATGTTAGTGGCGGACATAGGTGTGAACTAGTAAAAATTTGTCAACTCAACTATTGTGAAAAATGTTGTGAATTTTTTTTTTTTGTGTATTGCTCTTTCTTTTTTTTCTTTTTTTCTTTTGAGAAGTGCTACATTCACAATAGAACTCATCACTGAAATTATTTTTTTGCCATAAAAAACGACATATAACAACCTGCTACTTAGGATTTGTTGTAAAAGTGTTGTGAAAAATTTTGTGAAAATAGCATTTTTATCTATTTATTAGCTAATATTTAGGCTTAGGCGATTGCATCAATTGCATTTAGTAGTAAGCCGGCACTGATTCAAACCTTTTATGATTGGGAGTTTGAACTTGTTGATTTTCTTTTAAACGTATGTATTATTATACCATGTTGCTAGTGAAATTGATTGTATGAGATGGTAGCTAAATAGTAATGGATAATTCAGTGAAGAATTAACATGACAGTAGTATAATATATAAGAGGGAAATAGAACAAAAGTAAAATTGGTGTCTATGAAGTAGATGCATGAAGCTAGTGGTCCAAATATTCACCTTGATTTGAAAACAATATATAAAACCCAAGGTACCTAAAATTGGACTTGGCTTGGTCCAATGACAATCAAGATCATGACATGTGGTTAAAAGTGAACATGTGTCATAATTCTGACAGGTTCGTTGCACAAAGCATTGGATCCAATATTTGTCCTCTAATATTAATTTACTATGGATGATACACTTGGTAAATGTTAACTTTTATAGGTACATATCGTTTTTCTCTATTATTATTGGTTTTTTAGTAACTTTTTGTGCCAACACTTGAGAGATGTGTGACAAATTACTTATTAGTTCGTCCGTCTTCCATTTAAGTTCAAATGAATTAAATCTCTCCTCCAACCAAAAGCTTTGTAGTCCAGTGGTATTGAATGATCTCCTTTATGAGGAGAACCGTAATTCAAATCCTCATTCCCTCACTCATAAAAATTTATAATAAAAAAATCTCCTCTCCTCCACTTGGTAACAATTGAATTATTATAAAAATAATTCAAAAAAAAAATTGTCCATCTTTTCCTCCAAGCACAATCTTCTATCCACCATTTTACTTTCCTTTTCCCTTCCTTATTATTACTATTACTATTTTAAAGCAAACAAAAAATTGTTGTTAAAAATCAATAACAATGAACAAAGGAATTTCTTGGGTATTTTCACTATACGGAAGCACTTATTTCTCAATAAATGCCTATGCACCTAGGCTACTCACAGAAACCTGACCAAGTGAATAGGCTCAAAATGTTCTTTAAGATGACAACCTTATTCCAGTCAGCTACTATATACAAATCCAATTAAGCCTACCTTCTTAACTTCTTAACTCTCTGTGGGCAATTATCACCTTACAAAAAGTGTTTCCAACATGTGTAGAAGTCACATTATTGTTTATGATAATTGTTTTCTACTCAATTATCTCAACATAGAGATCACTTTCTAGTGATTACTACATGAACATGCATTTATACCCTTAAAACGAAGAAAATGTGCAAACAAAGAGTTCATTTTTAATCGTTCCTTCCAATAAAATTAAAGCATATTTTTAACAGCTCACTATTAGTCACAAGCCTTTGTTGCCTTCTATTAATGCAAAAACTAAAGATAGTGCTCACATTAGTCCAAGGAACAAGAAACTCGAGACCAATATTGAGTTAACTAAGCAGCAGAGATTATGAGTGTCTAGTTAGACTTGTAATTGAGAACAGAAGGGAGAACCGCTAAGGAAAGCAGCAGAACAATAAGAGGAGATGCTATTCTAGCACATGCTTGCCTTTCTCTTTAAGCATGGAGAGGTTTTTCTTATTTCTTTTTCTACTGTGAGCCGTCAAATGAAGGATGAGACCCCAATTGTCAGACAATGAGGCCAAGCCGTGCCTTGTAGTTTGCTTAAACTCTTCCTCATCATGCTGATGTACGAGACGGAGTCCACACTTCACCACAGTCAAGTCTGGGCAATCGCTAACAATTGAAGCCTCAAAGTGATTACATTGATTCAACCAATCTGGAAATGAGCTACGTCGTATATAGGATAGCCACATAAATCCACCTAGATGTAACAACATGACATCGTCTTTAGTAAGGCAATAGGCATAGAGAGGTTCCAAAGAACCAACATTGCTTTCCAAATGACAATAAAGATGATGAGCATTTTCTGAATTAAGAATGTCTAGGATGGCAGTAGGATCCTTGATGTTGACTGAGAAAGAAACACATAGAGCGAGTCCCCTCCAAGGACTATCATCATATAAATTTGGAGGTAGATGGATTGTCGCTGGTGGCTTGCCACTACGATGGTTGAACCACACAAGAATTTCACTAGGAGGAAAACGAGAATTATTTACCAAACTTCGATCAAATTCCTGTAAAATAGGAACATGATGTTCAATGAGAGAATTTTTCCGTCAATTCAAAATTGTTAAAATCGGTAAAAGAGGGGGTGATTCAACTATGGCTCTCCTTATAAGGGGGATCAGACAATGCCACTGATGACTGAACTGGAAGGGAGCTTGATAGTAATTTGAAAGGAAATACACATTTAATTTGTTACCTGTAAACTTTTGCTGAGTTGATTATCAGGGTGTTGATCTTCAAGATAGATGCTATCTCTACTGCTTTGCTCCGGGTAAATGGGTCTTCTCAACCTTCCAAGTTTTGGATCCTCATAAGAACAACCAGCTTCATACTTTGGCTTATCATTTGAGAATCACTAGCTACTGATTGATGGATGAGTTCTATATTGTAAAAAGGCACAGTAGAGCACTTAATGATTGTTTGCTCAAACTCTTCCACATCTTGATGGTATAAGAAACGTTGCCACACTTCTTCACCATCAAACCTGGGAAGTTGCTTCCAATTGAAACCTCCATCTGACCGCTCTGATTAAAAAAATCTGACAATGACCCACGAGGTATGTAGTATAGCCAAATGAATCCCTGTATATTTAACCACGTGAAGTTCTCTTCAGTGATTTAATAGAGAAGGGGAGATTCTAGGCTACCTTTCTCAGCATCCAAATGACAAATAAGGAGGTGGGAAATGTCTGAACCCAGATTATCACTTGTGATAGTTGGATGCTCATGGACTGAAAATGAAGCACATAAAACTAGTCCTATCCAATCTTCACGAATGATGTCCCAATTGTCAGAAAGTGAAGCCCTCAAGTGGGATCGAATTTTCCAAAACTCTTGCTCATCTTGTGGGTACACAAGACGAAGTCCACACTTCTGTACAATCCAGCCTGGCCAGTCGCTTGCAATTGAGACCTCAATGTGGTTGCATTGATTTATCTTATCTGAAAGCCACCAATATGGTATATAGGATAGCCAAATGAATCCATGCAGATGTAACCACTTGAGTTCTTCTTTAAAGGTGCTATATACATGGAGAGGTTTCAAACCACCTATATCCATATCAAACAGACCAACTAAGGTGGTGGGGAATTTCAGTTTCCAGATTGTCAAGAAACTCAGTTGGATACTCTTGGACTGAAAATGCAGCACATATAGCAAATCCCAGCCAATTAGAATCATTATGAAAATTTGAAGGTAACTGGATGGTCATTGAGGATCCAGAAGCGTAATGGCTGAATAACTCTGGAATCTTAGTTGGATCGAAACAACGATCATATGGAGAGTGTAAATGAAATTCCTGTAAAATAGATATATTGATAACTATTCAGTAACACATACAATGTTGGGAAAATTTCAACAAAATATAAATTTGATAATTATAGACTTATAGTAGTCAATATTTGATAAGCGTTTATCAATTGATGGGATAAATATAAGAGGTTTTATAAAGAATTTTTATAAAATTTAAACTCAATTAAAAAATACATATTAGAATAATGACGTGGAAAAATATGAACTTCCAAAATGCAAAACCTTTTGTAAAAAATTTGGACTTTCAAAAATTTATGGGATTATATCAGAATTATAAGAAAAAAACTCTTCATAAATGCAACATGTGTATTCAAAAGTTAGATGTGTTCGAAGTTCATTATTTTTTATTTGATCTTATTAATTTAAGTTTTTTAAACTTATTATAATTAATGTATAAGAGTATTTGGATCATTTATAAAATAGACACCAAAAGAGTAGTGCTCTCTTTAACAATGGTATAGAAGGTTATAGATGGTGTAAAGTGTAGATAAAAGTCTTGTAAATTAGACAAATAAAGGTCATGAGAGAAACAGAGAGATACCTTAGAGCGTTCTCGACGATGACAATAATGGGTTGGCCCCCCGGCATCAATGAATTTTTGATAGCAAGTTGCACAAACTTTTTCCTGATAATGTGGCACTCTCAATGTCCCATTAGATCCGCCAGTTCCACTGGTTTCTCCCTCATCTTCATCATCATCATGGCTCTGCTACTTTATTTTTTCCTGAAGCCCTCTTAATGTCCCATTAGATCCACCAATTCCACTGGTTTCCCCTTCAACATTATCATCATCATGGCTCTGTTGCTTTATTCTAGATTGATAAGCAGTAAATTGATGGATGAGATCGGAATTATCAGAAAACAAGGTTGAGCATTGGACTAATGTTTGCACCAACTCTCCCACGTTTTGCTGGTACACAAGACCGTAACCACAGTTCTGCACCATCAAGTCTTGGCTATCACTACCAAATAAAGTAGTTAAGAGATTGCTACAATTCAACTTATCTGAAAATCAAGCATGAGGTACATGCATGATCCAAATGAATTTACGTTGCTTTAACCAAATAAATTTGTTGTGTTTAGACTCAGTGATGTAATGTTTATTTGACGCCGTCCAGCTGCCCATGTCACTTCTCAAAGAACAAGAAAAGCCATTAGAAATTTCTATAGCCGAATTGTCAAGAATGAGAGTTGGATGCTTGTGCACTGTGAATGTAGCAAATAGAGCAATTCCTATCCAGTCAGAATTAGTATAAAGATTTGGAGTTACAATTTCACATTTAGGAAAACAATCATTATAAATATAGCGTTGACTAGTGTAGCCCTGTAAAATAGAAAATATGGAGCTTCATGAGAGAGTGAGAGAGAGACAGTGAGAGTGTGAGTGTGAAAGAGAGAGACCTGAAAGTAGCTTTGAAACCAATGCTCAAGGCCTCTATTGATACAATTACTGAGTTCATTCTCATCCAATACGCTTAATCGGATAGAACTGAAGTTTGAATCTCTTGTAGCACCCCCGATACCTAAGTCTATTCCAAGTAAAGCACAAACCCTCTTTGTTCTCATCAAATATGCTGTTTATGCAGAAAGTTGAATTGAGGCAAGTTCTTAAATGGACAAATATCTATGGATATTATTTACCTGAGGACAAGCATGCCAAGAGGCAATTCTTTGAGTACTTGAAATGTTTGTCATTTCCTCCAACTTGAAGGAAACAATGTGTCTCATCCTGTATTTGTAATGTAGGGTTAAGCCAAGTCTGGGTCTAAGTGACTTCATCAATGTGCAGAGAAGGAGCTTCAAGTTTACCTCAGTGTAGAGGGCTCATCAAAGGATTTTATTTAAAGGTTCCACACAAAATTTGCTTGACTGCCCTTGTCTTCAATTCACAGTATGCCATGAAGTTTGAGATGCTTATAGCTCATAACCTTCTGCAGAATTCAGAACTAGGTCAACCTATTAAATGCTGATTTTCATTTTCCAACTATCTTTTCCACTTGCATAAGACTGACTTGAAATTGAAGCTTTCCCGTTAATGATTGTCTTGTATAACAGCCGCTACTGTTGCTATGCCAACAATAAAGAAATCATGGCCCTGTGATCCTCACTATATCAAATATTCCTAATTAATAGAGAGAGAACAAAAAATATTAAAGACCTATGCTTTTAGATTATATCTTTGAAAATCAAGTCTTCAACCAGTCAAACATGAACTATATTCTTCCAGAGACCCAACCAAAAACATTAAAATGCACAAGCTTTCTAATTTTTTCTTAGCATGTCTTAAATGACCAGCTAACCTAGTAAATTATTATACACCATTCAGGTGTGATGTTGTAATGCAAATCATTTACGATTTATATTAAACAGTCTGGTACACAGCCAACAAATTTGATGTAGCTTCTAAAATTCAAAATGATACACATTTTCTACAAAAGTTAGGATTCTAAGCAACCGGTGTACATAATTTTTTAAATCAAGAAACCAATTAAGTCCAAACGAATGAATAAAACTAGGAAACAATTGCAAGATCTTTCTTCACCATGGTAAGCTAAGCAGAAATTATGCATCTCAATTTAAAAAATCAAATAAAAAAAAAATTCAAAATCATACTAGACAGAGCTCGCATCCAAGGCAAAAGGAAATCTAGGGCCTACCAGTGACTTCAACCTCAACCATCGCAATCAACTGCATTAATAAAAAAAGTTGAGACCAATTAACCGAAATGAAATAATTATTTTATAAATAACAATTTTTATGTTCAGAAACTTATTCAGTTCCCACCTTTTTTTTTACAAAAACACAATAAATACTTATAAGTTGATATGATATCCATTGCCATTGGGTAAAAGATGCAAATGAAACAATGATACTAAAAAGGGAAACATACCTTTGCATCAAATGCAAAAGAAACTGGACCGAAACGACAGAGGAGAAGCAATTTCAATGTGATTTTTTGATTGAGGCATATTTCTTCAAAGTTCATCAAAATGTCCTCAGTTTCTTCGAAGTTAATCAACAGCATCATCTGCTAGGACCCCCAACCTTTTTATAGAATTCCAAATAGGTGCATTAGCAGATTCTTGAGGAGGACAGGTGCATTCTACGTGGACCCCCCACCTTTTTATAAAATAATAGGTGTCATCTGACTTATATGTAATTGAAACCTCAACAAGATTCTGGTCAGTTGGATGTGATTCATTCAAATATCTCTGCAGAGACCGTTAAGTTGGAGAAAATAAATGTAGTTCATTCTAGACTCATATTCACGATTTTCATAACCATTGGTGGAAATGCCAAGAAAGCCACAAAAGTCCTCTCGTCCAAGAACAATACAGACAGCCAGTTTTGAAAATTTGCGACCAACAAAGAAAAATATGGAATTATCAACATTTTGATGATTAAACCATTTCGGCATCTCAGTTCCCCAAACATAAATAGCACGACCAATGTCCAGATCTTTATATTCAACGCCCTTAGTTTCAAATGGGAAATGATTGGAGAACTGCAGATGCATTAATATGTCCCGATCTTCAGATTCAGCACCCTCAGTTTTAGATGGGAAGTAATTGGTCAACTGTGGATCCATTAATTTGTGGCTTCTTGCCCTACCACATACTCTATTTGGTAAAATCCCAAAAATTTCTTTTACCTGCGTGCAATTAGAAAATTCAAGATATTTTTTGTTTAGCAAATCTTGTAAAGTATTTAGAGAAAGTAACAAAAAATGTTTCTTTATATATATCTTAAAGAAAGAGAGAGACCTGATTCAATAGCCCGCTTGGTGATTAGGTATCCAACAACACGCAATTCTCTGCAAAAACCCGACTTATCGATTGTGGAAGTCCTTGAATTTCACGAAGAAGCTTGCAACTCCGAATATAAAGTTCTTTTAATCTGAGAAATCTGCTAATACTTTCAGGGATGGTAACAATATTAGTTCCAGATAGGTTTATACTTACCAATGTGGGGAAGTAATCAGGCTTCATCAAAAGATTTAATTCAATTATGCTTTCATAGCAGTTGAAATTCAGATGTGTCATGTTCACAAACCCATATCCAGAAGAGCTATCAAAAGAATTGCACGTCGATCTCAATTTGGCAGTAGTAGTCCCCAATTCCCGAAGCTGTTGCAATTTATAAATGCTATCTGGAAGATCCCAAAGGTTTTTGCATTCGAAAAGGATTAATTCTTCAAGCTTAGTGAGATGCTCGATTGATGAAGGCACCTCTCTAATACCACTCTGAATTAAATATAAATACTGTAAACATTCCATTTCTGGATGAAAATTAGGGAGCTTCTCAAGCCTTGCGCAGCCAGAAAGATAAAAAGAACCAAGAGATTTCAACCTGAGCTGGCTTGGAAGAATTTGAAGTTTTCCGCAATGACTGAGATCCCATGTTTTAAGCTTTTCAAGAGATCCAAAGCATTCATCAATCTCAACTAAATTTTTACAATTAATGATGTATAAATACTCTAAATTTGCGGCCCATAATTTAGGTAATTTAACTAAATTTTCACAATTAGTGAGGGACAAATACTTTAAATTTGGGGACCATAATTTAGGTAATTTAGCTAAATTTTTACAATTAGTGAGATTCAAATGCTCTACATTTGGGGCCGATAATTTAGGTAGTTTAACTAAATTTTTACAACAAGAGAGGTCCAAATTCTCTAAATTTGAGGCCCATAATTTAGGAAATTTAACTAAATTTTTACAAAAAAAAGAGGTCCAAATTCTCTAGATTTGATGTCCATAATTTAGGTAATTTCGTAATAAATATACAATCACTGAGATTGACATTTATCAAATTTTCTAACGGACACTCCTGTAGGGAAAAAAAAATCAAAAGTTAACTACAACAAAATTTGAAATAAAAAATTTAACAAAAATCCCAATTAAAAAATATACATAATCATACCTGCTTGATTAGCTTTGGCAATCTAATGCAACTATGTGGCATCTCAATAGCAACAAATTGTTCAGGAAAATATTTAGATGGCTAGTGAAAAGGATAATGGGGCCACTTAAGAAGTATTAACTTGTTGGGAAGAAATTCAAATGGTTTACAAATATGTACATTCTCAATTATTAGAAATTTGAGATTTTCCATCCTTCTGAAAGCTTCAATGTGTAGTTGCACCTTTACTGATTAAGGCGAATGCAACATTATGCCTCGAATTTTTTTTGATCCCTAATTGGAGAAGCATTAAGTCAACTATAGAAAGTAATATAATTTTCCAAATGTATGATGATTTTGAGATTTTAAGAAAAAAAAATATTGATGAACTAATATTTTATAAAATGTTAGAAAGAAAAAAAATAATTAAAGAAAAAAGTACAATACTTCTACCTAATAATTGAAGAAAAAGAACTTATACCTTATTTCTAGTTAGTACTTCAAGCGAATCCTTATAACAACATATCCTACTACGCTTTCCGAGGATGTCTGGTGCTTGTTGTCGAACAACTTCCCTGCCCATTTGTTGTATCAAGTCATGCATTGACAATCTATCATATCGATCAACGGTTATGAGACACTTATTAACAAGTCTCGAAATACTAGAACTTGGAAATAATTCATAAGCATTTAATATCTTTTCAACATAATTTTTTCTCCATCCTTTGAAGAAACATGCAATATTGAGAAAAATATCTTTCTCGATGTCATGCAATCCATCATAACTTACTCTAAGTATTTTTTGAATGTCTTTATTGGGAATTTTTTTTATATATATCTAATGCAGTTTCCCATTCATCTTTAGGTCTTCCACACAAATCACGAGCCATTATTTCTAGAGCGAGTGGAAGTCCTTTGGCAAAATGTATGAATTTAGTTGCAAGTTTAGAATAATCTTCATCAGGTTTTTTTCTAGGAAAGGCATGCTCTTTAAAGAGTTGAATAGCTTATGTTCATTTAATTGCTCGACCTTGAATTCCTTGACCTTGTAAGTCGTACAAACATTTTCTTTAAGGGCAGCTAACAAGTGTCTATCTCTTAATGTTATAATGACTCTACTTCCGAGAGCAAACCAATTACAATTTCCAAGCAAATTTTCTATTGGTGTCGAATCATCGACATCATCAAGAATTAAAAAAACCTTTTTATGGCAAAGTGTCTCCTTTACGAAACTGATTCCTCAGAATTTGCTCCCACTCTCTAATTTCCATTCCCTAAGATGTCATTAAGAAGCTGTTCTTGTAGTTTGATTATGCCAGCATTTGTCCGTAAATTTTCTCTAACATTCTCTAAAAAGCTGCTTCCATCAAAACAATTAGCAATTATATTATAAACAGCTTTTGTGATTGTAGTCTTTCCTACTCTAGGAAGGCCATAAATCCCTACCATGCAAACTTCATCTAACCCAATATCTAAAAGTGACTTTATGGCCTCTGCACGAGAATTTATTCCAACTGGGTATTTAGCCACATCTAACGGCGTCCAATTTAATCTAGCATTTGATATCTCTTCAACAATGTTTTGGATGAACTGAGATTCAGATTTATATGTAGTGCAACTGACAATCACGTAGCACAAGAAAGCATATAATTAGATAGATTAGTAGATGAACTATGAATTCAAGATATCTAGTAGTGAGTTATAACACACAACTGTCATTGATATTAACATCATATTTGAAGTATAAAAATACATGGGAGAAACTCGTAATTGGACCTTTTTAGACTAACTAATTTTGTACTAGATTAGTGGCGACTTCAAGAATTTTTTTTAGAGTGGTCATTAAAAATTTAAATTAAAAAAAGTTAATAAAAATAAAACTTGAATATACGTATTGACATCACAAAAAAAAAAGGTTCAAATATATGAAGTTTTTAATTTTCCTTTCACAAGTTTTTATATTTTGAAATCATTGTATGATAGCTTTACTATCAATGCTAGTAGCTACATCTTTTTCAATGTACATGGCCAAAGAATCATTAAACTATTGAACTCCCATTCAATTACCCATATATTGCACATTGACACCACCCAAAAAAAAAAAAAATGCTCAAATACATGAAGTTTTTAAATTTCCTTTCACAAGTTTTTATATCTTGAAATTGTTGTATAATAGCTTTGCTATCAATGCTAGTAGCTACATCTTTTTCAATGTACACAACTAAGTAATCATTAAACTATTTAATATCCCATTCAATTACCCATATATTGCCTAAGTAAGTAACAATATAAATAAAATGCATTATCTTTTCGAAAAAATGTATCACATAAATCCATCAAATTCAGCTAAAGACTAAAGCAAGCACTAACTGACTAACATACTAGCCAATGAAAAATGTACATTTTTTTTATTAAAAAAATAGTGATTTAAAAATATGCCCTTTGTCAACACAATTTAAAAAATTACAATTAAAGTTTTATTTGGGCTTTTAGGGTAATTTGTTTGTTTGGGCAATTTTTGGGAAGTGTTATGTCCATAACATTTTTGTAACACTTTTATAACAAACCTTATAAATAATAAGTTTTTACTGGTTCTAATTTGAACCTGCCACTGCATTTATTTTTTATCCACCAATAATTACCCACAACTTAGGATTTTTAAGAAAGTGCTATGAAAATGTAATGAACATAGCATTTCACGCAATTTTTTTGTTCAACATTCAATGGACTAAAATTTTCAAGAGGTTGAATTTTATTTTCAATAGGTTCAAATTTTTATTTAGAGTGGTCAAGTTTTTTTTTTTTTTTTTTTTTTTTTTTTTAAGAGTGGTTGAGATTTTTTTTTCCTAGTCAATTACCATGGTAATTTAAAATTCAATTTTTTTTTAAGGTATATAAAATAAATTTTCAGGGTCGGGTGGTCATGTGACCACCCTAATTAACACTTGACACCACCCCTGTACTAGATGATATGATCAAAATAGAATAATTTTGCATGCAGTGGTTATGACAAACCAGATTAGCAGTATAAAATTAGTAAACTCATAAATCATGATATCAACAATTAGATATATACCCTTTCTTGTAATGCCATCCAAATGCATTAGCTGCTTGTCTTAGGGCATCTCTCCTCCTCTGCACCTTGTCCTTGTTATCCTTGAACTTCTATTCATGATTAGCCAATGCATTTCCAAAGTTTCCCTTTTGATTTTGTATTTCTGATGGATCAACATTGTAAAAAACTAGATGAATTTGAACCTCCTAATCCTTTTCTCTACACTTAACAATCTCAGCAAGTTCATCCAAACACCATTTGGACTCTGCGTAGTTTTCGAAGAAGACAGTAACCAAAATTGATGAATTTTTATGGCTTGAATAAGTTCTTTCGAAATTTCTTCTCCCCTCCGAAGTTTATAATCAATGAAGGTGTATAAGCCTTTGTTGCACAAGGCCTTATATAAATGACTGGTAAAACCTTCGCAGGTATCTTCACCTCTAAAACTCAAAAAAACATCATACTTCAATCGGCGAGTGGAAGAAAAAGAGGAAGAGGCTCCTTTATTGTTCAAGAAAGCCATGGATAGGATCTATAAATAGAATATTAAGAAAGGAGTGAATTGAATCAGAGAAAGAAATAAGAATCAGATCTGTGAATCAGGGAATGCATTTGAATGCAATCGAAGACAGGAAAGTATGAGAGGGGGGAGGGGGTTGTAGAAATAGGAAAATGAAAAATGCATATCTTTTCTAGGACAAAATGGGCTTTTGCCTTTTTTGGGCAAACTAAGCAGCATTTTGCCTTATTTTTCAAACTAATTAGAGAAATACCTCTCTTTTGAAAATCGATTTTCTTAAAATCGAGTTAGGTCTTATAGCGGCGTTTTTAAGGAGCCTATAGTGACGTTTTCAGGACCTATAGTGGCGTTTTGTAACTCGATTTATATGAAATCGAGTTATAGGTAAAAAAATTAAAAAAAATTTCTATAACTCAATTTAATGGAAGTCGAGTTACAAAACGTCACTATAGGTCCTGAAAACGTCACTATAAGTCCTTAAAAATGTCGCTATAGGGCTCTAGAATTTTTTTTTTTTTTTTTTTTTTTATAACTTGATTTTGAGAAAATCGAGTTTCAAAAAAAGGATATTTCCTTAATTAGTTTGAAAAATAGGACAAAACGCTGCTTAGTTTGCCCAAAAAGAACATTTAGCAATTTTGTCCAACTTTTCTATAATTAAAAACAGCAGTAGAGTAAAACACGTACGGTAAACACGCGTCTACAATTTCTCTTCCTTACTCCCAGAAAGGTAACTGCCAAAAGACAAAAATAGCCCTGTAAAGGACGCTTTTAATTTAAGAGCATTCACATCAGTCCGTGTATAAGTGTGTATAATAGAAAAAATGCTCAAATTTACACATTTTTATTCAAAAACAGCCCACATCAGTCCGTTTAAAATATTGCAAAATCTTCTAAAATTATCCATGAGTTACAGTGCCCGTGTAAATTTACACGGGCACTGTAGCATGTGTATATCATTTTTTAATAGTTTTTTTTTCTCTTCCCGGTACTGTAGCATGACTTTGCCTGACATTGTAGCATTGTAGCACTGTAGCATTGGGTTAAAGAAATGAATATTTTATTTGAATAAATGTGTATAATAGACAAACTGATGTGGGTGTTTTGTAAAAATAAGTGTGTAAAATAGAAAAAGTAGGTTTTAGATGTGTAAATTTACAAATTTTTTGCATGAACTGATATGAATGCTCTAAGGACATTATAACCCACGTTTTCCACTAAGGTACTATACTGTCATATAATTTTCTGACAACGTGCAATGGTATGGACTTAAACTTAATCAATTATAAATGGGTAATGTGTTGTAAGGTTTGTGTGTGTGAGTACTACCATGATACCATCCTATATATATATATATATATATTTGTTTTCTAATATTTGAAATAAAAAGTGCTTTTAAATAAATTACTGGCTTACTATAAAAAAAAAAAGTTTGTTTTGTTTATTTTTAATATTATTAAATGATGAGATAAATAGATTGAAGCTTAATGGAATAAAAAGTAACGCACTAAAGTTGTTTATGAACCTAATTGGCTTCTCTTGTTGGCTGAGGATTAAGATTAAGAAGAGAGTGTGAACGCATCGAAAAAGAAGAGTAGTGGGTTATCTGTGTCAGTGTAACACGCGTTTTCCACGAAGCTACTATACAGTTGTCTCCTCCTGACTTTCCTCTAACTTTCTACCATACATGTCACAAACTTTACCACTCTTTGTTACATGCCTTCTCTTTTTGACCGAAAATTAAGAAAAATGATTAAATACTTTGGGAGTATTATAAATGTGTATTTTTTTCTCTCATATTAATTATGAGTCATACTATAAATTTAATTAGTAAGATTTACAGTTACGTGAAAAAGAGAGCATGCATTTATGGTACTCTTGAAGTATCCAATAATTATCCGAAAATTAAGAACACAAAGTGAACACATTGAAAAAATATATTGCAATCAATTGCATGCCATTAAAAAAAAAAAAAAAAAAGTAAGTCAAGTCAAGTAAATATTTTGATATTAGATTTCTATTTGTTGGAGCTATTTAAGGGTCTATTTGGAATTCGCTTATTTTGCTGAAACTGAAAATTTTTTGTTAAAAGTACTGTAGATAAAGGTAAAAGTTAGCTGAAATAGTACAGTGAAACTCATGAATATAGTACCAAAAAGTACAGTGGGACCCATGAATAATAGCAAAAATAAACTGAATAGTAAAATAATATGACTTTTTAAGTTGGAGCCAAACACGCTTTAACTATAAACAAACAAAACAAAAAAAAAAAAAAAAAATTGATGAAGAAGTTTGCCCACAAATTGATAAGAATAGTCCAAGAACCTTGAAGTCAGTCGTCATAAAATTACCCAAGAGTCCAATACAGTGATTATAAGTCATCATATGTTGACGAACACTTCCACATCCACGGTATACTAAATTGAAAACAAAGTACCTTACTTTTACTTATTGATCATAAAAGTTTTGATAGGTATTACATAATAGAGCTTATAAAATAACACTTTCACCACATCCACAAAATACCAAATTTTGGAGTTTCATATGTTATATCTACTTCTATCTCTCTTAATTCCCTGGGTTGATATGCATGGTACATTCTCTTTGCCATCCTCAATTAATTTTTTATTATTTTTTATTATTATATATGCCTCCATGTCTGAGTTTTTAGATGTCCAAATTATCATTAAGGATAAGTGTATATATAAAGAGAGTTAGAGACAAAAAAAGGTTATAGGTATGTGTCATTTGGAATAAATGTGACAAAAGAGGTGAAATGAGGACATGGAAGGGAGTAGGGAGTTTCGGGTTCACATGACTCAATATTCCCAAATAACCAAAAGGGTTCGGGTTCTCGTATAAAAATAAATAAATAAATAAATAAAATATTTACATCTATAATATTTTTACAATAAATTATAGGTAGTAAGTTGTTATTAACATAGTCGTAAAAATGTGAATCGGATCGTGAATCGATTTTTTATTTTTCTTTATCATGTATCTTATAGTATCGTGTATCTACTATAATATACACAAATACTTAATAAAATTATTAAAAAATTATAAATGTACATATATAAAGGGTATATTCATTATAAATTTTGAATATATTTGATAAGTAAAATTACAGCATAAGGGATACCCTAGATTCAACCCATCAGTTTTGCCCATGTAATGGAGCCTACGGCTTAAGCTGACCGGATAAGTGGTGAGGGTGGTTGAAGACCTTAAAGTTGACACCATTAATAAGTTGACAACGTTGTGGCTGAAGGGAAAAAGGTAAGCCGACGGTCCTAAAGGTGACGACCTTATTAAAACTTGGCTTGACCACCACGCATGAGTATATAAGAAAATGACTTGTATCCCACGCTGAATGTTAGTCTCCTACAAGGAAAGGATTCCGCAATCTACGCTTATAAGGACTCCTATAAGGAAAAGACTTCTACTCTAAGGAAAAGAGGTTAACCCTCTACTACTATAAAAACCCCAATACCCTCACAAATTAAGGTACACATAATAAACCCCTATCTAGCACTCTAGAGTTGAAAAGAAGTTCTAACTTGACCTTCGGAGGGTATTTGGCTGACACCACACCGGTGCTCTCTGCGAGGTCTTCTCCTTTTTGTTGTGCAGGTGCTGATTAGAGTGTGCAAGTATCGTGTAGCTCATTGGTGATTTTTCCGGCATCATCAGTTGGCGCCGTTTGTGGGAATCTGAATTTGTTGCAATCCGCAAGCCATATTGTAGTTTCTCGAACAAGAAAGTTGCATGGTACTCACTCGCTTAATAGCAACCACAAACGACGTTCAAGGAGAGGAACTATCCACGATTGCCCTCGAGAGACAAGTTCGAACTCTTGCTGCAGCCGTAGAATGCCTCACCAAACGGAACCACGGCCTAGAAGAACAGCTGCGCCAGAAGAGTGCAGCATCAAATAACCAACTAGAAGATCAAGAAGGGAACAGCGCTGAAAGAAGAAACCAGGAAAGACCTGAGGGCAGCAACGCCCCAAGCAGACCTGAGAAGAAAAACTTGAGCATGCCATCCCTCACGGACGCCACTCCGCCACATATAGTTGCTGAAATGCAGGCGATGAAGGAGCAAATGGAGGTTATGATGAACGCGCTTAAGGGACGAGTATCCAGTGATCTTGGCGATCTGGTAAATCACACCGACTCGCCATTTACTGCAGCCGTCAATTCCTTCCCCCTACCACATAAATTTCGCATGCCGCATATGGACAGTTACGACTGAGTGAAGGATCCTCTAGATCACCTGGAGACCTTCAAGACCTTAATGCACCTTCAAGGGGTAGCAAACGAAATCATGTGTAGGGCCTTCCCTACAATGCTAAAGGGCCCTGCGAGGGTATGGTTCAGCCAGCTGATGCTGAATTCCATCAGCACTTTCAAGGAGCTAAGCGCTCAGTTCACTACACACTTTATTGGGGAACACAGGTATAAGAAGTCTACGGCGTGCTTAATGAGTATCAGGCAACGAGAGGACGAGACACTGAGATCCTACATAACGCGCTTCAATAAAGAAGTGCTCTCTATTGACAAAGCCGACGACAAGATACTTGTAGCAGCCTTCACAAATGGGTTGCGAAAGGGTAAGTTTTTGTTCTCCCTGGATAAAAACGACCCAAAGACCATGTCAGAAGTACTCTACAGGGCCACTAAGTATATGAACGCTGAAGACGCGCTGCAGGCTCAGGAGGAAAAAGTAAGAAAAAGGGAGAGGCAGGAAGATGCACGACAAGACCAAGGGCGGAAGAAATTGAGGACAGGAAACCGAAGAGATGAAAGGCGTTCTAGGCCCTCAGGGGGAAGGTTCACAAGCTTCACCCCGCTAACCACCCCGACAGATCAAGTCCTAATGCAAATTAAGGACGAAGGGGCTCTGACCTTTCCTGGAAAGTTGAAGGGAGATCCTAGCAAGCGTTCCAGAGATAAATATTGCCGCTTCCACCGAGACCACGGTCATGACACAACCGATTGTTACGACTTAAAGCAGCAAATTGAAGCCCCTCATAAGACAAAAGAAATTACAAAAGTTCGTAAGCAAGGAAAGAACGGATCCACCGCCTCAAGAGCAGCCCCCCTGATAGGATAATGACTGTCCTAGACCTCCTATTGGCGACATAAGGATGATTATAAGAGGAACGACTACCGGGTTATCCAAAAAGGCTCGGAAGACGTACCTTAGGATGGTCCAGAACGTCCAACTGACGGGCTCAGTACCAAAAATAGCACGAAGAGAAGGCCCTATCATCAGGTTCTCGGAAGAAGATGCGTGACGTCTTCACCATCCGCACGACGATGCTCTTGTTGTCAGCCTACGAGTAGGGGACTACAGCTTGCACCGGGTGCTGGTCGACAATGGGAGCTCGACAGACATCCTGTATTACCCGGCATTCCAGCAGATGAGAATTGACAGAGAACGATTGATTCCGACGGATGCTCCACTCGTCGGTTTTGGAGGAACAAGGGTGTTTCCCCTGGGCGCGATCACATTGTTTGTAACAGCAGGCGACTATCCTCAACAGATCACGAAGGACGTGACGTTCCTCGTGGTCAACTGTTCGTCCGCCTACAATGCTATCTTAGGGCGGCCCACCCTCAATTCATAGAAGGCAGCGACCTCGACTTATCATTTAATGATTAAATTTCCTACCGAATACGGAGTGGGAGAACTATGCGGAAATCAGGTGGCCGCACACGAATGCTACATGGCTATGATGGAAATGGATGATCATCTCCAGGCCATGAGCATAGAAGAACATCGGAGTGCGATGGAGCCCGTTGAGAAGCTTGAAGAAATACCCCTTGACGACTCCAGGCTTGACCAAACAACAAAGATTGGAACCCTTGCAAGTCCCATGATCCGACAAACACTTACAGCCTTCCTCAAAGAGAATTAGGACGTGTTTGCCTGGAGTCACGAGGACATGCTAGGAATATGCCCTTCAGTCATAGAGCATAGGCTGAATGTGTCACCCGCCTTTCCACCTGTCTGGCGGAAGAAGTGGGTGTTTGCACCAGAACGAGATAGGGCCATAGCTGAAGAAGTCCGCAAACTATAGGAGGCAAACTTTATTAGGGAAGTTTACTACCCCGACTGGCTAGCAAACGTAGTAATGGTCAGGAAAGTTAGTAGGAAGTGGAGGATGTGCGTAGACTTCACCAACCTAAACAAAGCGTGCCCCAAAGACAGCTATCCCCTCCCAAGGGTCGACACTCTAGTAGACTCTACAGCTCAACACCAGCTGTTAAGTTTTATGGATGCTTTCTCTGGTTACAACCAAATCAAGATGCACGAAGCTGATCAAGAGAAAACTTCGTTCGTAACCAGCCAAGGCCTCATCTGTTACAAAGTAATGCCATTTGGTCTGAAAAATGCGGGCGCAACATATCAAAGGCTTATGAACAAGATGTTTGCACAGCAAATCGAAAGAAATGTCCAAGTCTATGTAGATGATATGCTGGTAAAAAGCCGAAGGGAAGAAGATCACTTAGAAGACCTCAGGGAAACATTCAACACTCTTCGCTCTTACAACATGAAGCTTAATCCAGGAAAGTGCACCTTCGAGGTGACAGCAGAAAAATTTCTAGGATTCATGGTGTCACAGAGGGGCATTGAGGCCAATCCAGACAAGATTCAGGCCATAATAGAGATGGCACCACCAAAAAATATGAAGGAAGTACAAAGCCTCAATGGCAAGATAGCAGCGCTAAATAGGTTCGTCTCACGGGCAACGGATAAGTGCTTACCCTTCTTTTGCACATTGAAGAGATCTTTTGTGTGGACTGCCGAGTGCCAATAAGCATTCGAGGAATTGAAAAATTATCTCTCTTCCTCACCACTGCTGAGTCCCTCACAACTAGGTGAAGAACTTTTTCTCTATCTTGCCGTCTCCCCAGCCGCCGTCAGTGCTTCCTTGATCAGAGAAGAAGAGAGAGTGCAAAAGCCTATATATTACACCAGCCGGGCGCTTCGAGGAGCCAAAGAAAGATATCCACCCATGGAGAAACTCGCCTTCGCTTTGGTTACAACGGCACGCAAACTCAAACTATACTTTCAAGCCCACACGGTGGTCGTCCTAAACGACAAGCCTTTACGACGGGCAATGAGCAACCCTGAAGCCGCGGGACGACTGGCATTATGGGCCATAGAACTGAGCGAGTTTGACATCCAGTACCGCCCGCAAACCGCCATTAAAGGACAAGTTGTCGTAGATTTCATAACTGAGTTCATAAATGGCGAGGACAGGGGGGCAGAGGAATCTCCTCTATGGAGCTTACATGTAGATGGATCCTCTAACAGGCAGGCTGAAGGAGCCGGTGTCGTACTACAGTCACTCGAAGGAGACACAGTCAAGTGTATGGTTCGCCTTAAGTTCCCTACCACTAACAATGAGGCGGAGTACGAAGCCTTGGTAGCAGGGCTTGATCTCGCCAAAGCTGCAGGAGCCGAAAGTGTGATCATTTACGGCGACTCTTAGGTCGTAACCAACCAGATAAATGGGGATTACGAGTGTAAAGGCGAAAGAATAAAGAAGTATCTGGATCAAGCAAGGAGAAGGGTAAACGAGTTGAAGGCCGAGATTATACAGATCCCCAAAGGAGAAAACGAGCGAGCTAACCGCCTAGCCAAAGCCGCTTCAGCCGAACATATGGCCACCCTTGGTAACGTACTCTCCTTCGTTCAGCACTCTCCACTTATAAATTCTATCGATGTACAGGAGCTTGGTTCCGAAAATGATTGGACTGCACCATTAGTTTCTTACTTGAAGAACGGCGTATTGCCAGATGGAAAGGAAGCTACAAGAAAACTAAAGGTTCAAGCAGCGAGGTTCGTTCTGATAAGAGACATCTTTTACAAAAGAGGTTTCTCCCATCCCTACCTAAGATGCTTAGGTCCTGAAGAAGCAGACTACGTCATGAGAGAAATACACGAAGGAATTTGCGGAAATCATTCAGGGTCAAGATCATTAGTACATAAGCTTATGCGAGTAGGGTACTTTTGGCCCACCATGCAAAAGGATGCCGAGACTTATGTCAAGACCTGCGACAAGTGCCAGAGGTTTAGCAGTATCATTAGACAGCCAACCAAGGAACTAACCCTAATGACGGCACCATGGCCGTTTGCTCAGTAGGGGCTAGACATCATGGGACCATTCCCAACAGTTGTACGACAACTGAAGTTCCTAGTAGTAGGCACCGACTACTTTACAAAATGGGTGGAAGCTGCAGTTCTGGCCACCATTACAGAAAAGAACGTACAGAGTTTCATTTGGAGATGCATCATATGCAGCTTTGGCATACCCAGAGTCCTGGTCTCAAACAACGAGAGGCAATTCGACAACGACTCCTTCTAGGACTTTTGCTCACAACTAGGGATAAAAAACCACTACTCCTCCCCCGCCCACCTTCAAGCTAACGGGCAAGTCGAAGTTACGAACCGATCTTTGTTGAAGATTATCAAGACTCGGCTCGAGAGGGCAAAGGGTATATGGGCAGAAGAGTTACCGAGCGTACTTTGGGCCTACAGAACAACAGTAAGGACACCAACTGGAGAAACACCATTCTGACTAACATACGGGAGTGAAGCAGTCATCCTGGCCGAGGTCGGACTCACAAGCTACAAGGTGCACAACCATGACAAAAGTAAAAACAACGAGGCCTTACACCTACAACTTGATTTAGTAGACGAAACCAGGGCAGCAGCAGAACAAAGACTCGCACGGTACCAGGACCACATGACAAAACACTACAATTCCCGAGTCAGACATAGAGACTTCCAAGTTGGAGATCTCGTTCTAAGGAAAGTCATGGGTGCTGCAAAAAACCCGACACAAGGGAAACTCTGCCCAAATTGGGAAGGACGTTACCGAATCGTGGCATGGCATAGGAAGGGCACTTACCATCTGGAAACGTTAGACGGACGGAAGCTGCCACACCCTTGGAACTTCGAGCACCTACGGAGGTTTTAACAGTGAAGACAACAACACAGGAGACAACACCCCTCTTTTTTTTTTACAAGTTCAGTTTACTTTAGTTTTTGCTGCAATAAGCCCAAAGGGCAGGATTTTTACTTTAGTTTTTGCAGCAATAAGCCCAAAGGGCAGGATTTTTCTTTTTAACTACTTTGCATGGCAATAAGAGGAGTTCATTCAAAACTACAAAAGTTTCTACTTACAAATTCTAATCTGCAAGAAAAGTGGACAATCTCGAAACTCATAAAGAATAATGAGCAATTCCCACAAGAGGGACGAAGTCACAAAATGGACGGTCTATAAAAGACTGACGAATTGGCCAAAGTCCACAAGAGGGATGAAGCCATATAATTGACGGTCTAATAAAAGACTGATGAATTGGCCAAGTCCACAAGAGGGACAAAGCCATATAACTGACGATTTAATAAAAGACTGACAAATTGGCCAAGTCCATGAAAAGGACGAAGCCATATAGCTAATGGTCTAAAAAGACTGACGAGTTGGCCAAAGTCCATAAAAATGGACAAGGCCATAAAGCCGACGGTCCCACATGAGTGACCTCATATCAAAAAGTAATAAAAACATCAAAACCTGGCAAAAAATCGTAAGGTGGACGACTTTGTCCCAGGATAATAGAATGTTGTTAAAACTCCTAGAGGTGACAAAGTAAAAGTCTACAAAAGACAAGTCTATTGATCCATAAAGTCATAAAAAATGACGGGCTCAAATGACCGTCTATCTGTAAAATTGTCAAAACTGACGGCTTCATTAAGCTAATGGCTCTACTAGAATACTCAACATAAAAAGTAAAAGCTGACGGTTTCATTAAGCTGATGGCATCATTGAAATAGACGGGTCCGTAATCATAATTCAATACCTTTAGATCCCTACAACTAGGCCAACCTACGACTGAGAAATAACCTTGGAATCTACAAAGCAAGAGATAGAAGCACGCGAGCAAATAGCCATAACATATTTGTTCAAAAGCGACGGGCATTAAGTGTCAGAAGCAAAAGTAAATTAATTACAAAAAGAAACCCTAAAACCAAGGGGGCACCTAAAAACACTATTTGCAAATAAAACAGAATACAACAGTTACAAAAGAATACATCTATGGCTAGGCAGAAGGGGCGTCGCTCGAAGTCCTTTTACTTTTTGGTACTGAAGGGTCCTTTACGTCAAGGACCTCCACAGAAGGATTGGAAGTAGTAACTGGAGGGTTCGCAGCAGGCTAGGCTAGAACAACCCCATTGTCATCATGAGGAGGTGCATCCGCGGAGCCGTCACCTTCAACAACGACGGCGTCATTAGCAGGCGTCATTGGCACAATGTCATCCAAGGTGATTCCAGAAAGATCCAACTCAGGGAAGGCTGACGCAACCTGCTTAAGGCAGTTATCGAACCCCATTCCATAGTATCCACCGCAAGAATCAAAAAAGGAATTTGACTCCTTGAACTTCTAGACCGCGTTAGCCCCAGTCTGTTCCACCTGCTTACGAATGGCCATCAGCTTTTGTTCTAACTTCTCCTTCTGATGGCCCGCCTCTTCGAGCTTCTCCCTCGTCTCCTTTAGATCGACGTTCAGAAGGCAGACGGCCTCTTTGTATTGCGCTTGCTGGTTCAGCATATTAGCATTATGTTTGCTAACACGAGTGACGACACCCTCCTTGGCCACACAACGGTCCTGAAGAGCTTTTACATGAACCAAGGCCTAAAAAAGAACACAGCCGTCAGTCAATAAATGAGAAAAAGACAAGGAAAAAATAATTAAGGAATACGGCTTACCCGCGTTAGGTCGAACAAAGCTGATGCCGTCAGCTCTTCCGTCCTTAACAAAGCACAAGGATCTATGTCCGTCGGTTTTATAAGCGTTTCTATTTCTTCGACAGCATAATCCTTATGCGTCAGTAGGCAGCAGGGTCCCTCCAGGACAAGACCAGAAGAAGTCATTACTCCCTTTCCTGCCCCGTGGCCTGATGCAAGGGTTGACTTCTCTGGGGGCTCATTCCCAGGAGTGACGGTTACCTTTTTAAGAGGACGGCTATCCTTCCCGTCGGTTTTCCTCTTTGACGCACCTTTAGTGACGGTTTTGGGAGCTGACGAAGATGCCAACTCCCCCTTTGCCCTTTGCTCCTCTTTTTGGCGAGCAGCAGTAGCCCTAATTCGTTGCTTGGCTGATTCCATTTCTGCGAAGATACCAGATACACATGAGAAAAACTGACGGCAAAAGTTAGAGTGACGGAACCATATGAACAAGCTACTCACGGCGATGAGAAAATTCTTCTAACTTGAGAGCTTCAAGCATCGGCTCAGGCCCCCCGCAGTATGCGTGAAGAGTGTCAAGTGTAATTAAATCTTGACACGATCGCTCTTCTAAAGGAATCTCTAGAACCCGACGGATGAAATCCCTTTGCTCGTCGGTTATAAGAGGGCGAATGTTGGCTGAGGAAGAGAAACAAACAGACAACGTTAAAATACTTCAAAATATAGGTAAGCAAATACAAATAAAAACTGACGGGGGTAAAAGTTGATGGCTAAAACTTGAATCCCTAACATATGTCCAAGTGTTATCAAAATAACCATGGGGTATGGTCTCCCATTCTTCTTGACGGCATACCCAGTCTGTCCCTTTAACAAAAAAGTACCTACCCTTCCAATTTCTATTTGAGTCTGGCATTTCAGACACTAATCTCAAATCTCTCTCCCTGATGGCGAAATGGTACATCCCTTTAGAGGAAGACAGGTGTTGGGGTCTATAACAATAAAAGAATTCATCCAAAGAAAGCTGACGGTGTCCTCCACTCAGACGACCCCATAAGACCTCGGCACCAATAAAGATTCTCCATGAATTGGGAGCAATCTGGCTAATGGACAACCAGAGGAAGTCAGCAAGCTGACAGTGTAAGGCCATCAGGGGTAACCTCAGCCCTGCAGCAAACATGGCATCATACATGCCCACGTCTGCGGTTCTCCCCGTGTAACACTTTTCATTTTCTCTAGGGAGACGAATAGGAATATGATCTAGGATTTGGAAACGGACACGCAACTCTTTGAAAACCTTATCGCTCATTGTTGGTAAAAATTTATTGACGGCCCAATCCTCGGGAAGGATGAAGGGGTGACTCTCTCCAGGACTTCCTAAAGTTCCCTTACAGGATTCTTTGTCACCCTCATCTCCGTCACTATCCCTTTCTTCATCCCCCTCAACTTCGCCCTCATCACCTATTATCTCCTCCTGACCTTCATCTCCATGACTCCCTATTCCCTCGTCAGGAGTTTAGGCTGATGTCTCCCTTTCTGACGAGCAGGAAAAGCTCTTGGACTCAGACCCTAAACCAAATACCTCGTCGTAGCCCGCTCCATCGCGGACCGACGACTGACCATTCGACACGTCACTTAACATCTGACTACCTACAAGTGACAAATTTATTCTAAGTACCTAAGATGATGACCTCACTTTAGAGGAATCAATTGATATAAAGCATATAAAAAGAAAATAAAAAAGAAAGAGAACTTACAAGTTTCTCAAAACGGGTGACGGTCAGAAAAAGGCGACGGCAGGAATGTAGGTAACGACGTAGAAGGATTGACGGAAGAAAGGCGACGGATCTTCTCTCCAGGAATTAGTGAAGATGAAATAGTAAAAATGAGGAGGAGAAGTGGATTATATATAAAGGGGAGAAGGCACGGAAGACGAAGCGACGCCCTCGTCCAAAAGCGGAGCCAACCAGGGCGCGCCACGTGTCCGAGCATTTAATAAATGGCTGCTCAAGGAAACTACTGTGAATTGTTTTCTCTCTCCTGACCAAAGTGAAAGTTAGCAACGAAAAAGATATAACTCTATAACCCGTCAGTTTAAACTGATGGAGATATGGAGTAGGGGGCAACTGATAAGTAAAATTACAACATAAGGGATACTCTAGATTCAACTCGTCAGTTTTGCCCATGTAATGGAGCCTACGGCTTAAGCTGACAGGATAAGTGGTGAGGATGGCTGAAGACCTTAAAGCTGACACCATTAATAAGCTGACGATGTTATGGGTGAAGGGAATAAGGTAAGCTGATGATCCTAAAGGTGACGACCTTATTAAAACTTGGCTTGACCACCGCGCATGAGTATATAAGGAAATGACTTGTATCCCATGCTAAATGTTAGTCTCCTACAAGGAAAGGATTCCGCAATCTACGCTTATGAGGACTTCTATAAGGAAAAGACTTCTACTGCAAGGAAAAGAGGTCAACCCTCTACTACTATAAAAACCCCAATACTCTCACAAATCAAAGTACGCATAATAAACCCCTCTCTAGCACTCTAGAGTTGAAAAGAAGTTCTAACTTGACCTTCAGAGGGTATTTGGCTGGCACCACACTGGTGCTCTCTGTGAGGTCTTCTCCTTTTTGTTGTGTAGGTGTTGATTAGAGTGTGCAAGTATCGTGTAGCTCACTGGTGATTTTTCCGGCATCATCAATATTCAACCAATAACTAATTTATTTATTACTCATGTAATAATATTTAATAAGTTAACTAAATAAATCAAACTAGCACGTGTTTATAACATACACATTCAAATTACTAGTACTGTAGTACATATAAAAAGAGTTAGAGACAAAAAAGGTTATAGGGTATGTGTCATTTGGAATAAATATGACAAAAGAGGTGAAACGTGGACATGGAATGGAGTAAGGAGTTTCGGGTTCACATGACTCAATATTCCCAAATAACCAAAAGGGTTTGGGTTCTTGTATAAAATAATATATATATATATATATATATTTATATATAATATTTTTACAATAAATTATAGGTAGTAAGTTGTTATTAGTATAGTTGTAAAAATGTGAATCGTATCGTGAATCAATTTTTTTATTTTTCTGTATCATGCATCTTATAGTATCGTGTATCGTAAGATACACAAATACTTAATAAAATTATTAAAAAAATTATAGATGTACATTTATAAAGGGTATATTCAATATAAATTTTGAATATATTCAACTAATGACTAATTTATTCATCACTTATGCAGTAATATTTTAACAAGTTAACTAAATAAATCAAACTAGCATGTATTTATAATATACACATTCAAATTGCTTAAATTCAAAAGTGATAATATATTACAAATTACTCAAAAATAATAAATTGTTTCATCATATTCATCATACTGCCTAACCAACCTCATCTAAGTCAATGCTATCATCACATTTATCATTTTATAAACTTATTTCTTCATTAAAACCTTTTTCATTGTTATTGACATATACTATCTCTTCTTGTTCTTTTTATTTTAATAATTTTTTTCAAAAATATTTCTTCTTGGCAGTTTCTTAGACTTATAACAATAATGACAAAAATTAAAGATAATTATATTGTCTGGTAATATCTTATTCATAGTATATAAAATATATTTGTAAATATTCAAGTGAAGTGTAAGTGTATACTGTGTAGTCCAAATTTTGTAGGAGAAAGAGAGGGGGAAAAAAAAAACTTATGAACATGTTATTTTATTAGGCTAAATTAAGTAACCTAATAATTTTCTGTTAAAAAAATCTAACAACTTGTTAGATTCAAATAAAAAAGTATAAATTTTAATTAAAAAACTCATTTTAAAGCATTTGTCTATGTATCATATGATACGTACAATTCTATAATACGATATAATTCGTACAATACACACATTGTATCGTACAATTCATGAACACTTATGATATAATACGATATAATTCGTACAGTACACACATTGTATCGTACGATTTATGAACACTTATGATAAGTCAATACAATATGAAACTTACATATGATTATTAATTGTACCCATTATTAAAATTACTTTTTAGCACATTACTTAAAATTTGTTATAAAATTATTATAAAATCATATTTCAAAAAAAAAAAAAATGGTTTGAGTTCACATGGATATGGCAGTGTGGATCCTTTTTATATTTAATTATTTATTACAATGCCCCGAGACAAAAGCAAAAAATGAGGTATGCCCTATTTTATCTTTCCCACTTTCCCAAAAAGAAAAATCCTATAAGCGTCATTCCCTTTTTCATATTTATCTGTATATATTAATAAGATTTTGAAAGTTAGTTATTGTTTTTTTTCCGGTCAAAAATACCCCTAAATTAATTAACCAACAACTTAAAAAATGGGGTTAAAATAGTAAATTGGCAAAAGAAAGTTAGTTATTGCTTTTATTTACTGTCAAAAATACTCCAACCTAAAACTTAAAAATGGGGTTAAAATAGTAAATTGACAAAAATAATAAATTCCAACTTCTATGTTAAAATGTTTTCCTACTTTTCATAAACTCCAACTTTTACGTTGATTTAAATTCCTACTTCTACTCACTAACTCCTTACAAAATAAGATTATTCTTTTGTTAGTTTTAAAACTTCTCCAATCTATAAAACTCACCCCACATATTCTTTTTTTTTTTTTTTTTACTTCATCACGATGTATTTGTTTCTTTTGTTCTCTTTTTTTTTTTTTCCAATTTTTTTTAAAAATTCATTACACCCTTAGTTTTTTTTTTTTGGTGATTGGAAAAAGTAAAAATCTCAAATTATAATAAATGTAAATTATTAATCTTTACTCAAAAAATAGAAGAGCCTCTGAGCACGCTCGTGAACGCGTGTTTAGAGGCTTGTTTCCATAATGGCCCTTGTCATAATGAGGTGGACACGTCAAACACCACAATCAAAGTGAGACAATTATGAGATGCACTAACTAATGTTAGGGCAACTTTGTTTTAAAGCATAGACCAAAAACAATTGACTGGCCAATGCAAATTACCCAGTGGCGCACTTTTTTTTTGCTAAACTAAAATGGGGGCCTTTATGGTTGTATTATGCCACCCGGGTTTGCAAAGACCATGTAAGGGACAGGACCCACAAATCCCACCGAGGTACTCGCCATGGCTCGAACCTATGTTCCCCTTAAATCCCTCACACAGCGGCCCACCAACAAGAGCTCGCTGGCAGCGGAAATCGAACTTAGGCTGGTTAGGCGAAGTGAACGAACCATGCCAGCTAAGCCAAGCCCTTGTTGGCTACCCAGTGGCGCACTACAACCATCATACCCTCCCACTTTTATATACTATAAAAGGTTAGCAAATCTTTGTGTAATCCACTTCTGTAATCTACTTTTTTTTTTCTTTTTTTCTTTTTTTATATAGAGGATCTACTTTTTAGAACAATGTGTAGGTGCATGTTGAATAATAATGTGCAATGTATATATTTTAAACTTTTATCAATTATAAATGGATAGTGGCTTGTAAAGTTTGTCCGTGACACACCTAAAAAAAAAAAAAAAAAAAACAATTGCATCTAAGTGAGACTGTACTACCATGATTGATGATACCATCCCATTATATATATATATATATATATGCTTATTTTCTAATATTGAAATAAAAAGTGCGTTTAAATAAATAACTGGCTTACTTAAAAACAAAAAACCTACTTTATTTTGTTTATTATAAAACTATTAAAGGGTGAGATATATTGATTTTAGCAAGGAAATAAATAAAATAAGTTGTAAATAATTGGCAAATCTTTGTGTAATCCACTTCTGTGTAATCTACTTTTTAGAACAATGAATAAGTGCATGTTGAATGATATCGCACTTACATTTATAAATAAAAATTACAAGTTTTTTTTTTTTTTTTTTTTTTTTTTTTTTTTTTTTTTTTTTTTTTCTGAGAATCAATAAAAATTACAAGCTAATCCTATGATGCTAGGTTTTAGTTGGTGCATTCCGTGTATAAAATTGTAGACATATTTATTTTTCTTCTATTGTGGAATTATTAGACTATTAGAATTAGATTATAAATTTAAGGATTTATGCATTATTCAACTTATATTGGGTTGTTTTTTTTCTTATTGTTTTAATTCTTTTATATGTATGGAAAGAAATAAGAAAAGAAAAAAAGATGATAAGAACTATGTTCAATTTTTTTTTTCAGGTCTCATGGTAGCATGTGAGCCGTTTAATTGGCCTTGAGGAGTTCATGGTGGTGACTCAAACACACAATGGATATCATTTTAGTGTAACAGTGCTCGCACAACACACACTCAATTAAGGAGGAACCTTAATTGTGACTACACTAATTCTTTGAAGTATAAGCACAAACATGGCTAGTATTTTCCTTTGAGTCATGTATTAATTAGCACCAACATGTATTAATTAATTGAGGTATAAGCACAAATATAATTAGTTATAACAATAATCAGCAATGATGACTAATAGCTACATTGGTTTGGTATGCTTGTTAGTGCAATTTGTGGTCATGTCATGTTGGCCCACTTCATTAAGCATTGATATTTGGGGATGCCCCATGGACACGGCCGAAAGCAAGAAAATACTTTTTTGTGTTTTCCAAAAGCAAAAGCACAAGAAGAAAAAATTGCAATCAATTGCATGCAACTTTAAAAAAAGGTAAGTCAATATTTTGATACTAGATTTCTATTTGTTGGAGCTATCTAACGATAAACAAACAAAACAAAAAATTGATGACGAAGTTTGTCCACAAATTGAAAATATAGTCCAAGAACTTTCGAGTCAATTGTCATGAAATTTCCCAAGAGTATATGGTGCTTATAAGTCATCATATGTTGATGAACACTTCCACATCCACAAATACTAAATTGAAAAGAAAGTACGTTGCCTTTACACGTCGAACATAAAAGTTTTGATAGGTATTACATAATAGACCTTAAATACGAAATTCATATGTTATAGCTACTTCTATCTCTCTTAATTTCCTAGATTCATATGCACGGTACATTCTCTTTGTCATCTTCATTTAATTTTCAATTATTATATATGCCTCCATGTCTATGAGCTTTCGTAGGTCCTAATTTTCATTAACAATAGGTGTAGACATGCCATTTTGTTTTGACCTCTACAATCTCCACTACCAAAATGATTAGCATCGTGTGTAGAGCACAATGAGCAGATTAACCCAAAAGTGGCCTAATACAATCTAAGCCCAAGCCCAATTATGACCCAAGAACTAAGCCCAAAAACCATTTCTAACCTAATTTGGCTTAGACTTACAAAAGGTGCATATGCCAAGTATATGATGTGTATGCATCCAATTTGTGGCGTACACACCTTTTGGACAGAAAACTCATATCACTCCACTTAATAAGATTGGTTTCAAGATTTAAGCAATAATTCACTTAAGGATGAATTGGAAGAAGACATCTTACAAGCTCCAAGATTATTGAGATATTTGATTTGGACTTAAATGGAAACATAAAGTCAAATTAACTCTTTCTCAATTAATCAAGATTTAAGTCAATCCTTAAAACATGCAAGATCATTCAGGAGGAATCAAGATCATTTAAGTTTAATAAGGGAAGATACTCAAACTTTAATGAAACTTTCACTTCAATTAAATTTCTTCTCCCATAAGACTTAATCACCAAACTTTAAACAAAACTCTTAATCTTGGTTGATATCTACATGCATGTGTCTCGTACGCATGCATGATTAGGTATGTATATGCACACTTGAGCGTAGTTGATATGATGTTCTCCATGCCTATATGCTGATGATTTGAGTTTGAAGCCACGAGTTGTTTGTCTCTTTATTATATGTATATCTCTTCACATGTTTTTGTGGTCATATGTTTTATCTATCTTTCTTTGTTTGCCTCATAGGACACATAGATTGCTTTTTAGGCTTTAGATATAGATGCATATTCGCTTGAACCTCTAGGATAACTTACATTCCATCTAGTTTGAGTAACGATATATGAAAGCTAGCTACGGCTGGGCAGACTTGGGGTACCTAACCTCTTCTCATCCTGTATCCTAACTTCAAACCTAGTTTGGTTGAAAGACATTCATGGAGTCATGTTTTAGTTCCTAGACCTAAAATTAAGTGGTGACTCCTTTGTCTCTTTTTAAGAGTTCTGCGTACTTCCATGCTCGTGCTGGCTTAGAGTCTAAAACTGCTTTTAGGGAGGTTAAGTATCATGTATCCCACCTTTGCAAGGAGAAACCAACATATCAATGTGTTATAAAAACGGGGTAAGGTTCACAAAACTTTCAATAGGTATAGTAGTTGAGATTCTACTTATAATCCATTACATGACGTTGATCGGTCAGAGCGGGATCAAGATCATGCTGTTTTAAGATTCATGAGTCCACTTATTTGCTGAATTTTAATTGAGTATTGTTTGAGGTGGATCTAGGTTCATGTTATAACTTCAAAACAGTTTCATCGGATTATCATATCTTTGTTTAAACTTTTCTAGTTCCTATTGATAGTTAATTGGTTTGAGAACTATGTCCTTTACTGCCCGTGGACGTAGGCTTTTTTTTTTTTGAGAAACGGCGTAGGCTTTTTGATAACCTTTAATGCAACAAACTGATATTAGAGCACTCTCACTACACACAATTGCTGATATGATATGCGAATCATTAGTGATAAGAGTAGCCAATCTGGTCCATCAATAAAAGCCTTTTGATTTCTTATCTTGTACTTAGGTAGGTAATTTGTTTCAAAAACTTACAATTCATGATTTATATGGTGGAGCACTACTAGTTTCGAACTCTAATTTGTGCATGCCGATTGATCTATATGCAAAGATTGGTTAGTGATCTCCATATATCTTTCATGTAAAGCCTAATTACAGCTTCTTCATGTCTAATCTCATCATATCTTGTGTATATTAATATTCCAATATGTAATCTAAGGATTTGATGAAGAAGATGCTTTCATGTTTGAAACAAAGAGGAAAGCCAAAGAGGAGACAGAAACACCATTTATAAAGAATGGAAGAATGTTATCAGAGGAGTTAATTGCCTTTTGCAACAGAAAAGGCAATCTTATTCATGTTTTCTTCTCTGCTAAAGAGCTCAAAAGAGCAACAGACAACTATGACCCATTTCAAATTTTTTGGATGCAAATGGTTTTCACTTTTATAAGGGTTCTTTGGAAGATCGCTTATTTTCAATTAGAATGTATGGCAAAAGATCATGGGCTATAAATCTGATAATGATAAGTTGGTGGGGGCTTCCCAGTGGGAAGGATTGGATTTTGCATTGGCATATGTTAGCTAGTAGGCTCCTTATCTATGGAGGGAGAGAAATTACAGATATGTATATATATATATATATATATATAGAAAAAAATAAATCAATGGGTGTTTTATTTCCAATAGACAACAATTAAATGTTTTGAAAAACCTCTTGATTGGGAATAGAAAGAATCACAACTAATCAAGAGACACATATTTGAAGAAGGGCTGAATTAATGCTCAATTAATTCTAATTGTGATTTTAAGGCAAAAATACTAGAATGGTTTGGTGGAGTAAATGGGATATATTGATTGAGAGAGAAAAAATTGAATTGGAAAAGTTTGAAGTGAATGGGATTTTTATTTTTTATTTTTGACTGAAGGTGATAGGAAATGGAAAGTTGAAAGAAGAGCAAAACATTATTGCAAAAGGAAGGGAAAAAAATTGTAAGAACAATGTTGCCAAATTGATTGATTTCTTACTCTCCATGTCAATTCCCAAAGGTCAATTGCATGTACAAGTTTTTCATATTCATGGAAAACACGGGTACGCAATGCTTGAATATGCCCGTATGGGCTATTTAATTGAGAATGTTGATGCATATAGTTTTGGTGTGCTTATACTAACACTTTTGGCAGGATGGGGTTCATGTTTATATGGTGAATATGATATGAGGCTTATAATCTAGTAGATTGGCCAATGCTGTAGTATAATGCCACTGAAAGAATTATCTTGAATGTTCCTAGCAAAAGAGATGTTTAAGCAAGCAATCAGGATCAATATAAGTTGCAAAGGGCAGCAAAGAACAGCCATTGAGAAACCTACAAGTCAGTGGAAGCAATAATAAAGAATGACAACTAGATTTTTGAGTGTCTTTTTACCATTAAGCCTGTCCAACTCACAAAATAAACCAATAATAAAAACTGCATATTTTGACACTCCGGCCTTGAATGAAACAGTAGGAAGATATTCAAACATTTCCCTTTGATCTTGGGTACATGCAAACATGCCCATGATGGGAAGATTTCACACCCTTAGTTCAGGGGAACTCATAGCAAGACTGCCTGATATATATCAAGACCTTACTGGAGTTGGTTATGACACAGATTATAGAGCATTTCCTTGACAAGGGAGATCCAACTATATTCACTGGAAACATTATATTAAAAATGAATAGACCCCAGATGGTTTAGATGAAGGAGGAGTGTAATTCGTTGGTCAACATATATAAGCTTATTTGGCTTTTTGCTGGAAAGTGGACTCAGGTACTTTTGTGCTTTGAAAAAGTAAGGAAAAAAAAATTAAGGTAAATGAAAAAGCTGTACTTAAACAAGAAAAACTAAAAGCTAAATGTAAAATCTAGTAGAAAATGGACATGTATCTACACAGTTTTTCCCATTTCCCAAATGAGTATGATACTGATACAACAAAAGAAAACGACCAGATTAAACAAAAGGAATTTAAATACCACAAAGGAGATCAAAATTTCTGATGTACATAATAATGAAGTAAAAATCAGCTTCAAACTTTGAGTTAAGGCTAATATGTAAAATTCTGTATCAGTCAACTGCAACTTTTATCATGATAACATCCCTAGTTTCAAATACAAAATTGCACAACATCCTTCAAAATAACTATAATTATGCAATTGTTCACAAAAAGAGATTAGAACCATCATTATACAGGCAATAAGACATTAAAAATTTAAATAAAAAGTATCCATGCTGCTAATAGGAACCCCTGTATCAGGCAAAGATGTAAATAGAAAAAAGTTTATGATATTGAACCCTGTATCAGCCAAATGTACAACAGTGCATATATTTGTTGTCACGAGACATCCCCAAGATCAACTTCACAAGAACATAAAAAAGTCTTTCAGATGCTAAGCAATAAAGTGAGTGCATCACACAATTCACTCAAGTAAATGAAACTATAAGAACCAATGGAGTTATATGAAAATTCCATATTTATATCTGTATTATCACCATGAATTCAGGACTGCAAAATGTAATGATTATATATTGTTCTATAAATGTGTAAGAAAATTAGTTTGACTAACAGATAGACTACATGGCTCTAACTACATCGAATTCTTCCTCAAAACTTACAAAGATTCATATCTTGGATTCAAAGAAGTCATACTTTGAGAAACATGCTTAATCATAAGCACAAAATTGATTGAATTAGATAAAAATAATAATGTAATCCAGTTCTAGCGTTCATGGCAAAAGAAAGCTGTGCTCCAATTCCCTCAAATTATAGCAACAAAACAGCAAATGAAAAGTTATAAGACTACATGAAAATTTGATTCACTAGATCAAAGGAAGCAACTACAACATATTTTTGCATGTATACTCAAAAACAACAAGAACAATCAAATGGACATAATGGGGTATTTCCAGCATCAGACTTATCGATACCCAATTCCTCTTCTGTGTAAACAGTAAACGACATAGCATATCTAGTTTTCTAACAGCCCAACACTTAAACATAAATTGCGCGATGAACTATTCAAATGAACTACTACAAGAAAGAAGACCAATTTGACAGTTTAACCTGGGAAGAAGAAACAGTTGCCCTTCCTGTTACTATATAAACAAATATAACGCCTAAGACAGAATAAAGAAGAAACCAAAATGTTACTATATAAACAAATAATAGTTGCCCTTCCTGTTACTAAACAGTTTCACCCTGAATGTTATTGAAGCTGACATCCCCAAAGAAGAAACTAGAATAAAGAATTAAATAAACACTACAGGTACTATTTCAATAAGAGCTAAATATAACAAGGCAGTTTCAGTTACAGGTGCTTCAAATGATGCAGGTTATTAAGCTGGCCTCCAATCCACCCAGTGAGGTTTAGTCCTTCAATTTTACTTCATAAAATTAATAGAGACCATAGAAGGGTAAGCTTTTGGGCTTTTATGGCAATGTGGCATTGTTAGTAGAAAAAATAGGTTAGCTAAGTGGATTACAGGTGTATAAAAGATGAATCAGAACATGACACTCCTGTTCATGACTCCCCACAGGGATCCCCACCATCCACTCTCCATCCCTTCAGTACTGGTGGGTTGTTCAGGGACCTGTATAGATCTTGAAGAGCACTGACTGCACCATGTAAGCAAATGAGAGCATAGCACAGCAGAGCAATATTTGAACTCAAAACAAATATAGAGAGAAGCAACAATAACACTACTATAGTACCCAAAAAAAATGAGAAACAGTAGTGCTAAAAAAATAGAAATGCGAACGTTATATCACTCATACTAGAATAATGAAGAAACATATTATTACACTTCTTCTGCAGCAGACTATACCTCATAAATGCTCTGTTTGAAAGAAATACATATTATAACTGCAAAAATGAGTTGAAGCCTGAATCTTTGTGAGGTATTCCATGGTAGCCTTACCAGGTTTTTTTGATTGGTATCCTTGCACCCATCTTATTTAAGTAATCAGCAATTTCCTTTGGTAAGTGGCCTGGACAAAATTACCATTAATGAGAAACCTTTTTACAAAGATGAAAACTGAAGGATTGCAATCCATAATCAGCAATTTGAAATCCGCAAATATGATCAGACCCCACCAAGCAGTTTCAGACTCATAGAAAATAACACTTTTATATCCTTAAGCAGCATAAATTTGTTTATTTATTTATTACTAAAGTCATTGCAATGCTCTGCCAGTAATATTTAGACATAAAGCTACAAGA